>JBBCAQ010000034.1:0-1250000 GCA_038050395.1 Parthenolecanium corni | reverse complement strand
AAGAATCGACTATTTTTCTCGACTGTTTGAGGCATAAGTTTTCAACAGAATGGATATCGTATACAAATGTTGACTTTGGATGTCTGTGAAAAGAGATTTTTGGTTTTTGCTTCCCTAAGGCTGAAACTTCAGTCACTATGAAAAAATCTGTTCCTTCTCTTTTGGAAACATCGATATTTTATCGATTGTAAATCACACATTATGACGTCGCAATAACCTGGCCCATTATAGAAATACTATGTAACTAAAATTTAATAAAGAAAATTGGAAAGTTGTAAAAAATTGCTGTATCAGAATTAGCTCGCTGCACGAGATTAATATTTTGATTAATTTTCGATTGTACCCATCGATTTAACAATCGATTTAAAATTTCAAAATTCACCTTCGTCATTTAACTTCGTATTCATCGACCATAACCAGTTATAGTCAATATATTGAAAAATGTCATCATCGTATTTTGATGAATACATTTCAGGGTCATAACAATAACGTCACGTCTTTCGGACTTTGGAAATTTGAAAAAAAATTATTAGTTTCAAGTTCTTTCTCGCAATTACTGATTGACGAATGTTTGATTTATACGGGTATATATATACTTTAAGTATTGTGTTCTGGATAAGGAAGTTACGCGCATTAGACGTCAGTCGAGTAGCTATAAGCCAATTTGTGATGAATAATAAATTTACTTCGAGCATGAACAGAACAATGAGCAGCAGTCGATGATTTCGAATACAGTAGCCGAATGATGGCCTTCCTGGTGCGACAACAAAAAGCACGCGCAATGCTACCATTCACCTTCGCCGTTAACTCCATCCACCTCACTCTTCTACTTCTACTTTATAATCTCTGTTTCTCACTCTTCCTTTTTCAAAGTAAATACTTTTTTTTCTTCTTTCGAGCAGGTGTTCGTAAAAAACCTAAGTTTTTTCTACATTTTCGTCCTCTATACCTATGCACGCGCTGCAACAGGTTATCTATACACGATTTTGTCTCTCAAAAAAAGGGGGGAAACGCTTTCACCTTGCCTCCTTCGGCAATGCGAATTTCCACAATTTCCAGCGTAAAAGAATTACACGTTAATGGCGTTCACTTATTAAAAAAATTACTCTCCGTACCTATCTGATATTGCTGCACGTTCTACTCATACTGCAGCCAATTGTCACACTTTCTCAACACATGCTCGTATTTTATCAGACGTCTTCGGAAACGTCGGCGTAAAAATTATTAAAATTCTGCAACGATAGGCTTTTGATTGTAAAAATCATTCAAGAGCGCTAAAAGTCGAATCAGAGGGTCCGGAGAAATGGACCTCTTTTCGGCCTACCAAGGTCAAGTTTTGGAAATCTTTACTATTGAACGCACAATAAACGGTAGAAAGGCCAGAAATCAATCTCGGATATCCGGATTGAGTACTCGACAGCTCGACTAATTAAATGACTTAATGAAATTTGAAATATTAATTTCATGATATGACGCTGCCAAAGTCTTCAGAGCTCACTAACCTCATCTCGACCCGTATATAATTCTCTCCGTCATTAAATGAATAAGAACCACGAAATAGCAAATTTAAAGACATTAGTGTTGATACAGTTCAGGACCAGGTATTGAAAGATTTACCTACAAGCTTATAGATGATATTGATATAGAATCCCAATAAGAGGAACTCCGAATAGCGTAAAAATTAGCATTTACAGTATTTGGACTAAAGAAATTCTGAACGATTAGAGTAACAAGGTAGCTTCTATAATTTTATAAGATTCGAATACCTTTATCTATTTTTGTTTCTTATCCTATTTTGAATGACTACTCACCAATCGAAATGCAGCTTCTATTCTGTAGTTTCTGGCTCTGAGAAAACGTAATAGGAATGCATCGTCCATTCGATGGGGTGTGATGTCTGCTCTCTCTGAAATGAAATAAATTTTTAAATTTTAAATTGGGAGAGTTTACGTAGGTTACTGACGAATGAAATTAAACTACCATTTACTCGTCAATCATTCTGAAATTAAATTTCGTCTTTAAAAATTTAAAATCTTGGCGAGAACGATAACTAGCTAGGTATAATGCAAATTAGTTGAAACGAGTACAAAACAAAGTAAGCATCTATAATAATAAAAACTATCAATTTTTCTGTTTCTAAGAGAATTGTAGAATTGAATAATTGAATCGAATTGAAACTGAAATAATTCCACAGCCGAAACAATCTGCACTTGAGATAGGATATACTTAGCTATACCCTACATACGCATCTTCTGTGTGCAACTACTGGCACAAAAAAAGTCATTCGTGGAATGAAACTGTGCGATATTGAGAATTCGGTTCATCGAAGTAAAAATCTTTTTTTAAAAAAACATTCGAATAATCGATTGGATGCAAAAATTGTTTACCAAAAATCATGTCACTGCGTACGAAATCAGAAGTGGTGCGATTTATCTCGCATGTAGCCACATAATTAGCTTTGCGGATTATGACTCAATAGTGGCAAATGAAATTTATATTACGTATATTGCGCAGTACTTATACATCTACTCGCATAATTATACTCTCATTCGATGATAATCGAGAACAAAACGAAGAAAAAATAATAATAAAGCAAATATAATTTTATATTTTACTAATTTTTATACTCTCTCGACGGGTGAATGACTTTAGTTTTATGGACTTAGGCGTGAAAATGAATTGGTGTAAGAAATTATTTGAAATGAGAGTAATTACGGGAGTTGAAAAATATATAACGTCTACTGTGTACAAATGTGTATTTGCGCTTTATTTTAATAACGAGAATTTACTCATTTGTATGTTCGATAGTATACAAGTTATCAGTTATTGGTTTAACACGTGACCTTAAGCGAGCAAAAAAATTTACCGATTAAAAACGGAAAGGCAGCCTACATCGTTAATTATATAAATTGCTACGAATATTTTTTCTATATTTAAATTAAAAAACTCTTAAACGAGTTGAGAAGATAAGGGTTAATGGTGGGATAGAAGTGTTGTAATACTAATCTAATTTCGAAGAATTTATAACGATGTGATCCGATCTTTTGAGGAACAACAAAATTTGTTTGTATCAGTGGAAAGTTACCTATAGCAATTAAGCCTGAGAATATACAATATTGATCATATAGACTAATTATATAAAATTGGTGCGTTTAATTATTTGAATAGAACTTAATTACCGAGTAGCTACAGTTACCTATGTACTTTTAATTCAAAAAAAAAAAAATACCAACAATTGGAAATGAAATATTCCAGGAAAATGGAAAACCTACAGCCGGTACACTGATATTGCCGCACATAATTGTAATTAGCACTTATTTTCCTGCGGATATTTTGATGAGGAATGCGTGGGTGTATCATTCGAGGTCATCTCTACTGATAAATTTTTTTTTATAGATACGATCGTAAACAGAAAACAATTTTTCAAAACATATCTAAGTAGAACGATTTGAATGAAAAAAAAACAACATAATTTGCCCGGGAATCCGTTCGTTCGATTATTATGAACAATTTTTACGAATTTGGCGTACAACTATATTTCAGACGATGGAATCATTAAAAGAATTTTGGAATACAAATTCGACCAGATAGGTTCCTAATGAGTTGGTAGCTTTTTCTTATTTGTTTTATGTTAGGTACTGCGCAAGAGAATCCGTCTTGAGCGATGTTTTAGGCAAAATTTGTGTTTTTTAATAAGATACCTAGGTTATCTGAAAGAAGAAAACAATGTCATATTGTAACAGTGAAATCTGGAAGAAATTAGCTTGAATATCATAAATCTAGAATCAAGCAGAATCAAGCAATATATTTCAAGCCCCCTCTTCAGGTTTAGAAAATGAAAAAATAAGAAAATGAAAGGAATAAATAACCCCCAGCGTGCCCTAAATGAGTCTCCTTTTCTCCCTTCTCCCCCCCTCCCAACCCGTTGTTACAAAATATCCCGACCGCGTGCTCAAGTCGAATTCTATGAATGATCTAACTCTTGAGAATTTTTATTTTAGTCTCTAATACACGAGTCGAACACTTATCCTTTGTCCTTGCGGTACGAAAAAATCAATTTTCCAACTTCTTTAGATCCGATTATAGCTATACAAGTACTTCTAAGAAACAAAGAAGGGAAATCCACGCGCTGTTAATTACGGAGACAATAATTTCCTCAAAGCGAACCATAAAGAAAATTACTCGACGTTTTGTATTCACTTCACACGCCTCAGCTGAAACTATACACCTCTTTTCTCATTATAGAGGAACCTTATAATTTCGAATCTTGGAGAATAAACTGCTCAGCAGTATGGCTCATCATAAACGTTTCATTAATTGACGGTGTGAAATAAGAATAAGAAGAAAAAAACTGACGATAAAAAATTAATTTCGCGTAAGCGACCTTCAACTGACTAATAATTTGAATTGAAAAATGAAAATTATTGTTTCAAGTAAATTTCTCGCCGCGAGTATTTTGTAATTAAAGTCGAATGATTCAAACCGAGCTAATTACATACTTTGGTGCATACTTGTTCATACAGTCGTGTCAGCATCATTATTGCTAATCGGAATCGCAATCTTCAGACTCATTCGACAAAAATTCATTCAGACTATACGTCGAATTATAGTAGTATATGAACAAGTATTTGAAAATCTATTCGCGAATTTGCGCAGCAAATACTCGTACGTCAGTAAACGGCGGGGGTTTGAGAAAAATCGAAGGCAAATGTTTACGTAAAAACATTACAACGTTAATTTCTTCATTTTGTTGGAAAACAAAATTACGAATTTAAATGAAAATAATTTAAAATATGTTTCCGCTCGAGAAAGATAATCGTAATCGAGGCTGTAAAAAATTAATTTTCCGAAAAATTTGCGGTCTGTGGAAATTTTTCATAAAAACTTGGCAATCGCCAAGTAGTTAATCACTTCTGGAATGTATTATTTTTAATCTTTCTAGTAATGTAGCATGCTAGGGAGTAAAGGTATTTGTATATAGGATCGTACGTGACTACCTATGTCTTTTGGGGATAGTCCATCACTTGGCAAATTTCTGGCTGCGCCACTGAGCAGATTCGTAATTGAACTTTTTTTTGATTTTTATAAATAAAATCTATTTAAGTATACGTTTTCATCATATCCCTATAAGAATTATAATAAATAATTATCGGCGTAGCTATCTACGTACCATGCATTTTAGATTACATCAAAACTTGAAGTAATTAAGTCAGGTAAGCATATAGGTACTTTGAACTTTCCAAATAGATAGTTAGGTCAATTATTTTTAATTCAGTCGAATATTTTTTCAATGCGAGACAAAAAAATCAATCCACTATATTTGACCCCATAGTATTATTGAAAGAATCAGCACTATATCAATATACTAAAGATCTCCACCTCTAAACACCAATTGGGATTTCAGATAGGGGGTTGGTTAATATACTCGTATAAGCTCCGTGCAGAATTTTCACGGTTCTTCACAAATGTTTTCACTAACAGCACTATAGGTCCAAGCTACGAGATTATTTCATTCAGAACTTGGATTGAATTCTAAATACGAGTATACGTATACAATGTGAGAACGCATGTAGACTGGGTCTGGGTGGATTGCATTTGGAGGGTCATGAAAAGTGCAGAATGTTCGCGGTATAGCTAGACTCGAACTTGCGACTTTAAGATTTCGATACTGAAAGTCTTGACAATGCACCAACTAGACCGCACACACATTTAGTTTACCTTCATTTAAATATATAATTTCCAAGCGCGCGTAACATTTTTCAGCTATTATTTTTTGCTATATTTGGTGTAACTGCATTTTGTTAAAATTTCCACTTTGGAACATAACTTAGCCACTTTTATAGCTAGACTTGCAGTCGATTCTATTTGATTCCTCGTAGTCTATAGTGTAACCCAGAGTGCTATCTCAATACAGCTACACTCGTGTAAAAAAACAGAATTTCGGTGTGTAGGCCTACGTATGTGTTCCCGTATTTAAAATGACAAGGGGTGGGGAGGGGGGCTCTTTTGGCACGTTATTCGAGGTTACCAACCTAACAATCCCAAAAAAAAGTCAAGAATCGTGCGCTAATTTATGAAATTTCGCGCACATTTGACTGGTCGCTATGGGAAAGATGTGAGAATATACACGTGGTGTTACAAATATCGGTAGGTATAGCAAAACACTCACCATAAATCATGTCCTGCAATTCTGAAATGGCGCGTGTTTTCAGTTCTTCGGTTTCACCCAGCTCGGTTCTGGCGTACTCGGCTACCTCTGGAGGAATCGTTTCCAAGTCCAAATCGGCGACCACATCGTCCAAGTCGCCAACCTCTTCGTCCGTGTCCGAATAATTTGGCATCTTGCGCCTCTGCAAAAACGATATATCTGACGGTGAGAAGCGAAATTTGAGAATATGTAAAATGCAAAACCGACGATTAACGCACTTTGTGTTAGCAAACTGAAATTTAATGCGAAGGCAAGTACTACTGATTTTTTGTATTTCTGCTGAGTTACCTACACTTTGCGAGTAAACCGCAACGATATTTGTATCGTCGATTTAAATTACCCTTTTCCATGTTCCCAGCACCGAGCCAGTATAAAATTGAAACGGGGAAAAAACTGGTTTTCCTTTTGCCCTCGAGCGTGTAAGCCGTCGAGTGAAAATTGTTTCCTCAAATCGATGCGTTTTGTTTACAGATTCATGCCGACCAACCGATATTATTTTTAAATGATGGAATTTTTACAAGAAAATTATAACCGACTGACTTTAAGCTTCACTAAGTTATTGCTGGCCAAGGTCTTTCCACCTTCCCACCTTCTGCCACAAGATTTTCATAGCCGCGAGTGCCAGAGTCGAAAAATTAGTTTTAGTTGTGCGAATTAAAAAATTTGAAAAATTGAATATACTCTTGACCCATTGATTGGCCAATTAGATACTCGGAGCCATCGTAAATTTGTTGGTTCGCAAACCTATATATATAGTAGAATCTCGTTTCGTTCAATATTATACTGAAAATTCATTTTAAATCTACAAAAATTTTCGATTCTCGCCCTCGAATGTTTTGTTCTTTCATTTTTTTAAAATTTGCATTTCGAGTTTACAATATATATGAGTTAACCTATTTATTGAAACGGATTCAAGGTAAAGGTAACCTCACTGTCACCCGTTAACATTTTTTTTTTAAAGGATCCAAATGGGACGTATCGACGGTACTAAGTATTTACTATCTACTTTCGACATCGCAGCCATTTTCTTCGATTTATATGCACATTTTAAAATAAAGTACATTTTTCCTTTGGTATAGATTAATCATCGAAGGTTATCTGTGACTCATTTCATAAATCAATGGAAATCGATAATTATTATACGAGAACGAACGAATGTAGAAACCTGTTGATAATCTTTCGCATAGATATAGGTATACCTAGGTAGTACGCCATTATTTTGTTAATTAAGCGTTTAATGGCTTTCTGACGATTTGAATGAAAGATTTTCTTCCAAGTTGAATGCGCGCAAATATAGGTCTAAACGCGAAATTAAGCTGTTCATGCTTTTGACATTGAAATTGTCTATTTTGTTATGTGCCACTGCTGATGCGAATTTTAAAAAGTATCAACTATACACGGGTACTCACTTATAGAACGTTAGTATTTTTTAAATTTATTTGACGCAGCTTTTTTCGTCGTACAGATAATTGTTAATCAGTGCGAGTAGACAAGTCATTGTGAACGTGGTCTAATCGCCGAATAAGCTTTTCGCACCTGGTTTACCTCGAACCGAAAATATCATCATCGAGTTGTAAGATTTACCTACAATCAAATCTATCCATTTTTGTATTAAATCTCATTCAGAATTGACTCGGTAATGCGGAAAACCTTATTGCATTCCATAATTATACCGGAAGTGAAGTAGATAACCTACATTAATTTTTGAATTGATACCCCAGTGTGAAATCTCACAGCCATCGTTTCTACTTGATGTATATCTTCAAGTCAATCAAATAAGCATATTCCTAGCTTTTATTTCGCGATGCAATGTAAATAAAAATATACGAAGGTTAGAAGTCGAAGAACATATTGTCCCTGGGGTGCTATTATGAAAAAAGCTATAGATTATCAGAACAAATCCAAGATTTGGATCCGTATGGTTCTCAGGTCCCACTATGATATGTTTAGATAATTTATTACACTGATCTGAACATTGATAATTTCTTAAACTAACACTGGACAGCCAAAAAAAACTATAATCACACAATGGATACGTGACTGCATTGTCAACATCACTCAAGTAGAAGTGATTCAGATGCAGTTGGGGATGCACATTCCTAAAAATTGAACGTTTAAATCAGCTGATAGCATCAACAGACAAATTATTGTGACGTCACAGGAATGGTCAATTGAGGTAACAATATACCCAAGTTGTTATAATGCATTTAGAATCAAACAATTTTTTCGTACAACTGCACATGCGCACTCACAAAAGTCACTGAGTTGCTTAAACTTCGATGTCAGGCTCCGCACTATGCGTAAGATTTAAAGATAATTTGCACAAACTCAGTCATGAAAAAATATAAATCTTGTGGCTAGATTAGATAGAGTACGTTTTTTCAACAGTTTCTCATTCTTTTATTTTAATTAATTAATCATCGAAGTTTCTACTTGAAACGAAGCTGCTATTTTCTTCAATCCCTCCAACTTTTTTTTTATCAAGTTTCGAATCTATTATTAGCCAAGTTGATGGATAGGTACAGTTTCATTCTCGAGTTTTTTCTCAAAAAAAGTTCATTTCATTTTTTAAAAGCACTCGTGAAAATATTTTTTTACTCGAAATTTCAGTCTTCAAGAAGCTGAGAACCGGTTTAAGACTTCGGCACTGTGCAGATATAATTACAAAGATCAATGAAAAAGATAAGCAAATTAGCAGTCATTGCAAAACTAAAATTAATCAAGATAGTCCCAAAAAAAAAAATTGAAAAGGCGTACAAGCGCTAAAAATATTAAATTATTTAAACAACCGGATATTCGCTAATAAGAAATGAAGAAAATTTCAAGTTTACACTTTTGTGAAAGGCTACAGACATATTGCATGGAGCTTATATAGATACGCATCGTCGAGGACACTTAGACGGGTAGTTATAGTAAATATGGCTGATGACTGATGAGGGTGGGAGATTGACTTTTGATTTCTGTCATAAGGATAAATTTCTTGGTAAGAAAGTTCAGCTTGAGTACTCTTACTTTCGTAATGGTAACCTAGATATCTAAGAATTTGGAAAACTCGTTTTTTTGTCAATGACTAGCTGTTCTAATGTTTTTAGATAATATGCACAACATTGTGTACTTATATCGATATTTCTTCATTTTATCAATCAGAAGAGTATTCAGCTGAAAAATGAAGCGAAATTAATTGCCAATGAATACACTAAGTCATGGGGATGGCTTGGTTATTTCTTTAAATAAAAACAATAACTGTTTTGGAGGCACTATCAAATGTACCTATACCAATACATTACATGAAAAATATGTCTATTTCAAATTTTTTTCTTTTCCTAATCGTGAACAAGTATGGCACGGACCCACGATGATGAGATGAATCGAAGAAATTGTTGATAAATGGCATACTTAGTCGTTGAACTTTTCCTCATGGGCAGTATATTGAACCGGTTTCTCATCAAATTATACGTGCTGCGTTACAACACAGGCTAAGGTTCCATTAAATTCAATTTCATCTGAATTCGAATTCGTTCGGTTAAATTCGGTAGGATAAGGTCTCCAATTTATTAACGGATTTTATGTCGTTCTCATTCACCGATCAAATGGCCGTTTTTATTTCTAAATACTCGTACAGGGTAAGGTAAGTATATTTTTGGAGATCATCGACGAATCATACCACTAATTATCAGCAAAAATTATGTTATCAATTCATGATTCGCTCGACTTGATGAAATGCCTGAAAAATTTCTTTGCCCTGAACATATACAATCCACCTATAATTCCAAACTGTTGATTTCAGATAATTTTATTTTTGAGAAACTGCTAAAATCTGGGATAATATTCATCATAAAAAGCATATAGAATTTAAAAACAATTTCTGTTATAGTCGATGATTTTTTCTTAATAGCTTTGACAATAATTTAATTGTGCAGGTTCGAGGGTAGGTATACAAGTAAAATATTAATATTTGTTGTTACTCTCTAGTCTCAATTAGACTTTGAAAAAGTTATGGTAACCTATAAGTGCCTACACGACTCCATCAAGTATATGTATCTACTTATCTACTAGGATATAATGACATAAGCAGAGTAAGCACACCTTCCGTCACTTTTCTAGCAAGGTCATTTCATTCGCCTATATGTACATTTGATCAGGTCTGTTATTGGTTTGTGTGAGATAAAAGATTGATGTCATTCCATTATCATGTTCGGGTGTACGTATTCGTTGCACAATAATTATAAACACATCTGGCTAAGATTAAATTATATTACCTATATTTACGATAAAGGCGAGCGGAAATTGCCGCTACAACAAGTCGTCCTTTTAAGCCGACGTAAATAAAAAATAATAATAAATTATACCGAACGTATCTATAACTCAGGTTTCTTACGGGAAAATTCTCTATTAATACCCCGCCCGCCCCCCACCAGAATTTCAAATGCAAAAAACAAACGGCGGATGTTGGGATCTGAGATGGATTCGGGTTTCGTCGATCGCTAAAGCAGAACCAGTTTCTGTATAGCCGATCGTATCCTTGACCTTGCGAAGAAGTCTATTGAATTTTTATGGTATTTACTCGTACTTTCTGCACCGAACCATTAGAATGACCATATCGCTGGAGATCCACCATAATTCCATGGAACGATCTCTGCCTTAGGTGGAAGTTTCCAAACCAAGAACAACAATCCTCGAAAGGAAATGGCGAGTAGTACAAACATTGCCAGCTCTTCGTTTTTCATTTTATTAATTTTCCTTTGATTCTACAAACGTTATCCATTAATTTTCTGAGGTAAGCAAAGTTTCTACTTTGAGTTTTATAGAATTGAGAAGTCTTATCATTTCAGCATTTTTGGCCCAAATGAAGTATATGATATCCTACAATGGCTTTGGAATTCAAACTTGAACCAGGTGCCAGATAAAAAAAATGCTATTAATTTGAGTTTGATTCAAGTTTTAACCATTTTACCCTTACTTATATCAACTTTCATTCACTCATAACCGCTCATAACATAATAAGTGGACAATAAAGTGAACAAACTTTACTTTGACAGGGAAAACTGTATGATGTCTATATAATTCATTTTACTCTGATTTCGAAACTTTCTTGGAAGTCCATAACTTGGTAAATAAGTTTGTTCTATTTGTAAGAAAAAACTAGTGCAGAACTTGAACTTTTAAAGTTTTGTCGAATTCTCTTAAAAATCCAAACCAATAGCAGAACTCATATAACTGAGTTCTATAAAACTCTTCTCATTAAAAAAAAAAACAACGCATAAATCGTGTATTCCAAGATAAATAGAAGACGAACGAACTGTGGAATAAACTGAACAAATGAAAACTGCATAACTCAGAAGCTAGAATTTACTCCTGGAGTGCGTTCTGTAAGTGCAGAACTCGACCAAAACTCAAGATCTCTAGTCTAAGTTCTAGTGGCAAAAAAGAAAAGCTATTAAAAATCGATTTCCTCGCTCTCTTATTCCAATATTGAACAGCCGTTTCTAAAACTTTCTGAGACATTCGTTACTCAGCCTAGCGATAGCTTATCGTCCTCTATCTCTCTTTAATACACCAGCTGCAGATCATCTCTCAACTATTTAGTCCTCTATGGGTCTATAAGAGCTACAGAATTCAATTTCAAACAAATATCAACGACGCAGTTATCGACCATAACGAGATATTTTCAGCCCGCTTCGACCAAATTATTTATTTCCGTTCCCAAATTTGTGTCCTAGCTTAGTGGAGTGCCGAAATAAATCTGAAATGCAGATGGAAAACCAGTTGCACAATGGCAAAGAACTGAGAGAACATCGCACGGTAAGTTACTCAACTTCAATTTGAAATATACGAGTACGTTCGAGTATAGGTTAAGGTAAATTAAAAGTAATTTGTTCGTTTCGAATTCGCAGAAAAAATTTAACTACCAAATACTAGAATCTTGTTTTTGTCCTTACCACGTACTCGCTGTACAAGAGTCAATTTAATATGCAAAAAATATTCCTACACGTATAAAAATAAATTAACTACATTTTATGCCACGAAGCGAGCACCTATAGTTGAGAAGCTGACTTATTTCTACGAAAGGGTGTTCGAAATTTTAGTATTCGGATTAATCATAATTTGGTCCTTCTGCGCATAAACCCGAGGGTTAATTCATTATTTTGTCAAGGAAAAATCTCGAACATAAAATAAACTGACTCATTCATCTAAAACTAGAGCATCGAAATAAGTATATATTATAATATTAAATTTATATTACTTATTTCGATACTCTTTAGATTTTTTTTTATAAATGAGAAAAGGGTGAATGAAAATGTATAATCCATGAAGTAAGATATATGGAACCAAATGAATTTTCCGCCAATTTTCCTGCACTGAAAAAGAGTCGTAATTTTACAAAATTTGAATAGAAAAACAGATAGGGAGTACTTTTTGCTATCTTAGGTGATATATTTTACTATTTTTCTAATAATTTCTATACAAATCTCGAATTGTCCTAATTGTCTTATTCAATTTGTGAAAATTATTCTAAATTTCTTGCAGTGTAGAATTGTAGATGGGCTCTAAACTTGAATTCTATATTCTTCAGAAGAATGGCTGGTTTGAGACGTAACCGGAATAAATTCGAGTCAAGAAAAAGGCGTGCGGTCTTAGCTAATCTGGATTAGTTTCACAAACACGATGGCAAAATTTGCTAATTCCAAATAGTTTTAGTTTCAATTTGTTTACTGAAGTGGATTGTAGAGAATTTAGGAAAAAAGAAAGAGAACCATGCGTGGTATACATAGGTACATCACCACATACCTTCCTAATTGTGTGGGGACATGTTGAAAAAATAATTCAGAACTTGCTTGATAAGTTTGTCGATGGGTAAATACAAAAAATACAGCAAAAAAAAATGAAGAAACACATTAAGAGAATACATTCGCTGTTAAAATCGAGGCTAATGAATAGAATACAATTCTGTCAATGTGCATTGACGAGTTTTAGAAGACACGGGAGAGTAAACTTTAATTTAATTAAACTAAATTAGATGGCAAAAGCTAGTTCGTGCCGTTGATATTTCAGGCTTATGTGGAGAGGTGCGTGAAATAAATTTTAAAATTCGTGAAAACGCCAAGTGCGAAAAACCGGTTTGACTTTTTTCTCTTTTTTTACCTTCAAATCGTACGATTCACGCTCGACTTTTTTTTCTTACTTTTGCAACTATTTAAGGAGAGCGCGTAAGTCAGTGATAATGAATTTAGATAGGACGATGTGGTTGGACTGAAACTATACAAACAAGTATGTTTTCAGAGTTGCGAATAAAAAGAAATAATAAATTAAATTATACAGGCACCTTTGGCTTGAAATAGCAATTCTTTCATCGTGAGAAGGAGTACTAAGCTCCGCGATGGAAATAGTATGTCTTATTGGACATCTGCTTTCATTTTTATTTGAGGTTTAAGCAAAATACGAGTAATATACTGAAAAATCCCTTGAAATGACAAGACTAGGTAGAATCTTGACTCTCGAGCAACCTCTATCAAGTTAGGAGGCTAAACATATTTCAAAGTACCTCGGTCTCTCACAGTTCCTTAGATAATAATATCTGGACCTAAGAACCACGAGTGATCCGAAAGATTTTTACCATTTTCGAAGCTGTATATACTTCACCAGAGACGCATCTAAAGAGAACGCTTTTTTTGGCACCTTTCATTAAAAAAAATTAGTAGAAGAAATGTTTATGAAATTTCTGTCTTTTGGAATTAACGAGACTCAGCCCTCTCAGAAAATTTCTTGGTACACCTCTGTACCTTGCACTTTTATCACGTGAAGTGTGAATTCGGTATTTCACTCGATACGTTTTGAAACAAGAACCACTGCAAGAAATATTACAACGATTATACATGTACAGATCATAATTTCAACTTAATATTTTATAATTCCGTAGGAAATGGAAATCCAGTTATTTGTAAACACCTAGGTATTTTGATTTTTTGGCCATCCACAAGTATTGTATGATGTATCCTAATTCTAGAGGCGTAGCTGTGGGGCACGGGGATCAAACTCCCCCAAAAGCCAAAAAAAATGTATAAGAATCTCCAGTGCCCTTGATATTTAAGTATCTGATTTTGTGGTCTTTCCCTCTCTTGATCAAGTTAGTGTATTTTTATTGCCATTTTTTAATATTTCTGGCATTTTTTCACAGAAAAATCAAATTACTCAGAAATTTTTCCAAACAAAATTTTTTATCGTTTGTGTTTTATTCTTACACTCGTATTTATGGCTCAATTTTGTTGTAGAGTTGTTTGAGTATAGAATTTTTCGTATATATTTGACCTGGCAACTCTGCTCTGGTGGTAAAAGCCAAAATTCATTATTTTGGGTTTATGAACCCCTCGTCCTGAATGCTGATCTAGATACGCCACTGCATAATTTTACCAGGATTCGGTCCAATATCACAAATTATTATAAATCAAGAGCCCGGCATAAAGAATAGGGGGTGTATTTTGAAAACTTCGAATACGAATATTTTAAAACATCCACATTTGGATTTCAGAGATTTCCTTAGAGCTAGGATAGGAAGGCTTTACGTTGTTTATATTGTGGATATCGAACCTAGAAATTGGAATGTAAAGCAAATAAACTATTTTCATTTTCATAAAGGTATGCAGTCGACAACCTATATTTCAATGTTTACAAACCAGACGATCAGTTTGCGTTGTCCATTTTGTTTATGCAGTCGAATACGTTGGCGCCATTACAATTCGACGTTTAGAATCGGTTTGAAACGAATTTTATGAATGGGCTACCAGATCGAAAAACTGTTACAAAGTAAGAGTGAAAGAGAGTAGTAGAAAAAGAGAGATAGATCAAGGGTACCTATATACCTATGTTGGCGTATTTGTGCCTGGTATCGGCGAGGTGAGGAAGAGGGGATTAGATTAAAAACTGACTGGTTTTTGGCGAGACGAACTCGCATCAAAGCATAAAATTGTGGCAGCAATCGAAAGCCTCGAAGTATTCGAATGGCACGTGGATTATACGACCACCGATCATTCTAATAGCAGAATCATTACGTTGAATATGGTTACAATCTATAAAAAAATTTTTAACGTTTATAAGTGCTTCTATAGAAAATCATTTTTTATGTATGCTGCCATAATCGAATGAGGAGGCAGAATTTTTGGCACATGAAGCGGCAAAATGGAAGAGTACCTACGAGTTCAATGATACACTGAAAAAAATACATAATTTATTCTGTATAGTAAGCCACTACAAAAATTGTGAAGATTCATTACTATACTTTTGTTTTACTGAATTTTTACCAATATCTTATAACTGTCCCATTTTTCTAACCAAAAAAAATTTTCTTAAGAAATGGTTACATTACCAAAACCCATTGAAAAATCAAGAAAAAATCTATGGAAAAATACTCAAGGCCATATTGTGAAGAGGAACAGTCGTACATAATTATACAAAACATTGCACCTCTGTAAGTCAAAGTACCAAAAAGCACAGATTTCAAAATTAGGAAAAGTAAAAGAACAGAAATAACTACTCGTATATGTGTCAACAGTGTAGACCCAAAAGGACTTTATCCTTCGATTGGGTTCAAACAAAATCTCAAACTCAATATGACATCATCTTACATAGCATGTTTTAAAATTGATAAATGGAGCAACAACAAGAATCAAACCCTCTCTGTCTTATCCATGCAAAAAGCACTCGTTTGAATATATCAGTCAAGTTTTTCTCAGATTTTTTTTTTTTGAGATTGCACCTTCCTTGAAATCAAATTTTCTCAAGCTTAGTTAACAATGGAAATTTGCTTTCGTCTTTTCCTTTCAACTTTTTCATATTGACACTAAACATTGCATGTTTCGTTACTTTTTCTTCACTCTGATTGGTTGGCCAAGATAAAAGCGAAATTCTATTGTTAACGACCTTTTAGTGCGAAATATGTAAACATTTTCTGCCTCTTTATTGTCACAGAATTAATAAATGGGGAACTAAAGTATAAAAATCTTCTGATGACAAAACATGTTTCATACATAAACGTTTCTTGTAAGTAGAGAGGAGATAATGACGAGTCATGTACAGTATTTGACGAGATAACGAAGTAAATGCACTGAAACCATATTCGTTGCTCATTCATGCAGTTTATGAAGCTCACTTTTATCTTCTATCTACAAGCGTTTAAGCAATAACCTACACCTTTTTATTGTTTCCATACCTCGGACTGATTGTAGAAACTCGAGATAAATGGAGAATATTTTTGTATTTTCCTGCCTAAAGCTAGCTGTATAATACGATAGGAAGCAAATAAAGTGACTGGACACATTTCACTACTTTCAAGGTACCCAGCTAATTATAATTTTAAAATAGCTACTTAAATACGTATTTAGGTACTTCTAGCAAGCATGCTGAGATATTAATTAAATTTTTTCCAGCAAGTTTGTGCTTAGTTGCGAGTTAGAAAATGCAACGTGTAGGTATTATCATAATAATTTATAATATTGAGAAAAAAAATTGTTCAATAATTCATTCCTCAGAATGGTGTATTTTTTATGCTCGCTTTATAAATTGATTGAAATAATTCGAATTTTTCTTCAGTGAAAAACTTGACTAAAATATGAAAAAGATTACCTAATCATAATTTGAAAATGGTTATTAGTATGGTAAAATAAGTCAGATTATAGGTAATCAGTATGGTGGTCCTTATTTATATGATGGAATTTTTCGATTATGATGTGGATAATTTTCTGATAGAAATGTCACGTCATAGTGCTTTTTACGTTAGAAATAGAATTATGAAATTGTCAGATTAGTATTTTTGGGATCAACTTGTCATGAGACGAATGAGAAACAGATTACGTCCCATAGCTTTTGTTTTAGAATTGAGACAACTCTATGATATGAGGTTTCCTATTAAAAATCTGCTGAAAAAATAAAACCATCGTCGAGACATAGCATAATGAATGACCTCTTCTACTAATCTATATTATTACGTTTCGATTTGAGAAAATATTTTTCATTTATTTCATTTCGTAAATCAATTTGACTGAAAATGTGACTCGCAAAAAATGACTCGAAATTTCAGACAACAAATGAACTTATATAGAGTTGAGTGGCCACAGTTATCAGCGAGGGAACTCGAAACCTAACTGTGAAGTTTCTCTAATCGACCCTGAAATAGGAAATATAAAAAAAATGATAACTATAAATTGACTGCGGGAATAGTTGAGAATCAAGAGGCAGAAAAAATACCACTGAGTTATCGTTTGAAACCAGTTATTTCTACTCGTTGTTATACAGTACCTACTACGAGTATTTATTCGCCGGGGAAAATAAATAATTTATAGTAGACCTCCTCTGACTGGCGACTACAAGTTCAAATCTACACATTTATGGTTTGCCTCAGATTTTTGAGCCTACAGTGTACCACTTTGGTCTGTTTGTGATAAGGGACCTACAACAAAGTTCAACGTTGGTAAGAAAATTCAATTCAATTCAAGTTCTTCGAGTTCAGGTTACTTTTTTTTGGCCAATGGTCGCAGATGGCTAACAAGAAAGAAAAAAAGACTCAACTTTTGCACAGAGCTTCGTTCACTCATTCACTATTTCTCTCATACGAGAACCTCGGTTTGCTTCCCATTATGTTAAATCAATTAAACATATTTTATAACTTAGTGAAAGATTATGGTTTTAACTTAGGAAATTTATTCAAATAATAATGTGAAAGGGCATCGCATTATGATTCATGAAAAAGTATATAAAACGCAGCCATTTTCCATGGTTGAGCTTTTGACTGACTCAATAGTTCTATAAGAAGTATGAAATTTAGATTACTATGTCTGGTCGGTTGGCAATATTGAAAAATAAATTGGGCACTCTGATAAACAAAATATGACGAAATGCAAAACAAAAATTAATTCCATAATTTTAATGTGGTGGATTCTGAAAAGCGGTCGCATTTTTCGCTAGAAAAATTAAAAAATATTTTGTTACGAAGCCTTAAAGAATGAAACAAATACAGAACACCTGTAGTAGCATTACGAGTAAATTATATTGCCTTCCTTGGAAAATTAATTCCTTCTTTTTTTAATTTGCGTGTTAATTTTCGACATATAGTCGAGTTTGAAAATATTAGAACTATACATCCTCGAGGATGACTAAATTATAATAGTAGATACCTTCTCGCTGTTTACACGTAACTGAATATAAAGAAATAAAAATAAATAGGTAAACACTCATAAAACCAATGAGTCACTAAACACTCGACATCTTTTCGCTATTTTTCTTTTCAGGAACGAGTTACTTAAAATTATCGTGGGACAGTTTCTTGTTTACTAGAACTCTGTTTTTTCATCATCATAGAGCAGAAATTGGGAACTGAAATTCAGCTCTGACCAAATAACATTTATTCGAGTAAATGATTAAATCAAATAATTTCTGGCAACGTACTTATGAATGTGAAAATGTTGTTAAATGTTGTTTACAAATGAATAGACTTCTGCCTAAAATATACGTCACATTTACTAATTTTGAAAAGTGTCTAAAACCAGTAAAGATGTCACAAATAAAGTTTTTCTGGCATTTCTCGAGAATTTTCAAAAATTAAAATCATCCGCTTCTTGCAAAAGACTGTTCAGATTTGATCGTCTCAGTACATATGTAGCGTACCTACCCTATGGGCAAAATATTCTGAAAACGGATCCGTTTTATTCCGGGTTATAATCCGTTTCTGGATTATAACCCGGAATTTTCCTGTTTTCCGGCTTCTAAAACGGATTTCGAACGGATTGTAATCAGTCTTGCCGGAAATGAGTCCGGATTATTTTCCGTGAAGGCTGTTTTATCATATTTGTTGGCCCGGGTTATAATCCGTGAAACCGTTTTACAAACGGATTTAGAAAAATTGCCCAAAAATTATCACTGATTATAATCAGGAAATCCGGTTTACAAACGGATTTGGAAAATTAATCAAGATGACAAAAATAACTGCAAATTTTCAGATCCGATGATCGAAAATAAAAACGGACTGACAACGGATAAAATTCTCATTTTGCGGATCATTTTCTCATTTTTTGCCCATCGGGTACCTATAGTAACTGACAGTAATTGTGAGGTTTACTACACAGAAACGGTTTCACCAGAAAATTGGTCTCATACAATGTCGTTATTCAGAAATTTGGCTTTAATATTCGCGCAACTCTTTCTTACATGGCAAATTCTCTTTGGCTAGCGAATTACTTAATTTGCTCTCAACTTATTCGTTTAGAATTTTTGTGTATCAACTTACCTTCATATTATTATAGTTATTACAGAAATCTCATAGAATTCAGTTTTCGCCATCATTGGCCTAAAACTGTGTATCAATGGCCAATAGCAACCAGTAGAATAAGTGATTTTACGCATCAAACTTACTATAAAGGTCGACTATCTTTCAGTTTCATTTTTCTCAAAAATTAATATACAATATAACCTCTCCATTTTATGGGTATGCTCTACTAGAAGCCCAAGCTCTGCAACTCATATCGTAATGACGAAGATACTTTCGATGATGAAATATAGAAAAATAAGGGGCTAACTCCTTAATTAGCCAAAACCAAGAGCCTAAGTAAAAATTCTAAATTGCTGCGAATCCATTTTCAAAAGTATTTCATGATTTTTCAACATTGGAAACTCAAAATTACTGTTCAAATTCGTTAAAAACAGTTCAAAAGTGATTAACTCGAATGCCATCTTACAAAATCGATAAAAACTTCAAATAATATCTAAAACACTATAATTCGCTATTTTAGCCCTTCTTCGATGTCCCCCCCTCAAATCCTCACAATAAATCTGGGTAAGTATAGAAATTTCTCTGTTGCGAATACGAGTAACCTGAAAAAGTTAGAACATTTTTTGTCCCCAATTCGTCGACTTTTCAACACAAAGTAAAACTGGAAATACAAACTTACTTTGTGAAGAACGGTTAGAAAAATCAAAGATGATACAGGTGTCTATAGTAGAACAAAAAAAGCACGCACAAACACGTATTTCGCGAATTCGATGTGTAGATTTGAAACTGAGAGAAAAAAAAATTTCTTGCCGCAGAATGGTAACACGCAAAACCGGTTGAATTTCTTATCGCACCTACGTCAGGACTGGCTTGGCTTCTCTCCTTTTCGGAGTGCATTGCACGAGGATTACAAAGTGCACCAATCAGTTGCCCCCCTCTTTCGGCTTATCGATGCCGAGTTGAACCCAAATCACCTCACCCCTACCTCTTCGACATCAACCTTGCCGTTAATTTTTTTTTCTTTCTTTTTTAATATTCCCTTTTTCGTAACAGAATTTATAGTTAACTCGAACGTTAATATTTTCTTAAATAATTATAATAACTCGATAATAAAAATTATCGCTCTTCGTCGTCTCGTGAATGCAAAATCACGCTGTCTGTATCAATATCTTGGAAATAAAACCCAAAAGCTAAAAGGAAAAAAGGTTGACAGAGTACTTTTAGACCATATTAATTATAATCAAACGAATTGTGTACGCTATACATGTATACTCGTACCTGTCGTAGTAAATAAAATTGTCCCTCCTGTTCGAGCAGCCAATTTGACGGATGAATATTTAAATTTTTTGTAAGAGGAGCGAAAATGCTAAAAATTCGTCACCGTAGAACGAAGGTTGTAACAGTAAATGCATATCCAAAAATCGAACTGAACGCTGATTTGCATAAATGTTCTACTATTAAAAATATGGGTCGTGGCCAAAGAGAAGCGAGCAATAAAATTGCTAAAATTGTTTTTCAGAGGTTAGAAAAGTTTTTTTAGCTGAATTACGAGTATGTTGACGATTTTGTGTCAGCGACATTTTACGAAAATTTTGAAAATTTATAATTCACCCGATAGTCAGAATTTTGATAAATGAGAAGCTTAGTATAACGAACTGGGATAAATGGCATAAGTCTTTTTCAGAAGAAAAAGTTTCCCGTTTCAGCGCAAACACATATATGTGAAAAGTAAATTTAGAATTACCTATAATTGGTATAATTTATTAGAAAATAACTTGGTCGAGTATATCTACCAATAATATGTTAAAGAGTTATTTTAAAGAAAGTTTTTTTCACTGTTTTTTATATAGAAGTGAATTCGTAAATTTAACACAAAGTTGAAAATCGAGAGTCGATATCGAGAATGCAGGGCAAAATATTATGAATAAAACGCGCGCCTTTGTCAGTTGTCATCGATAGTCCTTATCAATAATCTCTCGATCAGTTTTCATGGTGGTTCGTTAATCGTTGGTAATGTTCTGATTTTCATTAGATACATGTATTATTATAGTTAATTTTTATGCATTAGATCATTCAAAATGTTACCACATTAAGTAACAGTGATTAACTGAAACTTCTTAGAGTACATTATTATTATATATTTCGCTAGGAGAGTTTTTACGAATCAATTTTTATAAAGTAAGACTAACTTGAAAAAAAGTTTTTATATATTTTTTTCCTCGAATTGAAGAACGCAGCCCCTTCATTAGAAAATTTCTGCTTGCGCTACTGTCTGACCTTATACTTCTTGCATATCTATTCAAAAATGTAATACAACTTGTTAAAATATTTTAATGCCCGAATAGTATAAATTTTATTCGCTTAAGCATAAATCCTCGACTCGTCTTCTTCAGAAGATTTTTAAATGGAAAGAAATAGAAGAGGCTTAGATGAGGAAGACGCATAAATAACTTGTTTCCATCGTGGAAAAGATATAAACTCGGACGGTCTGAAAATAAACACGAATGCCAGGGTTTTTACCATTTTCAGGAAAATCATTGATAAAATAACACGAGACAAACAAATAGAATACCAAGGGTCTTGTTTTTTCATCGAATCATATTTCTACAGGTAAGTATTTTATTTTTTTCTCCATTCGTCTCTTTTCCTTCGGTTTTTTCTTTTTTCTACATAAAAAATAAATTCATGTTGGTATGAAAGGCAGGATTTAGTTA
Source organism: Parthenolecanium corni (assembly GCA_038050395.1). Taxonomy (NCBI): domain Eukaryota; kingdom Metazoa; phylum Arthropoda; class Insecta; order Hemiptera; family Coccidae; genus Parthenolecanium; species Parthenolecanium corni. Next base: position 1,227,823 of record JBBCAQ010000034.1, on the reverse strand, counting down.
CTCGATTACTTATAGGCTGAGCGTGTTTGCAGTTGCACTATAAGCAGACCTGAAAGGCGGAAGGTTAAAAGTAAAATATCGGAAGATTCTTGGCATTAATTCAAGGTGGACGTCCGGAGTGTCATATCCGCGCCTTCGACATTGACGGCTTCGAATAAAATTTAAAAATTAGGTCGACTTAAATTTTCCATTAAAAGTCGTCGTTAAAAAAACTAACTAATTTCATGGAAATCGATTTTTAAGTGGACTATGAACGTTAATTAGCACCAACTGCCTTATTACTTTACTCTTTTTCAGAATAATATAAACTTTATATTTTTCAATGCTAAAAGTTGAGGTCTGACTAATATGTTGTTCGTAATGGTTGTACTTGCGTTTGTATGACCAAGAGCTACATAACTCATAGATTAATGCTTAATACGAGTAGCTTAACTTTTTTTTTTTTTCTAAAAACATATTTATCCATAAACCATGTAGCACTGGACAGGCAGAAACCTATATTTTCCTTATAGATATATGTTGTCAAAATGGTTTAAGTGAGCAGTGACAATTAAGCATACGCATGCGCAGACCATAAGGTCACACGAGGTAAGTGGGACTCCTAAAATCACAAATTCGAATTTAAACCTCTGCAACTTTCGCAGATATTATTTAAATTTGCTGTAATTTCGGCGATAACTTCTCTCAAGCATTTTTTATCAATCTACACAGAATAATGAAAGTATTAATTTTCTTTGCGATTGCTTTAAAAAAGTAAGGTCGACGGATTCCTTAAGTGTTTTAGAATGATCTACTACACATCCTTCTCTTATAGTCTGTTTTTTTGCTTGAAGGGAAATAGGAAGTTTTCTTTCGAAAACCTGCTAAAAAGGAAATAGATTGTCGCATCTTCTTCATAATTTTTTTTTTTTTCACACCGAATCATTCCTTCGTTACAGCGGTTATAACCCTATTTAAGATCGAGTCTCATGATTTATCTACACCAAGGATACAGCAATTTCTCCTAATGAGATAAATATTAGTCTCCACCAAAAATATTACATCGATAATACTGTACTTTTTTTAATGGATAGGCCAAGTTAATTAGTAGGAACTAATAAAAGTCCGCTATAATATTACAACTGAATCGAATTAACAGAGATTCGAACTGTTTTTTAAACAGACTTTTATTATAAATAGACGAGCCTCTCCGAGTCTAAATTGGGACAGAAATAAAATATTTAGATCTAGTAACGAATGAAGATGTCAAATTCTACCCGCAGAATTGAATTGAAAGTGTGCCTTCTTAATCATCTATATGCAACCAAATTGACTTTACTTTCGTAGTACCTGCTTTATCGATGATTTAGGAATTGAAGGAAGTTGTCGACAATCTTATTAATAATTTAGAGTCGTATGAAAATGAAACAGCTTGTTTTGCTCACTTATCGTACAATTATAGATACGATTTAATTTTCGTCTTACAGGCCTTTTTCGAGAAGGAAAACATAATTTGTAAACTTGGTTATGAGAGAGAAGTTAAGTAGATGCTGTGAGAAAAATCTTCCCATACGTCCTTGAGTGGACTTCTAATAACGACTTAGTAGGCTGATTAGTGTACCAAAAAATACATAGATTCATCATTCGGAAAGAATTAATGTAGAAAAATAATTGGCAACGTACGTTCGGGTTCACCATACCTAATAGTTAACATAATATCGAATCATCGTACTCATAAATTATTCAAATGCGATGCCCATTAACTTCCTCTTTTACCTCAATACAATCTTAAGCACTGTTTTTTTGTCTATTATTTACACGTAACTTGTCAATAGTCACGGTATTTAGCACTAACCCTACTCGCTCCTAAACAATAAATATTAATTTTCCACATACTTCACAACAATAGTAGGTATAATTTTAGTCTGAAAAAGCCCTCCAAAAGTTGATTCAATCCCTTCAGTGAAATGAAAACTCAGCTGTAATTGAATAGAGTACGATGTATAATAAAAATACAAGTTTCGTGTGATGGTGCAGTCCAGAACTCTCTCAGTTTACTAACCCCTAAACCCATAATTAATTTACTCTGTAATTAAATACATATTATAGACTTACAAAATGGCAACATTAAAGATAATAGGGTAATAGGTGGGTTTTTAAGTCCGTTTGTTCATTTCACTGGCGGAACCAGCTTTTTTTTAGGATGGGCCAAGGGGTCCATAAAAATCATTCGAAAATTTCAACATCCAAGAAATTGATTCTAAAGCTGATTTTTTATTCATTTTCAATAATTTCTTATTTTTACTAGTTTTTAATTCATTTCAAAAATTTTTTGGTCGGGCCAGAATTTTTTCTAACGGGGACGTGGCCCATCCTTAGTTCCGCCACTGAATCCGTGATCATTACTCCTGTTAAAATCAAGCTGAGAAAGAAACGAATGAATTTAATAATCTAATTATGAATAATAATTTTTGAAACATTCGTCGTTTTCCTCTCTCATTTTCATATCTTAAGATTAGAATAAATTTTCAAAACGAGTTGATATATTCTTACATAGTTACAAGGTTGAATAAATTTTAATCTGAGAGTACGATTTATTTCACCGAATGTCGCGGCAAAAATCTCGGGAAGAAGAACGACTCTCAGTGAGTTTTTCTTTAAAATTGAAAAAAACGAAGGAAACACCTGGACAAAACAATTTCGTAAAAATTTTAGCCTCCTAGTTTGAGTAGAAATGGTGCCCCAAAAGGGTCAAAAAAACTAGAAAATATATACAGGAAATCGTCATCAAAATGTTATAGTGGACTCGTCGATTCTAGAATAAGATAGAATTTTCAATTCAAAGTGACTAAGGGTAAACAGTGTCGAATCCGGCGAAATTCAAATGTTTTCTCACCTCTTTGCAATCTATTTCCTAAATTATATAAGCTCGCCATAGCTAAACACTGAAATTTCGCCGATGTAAGTACATAATTTCAAACTTCAAGGTCGAATATTTGCTTGAAATTTACATTTAAAATTTTTTTCTGGCCTTACGAGTATAATTTTTTTTCTTCAAACTTTACCAGGATTTTAAGATGGTCTGTTTGTGTATACAAGCTTTATTCACATTATAAAAAAATTAATCCATCTCGATAAATTAGCTATAATTCGTATTTATATTCGATTGTTTAAATAATACAAGTAAATTCTTTTTACTTTTCGAAGTGAGAAAAAACTTAAAGCCTCCTTGTTTTAAAATCGAGAACCAAAATTTAAAAAGCAACTTGGAAATTCAATTATACTTTGAGTATAAGTAGGTATTAGGTAAGTATAGGTACCTTGCTGAAAACATGATACTCCCTGTCGCTCTTAAAAACAAACGTTTTATGAAAATACGAATTCAGATCTTTTAGTTGGCTGGAACATAAAAAAACATCAATTTTCAAAAAGTACTTCTTTATAATTTCCGAGAAGTATTTACCAAAACCACGGGTGTCTAGGGACTAAAAGAAAAACAAAGTTAACGTTTTTCCACTGTACGAGTATTTTATCCCTTTAGCATGTACTTAGTTTGCTTTGGTCAAATTTAAAAAAAGTAAGCATTGAAACATTAACATTTGTCTGTTGTAGCATACTTTTTACCTGAAAATCGTGTTATTTTCGAATTGCAGCGAGTAAGTTAATTCAGAATTTTCGCAATCTGAACTATTATCGCGAAACATGAACGTTGAAAATGGACATTGTTCAAAAAAAAAGTAAGTAGTTACTCTAAGATTGGTCTATATTTCTCCAAAACATATCTACTGACAACTTTGCCCCATAGAATAAACTTATAGCATGAATACTAGAGGCTACTCTATGTCTCCAAATGCGTGAACATAAATTTGAAAAATTCATTTTTTAATCAGGTAAATGCAGAAATTAATGCTTAATACTAATATCAGAGGTGTCTCAAAAAAAAAAACCAAAATTGTTAACCAGTTAAGCTTTGTTGGTCAGCCTCTTTGGAAGATGCATAAAAAAATTACATTCTATAATTATATCTTCATTGAAATATTGGACGAGGACCCTTGCAAAGAAGTAAGAATTGTTTTTTTTTTCAAGAAATCCAAAATGTTCGTCGAAATAAGAAATTTTACAGCTGAGGAAATTTCTCGAATGCACAAAATAGTCAAATTAGAGATGATTCATCACAGTACTGATGAATATTTAGCGATGCCACTCTTGACAACCTCGACTACATCGAAATAAATTAATTTTCTAGTTGGTTGGCATCAAACAGGTGTCAAAAAGAGAGAGGGAAAAAAGCTCACGTCACAATTACGGTTACACTTCATTGAGTTAACATCTTCGTAATGATAAAATAAGTAGTTCTAGTTACTCGCCTCAAAGAACCCCAAAGAAGACTCTAATTATGCCTCCTACCTCAAAACATTACCCTTAAATTATTTAAATTTATCATTTTTCACATCAAAGTTTGCCATCGATAAATTATTTTTGATGAAGAACTGAAGAAGTCGATTTAAGAATATCCGAAATAATCCAAGGGACTTGGGACGACCTTGCTCCCAACCCTTTGACCCCCTTGTCAGACAAAATTGTTCACCCCGTGGAAAATTAACCCGCGAAATTGTGAGGTTGGGAGCCATTTTGCCCCCTACAAATTTTATTTGCCTCCTCTACCTTGAAAGACTCTCCATAGTGAAAAGAAATTACTTAGCTTCTATTTTTAAGTGCCCTCATTTCTCTTTTCTTAACACTGTAAAAAATTTAGACAGTAATTTCTATAATTTGAAAGGGGAAACTGGGGCAATTTAAGATTTGCAGAAGAAACTACAACAAAAATGGTAAAATATCATCAAAGATAGTAAAAAATACTACAAATATTAAGAACTTCTAGTTGTTCAAATACAATCAACTAATTAATTTTGTTCACTGTGATGAGAAAAGTTATTTTCGTGTTGGTAATTTACACTATACCTATTCATTTCTTTCAGTGTAAGTAAGTAGTTAACAGCTGTACCTTTTAGGCCCTATATTTTATTCAAGTACGAATTCCCTAAAATAAAATAATCTATAATAATCTCGGCAGATAATCTTTATGGAGGTTTTTTTTTCAGTTACAAGTAATTCGGCGGTATTTTCTTGATATTTCAATTTTAACGAGAAAAATTTTTCATTCGAGGCCTTCGTGAAAGTACTCGTATGACAGTGTATGCTGAAAAACTTCGACAAAGTCAATTGAATAATAATTAGTCTCGATAGTATTCTACTTATTCTTCATTTACTGTTTGGATGGCTAAAAATAATTTTTGATTTACTGGTGGGGATATTATGTATGGCTTTAGAAGCTTTTTTTTTCAAATTTTGACCCAGAATCGGAGCGAAGGTAAAAATTGAAAGGTCGTTGACCAAGTTTGATTGTCGACTTATTTACAACAAATACGAGATTTGTTCCTTTTAATTAGAATTTAATTTTTATCTCTAAATGATTCGTTGATTTGAATGACGTAGATGATGTAATTTGTAAACGTTTCCTGTTCTTGAAAGAAGTTTTCGTTACCTCGAGCTAACAATATTTTTCAACTATCAAAATGATTGCCCGGCCATCGCATCCGAGTATTTTTGTTAGCAGGTATTAATTTCAAGATTGAAAGTTGAGAAATCATCGTAATTGAAATATTTAAAAAATTGGATCAAGGTTCGTTTGGATGAGCCGACAAGAGGTTGTTTCCGATTATTTTAAAAATATAATATGTACCTACAAGGGTGGTCAGGTACCTACGAACTTTCAATTATTATTTTACCTCCCTCTTTCATTTGGAAACCTCTTGCAAAAATCTGATTCATTTCTACAGTGAGTCAAATTTTTAAGGACGCATACACATACATACTTACGAGTATTTTATTACAAAATTTGTAGATAAATTTAACCGCTTCAATTAAAACTGCGAATTATACGCAAAAGTATCGAAATATCAGTTGACGAAATTTCTCAGAAACTAACTATGGTAGAAAGATTTGTTAACTAGCCAACAAATTTCAATACACATCTATCTTTCGTTTCGAATTTCCCGATTAATAGGAGTTGAAAAGAAGGGGAGCTCTGTTTAAAATTTACCCCCAAGGAGGAAGTTGTAGACAATGCAGTTTTTAATTCATGTCTAAAGTAGTACATATCTACATTCTTCATCGACTTCGACCTTTTTTCCCTTTTTCTAAAAAATCCAACGCAGATGTCATTTTAACTTGATGAATAATACCATTCGTAGGAGTTTTTTAAAATCTTGTTTTGAGAAAACGACGTGTTTTCATAGCCTATCTCCATATGATACGTCAAGGTCTGCAGTCGAAAATTCTTTTCAAAGAATTTTTTGTCAAAGCAAAAATACTGACATCTCACGCTGGTTTTTACTTTCATCCCATATTGCTGAAGGTAAAATTTAATATGCACCGAATGGGAATACCTGCGTAGGTACTAATTTTTTTTCTTCAGAATAAGTAGTTTTTCCTCGTTTCCAAGGACTACAGAAGCCAATAGTTTGAATCTGAATAGGTAAACATTTTTCTGTCCCTGTCATAAGGCACCAATCAGAAGGGACATAGCCTCTCGAGATATAAGCAGTTAAGGTTTCGTAGTTGACATATTTTTTTATCACATTTAAATACAAAGACATCAGAATAAAAAATACCCCCATTCAAACTGCGGTGAAAACTTTAGCAATGTGTAAAAATTATCCTCCAAAAACTCAGCAGTGGGTCATTAATTGTGTTTCATTCATTTCCTCAAAGTTATACTCGTAATTTATTACAGTCGTATATTAAAGCATTTTTGAATTTTTTTCGACATTTTCTAGACCGGTACATAGTATAGAATATACATGAGAACAGCTAAAGGGGCATTTGGGGGACTGAAATTTGGCATAAAAACTCGCAGAACAGAAAAAAGAAGATTTAGTAGACTGATATTTGACATAAAAAGTCAAGAATGGTAAGAAGATGATTTAGATAGCTTTATTTTCTGCTCTCAAGCGGTCGATTTATGCATCTGCACATACTTCTCCTTTGGCATACTTGAAGTTTATATCTTCATCTACTTTATAATCCGAATTTCAGCATCCTTACTTGATTTTATCCGCAGTCTTACTCATTTGCAAACTCAAATGCATTTTTTTCAAAGGTAAAAAATGTTGGAAACACCCTTCTTGCTTTTATCACTAGGTACCATACTTAGAGGCCCCTAATTTACTTCCAATATAAAATTGTGTTCACCTATGCTACGAGTACATCATTCGAGTACATAAAATAAATTTTTTAAAATTTTGGTACTTATGATCATTATTTTGTACATTATAGCAGAGAAAGAACTATACCTACATTCGCAGGTACCGACCTAATCAAAAAGGCTACACGTATTTCAGGATTGCAAATAAAATAATATTTTTGGGTGACGCGTTGAGAGGAGAAAATTTCTTAATTCCGGTTGAATAAATTTGAGGTTATCAACTCATCTGTGAGGTACGGAAGTACCATATAGAAATCTTAACTCGAAGTAATGTAATTTAGGGAGAATTACGAGCTCATTAGTTAGTAATTACACCACACACTAAATAATTTCGAATGAAAATTGGTTTGTTTGTTTAGAATCGAAAATTATTCTTTAATTTTAATCCTCTTTCGACCTTACATCATCCACACGCTATGAGTATATAACTTCCCTATCATTTTATCATTAGACATAATTCGACCTATCCTCTCAGCTCACGGAAAAAAACGCTAGGGAATTGCCCAGATCTTCGTTTCATTTTTCTAAAAATTATCTTTAGTTTTTCTAAGATGTCTACGTCATTCAATAATTTTATTTGCCCTGTCCGGACAAGGTAATTTTTGAGAAAATTACGATTCATGGTGTTTGTTTTCTATCTCAGGTAAATATTATCGAATTAAGCTATCCGATACTTCGAAAATGACGAATAAAAATGGCAGAAGGAGACTTTATTTACTCTTCCAAAAAATATTTTTGAATCGAAAAATTGTATAAGCAGCTCTAAGATTAACTGATGAAGTGAGAAATAAATAGACTATTCCGATGCCCAAGCATAAAAACGAAAAAAAAAAAAAAAAAATACGAGTACGTAACTGACACGCCTATTTCACTTGATAAAATTTGTGGCAGTTAAAAAAAAAATGAAACTATAGGAATTAGACGAGAGGGAAGCTGTATAGGTCATAATTAGTGAAGGAAGAGGTTGAGTACATTTTGACGCCAGTATATAGGCTATTTGCAGTAAGCGACGCCTTGAACCTTGACTGGGTTCCTGAAAAACACGATTCTTGGATCGCCAATACTACCTATAATATGTGGAGTTCCCTCTTTCCATAACTCGCAGTTGATAAGAATTCATTTGGAATTCCGACGCAATGGTCAGTTGCGCTTCGTCTATTATTCAGACCACTATTTATGTCGTAACCTCAAAATGCAACAATCGTGGATGCGAGAAAAATTAGAGTCGTCCCCTTCATCAACCATTGCCCGCTCCCTCCACCATTAGTATTATAAAGTCACTCAACATAGACTAATAAATTCATTGACTCGCTTATTTCGCGCTTACATATCTCAATCGAAAGATGTTTAAAATTTAATGGTTTATACAATGGCAGTATCTCGTCTTTTATTCGAAAACAAGTTTTTGGCAAATAAGATTGTCGATTCTCAATCCTTCATTTATTGGGACCCCCTGCATCGACGTACAAAATTATTTGTCTTAACTCACAGGAAAACGCCAATTTTTAAATGATTTTGCGGAGAGTAGACTTTATAATAATAACAAACTGCAGTGCGTGGAATAAAAAAGTTGGATTCTTAGACTGAAAACATTCAACTAGAATGTGCATGAAGATAAAAGCATTAATATTTACTTAAAAACTTTTTTTTAATTATGTAATTATTTTAGTCGATTGAAAGTAGCCCAAATTTTGTCTAAAAAATATTACTCGGAACAATTTTTCACCCTGCTGTAAAATTACATTTTTAGCACTTAGCTTATTCGGTTCTGTACCGGTTCAAATATCTATCAGTGTGATAAAATACAATCATGATGATGCATAAATAAAATAGGAAACATAGCCATGTATTAATGAGAGTAAACGTTTACCTGTTCCTCTTCCGAAGCCCTTGAGCCGAGTATAAAATTCCCATTGTGAAAGCCGGCTTTTGATATTGCCTGTTGGAGAATCGAGCATTTAGTTACCTCGAAAGAAGTGTGCGAAAAAATTAGCGAAGAATTGGGTCGCGGGTCAGGGGATGGGGTCACAGGCACAGGGTGAATATGACGTTTCGCTTCCGCAGTAGTGCCACCAGCAGCAGCTGCAGCGACGATCTCAGTGGACACGCGATTTGGCAACGCCTGCTCGTTCACGGTCAGCTGCAGCGAGAATCCCGCCAATTGTTTCTCTCTCTATTGCTTTGCTCCGCTTCTTCACTTTTCTTCATTTTCCACTTTTCATTTCGTGGACTACTATAACGTTCAGTCATTCTTCCATTATTCTCGTCTATCGTATCAACTGTCAACCATCGATCTCTTTAATCCGGTAATCGTCATTCTTTGAATTCGTATCTCTCATTCGATTCGAGTGAGTCAACACGCACAAATCGCTTATCGCAACGACGAACTGAATTTTCGTTCAAACCAAACTTGTGTAAACGATACGTGGCTCGAAAATCGATTCGAAAAATAGTGAGTGCCATCTGAAGATCACCGAGCAGCTACTCGAAGACACGATTCTAATTCTTTTACTTGCAATTGCTATCGGTAGTTGATACTTGTGTTTTTGTTATTCGTGATTCGTAAAATTGCGCCGATAAATTGTAGAATTTCTTATCAGTTCTCGGAGTCGGCGCGTCGGCGTCGCTGCCGCTGTCGTTTTTCACCCGACTGCCACAGTGTGCCACTGTGAAGCGGCAGTTTTTCCTCCTCCGAGGTTCTTCTTCTTCTCTTGTGTTTTTATAAATGAAAGTAACCACCGCTCGCGGATCAGTCCCAGTCATGTGTGCAGTGCTCGTTGATGAAATCGTACTCGAAGTTTGAAAGTTCCGTTTCCTGATTTTATTTTTCGTTCGTAAGACAAAGTTTTCTACCTGTGAAAGTATAACAAGCACGGAAATCATGAGCGAGAGCGTCATCAGCCGAGTTCATTGTTACAATATCGGCGAAGGTAAGTCGAAAAAACTTTTTCATTTTCTAACTAATATTTTTAGTATTTCGTTATTTTTTTGACCGAATTATGAATAGTCGGGGGCGTATGATTTCTGACGAGTGTCATTAGCACCGACCATGCGAAGTAATTATCGTCTGGCGTTTAATTTTTTAATTTTCACGATTATCGGTATGACGCGAACGTGATTCTTTCGTCAAGTATGTGCCAACTTTTTCAGTGAACTCGTCGGCTCGCATTGTTTATTTATTTCAATTGAAAAAATAAATGAACTCGGAGTTTCAGTTCTTCACTGTTAATGTATTCATAATTTTCAAAAAATCTTAGTGACAAATACTCCATTCCCCTTATCAATTTCAACTACGTTCTATATCGTTGATCATTTATCTTGAATTTTTTCATGCTGAACATCTGACAACGAACAATCAATTCTGAACTATAACACGTACACCTGTACTGATGAAAATTAAAAAATCTACGTGTTAATTGAGCTGTGCAGTTCGAATTGAAAAAGCTGAATCTGGATATGGCCCTTCACTAATAGTCTATTCATTCTACGAATACCCCTGTATCAATTTTTTTTTGTCATTGAGTAAGGCCAGATCCAAAAAGATCCCTTTTAACTTATAGTTTGAAATTACTCATTTTACTTTTGAATCATTGATAAAAATAGAAAAGTGCTGTCTATCATTATCAAAGGTAAGTATATGAATAAAAACTTGACATTTGAATCAGACTAATTCGACACTTTTCTTTGGTGTCATAGTTACTATCGCGATATTATCACATTCAGATACTCCGGTATTTCTTGGGTTTATTTGCGAAAAAGATTTAAAAAAGTTTCAGTTCAACTATTTGTCTCCGTATTGACAAAAATTGATTTTTAATATTTTTTATGAGAGAAATAAGACAATTTAAGAACTTTGAAAAAAAATCGCTATAAAAATAGTAAAATTATTACATATTATCATGTTTATTACTCTTCTTCTTTCATGTAGATTTTACCAATATTTTGAAATTGTCTCATTTCTTTCATCAAAAAAATAAATAAATAAATAAATAAATAAATAGAAAAAAAAATACATACTTACTATCAATTTTTTTAGTGAATAATTTTTATTAAATTTAATTTTAGAGTAGGTACAATTATTTGAAACCAGGCAAGAAATTAATTTTTTTTGTCCACTTAATTTTATTACCCGGACCCCGAGGGAGTAGCCATTAGGAAAATTTTTTAATTCGTTTTAAAATTTTTACCATGAGTTGTTTCACTTGTATGTAGAATTGACAGAATTGATTATGGAAATTTTTACGTCATCGAACCTCTAGTTTTTCTTTTCTTTCCTAATGTATATGAATTTTTCAAAACAACGATAGCGAGTTGATTAAAGTTAGAATAAAATCATTATACTACACTACACATACGAAAAGAATTAGCACCCTTGATTTTCAACTTATTCCCGTTAATTGGGATAATTCGATATACTTTGTATTAAAATCTATGCAAATCATGAAATATATTAAATTTATAAAATAAAAAACATGAATCTTCAGTTCAGTCTAAATGGTTTTATGTTACATTTCATATCGGTTTCCATATAATCATTTAAATAGCGCTCTTAAAATTATGGAAGAGATTTCCATTTTTTTTTTTTTCGACGGCAAGTAAATAGATATTTATCGAAATAATACGATATTTATATACACTTATAGAATAAGAGAATATTATCTAAAAAATGCAGAGTAAATAGTGTTTCTCATCCGTTGATAAAAAATGATTGTCAATTGTTATAGGTCAAAACAAATCTAATCATCGTTGATTTCTGTTCTTTCTTATCACCAATATCTGTTTAAAACGTTTCGCATCCTTCCGTTAACTGTATTTTGTTGCGTACCATAACATAATTCATGTTGGTACTTATTTTTAATATCATTATAAAAAAAATTGAGCGGTTGGTTTTAATTTTTTATCGGATAAATATGAATTGGAGATTATGGAGGCTGGCAGTTATTTAAAATATGATAAAAATCAGAGCTATTAATGAATATTTTTCATTTTCAAGAAGTACGATGTTACTCCAAATCGGCAGGTTCCTATAATACCTCGATATTCTTTTTTTTTTCGATATTTTATTACTACCTTCAAATTATTTCTAACCCTCAAAGTTGATAATTCTTAGAAATGTAATAGCGAAGAATTCAATCTTCAGTATTTTTCTCGTTGAAATTTAGGTTTACATTCTATCTCTACCTTGTACACGAATAAATAGATCGACATTTTTGAAATTTAAAAATCATGAAATGAGAAACTATCTATATCCCATACCTGTTTTCTAAAGTTGAACCAAAAGGCATAGATTTCTTTACATTTTTCTCATATAGAAAATATAAATAAAATGAATATGATACATTCATTTTTTTCGCCAAATATAGCTTCGTATTTTTTATTTTTCAATGTGAATCTGTTTATGATTTGTAATTTGTAAAAAGGCTGTCGCATCTATCACATTTATTTCCTCCTCTAGAATGCATACGTTGGTAATCATTCCAAATCGGTAGAATAAATTCAGGTAAAATCCCATTTTTGATCACTATACGTTGGTACATGTTTTCATTTTTTTTTTCCTTCCTGCAAAGTAATTGAATCATTCAAATTCTTTTCTCCGAAAGTTTAATTTAGCAGTGTTTTAACGTTTCTCTGATAATTATCAAAACTTGAAAAAATAACTATCTAGCTTATCCTTAAAAATTACTTTCGAACTCTTGCTTTTGATATCTATAATACCTAATTATTTTTTATTTAATTTATTTTTAATTTAAAACTTGAAAATAACAAACGAGAACGAGTGGACAGTGTAAACCGTCTTCGAGAATGTTAATTTATTTCCGGTTAATTGCAAAATTATATTAATCTAATAACTGAAGCAAAATACTTTTTACGTACTTTTTCGCCGACAATGAATTTTATCATGAAATTTAGAGGTAAAAGCACTCGTTCGTTACATAGAAAGTTGATTCGATTAATAATTTTAAATATAAAATTGAACTTACGAAGTTATTCATTTTTTATGAAGATGTAAATAAAAATTATTTGATTTTTAAGGTCACTAACTAAAAAACAAAATATTAATTTATTGGTTTTCTCGTTCTAATTGGAAATCACCTAAATAGAATACGTACAAAATTTACCTACTTTCTTTACACGCTGAGTAGATATATTTTTGCCTTTCAAGGAAACAATTACTGCTGCCATGAATTTTCTTCGTGTGACAGTAACTTTTTTAATTGGTTGAAAAAATTATAGCAGGTTATAGATATATTTTGAAAGATTTGTTTAAAATCTCTTTTGAAGCTCTTCCGACTAGATTTTAGAAAGAAAATTTCAACCTCATCGAATGAGACCATCGAGCCATCAGAATATAGGTCAAAATTAATATTATTAGTTTTTCATTTGTTTGAATAAGCGTACGCGTCATAAAATGAAGTGTGTCGAAATTACCAAATCAAATTTTTCTCCCAAACTGGTCGTCGCCGTTTGACGGGTTTTTCGAATTGAAAAAATTACGTTAGCTGTAGCCAATCTTGATTTAATTCGTGAATTGATGTAATTATGTATAAGGAAATTCTCGCCCATTTACAACAGGCTGAATGCATATCTCCACCTATTGTTAATATCGACGTCCAAACCAAGATTGCTCGCAGATTTTACATTAAAGCTGTCCTGTTTTTGAACTTGAAAATCTATACTTTCCCTTGATTTAATTGGGGTGAATGGCTCGTGAGGCTTTCTCAAGGTCATCATGCATCATGCTCAGAATTATCAGGAGAGTGAAGTCGCCCTATCAGGTCGTGTCGAAGACAACAAAAGTTTTAATTATTTGTTCAAGAGGAAATTATAAGAAATTGGAAATAACGTTTCCCAAATTTTGCCTGCGCGAATCAACATCCGGATATCTGTGACATATTTTTGAATTATTCCTAGGTACCCAAATATAGTTCATTCGTGTAGAGGTAATTTCAATCAAGTAATATTAGAGAAATAGGTAGACCCAGACTGAAATAAAAAATGCCGATTACCGTTTCATTGTCCGATCCTAGGTACATATTATTGTTGATTTGTCATTTAGAAAAGTGGAACTGGTTCAACTTAATATTTTTACATATTTTCTATTGAAATTGCATCCTGAAATTATATTTCTTTTTTCTCCAATATTATTTCCTTCGAAAAAAGAAATCTGCTAGATGTGTAAACTACTTTGCTGGAAAATACGTACCGATAACGTAATTTTTTACTTTCCAGTGAAGGTGGCTGCGCTAAAATTTTCATTTTTTCAAAATTATCATTCGTATTAAGCTTTGATATAATGAAATTTATTGTAGAATATTTTACATTACTTATATTTTACTTGCTCCTTGAAGTATTTTTTAAAGACTTTTTTCTCTCTTTTGCTCGTCAGAAAAATTTTCTTACCTCGAGCTTATACAAAAAAATTGTTTTGCCATGAACGTTCAAGGTTTACGAGTAGCTACATAATAGTGTGTTCGTTTATTTTTACAGCCAAAATGCACTTGATTTAAACTTTACCCAAAAAATATTAGCGCTTTAACAGAAACGGACCTAGTTTAAAAATAAAACATACAAACAAACAGAAAATGGTCAGGTATCCAATTGAGTTGGCTAAATCTTTTATTTACTCGTGAAAAATTAAAACTTGAATCGGTCACTAAAATCCTAGATTTAAAAAAATCAAATTTTATGCATTAGGTTGCCTGCTGTAAAAAACAAATTCATTTTGAGACACCCTGGTTAGTAAAGTGAACGAAAAGTGAAATAGATTTTCTATTTTATGGTAATACCTTAGACTGATATTTTTGATTTGCTTTTACATAATGAGCATCTACGAGTACATCAATTCCTTTGTAATTTGAAAATGAAAAATATTCTTACACCCATGTGATCCAGGTTAACCTTCTCGTAAGTTAGAACAGCAAAATTTTTGAATCTTTGAATTAGAGCTACTTTTTTGTACTGATGAGATTCAAAGATCGATTCGAGTATTTCGAATTTTAAGGTTAATTTGCTTTGCTTGGAAAAGGAAAAATGAATTATTCAACGATACGCTCAATTTGCAAAGTTCAGATTTTATTACTGACGTATAGTTACTTACTCCTCGGGTTCTAATCAACCTAGTTAAACAGTAAAAAATTTATTTAGCTCATGGATGGACTAGTAAATCGAAAAGCTTGAAAAGATTCGCAATTTCTTATTTTTGTTTGTTACCATATTTTTGAAATTAATAATAAAGGGAAAACATAATCTCGCTCTAAAAATACCTGCGTCTAAAATAAGATGCGTAGTATTTTGTTCCGATAAGTTTGGTTTTGAAAATCAGTAAACAGGTTTTAAAAATTCTTAGATTGTTGGATTTGATAATTATAAACATATTATGTCTGATATCACAAACTGTTCGAAGAAACTTGTGGTTCATTTTAGATACTCTTAATAATTTTTCTAATTTTCAATTTCCAAAATAGTATACTCGTATCATCCCCTTCTTGTAAATCTCTGTTCGAATTAAAATTGTTTTATTTTTTCAAATTGAGCCATGCCTAACGTCTAATAAAAGTGTTGAAGAATAATACTAAGATTAGAAAATAAGTGAGTGTGTGTTTAAAGTACTCGTAAGTTACGCGCATCTAAAAGATGAATGGTCAAAATTTTTCACTTTCAGACATTTTCCTCTGAATTTCCACGAGTACCAAATATCACGAATGTCAAATATTACGTATGTTCATTAGTGATGAAATTTCAATCCTTTTTCTTAACTTTTTTCTTTTCAACATTTTATCGTACTTTTGTAAGTGAATGGTAGGCACAACAGTACATTTTTTAAATATTTATTTTTTCATTATCATTCAGTAATTGTCGACCATTATTATAACATTCGTATTACGGTACTAAAATCCTGAAACTAAAAAATAAACATCATGGGCAGAGTTACCTACTTCATACACTGCTCAGACAGATAAGCTCAACTCAATAATTCTGTTTTGTAACAAATATTTTTATTTACCTAAACCTAAAGATTGGACGTAAAAAGTTTCCATTGAACCTTACAATTACTAACGTTGAATTAAAATGTATACTAGGTACCTAATATTATTTTTTCTGCTATTTTATATTCAGTATAGTCCACTTTCGTGTATACTAACTACAAACAGAAATTTTCGCAGAATTCAACTCGAGGTAATAAAATATTTGATTACCTGCTAGTCGCTCGATCAATTTCCGATGACATATAGTTGATTTTTTCTTATCTATAAATACGTATAACGCATAAACAAAATTAATTGTTACAGAATAAATATTTTTCATCCTTCAAACATTTATAACTACATAATGTCTCATCGACTTTTTAATCGTCGAGTAAATAAAAGTTTGAAGTATCATCAATATCAAAAAAAGATGCAACATTGACCTACAAAGTATTAAATGGGAGCAGATTATTCAAATCTTGAGGTTTCTTCCGAGATAAGTACGCAGTCAATGTCTGTATGTTATCGAACAATTGCAAAATGATTACTTTGAACAGGTGCTCTCACCCTCGTCGATATGAAAATGTAGGTAAAGGGCAACATAAAAAAGATAATCGAACATCTACTGAAAAGCTTTGGGTTTCTTTGAAAACAATATTCTGTCATTTACCTACGTTCATCCGAGATTTTGAAAAATATTTTTTAGTGAAATTGGGTAAACGTAAATTTCAAGATAAATTCAACTACTGGAGTAAAAGACAGTCATACTTATAATGTACTTAGTGGCTGTTCCTTACATTAATAACTTCTATTTAAATACTTCCAAATATACTAGTAAAATAATACCCACGATAGCTTACCTAAATCTGTTTGTATACGGAATAGTGAAAATTCAATCACGTAAATTATTTCTTGAAGACTGCTTGAAAAATTGTATTCAGATTGAAAATTTTTAAAAATTTAAAATCATTGTCCAATCTTTCAAACTAGGTTTTTGCAAATAATAGCAAGATGCTCGTCGTTTCATACCCGCTTGTATATATAGCTATATCGTTGCTAATTTGATAGAGAGAACCTGTCGTTGAGGTTTATAAATAAGCCAACGCCTCAATTATATGGTTATTTCAAGTTACGAGTAAGAAAAAAGGCTATGTGGTTTGAGGTTTATCTTGAATCTTGTTGAAATTCAAAAGTTAATCGGGATATTTTTGGCCAGAAATTGCTTTTACTCGTAATATTCCTGTAAGCGAGCTGATGCAACAAGCCCTATTTGAAATTGAAATTAGAAAGTGAAAGTACGAGTATGAACGTAAATTTAGGGGAAACAATAAGAATTGTGAAACTGTAATTATCTATATATTATTAATTATAGACTTCATTAAGCTTGAATTTAGTTGATTTTAAGTTTTTAAAAACTGTTTTAGCAGTTTAAAAATGTTGAAAATTCAGTTAATTATGTACTAAGCTACTCACATTGTGAAATCTTGACGTCGTATTTTTACTCGTATTTTCAACCAACTATACTTTAGAATTTTATTACAATTTACTCGAACTTTCGATTTAAAAGAATCTTTGACATAATTTTCCCATTCTTGTACCTTTGGGCTTGAAAGAATAAGTAGCAATTTTCACTAACTTTTATAGGAAAACAGGTACTTATTCCTCAAGACTTATTGTAGATATCTTAGTATTTCTATAAGTACCTACTTTTTACCGTCTTGTAGAATAATAATATATTTTACTATTTTTGTGGTAATTTCTTCTATGAATCATTTAATTGTCCCGGTTGTCTCATAAAAATAGTGTTTCTATCGAACAATTTTTAGTGGATAAGTGTTTTTCAAATACTTATTGTAATAGAAATAATTATTCTATGGGGTGCGGTAAAATCTGCTGACCTATAATACTGTACTAGGTTATTAGCCTTCAGCTGGGAAAATTTCAAAAACTTGTGTTGTTTGTTTAGTTGAGTCAATAATTTAACGATTCGACGTCAAATATAACGTAGGTTAAGATAGGTATACTTAATACATATATAGATTCATATTGGAACATATTTCAAATGCCACAATTAACATTATTGTGAGGTGTATTTATACTAATTTACAATTTATAAAATGTTGTGTATTAGAAATTTTGCTCAGTCACCTGTTTTAGATTTTAAGAAATATCGTCACGAGCAAATATGTGACTCTCAAATTCTACTGCTTTAACTATACCGAATAAAATTTTTCAATAGCCAACCACGAGATATATAAGAACCTATTTAATTGTAACTGGAAGCTCGCATGCTCGAAAGGATTAGAAAATAGTGCCAAATAAATATTTGCTTTGATCTTCGCAAAACATATATGCTCACTATCTCATAAAGACATTTTTAATCGGTAATAGTTTATGCTTCATTTGTGACATAACGAGGTGATTTATTGATAAAGCAAAGAATACGTTTTCGCGGAAATAGATAATTTTTTCTTGATAAATATTTTTGTGTGAATTTTTATAATTTCTATAACCTACGGTAAGCCAAAAATAACAGCAAGCGAAATGACACACACACAATTAGTCGATTCAGAAGGTTTAACAGAGTTGACCAGTAGAGCTGCCAACATTTTTTTTTATTGTGCTTGAGAGAATCACATATTGACAGATCTATGGGGTATTTATTCGTCTTTAGAAAGCCAAACCACGCATGGTGTAGATTTCGTATTTTTGGATGGATAATCTAGCTGTGTGTTCAGTTTTTCCAACTCTCATTCCCTCCACTCTGTAGGTGCGTACGAATTTTTTCCTTCTCAAACTCACCATCCAAGCTGATAACCTACAGCTTTATATTAGGGCACTCAATCTTTTCCATAGCTCTTTATTTCTGCAATAAAATATCACTAAGAAAAATATTATGCAAGTTCATTTTTCTACATATTATGTACTTACTAAATTGTAAAAATTCGTGTCTTCAATTTTACGAAGCTCGCAATAGTATATTTCAGTAGCCTAATGAGGAAGGTAGTGGCTATTTCATGCGAGTATCGTGCAACAAATTTTTCCACAAATGGTATCTATAATAGCTTGTTAGATGAGCGAATTGTGAACGACATTTTTCACAATAAGTGCTTTATCAGAGTTAAAATGATAACATACACTCAAAATCTAACAATCTAACTTTCATCATTCGAAAAATGAGTGATAATAAACTCTCCGTGCGTGTGTGGAAAAACTCATGAAAAGTATAGGAAAAGCTTTGAAAAGACGTTACGAATAAATGAACGAGGAAATATATACGGCCATATAGAAATATTATCGATGAAGTGTGACAAAAATTATAAACATGCCAGTTTGTAGTGCTATGCAAAAAACAGGGGGCGAATAAAAATAATGGAGAAAAATGTTAGTTTCTACACTGAAAACTGGCATTTTTTGCCTTACTTTTCGCGCATGTGTTGTGTGAGTTCCATTTTCTCTTTTGATGAATTGATCAGAAAAATATCACATTAGTGTGAAAATAATTACGTACGTTCAACTAATCTGGAAGAAATTTTTATGCTACAATTTCAATGTGCTGCGTTATAACTATAATAAAGGACATTAAAAATTAATTCTGATACCTTAAAAACTGGCTGGCACCTCTACCTCTAGTTATAATGTGTACATATAGTACATTATTTAAGTACCAATAGCCCAATAAGTATTTTATTATTGTATTAATTTTCTAATTTTCCGTTTGTTTCAGGTAAGTCTATTTACCATTTTTTCGTGACTTTGGAATCTTCCAGGTGGTTTTTCAATTTATGGTAGATAGTAAGTACAACTTTGAAATAAATAGGGGATGGATTATTTTCTGTAGGTCAATTCTTAAATTTTCGGTTCACTACCACATTGAGAAAAACTTCTACCCCTACACAGTGCTTGTCGGTGTTTCTATTGTCACAGTTTTTGAGATTACAAAATACTCAAAGTCTCAAACAGCGCTCGTTAACGTACAGAAATTCGTATGAAGATTTAAAAAATAGTAGCTACGAGTTTGAAAGAAATTAGATGATAGGCTATAACTGCAAAACACGAAAAAAGTTTTGCAGACCTAAAAATGATTTCATGTTTTTGCGCCTTCTATCCTTTAGTGATTCTTACTTGTGATTACGCATGCAAATTACGTTATCTCTGACAACATTAATCAGATCAACGAAATTTAATAAAATTTTTCTCGGTGTGAAAAATTCTTGGAAAATCAAAATTTGTAGCGGTTCTCAAGATTTTATGATAGTTATTACCTAATTCGAAAAATGCTGACGTAATCTTCGTATTTTCTGAACCGAACGAACGCATAATAAATTTATTACTTAACGCTGGCCAGAAATAATCAAATTGCGCGAGTAAAAAGTTTTGCAGATTTCTTGGAATTCCAGGAATACGAGTAAAAGAGAAGAAAGATTTTTCGAAAGTTACAAAAATTCTGCTTCTCAATGGTCTATCTGATATTTCGCCTAATTATCTTATTGTAAGTAAATTGCGTTTTATAAAGAAATATTCCCCTGAACTTTAAGAACTTCCAGACTCGTAATTTGAGAAAATTCCTGGGGTACATTGAGAGTGTTCACTTTTTTTTCCCTTTCATACTCGTCTAGGTATACCGTCGAATGGGGCGACTTTACACACTTTTTTTATGTTTTTCAACTTTGTCCCATAATAACTCCTCCAATTTTTAAGCTATTGAAGTGAATTTGGTTTTAAAATTTAGGTCCAACATTTCTGAACACAATTGTAAAAAAAAGTTTGAGTTTGCAGCCTTCCTTCTATTCTTTATGATTTTTCAAAAAATTTGTGTAAAGTCACCCCTCAATGGGGCGACTTTACCCATCAATTTGTTATTGACGAGTTATTGATGGGTGGGGAGGCAAAATTTGAAGATGTTTGTACTCAGACATACGATTGAAAAGAAACTAGTCAAGTACCAACTTGAACCGTGGGCAACCGAACTGAATATTTTGAGTGTTTGTGGTTAAAAAAAAAAGACGAATAAGAAAAAGGAAAAAACCATATCGCCGCTTTATTTTCTTGTTCTGTTACTGGGTGAAGTGAGGTAGGGGCGGCGATTTTTTTTATACTTTCCTCCTTCTACCTGCTTCGATCCAAATCGTATTTCGGTTTTAATTTTTGCCTGGCAATTTATTTATTGGGCTAAAACGAAGTGGGTAAAGTCGCCCCTTGAATGTAAAGTCACCCCGTTCGACGGTACTCCCGCGCTCTCTCTGCCCAATAATGTATGTATAAGTTACCTACGCATATTATGTACCAGGATGAGTAAACATCTTTTATCACTTAAATGATTACTTGGCAAATTTTATTCGTCATGCAATTTCTTACTTGCAGTCATCATTGTACATTAAATTGGTGTACATAGGTATATTTTTATAGTTTTTTTATTCGACTGCTCTAATTTCTAACTCATTTTGAAGTGTCGATAAGTATCGTCCAGTTACATTTTACTGAATTTGGCATTTTCTGCTTAGTGCCTTCAAACTTGAAAGATATAATCGTCATTACTTTATTAAGTGTACGATATGTTGCCTGTTTGCACCTGCGCAAACGTGGACTGACTGTTTTTCGTTGTTTTTATAGTAACAAACTTTTGGCCTTCGATACACTCGGTATGTTTTTAATTTATAATAACTTGTGTTCAAAATTTTATGGTGGCTTATTTTGAAGTAAGGCATTTTCCAGCTCCTCCTCAGTTTAAATATGACAGACAACCCTTCTAAGACTGATTTTCTGTACTGTGTAGAATTATAGTGAAAACTTAGCGTCGTATAATACTGTCTATCAGACTTGAGCCTAGTATTGATTGAATTTAGTCCTGACTAATTCATTACTTAAATATTTGAGTAAATGTAGGACTTATCCTGGTTAAAGGCGCAAGGTGCCACAAATTGTTTTTATAATTTTGAGCTAATATTCTACGTGATGCTTCTACAGAAGTACGAGTACTAAAGTTTTATACATATTATACTTACCTCGTTTTATAATAATATACATTGTGCGGAGAGGAAAGACTCATTAGCCATATTCTCGGAATTAGCTCTGCGGTTTTCAACTATGTAGCACTGCAGTAGGTACAATAATTCAATTTTTTTTTTACTATTTCATTCGAGCATTAATCATGTACGATTAAGAAGTACGCACGAAATAACGACGGAAATAATGTAAATTAAATTAATGTTGATGGAAAATTTGAAAATTTTTTCACACCATTCGGATGCTGAAAACATCATTTTTAAAATCCATCGTAACGCTTCTAACGAATTTCAGAACTCGAGAACTCAGGAGGTGGTGCAAATTCTAACGAATGCGATGCAAAAATTTCAATTAATTTAGAGTCTTTCTTTGGAAAGTTATTTGTAGAAGTCACCTCTATCCGTACAACATCAACAACGTTGAGTATTTAGTGTAATCCTGCGCATATTTTCGACGATATGATAATCCTTTGGTCGAGGATTTCCTATCAATCGCTAATTTATGTATTTTATGAAAAAATTTTCTACCAAAATGTATAAATTACCGAAATAGTTGTCTGTTCCGGACATTGCTGTTTGACCAAATATTTTATCCTTATTTTCATGACGTATTTTTCTCAATTCAGAACTAAAAACTTCTAATATTTTGGTTGAAGATAATTTACTAGAACGGATTTGTAGGTTATTCCACTCAGATAACTTATGCTATGCTTTCTTTCTTTTATTCTTGAAAATTACATTTTCTTGGTTCCCGAACATTTTCGAATCCAATTTTTCGAATGCCATTTTTCCTATAGTGCCTTTTTTCAGAAGGATAAAATTTCGAATTTGGCCAAGCCTAAGTTCAGTCAGGTAGGGTGAGGGGGAGTTGTTGGACGTTTCAGCAAGAGGGTTTGTTTTTTGAAAACTGAAAGTAGCATTACCATAATATTATAATGAAATCTGTGCACTCAATTTAGTGTTGGTTTCATAATCATAACAGTGTTGAGTCCTTTTTCCATGACAATACAGGATAATTATGGTCCATTCTGAAAAAAAAATTCTGAAAAATGCCATTCGGAAAATTGTCCATTCGAAAAAGTAGATTCGGAATAATGTACCGTAATCCATTTTTTTTTTTTTTTGTTATCGTTGATTTGTCTATTTGAGACTTTTTTAAAAAATAAAATGCCAATCAGCCAATTGTGCACGTACTTATAAAAATCATTTTTACTGAACCATTTTTAATCAAGTTTTCATTTCGAGAATAAACATCCAGTTATTAGGTAGGTATCTTGTTTGTAAAGCTGTTTTTGCATCCTTGTATCCGTTCCTCCTCCGACCGATTTACGTTTCAAAATCAGTTTTACCTTCTCATACTTTGCTGTTTGAAACCTTTGTAAAAGTGAATCGTTCAAAATAGCCGAAACTTTAAGGTTTTTTTTTTTTCATCGTATGCGAAGAATTGCGAGTACTTATAATCACTTCCTACATTTTATTACCTTGTTCGAAAAATTTATTTTTATAAACACAAGTGGATTCGATTATAAGCGTACAGTTAATTTTTCATTTGTCGCAGTCTTTAAAAAAAATAAATAAACGCTTCAGTTTGACGAATGAAAAAAAAAAAACTACGGTCATGTCTTCACTTATTGTGGCTTTAAAGCTTATATTACTAACCTTCGTTTTTAAATCGCGATTATCGTTTCAAAGAAACTAGAGACGACAGTGACGAGGAAATAATTTTTTCTGCAATTTTTACCCGACTACCTTCGACAAAATTTGTTTCAACTGCTTAACCAGTTTGCATACGTGTATGAATTTCAATTTATTTCAGTTTTGAATTTATAACCTTCTTCGGTTCGAGTGTAAACTGAATTTGTTTCCTTACCGAACTTCAAAAATTATTTAGCTACCTTAATATTCAATCTAAATACTTTAATTGCCGTGTATCATCATTGTAGTAGCCTCCGGAATTATTATCTGACTTGAGGTCAGATCACGAAAATAAGAGTAAAATAAGATTCGCATTTTCCGTTTGTATGGAAGTGCATTTTTTTAGAACATTGCCATAAAAAATGAAAAATTAAAATGCCTACGATTAATATTTTTATTTTATTCAGTCTTTTTTGAATGAGATACCAAAGGGGGGAATCAGCCCTCTAGCCCCCATGGGTGTGCCCCTGATAGTTGATGAAAATGTATATAGGACTGTAATAGGTGGGTAATAAAAATGCGGAAGCCTTATTTTATGAAGTATATTTCCCCTGCGTTATTTAGAAAGAAGTTTCAATCTTGCTTCAGCTACACGTAGTTACCATAATTTGGTGAAAGTGAAAACAAATACATACCCGTCCAAGCTTCTCAAAACCGATACGAAAAAGCGAGTAAAGTTAAGCTGAAGAATTTAATCATTATTTTTCCATCAATTTAGTTTGAAACAGAAAATATTGCCAGGGAAGGTACTTTCTTTCTTTCTCTTCCACTATCTCTCCGTTCTTTTAATGAACTAAAAAGTAATTTGAAGATTTAGATTTTAGAAATACGTATTATATTGAAGTTTGTATAGATATGTAAAATATCAGCTGCTAAACATTGAAAAAAATGAATGTATTAATTTTTACTATTTTTCAGAAGATAAATAGGACAGTTTGAAAAATCATTTAAAAATCACTACAAAAACAATAAAAATTACTGGGCTGTATATTTTATTAGGCTTATCGCTATTTTTTAGTAATTTATTTTATAAACTCGAAGTCGTTTCATTTTTCTCATTAAAAAATAGTAAAATTCAGTGTACGTTGCCATCATTATGTAGGTGACTCCATAGTTCACAATTTATAATTATTCGTTTCTTATGCTGCTATACATAGTACATTGAACGAAAAATTGGAAAAAATATAGAGAGCTATTTAGAAGTGAACGTTACAAACAGTAATTACTCGTAACTGCGTAATTGAAAATATGTAAGATGCCAAAGTAAAAAATGAAAACTGAGTCTTTGGAATTAATCATTATTCACTTAATAAATGGAAAATAACTCGAATGTAAAGAATAGAATTAGTAACCAGTTTTTTTGTATAGGTAGGTGCAAAAATTATATTTATATAATTTGCCATACCTATTTGAAATAATTCAGTATAAGTATATCCTCAAATTAGCTTTTAGTTCTAGGAACGGAATGATAGTGAAAGAAAAAGAAAGAAAATATGCTTTTCCTAGCATATTTTCTATTTTGACGCAAAAATAATGATTCAATTCTTCCGCTCAACTTTACTCGCTTTTAATAAATATGGAACTGACAATCACTGCTGTAAATTAATTATCCGTTGCTAATTACTGTTTTCATATTCGACGAAAAAGAAGTTAAAAGTAACAAACCTTTTCACTCGTTTTTCGTATCTGTTTTATTCGATAATAATTTACCCATGGTTGGATCGCGTAAAAAAGTATGTAAATAATTATGGATCTGAGATTCAGACGGATGGATCTAAGTCCAATTATTCAATTTTAAGATATTCGCAGTTGAATTTTTCAAAATACTCGCATTTGCCTTGTACCTATTGGATTTATTTATAATTCGCATTTTGAAAACAATGAGTGGTGATTTTGCGACAATGAGTTCATGAGATATGAAAGTACATAGGTAAAGTACACTGAAAATAGTTGATATATTCTTATCATAAGCAGCGTGTGGCATGTACATTTTAAAATGCAGCGTTTTACATTACGAATTAAATAACCAAATTCCTCGAATAGATTTAAAGTGATTCTGTTTGCAAAAAAAAAAAAAAAAAGTTAAACTGATGATTTGAAGCCAGCCAAATCAAAGGGAGTGCTATGACATTGAAACTCGTTTAGTAATAATAATAATAAATAACTGTTTATTTTTCAACGTATTATTGTAACATTGGGTTTTTTACGTTAGTGCACGTAGATTATATTAATTAATATAGGCTACATTTTTAATAAAGATTCAATAAAAATGAAGTATGTATCACTATACACAACATTTATAGAAAAAAAGGTAACAGAAAGAGTAGCAATTAAATTAATGAAAATAAATTAGTGTCATTAAAAAAATGGAGCAGTATATCAAGTGCCTGCTCAGTATCACCTATAGTGATTAATTCACCTGAATAATAGTTTAGAATATCCGTACAGTTATAAAACTCTATAAATCGACGACTATATCTTTTCTTTGGGTATTCCTATAGGCTCTCCATGAAAAAAATACTTCGATAATTCAAGCTTTTCTCTATAACTCGGATTTTTATTCGAAAAAAAAGTACTGTAACCCAAATCCCAACTCTCTTTCGGCCTCTGTAATCCGAAATAAGTTTATAAACTTGTATAATTGGCAGTATTATGTAGGTCAAATTTTCCCTATTTATTAGAAAGTTTTAAAGGAGAATGCTTTACATTTTGGAGAGAAAGAGAAAAAAATGTTGATCTTGATGAATAATGAAATTTACTACAGCTAAGATTCGTGACTAAAGGACGCATCTGATTGTAGAATACATGTAATATAATATAAATGATGATTCAGTCGTAAAATTTTCAATCATTGCTTTCAATTAGTCATGATAGATAATTTATATTTATTTGGATCATGACTAAAATTATGATTTATCTACGATAATATTACATTTTGATTTGATCAAGAAACAGAATGATTTATTTATAAAATTTTAATGTTTCCAGTTTATGTATCACGCTTGGATTAATGCTGATTATATTTAGATTTTATTGAAAGTATGATTTATTAATTTGATTAATCAGTCAAAATCATTGCTCATAGTTAGTTGAAAATAATAAATAGTGGTTCATCATTGATCTAATGAATTTTATTGATAATACTTTATTTGGGTGCTTCTACAAAAATGTTGAATTTAAAAAAATAAAATCACCCACTTTTTTTGACCACCATTTTGAATTTTTATCTTAGAAATGTTAGTACACGTACTGTATAACAGACATAATAATGTTTCATTAACATCAAATATATAGGAAAACCCTTAAAAAAGAAGTTGAACGATTCCAATGTTACTACCCATAGAAATATCTCTTTGGACAGGTTGAAAGACACACCTATCGGCTATCACACAAATGACTCATATCTATAAGTGTTCATAACATAGCTTAGGGTTCATAAGAACTTTTGGTACCTCAGTCTATTTGTTTATGATCCCAGCTACAAATCCGCATGGTATTTTGGCCTTTTGCAGCAATACATTATGAAGGCAATTTGAAAGCCTCTAACAGTGGACAGATCCAAATACATTGTGAATGACTTTTGTTATTTTTTACTGCAAATGTAAGTGTAGATCCCCTGAGTATTCAAAATATAGATACGGTACCTCACACAGATTATAAAGGGGTCAA
This sequence comes from Parthenolecanium corni, assembly GCA_038050395.1. Classification (NCBI taxonomy): domain Eukaryota; kingdom Metazoa; phylum Arthropoda; class Insecta; order Hemiptera; family Coccidae; genus Parthenolecanium; species Parthenolecanium corni. The sequence goes on along the minus strand of JBBCAQ010000034.1, from coordinate 1,200,242 downwards.
TAACACACAATCTTGGCTATTTTTGGATGCTCACATTTATTACCCTACTCCTTTTTGACTGGTTGAAAATAGAACTAGTCTGAAGACAAAAGAAGTGAGGCACAGCTTTTAAATAAGATGTCTACCACCCCATCCCAAAAAAGTGAAACTTATTTCAATACTGTGGAAGTGTTTTCCTAAAGGTTTAGAATATTAGCCCTATTAAGTACACTGAGAAAGATTGTAGAGGAGGTAATCATAGCATTGAAAACATGATCCGGGACGAACAGGTCCTAAGATATTTTGACCGTTTTGGACAGATTTTACCCCTGTAGGAAAAGGTTTAGAGTATTTCTGGATACGCGTAGATCAAGTAGAACTGCATGGAGAATCTACCCATGCATAACTCGTTCTTGTACTCCCTAAGTTACCTGATACTGGTCGAGTACTACTTTCCGAGAATACGAATGTGCGGATCGAGCTTCATATCGCAAATTCACCGTAAATGAATTGTTTTTTATAAAATTTCGTGTATTCCAACCCATTACCTACAATGCATACATATTTTTTTAATGGTAGTGTTTGTTTCCTTCCGGAAGTCATTTAGTGAGTGATTAGATCATGTAAGTTCACTGATGACGAAGACGTCGACCTCAAAAAATTTCCCTCACTTATTTTGTATTCGAATTGTGTTCGCCAAAGCAAGTTTCATAGCAGTTTCTGGTACTTCCCATGTATATCGAAAAATTGTGTCGGTGCAGCGTCAAGTTCACCCACCGGCGATCAGTTCGGTTAGTCTGTTATTTTCCTCTAACAGTTCAAGTTGCATGTACTGTGTCCCCACTCAACTAGCACCCAACTTTTATTGCTATTATTCTCATTTCGAATTTTGCTCTCGCGTGTTCTGTTCGTAGTAGACTATAATTGGTTTTCAATTGTTTCAACTTTTTTAAAAAAGTGTAATCATGATGACTGATGGTGAGTTAACATAATGCTTTAATCCGTAATAATTCGCTCACTTTGAAAATGATCTCGAAAAGCAAATCTCGTAAAGTAAAAAACTTGAAAAATCATCTTGTCGTTTTCCTTGTGGGTATTTCAAGAAGTGTGGAGACTATCTATCTTGGCCAAAATAAAATCGCTAACTCAATCTTTTTTAATATAACGTTTCATCAATTAAACTATGACTTCTTTTTGGAGCAATTTCGAAAATAAAAATTTTTGTGATACAAGTCAAGTTTTGTAGAGAGAGGTTTAAATATGTAGATCTACTTTGAAGTATGGCCCCTCAAAACAATATGTTTCATGGTATCTGGCCCACATTTGCTCGTCCCTGGATCACTTAATAAACTTGACTTTTTTTCAATTTTTATCTGTTCGATTTTTAAGAAGTATGTCATACCTTCTTAGAACTGGCTTTGTTCCGGTCTGAATGTTGAAGCTTTCTGCTCGAGTTTATTCGTTCAATTAATTTCATTGCGACTGTAGTAGTTTTCGCATCCGAATCACCCCTATTCGTATTTCGTAATGTTTTTTCTTCAACTTGAAGAAAATTTTGAGCTAATGAAGTCTGCGGGCAAGATTCTCTAAGTTTGTCTTCTGTAGTTTTGCAAAGAATGTTTCGTCCACCAATCTGGATTTGTTGAAAAATGTTTTTCAAATCAGATCGTTTCATTTTCACATAATGATTGCAATTTCCTATACAATAAATTCTCTTATCAGAATTCAGTTTCTTCTTTTTTCAACGTTAAAGAAACCGGTATCACATCCAATTTTTGAGTTGGAGATATGATTTTTGACCTCTGGATTCGGGACTGTATTTAAAAAGAATTCTATAAATTGATTTTGATTCTCTTTACCTGAAGATATGATTTCTCAGACTTCGTCTCACACGCTTGCAAATAATTCTCATGGGAACGTTGATCGTATCATAAACAATTTCAATTCCTAGGCCGTATTCTTTAAAATGAAAAAAAATTGGAAAATCAAAATATCTTTACTTTTTACGCGAAGATTAACTTTCTTCCAGAAATTCTTTTCATGTCATATGTTACAGCAATTGTTCTTATTTTAAAAATATATTTTTTTTTAAGTAGGTATACGCCTTAAAGTAACGTTTTTTAATTCAATTTTTTAGTAAATGAAAAATTGAAATCGCTTTTTGCCTCTAATTTCTCACATTTTCATTTATCATTTTTCTCTGCTCGTTTCCATTGCTCTGATTTTGCAGACTATCAAACTACATCATATTTGCTAAATAATGGCGCGAACCGAAGGTTTCTAACTTTCTGTCCATTATATGTAGGTAGTAGTGAATTTATGAATTAAAAAAAATAATTTCCATGATCAGTCTGGGGAAAAAATTATTTATTATTACACAGTCGTTGTCGACCGGAAAGTACGCAAACTGTCTTGCATGAATGCAACTCGTGTTGCTCTGTCTGCAGTTGCCAGGTGGTGAACTCCATTCGAACACCCTGTATAAAAAGGTGACTAAATTCTTCGAAAAGCTAATCACAGCTGCGTTTCGCTAGCGGAAAATCACCACGCAAGAAAAAAAAATGGCGTGCGTATAACCTGTAAAAGAAAATACAGGATACCCTTCTCGACTTCGAATCTGCATTCTGCAGAATAATACCCTTTCTATCTCGGGTGCTCCTAGGTCGAGCTACATATGTACAGCTTTTTCACAGACTTTCTTGATAAAATGAAACTTTGTATAGATAATAGTGCTATTATTCGCCATTCTCAACAATTCATAAAAAGCAACAAACTTCTGATTGGCTGGTCCTGTGCATTCTGTTATACTCGTAGATGTTGCTCATCGGTATTTCAGTCGATTCATTCCAAAACACATATCTATTGCGCTGTAAAATCTCTTTTAGTCATATTATTCCATAAGAATTTTTCTTATTTTGCTTCCATCTCCTTCCTTTCGTATGCACTAATTACTTACTGAAGTATTTTTGGCATCCTGTGTCATAAATTAAATAAAATTGAATCCACCGCATTGCCTCCATAACACAATTTCCGAATTTTTGAAATTTTTTATCTGGCATTTCCCTTGAGCCATCGTTCGACTGGTGCAAACTTGTCTTTTTTGTTATTGTTCTCATGCTTCTTTTTGTTGTTTTGTTTTGTTTTGGTTTTTCCTTTTTGGAAAATTCCAGTACCCACCTGAAAACAGTTTGAAAACGCAGTAGGTAAATCTGTTTAATGTTTGGAGGCTAACTTTAAACTTACCCGTATGTTTTAATTTGATTATAAAACGCTGAAATTAGTTGTGTGAAATATTTTATGGATATTACGCCTTAATGCGACAAAAACAAAGATGTTGATGCGTCATGAAAAATGATTACAGTTAGAAAAAAAATCGATTTAATTGTCGATTGTTTTTTCTCCAGTACCCTTATTCAGAATTTTATTAGTACGTGTACTTTTGGATCATGTGTTGCAAAAAATAGCATGCACAACTGTAATAAAAAGTGAACTACTGCAATTTGTGCGCTAGTACAGCTCTTGCTCGTCTGCGACTCATGCTGTAAATTGTACCCAAATTCGTATAATTATTCACTTTTTATTCACATTCCACATTTCACTGAGAGATGTAATATAGCTTTACTAGCTTGTGTGTCTTCTTCAAATTATAATTTTGTTATGCTGGCACTTGACTTCAACATCCAGCTTGTTATTAGTTTAGACTTTTCGAAATTACCTATTCGCTGAAAAACATTTTTCTATACAATTGAAATGAAAATACGACACTTTCAAACCCTTCGAAGATCAAGTGTTCTTTCGATTTGGATTGAAAAAAAAGAAATACGAGTAACTGATACTTCTTGCCTACGGCTACCTACCGTGCAAACATGATAATAGAATTTGGAAAGCGTTTTATTTGCTGTGAAATAAAATCGCATTTTTTCGACTTGTAATTTCTCCTCAAAATGATTATAAGATAGATCAAATTTCTGGGTTTTATCCACCGAGCGCGTTGTATCAAACTTTGTTACCAAAGATCGATTACGTATCGCTAACCTGGTGAAAAAATACATACTCGTAGTTACATGTACAAAAAAATTGAAATTGAAAAGTTTTTTAGCCCGGAATTTTCAAAATACCGCCAATATTACGACTTTGAAAACGTAATTTTTAACGATGAATTTTTCGTGGACGTTTAGTAGAAAATTTGTCTGGGCGTCTTTCCGTAGACTATATGTACTACCAGGGCGTAGATTACGAGTATATCCGTAGACTGTGTGTCTGTGTATTGACTGTAGACTAAATCCGTAGACTATCTAGGGCGTAGACTATATTTGTAGAGAAATAAACAAGCCATCAGGGGGATATTATTGATGACGATGTCACGAATTACGTAGACTGTCCAGGGTGTTTAGTCTATATCCGTAGACTACATCATTATTGAAGAGCAATATTTTCTCAAGTGTCAAGAATGTAAAGATTTTGAAGTAAATGTAGATATAATTATGAAAATCAAGCTAGATCTTAATTTAAGAATCATGACTTTGAATTTATTACTTTTACCTTGACTCGATGACCTTTGACTTTGACTGGACCAATATATCTGGTATCTACTATCAAGTCGAGAATAATGCATCAACATGTTCTTGATATTATTGATGCAAAAGAGAATTCATCTTCAGCTATTTTTTTTCTTACTCTTCCACGATTTGAAAAAATTTCTTCTTTCGCCACCTGCTGCAAAAACACATTCGCAGCCAAATAAGCAAGTGGGTAACGGTACCTGATTTCCAGTCTTTTGGCAGGTGTTGCCGACCAAACCTGCAATTAGTGGAAAGAAAATTTTTTTTTGGATTAGGAACAACAACAAGTGCGCATAATTTGAACGTATTTACGCGAGCTAACCACTTTATTCCTCATTAACTGGCGGGGTGGAAGATGGATCGAAGGATATTTTTTGTTCATTTTAATTTTCGCGAGATCATTGCATAGGTACGACTGAGGTAAGTTGTTTATCCTAAACATTTAAATTAGCCAACTTCTGGCTTCACTTTGCGAGCATGCATTCAGGTTTCCAAATTACAAAACGTCAATATTTTCTCTGTGAGAAACTAAGATATGCGTTTGCTTAATTGGCCTTGAAAGGAATCGTAAGGTGAGTAGGGAAAAACTCGTTTAAAATACTCCATTTCTTCACAGTGCTGCCTAGTCTTAATACTTTTAGTTAGCTGTTCTTGTTAGAATTTAAGAAAGACGACCAGAATTTGATGATTTTTCGCCTATTTCAGAAAATGTTGAGAAAAAGCTTAAGAAAAATGAAATATCCGTAAAAAAAGGTGGGACAAAAGGTTGTTTTTGCCCATATTTTCTTTGTTTCACTCAATTTTTGCTACTTGAAGAGCAAAAAAAAAGTCTTAACTAGAAAAACTGTGGAATTTTCATGCAATTTCAACGGATTTTCAACAAGTTCTGAGTTTTGAGTTTCTTTTTTCTTATTTCTTCTTTTTTTTTTTTGGAACTAAGAATAAGTTGCTGCGATTTTAAGATTTTTCGAGTAGACCTTTCGGCTGCACTGTTTCTTCATTCCTCTCTTCGTATCGACATACACGTATGTCCGAGTGCATTTACATATTTTTCGTTGAAATAATTCCAAACAAATCCAGCTCATGGCATATGAAAATGACGTACCTACTTGGAGCTGATTGCTCGATTAGAAATAAATATATATGTCTGATTGTCAGTTCTTACCTCTTATTCTGTTTTTAGTAAACAAGATTTCAAAATCTTGGAGCGTACGAGTCAGAAATTTAAATTACGTAAATAGCCTACGTGTTTCCTTTTTTTTTGCAATTATAAAATCCGATATGAAATTGCTAGTTATGTTTGGTTAATTACGAGTACATAGAAGAAAATTATTGTTTTCAACCACACTTCGTATGCACTTTATTGAAAATTGATAAAATTCAATGGCGAGTATCTGGGATAATTTTTCTGTTTTCTAAATCCGTAGCTGATTTCGTCTGAAAACTGAAAGGTTGCTTTCAAGAACAACCACATAGTCCAACATTTTTTTTTTCTACCCATGTTGATAGATTATGACGAATGTTGACTATCTAGTTAGACTAAAATGAAGCGTCAAGCATTTTTCCGGGATAGTTAGACTTTTCTAGAATATTATGATTAGACAAAATTAACGAAACGAAAATAAGAATAAACATTATAATAAACTCAGTTTATCGAAAAACCCACCAAAATAGATGTTAGCCTTCACGATTCGAAGGCAAAGATGAATTCTCTTTGACGTCAATGTACAATTTTATAAAAAAGATGCATTAACTTTTAATGAGAAAAAACATTTTCAAATCCAACTTTAAGCTTACAACTTTTCACGTTTTACATGAAATACTGAATTGAATTTGTAAGCTCAGTTTGTAGCTGTATTTGTAAGCTCAATTTGTAAGCTCAATTTGTAGCTCAATTGTTGAACTCAATTTGGAAGCAAAATAAAATTGGTCCGGACTCCGGACAGATGTCATCGCATTTGACACACAAGAACTTGCACAAAATCGACTGAAAGTCTCATTAGGCTTATGTATGATGACGTAGTGAAACTTACATATGATTGATGACGTCATCAAGCTTATATGTGATGACGTCATGATACGATAACATTGGACACACGCGGACACACAAAATTTCGACTAAAACGTCTAATAAAAAGAATTCATCTTTAATAAAAATAAAACTCGTAAATTTTAAACTTTGAATTTAATCAAACAAGAACAGTACATAAAACTAAGCCTCCACCTCCTTACGTAAATACCCTCAAAAATTTTATTTTGGCCTTCAGCTTCTCTCCGATGAATTTTTGTTTTTGAATTATGTGAATCTAATTTTGCGTGTTTTTCTGTTTCAGGTGAGTACATTTTGCAAAGTTTTGCAGGAAAATCGTTGAATGCGAACTTATTCCAAATTTTTTTGACGATGGCGGCGGAGTAAGTGCAGTGAAATCTATTTCGTAGCTCGTTCTTATATAATTATGTATCTGCCCTAGAGTTTATATTCGTTCTTTTTCCCGACTTCCTCTGAGAGAAATAGATTTTCTTGTGCGAGATTTCATTATTCTTGTTCTATCTAAACAGTATCTCATTTTCATTAAACGTATTTAACAATCAATCACCCTTGACCCATAATTAACGAATAATTATCGCCGCAGTCTAAATACCGAGGTGGCGAGGCACCTTGTCGGCTTTAAAGTTGATGAAGCTGTCAAGAGTGCGGCGTACCAAATACGAGTACGAATGTAATAAATCTTATCTTACCGTAGGATTTTGTTTGATTGGAAAATATATCGTTTGGTATTTATAATGTAAAATGTAGAACTCTGTCTATGTAATCAATTTCTTTTTTAATGATCGTATCAGGTAGTCTATTGTCTGCTTAAATACCTAATTAGATGTCACATTTTTCAAAAATTTCGATTTTAAGAGAACGTTGAAAATGCTGTACCTACCTCTTTAATTGTCGTGTTCGTGAATTGAAAATGAGTTTTTAATTTCAACCTTAGCCGAGTACTCGCTCGATGAAATTTTTAATAAGCTACTCGACGACAAAACGAGCAAGGAGAATCTGTTTACCACTCGTTCGATGTTTATTTTATTCGATTTTCCTCGTTTATATTGTCCGGTCGGAGGAGAAGTAGGGGGGGTTTATCGTAAACCGTTGACTATTAGTGGCTGACGAAAAGAAGACTTTTAAAGCTATTTTCCATAAATTTAAGTTCATGTTTTCAACGTGTATGCGAGTTAGATCTCTATTGTCACTCATTTTACGCCCCTTCGATCGGCTTGTACCTACTCTTATTAAATTTCTCCTTTTTTTTTAACTTGTCAGTCTAAATTAGACCTTCGATAAATGCCATTGTTGTGGGTATACCGACGTTTTAGCGAATGTTTTCTTCGAATGAAAATGTGAGAAAATTATGTTCAAGTCTTTATCGAACTGGTTAACAAAACACCTACGTATAATTAAGTTCGATTTACGATTGTCGAACTGTCAGGTTTTAAAATTTAGCTCTAAAACTCGAATTTTGTGTCGAAACCAAGACTCGAAAAAGCTTGTTTTATCAGCATTGTTAATTAGTTAGATTTTTAGCCGGAAATTAATTACACGGAGACTTTCTTGAACTGTCCAATTGGCGCAACGATGGTTGGTAGCACACCGATCTTTGTTTCAGAATTATTTACTCCACTTGTTGATTGTAAAGATTATCGAGTCAACATACCCGTATTTTTTAACAAAAACAAAGTACAAGTGCATTATACATATTACGTGGAAAAATATTTCGAAAATTGAAACTCGTTCCGAGAATTTCTCGTTGATCTTCGGTATCTCGTATGACTTCGTATCGCCCAATTTTTTATCGTCGTATTTTTAAAATCTCTTAGCAGGTATATATAATATAGTTGTACGCATATACCAAGGTAATTCAAGTCCAGTAGCTAACGCCAAGTAGTTAGGGTAAAGCCCTGGCTGGCATTTTTAGAAAATAAACGTAATTTCAATTATTTTCAGCCCCTGCTCTTCTTTAAATAGCATATGCCCTGGCTCTCACAAACGCTTAGCTATACGGGCTTGAGGCAACTTCACTGAAAGTTGCCACATTATAATGAATATATAGGAGCCCTCTCACCATACATATCTGACCGCAATGTCACTCATTCTAGGGGCCCTGGCAAATAATGCCATTAGTGTCCTCCTATAAGTACGAGTATACGTAATTAATTTATGCGAAAAAACTTATTATGCATATTCTATGAGTTTTTCTCTTTTACTGTGGGAAAAGGGGGCGTTAGAACAGTCGGGTGCCTTTTGAGATTGGAATTATTATTATTATTATTATTTTTTTTTAAATTAAATTCATTGCTCTCAAAAATACTCCGAGCACGCCACTCATTAGAGGACAATTCAAATAACATCAACAGTTGGTGTAAAACATGAAAAATTTATATTATAAATGAAATCAATTATCGAGCTATTTCAAATATTTGTGATTACATTAAACAAAATTATCAATTTATACTTCATAATAAATTATATTCAAGTAGAAAAGGTTTTCTTATGATTTTTTTTTTTCAATCTAGTGTTAATGTTCTAAGCTATCAAATCATTACTGTTTGAAGAAAAAAATTATCTTCTCTTTACTAATTAGTAGCTTACATTCTCATACCTAATTTGGTCTATTCGAGATTCTCACTCTTGACGATGCTATAGGTGGTTTATCAAAATCATCGTGAAAAGATTAACCGAAGTCAAATTATGGCTTATTTAACTTAGAAAAATTTTTATTATGGTGCAATATGCATCCTATATACTTGTGTTCGTCATTATAAGATAATCTCGTTGTTGATTTGAAATAGTGACATCTTTAATCAATTTTGATAATTTTTATTCGATTCGCAATAACAAAGTCGGAAAATTTCCATTCATCTAATCATCTTCCTCCGGGCTCTCGCCAGATATTTCTTTATCAGCGTTTTGTAACGACGAAATTACTAAATTGCTATCGTTTGTTAATATAATGGTCGATGACTCGAGACAACATACGGCGAATGTCAGACCTCTACAATATAGACCTATGTTGGCTAAATCGAGGTTAGAAGATACGTAATCGAATTTGTATGCTGATTTGTTCTGTTGAACCGATCACATCTTCTCTATAAGCACTGTTGGAAAAATTATTCTTAACAATTTATTAGCTGCGTCTAACATCATTCGTTACAATAATTTTGTAGACCTGTAATATATTTTTTTTTTTTTTCTTTTGCTGTACCTAAATAATGATACTAATTTTTTAACTTTACGCTCATCCGTCTATAGTCAACTCGTGATCCAATTAAAATAGCAATTAAAATGGGCGTGGAAGTGACACATACCCAACATCCAAAAAGTTCTTATCAGATGTTTTTACAATAAGTATTGAATAGCCCGACGCAACAACCAGCCAACTGACATAATTTAAAAAATTCACGTTTTTGTGGGATATTGCTCTAAATATGAAAACACGTTCCCTTGGGTAAAAAAAAAGTAATGCCTAAGCTTTTAAATCTTTTTTATTTGCAAATTATAGCTAAAATCAAGCCAGCGAAAATTTTATGTTCGTTTCAAAAGTAAAATTTTTGGTTGGATTGTTATATGTATCGAATCAATTAATTTTTATGCGAAGTATATCATTCCAAATATTATTTTGAACCGCTTTTTCGAGCATTTGAAGAGAGAAATGTCAGCTCGAGGCAAAAACCGGTCGTGTTTTCAATGTTCAAAAGCTTATTTCTTTTCAAGTGTGAATGCAATCATCTTTGATTTTTTAGAAAAGTGTTTTGTACCAAAGTGATATCCTGATATCCGCTCATCCAATTTTCAGCTTTGTATGTAACTGCTTTCCCAAAATTGTGTAGTTTTTCGTGTTTCTCCATAAATGTTGAAAATTATAGTTCGGTGGTTGTTGCGTTGAGCTATTCAATCACCTATACCGGCTTTTTAACTCACTGGAAAACAGGCATCATGGTCATCTGGAATTCATATTATGGAAAACGAAAAAAGGGGTGTGTCAAGTCGTGTACCTCAAATTCTCTGTCCACAGTGTTAGACTGAGACTGGTACAGTGGGTGCTATTGACGATCCAAAATTTTATTTCCCTTTTTCAATTTGGAATTGAAATTTTTATACCACGTGAACTAAAAAATTTTTATGCAGTGGTGAAATTTTGGTTGCTCTCCTGGCATATGAAAAGTGAACCGTATAGTTATTCGCCTTCTTAAATAGAAATTTTATACGATGTGCCATATGTGGCACAGGTTTATTTTTAATTGTTGGATCGGCGATTTATTGTTATTCTTATACTACGAGTATTGCTATTTAAAGATCGAAGAAATGTAGGGAACTCATTTTGTTCCTGTATAGCACTCATTTAGCGCTATAATATAAATTCTAATTTCTTGCTGATTATTTATCAATGAAGCAATTTCAATTGTTTGAAGATGTGAAATTAATATTTTTTATTTTGAAGTCGAATAAACTGGTTACATAGAACGCTTACAGAACAGAAAAAAACTCACAGATATGAGTGTAGCCCATATCAACTCTTTGTAATTCCAACTATTTCTCAATGAGGAAATAGCTGCGTTTATCTTGTATGGCACGCGATGCAGTGATGGGTTAAAGTATCCTTTTTTCAACATGAATTTCCTCATTGATGATCATATTTATTTTCGATCATAGCTCAAACCACTCTCGTGTCGAGATTGAATTCTTTTCACGCGCTTCTCTCGAACATTGAGAAATACCTCTATGATGTAATCCACGGATCACAAATGGAACTTGAGCTTGTATAGACTACGTCTTTGGTTATTTTCTTCTTTCGCTTTTTTTTTTATGTTACCAACAACTGGTTACCAAACATTACCTGTCTAAACCCGTTATTATTATTATTATCATTGATATAATTTCTGACAAAATGACGAAGATTTGTCCCGAGTGGTGCAGAGGGTGGAGGAAACTTATAAACGAGCAACAACTTCATTTAAGCTTCGAGGAAAAGACGCTTATTATAGTACCTTTAAGGTATAACGTGGTTCAAAAAATAAATTATTAGCGGTTCTTTGGATCTGGGGCCCAATTTTGATCCTACAATCGAGCCGGAATTCGTCATAAAAATAAGTGATAGCATATAAAGAGGAATGTATAAAGTTTATTGAAAGTCTTTTTGAAGCTACATTTTTTTTTTCATTTTGACTAGCCTCACACAGGGGGAAAACTGTTCAATAGAAGATAGTAATAAGAATGTCTCGCATTGCATGACGTCACTAACGTAGCTTTACGGAAAACTTGTTTTCCTAGCGGGGCTCAAAAATTGTTACTTCTGTCTGTGATTTGTAATCCATTAAACTGGTTGTTCATAAAGTGACGCATTTGGCGAGTCAATTTAATGTCGATTCGATGGAATGAAATTGTAACCAGCGGGAAGGAGTGTAGAGTATGTAATGTAAATTTGACGTCAGCCGAAGGATATTTCGTGAATTCTTTTATGAAATTTTATTTTGAACTCGAAATATTTTCAAGTACATATGTTTAATATTGTAAGAATCGTCAATTTTTTAATCCGAAAGTATTTGACTTTAAGCTTATACGCTGTTCCAAAATTAAAAAAATCAAATTTCAGAGAAATAAAAATGCATTAGTAAAGCAAAGATGTAATTTTTAATTCAAGTCATGTATGGTAATTACGAGTATTATGCTTTATATTTTTTTGGTAAAACGGTTAGAAGTGAAATGATCGACTATTTTTTTCAGTTCTCCATGTAAAATTGGACTTTCAGTGAATTTCAAATCATGGCGTGAATTTTTATCCACACTTCAGATCATGCTCGAATTGAAAGATTTTCCCTTTTCAAATTGATTCTCGGTTGTTTTTATAATGACTATACCGAAATGAAAAAATAATTTCATAATAATTGACCTGAATTTTGTCTAGGTGTTTGTGTTATTCTATGACTAATAATAATTAATCGATATATTTTAATCGCTGGGGCGAAAAATAGGTTAATCCCAAAATTTGTATTACAAAAATTATGGAAAATCGGTCTTGCCAAGAATCAAGTTTTTTTTTCGATCGGTTCGAAGAATAAAACTAAAACCAACGTGGAGCAAGTTTTACTGGGGAATTCGGTGAATAAGATAGAGAAAAGAATTACTGACCTAATTAACAAACCTTCTGGAAGCAAATTTCGTAAAATCACATAAACAACGGTCGTAAAATCATTTTGCTGCACTTTATCCAGCCATTTTATTTTTCCGGACTTTCCATATTATAATTATTACTAAATAAAAAATAGTCAAAATCTCCATATCACTAAATTTGGACCTGGATCACTATCTGCTCCTCAGCCACAAATATTATCTCCAATTGTAAAATTGTGTGTGTAAATCATCTGTCTTACGATGGGTCTGATGCAGCTCTCGACTTCTCTCTGTTCTGAGCAAGTTTTTTTTAATTTCCAAAGAAGTCTTGAATTTTACGCTATCTATAATTTGTTTTTCATAATATTGATACCTCTGTCTACTAATCCCGTTATTTCCTTCTAAACTGTCTGCCAGTATAATGATAGCAGTTCTCTTTCAGTGCACAAGACAAACATTTTAAGTAACTTTCGAAAATATTAAGCGCTGTTCTTTGTGGCATCTGTAAAAATTGAAACTCAAATTTTACTACTTCCTTTACTTACATTTTAATGTGTTGATATTTCAAGAAACAGAAAAGTATTTTCACTCGTAGTAACACTGAAAATAATCGCGATGATAGTTTTCACTATTTTTATCAGAAAACAAGGATAATATTCGAGATTTATAGTGGACATTGTTGTTACGAAAATAATAAAATTGTAAAAAGTACTACTAGTAAGTACCAAAGTACTAAGAATATTTACAATAAATTTCGAACTGTACCTGTTTTCTTATAAAAAACTATGAAAATTACTCCTCATTTATTTTAGTGCACATGACTGTTTTTTTTTTAATTGTTGGAAAATATTAATTTAAAAACTGGAAAATCACTATTTCAAGAAAAAGAAAAAAATTAATTTAGGTGAATTAACAATTTTTTTACTTACCAATTCCCTTTTTTTTTTTTACACTACGAAGTTTATGCTGTTCAATTTCCTATTACTTACATTAATATTAGTAATATCATGTCTTATTGTCAGATAAATACCTATAATTAGATTTACCGTCATTTAATTTAAGCGTAGCATAATTTCCTTATCCATTACATGCACCAAGGTGAATGTCAGTAAAATTCTTTTACGAGTAAAAAAAAAAAACTGAACCTGTTATTTTATATTACCCAGTATTAGTGCTCGTACCTCATCTGTATCAAACCAAAAACTGCATTGCTTTGTTCTGCATGCCAAGTTCAAAGAGTGTAGTGAAGCAGCGAAATGAAAATTGTAACATGAGTCTCGTAAGATCTACATTTATTTATATATTGAAAGTAAAATGTCTTCTAATGCAGGTGTCAATTTGGGGGGGAAAATTTGTTAATAATATTTTCACAACGTTAATTTGAAATTATACCAGGCACCACCTAATCAATTTGGAAAAACCGACCTCTCGATGACCTCATCACCGTGGGTATTTATTATAGAAGTTCGTTGAAAATTAAAGCTGCGGAAAGAAAATTAATTATTTGTATGTTGCACACTGACAGTTTTAGCTTTTACGTAAAAAATTGATGTAAAATAAGTTCGTTAAATTTTAATGCGCGGCAGAAATAGGTACACCTATTAATTTTCAACGAGTCGATACTTAATATGTAGAACTGAATTATTCTCAAATTATACTCGTAGTACCCTGCATACTGAAATTTATCTAGTGTGAAAAATTTTTCAGCCGAGGAATTGTTGAAAAAGTGATTTTTTGGCTCAACCATCAAAAGATTTTTGGAGTAGCTCAAGATCTGCAAAATAATTTGACGGCCTAACTCGCGGATAATATAAAAGTGGTATATAAAAGTTTCGTGGTTTTTATGTATGTCTAGCCAACGAAAGAAACATAAGGCACGAAATTATTATTAACTCAGCTTCCTCCAAAGAAGAAGGGGGAGGGGTTCATTAAAAATTATGAAAAGGTCGATATCACGAACGTCTCCACAAAAGAACGAATCGGTGGGTGGTATTTCGAAATTTCGAATATTTAATTCGGTTTACTCTTGTTCAGCGAGTGGAAGACAAATTGACTGTTGCAGACTTAAATATAGAATTTAAAATAAACGTTACCGAATAATAAAAAAAAAGCCATAGTAAGGTCGAGATGACCTTTCTTCGCGGATGATGTCCATCAAAACTGGATTGATTTCTGCCATGTCATTAGCTGAATTTGGTCATTTTCGATGAAGGAAAGGGCGAAGTCAATAATGGTGAGTCACCGGTTGTTCATTTCAAATTTACCCCCCCTCGCCGCCGTATGTGCAAAATTTAAGGCTGATGACTTCTTACGAACTTGAAAATTCGTCATCGACCGGTGATTTTTAATTATATAGGTACAGTACCAGTAAAACTGAAATTTATGAGGTGGATTCAAATTTTACCGAGAAAAAAAACTGGTGATATTCGTGTTTTTCGGTTCCGTCAAAACAAATTGATATAAATAAATCTAGTCTGGTTTTGATCGATTTTTAAGATCAGATTAGAAATTCACTATCGCACGATAGTGAAAAGCAAGAATAAGGGGATTTCTGCAAAAATATACTTTTGAAAAAAACGCATTTGAAGTTGAGTTGTAAATTTTAATTTTTAAGTATGATTTAAATTTAACTAACAGGAATCTAAAAGGGCATTGGCTTTTCTGGTACATCCTTTTTTCACGATATAGCCATGGGTGTAAAGTGTAAACCTGTGAAGGTACCTATCTAACTATATTAAGTCTAAACAATATTTTCGTATTTTTCTGTCTCTCTTTATAAGTGGCAAATTCTGAATGAAACTTGAGTCGATTTACTGTCGAGGCTGGATGAACGCACGCTTCAAACTATTTCCGCACTGTCGCATCGTTGATTTTTTTTTTCATTTTCTGGTCGAAGGTTCTTCCTGGCGATACCATTTCGCCTCAATATCGTTCGCATTTGCATTCGTGAGATTATAAAAAATCGTCTGTACATGCGACGAGAATTTGTGAATCCTCCGTGAATTCTTAAAACTAATCGTCTGCAGAAATTAAGATTCATTCGGTTGTAATTTTCCAGTAAAAAAGTGGTTTTGTATTGACCTTTCTTCTGTCGGAAGACTCTCGAGTCAAATACGTACGAGTAGCCTGCATATTTAATTTATTTATAACAAACAAAATCGAATGCAGTCTACAAGTTGTACAATTTACCTGAATGTAAAACATGATAAACTTTTATCAATGCCAAAGTTTTTGCTGGGTATCTGATTTCAGAATTTATACGGGAGAATCACCGGGTTTTAAACCAAAGTCGAATTTCAATTTTTAGCGGGTTTTCGATAGAAAACCTTCTATTAAATTTGGTCCGACTTTCACGAATGGGCATGAGACCATCATAATTATTCGTTTCATCTAAAATGTAAACCACAAATTTCAACTTTGAAAGCTGATTACAGCCAAACTACTTATGGGATCGAGCTGAAATTTTCACTGAACATTAGCTGAAATCTCGGAAGTTTACCATCCAAATTTCAAGTCAATCCGATCGTTAGTTTTATAGAAAAGTCATTTTGAAGCTTGAATAAAATTTTAGCGTAGCAAGCCTTGGTGGAAAAGCAGATTTTCAATTGAATACTTGAGAATTTTTCACTTTTCGTTGGCCATCGCTCGGTGAGATCGAGCCGTAGCCAAAAATGATTTGCTGATTCGTGTTCAGCGACCTCGAAAACCCCCATTCCAGTACTCAACACGAAATTTTTCTTTATTTTGACCGATTTCACCAAGTTTGCCATCTCTTACCGCAACTTATCCCAAGTTCTGCCAACTTTTGTTCGCTTTTGCGAACTGTGGCCAGATTTGCTAGATCAACCCACTTTGGTTAATTTTTTACCAATTATTCCTAACTACTATTTCCATTATTATTTCTCGACTTTTTACAGACTGTGAAATGTAAAATTTATTAATCTTAAATCGGTCTTCTCTTCTTTGTTGCAGCATCGTCGGTATTCTTATCCGATCTCAAAGAGCTACCCACCTTGATAGTTGGGGATCTCCAGTTGAAGTTGGAATGCGAGGAAGCCTCGCCGGAGATGAAAGAAATTGCTCGCAAAGAACTGCGCGAGACTCCAGAAATTGTCGAAGCGGCTAAAGAAGAACTTAGAGAATTACTAAAAGGTATCTAGATCTACCTTTCTACCTGCGTATTTTATAAGATTCCATTCAAAAGTTTCTCCCATCTGAAGCCGAACAATTTTATTTGTGAAATTTCGAAAGCTCGCATTGTTTTATTCTACGCGTAAATCTGCATAGGAGAAAAAGAGAAGCCGAGCATTCTTGAACATTTCGTTTTTTCAATTCGATTTTTATTAGTCTGTTTATAGTTAAAATTCTTAATGTAGGTACTCGTTTATTTCATAACAAGTGAACAGTCTCTCAAAAACAATTTTTGCTGGTTTTAAAAAGTATCTAAAAACCAATAGAAATGTCAAAAATTAAGTTCTTTTACGCTGCTGTAAAATTTTTAAAAATTGAACTTTATCCATTTTTCACAAAAAAAAAAAACTGCTCGAGTAATTATTGTTGAGTATTTACAAAACATCAAAGATATTACTGCGGAGAAAACTGAATTTGCGTTTTCAAAAACGAATTTCTGTTAGATACAAGGTTATAAGGTCGGCAATGCGTTAAGAATTACCTGAAGACTTGAGAAATTAATTTTCCTGCTGACATCTTTATCTTTCAGCCGAAAAACCATCAGCTAATTTGTTTTTTACAAGTATTTTAATCCTTTCTACTAATTCCTGCGCAGCGTTGGTAGTTATAAAAAATTAAAATTTTTAAGCCGTATAATTATTATTCGTTTAATAAGCGGGAGAGGAAGGTGAGGGAAATTTTTCATACAGTGAGAACCTTCAGATTTTTAATATGGAAATTGATGTAATTCTTTGTCCGTATAGGTAGTCATTTGCATTTTGTAAATTTCATAATTTTGATAAAAAGCAAGTTACGGCGAAGAAACCGAATTTTTCTGAAAAAATTTCCCAATTCTTCTATAATTATTAAAAATTTAAAGTACCGGGGAAAAAAATTTTTTTCCAATCAACTTTACATTATTTTAACTTTATGATCACTACTCATTTTTTTTTCTCAAATTTTATCCAGCTGCATTACTAAACTGAAGCGATGTGAAAGTTCGCTGCATTTTCATTTTCGTTTTACTTTTTTCTTATGAGCGAGAAAAACGAATGACCAAAAGTCACTTTTTTGGGTCTGAGGGGCCGTAGTTCGTCTCGCCTCGTTCATCTGATAATTATACACGGCTTTTTAGGTGTATCTCATAACAAGTAATATACTTCTTATTAAATACAAGTGCAGTTTAATGCGTTAGGTGCTCGCTGAAATCCATCATGTCCGTATGGTGGCGCGTTCCTGAAGGAATATTCAAGGTAAAACGAGGATTGCCTCTAATAGTCCAGCAGTCTAGGGTCGATTCTTACTATTTTTACTTTGTGATTCATTAATTACTCTGTGTTTTTGAGTCGTCTTATCTTTAATTAGGTATATGCTTGAAGACTGTATCGAAGATTAAATAAAAATTTAAAATTTCAAATAAACTTCATTACTTAAAATGATATTTAAAAATATTTATTTACTTACCTATACATTTATTCGTTTTTTTTTGGTTTTTTTGTTTTTTTTCTACAGAGGATAAAGAATTACACGTTCCTTTCGACAATGATGCCTGGCTTGTCAGATTTTTGCGCCCGACAAAATTTTATCCTGAAAGTGCACATAAATTGGTAATTTTCTTTCCTCCAATATTCTATTCATTAATTTAAAACAAAATTGAAAATCATTTAATAATCTTTCCCGAAATAAGCTCACACTAAAAATAATAAATTTGAATCGGTAATTTGAACATCTACTCGTAGTTTACTTGTAGATTAAGTATATAATACTCAACCAGTATGACATGGCAAGTAAGCATTTTCATAGAAAAGCTATGTTTACCGATCAACCGAGATTTTTATTAATGCAATTAATGAGTAAAATATATTTTGTATTTTCGAAATGTTAAGCAATTATTCAAATAGTGTGGAATTTCAGTTTCAAAGGATCGTGTTTTATTTTTTAATGTTTCGAAAACGTATTTTTACATTCCCGTTTTCGACTGAAAATTCAGTTTTTTAGATTATCAGGGTTTACTGCCTCGCCCATTTTGATGAAAAAAATTAATAATAAGTAAAAAGTTTTTTCGTTTGCGAGGATTGCAAAATTTTTCACTCATAAAGAAACTCATTTTCACTTTTTGTATCTTTTTTAATTGTTTACTATAAAAAATTGTGGAAAATAACGAAATTTCGTACTAATAGAAACGTTTCATATTTTCCTCAATGCAGATCAAAGAATACTACCGATTCAAATTAAAACACAAAGACATTTACGAAGGACTGTTACCAACTCGAGAAAAAAATGTATTCGAACAAAATGTCATGTTGGTGTTGCCAAACAGAGATCAACTTGGACGGCGTATTCTTATTTTGGAATTGGGCAGTAAGTTTTTCCGCCAAAGTTTCTTACTTTATTATTAAAATTCTAATTTAGCAAAGGCACCTGTCTGTGTATTATCTACTGGAAATAGAAATAATAACAGCCTTGCGGTATTGAAAAATTTTTTGTTCGACTCTAGAAAAATGGAAACCCAAAAAATGCCCACTCGACGACGTATTCAAAGGGATCGTTTTATTCTTGGAAGCAGCCATGTACGAACCTACCACGCAAATTGCCGGAGCCGTCGTAGTTTTTGACATGGAAGGTTTATCTATGACTCAAGCGTGGCAGTTTACACCTCAATTTGCAAAGAGAATCGTCGATTGGTTACAAGTGCGTCTTAAAAATAACTTACTCAAAATAAAAAAAATACTGTATCATTGTGAAGAAATTACGAAATTCTTCAAGAAAATGAAATAAGTATAGGTATCTAATAACAGACAAAAAAATTGTCTTTTGAAAATATCGTGTCTTATAAAATATGTTGTATAGTTGAAACACCCCCCCCCCCCCCCCGGAGGATTTTTATCACAATATGCATGGGTTCTTACTTCTCATACTCGCTATAATAGGTATATGAAAATATTCCCTTATCAGAACATGAAAATAATGAGTTTAAATATGCAGGATACAGAATTATTTGAGTTTGCGGTAGGTACTATAAAAGGAAAACAATTTTGATCGAATTTTTTTTTTCGCTGATTTTAATTCTACAAAATAATTCTTTATATTGGATTTTTTGAAAATCTAGTTGTCTCTTTTCAATTCCAAGATATCAACAGTATAACTCTGTTTGAGTTTTTTTGATTAAAAAAAACACACCTCCACAAAACGAAAAGTGTTTAAAAAAATGATGAAAATACGAAATTCTAGACAGTTATCTCTTTAAGGTTTTTTTTTTATATTACTGTTTCAAAAAAAATATTTTTCTAAAGATTGAAGGTTTCTGATCCATTTTGACAAATTTTTTTCTTTATTTATTTTTTATTTCCTCCATCGTAGATGAAAAGTGACATTTGTGTTTAAAAAACATTCAGAATTTTTTAATTATTTGGATGATATTCTTCAGAAGGGGTTTGAGATGAGTAGGTACATATGTCGCGTCAGATATGCTATGCTTTGCTTATACTTTTTCTATATTAGTAGCTGCACAGAGAGTTCAGGTTCACCCTGACTTATGGTGGGTAGCCCATTTCAAATCTTGTCTGCTCGATGTGATTTTATAGTGATGTTGTTCAGAAGAAAACAATATGCGTTTTTCGCACCCGAATTCGAAAAATTGTTGTTTTCTTGTTCGGTTACGCTTTGATTTTTATTACCTCGCATGGGAATATGTAATTAACGTCCTATAATGAGCGAATAATTATTCGTGACAGTTTTTTTAACAAAGCTATGTTAGGCTGCGGGTAAGTTATAAGTCTTAAAATATTCGTAACCGGTCGACATGTAGTCTAGTTGACTCATTCGCACTTTTAAATTTACTACTCCAATTTGAATGATTCATCGAAAAAATCAGATCAGTACTAAAACTTTTCGGCTCAAGCATCGCGTCTGCGCAAAGACGAGATATTGTTCTCTTTTTTCAGAAGAAACCATTTTCGAGCCCGAACCAGAATGAGGTTCTGTGCTTCGGTTTTACAGCTCGTTGGCCTCTTTTTAGGACTATTGTCCTAATAATAAGGAAATTATTTTAATTACCCATCATTATGATTACAGGGCCGTTGGTCAGTTTTTTTTTTCTCACTTTGTAATATAATATATTCTTGAAGTTGGTATAATTTCCTCATTTTATGTAACTTATTTCTACAGGACAGCGTTCCGCTTCGAGTAAAGGCTCTACACATTGTCAACCAACCGATGATATTTCAAATGGTGTTTAAACTCTTCAGTCCATTTTTAAGGGAAAAATTGAAAAGCCGAGTAAGTAATTGAGAAAAAAATAACTGTTTTTCTCGGAAAACCTGCCTAAAGTTGATTTACATACTCTTTCTCGCCGATTTTTAAGTGAACAAGATGCCTTATTTTATTGTATCATATTGTCCTTAGTTTCACATGATTTGGGTGGGTATAATGAACTAGTACGACGACCTGCTTATTTGATGAAAGCAGATTTTTGAATTCAGATGTAGTTTAATCGACATTTTTACAAAATTTTTTCATATCGAAGTGGTCTACTTATAAGTGAAATTCAGAACAACTTCAACACTACTCGGAGTATTCTATTGAATACGGCATTTAAATTCTTGTGCCGAAATTATTTTCATATAAAGACCGATACTCTTAAGTTTCCTTTTATTATTCAACTTTTTAACTAACTTACACTGGTTTCCGTGGAGCCTATTAATCTTTTTTTTTTCTCTCGCAGATCTATTTCCACGGAACTGACCGTGACTCTCTGCATCAACACATTTCTCCAAAATGCCTGCCAGATCTTTACGGAGGTACCTATGCCCTTCCACAAGTATCAAGTACCGAATGGTACGATTTGCTGAAGCATTGTGATGGTGAATACGAAAGTAAGTCGCTGTTACCAACTTTTCTTATTCTTCTTCTCTTCGATTTTCCATTTTAAATTCGTGTTGTGTAACTATTTTGTTATTTTCATTATCTTTACAGAAATCAACTCTTATGGTATTGTTACCGAAGAAAAAATCAAAAAGAAATCTAAATAAACGACCTCTCTCACTATATCTCTCTCTCTCTCATTCTCTCTCTCTCTCTCTCTCTCTCACGAAGAATATACCAACAAACTGTGATTTGTTTAGATTTTTTTGTCTTTATGTTTTTTGACGTCCAATTTTGTATAATTTATTATTTGAACGTGAAAAAGAATAATTTTTTAATGATCACTTATATCTGCATGTAGAGACATCGTCGGTCGTAAAATTACTTTTTAAAATTTAGATTATTTTTATTTATTTATTTATTTTATTTATTATTTTAGAATCGTGATAACACGTTAAATCGTCGAATTTATTTCGACTATAACTTAAATTATTCTCATTCCGGTTACCGTATTTATTTATGTACCTATCTATTGATTTTTTTCATCACGTATTTTAAATTCTCATTCCTTTTTTCTTTTTTTTTTTTCGTATTATTTATAATTCGTATTTTTTGTTTTAATTGTTCTATCTGTTGATTGGTGAGTGATATTCTGATTGTGATACTTGGTTTTTTACCCAGCTGTTACCTGTGTCAACAATGAGGAAGAAGCCGTTTATTAAATTTGATAAAATTATACGCAATATGCTGTGGCAGGTACTTGATTACGGTACCGTCATTTGTCAACTTAGGTAGAGTTTGTGAAACTTCCTTCTTAATTTTATTTTAAATCTTTTTTTAATTCATTTCAAGGTCCTAAAAAAAAAGAAGGAAACTGTGAAGGTCTATGTGATGCGCTTTTGGTATCACAAATGATTTGTGTTTGGAGAATACGAATTCGACATTATTATTATAGTCTTACGTTTTCACGTAAATGCCATAAATGTCGAGTCAAAACAAAGAAATAAAAACCAGTCGTGTATTTTATTTTGAAACTTTTTTTTTTTCAGTTAAATTAAAATAAATACCGTCATTTGGTCCTGATAAAGTGGAGTGTAAAATTTACTTGATGAGAAAAATATTTTTTATTTTATGTCTATTGTCTAGACCTGTAATATAAGTTCTTGCATGTTTCCATTTGATTTCCATACAAAATAAATATAATTCTTTTTTCTCCATTCCTTTATCTCGTTTTTGAGAGTGAAAATGGGAAAAATTGGAATATCGAGTACTTGCGCGGTATCACTCGAAGACATTTTCATTGCTCTATCAAAATTTGTAGGTATACAAACTAGTTTCTGAAAAAATAGATAAAAAAAAACCAAGTTACGACTGTTTCACCAAAATAAAGGACAAAACAAATTTAGCCGATTTGAATAAAATAACTATGAAGAAAGATAAAAATTGGCAAAATTCTGTCTAACTTACTTTTGTAATCGTCTTTATAACGACATAGTAAATTCCACTGATCTAGTCCTCGATCCAATGGCACTTTCATTTTGCCACCATATTGCAATGGGAGATACTGGCCATCGATGTGTTTCAATAATGAATTTCGATCGTTCCCATGAAAATGAATCTAAAGCCATTTGAAAAGAAATAATAAATTTTGAGGAACAGTATTAATTTCAAAATCAAGAAATTGAAACCGAATAATTTGGTAAGTGTTTTATGTGCATGGTTTGAAATGTAGTTTCTGTATGTTGAAAAAAAATAAATAAATTTACAAGAATACACTTTTATTACTCACTTATGCTCCAGTTGATCTGAAATTTTTGGCAATGCCATCTCAAAGGATGTCTGCAGGGTGTTCGTGTTTGACGAAATTCTAAAATTTTGTTATAAATAAATTTTGTGGTGCTGTCAAAATTAACATTCTGCAGTATGATAGAAATCGACATGAAAATTAAAGAGTCAAAATTCCGTGAAACGAGCCCCTTGGAAATGGAAACATCCTTTGAGAACGGATTTGTGAAAATTTCAAACCAATCGCTGCATAACCGAGTGACAGGAATGTACTCTTGTCAGCACATTTTTGACCAAAAAATTCAGTTATTTACCCGACTACGTAGTTTTCTCCGCATGAATGGCTTGAAAATTGCAAATACCATATTGAAAATATACGGCTGTGAGACCACGTGTATAGCTTTCAGTCTCAAAGGCATGGCATCCTAAAAACACAATAATAAAATGTTATAATTAAGAATCCAGTGCTGGATGCTGTTCACCAATAAAGTTGTGAATTAATTGTTCGCATTACTTGAAGCCAGTCTAATAACATTTTTGCAAATGATGGAGTAAAATTCAAAGCTTGTTGCAAACCGAATCCATCGAAGTCTATGATTAAAGCTGTGCCGGCTATTTGCGTTCGTGGCTCCAAAATAGCCCCTTCAATTATCAACATGATTCCTCGTATTATTTCAACTAATGAGCATTCGTTAGGTTTCCATAATTCTGGAATGCGTAGATATCCGATTAATTATAATATAGCCTTCATCTTTACCTCAGTTGAGAAAAATTGTCTCTTAATCCTCAAAAAATTGAATAAAATAGTTTATGCGAGTATAAATTATAAGTCGAGTAGACAAAATTACTACTTTCTTCTTTTTGTACAATTTCGAGTGACTTAATATTTTAAAAGCTTATAAGACTGAATATAAGATTTGAAGGAAAAAAAAATTGACTACTCTTGCCAAAGTCTTCCCCTCGCAGCTGCTGTACGTACTTCCCATTTGTAGCAGCAACATTCGTCTTCCATGTTGATCTCGTTCTGGAATGATGAAAGGAATGTTTTTTGAGAACACATTTTTTTCAGTCTGAGGCACGAGATCTGCAAAATATTCTGGATACTTTTCTTTGAAGAAACATATCAGTTTGATCTAAAATAAACAGAATCATTATTAGGTCCTATAATTAGTAGATATCTATTATTATTTGACATAAACTAAGATACCTATATAATTGATTTACATATAGAGGTCATAATAGTCATAATAGACGATAGTTATTTTGACGAGCACGAGTAGAGTAGAGTAGCTCCAACATTAAAAAGTAATTATAAAGACGTAAGCGTGGAAATAAAAACACCAAAGACGAACGACAAATTCGGAATAAAGAGAGAAATGGTGTTACATAATGGAGCCTCTGCTTTTAAGGTAATTGTATAACCCGATCTTCACAGTTGGTGCGCTCGCTATAGTTTTTTTTAGAATACATTGAGTAACAATGGTACCCAGAGGATGTCAAAGTTGGTGGAAAAAAGTCCAGAGTCTAGGCACATACTTTTTTGAATGAGCTTTCCTCGTAGAATTTACACGATCGTAAGTAGGCCAACAAGTAAAAATCAACATTTTCATCGAGTGGTAAGTTGAAATTTTTGTCATCTAATTTAAAAAAAAAAGAAAAAAAAGTGGGCGTTAGAAAGTAAAGTAGAAATTAATTTTGCGACAAATTTGCAAGTCTAAAAATAAATGTTAACCTGAAATCATTGTTTTTAATTTCTTTAAAGCTGCTATTTTGATTTCCTCAGTTTCACGTAACTCGATTGATGCTACTTTCGTATAAAATTCTTCGATTTTCTCTTCCTTTTCAAATCTTAAAACGTATTCTCCTAATTTTAGGCAACCGTCAACGTCACCATTTTCAATACTCATTGTGAAGGTAAAGTATGACAAACTAGACTGAAATTTGTAGCAACCTGAAAAAGCAGAAAACGTACAAATTAAAAAAAAAAATGATTGATATACAAGTCAAAAAGTTCTAGAACTGAATAAATAAAACATGAAGAAAAAAAGTATGCGATCGGTATTTTTTTCAAAATTTGAATGTACACGTCATCTTACCTCACTATAAAGCCTATATTTTGAATTCATAGACCAATAATAAATTAATTTTCATTATAAAAACATATTTCTCAAATTTTGCTGCTCAGTAAATGAAAATAATCGTAAGTGTCGAATGGGTACCTACCTTAGGATACGCGTGGGTAAATGGCCCCTCGCGACAAGCTACGCTGAAACTGAAGTGTTTGGTACACCTTGGGGTAAGATTAACTTTGACGTACCTTTTGAACCCCTACCGCCCTTTAGTCCAGAGATATGGAAAAAATAGCCTCTTTGAAAGCTCTAACAAAAAATTTAATAGGAATCTCAAAAACAAATCAACATGGAGAAGAAATGCAACCAACACCAACTTCTAGATAAGGGTCCATAGTATTTGACATATTTTTTGCAAATTTTTTCAAACAGTCCAAGTCTAAGAAAAATTGAAAAAAAGAAAGAAATGATAATTTGTACCAGGGTTAATTATACGAGTGACACTAGCCAAATTAATATATTATTTAGTACTACTTCAGCACTATAATACAAGGTTTGAGTTTTGTTTTAAAAAACAAGCGGCAACATAGGTATTCGACAAAAAAAAAGTAAAAACTTCTAACTCCAACTATTACAAGGAGACAAAATGGATTTCTTTCAAATAGGCGCTTGTTAGTTATGTGATTGTAACCAATTTGAATTGGAAGAAATTTTGTGAAAATAACGAGGAGTTGAAATTTTGTTGGCTCAAGTTGAGTGAGTTGCAGGCGAGATAGATAGATACCACATGGGAGCAACTTGCTTGACAAATGAAGTGAAAAAAAAATTCCGAAGAATTTACTTACCTATCGATGCTTGAGGTGATTTTCAAAATTCACACAGGTGTCTATTTTTCTGGCTAGCAGTTCACATTCCAGCGCGATACTGTCTTCTTTTTCAACGAAAGCGACAATGAGACAAAATTTCAGATAATATCGAAGAAAATTTTCATTTCATTCGAGCCACTGGCCAGTTTATCATCGAGATCACGTTTATTTATTTTCTTCATCGTTGCCACTGTAAACACAATCCGGTATCACACACGAATACAAATATTAGACTATTCGTTGTAAAACCTAATTTTTAAAATAATGAGCCAGCCTAAATAAACACGAAATTTTTGTTTAATGAAACTACACTCGACTGTTCTAATTAGAGAAAAACTGAATGATGACGAAGGACAGAGGGTCTCCAACTTGTTGCTGTTATTCGATTTAAAATGTAGGTCCTTCACTCGATTACGTTATCTCTAAATAACCGTGTCGTCTGACATAAATTATATTATTCTTTATAGTATTCTCGACTAGAGCGAACTGTATCACGATTACAACTACATGATTACGTCAAAGAGAAATTCCTCCAGCTGAGCAATTTCACAGAGGTAAATTGTCTGCGAGTTTGGCCCAGAATAACACCTACTCGCCCGCGTCATTTTTATAACCCTAACTAGGACAGGTACCTTAGTTTTTGAAATGTTTGACAGTCCTTCAGCTCGAAACTAATTCATATTAAAATTGAAGGGGTCAGAATCTAAAACCAGGGGTGCTGTGATCCCCCAAGGTTTACGAGGAGGCCCCTCTCCGGGTCAACTATAAATTATAAAAACCCCCCAGTGCTCGAAAAAAAATGTTGGTATTCGATCATCTCTAAAATTCTTTTCTAAATTTGAAAAAAAATCGGCCCCCCTAAAATCCTCAACGAGGAGTTGCTCCTCAAAATTGTGCTCTCACAGCACCCTTGTCTAAAACCTCATTCGGGTGTACTCCTGGGAAGGGGCACCCAAGAATAAATCATTAGTTCGGGTTCCGAATACCAAAATCATGAAATTAGACTTTCTATTTCTAAAATTCAATTTGCAAGTGAATGCTTTTGTCCCAAATTTAGCTTACCATTTTTTCCTGACATTTTCCTCACGGATTTCTCAACTTTCTTTTTCCTAAATTAAGTTTTTGCGTACTGACCTCAGTGTTATTGAATTTAGATGGTAAAAATGGCAAATGTGGGTTTTCAAATAGGAATTTTTGAAATCAAATATTCATTAAGAACAACTATTAATGATCCGATCGAGCTAATTTTTTCTATGTGCATTTGTGTGGTGCCTCCACTTAATCCACTGAAAAAATTCTCAAAAATCAGGGGAAGAATTATTTTATTTAGGCCAATATTTGCGAATGTTCAACTTTACTTACGAATAACCATGCTTAATCATATTTTTAGCTGTAGGTATACATTACAAATTGACTCGTCAGTCACATGGCGGTTCCACGTCGGTTCATGTTCATCTTTTCTTTTCCTATTTGGGAATTGGGACAGGTAAATTTTTGAAAATTCCATTTGGCAGCACTGTTTGTCGTTGTTTTTTTTTCTTTGGTAGCGGCATAGCGGCTGGCGGTTTGGTAGCCGCTGTTGCTGTTGATAACAAAATTTCTTTCTGTTAATCTGTTTTAAGAATATTTTTTCATTTTTTTGATTTATTTAAATTTAATATGAATTTCCAATTTTTGAATGTTTTCAACCGAACTCAAGTACGTATGTCGTTGCTGGAAAATCAAGTTGCATTCTTCCCTTTTGTAAATGAACTCGAAATTTGGTAATTGGTCGTAAAGTTCATCTCAAATTCATCACATCAATCTTTCTTCGCGTTTTGAGCGGTTAGTGACATTTTGCCAACAATCTTCATCATTAGTTTTCGTTGCTGGTGGGCGATTAAATAGCATGCAATTACTCAAACCGCACTGGGTTTCGCACGATGGTATGTGTCAAGTGTCACCAATCACATTACTCGTTTACCATTTAACAATTTTGATTTTTAACTGTTCGTAATTTTGAAATTTTTTCCAGGATTGCCGATTTTCTGCATCGATATCCATCCCGATAATTCCAGATTTGTCACCGGTGGACAAGGTATACATTTTGTCATTTTTTAATCAATTTTTATTTTCTAACTTTCTCATTTGCATGTTTATTCCAGGTTCCGATTCTGGCCGGGTTGTCATATGGAATTTCGATACCGTATTAAACGAAGATTCCGAATTTGATGAAAATATACCGAAAATGTTATGTCAGATCGACAGCCATTTAGGTACCAAATTGTAGTAAACTATGGTTCGTTTTTAGATAATTTATTATTCGTCGCTTCTGCTTCGTTTCAGCTTGTGTAAACTGCGTTCGGTGGAGTAATTCTGGAAAGTATTTAGCATCTGGAGGCGACGATAAATTAGTGATGATATGGTCGTTCGCAAAGTATCCTCAAGGTAGATTAATTTCCTTCGATCATCTTTCTAAGTAATGCGTCCTAAATTTTTTTATTTAATATCAATTCATATTTTATTTATTTGGATCGTTCGCCTTTCAAGTTTTCCTGTTTCTTCCGGCTAGAATGTTCTATTCCCAGTATTCTCACCTTACCTCCTAGCCTTCAGCAACAGTCGACAGTTAAAAATTAAAAATTAATTGATATCTGTTTTGCTCGTTCCTATTCTTGTTTTAGCAATTTGTCGACTGAAAAGCAGTAATTTATGTTTTTCTTTACTTTTGCTCTTCTTAGCAGTTGGCATTTGCCACGTTAGAAAGAAGTGTCTAAATCGATATAAATTGAAAACTTGATGAATGAATAAAATGTACAAGATTAAAATTAGGCTATAAATTCGTACGTTCCGATTTGATTCTTCGTTTCCCTAATTAATTCTGTCGGTTTATAATTTTTTTTTTTACAAATTATAATTTCGTTTGCTTCCCACGTTCGATTGTAATTTTGTTTCTCATTCGCAGGCAATAATGCGGTATTTAGTTCCAAAGGAAAAGTTAATGTCGAAACGTGGCGTTGTACGTCCACTTTACGGGGGCATTCTGGCGATGTGCTCGATATGGCTTGGTCGCCGCAGGATATGTGGCTCGCAACAGCATCCGTCGACAACACTATTATCATCTGGGATGCAATGAAATTGCCTGGTATACTCGTATTTGCCAATCATTCCTCTTAATCGAATTTTACTCGTCGAATAACAATTTTTTTCTCATCGCAGAAATAGTCACAGTCCTAAAAGGTCATACAGGCCTCGTGAAAGGAGTCACGTGGGATCCAATTGGCAAATATTTATCGTCTCAGTCTGAAGATAAATCTTTAAGAATATGGCGTACAGTTGACTGGCAGACGGAAATCGTTATCACCGAACCCTATGAAAAAGTAATGAACGCTTTTCGCCATTTGGGAATTTTAACAAAAATCTTGTGTTCTATGTTTTATTTTGTTGTTTTAGTGTGGGACCACCGTAGGCTTACGACACGACTGGTCTCCGGATGGGCAGTATTTGGTTTCGGCGCATGCGATGAACAACTTGGGTCCAACAGCTCGTATTATCGAACGAGATGGCTGGAAATATGATAAAGATTATGTTGGACATAGAAAGGCTGTGAACTGCATTGTAAGACATAACGCGTCTCAATTATCATCCGTTGGTCCGCTTTAATTTGTTTATTTTTTATTTTTTAGAGATTTAGTAATAATATCGTAAGAAGACAGACGAAAAAATCGAACAAAGATCTACAGATGTGCGTATGTGCTCTTGGTTCACGAGATAACAGTGTCTCCGTATGGTTAACTGGGTTTCAAAGACCTATCGTCGTAATGGAAAAATTATTTTCGGGCCCAGTTCTTGATTTAACGTGGTCAACTGTCGGTCATCACTTACTCGCCTGTTCTTTCGATGGAACTGTAGCGCTGTTAAAATTTTCGGAAAATGAACTCGGAAGAACCATTTCTAAGCAGGAAAAGGTATTGAATTCTGAGGATTCTTTTCTTTTATTCAATTATTTATAATTTATAAGTCCTTCGCCCGTATCGCGAGGAGAAATATCGCAAACATAAGTCTTGGTTATCCTCTCACCAACTTTTTCGTCAAAGTATGTAAATTCAGCATTTTTTGTCTTTTAAATTTTTGTAGAATTTTCTAACTTATCAAATTCATCCGCTTTGAGAAAAAAAAAGTTATTTTTTCCTTAACGATTTGTGATTCAGCATGAGATAACGTTATTAGCATCCATGTGGTAAAAGCATTGTTAATGTTTTTTCATTTCTACATTTCTGCCTTTGATTTCTTTTAAATCACAGTTTTAACTTTTCCTTCTATTCTGGAACGGAAGGCATAAAGAATCAGTGGAAATACAGAACGACTATTTTACATAATTCGAGTGCAGGAAAAGTAAAAATGTAGTAATGTAAATAAAGTTTCTGCTATGTAAATGATATTTCAGGATTCATTGTACGAAAAGGTCTACGGCACGTCAGTAATCGGCCATCGTCAGTCGAATGCCTTGATTATCGAAAATCCAAATCTAGAAAAATTAGTAGACGACGAAGTAAAACCAGAAACAAAGGACTTGTTAGTCGATGAAAAGCCCAAATCAACGTCGACGCCGGTCAAAACACCTTTACCAGTGAATAACAAACAAGTCGAAATTCGAACATCGGACGGTCGTCGTCGTATTACTCCTATCTGTGTTGCACCAGCGCCAGATATTGGGTTTGTTCTTATTCTTAGTCGACATTACGAATTATAGCGATGAGTACGCTTATTTTATTTGTTTGTGTTTCAGGCTCAACCCTACTCCTTTTAAGGCTGGTAGTGTTGCAGCTGCTCCATTCTCCAGCTCCAGTGAAGAAAAAAGCAGGATTGTCGTGGAGAAACGAGAGGATATTATCGTCCAACCAAATGTTACCAGTAATTGTGTTAGTAATGCAGTTGTTAAAGTTGATGATACACACGTGGGGAGCTCCAAGAAAAATAATAAAGAGTATGTGCAAGTATTACTATTAGTGACGATTTAGGGTAGGGATTTTTCTGTAGGTAATAGCTTTGCTGAAAGTTATTGATTCAAAACCAACATTTAGGTATCAACAAAATAACAAAGTAAGAAAACATTTCCGAAGGGAAAGTGGTAATGCCTGTGCATAATATGTTGAAATTCTGGACTCGGGTACTTGAGAACGATGTTCATTACTTTCAATGTAAGCGTTAGAAAAATTAGGAGAAAAGCTTGTAGGGGAAAGATTACTGCATTTCATTCGAATTATTATAAAATTCAACTTACATTTCATCTGATCGACAAAACTCTTTATTTGAAAAATAAGAATTTCAACGTCTGCTAAAGATATCACGATGGTTAAAAGTTTTTTAAAACTTTCCTTTTAATCTGTTTGAAGGTCACCAAATCCTCACGTTTCAAATTCAGTTTTCCCATCGGTGCTTAATCACAAATCATGGAAACGATCGTTAGAATCATCTTTAACGGCGGTCGCAGCCAAACAACCTCGCTTCACAGATCCACTGGAACTTCAACAGTTACCAGCTGACAAACAACTTCCAGTAATTTGTGGGGATATTACTCAAACAAACATTGTACTGCCACCTATGCAAATGGAAAAAAGATCTATTATATTAGTAAGTTAGTTTCTTTACAATTACCTTAATGACCGAAAGGTTCCTGGTCAAGATTCGCCTCATCCACCGCCTGATTTGAACCATACCTGACCACACACGACCAATGGCTCAGTGTATTTTTAGCCTTTGTTGCTGTACATGGCACTTCGATAGATTATTAACCCTTTGAAAATTAGAATGTTTCGTTAGTTTGCCAGGTGAAAAAAATCCAATCATTCCATTGAAGGTAACATATATAATATTATAATGAATTACACTCCAGCAAAATCGTCAGCGGTTTCAAAAATAAATTTTCTTGTAAAATTATTTCATTTAAGGTAACATGAGCAGAAAAAATTGAGCAGAACCTCCCCATCCTCTTTTGTTCAAGTTATTTCGTGTTTTCACTCTTTCTTAGTATTTATCCCAAAAATGAGGGACAAAATTAATTGATAATAATAATATGTCGACACTGCTAATTATTGTGCTTTCTCTCACCGGCAGTCGGAGGGGACATTAAAATGTAATAATAAATTCTAAATGTTTTGATCGTCTGCTTGATGGTAATATTTCAATTTTTAAATAATTTTCAATTTTTATCGCTGTATTGCAGGTTCCTGGAAATCGTAAAGCTTGTTTAACAAATGATTCGACGGCTGGAATGCGCGGTATCATTGCGAAAGTACGATTAACTAGTCAAGAATCAGATCTGTGGGAACACGCGTTCGGTATTACTGAATTTTGAAAAATTCGATGTCGCTCAATATCGTATTGCCGAAAAAATAATTATTTTCAAATCGACATTTTATTTCAGGCGCATCGATAATCGGCTGTGTTGCCAACAGCGATGTGATTGTTGTCACCTTGGATAATCGTAATCTTTATATTATTGAAACAGCCACCGGAAAACATTCACTGCCTCCATTAGTACTGCCAGCCAAAGCCAGTCATTTAATGTTGAATAATACTTTTTTATTATGTATCACATGTACCGGAGTGTTTAGCGTTTGGAATATCGTGAACTTTAAAGTTGTGTTATCAGAAAAATCGTTGTCGCCAATATTGTCATCTACTCAAGGTTAGTCATTTTAAATAGTTCCTTCGTCGATAAGTTAATTTGATTTTTCTTCCAAGAAACGAAGTCTTTTAAATTTGTGATTTTCATGTATTTTGAATTGAACCCATCAAGTTTATTTGTAACCATTTCGATTATAAATGGAGCGAGGTTTTCTTTTTATTTTGTAGGGGTAGTCGTGACAAAAAGTTTGATCTCAGATGAAGGTATGCCGATGTTAGCCCTGTCCAACGGTAAATCTTACACTTTTTCAGCAGATCTCGGAACATGGTGAGTAGATACAAAGTACATATTATTGAAGATTCGGCTATTCGAACGTTTCTTGTTCTGTTTTTTTTTTTCTTATTCATTTTAAGCACTCTAGTATTTCGGTCTTTCAATGAGTGGTGCTGTTAGCCACAGATTCCATTAATCTATTTCAAAAAAGAACGCTTGACGAAAATTGTATTGATTTGTAAAAATTTTGTACTCTTAAGCAGGGATTCGTCATTTCTTATATCGCCATTCGTTATGGTCGGAAAAAAAATTCGATTTATATTTTATTAATCCAGAGGATTTTTTCATTATTGCTTTTTTTTTTTTTTTTTTTGTAGGATCTCAATTCAGTTTATATTATTTACGGATTAGTTCCCAAATTATTTACCTAATTTATTTACTACTGATGAAATTTATTTTTTCTTAGGTTACTTTTAGGTGATAATACTGACACCGTTGTGTGCCATTCTTTGCAAAAAATGCGTCAGAATATTTTTCGCACCAACGATCGCGTCGAATCTCGTTTACCTTTACATAGTTTACAAACGCAAAGGTACATATTGTTTCAAAACTGTCGAAAAATTCACTTTAAAAGGTGTACAAGAATTTATGTTTGTGTTTTGTGCAGTTTCAGTTACAACAATCATTCGAGATTGCTTCAAAATCCAGAAATGAGCGCTTTATGCACGTACACATTTCTCGAACAACAAATTAGTGCATCGTTGGTCCTTAAGTCAGCTCAAGAATTTCGTCATTGGCTACTTACTATGGTACAGTTTTTACTGCAGCAAGGTGTGTATTCTGGTTTTAATTTCACCTTTTAAAGTTAATACAATTTTTAATAATTCAACTATTGAAGGATTGGTTGCAACTGTGTTTTCTTAAAAACAATTTTCAAACTGACATAGTTAATGGTAGGTTACAACAAAGTTCCAAATCTCATTCTCAGATAGTTGGAGAATTTGTTTAATAGTATAGCCCAGCCCTTCGCCGGTTACAAAAAATTGTGCAGCTTCCGAAAGGTTATGGAATTTTACTGCGACCAAATGGGAAAGAAAGTGTGATTTACAAAATCTCGTAATTCTTCTACATAGATACCCGGTAGAAAAAAAAAAGTGGCTTTCATTAAACTTTTTCACGTGCATACACCAAGAGAAGTAAAATCAACTTCCTAGTATGGTATGTAGGGTATGTAGACGAATTAAAAATAAAGCCTGGTATACCATGGGAATTCGCTTTTGTCTTTTCCTTTTTTAAATCAGCCAATCAGTACGAAGCAGTTTTATTTTTAATTAATTTTTCTTCACTTTGGTTGGTTGATTGAGAGCAAGAGATGAAAGCAAAGATGAATAGGAAGCTACTTAATTAATTTTTTCTTATAGACAGACTTCTAGAAGAGTTTGAATAAAAATGGGGAGGAACCAGCGTAAGAAATTCTGTCTTCCAATAGATAACAGATTATACTCTACGTGCTTCTATTTATCTAACTTTATTTTCATTTGAAAGTCACGATTATCGATAAGGAGTGAGAATGTTTTCACCTTCTTTAATGAGCACAATTTCGGATTAAAATTTTCTGATTATTTTTCATCTTAGGAGAACCTCGTAGACTGCGTTCGATCTGTGAAGAACTTCTCGGACCATGCTATAAAAATGCCAAAGATCCTGGTTGCATTCTAGTTAGTAAATTGACGAACCAATTGACTCCTTTTATCGGCTGATTACTTAAATTAGAATATTTTATTTTTCGAACAGGGATTACCCAAAAGGCAATTACTAAAAGATGTTTTGGCAGAAATCAGTAATAACGCTCATGCCCAACGGTTATATACCGAATTTAGCGAACAGCTCAGCTACGTTGAAGAAGAGACCTGACTTATTTCATTCGTTGCGGATCAAAGACTGATAATTTTTTAAGTTCACCTTGTTTTGAATTTCAAGCATTAGAAACCGTAGATGAAATTAGTTTGTATTTACGTCGCTTTATTGCGGGAAAATTTATTTTGCAAAATGTAAATTAATTTTTTCTCCGTTAGTTGGAAGTTGTACGCGTCAGCTCCGGTTATATAAATTCGAGTTTTGTTTTTTTGAGACTGTACTGTACAGTCAGTGTTCAATTCATATGAGAATGGAACATGTTTTAATTTTAAATTTTTCACATTTTCTACTGCGCATATGATGCCAAGCTCTGTTTATTGTTACCTTTTTATTTTAATATTATTTATGTTTTACAACTCTCATGTACCCTGTGTTTTGTCCTTGGTCTTCTTCTTTTTTTGGTATTTTAATATTTATTCAATCTCGTTCGTGTATTTTGTAAAATTCTGTATAATGTGTCGAATAATTTTAAATTTGGCTTCTTTTGTAACATCAGGTATTACACTCCGCCATGAAACTGTGAATTACATGTTCTGATCCATTTTCTCTCTTATTTTCTTCAATAATTATTCATTTATTTACGCATTGTCTCAAAAACTATGAGAAAATGAGCAGCGGAATAAAGAATTTCTCAATTCTTAGTTTTTACTCGAAAGTAAAGAAAGAGGTGGTCGGTGGAAGTAAGTGGAAGTGGAACGACGCAAGCAGAGGATAAAGCCAAAAGCTCAAAAATAAATGAATAACTTGCAAAGTCACGTGACTTTACTGGAACTGATCACTGAATGGAACTGATAAGAAGAAACACAATTCCCTATCCCTCGACCCTCACCGATCCTCCTCGACGGCTCGCTCGACATTCTTCAAACTTCCCTCGAAGTCTCGAACTGAATAGACGATAATTTGATGTTCAAATTCTAATCGTTTGGTATATTTTAGGATTATTCTTCTGTATTTCTTGATTATTTTCGTAAAATTTCCTGCAATTACTAGTGATGCTAGATTTTCAGCAGATTCCCGCATCGGATCTGAATATTGGAGCTCTGTTGCAAAAGGTAAGATCGTAACACATTTTGCAAGTTGTGTTGTTTACTCCTTTATAACATGTAATGATTTCATTTTTTATAATAATGTAGATCGATTGGTACGATCCATGGATTATTTTGCTTATTTTGTTTCACATATCCATCACCGTAATGACATTCATGACTAGAAACCATAACAACTTTCAAGTCATTGTATTCTTTTTTTTGCGTAAGTTTTATTAGTTCTGATTAGAAAATTATGTTAATTAAATAATTATCTAATTCGTTTTGATGTTTTCGAATTGTGCTCGTAGTATTGCTGGTGTATTGCTCAGAATATATTAACAAAGTTGCTTCAGAAAATTGGAAGTAAGTGGATTCATTTTCCGTTTATTAATCTGTTCCAAATTAATTTATTTGGCAACTTAATTTTACCTCATTGTTGTTACAGATTATTTTCGAAGCAGCAGTATTTCGATGCCAATGGGTTGTTTATTTCTCTAGTATTCTGTATTCCTATATTATTGAACTGCATGCTGATGGTGGTGAGTTTTATTTTGATAACTTGACCTCCGATGTGTACTTTGCTTGTTTTTATATTTTTATGAAGGTGCTTTTTGTCACTTATCACCCCTAAATTTACCAAAATTAACACTAATTACCACATCTTTACCCGAGTTTGAACGTTTAGACGTTATCTACTTTGATAATTTATTGTACTGATCCTTCAAACATCAACTCAATCAACTTATTTTCGGGCATACGCCTCACCAGCTTTCTACACGGCTATATCTTGTCAATAAATGGAAATCCCTACCTACTCTTTTCCCTGAAGCACCATAAGTAGTTTTTTTTAATCATTTTGAATGAAGAGAGTAAAACTTTTGAACTCCATTTTCTATTCCGAGGGTATTAAAGTGAAAAAATTGATCCTCTACTTCACAGGGTAGAGTGAAATCGTATATTTCAATAAGATTATAATATTTTGTATAGACGTTTTAAGATACTTGGATATTGGAATAGAAATTGAGCACGAAATTTCATTTTATTATTATTGAATGATACTTTTCAAACTGCCATTATTATATACGTTTGTTTTGATTGAATAGTTGAGTCGATCTCATTTTTTGGCTTTGGCGCAATGTTTTGAAAATTTAGTTTAGAACGCTTATCGTAGAAAATTTTATTTAGATTACTTTAGAATTTTGGTTTGAGTAATTATTTAGGGTAACAAAATTCGGCGAGTTATTGTCAAAAGTTCATTTTATTTTTTAATAAGTTGTTGTATTCTCAGCAAAAATATCTTTGAGATTCTCTTGCTCTTTTCTTATTTGACAATTTTGATTTAATTATTAATTGATCTAATCACCACATCAACGTATGTTTGTTTTCAGGCCAATTGGTTGTACATGTCTCGAGAATTAATGAGTCAACTGAAAGTAGCCCAGCTGAAATCTCAGGCTCGTAAAAGTGAACTATTGATAGATAAAGGAGTACAAAGTGATCAACGCAGTTCTCGTGTTAAAAAGACTGAATGATAAACTTCTTAGGAAAGTACAATGGGTGACATTATTACCGTATATGAGACTACCAAACCTAACTTTGTGATGCTATTATGGCGAACTTGGTGTGAAACTGAATTACTACTAGTATGATAAACGGACGCTCGAGTTTCCAATCGGTTCGTAAAATATGTACCTATTTTGATTTCATAGAAATTCAGTCTCCATCTCCATTATCGTAATTTGATCTTAATGATGAAATGTTTCTCTCTTTGCTATTATCATGATTGTTGAAATGTAACAAGAGTATCAGCTCTGGTCTGAAATACGGTATCTACCAAAAATGCTGCTCTTTTTTTTCTTTTCTTTTTTTTGCTAATAATAAGATAAGATTGCCTTCATTTCCTTTTAAGACTTTTCATTGACGTTCTGAGACGGATTAAACTTTTTTTCTTATCTTCAGAAACGTAACCTTGATGATAGTTTTTCTTCAATACATAATTTTTAGGAAGCAGAAGTTGGGTACTGAACAGCTGGGTTAATTGTTGGACTTGGATTTATTCTTGATTTTATTTTCCGAAAAAGTGAAAAAGTACAAATAAAAATGATACGAGTACATCAAGTTATTTGAAAAAAATTGTGGAGTATTATTATGTAAGAGTGAAAAGGCTCATTCATGAACAACTTGAAGAAAAAACATTTCCTAAAACAAGAAAAAACATGTTTCCAGTAAATTTAGTCTTCAAAGTCATTGTTCACATCTTTCGAGCTCGCTTATAACATTATCATCGATAATTTCGAAAGATAAGGTTTCATCTGTATTTTTGTAATTTTTCTGTCTTTATTTATCCTTTCTAAAATGTAAAGATCTCTAAAGAACCAAAAATTCGAAAATGTTGATAAAATTTTGAAAAACTCATTATAATCACCATTATCTTTTATCACATACCTAGTGTAAACATGGGAAACATTGTTGAAAATTTATTTTATCTATTTTTGCTCAAGATAAAGCTTTTTTGCTCTAGGTCATCGTCATAATCTCCTTTGGATTGGATCTTTTAATTCGAATTTTAATTTTTCCAGTTGATTTATGTTAGATAACTTAAGTTTTCGTGATTGTGATATATTTTCCGTGTTCTTAACTTAATATTTATTTTCTTGTTTTAAAAAAGTAGTATCTGTAACGATTTTAGTAATAACGTTATGAAAACTAAAGTCAACTTCGAGAATTATCAGCATTTATTTTCGATATTGTAGTGTTGCAGATACGTGGAAGTTTTCAATTCATTCACTTATCCAATCAAAATTCGAAATAAGACTTGTGTATTATCAAAAAAGTATCTACTATTTATTTTTCGTTCTTGCCTCGTCGAGCAATTACTATTTTTCATAAACTCGATGCGATTTTTATTTATAATTCGTGTATTATGCACTTGAAAAACATTGATGACGTTGTTGATGCATTTACCTCTATTGTTAAGTTAGATTTCCAAGAATAGAAAATTTTATTATCTTGAAGTTTTTGTAGGTTCAAAAATTTCGAGATAGCAAAAGCAGCTAGCCCGTTTCAAAACTAGTTTTTATAGAGCTTTTACGTTAATTACTTTCATACATTCTTCATTGAGCATTTCATTGACTGATATTTCAACTCTGCATGGATTCTTATTGAGCTTTTTTAGCTTTTCTCTGATTTTAATTTTTCATATCTTATTTTCCATCTTCAGAAAGGAATTATCTAATCAAATTTGCTTTTAAATTTAATAAGCTCTTTCCTTCTCTTCCACGTACTAAACTAGAAAAAAGTTTCTATAACTACCAAATCTTTTTTCAAGTACAAAATTCAAAGGCCTTTCTTTCCATTCCACCATAATCACTACTCTTTGACATGAAATACTATAAAATTTTTATTTACAATCTTAATCGCATTGTTAGTTAATTCATTCATGCATTTCACTTTCTATTGGAAATATCAATTTGTATTCCGACTCACTTCCTTTTTTACCCGTTTATCTTATCTGTAATGAAAAAATCACAACAGTATAATATAGTAGTTTGTAAATTGATGTTTTCAGAAACGCCGATTTTTAATCAACAAGTGGTTTTTCACTTCTAATTTATTCTTTCTTTAGCAACGTTATTCGTTCTTCTCGAGGATTTTTTCAATTTCCGAGTATTTTAATAATACCTCCGGTATAATTGAACCATGATATTGGGGGGAGGGGGATTTGAGTAATCTTCCCAACTCCACCTACCAAGTCTGTCAGTTCATTCAATTTTATTCTTAATGCTAGTCCTTGTCACGATTATTATTATTTAAGTTTTCAAAAAATGCAATAAAATTAATTATCTAATTACTTATCCGAAGAAAAAACCTGTCCTGAAACGTGTGTAATGTTTTTTTGTTTTTTTTCCCATTAATTTGACTGGTGATGAGTTAAATATAATT
The DNA here is from genome assembly GCA_038050395.1 of Parthenolecanium corni. NCBI lineage: Eukaryota > Metazoa > Arthropoda > Insecta > Hemiptera > Coccidae > Parthenolecanium > Parthenolecanium corni. The sequence goes on along the minus strand of JBBCAQ010000034.1, from coordinate 1,160,023 downwards.
TATGTTACTGTTAATAAAAATTTTAAAAGATCTTCTTTCTTGATTTTTAATTCATTTGTTTTTTTCCTTTTTTTTTCCTTTTCAATTTTTCAATAATACTCGTATTCAGTCTTTATACGACTCCTACAGAAATGACAGAACTTATCTCCATTTTATCAATATTTTGTTGATTTTACAATATTATTTTCTTGTGTGAGAAATTGATATTCATTTTTTCTGACATGAAAGTTTATTGGGATGAGTTAGCACTAAAAAAAAGTCTTATTCAAAGACTCACAAAAAATTTCAGTTCGTGTTCAATTAAGTAGACCATTAGAAATTATTCTAATTTTTTTCCATTTTAGCTTTTTAATTTATTAGTTTTTATTATTAATTTAATTTTTTATCAAACATTTTAATATTATTTTTCTTTTTAAATGACGTCACAATAAAAAGCCCGACGTCACCGCACTCCACACCACACCACTGGTCTTGTCACACCTTATGTACGCCATACGCCCGCGCCACCGCCACCCTTGCCGCCGCTACAGCCTCCTCTATCATCTTCATTTTGTTCTACAATCTACACTCTTCTACGGTTCTTCACTATGTTTCCCCCGCCGTACCGTACCACGCCGATTTTGTTGACAGTTATTTTCAAGAGGAGAACGTCATTTGCTTGTGAGTCGTTAATGTCGTGATTTATGTGCCATTATTCTTCGTTTTCTCTTGATTTTAAGCGGGCAAAACAGTCTCTTCTTCGCTTTGTAATGTTTTCAATCCATAATCAGGGATTCTACATTTTTATTGAAATTAATTTTAATCCTCATTGTTTTCTCATGTAAAATCATTCCTTAAAGCGGCCGCTATGGATAATCCAGAAGAAACTGCATGTAGTTCAACACCGACGGTATCGAGAGTAGATTCTGGTGAGATATCTTTCGTAAATTCAGTAGTTACCTTCAAATACTCGTTTTATTACATTAAATACGTCTGACAACATCTTCACAATGTCCTCATCTCTACCGGGTAAAATGTTATGAAAATATTTTGAATTATATTGCTTCGAAATGTTAAATAATTCATTATATATTTTTGATATGAGCTTTGCTTCAACCGGTTTCATTGTTATCTCCATGATCAGAGAGGAGGCCGTGGATTAAAGGAAATTAAATTCTATTGCATGTATTCGCATGTTCGAAATTATTATCTGTTAGTGAAAGAGCGATTCCGATTCACAAATTTAAAAAATTCAGTTATAATTATCATAGGTATTATACTTGATTTAATATCTATAGTGTCTGGAATGTGGAAGTTGTTATTTCTTTAGTTCTTGTAATTCACTGGATGGCGTAGCTAAATGATAGAAGGGATGCGTTGCACATCATCTGAAGAATATCGTTCATAAGTAGGAATTCGAGGTTGAACTTGGTTCAAGTTATAACCCTTATAATCCTTCTAAAGCCAGTATTTTACCCCTTCCTCCAATAAGTGGAACAATGAGGAAAATTTTTCTACCAAGGATGACGAAGGGGAATGATTTTGTCGCTTGTGTGACGCTATTTCAATTTAATGATACATTTTTAATTTAAATTATTGTCATTTATTAATTCTATCGGCGATCGAATTGATTTTATCAGATGCTCCTGAAACATGTAATAGCCAACCAGCGCCACCCGGCACAGAGGAAATAGAATTTCCATTTTTGAAAGCCGTAAAAACATGTGAAGAACCGTTAATTGGATTAGAATTCGTATTGGAGCAGAGACCAAATAATTCGGATAAATCTAAGTTCATGTGCCTTCTTTGTAATTACGATTCTGACAACATAAATTCAATCATTCAGCACTTGACCAGTCAGAAGCACTATCTCACCTATTTGGTTGGTTTTATTTCAGTTTTTATTAATTTTTTTCATTGACCTGTCTTTTGTCAAATATCTACGTATTTAATGTTATTCCAGGAACAATATTTTCCTCGTTTTTATTCCGCCATAGAATCTCTAAAAGTGAACCAAGTTAATAAAAATAATTTTGAAATTTTGGTGTCTCATTTGATTGGTAAATTGATGGATCTACATGAGCTGTCAAGACCTACCATACTTCGTGATTCGGTGCTCCAAATTGATTCGTTGAAGGAAATAATGTTGAATAATAATCATTTTGGGTACGTTCTATCCTACTGCGGTAATTAAAAAACATTTATTAATTTTCTTCTAATTGACATTTATTTTATTTTTAGAGAAACGCCAGAAAATGAATCTTTGAAAGAAATGTTAAAATCGGAATATATTGACGATATTAATTTGCTCCAGAAAAATTGTAATTTCCAAACTCATTCGTTCAAAATTTATTGTTAAATTTATTTCACTTTCCTACCAATTTTTTGTTTCATACTTTATCAGTTATTTCATAGGTGTTTTTTTTACTTTTGATTTATCGTTTCTTAAAAAAAGTCAAGTCATGTAAATTTTACCACTAAAAACGCGCAAACACGAGTAAATTTTTGTTTCATAAAACTAATAATTTTTGGTTTTGTTTTGGAAGACGTTTTAGTTTGTAAAATATTTAGAAACTGCGCTTATTATTCACTCGCATAACATTTTTTATTTAAAATAATAATACCAAACTTATTTTTTTCAGTTCCATTGAAATCAAAATGTGGAAAAGAACAAGACGCAGAAGTGCTCAATAGGTATGTGCAGTGAAACATTATTCAAATATTGGCATTTATACACGTATTTTTCTTTATTTATTTAAAATGGTACTTTCCTTATTATTATTACTTTTTGTTTTTCTCAGTGTTGGTCCTGAAAATAAAATTACTAAAGCTGAGGAAAGCCCTTATACGAAAATTTCAGCGAAACTTGATTCGGATTGTTCGAATGTTTCCATGGATTTAGAGATCTCATCGTGTTGTGAGGAAAGTACTGACCCATCTCAACAAGCGGTGGAAGTTAGTAACATCAATGCAGCTTGTTCAAATCAGCCCGAGGTTACTAATTCGACAAAGAAAGTAGAAAACACGTTACCAACTACTGAAAAAAATGTTGAAATCGGTGAACAATCGTCCAAAAAAATCAAGGATATTGATTCAAATGGATCAAATGTGTCAAAAGTCGTAGAAACTATTCCGAAAACTGTACCTCGTAAGTTGATTTAGTTATAGCATTGAAACTAATTATTTATTTGACTGCAAAAAAGGGGTATAAATGAGCGTAGGTTCTCAGTTTCTTGATACTATTATGAAATCTCTTGATGTTCGTTTGTCTGTCTCATTCTAAATATTTGAACAGATGGATTTTTCATTCTTTAATTACTTAGCTCCTGCATAACCTAAAAAGCTGAAATTTGTCTTATTGGAAAGCGAAAAAAATGAGAAATATGATGACATAAACAGTTTTTTAATTAGACTATTTATTTTGCAACTGTCAACATTTTAAAAGACTGAATTTTATACAATTACTTCTGCATTATATTTCAGAACGTAGTGATTTTCCGTTTGCAAACCTTCTATACACGTATGAATGAATTGCTTATGAGCCATTTTTATACTACTCCACTTTTCCGTGAATATACAACTTCATGCTGTGCACAAAAATTATGAATCGAAAAGAGTTATTCTGTCACATGACGTAGATCAGTTTGAGGGGGAAAAAATGAAGAAATTACCATGTTCCACCAACAGGCAACACTGTAAACAGTTTACAGTGCAGTGTGCATATTGAACTTCTTCTTCCTTTTTCTTGCAAAAACGTGTTAAAATAAAATGTCCGTTCTGTACCAGTCACTTAACGACATTCTTATGATTTTTGATCCCGTGTGTTTGTCTCATATTTTCCCCCCAAATTGAATTCTTATTTTTGGATTAACTCTCGATCAATTATTTACTATACATAGAATGCGTATTTGGAATATTCGATTTGAAATGATTTTTGAAGTATCATTTTAGTTTATGGCTCGTCCTTTTGATTTCAAAATTGATGCGGATTGAAATTTTTAGAGAAAAAAGAAAGCTTTCTGGGCCCTTTTCTTCCTTTCCCACTTTTTTATTTCAAATTTTTGCTGGTTTTTTATTTTTATTCAATTCAACATTTTTTATGCGTTAATATCTTTCTTTCCTGTCTGTACGGAGTCAATTGAGAAATTCTGAAATAGAGATTATTCATTATGGAAAATGTTGCCGAAAAGTAAGATAAGTTTAAATATAATTGATACATTACATGTTTTGAGCTGTTTCTCAGTGTATTTGAATATTATTAGGATATTGACACGTTAAAATGTAATTATGAAAAACTGATTTACTTAAGGAGAACTGTTTCAATCTCTAGTTTTTAAAAAATTTTTGAATATCGTACTATCCGAAAATGTTGTGAATTATTTAATTTTCTATTAGTGCTAGGTTGCATGTTCCATTTTTTGTATTTTATTTATATCAAATCGCTCTTACATGAAAGTATGTTTGTTTTATGCAAATAGAGCCCTGTCTGGGAAGTGAGAAGAGTTCTTCATCTCGTATACCATCAAAGCGACGTAGTCGAAAAGACAGTCCGATTTCTCATACTTCACGCAGTAAATTTTCTCGATCTCGATCCCGTTCACCCGTAAGATTCCCTGTGCTGTCAAAATCTTCTGAAAGAAGAAATTATCGGAGACGTTCTCCTAGCTCATCTTCGTCGACCTCGCCTCGCAGATACCGTTCGCGTTCGCCGTCTCGTCGTAGACGTTATTCATCCTCCAGTTACAGTTCTAGTTCCGCCAGTAGTCCTCGCCGTGGAAGGTATAGTTCATCGAAGCGGGCTACGAGTCGTGCTGCAGAAAGTAAATATTCAACTATACTTTGTTCTGAAAGAGAAACATAGAAGACGTGATCGAAGATGCGAATGAACGAGTAGCATTTTCAAAATCATCCAATCTTGATCAATTGATCGGTCACATGTTTTATATTTCTCTTTCGGAACAGAAAATAGGGCTGTCGTATTATTTCACTTATTAATTACGGTATGAATGTTTGCAGGACGCTATTGTCGTGATTCTTATTCTTACGAGTACTACGAAGATGTTGGAGAAGTTAAACGTGGAAGCCGCTCAAAATTCCATCGTTCTTATGAACGTTCTCTGTCTCCGAGAAGCCGCAGATCCCCCAAAAGAAGATCTCATTCAACTTCGCCAGGGAAAAGATTACGTCGAATGTTGGCTCACGAAACACTATCCAAGTAAATTTTTATTGCGTAATTAATTACCGGTATAACTGGGCAGCAGACGTAAACTTCATAAGTTTTGAGAAGAGTTATCGAGGGCGAAAAATTAAATTTGTAGCGACTATAATATATTAATGCCATTTGGAGGGAACAGGGACTCTGGTGGTATAAAAAGGTTGTCAACATGAAACCTATTAATTTTTATGTGAATTAGTTTAGCAATAATTTACCTGTAGTTTGTGAAAAATTGGCTCAAAAAGTGGGATCTTGATGACTTTTGTAGCAGTTTCATTACAATTGGTGTGAAATTTTTAATACATATAACTAACAACCAACAAAACATTCAATGTTCCACATTCTAGCGTACTAGTTTTCTATACGAAGCTAACAGCATGATTCGTTTTTTTTTCTTTTGTAGAAATGCAGGATGCGTTGTTCGTTTTGATTCGTCTAAAAGTTTTTCAAATAGTCAAAATTTTGACAATGTTGAAGGTGCACAGCGTAAAATATCTCGTGTTACTTCAGAAGTGCGAGTTGAGGTGAAATCAACAGTCAACTCTGAAAAATCAACGGAGAACGACAAGTGAGTACTTTAGTATTAATTATATCCGTCTCATTCAAGTTCTCTTCTGCCAAATCAAGTGGTTAAAGTAATTTCAAATATTCACCACATTTGTTCTTGTTGTTGAAACATCCAGAGGCTCGTCTTAATATTAAAATTGTCTTTTCTTGTCGTTGAAAATTTGATTCATTCTTTTATTTTGATGTTATTTTTTTTATTTTATTTTTTTTGTAGGATGAATCTATTCCATAAAAAAATTCGTGTTATAAAAAAACGTTTGCGACATGAGCGTCGAGAGTTCAAGAAACGACCAGAATCTTACCCAACGTTTGATGATGAGTGGAAGGTATTTTGGTTCAATCGATTTAAACAAATTGAAGCTGCTGGCAAAGAAGATCCCCATAATTACGACTACAGACCGGATTGGACGAAGTATTGGTTAGTTCGCGTTAAAAATTTGTACAAGGAAAAATACAAGAAAATGAAATTGGATTTGAAAAAAAGTCTGGGCGTTTCCGGCGAAAACGAAAGCAAAAAAGTAAGATTTTTCTATTTGTCATTGTTAGTCTGATTTTACGTTGACTTAAGTGCATCATTTGACTTTTTTTTCTTTTTTTTTTTTGGATAATGAGACTTGATTCTCAGCCCTTTATTATAAATTAATCTGTACCATCGATAAATTGGGTTTACATATAGCTGGCTATAATTATGCGCGAGACAAACATTAAACATTTCGATGAAAGTAGCCTGAGACTCGAAAGGCTATGCACTTATGAGCGATTTGAGGAATTATTTTTGATGATATAAACATCTTCTGAAATTAGTCGTAAAAACAAGTTATCTATTTATAAAAATAAATTTTAGGTTGCCAATTCGGATGTTGTGGAAATTTCTGATGGGCAAGAATCTGCATCACCATGGGAAGAAGAAACTAAGAATGAGTTGCCTGAAGCTAAAACTGATTGCCAGAAAAGCAGTAACAGTGGCTTGGAAGGTATTGAAAGTCGGCTAGAATCGAAAAAAGAGAACTCCACAGACACTACTCTTTCTACTGTAACCATGCAGCAGATGAGTTTCTTAACTGAAACTATGGGTATATCAGCATGTATGTCTTCTGCCTGTTCGAAAAGTTCTACGCCATGTGTAGAATCTATTTATAATTCGATAGACACTCAACCTGCCAGTTCGAATATTACAAAGAGTGACGATTCTGTTGACATCGGCCTGAAGGATGATATTAGTATTATTTCTGTTTTACGTCAACTGAGTGTTTTAGAAAGTCAGCTTGGGTCACAGGCCGTTCTGGTTACTAATTTATTAGCTAATGGACTAGAAAGAGAGAGAAAACAAGCTGGGTCGTCGATAAGATTGAATACCCATGAAAATCAGCTATTTTTAAATTTAATTAAAGAAAAGCTGAAAGGACAGTTAATACTAGAAGTTGTGCCTGATGCTATGATAAAAGCCACTAAAAAATGCATTAAATCTATCGATGATTTAATAAGGGTCTTACCCGAGCCGAAACTGCCTGATCCTAGACTCGCCAAAACTCCTGAACAAAAACCCAGTCCGAAAAATGTTCCTGCATCAATAGCCTCAACGACACAGGTACCATTTAATCCGAGAAATAATTTTTCACCCGCTAAGTATACGATGCCTCAACAATTTCCAACCACTACCGTGCCCTCCGTCAATTCTCAAAATTCTTCAGCCCGCCAGCATCCAGCACCGCAGCATTCTACCCCGGATCAACCTTTCGTTTCTCACCCACAGTATCCTGCAAGATATGAATCGCATCCGGCAACAGTTACTCACACAATCTTACCAGCGACCGAATACTCGATGAATTCAGTTAATTCGATTAACCAAGTGCATTATAACGCAGCATCTGCAACATCAATGCCTCCCCGTCAAACGATTTCAAATCAAATAGCCGAGACACCGAAGATTGTTCCACATCCAAACCAAAAAACTTCAGCTCAACGAACTTCGATTCAGCCCACCGCAACAGGAATCTTACCAGCGACCCCATACCCGATGAATTCAGTTAATTCGGTTAACCAAGGGCATTATAACGCAGCATCTGCAACATCAATACCCCCTCGTCAAACTGAAACACCAAAGATAGTTCCACATCCAAACCACACAACTTCAGCTCAACGAACCTCCGTAGCAGGTTCGTCATTGAATTCTCCAGTTACCGGGTATCTGCCTCCTGCAACAGCTCTTTCGTCTACCTATGAGTCGAAATTCACGAAAAGACCTTCAATTTATGACAATATTCCTTGGAGCGAACAGGCATCGGGGACGTCTATTCCTTCTGCTAGACCTCCGTCCCATTCATCCACCGGTGACCCTGGTTCTCGTTCTTCTGCCAGTCGCCCCTCAGACCCTCGACTCAGATCAGCAACGTCTTATAACCGGTCCCAAATTCGACCCGCCAGCTCTCACTCTCAAACTTCTTCCATCTCTTCCGCTAGTCATTCTCGAACGCTGCCCGTCCCTTCAACAACCTCTAATTTTCCTACAGTTCAGCAGACATCGTGTTTTAGTGATTTTTCAGCGACGTCCGTAAATGTACCTCCTAATGGTTCTCAGTTGCATTCGGAAGTTCTGGCTGCTAACCATGTCAATCGCACGTCGATGACTTCAATACCTTGCAATTCTGTCGCGTCTACTACGAGTCCAGCTACTGGTAATGTCTCAGTAACTACTACTTCTATGGGCTCTCAAATGACATCTTCGTCTACACCGACCGTTGTGAATTCATCCTCACTGATATCAGATTCCATCATCGACTTGACTGACGACAGTCCGGATTATGAAGAAAATAACGAACCTATCAACAGGCTTTCGGAATCGAGTTTAATCGAGTTGATGAAGAATTTTAAGCAGCTTCCTCGTGGTCGACAACAAGAGATAGTTAATTTTTCGCGACAACTTGAAGATACGAATACGAACATGGCCTTACTCGAAAATTTGAAACAATATGTCTAAGTCCTCCAAATGAGCCGAAGTTTTTAATTTTACTCTTTATCAGTCAGTCGAGGAAAAGTTATTTTTAAGTTTTTTTCTTGTTTTAAAAGTTATTCGACAGCCTCGAAGAAGAATTTTTTTCTCCCAAACGACTATAATTAGTTAAATAGTTGTTTCTTTAGTGTAGTTAGTTTTTAGTGTGAAACGTATTTTTTCTTGTCGAATAGTTGAAATATTCTTTTGTTTAATTCAACTTAGTTGCTCTTAAAACAATTACGCAGCTTGTCGCAAAATAGGTATCAAAATGGAATACTTACATTTGATTTTTGAAAAGCTTAAATTTTTGTCTTCTAGATCTCAAAATTCGAGTCGAACTTCGAATTCGGGAATGACTTTCCGAGTTTATTTTGTTGCTGTCGAGTTCGGTTTAATGTTCTGCTTTTTTTCCTCGAGTTACCTAATTAGAAAGAGGGAAAAAATTGTGAATTTAGATATCAATACGGTCCCATTTTGATGCTTTTTGCAACATCCTTAGCCAGCCAGAATCTGATGACATTGTGACATTATTCGATCGAAAAGATTTTTGTTTCGATTCGGTATTAGTTACAACTGAGTAATGAGTATATGATCGATATTATAATAATTATTTATTGAATTCAAAATTTACCGTCAACATTTCGACTCTTCTATGACGAACTTGAAATTTTCATTAGTTTTATTCATTGAAACTTCTAAATATTTTCTCATCTTATTGTTTTTTTTCGTTTTGAAAATAGTCTGTTTGGCAATTCATTCAGTTTTCTTGAACGCTTTCAATTTTTCCAGTTTTTTCTTTTTGTATTGTGTTGAGAAAGTTGGTAATGATTCATTTCCGTGTACTGGCTGACTAAATTAATAGTTAAAAATTTTTTTTATTTTGTTTTTTCTTGTGTTGAAAATGTGACATATTGAAATGAAGATGTAGCCACGTGCTTTCGAAGATCTTCGCAGTATTCTTTGCTAATCTATACGCACTTCCGAAATGAAAAAAAAAAAATGTTTTTGATTACAGTGGTCAGTGAGTAAATAATTTTACTTGAAACAATCGCGACTCGTCACATTTTTATATTTTATTATTTTTCTAAAAGTTTGATTTATTCATTCGTTGATTTAATGGTACTTCTAATGAAGTTTTAAAAAATATGTATTTAACTTCTTGAGCAGCCGAAACCATCAGAAATTGATAATTTTTATCAAATTGTCGGATATGATGATACTGATGAAAAATATCGTTTTTCTAAAATGAGAAATTTCTCTCGATTATTACTGGCTTGAGTTTTGAATAGACAGTGGTGATTTTTGTCTGTGTTAATATGTTATACATGAGTATTGAAATGAGATTTTTTCAGAATTGGATTTTTCACATCTAATCTACAATTATCTTGTTTAACCTCCTTAGTAAAGAAAATTTTTGTCTTATGGAACTTGAATCAAAAATGAAACACTAAAGACATTTCAGTCCAACAGTGTACAGTATCTTTAAAAATCACAATTTCTTGTTCAAACTCAAGCTGCAAACAGTTAGGGAAAATATTCCATGTGGAGCGTACCCTTTAATGCCATTTAGGGTATAGTAGACCCATGTTTTTTTTTCCATGGTTTGCATTATTGTTTCTCATTTGTCAAGTGATAAACTTAATGTCACATTTGACTAATGACGTAGCGCAAGAAAAAGCGAAATTGATGTCTTTTTTTCCTCCCTATGTTTCTAAGAATAATATTAAGGTACCTTTTACAAAAATGTCAATACCTTGAAATGTAACGAGGAGGAAGTGACTATTAATTTCTTTTGTTCCATTCTTCATTATGGGATATGGGTTGAGTTGAGAATTTTTGGGCAAATGATTTGTGATGTAAGAATCGTAGCTTAGATGAAATGAAAGGAGGCTAGTAGACTACTTTTCTTACGCTGTTCCAAGGGGTATTTTCCTTGAGATTTTTTTTTAGTGGAGATGAAAACGATTTTGGAGGGCACTGCTCTTCGGCTACCTCTGGCTGCGACCTTGGATTTTCAAAAGACGTTTCTAATTACCTCTCATTAAACGGTTTTTATTTTTTTATTTTTTGTAATGCAACTGAATCTAAAGTTGGTTATTTTTTTGAAAGAGAAGAAAAAAAAAAGAGGATTTGGAATAGTAGAAAAAGTTATTCGTTATCTACTTTTCATACGTGTGCTTTTTATCAACGCGAGAAGTAATAGACTTTCTTTTGTACAGCTTTATGATTTTTATTCAACTTTCCACGTAGATTATATTTTGTTATTATTATGTTGTTAAGTATTTATTATTATGTAGTAGTTGCTCACTAAAAATTTTATTCGAATTACCATTTTTCTTGAAGTGGAATTTAAAAATCTATGTTATAAAAATGAAAAAAGCCCTATTGTGATCAACAAAAACGTGCCATAATTTACTTTTTTATTCGTTACATTTGCAATGAGGTGCTAAATCGATTCGAAGTTTGAAAAATATTTTACTACGGCCCGTTTGATGTCCCTGCGCCACTGTTTATTGACATCGAATTTTCTAATCTAATATTTTATGAACTTTTTTTGCAGGTAAACTAAATGGTAAAATTTTACTCATAAGGTCTTTAATTTGCTATATTTTTACGTTCCAATACTCGTGACCTCTCTGAATGTGGACCTTCCTCCCTAGTCTGAGAAATGAAAATGTGTGCTCCTCTAAAATTTATTTATGCCTCGTAATTTTGGAATTCTACGAAAATGTCCAACATTAGTTTTACTCGCTATAAGTAATTGTTACTTTTTCCCTCTTCTACGAGTTTGTGTCATTGGTCTCAAAACAAAAGACTGTTCCTTGATTTTGTATCTTCTAATTACTAAGTTTTAATGTACGGTACTTTCTTGTGTTACCATATTAATGTTGTTTAAGATTATTGGTCATTTGTTTCGTTTTAAAACAAGTATATTTTTTTTAGTGTAAAATAGTGCCCAATTTTCTCTCTTCTCATTTTTTCGTTCTAATTTGATTGCATTCATTTTATCAGGTCTGAGGATCGATTTATGTTGAAAAGAATCGTAACAATTATGCTGCGATTTGAGAAGAGGTGCTTACTGTAAGTCAATGAAAAAATTTGACTTGAAATATGAAAATTTTTTTTCCATTACGATTATTGTATTCATGATGCAATTTTATTTTAAGTAAATATTATGGTTGGTACTATCTTTATAACTACTACTTTTACATTGAAAAAGTAATCGCATTTTCAGCTATGATGACTCTTATAAAATTTCGACTTGATCAGTTCTGTATTTTTGGAGTTATTGCGATTGGAAATAGGAGAAAATTCTATGTCAGGCTTTGAAGGAAAACTTACTTCTCTAGCAAAACTTGTGGCGATAGGATTTCCGTCTTTTTTTATGGGGAAATTTACATATTTTTGAGATTTCCATAATAATAGGAAAGAAACTTATGAGATTCCTGCCTTTCTTCTGGAGTAATTTTGATTTTTGAGAGAGGAGAGAACAAAATTCGTGGCACCTGTGTGAGTGAACTGTGATCTGATGTTGAGTGTTGACACCGTTGAAAATTTGAATGTGAGACTTGGCAGCACTGGGACGGAGTCATTCGCGAACTACTTTTATATTTCGTAATCGTAACGAGCGGTAGAAAAATTCAAGCACGTGCAAGTGTGATGTAATCTATCAATGTGAGTATTAGTACGCAAGCTGATTGTGTGGTTTTGTGCTAAGTGCTTCTTGTCCCTGTTCCCTTAGGTTGTAATTGAATCTATACTAAAATTTTCTGAATTTCGACTTGTTTCTATTCTATTTTATAGTATTTCTTGTATACTATACTTTTTCACTATTAGATCTTCAAGTTATAATATCGTTTCTTCTGCTGGAAATCATGGATCAAGAAATGCTGCATAGTTCATCTGACGAAGACTATATCGCTACGCAAATAGCTGATAATAGTTCGAACTTTTCGATCCCAGAAAATGTGAGCAGCGACGCCTGGGCCGCATTAACGTGTTGTTCGCTAACAACAAACCAGAATCATTGTAAGAATGAAATTTCGTAAGTTTCTGTCTCGGAAGCATTTTTGTTTGATAATTTTTCATAATTTGCAATTGCCTTGCAGGGATTGAAAAAGATACATTTTTTGTTGGTCGACAAAGTAACTGCGATGTTCAGTTTAATAAGCAGGAGCACAAAACTGTTTATCCATTAGTAAGCAAAATCCATTTCGTAATTGAGAAAAATATCATACGGAACGTATGTGTGGCTTATGTGACGGACGTAAGCGCAAACGGGACGTTCGTTAACGATGAGCTTATTGGGAAAAATCGAAAACGAGTTTTATCTGACAAAGATGTGATCAGTGTTGCTCAAGTTGGATACCGACGTAAGTTTTTCCATTCTTAATTACAACAGTCATTTGAAGGGCTCAGAATTTTAAATCCCATTTTTCTGAAACTCATTTTGGAGAGAAAAAAAAACAGTTTCGATGTGGTTCCTTGTTACTTGAAATTTCTTCAATGGCTGTCAGAGTAAAACTGTTTTATGGAATTCTAGTTGAAAAACCCATATTTTATTATCATTCAGTTTGGTTTGAATATTAAAAGGAAGGGGAATAATGGCAAATGTGAGTACTGACTCAAATATATCAGTATTTCCGTCAAAATTTTAACAAAATAAGTCAGAGATGAAACAGCGAGGTGTTCATTCTGTAACATGGCTTTGAAAGATTGGTTTCTGTTGTTCAAGGTTAGTAAAATTAATTTTCTGTGATGGGATGTATTGGAAAATGTTTGAAAAATGATTTCTTTCTTCACGAATGAATTTTCGAGTCAGTACTCTTTATTTGCGTTTACAAAATGTGAGTTTTGACTCCAACCCTAATTTTTCATGATGAATTTGAGAGGTAATGGGTGAGACAAATGAAAAACCAAGCATACCACGTTGTAGGGTGTAAAATTCTGCACGAAAATCCGAAATGAAAATTTTTTTACCAATGAGACTTAAGCCCTTCATTTATCATTGCGTATTTCTCCCATGTATTATAATTATGTTGGTTATGTGATTCCAGTTTTTTCGTTCCATTACCTGAAACATCAAATCCAATCCTTGCCTTCAGAAGTTGGAATAGAATATCACCTGGTCTACAAAATTGGCAAGGGAGGCTTCGGAGATGTCTACTACGTGCTGAATAAGGTACCATTCTGTTCATTTTCTTTTGAATTATTCTTGAATACTTGTGTTGAAGCCCGAAGGTAATATCATAGCGTATGCGATAGTTTCATTGGTAGCACACACCAAGCGTGCTTCACATCAGCTACTATCTTTGTCTCTAGCATAACTTATTTATAGTCACAAAAAACTCCTCATTCCAATCGATTTAAATGCAAATGAAGCTCGTATAATTCAGGAGCACTGTAAAACAAAATGCCAAAAAAAACACTCCAAATTATTTAATTTTTAGGGAAAAGTTACCCAGAATTTTAAAGAATATAAAAGTACCCATTTCCTAGTGGTAGGTACCTCTAATCTTTTCTTAATTTAAGGACCAGTTTTTTCCCATAATATTATTGTGATACTGAAGAAAGCATAAAAAATGTATAAATAGCAAATTAGGTGCTTTTGTATATCATTTGAAAAATATTGCAAAAATAATACAAGAAAAATGAAAAAAAATTTAGCTACTAAAAATATTATTCATAAATGAATCATCCTGATCGCTAGAATTTGTGTTATCACCCTCGCAGTATGTTGTTGCATAATTGCTGCTACCTACATTACTCAATAATTATATTACTTATATCTTTTTTTTTGTTGCAGAAAACGTGTGCTCCGTTTGCTATGAAAATGATCAGTGTTACAGCCAACATTCATGAACATGTCGACGTTTTTACGGAACTGAAAGTTCTCCAGTCGATTAAACATGTAAGGTTTATTTTTTTAAACAAATTTGATCCCCCGACCTTTCATCAAAAGTACAACCAATATGCATTTATTACTCCGTGGGTATTTTATTTCTGAGTTGACATTTTTGATGGAAATATTTAAAAGATTGAAGAAAAAAATATTTCAAAGTATTACGTTACATATAATGTAGATAACTGCAGTATAAATTTGAAGCTGTAGGCTTGTTAAAAAGTTTGTTTCCCTGATTAACGAAAATGATTGTTTCTAGTTACCTTCTCAACTTCATGTTATTCGGTTTTCATTTCTTAACATAATAACTATCAGATTCTGATTTTTTTTTAATAGGAAAACATCGTCGCTCTTCACACTTCAATAATGAAAGACAACAAATTATTTTTGATTTTGGAATACATGTCTGGGGGAGATCTAGCACAGTTACTCGCCCTGAAAAAAAGACTGTCAGAACCAGTGGCGAGGCAAATATTTTACCAAGTTGCGGCTGGTGTCAACTATATGCATAATCAGCAAATCGTGCATCGTGATATCAAGGTATTTTTAACCTTAATTACCACGTATGTGAATTTATTACTTTCGTTACTCAACATTTTTCTGACGTTAATGCATGTATTTCAAATTTTCAGCCATTGAATATTTTATTGAGTAATCGTGACGAGTATCCAGTCGTAAAGATCACAGATTTCGGTTTGTCCAAGAAGCTGAGGAAAATTGTGAATCCCGTAAAAGAAATCGTAGGGACACCCTCCTATCGAGCTCCTGAACTTCGAGGTTGCCCGAACCAAATATGCGATTTGCGTGTTGACGTCTGGAGTTTGGGTATTTTACTCTACGTATGGTATGTTTGCCAGATTTTCTATTTATTTTTCTCAAACTGTTTCCTTTTAAGAAAGGAAAAACAGAAATTACGAATAATAGTTTACTTGGGTTTTTAAGGAGCCTGTAGACAGATAATAGGCACCTATACATAGTTGGGATAAATGGCGCGCTCAAAAATTTCCTAAGGGAGGGGCTGAGTTTTTCAACTCCAAAAAGCAGAAATTCGCTTAAAGCGAGAGAAAAGTTTTTTACTCGGCGTTTTTATTTTTCTTAATGAAATTTTACGCCAAGGGAGACATCAGTTCCTCTAGCTCCGCGCGGCTGTTCCACTTAATATAAGGACCCAGTACTTCAAACTGAGCTATCGATATTTTTCATTATTGGTAGCTTTTCTTGAAACAGGGGGCGAATTAATTACTAGAAGAGAAGTTTTGTTCATTTCAAAATGCACGAGTAGAAGCGGAGGTTGGGTATCCGTATTTCAATATCTTGTTTCGTTTTTCAGTTTGAGTGGAAAATATCCTTTTGAAACAGATGGACAAATTATAAAAGGCCCGGTGAAGTTCGATCCGGTTCATATCTGGTATCATATTTCGATATTTCCGAAAAATATCATCAAGCGGTCACTGAAAATAAATTTTCGTGAAAGACCTTTTTGCTATGAAATATTACGCGATGATTGGTTTAGACAGGTAAGATGAAATCAATTCGTTTAGAATATAATATGTTACATTGTCTAAATTTTAAGTAAGTAGGTATTTATTAAAATCTCGATGTGCACATTAAATTGCACTTACTTCATTTTTTCCCCGTCCAAATTGAATTTATATGTGAATAGTTGGTCTCGAATTAAAATACAGTGTAACCTGGAACTATTATCACGCAGTTGGAATAATCAGAACACCTTAATTTATATAAGCGAAATTCCTACCAAAACTATTTGGTTAACGACTTGAACAATGAATAAAATATCTCATCTTGTTTACAGGATTTAGAAAATGATCGTCTGGAATATCCGATGAAGAGATTAAAAGCAACGTAATTTACGTAAGTCTCGAGTCATTTTTTTTCTGCGTGATGTTCTTTTGTTAAACTTGAGTTACCGCAAGGTACCTTTGTGATTCTACGTTAATTTTATTTTCTTTCGTTTTTTTGTTGTTTTTTTTTCAACTTCTTAGCAAGATATCTATAATTCTGATTTTTTTGAACCATGTTTTTTATTTTTTTATTTTTTAACATTGACGAATATATAATGATAATGTTATGAAAAGCTTAAATCTAAATTAAATTCACAATTATCTTTTTCTATGGTCGAGATGTTTACCGAATTCATTATTTTTCGTATTACAATGCGAGTATCACATGCTTGTGACCAGTAATTTCCTAGACACGGTTTGATCTTTTTGTCGTTTGATACGTTCTCGGCGTTTGTGGCATATTTTGCTGCTAAGTTGGTTAAAATGAAAGTAGTATGAAATTCTGTCTTGAGAAACTTGATAATTGAGGCAATGTGATTCAACAATCCCGAACCTAAAGAAAAATCAATTCTTAAATATTTATTCACGATTAATTAGATTTAAAACTACAGAGAAACTGAATTCACATATGAGATGAGATGTGTCAGGAGAAAAAGATTCAACGCATCAAAACACAACTTTCCCGAAAGAACTATTAAAAGAAATTGATACTCTTGCATCTGCTCGTAATAGATAACATTGAGATAATATTTTCAGTTGTTAGAAGACTTTCTTTTTTGATTTCTCAAAACACTTCCATAAATGAAGTAGCAGATCTTCGTTTTTTTTTAAAGAAAAAGATCGGGTAAAAGTACATTTTTCGATGCATTGGATTCTTTTCTTTTGACAAATCTCAACTGAAAAAAATTCATAGTCGCTTCATATTCGTAACAATGAAAATGTGCGAAAAATTGTTATGTAAGTTATTTAGCCATCCTAATTCGCTACCACCTCTTTCCCAGTTTTGAATAAATCGTTGCGTCTACTCTTGAAATGAAAATTTAATAATGGTCCATCATTATGAATGATTTTTTATAAGTATAGTTATTATGTGTAGCTATAAGAAATCTGTTATCTACATGGACGAAATTTCATTTCAAGAATAGCTCCCCAAGAAAAAAAATAAAAAGACAAGTAGTTAATCCCATAGATTCTGTATAAATTTATACACCATCTTTTGACAGAAATACGATGTTACCTGTATTGTCGCTTAATCCAATTGTCGTAAAATATAGGGTTGATAAACAATCAACAATGATGAATGGTACAGGTTCATCAGCTGAATGTGTTTTCAGTCCATGCAAGACATTTATCAGTTGGTACAAATTATTTGCGTTAGTTACTGTGATTCTATTTAAGCAACAAGCAACGTCCTGTCAGAACAAAATTCCGAATAAACGAATGAAAATCAAATTCGATATTCTAGTAACCAGCTTTCCTTACTTTTTCCCTGGCATTTCGGTGACTAATTATTTGGAACACTCTGCTGGCACTAAAATCATTTTTCGTATCTATATAATGAACTTTGTGGCCGGCTAAAGCTATGCATGCTGAAATCCCTAAACAAACTTGAGTCTTTCCAGAACCTGATAATCCACACAACTCGTAAACGGTGCTCGATTCAAATTCAGCCAAAAACTGTTCGATTCTGAAAATAAATCATTAAAATGAAACAAAATTGAATCACCAAATTTTTTAGACGATCATTCTGTATTTAGCTGAAGGAAAAGCTACTGGATTTTGAACAATTACGTTGAGGCGCGACAAGGAAGATTTTTCAAAACGTGGAATTTTTTTGAATGCAATTGAAGTCCTGTATTGAAACTTCCCTTGAACAGACGCACCAACTTCTCCTTCATCTCCAAGATTTCCTGAAATAATTCTGCTTGTTCAGGTATCGATTCAATGATAATATAATTATTGCCCAACTCAAAGTAATATGACTTACTTTGAAACGTAAATTCATCATTTTACTTAAACTTTCAGGAGACTCTTGAAGGAAATCCATAATAGTTATGATATTACGATGCCTTAGCTTTGCAAGCTGCTCTGCAGTGAAAATAGAAGAATAATAATTCAAAGACGACATAATTTCAATATTTTTCTAGTTTTTACTAAATATATACAACTGAAGAGCCCAAACACATAACTGGCTGGTGATTATTCTCCAGATGAATAATAAATTATGATAATATAGTAAGAATGGTGAGATTATTTGAAAGATTGAAGATTTTAATGAAAAGGAGAAAATTCTAAGAATATGAAGAAAAAAAATCAGAAAATTGTCCTTTCTAGTTTCTCCTTGCATAAAAGGCGAAAACTTGAATTGAGTAATTACTCGAATGTCTAGACGAACACGAATGAAAATGTAACTGCTGGATTCGACTCGTTTTTTTTAGTTTTTAGAGTAAAATATAAAAATTATTCAAGTATAGTTCAAATCGGGTGAAGAGTGGAAAATTGAAATACCACAGAAAAAATAAAAAATTAAGATCATTGGTGATTTTCCGGTCTGATATAGTCATATAGGAGCGGTAAAGTCAGATGAATTCATGAATTTAATATTAGCGCTACCTACAATTACTTCTAAGCCCCTATTGCAGTTCGCGCATTGCGCCCACTTCTGCCACGAGTTTGTCGGCGCGCGCCTACGCATTGTTCAATGTTTTGCCGTCGAGCAAGACCTCGTTTCGTTCGTCAGCGTCGGTCCATAGCGGCGTTCCTTGCCATGTCGTACTCGTAACTCGTTCTGTGGCGGGCTGGCGGCAGTGTCACCCATTCATTTTAGTTTTGGAAGCGTAACACAAGAAACCCTTGTTTTGTTGTTAAAGCAAAGAGGAGCTGTTTGTGCGTCTGTGGCGCCATTTTGTTTTACTGCACATTGAAAATTGAAGTTTTCTTCGCACACCCGTGTACTATGTAGTGTATTTAAAATATTTCTAATTATTGAATATGTGTATATTTTCTCCGAGAAATGTGATATTTTAATTATAATTTTCTAAATCGTGTACTTTACTTAGTTGTCAAGGAGATGATGGTGAGTTCGACGTTCGATTCATTATTTACGATAGAAATCAAAGATGGCGGTGTGTGTTGTTTTTATTACGCGTTAAGGTGAAGAATTTTCATTTCATTTTTCTATTCCGATTTCAATCTCTAATTCCGTCATTTCTGATCAAATTCTATAGTTACTCGTCAGTTGCTAGTATATTTTATTATTTTATGTAATTTTCCATTGAGCAGTGTCAATGTTAATCAGTTCTAGTTTATTACCTTTGTTGTGTTTGTCGAGTATCGTAAGGTACCCAGTACCCACACATGTAGATGCTTATGGTGGGGTGCATCGGTCTTAATTTTGTTTTCGTCTTTATTATAAAACTTGCTCATAATACTGGGCAAAATCTCTAAATCTTGATCAGGAAATGTTTTCGAATTATTTAAGGCTTGTACTTCTCAACTTGTACGTTTTTCCTGATAATGTTCTGGCGAATAGCCCTGATTGATTGTATTCGCTCATGTGCAGTACAATCATCTGTACCTGAAAGCGCCAAAATGGTTTTTATAGATTCTGGGTAAGCTTTTTTACTGCTTGTCTATTAATTTTCAAATGTATTCTGCGTTGCCTGAAAATTATTGTCTTACATTAATTGAATAACCTCTTTAATTAAAATCCAAGGATCGTAACTGCTGTACACTTGATCAAGTGATATTCAGGTAGTGTTTCGACCCCAACTTGAAAGCAGTTAATCATTATTTTTCGAGTTTGAAGAATCACTAATACCAGTATAGATGATACCTTTTGTGTTTTTTGTTTATCGTGGGTTTAACGTTTTGTTTTTTACTGTTGCAACTTCCATCGGCTTTTAATTGAGTAATCTCTTAACCATGTTGAAAGGCTTAAGCTAGTACAGTATGTCATTAATGAAGTGATATTTATATTTCTTCAACATAGGCTTCTTTTTCGTACGGTTTCTTTCTAAAAAGCATGTAGACCCTCGACTCGTGTCTACGAATGAGTCTACCTTGATTTCTGGATAATTGATACTAGTCTTTTTTCTTCAATTTTTCGCTTTTTTCTTCTTTTTTTTTCTTTTTTTTCCGTATTCTTTTTTTTTTCTTTTTGTTTATAATTAATTAAATGTTTTAATGACGAGGTAAATTTTTTCGCTGCTAACTAATTTTATTTGACTCCTTGAATTTCTTCTCTCAAGTTTTGAAGTTCTTACGAATGCAGACATTTCAAAATTGGAGCTTGACTTTAATTTTTAGTATAATTCTGTTGAGCTGTATCGTATGAATTGTAGTAATTACGGTAATTAATTTAGTTCCTCTTCACGTGAGAATCTAATGCTATGCTCATATGATACGATTTTATTTTAATTTTCAGTCTTCTTAATACCATTTATGAACATCTTTATTCTTTTTTTCATTGCAGTTGTGAAGCAATAGTGTCCTGAATGGAAAGGGCAAGAAGTGATAGGTGGAGCTCTCAGATTTTACACCTAGCAACAGATGGCAGGTGGAGTACATGCATCTTCCCCTGGATCTGCGACTGTCACTCATCAGGTAAAACTAAAAATTGCCTGTTTTCTATGATATTTAGTGGTAAAAATTGAACGTTGAATTATTTCCTATTTTCGTTTTCAGATGGGACACACCGTACTTGCTCCAGAATATTCATTACATACCCAAACAGTTCTGGAAAATGGCGTAAGTGAGGCTAACATACCTGTTGATGTGAACGTTGGAAGTAGTACATCTAGAAAACGAAAACATAGTGCTGATGCTGCTAACTCGCCGTTGGAATCGAAAAGATCGTGCATATTCAATCAGTTACTAACCGACATGATTATCGAAAAGGAAAAATTCATGTACATTTCTTTGCTGCATAAATACAGCTACAGCGATGAAAAAGATTTTTTCCACCTTATTGATAAAAACATTTTTCCATATTCGGTCCTACCTTTTCCTAATCCTCAGTTACCAAAAACGATTTATTTTGCATCAGAATCGGAGCAATTTAGAAAACTATTTTCCAATGAACTCATCGCTGGATTAAAACCACTGAAACGTAAGTGATCTCGTTTATTCGCATTTTTAAGCCTTCATTCGAAATATTATGGTTTTTCAATTCTCATATTAATTAATTAGTTGATGTCTGTTGAAATGATGGTTCAAGTGCTGCTGTTTTTACAATATAAGGTTTTAAATTATCACCACCCAAGAGTATTGTATGGCAGAGTAATTAATTGAATAATGGTGAATTGAAGTTGAATCGATCACATTCTGTGAGAGACTTTTTAAATACTTTATAGTCGTTTTGATTCATTAATTCCTCACTTTTTTGAAAGGAAAAGAAAGTTGTATTTTGAATTCATTTCACTGTGAATGGCCAGTTTGCGTGATTATCAAACTTATTCATAGATTTGAGATGAAAAATATTTTTTATCGTAATTTTCGTACAGATATGATGTATCGACATCTACGAATATATTTCTCTTTATTCTTGTGTCTTCTCTGATTTCGCTCGTGGGGCTTGTTGACTTGTATCTACGTTTATAGCACTTCTAAAGTCTGTCTCTCTTGCCGCGCCGGGGTAAATATTAGTTTTGCTCGGATTCTACTAGTTCACTTGAAAAATGAAGTTTCAAATTAAGATGGAAATATTGAATTTCATATCGTAGCGTGAGCTTCAACCTCGTATTTATATTTTTGCACCGCTTTAATAGCCTAGTAGAATTCAAGAATATGAAAGTATCTACTTATATGTTCAGAAAACTGTTGTGTTGAAGAAATTATTATAGTCCATTTTTTCCAGAATAACCCAGATTAATAAGTCATATTTTGTATAAGTTCGAGTGTTATCAATTTTTCGAGTGGTTAATAGTGACACCGTTGAAATATATATTTATTTTACATTTTGGTGGCTGAAAATTTTGTTTCTGCTGATTTATTTTTTCAATTTCTGGTTTGCTAGTATGTGTAAATATGTATCTATGTTTTATTTTTCTGCAGTCGTAAAACAGGAATTGAATGATTCAAAATCTTGTGTTGTGGATTCCAATTTCAAATCGACGGATCCCGTATCTGTTAGTAGATCACGAACCTCCTCAACGTCCGGCGAAAATTCCCACCATGTCGATAAAGCCAAACAGGTCGGTATTTTTTTTAATATAGACTACATTTATACGTAATGCTGTGATAACTCCTTTCGTCTTGTACTATTATTATATTGTGTTCCAAATATCGTAGCCGATGACTCTGCCGTAATGTCGCCTAATAATTTATGTTCAAGTTTTTTCCCCTTTGTTATAAATATTTAATTCTCTGAGAACGAAGTAAGAAGTGTTATTGTTATGAACGAGTATAATATCACCTTAATTCTATGATGGTGGCTGAAAATTTTACTAACGATGGAAATTTTGTTCTCTTGATTTGTCAAATAGTTGCTTGTGAGTGTATAAAAACGTCAATATAGGTCAAGCTTATGTGACGAAGTCTTAGTATTTTATCGAAAAATTTTGGGATTCTTGAAAATTCCTTTGATATGGGGTCATTCCCACATTTTGTCAATATAAAGAGGGGGAAAGAAGAAGTGTTGTGTGCGTTTTTTTTTTGTATGACAGAACATTTGTGTGGAACCCCCTCCTTCCCCTTATTTTGTCAAACGTGAGAAGTAGCGTTGAAAATCTTGATTTTTCATTTATATTATTGAAGTCACTGTGAAAACAACGTTGCTGCACGAGTTATAAAATGAATGCAGCATTTTTCTTAGGAATGATATTACTTTTCGCAACCGAATAGCCTACACTACTTCATGCTATAGATCTATGTATAATGAAAATAATATTTGTTGCTAGTAAATGCATAGAAACATCAGTTAGTGAAAAAGAAGATCTGAATTGATGAACCTTGGGAATCCTCAGTTATTGTTAGCTTTTACTGATCACTGGTCGGACTGATAATTAGAAACATTAGTTGTCCACTCCGTGGTTTTTTAAATGTTGTGATCTTGATAAATGAAAATTTGGGTAAAAAAAATTTCCATTGTTGATAGTCTGTTGGCTATATCGAATTTCTGCTTAACTACTTACTTATTACATTCTTTTCTATGATGACAAAAAACGGAATCGTATATTCTTCCATGTGCGATGAGGATGAGGCATTTGTCTGAAATATGGATAAGACCGTTTAGTTGCTCATATTTCACTGTATTACTCTTTTACTTCAAAATTATTCATTTTTACTATTTGAAATTCATATACTTCAGGAGGCATATGTTCTGCAAAGAGTCGCCGAATTACAAAAATGTGGCATGTGGACAGAAAAAAGACTCCCCAAAGTCCAAGAACCTCCTCGCGCAAAAGCTCACTGGGATTATGTACTGGAAGAACTGGAGTGGTTGGCTACTGATTTCGCTCAAGAACGAAAATGGAAGAAAGCTGCCGCCAGAAAGGTACAAAATTCAGTCATCAAACCTTAGTTGTGTATTTTATCTTTTTTTTTTTTTTTTTTTTTTTTTTTTTTTTTTTTTTTTTTATCCAATATATGTGGCCTATTTCTACAACTATGATTTTTCCAAATTCATTATTGAAGCGTTTATTGTTCGATTTTGATTTATTTCTATGAACACGTGTATTATTAATATTTTTTATAGCGTTCGCGTATGATACAAAAACATTTTCAAGAACGTGAAGCTTTAGTGCAAAAAGCTGCTCGCGCTGCCGAATTGCATAAACGAAAAATAGCTAGTCATTTGGCTAAAATAGTCAAATCATTTTGGAACAATGTCGAAAAAGTAAGCATATACCTAAGACATAATCTTCACTGCATCGTATGTCACAACTGGCGCAGAGCTATTTTATAATTGAGAAATTGTTGGAATTACTGGAGTTGATATTTATTAGTTTTATTGTGACCTAGTGATTCTTGCGTATTTTCTTGATTTATATTATTTTGAAATTGCTTTAGTCTAGAGAATCAAAGATTTTGGAATTTGTTAGTGTCGTACTTGAGGTATAATTTTTCCATGCTTTCACGAAGCTTTGTAAGTAGGTAATTTTTGTTTCCCTAAGTATCAATTTTTTAAATTTTGAGTTGAAAAAGTCTCGAGCAACATTTACATTTGATTTACCTGGCGTTTCTTTCAACTTCGCTTTTATTCCGTTATCTACGAGTATTTTTTTTATCCGCCCGAATATAAAATTTTTCTTGGATTTAGTTGGTGTAATACCAAATGTCGGAACAGTAGTAGTCAGTGTAGTGTATAAATTTATTGAACGTATGCAGTGAGACATTTCCTTCAATTTTCTGTTGTTTTTGATGAAATAGTGAATTAATTTTTCCCCCTTTGTTCACAGTTAGTTGATTTCAAACAACAAACAAAGCTGAAAGAAAAACGGCAAAGGGCTTTAGATCAGCATTTGAGTTTTATCGTTGACAAAACAGAGCAATATTCTTCATTAGTAGCAGAGAGTATGAATAAGACTTCTATGCCCGTTCCAAGCAACAGTAGACCTCTTTCACCTGCATCTGATGGTATGTTTTTATGCCTCGAAGCATTAACTTTTATCTGGCGATTGTCTTAAGTATGTTTTGTTTGCAGTTGAATTTGAACCGAATCAAAGTTCTAGCGATGACGAAGAAACCATTGAAGCTGAAGAGAGAAAAAATCAGATAGATGCTGTTGATCATTCTAAGGAGATAGAAATGTTGGAAAAAGAGTCAGAATTACCCATAGAGGATCTCCTCAGTCAGTTACCCGCAGAATATTTCAACAACGTAAGTTTTTAATTTAATAAACATTGTCAACCTCGAGTTCTGGATTACAAATTTTATCGTTATTTTATTGCAGAAACACGTAGAATACGATGATGAAGGCGATTCGGAAGAAGATGGCACCGATGATGGAAGCGCTACATTAGATGACGATAAAGGGGAGAGAGCGATTTCTGATAGTGAAATAAGCAGAAAAAACTTGAAAAGTGGTACGATTTTAGAAAGTATGGCCGATTCGCCACTTGCGGGTAATTGTCTACTATGGGTTGAGCTGGTTGAGCATTAGGATGCTGAAAAGTGTTGTATTTCATCATTACAATTTATTCTTATTCATTGTTTCAGGAAGCTCTTCTGATACAGATGAAGGTAATTCCAATGATGATGATTCTGACAGTGCAGAAATGGACGAAGATGACGGAATAATGGAAAGAGAAAAAGATGGACTGCGTTCCCTAATGGGAGATCGCATGCTGGTATGTGAATTTTCGTATGTATGACTCCAGTTTATTCTCCATTCAAAATTCTGTTCTGGATTTCATTAATCATGATTCAACAACGATTTAAGCATATTTAAAATCACGATTTTATTAAGATTTTCTTTTCCATCTCAATAATTTAGTTATGATTAAATGAATAAATTCATTCCTTCAGGCTTCAGTCAATCTAGAATGAATCGGAATTGAAATTCGAAACCATGTTCTTCATGCCCCTTCCTTTTCCCTAAAATAAAACTAATGAATAACTATTGTACAAAAAAAAAAAAATCATCTGTCATCTCATCTTCAATATGATGTAATGGGACAAATTTAATTTGAAAATATCGGCCAATATCGGTTCGACGGAGTGTTGGACTTGAATTATTTTTACGTTTAATGCTCTGACAATCTGTTATTTTAACCCATAATCGATTAAATTTGATGGATCTGATTTTAAAATAACCTACAATTACTAAACAGATCGACATCTCTCAACTCAATTGAGTATGCCATGTCTGTCTTCTTTTTCATTTTCAGTATTTCGGTCATTCCGAAAAAATTGAAAAGTATTAATGTCATAGCAACAAGAGAATTATAATGAGAATTTTTCCATAAAAATTTATTCCTCAACTTTTTTTTTTTTTTTTTTCCATCTTGAAAGGAAAACGGGGATGTAGACGATGAAAATGCGGATGAAAAAATTGACAATGTCGCTGCCATTGCGGAAAGTATTCAGCCCAAAGGAAATACCTTATCATCGACTAGTGTAAGCAAATTTTGTAGTTTCAGTTGAAATTTTCGATTTCCATTTAGAATATTTTTGAAACAGTTTCAGTTTTTTTTTTTTTCCCAGGTTGTTACTAAAGTTCCTTTTTTATTAAAACATTCATTGCGTGAATATCAGCATATCGGGCTGGATTGGCTGGTTACTATGTACGAGCGGAAATTGAATGGTATTTTAGCGGACGAAATGGGTCTCGGGAAAACCATTCAAACAATAGCATTATTAGCTCATCTTGCATCTGATAAAGGTGAGTTGAAGCGTGCCAGTGTTGTTTTTCATGAATCTTTAATCACAACTGTCGAAAAGTGGTGAAAATCAGTAAATAATGGTACGAAGCAAGCTATCACTATAATACTCGTATCAATTATTATCAATAAATTACTTTTCTGCTTGGCTTACTATAAAATATATCTAACCTCAGTACGTATATTTTGTAATGATTATTAATTATTGGTATCATTTCGAAAAACAGATGCTGATATTCTCTTTTAATTATTGGAAAGGGTTAATATTTATATGTAGTTTTTAGGCTCGCATCTAATGTTTTTCCTGGTTAATGGACTGAATACGACGGCATAATGTAACACTTATTTTTCTAGGCGTCTGAAACAGTAGAATAAAATAGTGTTGAACAACATTCATCCCGACACGTTGTCGTTTTTTTTGCACTATCTTATGAGTTTTTATTTGCGGCGTCATCAATAACATTGCATATGTATTTGATTTTTGTTTGCAGAATGTTGGGGTCCCCATTTAATTATAGTTCCTACGTCTGTGATGTTGAATTGGGAAATGGAATTCAAAAAGTGGTGTCCTGCATTTAAGATTTTAACGTATTATGGTAATCCCAAGGAAAGAAGATTGAAGCGAACTGGTGGGTTAATATAACGACTTGGCATTACGTGGTCTCGATGTTGATTCTGTCGCTCTATTTGTACATTTTTATTTCAGGATGGACCAAGCCCAATACATTCCATGTTTGCATAACGTCCTATAAATTGGTATTACAAGATCACCATTGCTTTCGTCGTAAAAAGTGGAAATATTTAATCTTAGACGAAGCTCAAAATATAAAAAATTTCAAATCTCAAAGATGGCAACGATTGTTGAATTTTGATTCTGAAAGGTGTGTATGAGATAAAAAGTGCTTCGTAGACTTTTTATCTTGTAAATTGAGAAGTTAACCGAATTGATTGTTTTCTTGTATTTGTAGACGTTTATTGCTAACTGGTACTCCCTTACAAAATAACTTGATGGAACTTTGGTCTTTGATGCATTTTCTAATGCCCAACTTATTCTCCTCTCATCGTGAATTTAAAGAATGGTTTTCGAATCCGGTTACCGGAATGATAGAGGGAAATTCTGAATACAATGAAAATATTATTAAAAGATTGCATAAGGTATTTTCCTTTGTAAACATTTTTCATGAATACCAATAACCGATTCTAAAGTTGGGGTTTTTCTTTTAGGTACTGCGTCCTTTCTTGCTACGAAGGTTAAAAACCGAAGTAGAGAAACAATTGCCTAGTAAATACGAACATATTGTCATGTGTAGATTATCAAATAGGCAACGTTATTTGTATGATGATTTCATGTCGAGAGCCAAGTAAATAACTTCGATTTATTTTATTGTTATTTATTATTATTATTTTTAATTTCTGGATTATTTGTTTCACTCTTGACAGAACGAAAGAAACGTTATCATCTGGAAGTCTTTTGAGTGTAATCAATGTGCTTATGCAGTTGCGCAAAGTGTGCAATCATCCGAATTTATTTGAGCCCCGACCTATAATATCTCCGTTTCAAATGGAAAGTATCACGTATCACACTTCCTCTCTCATCGACTCTGCGTTGGATTATGATCCTTTTCGAGTAAGATTTCTGCGATTTTAATTTATATTTTCCAAATCTCTTCATGAAAAGCAAGCATTTTATTATAATGAGCTCTGCGTAACTGATTTGGTAAAGAAAATTTAAGTTCCTTAAAACGCAATGTAAATGCTAGTTTTACTTTTGTGTCCTGTCGGGAACCACACTTAATCATTGGTTCTGTACATATTAAAATTTTTCATAATTGCTTTCAACCCTTTATCTCTGTCGAGTCAACCTGTCGTTTAATCATCGCGTTTTTTCCTTAAAATCGTTTGAATGTACTGAGAAATGTACGAACAGAGTAAACGTATCATCATCTTTTTATTGGTGAGGGATTTGTATCCACTGAATTATACGAGCAACATAAATTTTCTTTTGGTATTTTGGCCTACATAAATTATGCTTTTTTAGATATTAGGTATTTAAATTTAGTACCATGAAATGGGTTTCAGTTTACTGAATGGATACGCAAATATTCATGAAAACATGATCAACTATTTGTAATATTTTTTCCAAATCTTACATGCAACGCAAACGCAGGCTTCATGGTGTAATGTTCTGCTAGAATGATTTGGTATATCAAAATGGTTTCTTTAAAACGCATTTTATGTAAGCATAATTATGTGTCCTGTCGGAAACTACATTGATTTTCAAGAACACGGTTGTATATTTATTTAGTTGTTTTCCAATTACCGGAATAGATTATTTTTTCCAAATTTTACATGCAATTTGCAACGCAAACGCAGGCTTCATGGTGAAATGTTCTGCTAGAATGATTTGGTATATAAAAATGGTTTCTTTAAAACGCATTTTATGTTAGCATAATTATGTGTCCTGTCGGAAACTACATTAATTTTCAAGAACAGGGTTGTATATTTATTTAGTTGTTTTCCAATTACCAGAATAGATTATTTTTTCCAAATCTTATATGCAACGCAAACACAGGCTTTAGGGTGTAATGTTCTGCTAGAATGATTTGGTATATCAAAATGGTTTCTTTAAAACGCATTTTATGTTAGCATAATTATGTGTCCTGTCGGAAACTACATTACTTTTCAAGAACACGGTTGTGTATTTATTTAGTTGTTTTCCAATTACCAGAATAGTAAGTTCAAAAAAGGTTTTCAAAGCTTTTTATTGGATCAGGTGAAATTTTATGAACCCTAATTTTTCATCTAGACTAACATTATTCATAATTATTTATCTCTTTAATGTCCCCACCCACAGCCACCCAAAAGGGCGCTAACGATATGGGTGAAGACTCTGTACATATGCAAAAAACAAAAAAACAAAAAAGTATACTTTATTGAAAAAAAGTAATACGAGTAAGTAAGTTTGAACCATGGCTGCAGCTTTTTTTTATGGTAATGAATCCACCATAATAAATTATGGCGAAGTCCACGAATTTAAGATTAAGTCGTAGAAATGTCTCAAAATAACATTACCTTGATACTTCGTCAAATACCTGCTTCTAGGGAAGCTTACTTATAATTGCTTTTCTTTCGATTTACATCATTACTCTTTTTCATTGTCTTTGTTTCTTTTTTCCACAGCATGTCAGCTTGAATGCGTTGAATTTACGGTTAATTGATTTAGAGGAACTGTCAGCATGGAGCGTATACCGATTGAAAAAGCTAAAAGTACCTCGTAAATTAATTGAAGAAATTGATGATGCGCCGAGCGAGCCACCGCCGGTGCCCGTCGGCAAATTGAACATTCATTTGAAAACGCCTAATAATTTAAACAATATTATACTTGTAAGTATGCGAACAGATTTACTAAAGTTTCATTTCTAATTGAACGAGTAATTTATTTTTCCAACTTGCAGGACAATAATATGAAAAATCATCAGAAAATAATAACATGTCTTAAGAAAGTCTCCTCTTCGAATGCAAACTCGTCTAATAATATCGGTCGGCAAAATTCACTTAATGCCAACCCCGTGAAATACGCTCCTATTTTTCGTTCCGTTCTCGGTCAGGGAGAAGTTGATAGTAAGTTCACCTTACATATATTATGCATTATAAAATTGAACGCCTTCTTATATTAATTTAACATTTTAAATTATTTTTATAGATATGGCTGTGAAACGTATTAAAACTGTGGATGATTCAACTATGAATAGAGGAAGTTATACTTTTCAAGTGAAAGGTACGTTGTTATATATTTTATGTTGATCTCGTATAATTGAATTTCAATTCTAATGATGATTCCTCCTGAAATAAACCGGGTCCGCATCCGGGGTTGAAAATAAAATTATTCAAAGACGTGGAAATTTTGTTTGAAAATTGACTCGGTAGAATTAATATATCGGAGAGTTAGTTCCAGAAGAATGGAGGATTCGGTGAATGAAAGTGAATTGACGATTTAGAAAAGAGCGATTAAATAGAATTGATACTGCCTGAAGAAGTGAATCAAATCGAATTTAATCCAGTAAAGATTTCCGTAGTAGGGAGAGCAGAGCAGAATGTATTGAGGATTGATCTCTAAATCATGCCTTTTGCCATGGAATTGGTATTAACTAGAGTTTTGTGAATGAACATACGTATATTTCTAATTTGTTTTGATGGGTGGGTTCTCTCTTCAGCATATTCATCATTTTATTTTGTATTTCAGGGGGCATGAAAGGAAATACTGGTGCTCAGAAAATATGTATTGCTACGTCAACGCGAGCCCCAATTCACGCGACTGTTTTGAAAAATGTGATACCAGTATCGATTAAGAATACTCAACCTGGTGCTGATATCGGGTCTATCAATAGCATAACAAATACAGTAAACTGCAACACCATTAACTTGGCCTCGACGTCTACTTCGTGTCCCACTGTTTTATCTTCTACCGTATCTGCATCTCCCGTTGCTACATTATCGACAAATTCGTCGCAGAAAGTTGTTCCTAACAATAAATCTCTGATACTTCCTAGTTCGTCTAATAAACCTATTATTTTAACGTCATCTGCGCATTTGCCTTCAACTAGCTTAGCGAAGAGTCAGCCCTCTACTTCTGGTAAGTTTCTTGAAAAATTAAAACATTTATATTCTAACTATAATTATATTTCTTTGGAGATAGAAGCAACGCACTGAATGTAATGAATAATGATGATAAGTGAACAGTTGGGCTTGGTGGTCGAAAAGTGAGAATGATAATTTGCAAACCATGTATACTAGGTTCTTATCCAATATTAAGCAAAGAATTTTCAAGATTTTAGCAATGAAAGAATGAAGATGCATTTCTTTTAAATCAAAAGTTTAAAACCAGGTTAGCCACGTCGATGATACTTATTAGCCAAGCGTGCAGGACAAGTACGTTCTTTGATGGGGATAAAAGTCTGGAGTCATCAAATTAGATTATGATGTCTTAACTTACTTTTTTTTAAATTGATGAATATTTACAAGAAAATCTACTTTATCCGATTGAAATTCAAAAGGAAATGTAGAAGAGCAATTCTCGAGCTTTTTTTTTGAAAAGTTGACAATGTTGATTTAAATCGCCTTATTTTTTCAAAGGCATCAGAAAATCACCATTCGTTCATTCACTGATTCCTTAGTTTTAATTCGTCTTTTTTGTTTTATCCAGTTAAAACCACAACTGGACAGCGTTTAATTCTTACTAAATCAGCTTCGGGCAGTTTCGAAACCATCACAAGAATCGAAAATATTCGGCCTTTCATTAGAATTCCAAATTCGACTGTTCAACAAGTACGTATTACTCCGAGTCAATTTATTCTAATCTTATTCCTTGGCGAATTGCTATATCCTATATCTTCATCCTGACTTTTTGGAAAATAGATGTGAGTAGAGAAGAGAAAAAATTGTGGAATCACTCCGCCCGTGTGCTCCTGCTCCTCTCTTTACCCAATTAGAAAACTAGTTGAAAATGGTGAAGATTATTTGAAAAACTCTTCTTATGTTTTCAGGCTACTATTTTAAACAATGGTGCCAGCTCGACTATATCTTCTTCATTACCATCGACGATTATTTTAAATAATTCTATGAAAACTAGTATTCCAGTAGCGAAACCAGTATTGACAAGTACCATTTCGTCTCCTAATATTTCTAGTGCAGTAACCAGGAGCAGGTCCGAAAAATTAAAAGAAGATTTAGTTCCTGAAGCGGTGAGTTTTATCGTTAACTTTAAATACGAGTATCTTTGAAATTTATTCTTGACCCTGCGATTTTTTCAGTAGTTCATGATTATTTATGCTATCATGTTTTTGATTCGACGGAGGAGGACGAGGAAGAAAGGGGGGTAGATGAGTTTGTAGTGATAAGGCCAGGGGAGGGCGGAAGAAGAGAAGAGTTGGTGGTTGTGGTAGGAGCGTCATCAAACTACAGTAGCTGGGTAAATGAAAAGAGGCGAAGAGAAAGTAAAGTACGGTATGGATGCATTTATGGATGACGATGTTGCGTAGTTAATTTTCTAAGCTCTAAGATATGTTCGAATCAATTCAAAATCTTGTGGGAAAAGCAGGTCTCAATTCAGTGGCAGGGAAGGGGAGATGAACTGAGTTCCCTAATCCTCACGAGATGTAGAACCGTATTTAAGGCTATTTGGAATACTATAGATGAATCAGCTGATTGAGCCGCATTGAGTGATCGTAAGTGTTGTATAATGAAATTGAATCAGTTTATTAGTATCTTGGATCTGGAACTAACGTTTTTGCCGTACTGGCGCAAATCAGAACTATCAATTTTATCTCGTTGATGACTGTCATTAATTGTCTAAATTGCTGAATTGGTGCTCCCTTTTTCCATGTGACTTTCGACTCGAAATGTATCCGTTGAATACCGTATTGTAAATTTTTTCTTTGTGAATGATTTCATGAAGTTGAATGATGAATGGTAAAATTACTTGACAAGTGAATGTTTACACGCCTCCGTTTATTTTACAGAATGAAATTAAAGAACGGCGTACTGCGAGGCACAAAGATAAACTACGAATACTAGCTGACGTCAACGAACGTAAATCTAGTCCGTATGTCATGTTCGGTTGCGATGTGAGAAATACGTTGAAAATTTTGGATTCTGATCCATCGTGTCCTCTCTTGGGTGATCCTCTGTATTGGAGATGTACGGGTCACGTTAATTGTATTAATGTTCAGTACGCCAAGCATATTCATAATTTATGTTATACGCTCACCAACGCCCTCTCTAATTCGGTGAAATCAATCGAGGAACGCATTCAAG
The DNA here is from genome assembly GCA_038050395.1 of Parthenolecanium corni. Classification (NCBI taxonomy): domain Eukaryota; kingdom Metazoa; phylum Arthropoda; class Insecta; order Hemiptera; family Coccidae; genus Parthenolecanium; species Parthenolecanium corni. The sequence goes on along the minus strand of JBBCAQ010000034.1, from coordinate 1,126,431 downwards.
AGCTCTCAGAAACCTTTTCCAGGTTGGTTACACATTTTGAATTGAGCAATAAATGACATTTACTGATAACTCATTTACGGTAATAATTTTCCATCGCACGCGTAGGTTCATTGTTTACGTTCCGGCTGTTAACACGCGAAGACCATCAATGCATGTTTCTCATCCTCACCCGTCAAAAACGTGGTCCTTGTCATACATGGAGTGTGTTTTAGAGAAGAATTTAGCTCCGCGAAGTCGAAATTTACATCAGATCGTTTCGCGAATGAGTACTGCGTTTCCAGACAGTCGACTTATTCAGTACGATTGCGGTAAATTGCAAGTGCTTGACACCCTTCTTCGTAGATTGAAAGCGGAGCAACATCGAGTTTTAATTTTTACGCAAATGGCTAGAATGTTGGACGTTTTGGAAATTTTTCTAACATTTCATGGGCATATTTATCTGAGATTGGACGGTAGTACGAGAATCGAACAACGACAAGTACGCTTATTTTATTGTATTTCGTTTTTAACGTGTCCTCGCCCAATTGAAATGTTCTTAGTCTTATATTCTTGCTTTTTACAGGTATTAATGGAACGTTTCAATGCTGACAAACGATATTTTTGTTTTATTTTGTCAACTCGATCCGGCGGTATTGGTGTCAATTTAACTGGAGCCGATACTGTGATTTTTTACGATAGCGATTGGAATCCTACTATGGATGCCCAAGCGCAAGATCGTTGCCACCGCATCGGACAAACTAGAGACGTTCATATTTATCGGTGAGAATGTTTTTGAAAATGAAGAGTCGTTTTTAAGAAATTAAATCGTAATCCAACTATTTTAGCACAATGTCTCTGGGATTGCATGATCATTCTTCGACAGTAATGATTGAAGGGTTACATTAGGCGATGGGCTAAGATGCATTTCAATAAACATGTCAGCGTGTTATAATCTCGAACATTAACATCACGAAGTGTTTGCTCCAGTTCGAAATCCGAGTTCCGAGTTTCTTAAACTTCAATTAAATGAACCTTTTGGTTTGGAAGCTAAAATTTTGTTTTAGTGATTGCAACTGAAGATTTCATGCCGATTTCCTTGGTGCGAATCGCAAGCCGCAGTTTTCTGTCTGCAAAACTGATTGAGAAATTTTTCGCCTTAAAATTTACTAAACCCTGGGCATTTTCATTTTGAATTTAATTGAAGACTTTCAAAACAAGGATAGAGAAAAAATGCTAACTATCCGATTCTGATTGCATAGTCTTGAATTTTATGTGCCTGAAATATTTCATTTGTCTGTTCCAGATTGATCAGCGAAAGGACAGTTGAAGAAAATATACTGAAGAAAGCCAACCAGAAAAAACTGTTGGGAGATTTGGCTATCGAAGGAGGAAATTTTACTGCCGCATATTTCAAATCTGTTAGTATCGCTATGAAACATATTTTTTCGCTTATTAATCGCTATACTTCTGATTCATTCATTTCTCTTACAGTCGACCATTCACGACTTGTTCAATGTCGATTTGAATGAGATGGACCCTGCCAAGCGAATCAACGACACCATCATTAGTTCATCTGACGCTCCAGGATCTCAGACAGTTGAAAAATCGACTTTGAATGCTTATGAAAACGCTTTGGCTATCGCTGAAGATGAAACCGATGTCACTGCTGCTAGAATAGCAAAGGAAGAGGCAGTTGCTGAATTAGCTGAATTCGACGAAAACATTCCTCTCGTAGATAATGATGGAAATGCTGATAACTCATCATTACCTATGGAAGAGTTCAGTAAAGCCGAGCAAGAAGTGAATGCTTTAATTGAGCAGGTATATCTTAAAGCTTTTATAAAATTTCTGTACGCTGTTGGAAACTTTCTTCTACTTTTTAAGTATTTTTGATGCCTTGTCGATTTTATGAACACTGAGGGAAAAATTTGCTTTCCATCCGACTGATAATGAAAAAATTATTCCAGTCTTGTGGTTGTTGAGATATTTATCTTATACAGAATTAGTGATTTTCTCGTCTAATCGCTATTATTTTATTTTTATTTTTTAAATAATTTAAACGAGGAGGCGGTCAAAGTGACCAAATTATAGCCCTATACCTTGCATCATTTTTTAACGAAAATATTATTTTAGAAACAGCAGTTTGATAAGTCGCCTACTTTTATATAGGTACCACCAGTGTTAACCATAGACTTATCATTACATCACGTAACTTTCGTCGTATTTTTATTTTTGTATATGACGTTGGTTGGTGAAAAAAAATTAACTCCTGATTTATGAAAGAAGGTATGGACAACAGATTATACGCAGGTTACTCCTGGCGTATGTCAAGTTGAACGGGCTCTCTAAATTTTTCATATAACCTCTGAAACTTTCTTGCTATAATATGATACCATTAGTAGTGAAATTAACATCCGGAGTTGACTCTTTATATGTAGTTGAACCGAGTTATTGAAGATTTATATTTAAAAAAAAAAGAAAAAAGAGAAGGCTCGACTCGGAATAAAAATTGACTCTGGTTGGTACGACCAGCTCCTAAGCATGATGATTTTAAACTGATTTTCTCTGTTTCCTGTGCCAGCCTTCAATGAGCCTTGGTGATTTGATTTTTTTTCTTTGCTCGAGATCGACTTTACTCAATGGGATTGTTCACGGTCTTGAAAAATGTCGGGGATAAACCAGGGATTTTTTGAATTTTTTTTAAATTAAGGTTTTTTTGAGGATTGAAGCCATTTGTCTGAATTTTCCAATTATTTTTCAGATAAGAGATGATATTATTTGGTATTCTATCCTTGTGTTTAAAATTTTTCCAATTGAAGTTCTATCTGACCATTACCTTTTCATTTTCTTTTAGTGGCTAAAATCGATATTTGAAACAAAATAACCGGTTTTAGGGATTTTTTTTCCTCCAGGTGTTTCTAACAATTTGAGTTTGCAACGCTATTATGAATTGAACTAAGTATTTGTTTCGTGTATTTATTCATTTTCTTTTGTTATATAGTTGACACCAATTGAGAGATGGGCGTTGAACTTCATGGAAACGGTGGATGCTGAGTGGGCAGAGGAACAGCTCGCAGCTGCTGAGGCAGAAATTGAGCAGCAGAAGAAGGAGTGGGAAATGGAGAGGTTAGCCATAGAACAAGCCGACGAGCGATCAAAAAGAGTTGATGACGAACCGAATGAGGAAGACAATGTCGGATTGACGTACGCCAGTGAAGACGCTAAAAATCAGGTCAACGCAATTTCTCATAGTAAACTACTACTAAATCAACGTAAAAAGAAAAAGAAACGGTTTTCTCGCGGCGAAGGACAAAGTAATAGTATTCAAAGCGAAAAGGCCAGTTCGAAGTTTTCGACTCGATCGAAAACTGCGACGCCGAACAAAAAATTTAAGAGTAAGTTACGTCGTCGAAGCAGCGTGAATTCGAACGAGTCGCATCTGAACGCGTCGGAACGTAAAAATTCTGAAGTTAGGTCGAAGTTGAAAGTCGAGGCTTACAGATTAGAGCATTTACACCTTCTGAGTGACAAGATACCAGATTCTAACCTTATAGCCAAAAGTTTAGCTAAGATTAAGCGCGGTGCTTGATAACAACGAAGCGAATTCGTATATTTTGATTATGTGAGATTTTCGTGTCTTCGTTACTCTTTCAATTCTGTTCTATTCCTCCTCGTTATTATTATCGTTTTCTATAAGTGGTGAACATAATTGAAACGCTAGAGCGGCCTCTTTCCGTTTCATTTTTCCCGTTCTCCTCGAGCATGATTTTATTTGTTGCCATCGTCGCGTCTATTTTTTTTTTTTTTATGTTTTGACTCGTTAATTTTTTAATCAATTTTAGGGTCGTTTGATTTTGCATTTTCGTCGTATGTATAGTATTTTTGTGTTTCCCTATCTTATCCGTGTAACGTGTAAATTATTTATTTAGTGTGGTAAATTATCGCTCGGTGTTTTCTACTTCATTAATTTCGTACGTGATCCTAATAATTTCTATTTTCCTGATTTCGTTTCCATTTTTTATGCAGGTTTTTTTTTCTCTTATTATTCTTGTAATAACTATGCCGCACTTGAAAAGTGATGTGGGAGCATCGTCGTTTAATCAATTTTTCCCTGTCTGATTTATCATCGTGACATTGTCTCGCCGATAACATCGATTTTTCCTTCGAAAGAAGTGTAAGAATCAGAATCTGTCCTCCTTAGTAGTGATACAGCTTTAAATTATACTCGGGTGAAATGGGTTTTATATCAACACGGGGCAGCTTTTTTTGTAGAAAACTAATAATAACAAACGAGGATGATCGTTTTCAATGTGACCGGTGCTACTAGCATGTGTGGAACTGGTTTGAGTATAATTTAATTGAACCAATAATTTGGTAACACTTTTGCAATCCAGACTCGTAGATTTAGAGCGTGAAGCAAAACTAGTAACGTCGAGACCCACGGTTTTCTGTTGGTAATTTCTTTTTTAGAATATCGTCAATGCTAGACACGAACTTGTCGAGTATAACAAAACGATCCTTTGTTCGGAAACTTCTCCTTATTTATTTTTCACGAATTTTCGTTCCGAGTTGGACATATTATGTTTTTTCTTACACTTTTTTCCTTGATTTTCGTTTTCTTATCGAATGAACGCTACAAAACTATTTGTTAAATCGATTTTCCCAAGCCCCCTTTTATTTTTTCAATGTATATAATTTATAAGCGTAAGAAACCGTGTATTATAAACATTTTCGTAGAATAAAAATATTGAAATATACGTTGATATTTTCCCTTGCTTGCGAATATTTTTTCTTATTTCTTGGAAGTTTCCCAGTTTTGTTTCACAAGTTGGGCTCTGTTTTGGCGTCCCGTAGACGCGTTGCATTAATTTATTCTTTTGCTCTTTGTGCGCCTCATTTTTTTCATTACGCTAGTTTTTTATTTTTTCAATTATTCTTGCAAAAATTTCTAGTAATTTATACATATTTTTTCTTTTTTACGAAACGATTATTTTAAAATTTTTTCCCTTTAAATTTCTATTTTCAACGTTGTGACTAAAAAAAAAATTACCCGCTTGTTTAATAATTTTCCCGTTTATGGTTTGGTTTGGCATTTGTAGTCTGTATACGTTGCGCATTATTACGCCAAAACATGGGCCTCGTTAATAGCGATTCGTGCCAACCCAAACTAACGGACAAAACTGAGGAAATAAGCCAGGATATGAGAAAAACGGCGTCGCACAGAGAGCAAGGGATAAAAATCGGCGTGTTTTCGTCGTCGTCAAGACCGAGCTTCGCTTACCGGTAGCGTGAAAGTATACAAGTCTGGAGTTTTTCACTTCGTCCACTCATCTTTACGTGGTATGACAGATTTTTCGACCACATTTTCTAACGATTCTGTTGGTTATCCGAAATCTCCGACTGCGACGGTATGACGGCCTTAGTAATGATCTTTTCAGGGTGGATTCGATCCATTTTCCTGACGTGTTCGATAGAAATGTAGTCCTGTCAAGTTTGATGGCAATGAGAAAAAAAATTTATATTACTCTTGATAGAAATTTTCTTTCCGCTATTTTAATAATCCTGCGATGAACCAGTATGAAATGTGAAAAAATGGACCATTTTGTAAATGTTGAGTAATGTTTTCCAGAATATTTTTGTGTAAGCTGGGTATTCGTGTTTTCGATGTTACTTTCGGCATGCTGGTCCTAGATTTGATTCTCCATTAGCGACGCGAAAAGCCAAACGCCCGTTCAGTGTAAAAGTGCGAAATGTTTCAAGTATTTCGTTAGTGAACCAGTCGTTTCAGAAACGCACTCGTTCCACTTTTTTGAAGTATGTGAGTTATCCATGGGGTCAAACTGATTTAGGGCAGCCGGATCGATTAGTGCAGAAAGTAACTCGGTCAAACTGCAAAATAGCCATCAAATTCGAGGTCATAAATTACAATCAGTGCAAAAAAGAACTCATTCCAAAATGAGTGCTGCGGATGCGTTCTTTTCTGCGCTGAAAAACATGCTGTTCCATGCGGAAAGGAATTCATTACGCAAAATCGAGGCAGAAATCAAACTCCAATACTAATTGCTGACAGTCACAAGAGAAAAATGAAAGATGGTTTTCTTGCCAAAAATTATTTCCCGACTCACATTAGCTATTTTTCAATGATTGATTTAATTACATTTAATTTTGGCTCTTGCTATGATTTCGCATCTTTTTCCATGTCATTTTACGGAAAAAGGAACTTATTCCATTTTTTCCCCTTTCCTCTGTTGACGGTCGGAATAGTCCGAAGTAAAATTTCTTTTAGAGAGCTCCTGAAGTATGCTGTAGGGTACCCCCGTCCTTAATTTCAAGGTTGTAGGTGTATTCAAGACAAAATAGGATTTTTTTTTTAACTTAGTCAAAATCAAGATGAAGGGGATGAGTGCGTTTTTGAAATGACCAGTTCAAGATGTCTGCACTGTATGTAAGATTTACTGTAGGCCACAAGGATCGAGAAAATGTAATCGTTGGAACATAAAGATTATTTCTTCGCATTGGTCAACGATGTTTCTTAATGTTGGTGTCGGCAAACTAAGTAACTATAGTAGGTTCCCGAAATTCTCTAAAATACTCGATAAATACTTTTTTAAATATTAGATCCTAAAAGTGGTTTTGGCGTCTCATTTCCAGTAATGCATGTAACCAATGTCTGTTTGGATTAGAGACAATCCAACTCACTTTCAATGTTCTACAGTTAGTACATTATTTAGAGGAAGAAAGAAAATTAAACAGCGGTTCTCTTTGAGACTTGATCAAAGAGAGGGTCTAGATGTTTTGTTGAGGTGTGGTTACTAATATAACTTTATTTCCGAAAATTTCTTTACGACGAAATTTTATTCACAACTAATGTATGCTTCAACTTGTCTCACGAAGTCGATTTTGATTCGTGGCCGATATTAATAAAGCTCGGCACTTTTTTAAGTTTATATTTTATGAAGAAATAGAAAAATATATTCGAAATAATTCTTGAAAGTGGAACAAGAAAGATTATTTTTTTCCAAACTTATCGGTATTTTTAATTAATCCAAAATATCTTCTTAGTAAAAAAAAAAAGAAGGAAAAAACTAATAATTGAAAATCGTTACTTGAGAAATTATGCATTGTAATTTTTACTCGAGAAAAAAACATTTTGCCTTCTTGTTGGAGAAAAAAATAATTGATAAAAAAAGTTTTTTATAATCGTAATTTATTGATTTTGCCGCGTTTTCAAGAGAAACTAGTAATCATCTCCCAGTAGTGGGTCGTCAACGAGAGAGATTATGCTAAAACCTTTTGTTGAAAATTGAAATTATTTCCAACGTGTTTTTTGCTGAATAATTGAATAATTTTATTTTCGCTAGCTGGCAACACTGCCAAGATGAAGAGAGTAACATGATTTAGCTAATAATAAATCTTATTGTTTTCTTTCTTTCCTATTTCTCCACATTCTTTACTTGTTTTCTTTCTTTCCTATTTCTCCACATTCTTTACTTGTTTTCTTTCTTTCCCACTTCTCCACATTCTTTACTATCATCATCATCATTTCTGGAGAACAATAGGGTTTACTTGTACCACTCTGTGACTGTTACTCGAACTCGACTCTATTTTCACGTTTCTGTTCTTCCTCAGTTCAATCAGTCAGTTCTCTTCCAACCGCGGATAGAGTAGCATCCAAGTTTTTGCTCTTCAAATTTTATGTGCTATTGCAAGTATTTTCTCTTCATTTTTAATTTAAATTGTGCAATATTAACGGACTCGTTCATTTTACACAAGAATTGTATGTCATTTTAGATTTTTAGGTAAATAAGTCGCCGCGGCAATTTTTATGTGTGGATTTACTTTTTGTGGGAGGGGTGAGTGACTGAATTAAAATCATTCAGTTTTTCATAACTTCGTCGAGAAGGTGTTCTAGCCGTAAAGAAGCCAAAACAATTTATTTCATTCAATTTCTTAATTTTTTTGTGTTCTTTTTTACAGACTTGGTTATCGATTGACACGGTCGATTGCATGCCTGTGAGTTTTTGACTACCCTTCATACCAAAATTTTTCTAGTATTTTATATTTATATTTACTTTTCTATGGAAAATGTTGCGAATTTTATGCTGCAGATTTGGTTACCTCTACCTCCAATATTTTCGATAGAAGATTGTGAGTACTATGTCGACCGCAGTTTAAAATATTTATATGAAACAACTTGCATTCCTGAGCATCAGCTGCCTCCAGTTTATTTCCGCAAAGAGAAGAAGAAAAGACTCGATCAGTCCACGTCAACTCTTATTTCTGATGGTGAGTTTTTATTTCATTAACCGAACATGAAGTACATGTATATCTTAATTCGTTGTCAATCGCCATAATTTAAAATGACCCGTTATTTCTTTTCAGGCTCCTCTCATATTCGTGTACGGGGTCGTCATCGTGATGGTCTGTCCAATGCCACTTTGTCGGTTGCTTCCCTGGAACCACCTAAATCATTGTTCGACCGTCCTTCGTCGATCGTGGTCAAGTTACGGCATGACATGCGATTACAAAAATATCGTGGCTTATCTAGGTCGGCTATACCAAATGTTCCCGGTTTAAAACCTTATTTCCCGCCCAAGGTAAATGTGGATCCGGAATTCGTTCCTGAATGGTTGATTCACGAGGATTATGCATTACTCCAGGTATTTTAATTAAATCAAAAAACTGACCAAGTTTAACTTTGTTCATATTTTTTATTTTGTTTTAATTACGATTTCTTTCGTGGATGTTGAATTACGTTGTATTCGATTTTCTCATAGTTTCATATTTATTTAGGCTATTCAGCATGTGCAAGAATTACCCCTAAATCTATCCGTTATGTACCCGGGTCACGTACCGAACTGGGATTTGGTGTCGGAACTAGTCAATCAGGTTTCAAGAATCTATAGATCTCCACAGCAATGTAAAAACAGGTATTTTACTGTCTTTTGAGTATCTATTTTTAGAGGTTTTTATTTCTATATTGTATAAGATATTTATTTCATATCTTCATCTTTTACTTACTAGATTCGAATCTGCAATCTTACCTCGAGAGGAAGGAAAATTAACTTCGGATCCGATTATGAAGAAACATAAAAAACTTAAAGGCGTGAATACTGTAATGCCACACGTAAGTGTCTCTCATTTATCGCATCCACGTGCCATTTTTTAATATTTTTTCCCAACGCCTCTGTGCAGTTTATTTCTGACAGTTTTTCGAAAGTTTTCCAAGTGACGTGAAATTTTTTAGAAATATCAGTAATCCTGACCAATATAGGTTTATTTAATAATAATTTTAGTTTTAAATTTCGATTCATTCCATTTGCAAATTCTTTACGCTAATGAATTTTGTATTTATTTTCAGACGAAATATACGCGCAATTACAAAACAGCGCAGCTCTTCATGCAGGATAGCAACAGTACGTTTACCCAAATGATGAACACTCGATTCGATGCCATTCGAGTAGTTTCGAATCGTCGCTCACCAACTATCAAACGTTTACCACTAACGACGTCTACCAAAAACCCGAAACACGCCCAATTATTGGCTGAATATGAAATCGATTATGACAGACCTCTAACTCCCGTCGAAATTGCTACTCGTCGTGCTCAAAGATTAGCGAAAGAGAAACAAACTCAGATGGTGAGTCTGCGTGATTGACCTTCTTCATAATGATACGTATCAGAAAAATTAGATCGATTTGCTCTTATTAATATTATCATGTTCATTTGTAGGGTAATTCACAACAACAGCAGCAGCAGCAGCAACAATCACAAGTAACCAAACAGCTGTCATCAACTTCGTCATCATCCACGCCTCAACCTGCAGTCCAACAAGCTCTGCAGTCTTCCCATATGCAATCTCAAATTTCCTCTCACAAAACTGTACCTATTTCGACCTCAAGTTTAGTATCGCAAGGTCAGACAGCAGTTGTGGTTAATGTTTCTCAAAATTCGTCTATGTCAGCATCCTCGCCCGTCATTACGCGAGCTATTGTTGGTCAACCTATTGCTGTGCAGGTAAGATACATTTTTAACGTTTGATTTAACTGACAGTAGGACTGTATGAAGAGCAACGAATTCTTAATCCTTTTTTTTTTTTTTTTTTTTTCGATGAACCGTAGGTAAGTAATATTTGTTGAAAATACCGCTTCTTTCGATTATCTTGTTCCAAGTTTCGTTTCGATTCATTTCTAGTAGGTATTTATTTTTGTTATCGTTGGCGAAAGATTTGTTTTTCAACGATTAAACAAATAAAAATAAAATCAATACGGAGCTCATGAGGTGAAAAACTATCATACTCCCAATCCAACTGAACGCATGAGGGTAATTCTAATTGTAGGTTTTTTGAAAAAATTGATACAAATTTTATTTCACGATCAATTAATTTCCAACGGATTGAGATTTTTTTTTTTGAGAAAAGTTGAGAAGATCGTTTTCTATCAAAAGTAACCATCAGTTTGGAAATAATTTTTCCAACTTGATGGTTCAGTTCGTCGATGAAATTGTGTATCGGTACCTACTATGTACGTAGCTACTACCTACTTCCGTTTAGAGTGGTTTAGTCATAATATTTAGATTTTTAAGTAAATTTTATTCTCAAAAGTCATTTTACGGAACAGGCCTTTTTACGATAACACGTTACCGTAATCAGTTCGAAACACGTTTGTTGATGAAAGTTATTGTCAGATTACCTTAATGCATCATCTTGTTTTCAGGAAATGATCGTTGCGAATAAATCTCAAGCACAACCACTAACAAGCGTTGCCAACAGCACCAACGTCGTTACTGCTTCGCCCCAAAAATTCAGAACAATCCCGCAGATCTCAACGGCTAATGCTGTAACCGTGCCTAGACGTAAGTTGAATAATATATCGATTCGCATTCTGCTTTTCGGTCGATTCTAATTTTACTAAAATCGTAAATGCCCTCCGTTTTAAAAACTAAACCCTCGAAGAACACAGTGCGCCTTCGACCGTGGATTTCATGAACATTTTTTTTCTCTATTCGCAACAGCCGAGAAAAATGAAATGAAAAATTGACGCTGCTTTCTAGTTTAATTGATTCAAGTAATGGCACGAATCCGAATCATAGTTTTGCGATTTGCGATTTACAAATGATTTCATGTGCAATGATAACGAATCACGTCGCATAAATAACGGCAATTAACGAACATTATTCAGAAGATCGGTTGAAAAAAACGAACCATCTATCGCTCATTCGCTCATTCGATCTAAAAAATCTTTTTAATAATTTTTCAATCCCACAATCAATCTTTTAGAAATTTTTAACGATCAAATCCTTTCGATCTAGTCATTTTTAAGAACTTGAAAATCTTTTACCGATTTAATCTTCTGAAATATTTTTTCATACGAATGTTGAGTAATTTTTTTGTTTTCTTCTCTTACTTCAGTGGCTGACGGTAAAATTCTGACCTCGACTCAGTTTCAACTGCATAGGCAGCAACCAGCGATTCAATTGCGTCAAACTCCTCAACAGTTCACTATTTTTCATTCGCGAAATAAAACTCCCGTAGTTGTGCCAACCAGTGTTGTTGTCAGTTCGTCACCTCAACAACAACAACAGCAACGTCAAATAGTAAATGATTTTTTTACATTTTAGTAAAATATCCACGTTCTTTACTGAACTCGAGTTGACTTTATTTTATTTTGTTTTTTACAGAAATCTATAGCCGGATCAGTGACGACACCACCTGCGAGAAGTGTTACCGAAACCGAAATGAATGCCCTTCTGAAAAAACACCAACAACCGCAAGGAACTCTCTCTCAACAACCTAAAATTACGACTGCTACTGTCATAGCCTCTTCGAATTCATCGTCCGTTCAGACGCAGTTTATTACGGCTCCTGTTACAGCTACCGCTGGGAAAACAGCTGTAGGAATTCCTTTACCAACCGTGAGTAGAGTTTATCATCTAAATTCTCGATTATTTTTCACATTTATTCGCTCGCTCGTATCGATGGTCTAAAGCAGAAAAGCTTGTATGTACTATGTTCATTGTATCGTATCATATAGCGTTTGAATATTTTCGTTGATTTATGTCGTAGTTGAAGACAACGTTGAGCGCTTCAAATTTGAAAACCGCTCCCGGATCCACTCAGCAGTTTCGTCATATCGCCATACCTCAGCCAATACAGCAACGAAAGTTTACCACGCAAAAAGTTACTCCGATTGGTCAAGTAATGGTTAGTATTTGTGGCTTTTGGATTTAGCCTTCTCGTTTTCTTTGTAAAATGAATAACGTTGTTTCATTTTTCTCGTTTTCAGGTAAATGTAACCCAGAGCGGCGGGCAAGTTATATCGCAAGTACTAACCAAAGGTACGCCAGCGACCGCTGCCCAGCTGGTTAAAATACCATTTTACTCGTCCCAATCTGGAACCAAGCAAACTATTCAGGTACTGGTGTGTTGACAAGCTTGAGACAGTGTGTTCGACGACGCATTTGCAATACATATTCCGGTTTCGTTTGTAGGTTGTAACTGCGTCGGCCTTACGAGCGGCTACCGGAACGAACGTAACGGTTGACAGCAGCGGTACCCGACATATTCAACCTTCGTTGCCTGCGAACGCGATCAAAATCAGTGGCGGTGGATCGGCTGTTAACCTAACCACCTTAACTCCTCAACAGCATTTCCTTAATCAGGTAAGAAGTTATTTTATCAGTTCGAACGTGCCAGCGAGTTACAGCAAAAGTGAAAAATCATTTTTGCCCGAAGCCATTCTTCGCAGTTGAAAAATTAGGGTCGCTTGTGTATCTGCTGGCACTTTGCTACTGTTTTCAGATTTTTTCAAGCCGAAAAATTACAGAAATATTCCTTACAAGTTTACTCAAACAAGTCACTAGTACTCGAGAATGCCAACTGCAGGGATTTTTTAATGTCTTGAAAAAATGTCGAGGATAAAACTAGAAATTTTTTGGAATTTAAAAGACTGGATTTTTAGGAGTATCGGGAATTTTTTGATACTTATTTGATTGTTTTTTTCAGGATTTTGTCTCAGTTTCACAATATTATTATTCCAATAAGAAATGATATTACCTATTTGATATTTTATCATCATGTTTTAAAATTTAAATTCACCTTCTATTACCTATTTCCCCCCTCCCCCCATTCGTGGCTAAAATCCAAATTTTTTACGAAAAAACTGATCTTCAGGATTTTTTCACCTTCAAGGACTTTTTTTGTCTAAGCAGGAATTTTTAACAATTTGGTTTGACAATGCTGCTAGTGCCTTCCTATGTATTTTAATAAATAGCTACTCGTGCACCTCGTACATAATTATTAATGCTGGGATTTTTGTATCGTTGCACTCGTAGGTATCGGCCGCTCTTCAGAATAATCAACCATTAGCTGTGCGTCGAATTCAAAGCGCTGGAATCGCTTCCAACAATGCATCCACGGCATCTGTTACGACTACTTCTTCGTCACCTAATCAAATAGTCACGATACCCACCACCCAGCCTCAACAAACTACCTCCTCTGAGAAAGTAATGACCGAATTATATTTTACCGTGTTACTTATTCGTTATTTCGATTTCGCGTTTTAATACCTTATCTCTGATTTCCTTGTTTCGTTATGTTGCAGAAAGTACAACCTTGAGAACCTGAGAACTGGATTTCGTCAACTTTTAACGAGGTTTCGAATTTGAAATAATTTTTTCGAATCATGCGTATCATTTTCTTTTTGCGTGCATGCTGTCGCGTGAAGAAGTTGAAAACGATACTCGAGTTGGCATTTTTCTTTCGACCGTTCAGCCTTGAGGGAAATAAAGATTTGCTCGGACAAATGGCCCATCTTTTGAAGTACAAAAAAATAAAATCGGTATTCCGTTACGAGTATCGAGTACCGTAGCGCGAATTATTTCTTCGTAGTATTTTCTTTAGTTGCGTTTTTTTTTTTTTTTTTTTTTTTTTTTTTTTATTTATTAACTCTCCTTTGCTACTTCAACTTGGTAGTTTTTTTTTACCGTTGAAGTGAAAAATAGTAAGTGATAAGCTCAAATTTTTCTCCTTATTGCGAATTACGTTGTAAAACGTATAAGAAAATATGCGACGTAAGTAAAAGAAAAAAAATGCTATTCTGTGATTGAAATTTTGTAAATTTGTACATAATTACTGTACTTTTGTGTGTACTATAGTATGTATAATTCTGTACAAAAAATGGGGGTAACCGAAAGTGTGGTGTGTATTTACTATTTCGGGGGTTTTTTGACTTGTGTATAGAATAGTTTGTTGTCCATTTATTTTCCAATTTAATAACCACGTATACAGATGAATTACAGTCCTTTTTCTCCCCTTTTTCACTCAAACCGTGTTTTCCTCGTGTTGATCGTATTGTAATGTTTTATCGTATTTAACGCACATCGGATCTTTGTGCTTTATATAATTTACTAATTTTTAAAATTCTTTTTGTATTTCAACTTTTTTTATTTTCTTTTATTTGTTCGAATTTTTTTATACATAAAACTTGTTTGTAAATTGTAATCATTTACGTACGTTTCTTCTTAGGATTCTGTTGAATCTTTGCGACTCAGCACTCGCATTTCAACGTACCTACCTGTACCTGTAATCCATTCCATTTAAGATACACGAATCACTCGCAGCGCATTTAAATTGAACAGCTACAGAACCAAATGACTGTAAATGCTGTAAACGTAATAACTCGGGTTTTCGTAGAAATGGCACTTACGTCATTTTGTTCTGTAGCAATTTAATTTTACTCCGTTCAACTTACGAAATGCCAGTCGCAACCTGCGTATTATTTACCGAGTACCTTTTTTTTTCTTTTTTTTTTTTTACTTTTTAAAACCGCCATTCGCGGTTGGCGTTTCTTATTTTAAACGGACCACAATTCAGACAATTATTTTTCATCACTTTCGAAAGAAAAGACAGATTACTAACGATAATCGCCGATTGCGCAGTGTATATCTTGAATGGAACAGACGTAGTATTTTTAGAATAATTTTTTTGTCCGTAACTTGCGCAATATATTTATGTTATTATAGGTGACGGTAGTTGAGAGGATTGCGAAAGGATGTATGCGCCATTTTTCTCATTATCAAAGCTGTTTGAATAATGGAAAATATCGGGTGTAAATTGTGAAGGCCTACTTGATAGCATCGTTTACATTGGTAATTTATCTTTGGTTATGGCTTTTTTCGATTAACCAATCGCGAAGAAGAAACTAAAGAAAGGGTGATTGAAAATGAAATCACTTCTTACTAATCGGTTAATCGAAAAAGCATTAAAAAATGGTCCAGTCCCATTGGAAACAGGGTACCGTACCTTTCGTTTTCCTATGGACTATCGCTTCATTCGAAGAATTTGTGCGACGCGAATAGTGTTTCTCATTTTAAAACAGAAAATCGATACGAATTTTGTTATGTAATTACCTACTGATGTTGGAAGTAATCATAAAAAATGGCTGAATTTCGTAGTATGAACCCCAGTAGATAATTTAGAAGGGGCCACTTATTCTATTGATTTGTCATTTGCTGAGAAATTCTTTCAAGCACGAATTTCGCTACGTAAACTAGAGTGTGCCGCTTACTCGTGTTTTAAAATGTTTCTAAATTGCATCGATGTCCTTGTTTTCACTTTGGGAGGAGGCTTACTTCAGAAATTTTGAAATCGAATGCTGGTAAAATGAAACATACTGATGGTAAAATTCTATTAAAACAAGCTCACGGATGACTTATGAAGACTATGCTGATGTGAATATGTTTCACTGGGCTAATTTTTCTTTAGTTATGGCACTCAGTTCATTGATCAAGAATTTTCATGTTCAAAGTCTTTTTTTTCTCCGAGAATATCAGTTTCACTTTCCGCATTAGTCTTTAATGTTGACGAGTTGATTAAGCATGTGTCTATTCTCGTCGTTTATTTTAATTTTTTTCCCGTGAAAATTGAGTTTTAAAATTCGAGTTTGCATTTCGCCCGGGTCCGTTCATTCACGTAAAATAGCTCGAGGCAAAGAAAGTGGCGTGCATCATCTTGAGGAGAAAATATAAGAAACCCGAAGCTTCGCAGCAAATCTTTGAGTTAATATGATTCCGGAAAAATTGATTGGTGAGATGGTAAATATTTAATCACGTCCTAGCCAAGTAAAGTCTGCGTATGACAGCAGTAACTAGAAACGATCGAATGTGAGGTATAACCTTATGTAGAATAGTAGATTCAGAATATTAAATCCATTACAAAATTATTCGTTAGGAGAAAAAGAGTCATTTTATTCGGTTTGATCCGAAAATGAGCTCTGACCAAATTCGATAGATCGCATTCTCGAGTGGGGCGATTCTGACTCGGTTTCTCTTCTTTTGTTTTGTTGCTCTGATTTAGGTAAGTTATGTTAAATTTGTGTCGCAAGTGTGTTCATTAAACCTATTTTTGTTCTTTACGCTTATGTATGATTTAAATGATAATGCTGTTCATTAGATTTATACTTTTATTAAAGATGTTTTCAAAGAAAAAGTAAATAACGATCAGCACTTAAATTACTACTTTGTTTTCAAATATTTCGAAGCCGCTGTTAAAAGATTGTTATTCGGTAGAGATGATCGTGATGTGAATGAATAATTATTTTCATGTGATGTATTTACAAAAGGAATATATGTATATCTCATTTTTTACTACTTCTGTCCGTAAAATTTTTACCACTTTGGACTACCGTTCCTTTTAAAATGTTTTGATTCGCAGCGCCCTCTGTTAAAACTTTATTTATATTCAAACTTGTTCCGTATTTAGTCGCGATTTATCGTATTTCTAGTAAGTTTCGGCAGAGAGCGCTTTTATCATTTTTTTGGCAGGTGTATTTTGATTTTTGATTGGGTCAAATTTAATCGAACTTGAGTAAAAATTTTGTCTTAGTATGCATCCGGACGTCTTCGAGTACGGATCAAGAAAAATGCAAATATCCATCCGTATGATTTGTGCCCTCTAGGTAAGGACCTCCTCGAGTAGTCGCCCCTGGAATTTGGATCTCCCCGCAGTGAGCTATGTCTTTCGGTTAGTCGGGTGAATGACAATTTCCGCGGGGTGGGCGAAAGAGGAGGAAATGACTAGAGGGTGCGAACTTACGAGTGGATATTAGTAGATGAGACATTTGGACAACAGTGAAAATCTAGTTGTTGGCTTGATAATGTGCAGCATATACTGTACGTTTTTTTGAAACTCGCTGAGAATGTGTGTTCTTAAAAGTACCTCAGTAAAGAGCGACATAGGGTGGGTGGGAGGGGGCGGTCGGATGGACGGACTTTTCGAGATTCCCGACTCGTATTTTTGAATTTTATACAGTTGTGGATTCTAAATCGTGAATATTATATCTGAATTTAAAATCCTGGATAGTTTGAATTATAGTGGGAATTTTAAAAATTCTAGACTTGTAATTTTGAAACTTATATTCGTGAGGATCCAAGTCCGTGAAGATAGTTATTGTTGAAAATGTACTGTAGCATATTATTCTACGTGTTTTTTAAACTCGCTGACAGTGTGTGTTGTCAAAAGTACCTCAGTAAAGAGCGACATAGGGTGGGTGGGAGGGGGTGGCTGGATGGACGGACTTTTTGAGATTCCCGACTCTAATTTTTGAATCTTATATGGTTGTGAATTTTAATTTTGAATTTATCCTGGATAGTTTGAATTTTATTATCGTTAATATTAACCAACGATTAGTTAATCAGTTGATTAGTATAATTTAATATTCACGGTTTAAAATTCAAACTATCCAGGATTTAATATTCACGATAATAAAATTCAAACTATCCAGGATAAATTCAAAATTAAAATTCACAACCATATAAGATTCAAAAATTAGAGTCGGGAATCTCAAAAAGTCCGTCCATCCAGCCACCCCCTCCCACCCACCCTATGTCGCTCTTTACTGAGGTACTTTTGACAACACACACTGTCAGCGAGTTTAAAAAACACGTAGAATAATATGCTACAGTACATTTTCAACAATAACTATCTTCACGGACTTGGATCCTCACGAATATAAGTTTCAAAATTACAAGTCTAGAATTTTTAAAATTCCCACTATAATTCAAACTATCCAGGATTTTAAATTCAGATATAATATTCACGATTTAGAATCCACAACTGTATAAAATTCAAAAATACGAGTCGGGAATCTCGAAAAGTCCGTCCATCCGACCGCCCCCTCCCACCCACCCTATGTCGCTCTTTACTGAGGTACTTTTAAGAACACACATTCTCAGCGAGTTTCAAAAAAACGTACAGTATATGCTGCACATTATCAAGCCAACAACTAGATTTTCACTGTTGTCCAAATGTCTCATCTACTAATATCCACTCGTAAGTTCGCACCCTCTAGTCATTTCCTCCTCTTTCGCCCACCCCGCGGAAATTGTCATTCACCCGACTAACCGAAAGACATAGCTCACTGCGGGGAGATCCAAATTCCAGGGGCGACTACTCGAGGAGGTCCTTACCTAGAGGGCACAAATCATACGGATGGATATTTGCATTTTTCTTGATCCGTACTCGAAGACGTCCGGATGCATACTAAGACAAAATTTTTACTCAAGTTCGATTAAATTTGACCCAATCAAAAATCAAAATACACCTGCCAAAAAAATGATAAAAGCGCTCTCTGCCGAAACTTACTAGAAATACGATAAATCGCGACTAAATACGGAACAAGTTTGAATATAAATAAAGTTTTAACAGAGGGCGCTGCGAATCAAAACATTTTCAAATCGTAGGAAGGACATTTCTCAATGAATGGGTTTATTAAGTCACGCCTTAAAAACTGAAAAATACGGTAACGGTCTTTTAGGTTCTCACCTTCTCATTCAACCTGCTCGTTGGCTTCGTATCATTCCATATAAAAATATGGTGCTAGCGATATCGTTTTAGATTAAATAGACAGAATTTATTTGCATATTTCCGCAAAAAAATTGATATAGATTAATGGAAAATTGAAAGCAATAACACCAACAACAATAAATACTCGTGCAGAAGATAACTTAATTAATTATAAAATTAACAATTTTCTGTCTGGTTGGGTAGCTGAAAACCAACATTGAAAGTGAACCCAAGCAAAACCGCTATTACATTTCATCAGTAACAAAATTTACTTAATTTTAGTGGATCATATCGTGGATTCGTGGTACGAACACTTCATGATATAGGAAATGACAGTTTTCAATCTATAAAAACATGAATTAAAAAATATTAGGCTCATACAAAAATGAACGACTAATACACCAAAAATCGATTTTTATATCTTAGTACATACATAACACTTTCGAAGGGTTATTTTAATGTTTGAATTATTTAGCAGATAATTCAATTACTGCGATCATTATTATGATTGATACGAAAATCAAGCTTTACCAGAATAAGCGTACTAGTGGTAGGTATACGAAAAGCTCAGTTAATTGATTCGACATAAACGATGCAATTCTGAATTAAAGGTTCGAAACCAAAAAATGATAAATGTAAAGTTGAAAAAAGGCAAAAAACAAAACAAGACCGATAACGATACAACTATCACTCAATTCCAAAAGGTGCTAAATGCAACTTTTGGGTGGAAGAAACTATGCTAAAACCAGAAATACATTTCGTAAAGAATCAACAATTTTTTTCCTGTAAAAAATGTTAACACGTAGGTAATAAGAATAACTTACAATTTATCTATAATTTACCATGCATTAGTTTGAGCTTCATTGGCTGAATGAGACGTGTTCGTATTAATTCTAAATCGGGCAATTCTTTGGCAAAATTTAAAACTTCTTGTACTTCTTCGATAATTTTGGACTTTTCTTTTTCTAGATCTTCATCACAAATATTTTCTTCTTCGATGTAAGCAGCTCCTAGCAGACTATCCATTTGCATTTCAACCGACTTGCTGCTATTTTCGTGGCAATCAAAAGGGGTGGTTTCTCTTATTTTCAGTAGAAGATGAGTTTGCAAATAGAGACCGAGGACGTGAATGTGACTGCACATGTGAAGGTGTAATACCGATTCCACGCAGGTGCATCGATACTCGTGGAAACAAATTTTGCATTCGTCGCAATGAAGTTGACAAGTCACATCTTCGTATAAAATGCATTCTTTGCTTTCTAATTTACCAATGGTATAAAGCTCTGTTGCGACTTCAGTGGTTCCTTCAAACAATACAATCTGCCAAGTTCGCTTATTTATTTGTACTACAGAAGCTTTATTAGTTTCAAAAGACTGTATTCCAAGAAGGTGATTTTTTCTCAACATTTCACATTTACTCGAGCGTTCAACCTGGCAGATTCTTTCATTTTCTACGATTACTAAGAACTCTTCCAACAATTTTAGACCTTCGAGTGTAGTTTCAACTTTCTTGTCTTCCGAAAGGTTCAATTCAAAAACATTATGAACATTTTTCATGCGCATACTAATAGGCACACCGGCCAATACGCGGTAACAATAACCCCATTGCTTACGGGTGTCGTAAAATTTTTCGGTGAAAAAATTCAAAAAATCCTGTAAACCATCATCTCGGGTCAACACGAATGCATTCAGTTTCTGTTCGAATAAAACTTCGTCCAACTCTTGCTCCACATCGAGCAGCCGCTGGCAAACCAAAGATCGCTCATTTTCATCCGATATTTTGTTTAAATTTTGGCGCCATAATTCATTCACATGCCACGCGCAGAACTGATAGAATTGAGGCGGCTCCATCAGACTGGTCCAACTATCTAGATATTCATTTCGCATGTCAGACATCAACGTTTTTGATTTAATGATTCCCACACGATCCCTTATGCATCTGACGAAGATATCGATAATCAGTCGATCATTTCTGTTTGTGAGTAGATAAGCGACGGGTACGACCTCACAATGTACATCGATGACGAGTAGCGCATAAACGATGAAATCGAATGAATTCGCTCCGCAAGTACTATCGAAAGCCACAGCTTTGGAACCATAACGCTGTAAATTTTCCGCTTGACTTCGATCCATTAGGATCGTGATGAAATCATTCACGTTCAGCAAATGGAAACGTTCATCTTTTTCACCTCGGTTTTTGTTGAACAGGACCGAATCTTTTCGAATGACGAACGGCTCGGTTGGAGGCACAGTTCCATTCGGAGAACCCGAGTCGACTGGAGTTTCGAATTTTCTGTACGAAACCGACTCGTTATTCGAAACTCTGAGGTTTTGAGAAATATTCCAAATATCTCGAGGTTTCAGTTTATGTATTCGATCCATCTTTTCAGGCACATGATACATCTTTAGTAAATCGGTTTTTGGCACTCCTTCGAGAAGCTTCGAGGCAATATTCTTTTTAAATTCCTTGTCCAAATAAATATGGCGTAGTTCTTCTTCGGACGCGATAGTATGACCCACGTGCACTCTTTGAAATCGTACCAAGCATTTATTAGCTTGAATCTTCAATATTATTTCCGCCGGACAAAATCCTTGTATCTTCTTAGAGCCTGAATTCTTCAGCTGACGCTTGCGGGGTTGATTTTTCGAATGATCTTTATATATTCCAGACCGATGGCAAACAAAAAGTCTGAATACACCGTCTGAAGTTTTTGCAACGTACTTATTCACAAACTGAGTAACGGAAGTTCGTTGCATTTCGATTCTCCATGATTCAAATTCGTTTACCGATTCAAACTGCATTTCTTCGAATTCCAATTTTATTCCATGCACTTTTGTGTAGTGGGTTCTGGCAACGGTTCTCGAAGAACACGTGAAGTCGCATTCCGTACACTTAACGTTGGCAGACTAAAAAGAAAACATAACGAGTTACCAACACAAATTTATGAACTGGTACCATTAGTCTATATTCTTTTGGCAAAATTTTAAATAAGGAAATTGGATTCTTAGCTGCTCAAATGTGTTTCACTCTTCCATCGCTAAATAGAAATAATTTTCAAAAAATAAAAAACTAAATAAATGAAGAATCGACAACAGAAATACAAAATTGGCAAAACCAGATAGATCGTTAATTTTTTCGCTAACTGAAATGAATTTGACACTCGCATAAAAGTAAAGTAATGAGAAACGTTATCAAATAAAATACAAATAATAATAAGACATTTAAGAGATCGAAATTAAATTTGAAAAAAAATTTTGAATTTAATGAAAATTGACATCTTTTGAATAAGTTTGTAAGAATGTATAATTAGTTATAATTTTGAATCCAATTCTCGGTTGATACTTTCAGAAATCAAAATTTGAATCTCTACTCAAGAATTTGTAAGTCTTCCATCAAGAGAACTAAAAATTTTTATTGTTTGGAAAGAAACTCATTTCCAAATTAATGGTCATTTTAGATTATCTGATGAATACTTACTTTCTGTTTAGGACTCATATGTACATTCATTATGTGTCTTCTGGCAAGATGCTTCTCGAAGAATTTCTTAGAGCAATGGTAACATTCCTGAAATTTAAAAGAGTCAGATAGAAAGGCTATTTGAGTACAAGCGACAACAATTATTTTGCTGTCGAAATATTACTGCAAAACAACATAATTTCGAAACAACATTCAACATACAATTGCCATGAAAATTGTCTTGTAAGTTCATCAAAGCTTTAGCGTCCTTTAATGAATTTTCCAAAAACTTTTTTGATGTGTTCACATCTTTATTATCACTTTCACCCGGGACTAAATTAGGAATTTGCCCAAAACGGATGAAAAACGGATTAAAAACGGAACAAACGTGCGCGACGCCCGCTGCAAACGTGAATTAAATGATAGTATTAGTTTTTTTTTGCCGGTATCGCGGTAGGAAATTGTGGTGAATGGTGATAAAATGAAAATAAGATACGGAATAATAATATTGAAAACTGTTTAGTCTGGAGTAAAAGTATGGTATGAATCGTGATGACTACTGGTATCATAAGATGTTAACACATTAATTTTAACGGTGTAACTGAAACTTGAGCTTGTTTTTTTTTGCAGACACTTGATTGAGAAAAAAATGGAGGAGTAAATTTATTCAATAATTTTACCACTGAACAAGGCGACCTTAGAAGTTTTCAATGTTCATAAAACTTCAATAACTCGAAAACTATGGTAACCAGAGAAAAGGCCGAAAAAGCTGTCTTTCTAATGAAACTTTTATTTTCAATTGTTCTAAGACAAATTTACAGGAGGAGCTAAATCTTCCCGAAGATTATCAATGCTATCCAGAAAAAAATGAGCTTTTTTGATTTTTTTGCAAACAGAAGTAGTTACTTGGATTCGAAAGAAATCGGTAGAATACAATTTCGACAACATTTTGACCAAATTAGTCAATTTGGATTTACACGAGTTGAAAAAATTGTTATACCTATTTAGATATTAAGAAATGAATAAAAAGCTTCGAAAAGTTCGTCACGAAGGCAAGCTCGAGACCAGGGTAGGGCTATGAGGAACTAAAGCTCTCACATTGACCTATTCAATACCACCCTTCAAGCATGCAGAATAAAAGCGAGGCAGAGAGGTCGAAGGAGCAGCTCACAGTAAGCTCAAAGTGAGCCACCCATGGAAAAATATCGTGGCTATGGACCTACGCAGAGGGAAGAGATGAGATGGAAAAAATTTCATTCTACCACTTACGTATGACTTCAATTCCTCAGCATTCATACAATGGGCGCGAAGTTTATGCGTTGTTAGCGAATCCTTTCTACGAAAAGCTTTAGCGCACGAATCACATTCCTGAAAATATTTTAAAAAACAAATAATATGTTACTCTTCATAATGCATTCATTTCTTCATAAAAGCTTTACAAACAAGAAAATATGAGAGAAAGTTGTGAAAAAATTAAGCCACGAAGAAATATTTCAAATCTCAAGTATTTTTTAGCCTTGGCTCAAATTTGAAGTTTGAATTTTTTGAAAGCAAAATACTAACACATCTCAAACTATTACGTCAACCAGACCACTTGAAACAATACATCTCAAAAATATGGTCGACAGATCCTTAAAATTTAAGGACAAAATTCTAACGTCATTATAGAGCTGAAAATAATACTTACAAAAATAACAGTCTCATGTAAACTTTTTTGGTGTCTTAGAAGATTTGTTCTGTTATGGAAACTTTGACCACACTTTTCACAATATTCTCGCACCTAAAAAATAAGAAAGGTATAAAATAAAGTATTAATATTGTAGAATATAAGTCGAAGAACGAAATTTCATAGCATTTTTTTGTGTGGTATTATTTAGAAGTTTTTACATCTACACCAACGTTAAGAGTAATTATACGCCACACAAAATATACAACATAATATGGCACGTGCCTTTCCTTTGCACAAAATTAATTCATAAAAGGACACAGGAATAAAAGAGGAAAATAGCAATCTACTTTTTAATTAGTAGTGATAAAAATAAAAATTAAAAAACTTTCGGACTTACACTAGTTTCTTTATGTACAACTATATTATGGCAGGTAAACATATGTTCTATCCACATCTTCTTCCACTTAAAGTTTCCCCCACATACATCACATTTCTAAATAAAAAAACGAGTATAATAGAACAAAAGATCATAATATTATGATATGACTCACTAGTTGATTATACGAACACGGAACACCAAACGCTGCCATGCAAAAAAGGTATACGTCCTTTTTCTCAAATTTTACGAGAGAGCAAAAAACATTTCCATGTTTTATGCCTTTTTTTTATACAGCACCTCAACTTTAAAGTCTATTTTCTCAGCGATGGCAGCATTTTGAGGACTAATATTTTTACGGTAGGAGGGGCTCGTATAAGCCATTTAAGCCTAGAAGAATTCAATTTTTTTGAAAAGTGGACTTCACCCCTTCTTGCATAGCACTATATAACGTGAACAATTAGAAAATTCTAAGAAATTTTGAATGAATAATGTAAAAATTACTTACAAATGGCAGGATAATTCGATTTTCACAATGAAACCTACTCTTGTGGCGCGTTAAATTACTTTTAGCTGAGAACCATAGTCCACATTCTTCGCATATCACTTTTTCCTGAAAAATAAAAACAAATCTAACATATATTCAAGCCTAATTTCATCATAAAAGATCTAGTATAGTTTATTTTCACTTCATTTGATGGGTCGATTCCGAAAGAATTAATGCAAAAAATGAGTGAACTTGTTCTAAACCCTAATTTTTGCAACTTTTCTGGGCTAATTAGACCATGGAGAGTCACTCATTAAAAATAATCAAAACCATTTAGCAGACCAGAGATGCATCTAGTAATGGTTTTGAGTCGGTGTCTGATGTGCATCCAGATTCTTCAGTCAACTTGAAAATAACTGAATGTACAGACTAAAGGCAAGTTTTGACAATGTAACTTTTCTTTAAATATTATCACGCTTTCAGATAGAGAAACATCCAAAATATTAGTAAAAGGTGAAATGATTCTCTCCATTTTTTTAAAAATTGTTGTTACTAAACAACTGGGACTTTAATCCGATAAGCTCCGTTGTAGAAATATTTAATTAGAATTTAGACGAAAGAATTTCAATACAAGAGGTGAATTATTTTCAACTGACGATCGAACAAAATGTCAATCTAGAACTCGAACTACTATAAATATTATTAACCGCCAAAAACCATTATCATCTAGCATCGACATCATTAATAGAAGACACGATTAAAATTTTAAAATGATAAATCAAAAGCTAAAAAGCCATTTCAAGAGTGGGTACTCACCTGAGCATTGCTTTTCGTATCTTTATCAGAGTGAAATCTGTTATTGTGGCGGTTCAAGTTACTTTTCTTAGAAAAAGTTTGGCAACATAAATTACATATCTAAGGGGGAAACATTTTAAAACAAATCATTGAATAAGGCGAAATGAAAAAATAAAAGTAGTCACCAAATTGGCGATGATAAATGGAAAAAAACTAACAATTTTTCTTATTGGGTCCTTTTTGTGCTGATTGAAATTTCTCTCGTTCAACAGGCTTTGACCATATTCGTCACACATGATGAATAGCTAGAATAATAACGAAATATTTAAGATACGACGAACGAATTGGATTCTATTTTCAAATTTTCAATCATCAACTTACTTGACCGAAAAACGTTCCTGCAAGAATTTTGTGCTCTACATTAATATAAAATCAGTGATCTTCATACTTGTTGAAAAATGGAAAAGGAAAATCTCCAAACTTGTACATACACGATAGCTGCTGCTGCTACGAACGCACGACAGACAAAATGCTGAAATTGAAAATAAAATGAATTACAAGGGAAACAAAAAATGAATTGATATAGATATTAATAAATTCAAAGTTCAACCTGGTTGTGTTTCATACTGCCGAAAACTGAAAAGACTGCCGAACTAGTGGTGTTAAAATCGAAATGAAATATCGATATTATCGATTATCGAAAGAATATCGAAATATCGAAATCGAATTACTAATATCGATATTCATGTTTCGATATTAGAGAAGCCGCGAATGCAAAGGTTGCGAAGAGATTTTCTTCACATATGGAGAGAATGAAAAAAAATGAATTCATGTAGAAAAAATACGATTTCGTTAACATTCCATCCTTGCCGGCTTGCCACAGTCGGATACTTAGAAATTCGAAAATGTAGCGTTTCTACTTCTATCCTCGCACGACCACATAGGCACATACTAGAGAAAAATCAAGGAAAAAGTTCTGCAAGGTTTTCTACATTTTTTAAATTAATTTTTTGCATATTTTTCACCATATTTTATTCGAAGTCGATTCCTGTGGGAAAATGATCTTGGCATATTATTGTATTTTTTGTACTTTGTATGGAAAATAGAGGGAAACGTTTGAAACAAAAATTGTTCGCCTTTCAATTCTCTACAAAAAATGTTATTAATCATTTTTCCATAGGAATCGATTTGGAGTAAAATATGACGAAAAATGTGCGAAAAATTAATGAAAAATGTAGAAAAGCTTTTAGAACTTTGCATACAATATTGTTTGCATGGGAAATGGAAAAAAATGTTTGAAACAAAAATTATTTCTCTTTCAATTTTCTACAAAAAAGTTAATTATCATATTTTCATAGAAATTGATTTTGAACAACAAATAGTGAAAAAGGAGCAAAATATTGATGGAAAATATAGAAAATCGTTCATAACTTGGCTTATATTATTGTTTGTATGGAAAATAGAGAAAAATGTTGGAAACAAAAGTTATTCCTCTTTCCATTTACTACTAAAAAGTCCTATATCAGTTTTTCATAAAATTCAATATTAACCACATTATAACTAAAAGTATATAAAAATTTGAAAAAAATTTTGAAATTTTTTTCAAATTCTACCTATAATGTTGTTTGTATGAGAGATTGATAAAAATGTTTTAAACAGAAGTTATTTCTCTTCTGATTTACTATTAAAAAGTTCTATATCACTTTTTCAAAAAATTCAATTTTAAGCATATTATAATGAAAAGTACGTAAAAATTTGAAAAAAATCAACAAATTTTTCAAATTCTACCTATAATTTTTTTTATATGAGAAATAGAGAAAACTGTTTGAAACAAAAAATATTCCTCTTTCAATTTACAATAAATAAGTATTCTATCACTTTTCTAATAAAATATCATTTTACACCAAATATTCAAGTCTGAATCATAGTCTCTACTAATACATGAAAATTTATATTCGAAAATACCCTTTCCCTCATAGGGCCATGGGGAAAAAATACGGTACTGATGAGGAATCAAACAAAACTAACTGAAAGTCTCTATAGCTACAAAATTGGCTGAATTATAAAAGTTTGAAATTGTAATTTCTAAAAATTCAGTTTTCAGAAAACTACATAGAAGTGCTTATCTTTGGCGCTTATGTCTGTTCTTATGATGGATGGAAAAATTTGCTACCTACGAACATAAAAGGATTCCATAATTTAATAAAGAATTTTACTGTAGGTAGTTTTTTTGTTGAATTTTTATTTACGTCGTTTCCCTCAAAAAACATTGATTTATAAAAATGAAATTACGTTGGCCAAGGTAACAGGTGAGAACATTTCCAGATTTACTTAAAAAGTGAAGTAAGCTGACATTTTTCCTCCAAAAAAGTCCGTAACTCACAAAACCTTCTACTGTTGAAGCAGTCACAGCTCAACAGTAGAGGTTTTGTGAGATACCGGGAGAAAAATATCGGTTTACCTCACTCCCCCTAGAGTGCTTGACTATACTCGTAAGGAATTTCTGGGAATTTCTCCATATATGCGTATAAAAAACCATAATATCGAGCTAAAAATATCGATAATATCGATAATCGAAAGCTTTAATATCGATAATATCGAAAATATCGATATCGCGATTTTAACATCACTATGCCGAACTCGAACCGTCGAACGCCGAAAGGAATTGATAGTGATAAGAACTTTGGATAAGCAATAAAATATGAACCAATCAGAAGGCATTAAATTCATGGTTGACTCTCGGTTGACCCGGTTAACGAACGGTTGAGTCTTTTGCATGTGCATAATCGTTCTTCGGTTTTCCATATCCATCATAGAAAAATAATTATAATATAGAACATTGAATAGAATTTCGTATTTTCCACTTTAAATTTGGTAAATCTAGAATCTCTTGCAGTCGGAATAGAATGGCGAGCAATATTGGCCGAAGCAAATACGATTATTTCAGAAAGTAATCTTGTACTTGTTGAAGTAAGTTCCTATATCCTTGTTACATTTGTAGCCTATTGTAAGGTTGTCATTTTTTGACGTTTCGTTTATCTTTTCAGATGGTTGATTTCAAGTTTTCAACAGTAGAATATTGCTCATTTTTCTTCTTAAACCTTCAAAAAACACAAACTGCGCATAGAGTGGATTGAAAATGGATAACTGCGTGCATTCGGTATTCATTCAAGAGTACAGTCTTGTGTCAGAATTGTAAGTGTGTTCCTATATCACGTAGACTTTTCGGTGCTGTTGCTTTCCTAATTCTCGAATGATTCATTTACTCGTAGTAATTTACTCAAGAATCATGTTGGACCAGGACTTTACGTTATACCAGCAGCTAAAACTCCTTTCAGTAAGACAATAAATTATTTTCAGAATTATTCGGTGAATATTGCAGTAAAATCATGTATGATTTTCTTTTTCAGTTTGGTTTGGCGTCATATTCGTACGTAGTGGTATTTACGAGAGTGGCGTTTTTCGTTTTTCATTATTCATCCCTCACACCTTTCCCGAATGTAATGTTGGTCCAAACTTAGTCTTCGAATCATCTGTCTTCCATCCTCTAGTTGATCCTGTGACTAATGAATTGTATTTGGGTAACGATTCAATACTAACCAACTGGAAAAAAAATGTGAATCACTTATGGCAAGTTATCGATTACTTGAAAAATATTTTTTATAATATAAATACCGACGAGCCAGTTAATGAACGTGCCGCATCCTTGTAAGTATCGCATTTATTGAATACTTGACTAAATTCTCGATACAAAGAAACTTAATTCTTCTTCTTAGGTATGAGTCAAACCGAGATGAATATATAAGGCTGGCGAAGGAATGCGTGGAAATCAGTAAAAGAAAAATTTACGAAAAGTCTAATGACGACCCTCATTATTTATTATTTGATAAGTACAACGCTCAGATTCACGAACCTTTCAGAGAAATGCTACATAAATATAAAAATACATCGGTAAGTCATTTGGTTCTTCTTTATTCCACAATAATTACTTTAGGGAGAATTAGTAATCGTTACCTTTCCAACTCAACCCTATTGCCACTAGGTATTTTTTATAGCGTAACAGGTTATTACATTCCACTTAGCTGAAATGACCAGTATGCTCAGCATGCTTGCTCAATTTTATAGAGCAAAACCGAGTCTACGCTTTGTCACATAATTCTCATTACCAAAAAATGTTCGAAGGCCAGTTCCATTGCAGTAAAAGAAATTGTTCAAATTGCTCCAAGTTACAAAAAAAAAATCACTTATGCGAAGATAAAAAATGAACTTTATTTTGTTTGGAACAATTAGGAAGAAGTTATTTTTAATATTTTTTTGGAGCGAAATAGCCTCAACTAGCAAATCTTAAACTTGAAGAACGAATCAAATATAACTGACTTAATTCAACTGGCACCGATATTATTGTATTTAATTTATTGATGTTCAGGAATCGGAAGAAGGACGACCAATTTCATGGGTTCAGCATGGATCATTGGAACCATTGTCGAAGAATGACTGAATATAGTAATTTTTCATTTAATTTCATATTTTCCCTTATCGTGTGTTTTTTTTTTTATTTTGACAAAAACAAAAAATAATAAAATTTTAGCCAGTATTATTTTTGTGTGATAGCATCGAATAATATTATATTTCATTATTTTTCTTATTGGTGGTAAACTGATTTCATCTCTTCTACGGGTACTATGATTTATGATCAACTTTGGAAAAAATGAAGGAGCTTTTTTAACGATCAGTGAATTTTTTCGGGTGGACTAATTTTGGCTTGAAATTTTATTGCGACAAGGACCACAATAGTTAATGAGTCTACCAACCTTGTTTCTGGCGTAACTTGCTACGTTAGTTTCATTTTTTAGTTTATTCGTAGAGCCTCCATCTCCAGTCCAATTCAATTTACCAAAACAAAACAAAACGTATGATATTTCTAGAAAATTAATCAACAAATAAAATATAAATATAACTGCGAGTGAAAATTAAAACGTGTAAGGTAGGACGTAATAAAAAATGAAAAAATGAGGAGGAAGAAAAATAAAACAAAAAAATTAGGAGATTGAAAGGAAATCAACAGTTTCTTAGCAAATAAGTTAGTAATTCGGGCGGGTCCATTTTGCATTCAAATTTTTCTTTGATTTCCTGAAGTTTCAACCTTCTCCGAACATGCGGAAGTTGGTAACTGCAAAATAGAAACATTATTTGAGACTGACTTTTCTCGTTTCACGATGCAATTTTTTCATTCAACACAAACCTGTCACTATCTAAGCGACGTCTACGACAAATATTAGCCACAGTTTGTCTCACCAGCTGACCGGCAGATCGTCTACTCATTATCATCCCATCGACCAGCGGAGTAGCGATATTTATCCTAAAATATAGTAATTCCTTAGAAGAAACTGAGAAAAAACTAATAGGAAGATAAATAGCCGATTAAATAAAACGCTACCTGTTCACAGGGCCTTGTAATTTCACTTTTAGCAATCCATTTTGTAATGGATGAAGAAATATTATAAAGCAGTCGCGAACAGGATCGATTTTCGCATTACCCTCGAGCCCAGTGCTCGTATACGATAAAAGGTCATCTACGAATGAAAATTAAGTAAATATAAGAATCTTACGAACTTAGGTCCGAATTTAGAAAACAGTCATAAATAGGCACACAGTTACGAGATTAAATGGAAAAAATATAAAATAATGTAGTCTTACTTGTGGGAAAATTTAAATAATCTTCGAAACTCTCGAGCCAAACGAGCATTACTGTTGTAATCAAACACGATTTTTTTTTGGAGAAAACGCCGCTACTCGACTGAGATTTTTCTGAACCTACGCCGTCCAACGACAAAGTTCTCATTTTATCGGATGACAATGAAGCACCAGCGCCAGCAACGCCTTTATCGGGTAACGAGGAATCGCTACTCATGCTAACACTTCTTTCGCACCAATTTCCTACATAATACCCACAAAAAATAAGTAAGAATGAGGAAGGGAAAAAATTATAAACTGAATAACAGACAACCAAGAAATTTAATTCGGTTTACTTGTATTATTTGTTAATACTTTTGGCTGTAAACTAGGAACCACGAAGGCGATTTCCGATATTGCATCGGACCAGTAAATAATTCGCTCCCGACCGTCGTAGAGACTAACACCTTGATCTAATTTTTCGGTGAGTAAATGATCGTCAGCAAAAGAGGATGTGTTTTCATTGTAATCTATGAAGAAAATTTGCAGCATTAAAATGGGTAAAATATTTTTTTGTTAATTATCTTTCAGATTTTATTGGCCAGGAGTATACTAATTGTTGAACGACTCGCTCATCAAAGGGTAGATGTTGACATAGTAAAACCTCGTATGTATTTACATACATGTAGACGTAGCTACAGAAATTTTCTGGGCAGGAAGCTACAGGCTAGAGCTAGACCTCAATGAACCCCTGAATTCGTTTGACTTCACAGCATTTTCATTTCTTTAGCAGCGTACCCATAAATTGAAGGAGGGACTAGAGAAATTTATTACTGAAACTATATTTATATAAAGAAAAATCGCGCGAAGCACGAATGATTTCTATAAACGAGTACCCATTCTTTTGAGGAAAAATTCAAGGCTCAGCGGACCTTTTTTTTTGGCACGCCACGGTTAGCTTCCAACACTCCTTACCTTTACTATTAATTTTTTAGAAAAATATTTTCATTAATATTTTCTCGATCTATCAGTCAATCTACACATTTTTCAAAAATTTCAGGAAGGGGCTAGACACTTTTGGGGAGGCTTAGCCCCCTGCAGACTCTTTTCACAGCTATGGTACCCACCAATCTAACGAGAAACTTTTTTTTCAAGAGGATCGTGTAATTAAGAATCAAGATTTTTTCTCTTTACCTTGATACGAAATATGAATTCACTTACGACTTAGATTATAACTAGTTGAAACGTGTCCAGTCCAACCGACATGCTGATTGATTTTAACCGGCCATCCTAGTGAGTACAACAATTCAATGAAATGCGAACAAACGCCAGATCGAGACATCTGTAGCGATTGAAAATGCAGAAATAAAATCAAGATTCGGCGGTGTAAATTAAAATGAGTAATAAATTTTAAAACCTTACCGTATTCTCCAATATATCGGCGTATCGCTTCTGCCCAGTTTTGACGTAGAATACGTGACACGTATCGCAAGTTTTTGCCGTTATCTGGTCAAGAAGTTGCAGTTCTCGGGCAAATCCATTCTTTTTGTTATCCAATGCGATTAGAGAACAAATTTCATTCTGAAAGTTAATTTTCAGAGGAAATTATAGAATTACGTAACAAAGATACGTAGAGCGGAAGATCATCTTACTTGTTTCGTACTATCGGAAGAGTTAGAACGAAATTTAGACAAGAGACCTAAATGGCAGAGAAACATGCGAGCGGTAAAAAACTCGTGGCATGTAGAAGGAGGATTGCATTCTCGGAACGTATCATTTCTTTCCGCGTATGTTTCACATTCAGCGAGGTACTGTTGCTCGATAAGCGACTCGAGTTTACTATCGTCGTCGGAGACAACACTCTCCAATGTTGGAATCGCTTTATCGCTATAAAAATAGGAAAAAAAAAAAAACCAAATGTAATTTCGAACTGATGAACGAATAAATATATGTACGTTCATGCGGTAGGAAAACGTACGCTTTGTACGCTTCAATTCGATTGATGCAGTCGGGGAAATAGCGTTGATGAACGTCCGGGATGCAACTAGCCTCCACCATTGAAATGGGTCTACCAGTAGAAGTTGTCATCGAGCTGCTGTGACTTTGTTTGGTGGTAGAACGATGACGAGGTAAATGTCTCAGTTGTAAAGTCCACGCATGTCGTCCAAAACCATTTCGAATAAGCAGCGTGATAGTCGGTTGAGGATCTATACGAATTCAAAACGAAAGGTTACTTATTCTTATATTTCAAAAGGCAAGAATAGTATTCGAATATGTGAACATTTGGGGGGGGGGGCTGTGACGGGTGATGGACCAAGGGTAGCACAGATATAGGTAACAATAAAATAATTACGTACCTTGGTCATTTCCCAAAGGTTCTTGTAACAAAGCGATCATTATATTATTTTCAAAAATAAAATAATGAAATTTGGATACCGCTTGCTCGTACGTCAATGAATTACTCTGAACTAAAGTAGACGAACACTGTTTCAGTAAAATCATTTCGTCCAGCAAACACATCAGTAAATTAGCTCCGGTGTCGCCCTGTAATAATAAATATTGAACATTTACAATCGAAAGAACGCTCGATTTGAACGAGTGAAGTTAGAAAGATACAAACAATTTCTTCAAGAATAATGGTAAGCAATGCTTCGGCGGCATCTCTAACGCGTAAAGAAACAGGCTTCGATTCCTTTTCATCTTTCATCCTAATCGGCTCATTTAATTTCCCCTGTAAAAAATTAAATTCCACGGTCGAAGAGTTTTTAGAAAATCAAACTAATCTTAATCCTAAAATTACTCAAAAAGGATGTTAATTCATGAAAACAAAAATAATTTACCAGCGACTTCGTTCCAGAAATACCTAATTCGACAACTTCAAGAAGAACGTTTAAGCATTCTTTGTCTTTCAGTAATAACGGATGCGATACGAGCCAATGTGTAGCGCACTGAAATGCAGCCACGATGCTCGAATGTAGATCTTTGGAATGCGCTTGCGGTGGTCGCCGACACTGATGCGTAATGAATTCGCACAGCCAATTTACTGCACGTTTACATTCCAAAATATCTACGATAACGAAATCGTAAATTTAGCTCCGAACAAATTTATTGACCGAGTTAACAACATAATAAGAAAACATATTCTTACCCATTTCTCGAATACGAATACGAGCCAAGCCAGAAAGAAATTCTAAAGCTGCCAATGACACGTTAAGATCCATTTTCCAAACCGAAATCAAACGGTGACATACCAAATGCATCGATTTGACAAACAACGAATATGCAGACTCTGCCAAGGTAAGAAAAGATACATTTAAAAATGAATCACAGAATTTTCCTCTCGCGTGTAGATTATTCATATCATTGTACTCGACGCAAGTTAAGGACATTCTTCAAAGCTATTTCAATTTTTTCAGCACAATCAGCAAAAATGATTATTACTTCAACTTTAAATTTAATAGTTTACTTAAAAATACGAGTACGGTATGTCAGATTCCGACAATATAACTTTACCTGATGTAAGAATAGCAGATGAAATGTCATTAGGATTTTCAGAGGCCGCCGAATTAGAGTAATTAGTTTGTTCGCTCAAAGCTGAATCCTGTACCAGGAACCACAGGCCACCTGAAAATGTAAAAATTACAAAATTTGAAACTTAATAATTAGAATCACACGTAATTTATAAAATAAAGAGAACATCTTTACGGACAAGTGATATGGAATTGAAAACTCGTATTTTTTCATTATATTACTTCCTCAGTGTAATGAAAATTTGAATAAATTTGCTTTCAAAGCACTTCCTCCGCATCAGACTACGAATAATAAAATGACTATGGCGTAATTTTAAAATAAGAGAAATAATACTCCGAGAACTCACCCAATAATAAATGAGTATTGCAGTTATCGTTTTCAATTTGCAAGGCATTAATCAATAAGTTCACCAAATGCGGTTTAAGTTGTCCGAAAGTAACGCCGTTTGTGTGGGTATTAAGTCTGCATGCCACATTTCCGAATTCCTTAATTGGTAAATTCTAAAAACAAAAATTAATACAAGTTACTCTTTTTATCTGAGACTTGAATTTTTCGACTAATTAGGTAATATTCTTTACAATAAAACGGTAAAAATCTGCAACATCACATCAGGCACCTAGTGTAAGAAACGGTAGGATCTTATAAATCTTTACCACAGATGGGAAAAATTCATACAAAACTAGATGACCCAAAAAAATTTTCACTTTATTGTTACAGCCTACGCGACTGAAATTAGGTTAGTTTCTTTTCATTTTTACTATCCCCCAAAAAAATCAACTTGAAAAAAAAGTATTAACCTGGAAATGCAGAGGCAGAGGTAACATCGATAAAAGTAAATGGATGCAGGCTTTCCGCAGCTCGACTAAAGCCATAGTATTCGAAGTTATAGTGCTAGCAATTGAACTATTGTTCACACTGGAGCAAATACTTGCTGATGAACTACAAGCAGCCGTACTGGCTTGAGCCGCAACTCCGCTCGGACCGGAGGTAAAAACGCTCAAGTTATCAGGATCGACATTATGCTGACTCGAAGCGGTGTAATTAAAGGTCGGATTAGCTTCTTGATACGCATCATTCACATTTGAAACTGAGACGTTCGACAGCGAGTTTGAGTTAGACGAAATGGTGCCCGATGTAGCCCACGAAACTGGATTACCGGTACCAAAAGCTGATACTGAAGGAGTTGACAAACTGGCTGTCGAGACAGCGCTTACGCTTGACATGTTCGTATTGATCGCAGTCCCAACAGCTGCGGCCGATGTAGAAATTACACTGCCATGACTCGAAGTGGCGACTGCCGATGACGTCGAATTGCTGTGAATGTTGGCGGTCGTGATCGATGGAGTCAATGTATTCTGATTATTTGTCGAGATGAGAGCAACATTTTCACTGCAAATATCAATGTAATTTATTTGTAAACAAACAATGCTTTCGACTCCATCGTAATTCATATTGAGCGTGTAGTACCAAAATTTCGAAACATAACATTTTTACAAAATAAAAATGCAAAGCGGAAAATTCAGAATGAAATATTATTTGAATAGAGGCAATAAAAAGCTATTAAAAAGTTTCCATTTTTTAAAAGAGTGATCAAAATTTTTTCAACAGTTTTCAAACTTTTTCAGCGAAAAATGTATTTACACGCTTACTCCCTAATGACTCAGTTTTGCATTAACTTCATGAAAAATTTGGAAAAATGTATTCGAAAGATGCCAAATGGATTGAAATATGATCAATTCAATTATACGGCTAGAAAATGATCTTTTGTACCAAGAGATAAAGAAAATTTGAAAAAATTTTCAAGTCGCACCAAAATGCATTCTTTTCATTTGTCGAAAAAACTTCATTGCTATAAGAATCTAAAAACAATACGCCAAATTTTCAGATTTATCTATGACAAACTCAGTCACCGAAGAAAGTGAAAGCATTTCGAAATGTACAGGGAACAACACCCTTTAGTTATTCTATTCGAGTTACTTGAAACGCAAATTTCGTTCTGGAAGGACAATTTCAAGCGCTTCGACGTAATACGGTACCAACAGTAAAACACCGTCCAAGTCCACGCTGAAGATATCCGTAGAATTGAGTAATATACTGGCCATCACTTCGTCGCATTCTCCATACTATAAATTAATAAATTATATAAAATTGAGGGAAAAAAAAAAAAAGGACAGACCTTCGACTAATAAATTAAGAAACAATCAAGTACCTCTTTCACGCGTAAACCTTGCTGAATGATCAAATAGAACCGGGAAAGATAAATGGGAAGGAGTTCCTCGCCAGTCTTTTTGGCACAAAAAATGCGACATAAGGTGCCAACGGCTTCGGCGCGTCCACACACAAATTTATCGTAGAATGAAATCGTGGATAGCGAATTGACTAATGAACTGGTAGCTGTATCCGGGTCGCTAGAATCGGTGGTTAATGAATTCGGTTGCGAAGAACTGCCTTTGCGCAGCCAAAAGGACGAAATGCTACCGCTACTGATGCTGCCCGTTTCACCAGATGCCACCCAATTGGCATTTCTCGTAGTACCAAAATTCGCGCTTCCTAAAACAGTGAATAGTGACGATCGAGTTCCAAGTAGATTTAAATTTTAGATTACATCGAATCACCATCATACCTGGAATAGGAGGAGCGTTCATCCGAGATATTTCAGCGTTATATGATGCTTCGAAAAGCCATTCGCCGAACAAATGTAATACGCTATTACACTTCGGTCGTAATGGGGATAATAAAGCATTCCTACTATTTGGACTATGATGTGAAATATCTGAAATTCAAAACAACACGTTCAACTTTAATGGCCAGACTGGGAAGTTGGTAAATGTGAAACGAAGACTTACAATTCAAACTAGATGCTCCGTACGATGATGCTTGCCCGCAAGCGTTCGAATTTGACGATGTGGATACATTTTTTCCAGCCGACACAGACGTATTTTTAGATACATCTGTAAACATTTACCTCGATAATTTTAATGTTTGATAAAATCTGAGTTATAAAGGTCCGTATGACTTACTCTTGGATGACGTTACACTGAAGCTTTTAGCTAAACGCCTTCTTGATGGAGGAGTAGGAGAACATAAATCGCCTGCCGTCGATGTATTCAATGGTGGATTACTTCCTGCAAACGAACTCTGCTGACACGATGAATAATCTTCCCACTGAATAAGTACAGGAGTACCTGAAAATAATGAATAACATTCGCGATAAAAAATCAAAATAATCGATTGACACGCAATATGGTATCGACTTGAATGACAACAAAAAGTACCAAGAAAAGCGTCGACTAATGAAGCTACTCCTTTGATGGCTTTGTAAAAATTTAATGGTAAAATCGAAAGACAAGGATGTTCGGACGGATTATCATTGGTAATGGCGAATTGCAAAAATTGTGGTGTCTGACTAATGACATTGGAATGGCAAAGATCAACAGGATTTCCAATAGTGTGGAGTACTCGATACCACGTCTGTACGACACATTCTTCGCTCATGCTACCAACAGTTGTTTGTAAATCCTCATCTCCGGCTAAGAGCATAAAAAAAACATTGCAGTAAAAGTATTATCTTAGTAACATTATACGCTAATTCAATAAATTATTAACCGATTTTCAACTGAGGGAACGTAACCCCATACATAATTTCCAGCACTCTAGATGCTAAAGTCAAATTGATCCGATTCCACTGTTCTATTAGGGCCGTTCGATGACGCCAATTAATAGCCATTTCACGGAGTGTTTTCCATAACGGAGGCGACGGATAACATTTGATGCACGCAGTTAGCCATATTTCTAACAAAACGCTCAGAACTCGTTCGCACAGCTGATCCCCAACATCATCTAAAAGAATAACGAATTTCAGTTTT
This sequence comes from Parthenolecanium corni, assembly GCA_038050395.1. NCBI lineage: Eukaryota > Metazoa > Arthropoda > Insecta > Hemiptera > Coccidae > Parthenolecanium > Parthenolecanium corni. The sequence goes on along the minus strand of JBBCAQ010000034.1, from coordinate 1,087,757 downwards.
TCTGTCATATGAAAATTAATATTTGCGCACGCGCTCATAGAGTATTAGAACTATCTTTTTTTTTCTTCAATTTTAATTTAAAAAAATATATACTCGTAATAATAATAATAATTCAAAATTAAGATTTTCCTGAAAAAAAACTTCTTGAATACTTGTATTTTGAGGTCTAGAAATCTTCCTTCAAAATAATTTTCGCAGAGTCGTGGATAAATTTGAATAATTTTGTATTTTGGTTAGGAAAAGAAAATCAACTAATGAAGAGTATCCATCTAATAATAATTTTCTGTCAAATAATAACCAAAGTGATTGAAATCAAGCGATTGTTTTCAAAAATCAATAATTGACATTCGATGAGATTTTCATAGAAATATTTTGATTCAAAAAATGTAGAAAGAAACCAAGTCGAACTATTAAAAAATCAATATCTTTTTTAAAATCGATCTGCTTTCTGTATAACAAAATCAGAACCAGTGAAACCACTTTCAAGTTTCTATGTTTCCAAATATATTTTTGGGGTGTATTATGTTCGTAGGGGTACTTTGACTTTGAAAACGAAGTAGGTGTTTCTTGCAAATGAAAATACTGATAGTTTCATGGTTCAGCGCAGTGGCATACCTAGAAATTTGCTAAGGCTGTTTTAAATTTATTCCCAAAAAACAGAAAATTTTTCTATTCGGTCCTTTGCGATTAAATTTGGGGCACCTGAAGGGGCATCAGCCCCTTAGCCCCCTTGGATGCCCCAATAGTTCAGAGTTGAAAAAAAAGGGCTATCAGCATTCATTGGTTTTCCCAAATTTTCTTTATTTTTCTCAAATATAGGATTTTTGAGAAGAGTGTAACGAAGAAAAGAAAATATCTAAAACTTCTTTTACTCTACCAAAAAAAAAAAATTAGGTCTTTGGCTCTAAAACCTCCATTTAGCTAACATGGATTTACAGATAGATATACAATTTCAATAGAGTACCTTTAACAGTAGGTGGAGCCAACAGGGTATCGTTAATTGTTAGCAAGAAAAGTAACAAAGTTTGCCAAGTATCATTCTCAATACTTTTCGAAACCTGCGTCAAATGTTGTAACGTTCGGAGCACTCGATGGCACAACACGGCTTGTTTATTGATAATATCACTTCCTAAGAAAACATACACATGCCTTTCAGAACATTTTAAATACTCGAGGGTAATTAAATTACATAACCCGATGAAATGGAGAAATTAGTGGGTTACAGAGTTAGCTTTTGAAATTTATGACCCCTTAATAAAATAAATTATATGGCAGGCAAGAAGTTACAATGATCCAGTGTGGTAAATTCTTACCGATATCCAAATAAATAAAGGACCAGACTTGAGCGAGAAACAAAAAAAAATTCTTTCCGTTAGATTCACGAATTGGTAGACGTAGGAGTGTGAAAGAGTAAACATTGAAATTGTATTTTTACCTTCGCCACTCCGAGGCATGAATAAATTAAGAAAATGAGCGATGATTTTGCGAGCATAAAAATTCGCATCGTTGCAAACTGGAATAGGAACGCTAATTTTCGGTACGGGATGCAGAGCAGACAGCCATTCGCAGTAAACATTTACACAATCGCGAACGGTGTCATGCTCGGTCAATGGTAACGTTAATCCATAGCACATAACCTGAAAAGAGCAACACCAATCGGTAGTTAAATTATGCAGATACAAAGATTAAGATTCGTATTGAAATAATTACCTCCATACACCAATAAACTTCATTTTCATCAGTCAAATTACTCGGTTCTGCAGCATGAGCAATACCTAAAGTCGATGCCAGCTGTTTGACAATAAGAACAGTAACTTGTTTGCCAGCATTTGGAGAAAATTTACGCAACACACTCTTTTCTTCAAGATTTTCATTGCATGATCTGTTGTATAACTTATTCGACAGGGACGTCCACTTGGAGTACATTCCGTGAATGCTGTTTGGACTTCTATAGCGTCCACCAGAATGGTAGGATTCCTTAGAACAAAAGTACTCGTTCGTTAGCAAATATCATTTCATACGAAATAATGGTCAGATGAAGAAGCAAAATGAAACTTACAATTATATTAGTAATGCAAATTAAGCGAATTAATGGCGAAACGTATTATAATATACGACTAGAACCACCAGCTCGTATGATCCATTTTCCCACGATATTTACAGTTAACGCGTTATAATTACCTTCCAGTTAACTCGGTTGAACACTTCCAAATTCATAAGGTTACAAATTGCTCGAAATGTAGAAAACTATTTACCGCGAGAGAACTAATCGCAATTTGTACGAATGTTGTAACAAAGTAAATTTATTACTCTACTTCGATAATAGATTATTACGACCGAAATTAATCATTGAATAAGACGAATAGTATTGTTTTGTAATAAAAGAACTCGTTTAATTTTCTGAATTTGAAAGAAAATGAGACTTTCCGACTTTTGTTTACAAAATACTAAAACACCGTTATCAGAAAAACACGTCAAACGTCATGAAGGATTCATGGTCGATGACGTCAGTTCATCTCTCGTGTGTTTCTGTGTGTTGGTGTTAGTTGGTGTCCACTGTCCACCTGTCCACACGAATTGGTGACGTCACGTGTAAAGCACACTGTTGCCGACATTGGCGAAAACGAAGTTTTCATGAGAAAGTATTTATTACAAAAACTGAAAAGATTTTTTTTAAATAAAATTCTAATTCACTCCTTTTCAAAAGAGTAACATCTATTTTATACGGAGTGAAATTCTTGGGCAAACCCTTGGTATTTGCAAAACAAATTGACTGTAAGATGAATAAATAATTCGTACATCGAAATTTGGCTAAGTACTATCAAGAGGCATCATGCATCGCAATAATAAAATAGTTACGAATCTTACTTAAAACCAGTGCTGCATAATTATTATTCCTTTATAATAGTATGGTCAACAGTCGATATAAAGCCTTGAAAATGCCACAGTTATAGACTTGCAGGCATAAAACATACTCATCAGATACCTTAGACTTTTATCAACCCTTTCTCAGTCAAACGGTAACAAAGTTTAAAAATGCTCCCCTGTAAAATTCACTTCTAGTGTTTTTTGCATTCGCAGCGTAGGTAATTTTATTTATTAGTAAGGGTAAAGAATAAAATGATTGTACCTAACGCGTACCAACTGTGAAAGAGTAACTTCAGGTATCGACCAACGCATTTAGCATCGTTCGTTGAAAATTACAAGTTTTTTTTGTGCCATTTTCGATATACCTATTCGTAGTAGATGGTGATGGTACGGCGTTGAAGATAACGAATAGAGGGAAACTACTTTTTTCCCACGATCAATAAGCCCGTCGATCAGTCTGGGCTAGTCATCTTTCCCGAACCCGCCTCAAAGTCACGATCACATCGTTATTGTTTCTTTCATCCATTTTCTTCCATTAGATTTGCTTTTTATTCTTTCATTTCTTCATATTATTATTCTTTTTTTTTAAATTTTTTAATCAGTTAAAATAAGCATTAGATATTGCAGCACTTCTCTCCAACCGTCGCCATCGAATTACTCGTCAAAATAATAATTTCTTGACGCTTCTCCCAGAAATTATTTCCAATATCTTCTCTGTATAATTATACTAGAACATAGAGTATCTCAAGAAATGCGATAGCCATTTTCTCACATTTTGAAAGAACTTTTTGCACACATAGCCTCCAACATTTTTATATTCGCTTTGACCCGTGATCTGTATGTACATCTAATACCAATGGAGGTGTAAAAAAATATACGTCTCTAGCCGAGCCTCGCTAGACAACATCTGTACAATGAAAATTGTCGCTTACTCTGCTCACTGCTCATATTTCAACACTTTCGAAATTTGCAGAAGATAGCTTTAGAGATTCATCTTCGCAGGCAATGGAAATACCCACTAGAATAGTGAAAATTCTACGGTTAAAAAATTAATATGAAAGTTGAATAAGGTTTTACAAAAATATGCTTATATAAGGTTGGTGGAATATTATACTGATAGGCAGATAACTAGAAGACACATTCTAGTTTAGATTGATAGATTCATCTTATGCACAATGAGCACAAGCCAGGGTCTGAGAACTAGCTGAAAGTCAAAAATTTTTAAGCAAAAACGTTATTTTTCTGACTTTTTAAAAATCACTCGTGAAAAAATTCAGGAGCCGGCCACAAACTGAGCCGCTACGAAAAAAAAAACATAAACATGTATATTTTCAAGTCTCAAGAAATTAAGGAGCTTGACAACCCCCCCCCCCCCCGCCAACCCTTTGAGTAACACCTCTATAAAATCTTAAATTTTGACGCTGCCCAAATAACTTCGACAATAAATTTTTCTTACACGTTAATTCTAATTTGAACGTTTAAATTTGACCAAAAAGACGAGAAAGTATAGAAATAACTCCAAGACTGAGCCCAAACACCTTTTAATAATTTAAAAATTTAGCGTCAAAAATCAGTAAAATTTTTATTAAAATTATTCCTATTTAGACTCTCTGTGGGTGCTTTCATTTTAACATTTTCGACCAAGCCATAAAATACCATGAACATGTTTATGTAAATACTTTTAAAGGCATGAAGAAAACATTTTTATATTTTTTTGGACACGTTTCTTATTAAAAGTAAATGATTTATTTTTCAGACAATAAAATTGAATAAACCAAAAGTTGTAGCCTACAATGGGGAAAATAATTTAATTTGTATCTCTACAAGCTTGCGATTTGCAGTTTGCCCCACCCAGCATACTATGAGAATACTCTTCTCCCAACTACATGTAATTAAAAACAAAATTAAAAAAGAAAAAACAAGATATAATCAAGATTTGATTTAAAAAAAAAAAAGAAAAAAAAAGAGCTGTTGGGTAGTTGGGATTAGAATTAGATACGTACAATACCGGTTTTTATTCGGAAAGAGGAGTAATTCGTACGTCTAGATTCTCTCGACGAGGAATAGGATTCACGAATTTCACACCATTTTTTCAAATCGTAACGTGTTCGCGGAAACCTCGTACCGTCAAACTGAATTTATCGATATTTTTGACATCAATGTACTGCTTTCTCAAGAGAAATGGGTAATTTCACGTCGCAAAGTAAATTTTCAATATTAACTTGGACAAAGTAAGTTAGTTGTGACTATTTTTTCTCCGTTTTCTTTCACTATTATAAGAAATCATTTTAAACATATTTACTTTTTGTAGAGTAAAACTTCCTTTTCGTAAAGACCAAAATTGGAAAACACTCGAAAATTTAGTTAATGAAAGAAAACTAATTTTCAACGTTGAAAATTCTGATGATGAACAATATTCGGACAAAATGACGATTCTAGAACAATTAATTCAAGGTCAAAACAGTAAAAATGACGTTCAGGTAAGTCAGTTTGTACTTTATACATATCCACTGTAAGTGCTTTGAAAAAGTAGTAAAAATATCATAGTTGAAGTAAAAAAAATAGGTACTCAAGGAACCATATAAGATAACAAGCAAATCGATAAAATTTGCTTTTCCGAAACTTTAGGGGGAAAAAAAAACTAAATACAGAATAGCCTGATTATGAAAATAATGAATGAAAAATTTTCTTGATTCTTAAATTGCTACTGAAACCATTCGTTTTTCTAACGATCACTCGTTCAAGAACTCTGAAGTCTGAACACCATTATGAATAAAATTTTATATTATTTAGAGTGACCCAAAATGCATACATCTTAAATATCCTTAAGGACCAACTATAAAATAGCCTTTTTCTAAAACGGTCACATCTAATGAATTCGTAACTTGGCTCATTTGAAATGACAGGGTGAAAGAAATATCAAATATTTAATTCAATAAAATAAAAATTATACAGATATTTATTTTCATCGCCCTTTTTCCAAAAACGAAAAAAGTGATGAATTTTAAACAATTTTGTAGCCAAATCTATAAGCACCGTATATCGCTAGCCAAAGTCTTGAACCGACCAAATTTCAAAAAAACAAATGCTCATTTTTTGACCGATTTTGCATTACTAAGGACCAAAACATCATTTGAGTGCAAAACTAAGAGATAATTATTTGGGACTTGGCAAGTTTTTGACTTGGCGATGATACATGAGTTAAATGGGAAATTAAATAGGTACCTAGTATATTGGTGTTATTCAACAGCTATATGGTCATTTTATGCCAAAACCCAACAATTTAAATATTATATTTTTTTGTACCATAGTAGAAAATTTAAGTGGCATAATGCTAGATGGAAAAGTATCTCAATTTCCAGTGATTATGATAATAGGTCAAAAATTACAATCCGAATACTTTTCTCAGAACTCACATCAGATTTACGTTGTTACGTTTTTCTTACAGCAAGAAAATATTCTCGACATTCCGGTAGTGCTAATGTGCTCAACAATACTACACCAACAAAATTGTAATAAAATATACTTGCCTTTAGGATCAATCGTGAGAGCAATATCGAAATTCAAAGAATGGCTTTACGTTGAAACAGTTCACGGCGAAGACGGCTACATCGAAAGTGAGATATGTTTGCCACTTGGACAATCATCATTATCAACGATACACTCAACCCCAGCTTTTGGTGCAGACATGACTCGTTTCTTAACGTCGAATTCGAATATAGATGACACGATTAACTACTCTGAGCGAAACATAGACGTACTTTATTTACAAGTTGCTGGAATGCAACACCGAATCGAAAATTCATCGAGAATATCCCTGGTTAAAGTTCATGAAGTCAAAGATGAAGTTAGGTTATTCGCACGAAACGACTACATCAGCAATAGTAATCAAACTTTGAGCGTACGACGAGGAGAGGTAGTGCATCTAATCCACGCGAAAATCAAGGGATGGTTTTGGATTCGAAATAAGGAGAATAAAGAAGGTTTCATTCCAGCGGCAATAACAAACTTATAACTTCAACATACACGAGTCATAAGAATAAGGCATCTAGTGCCTAATAAAATGGTATCACGTATTCACGAAATTTAAAATTGGCGCTAATATCCATCAGATTTCCATTGCCTGCGATACATAGCATCTAAAAACACACGAAGAAACAATATGATATGTTAACCAAGTAGAAAAAAATGTGTAGTATGCTAAACCTACAGATAATGTGATTCTATGTTTTTACTATTGTAAGTAATAATACGTAAAAATTAATAACTCGATAATTTGAATCCGTTAGCCGTCAGGTTTAATAGTTTAATTTCAACTTGAAATTTGAATATAATATTATCTCTATACTCGAACTCGTAGCCGAATAAAATTAAACTTGAAAATGTTCAAATCTAAGAGCACGTTAGAAAAATAAAAATAAAATAAAGTTTTTTCATACCGCTGATGAGTTTTGCGAGGAGGAAACAGCATAAGAATAAATAGTGCCGCTGGAAGATTCTATTTTTGTATGAAGTTCATTATTGTAACTCAAAACCGAAAAGTATGGCGCCATTCCACCCGCAAGAATCTGATCTTGGTGGAATTTGGCTACATGAATTCCGTCGTCTTTGGTTTTCTTAAAAACTGACATGGGAAAAGTTAAATTCCTTAGGTTCCATAAAGACAACCGAACGCCGCCGCCGCATAACTAAAGTGAAAAAAGTATTACAGGTAATAAGTTAAAATGAAATAAATTCAAAATCAACGTTTCAACTTACCAGCCAATCATCATTTAGAGATACATCACCAATCCACGGTCCCAAATCGTTACGACAAACATCTTTCTGACGATGAGGTTCCAACAAATTAATCATCTCCGATGTCCGACAGTCCCATGTACGAATAAAACCATCCTCACTACCAGAAACTAATACATTATCCCTGCAAACAATAGAATTTCAATTGTTACGTACTTACGAAGGAGAGAGGCAAGCATAACATCAATTTGAGTTCAATTACTTAATATCTATATTATGAATATAATCCGTATGACCCGCATATGACCGGAGCAGACGTCCGTCTTCTAAACTGAACGAATGAACTTTATTGTCACCGCAGCCGGCGTACAAAATTGATAAATTCGTTTCAGCATTCTGCGTGATTTTCAAGGCATTCACATCTGCGTGGGTATCCGCATTGTCACTGCATAAGTTATTAATAAATTAGTGGCATTCTCGCTCATAATCACACCAAATAATGATGAAATATCTACCTTGATTTGGGAATGGAAATATTCCAAGCGCTCTTAGGACACGAATTACTGCTCTCAGCATTGATAAGATCGTTCCAAGACCATCCGACGATTTGATCGCCAATACCAGCGATCAAAAATTGATCGTTCGAAATTAAACTGGAAATATGACACGTTTTACTCGCTTGCAAGAGAATTTTGTTTTTGGGCGCTTTGGAAAGTCCTTCCTCGAAAAATTCAACTGAATGATTGGATAGAGCGCTCAATCTATAGAAACAAATAACACCAGAATGGCAGAATAATATTTTTTAAAAACAGTATCAAGATGCAATATGAACGGTGGTCAAATCGTAAAATTGAGACAGTACAAGAGGGCAAAATATTTGGCGTTGGTAGCCAATATGCTTTTACATGAGAATATTACCAAAGTACGACAGATAATTTGAAAAGTATAGAATACTATAAAATTGAGGTATTTTATAGTTCGAAAAGAAAAGATTATCGATACATTGGTAACTACATACATCATTTACAGTCTCGAACGCACCAGATAACAAGACCAATTGAAAAATATCGTCTAACAACTAAACGCATTATTTTATATCTTTCTATCATAATAACTGCGACATAGGATACGGGCTTCGCATTCTATAGATATCCTAATCCTTCCAGTCTGAATTATGCCAAGATAGGGTTTAACATTCAAAGATAGCACGTTGGTAATGTTTGGGCATAAGTCTGTTTCACCAAGCGTTTCTCAAGTATGCTGTTTTAAATTGGAATAGTCACGCGCTGGAAATGATAATTTTACTAATTTGGTGGATCCATAATAGAATGTAGAACAAAAACTTACTTATATATGACTATGTCACCGTAAACATTGCCACAAGCAAGATACTTTCCACAAGAAGAGAATGCAGCTGACAAAACAGTGTTATAATAGCTTTTATCGACTGTTTTCATCTTGCACTTTAGACTTCAACGAATATAGCTGAAAAAATTAAACGTATTCATAAAATGTATCATCATAAGATATAAATTTTCACAAAAAGATTTCAAATGTTCAGTTCATAAAATGATGACCAAGCCGGTCTGTTTGGTTGATTAGATGATTGGTCCGAACGTGTGAACAATACATTCGTATTCGTTACAGTTACATAGTATTCGTGAAAAAACGAATCAAGGTTATCAATATTTATCATTCTAATTCATTACACATGCCGCATGCGTACACTTCACTCTGAGAAGACGCGCATGCGCTTCAACGAAATGAAAGTTAAAAAGCCGATTAAAAAGTAAAAACTGCATCCTATGATATTTCTTTTTCATTTCAGTTAATTTTTTCCTATAATATTTTACGAGTATTTACTATTTAATATTCGATGTTCAAGACACTATCAAGCGTTAATATTGAACTGAAATTCAGAAATTTGAAAGAAAAATGAAGAAACTGAAACATAGAGTGATGAGTAGAGATGAAAATTTATAAAATTGAATTTCTTATGCGTAATAACACAGGTCCTTTTCATCAATTGACTCGCCCACGCGGACATCCCGAGAGAGGTTCATGATCTTTGCTACCGTAAAATATAATTTTGTAGTTTATTGAAATGGAAGATTAATTTGACTAATAATTATGAAATAAAAAAACTGCAGATTTTAGAAATTTAACTCGAATTTTTGTTATAGCAAGACCAGAATCTTATCTTACACATTTACATTAATATAGAAACATTGTTTCAAGTCAACACAAATTCTTAAATGATATTGACATAAAATTAACAAACCTAGGAAATATATTCACACACACAAACAAAAAAAAAAAAATTGAAAAAAATATAAAAATGAAACAAATTATTATGGTATATCACAGTATGAACAGAATAATTTAAGCCATAACATCTGCAGAGAAAAAAATTTGAATGCAAATGAAAATATGGTAAATTTAGACAATTCGTAAAGACTAATAATACCTATACTTAGTACTTACATACGTGTATATTATGTTCGAAAAGTAAAACGAAACTTGCGATCAAATACTCTGACAAGCGAAAGGCATTTGCAAAACAGTCAAATTATGATGCAGTAACATGGTCCCGTTAAAGCTACTATAAGTTCATTCCACTAAATAATATAATACCTTCAATCAAATGTTTTGCTTTTGCATCGTCAATTCTCTAAAAATAATACCTGCCTACTATAATTTAGAGGGAAAAAAATCATTCCTTGAAGCCTGAATCACAATCTTTGTTACTGTCATTAGACACGGTCCGGTGAAAATGAGGCGGACTTCGTCTTTGTTCATTTTTTATCAAAGTTCTTCCATGAGGTGCTACTGTGGGGAGATCTGCAGCACTGACTAATTTTGAATTTACTTCACCGCGGAGGAATCGCTCTAATTTTTCAACGCAAGCGTCCTGGTAATCATGGATCCACCTGAAAAAATATAAATTTCTCAATCAACATAAGTCATAAAATCACAGCCTATTACGAGTAAACAACGAAATAAAAAGTGGTATGTTATAAAGTCCCTAATATTCCAAAAAGGGGCACAACTCATTAAACAAAATCGTATGAAAAATACATAGGAACGGACGTCAGATAATTTACATTAATTTTTTTTACTATCCACAATCCACATAGAAAAATGAGAAAACGTCTTTGCGTGAATGCTAGGTTTGCCGAAGATTAGTTCTTATAGAATGATTTTCTTGCAGAGCAAAAAAACAAATTTAGCAGTCGACAAGTCGACACATTTTCCATCCTCAACAACCTTGATACAGAGAATCCAATTTCAGTTTGCATAGAAAGAAACTGAGTAAATTTTGAGCAACTTTGTTTCTACTCTCCCAAAAAATTATTATTATTACATTAAGGTTTTCCATAAAGAGCACAATTCTTTAGAAATGAGTAACATCTTCTGCCCACTTACTTGATGCCATTGAAATGGCAAATAGCTCGCATATCCTCGGGTAGATTTTCTGGTTCCGGCCATTGAAAATTATCGGTTATAGGAATAATGTTGCATTTATTTTCGAGAGCGGCCACGATTTCCTAATTGATACGGTTCGTAAAAATATATTACCGATATTCAAACAATAAATAGTCGCAAGTAACGAGAAGTTGAAAATTAAATCTGAATAAAAACTTACTCGGTGAACCCAGTCTTTGCATTCGACATCGTTCAAGCACCTGTCCAATGCATTTGGGGTCAATACGAGGATGAAATTGCTCGCCTGTTTAATACTTTGTAGAAGATTGTTGTCGAATTTACCAGCTTCTAATTTTTCTACATCTATAAATACTGAAAAGTTTCGTACTTGCAGATGAACTTTGAGTAAACTGAAAAACATAATGATTATTGATTAAAAGGTGATGAACGAAACGAATGAATGAAGTGCTGAACATAATAAAATACGTCGTCCTAATTCTATCCTATTAGTTGGCACGTAAAATAACACCGAAAAGATTCTTTATAGTGCGGTAAGTGCAAGAACTTATTTCTTCAGACGCAGAATACCTATTCGTATGTTTAGGTTCGTTAAAGACAAATAGCGGAAAATAGAAATAAGATTAAATACAGAAGGACAGTTTAAAAAATGTCAGCTTTTCAGTTGACAAGCAACGGTTATTCTGTTTCTGAATGACGAGAATATACACACTTTCCAACTTTCAGCCATAAAAATAAAACTTCAAAATTAGGTAGTTGTCGCCAAAAATATGAGAAACGATATCATAATTTTAATAAACTGGTTCTCAATTTAAATTCTATTTCCCCGCTCCATGCTCTTTTTGTTAAAGACAAAAAAAAAACACTGGGCGCATTAAAATTTTCTAGCAGCAAATAACGAATCAGACTTGAAAATAGAGCAACAATATCTTTAATCTCCATAAAAACCAAGGAAAACCCACCCAACAAAAGAATCCATAAAAATTTGCTAGAAAAATTCGTAGTAAGTACACCGAATAAATACGATCAAGGGGAGAAATATTACGCATACCTAGCTAATTGGGAACCATTTGAACGACGATAACTAATAAATACATCCAGAGGTTTCCCAGAATCTTGCTGAAATGTATTGACATAATTATTTTCACCTGAAAATATAAATGATTGTAAAAATAACACTTTCAATTGATTAGAGAAAAGAAATTTTTTACAACGAGTAGTTGTTTTCTCCAAGCATATTATACTTTTCTCAACTCTCGAGAGAAGAAGCAATTAATCTAAGCACTTACTTTTAATGGCTTCGACTAGTCTCAATCTGTGAATACTGTTCACAATTCCGCATTCTTTTAATAGTTGTTCTTCGGTTAAAAATCTGAAATCATAATGGACGTATCAATTTCAACGAACCGGTTCGGTATATGATTGCAATTGTAAGGGAACCAAAAATACAGGCGAAAAAATTCTACCTTAAATTATCTTTATTGACACCAGCATTCAGCATAGAATAAGTATAAACACTAAACTCTGAGCCTATGTTTTGTAAAAAATGATTTAAATTATTCGTATCGCGACTACTGTAATCGGCCATTTTTTTGAGCGAATGTAATTCTCTTGTAAATCTGAAACATTAAAAATTATTCCAAGAGTCGAAATCAAAACAATAATATAAACTTTATAGCCTAGACGAAGAAAAATCTGGAAAAATACAGTGGCGGTTGTGAAGTGCCGAGAAGTCTCACTTTGTCGAGAAGGAATGGAAATGATACGAACCTCGTTCTGCGTATACCGTTTTTAATTCCGATATCATCTTTCAAATTTTCTTCAGTAAGTTTCAACAAAAGATCTCCGTCGACTCGACTTTCTTCAAAATTATTACTATACTCGCAAAATCCAATCTGAAAAAAAAAAAATCCATGTAAATATCCGATATTTTAAATGTATTCTTCCCAACTTTCTACTGAGAAAGATCAATAGAATTTTTATACTTTCAATTCTCACTTTTCAGCGTAACTTATTTTTATTGAATTAATATGCGGGGCAAAATTTAAAAACATTTTATTTTCCTTCTATAGGCAGTACCTATATATTTTAAAATTTTCATCATTTTTATGAACAAAAATTGACTTTTTGTAGAAAAATTTTTGGTAAGTATAAAAAAAAAGTAAGTACTGTTCAAGTTTTCAAAATTGTTATCTTTTCAACCAATATGCAATTTCATTGAACTGATGTATTTTCATATCGAGCGAGATTAGAATGATTGATGCCCACCTGTATAATCCATTGTTTGACATCTTCGACCGACCACAGTGGTACCTGCTGAATGAGCTTATGAGGTACAGCTTCTCCGATAAGACGCAAAGCTTGAGCGGCGAACTTGGACGCGATGGCATTGGGGCAACTAGCCACTTTTTTAAGGCAATCGATTGCGCCAATTTCGGCGAATACTTTGGTATTACCTTGGGACTTCTTGATGCCCGCCTCCATACAAAAGTGAAAAGCGGCCAAATTACGCGCCTCCTCTCGTTTCGAACTGAGCACTGGCACCAGCTTTTGCAACCAGTTCTGGCTCTGGCCATGCGCGTGCGACAAATTCGACGTCGCGAATTCGGACGGATTGTGGCTGGTGACGAATGGCTCGACCAAATTCAGAGTACCTGATTTCAATACTTCGGATTCGATTTCCTTGTTGGCCACAAGGACAGCAATTGCCAGACAGGCGTAGTACTTGACGTTGTCATCGTCGTGAAAGGCCAATGGGAACAACCACATGGGTACTTTACGCTTTATCATCGCTTCTTGATTTTCAGCGCCCCCGTACAAAGATAAATTGGCTAACGCACTTGCGCAATGGCGCAGAGTTTCGAGATCATTTTTACGCCCTTGGTAGAGAACAGCATCTAATCCGCCCAGACGAATCACATTTTCACACGTGCTCTCACTATGTTTGAATAGGTGTGACAAGATACCTAAAAGAATTGGAATAAATACAGGAAAATTAGAAAAATATTATTTCCAAAAACTTTGGACTTAGAGAGTATAAAATTCCTTAGTGCCGAGAACAACTCAACTCTCAAAGGATGCGAATGAAAAATCTTACTGACATTTTCGTAATCCTATTGCAACAGACTATCATGTAAATCAAATTCGTAAAAAAATGTTGATAAAACCTTTACCTCTCATGTCAGATCACCAGGAGGATATTGAAGAGTGTGTGCGAGTTAAAATTGAATGATGAAAATCTTGAATTTGAAGTTGACCCGCCGAAACAAAAAGTCAGCCAGAACGTTAATATTGTACTAAAAAACTTTCGATATTACCTACTCTTAAGGCGCTTTGGTCCTCTGACACCTAAATTGCAGATTCGTAATTTAATTGGAAAAAATTTGAACGTTACTCACCTGTGCTCACGCGAGAGTGTTCCACGGTGATATTATTTTTGGTGCAGATGCCATGGACAACTTTTTCCAATCCATTTTCGACGACATACGCTCGATTGTCGGTGGTCAAGCATTGTTCCAGTAACTTGGCACTGGAAAATTTTACCACGTCGTCTTTCGAATCGCAATTCGAAATCAAGACATCCAGTCCGCCGCATTTACGAAGCTCGTCGCATAATTTGTTGCCCAGCTCGTGACCATGCTTTGGAATAAGCCACGCTTTTGACATCATTTCACTCAATTTATCCAATATCGTAGGAACCTCCGTCTTGAATTTAGGATCACGTAACGTTTCGATGGTATCCAGTAGTCTAGTTGAATATTTGATGATGGCTTTTTCCACATCTTGGGGACTAGCATTCACACGTAATATGTTCAGGTCATCGAAATTTTCGCATAAAAATTCTTCCAACGAATTTTGTTTGGCCAGTAACAAGGTTGAATTAATTTCATTTTTAATGAAATTGTTTGCATTGTTGCTGGACTGGCTAGACTGGAAATATGAAAAAGGAAAATATTTAAAAAAAAAGTTTATTCCAATTTACATTATAATGAAGACTGCAACGAATTTTATAATATTTTACAAATAAAATTGAAAAAGTTAACAAATCCATTTTTGGAATTGAAGAAAAACTAGGAAAAGCAATTACTCCTGCACGGAATATTTGTTTGTTTCCCTAGCACTTGAAATGAGACCCCGTTTTGACTATAATATAGGCTGAATGCAAGTCCGATGAAAATCAAGTTATATATCCTTTGAATCACGCTATCATCAGTGGGAAAACAAATTACCAAAAATCCAATTTCTTAAAGTTTTTCATTGATTAGATAGGTCTAAAATGGGTTCAAATCTTCTTTTTTTTTTTTTTTTTGTAATTGCTGGCTGAAGAAATTTCTTCAGTATCGAACAATTCCACCAATTGGAAATGATTTTAAATGTGTTTGTTATAGTTAATATTATTTACGTTTAAATTAGCGCGCTTAAATTAGAAAACATCGATTCGATTGTTAATCGATTTCAGCAAATAAATGTTAAAATCATTTTAAATGAATACGCTGGTTATTCTTCCCAATGAAAATGAACAAGGTAATTACAGCAGTTAGAGCGATGATTATTCGTCGACGAGAGGATTTCGGGTTTGACTCTCAACACAATTTTAAAATCCAACAATAAGATGCTAAAAGTTGCTATCAGAAAGATTGATCAATTATTGACTGACGTATAGGTTACATCAGTCAAGAAAATTCATTCTTAGAAAAAAATTTACTGCGCAGTTATTATTCGATTAAAATCTGTAGTTGGTCATGAGAAAAAAAAACTAAAAAGTTGGAAGGAGAACCGAAAAATGAAAAAGCACCCATACAAAATATTGGTATAGACCTTATTATTCAGATCGAATTCTGAGGGCAATAATTAGACAAAACATAATAATTAGCGGAGTAAAATTTTTTTTCTTTCCGGGATGATCAAACATTACCGAGGACTAATCAACTTTAACCTTCGATTTTCGATAAAAATTATTTTTCAAATAAATAATAAAGGTTTTCATAGGTAATACGTATAACCTAACATATCTGTTCGAGACGAAACTTACACTAATTACGAATGCCTACAAAAATCAACTACAAATACTCACATGAGATACAGAAGTAGAAAAATTTTTTGAAGCGGAAAAATTGCTACTCCGATGGTATTTACCGATGGTCTGCATCTGTTGTTGAGCAGCTAAACCTTTCTGCACAAAAGACAACATTTAAAACGTTACCAAAATAGTTCATTTGGTACGAAGAATTTCGAACTACTGGTTTCTTTAGCGCATATAATTTTCATTAATTAGGGAAGTATCTCTAATTAAAGAACGTAACTCACATTTCCCAATAATCAGAGATAAGGAGTAGTGGGCGCACTATAATCATAATGTATACAGGATGTGAAAATTCCCAGATGAGACATTTTGTCAGATCCAATTACGGAGAAAAAAACCAATAATTATTATGCTATTTCTATAATTGGCAACAGCGAATTTAAGAATCAAACGATTCTATGTAGAGAGAGGAATTTAGGGATGAACTTATCGAAATCTTTGAAAATGGCCTGGAAATTACTCATAGGCGGAAAAATAGTTCTTCTTGAAAATTTTCATGAAAACTCTACTCTTTAAACTAAGGCTACCGATGTGCGGATAATATTTCCAAGAAATCTGTAGGCAAGTAAGATTTTTCACGGCATAAAAAATAACCATAAAAAAATCAACGAGTGATGAATGGAAAAGATATAGTTTTGAAAATTTCACGATAACTAAAAAGCAAAAAGTGCCACAAAAAAAAAATAATTCCAAACTAAAATCTTATGTAAGTATGTCTTCTTCTGAGTAACACTGGCCTTATAATCCACCGAATGGATAAAATTTAGAATGTAAATTGAGACAAACCTAAGCTCTAAACGTAATTAAGTAGAGTCGTATGTCCTTATTCTAGACCTTAACGATTTGAGATAGGTGAGTATACTATACTACAAATTTGTTCTTCCTTTTTTCCCCATCGTATTTGATTTTTTGAGCAAACAAATAAACGAAGGTACTGGCTACATGCAGATACGTAATAGTTGAAAACCATAGTCGTAATTCTCATGATACCGTTAAGGGTGTATTAAAATTCAACCCAGACGGACCAAATTTGCAGCTTCTCTATTAATGATTGGGTTTCTGAGGGATCAACCCGAAGCTGAATACTCAAATCAGTCCATGCACCTCGTAGTTCAACGGTTATTTACGAGTACCTATGTATATGTATGTAGGTACATAAAATGTCAGCAAAATTCATAAAATTTTTCACTAACAAACATATCGTAATTTGTGCCAAAATGATAATGAAGAAGCCCTCAGGAAGGTTGTGTTCTTCAGTTTTAAAAAGCAGGAACATATTCAACACGATGTTTTCTCAGTTTTACAAGAAACTGAAATACCTAGTTGGGAAAAACCAATATTTTTCGTAGGAGTTGAAGACGAAAAAAGAAACACATTCGTTCAAGTTCAAAGCTAACGGAGGAGGGCAGAAATGCTATCACAGAGACAAGTTTTACGACAGTAAGACGATAAATGTGACACAAGTCCGACAAATTCCTTCCTAACAAAAATTATTCTCACAACAATTGCAAAAAAAAAATAAAAAAAATTAGGCACCACAAGGCGCGGGTAATTTTCAGAGAACTTGCTTTTTTAACGCTCAATCAGTCGAGATAAATAAAAAACTTAAACGACGACAACAGTGAGTGAAAAAAAAAATGGGAACTACCTAGGTGAAGTAAAATTAGTCTCGACAACGATGCATTGATTCTAATTTTTACAATCAAATAGGGTGTTTTAAATGGCAGTACATGTCTACTCTGAAATCTAGTTAGGTAGTTATATTTTCATAAAAATTACAGACATTGAGAGAAATTTTCGTAACAAAATTTGCTGTGCAGCATAGATCAACCAAAGGGATAATTCAGTATATTTTTCCAAAGGGGGTGTTAGGGCTAAAAATAAACAAGTGGGTGTATTGCTTTTGGTATTTTTAGATTGATTTCAGTATTTCATACGTGTTGTAAGAACACCGAAAATTATGCAAACCACGCCATTTCTATAAGCTTGAAAACTCTTTGATAAAAAAAACATTTTCGACTTATATTTGTACCAACACTTCCTAACACGCAATATTTGATCATTTGATCACCTTAACTGGTAAACTGAAAGTCCTCAATGTCCTCTCAAATTTTATAGAATGCAATCTGAGCGACGAAAACGTAAATTTGTTGTAACCTATATTAAAAATAATGCATTATTCATTTTAAATCTTCTCAGATAAGGTATAAAATATTTGTAACTGGCCGCACTAAGAGGTTCTATATTTCCACGGCAATCTGAAAAACAATAATTTTTACCTCGCAACTTATTGTACGAGTATTGGTCATTCTAAATATCTTTCCCACCCGAAGGATACATTCTGTCTGATTGAATCACTTATATTTTTTCTTATAACTCTAGAAGGCTTAGTAGATGGTTTTAGTTGCCCACATATTTTGATCTAGCAGGAACATTCCAAACAGTGTAGTGGCCAAAGTTACGAACACTAGTTATCAGTTTAACGGAGTGTTCAACATATAGGCGACGACTGTTCTCTGATTCCAACCCCAAGTGTTACGACAAGATGAAGAATGAAATGGTTCGATATCCGCCATTAAAAATGATTTAAGGGTAAGGCAAACTACAAGTGAAAATAGTGAGAGCCATATGTAAGTAGGTACATGCAATACGATAACGAGATAAAATCGGAAGCGTTACCAGGCCGATAAATAAAGTGGAATTAATAAAAACAATGGGTTAAAAAGAGCAGACTCTACACCCCGCGGCCCGCATGTTTTTCAAAGTAGATATGAATAGAAATTAAAAATGAGAAAGTATTGCCAAGAAACCGAGAGGAATAGAAAAATTCTGAACGTTTTTAGAGGTACCTTCTCTGCGGACGACGAAAACGAGTCTGCCTGTAATCGTATCGACGAACTCCCACGATTTTGACTTTCTTGGCGAGTGAAGTCTTCCGCAGTCATTTTTCTCTGCTCCTGTAAATGTATAAAGAGAACCAAATCAAGGACAGAAAATTGACAAATACTATCGACATATGTGTTCATTCGATGATAGAATTTTTTTGCAAACCTTGACGCAACAACGAATAATAAGCGTACGGCAAGAGAAGGAGCACGGTCGACAGTAAGTTGTTGCACGTATCAAATTCATGCGATAATTGATGCGGGGTAAAAATTTTAAATTGTAAAAAAAATAGTCTAAAATACGAAATATATTTTACGAAATGCCAGAAAATACGAAAATAAAGTTTCGATCGAACGATGACTCGGTGACGACTGATGTTTTACGGGTAGAGTGGCTTACTAACTTCATATTGTCTTTGGTAAAATGGAATAGCAATAAGCTGTTTTATTAGATTTTTCACTAGCGAACCCTTTTTCCTTTTCCTGCTCTCATCAAATTACGAAAACGTGATATGAAGTTAGCAACGCAACAGCAGACGACGCGTCGGTCGAACCTTTAACGGATTTTCGCAGCGTCTTTTACTTTTATCGAATTAAAATACAGGAAGAAATGGCTTATGGCATATAGCCCGTGGATACAAAAACACCAGCGGCGACGAAAATATTTCGGTGTTTAATTCACGTGGCAAGGACGTTATTGATTTTTGTTGAAGCAAAAAACAAAAGCAGAAGAAGGACGCTAAAATATTCAAACATGGCACGCAAACATGAAGGATCATTGCTCTTTGCTCTACATTATTCTCTGGTTTGAAATGTACCTCAGAGTTTTCGTTTCGGATACCTACATAAATTAAAAAACAATATAAAAAATAACTTCCATCCAGCTTCTCTGCAGCTACACACGCATATGTGTATACTCGAAGAAAACTCACACATCAGTACATTATACGTGAATAATATTGCTGATCATTTATGTAGAACGGAAATGGCGAAAAAAGAAATCACGAAACGTATTGAAATTTAACATTTCCAATACGTGTATTTCTTGAAATAAATCTAACCTTTTTTCCTTAAAATATAGCGTTGAAAATGACGACATAGTTGAGCAATAACAGAGTTTGATGTTATAGTTTTATTTCAAATGTTATGAAGACCTTATTCGTCAATAATGACGCAGTTATAGAGACTTCCAAAAGAAAACTTTCAAGTGACTCTTCAGTGACTCATCACTGACCTGCTATGAAAACTGTGCATGTGCAGCTGACTCAATTTTCCACTTTCCTAACCGATAAATTAAAACAATTCGTAAATCCAAGTCTTTTTCCGCCCAGTCCAAACTTTTGTCCATCGAATGTTGAAAAGTAACCTATTAAGTGATACTTTTTCAGATGCAACAAAAGTTCCTTCAATTTTATTAAATGGAAATTATTAAAGAAAAACAATTTGGAGCTCGTAAAACGAAGAGATAATTACATGTTGGGATACTCGACAATAAAATCAGTTAATAAAAAAATATATTTATACTTTCGAGTGTGTTTATGGGCACAGTTTGGATACGATAAGGTATATAGTTCATCAGACTGAAATTTATAACAAACGTCTAGACTCATCATCAGTGTTTAGTGAACCTAGTTACAAATCTCGGCGCTCGAGATTTTAATCAAGAATCAAATCAAATGTAAGCAAACTTGGTGATTCGAACACAGGTTACCTACCACACCCACACTTCCAGGTTTGTAAAACTGGTTTTAATATATAGCTCAGTTACGTACTTCAACTCGATCTTTCACAGAATCAATAATGAAGTATAGTATGCAAAAAGCGAAAACATACACAACGCAGACAAAAGCATGTATAGGTATTTCATCCAAAAATATTTTCCTTTTGGACTGTTTTTTAGAAATCTCATCAAACCAAAAAAACGGATGGGTACAACTTACAAGTTTAGAATCCAGAGACTTCTCGCTGATTGCATTGCTTAATTGACGCGCCGAAGAGGCGATTTGCTGTTGCTCAATGAACTGCTCACTGAGTAATTTAGTCTTTGATGTAGTGGATAGGCGACGTTCGTAATTGCCACCAGGAAAATCTTCGATAATGCTGACGCTATTTTTACGACTACCACTCACCGAACAAGGAAAGGTAGCGATGCTGGAACCGGAAGCGGAAGGAGTCGGCGATTCCGGATAGGTGACCAGCGGTTCGTTGGTGTCATTCTGCAGTAAAATATTTTCGATCGACTTGCGAAAACCTGGATTGCCTATGTCGAGATCTTTGAGCTCTGACAAGCTGGACTTGATGTCCGATAAATTGCTCTGCACGCAGGACACTTTCACCTCGCTGCTAGTGGTAATCTGACGTTGAATGCTATGTCGATGCGACGAAGAGGATAAAGATGAGGTGGTTGTAAACGAGGTTGCCTTTTCAGAACTCGTCTCATTACTAGATGAGCTTTCATTTGCTTTTGACTCCGTCATGAAACTGCTATTATGATTCGTTCCTGATAATCTAGTGCTTTCGTTGGATATCATCTGAAAGTAAACAATTATATCGATATAGGTGCATAAAATGAAGCTCTAAAAAATGGGAGTCCACAACCTAATTCTGAATGTACTTTCACAATTTAAGAAGAAAAAAATTATTACTTCAAGAGGATAAATACAGTATTATTTCGCTCAATGTTTTCGAATGTACACTGACAAGCGAGTGCTTGCCTCCGAAACCGAAATAAACACAATATTAAAATAATTTCTTATTATATGTCATTCACAAAGAGCACCTCTGGGAGAATTTGACAATTTTTGTGACGCTTCAAAATCAACAGTTATTTTATCCACAACAATCGATACTCTCTTTTTATCTCGCCCATTTTCATAATCCAACATTATTTTTCAATATTATGAAGATTTTTATTGTGTAGATGGTGAGTGAGATGAAATGGTATAGGTATACTTTTTTGGTGGAAAGAAATAAATTTTTTCCAGAAAGAGAAATTACATAATTAGGTATAATAATTTTAATCTCTTTCAAAAATTAGTTGCCATCTTTTTCTTTTTTTTTTGTCAAAAATAGGTACTTCATCAGGGCTATTAGCATTTATCGGGGTTATTTGACAGACATAAAGTACCTATACCAATACAAATGCAAGTTTTAAAGACTAATCTCGGAGTAATGGACAAGTACGGATGCGTCTATTTTGTTGTGACAAAAATTAACTCACCTGTTGCTCACTATGCGTACGAACAGGATCAAACGATACATTATTATTTCCATCGCTACTCGTATTATTATTAGTATCGTTAATAGGAATATTTATACTGGCATTTATGCTACTGTTAATACTGCTGCTGCTTCTATCGCATTCAATACTGGCGTTTACGTCGTTATTATCCGACGAGATATTATCACTACTATTTGAATTACTGATTTGATTTGTAGGAGAGCTGCGATTTCGATTTGAGCCGGGATTAATCTTCACTCCTATCTTCGATTGGCCGCTGTTGAAACATTCGTTCAACTGAAAATAAAAAGTGAATAAATTAAATTTTTTCAGATTTCGTACACGCAAATTCTATTAATAAAAACTATAAGGCACTAAGTTAGAGGATAAAGACGAAGTATAATTTTCAGTTGTGCGCCCAGGAATTTTCCAAAAGTAAAGCCATCAATTGATAATTCACTCAAAATTCATCTCTCAAAGTGGACTTACCAGTATCGTTACATATTCTAAAATCTGAGTCTGTTTTCATATTTTCCTTTTCTTCCCAGGGAATTGGAAAATAGAGATACAACGCTTTTTCAATCCTCCCTTCATAGAACTAAAGGCATCATTAACAATAATCCAATTATCAAGTATACGTATTTATATGAACTGCCAAATCTTAAATAATGAGTAAATTAATAAAAAGTTACAGGTTCAATGGAGGATTCGCACTTACAAAATGTGCCACCGTAGTAATGTCGAAAACACTTCAATTTTCGCCAGTCATAACTCGAACATTTCGAACATTCTTACGAACCACTACACACATCTACTTATTGTTTACGACAGGATATCGGTACCTACTTAAATCTCGAAACGTTAAGTCCTAAATGCAGAAAGTACGAAAAGAAAATCGTTTAAAAAACGAATAAGAACGGCAGAAGTACCTACTCGAAATAAAATTTTTCAACATTTATTTATGAAATTAAAGTAACAATATCTATCTATCCATTTTAATAATTTGTATTCAAATTTCTACATTCGTGAATCTTATACACAATCAGGTTAGCACTAGCAGTACCAGGTGGCGTCATTCAAAATTTTGAGATGGATTTTTCTACGAACCAATATTTTGAGAGCCCCTAACTTGTGTCATACGACGCTACCTGGTCCTTTGAATAATCGAGTAAAACCTGGTTTTCCTGGTGTTAAATCGTAATTTGCGATCTACCAGACCCCAGAGCTGTATATGAGGGTCAAGGGTGTATGTTCACAATGCACGCTTCTGTATTTTGTTTTTGCTAAAAAAGTTGAACTGACCGGGCCCCAAGAAAGGGAACTCATGGCTAAAAAAAACGATTCAAGGGCTTTGAACGACCGAGAGCTCTCCCCTTTGGCCGCCACCAAAAATTCCGACGACGCGAAATTTAGCCATAAGGTCGCTTTGTTGGGGCACGGTCACCGAGGTCCGAGTACAGTGAAATCAAAATTCAAATGGGCCCGTTCACAACGATTACTTTTGTTTTTCGACTTTTACTGCATACCATCTCTTAGTAAAAGCAAAAGCTAAAGACAAAAGCAAAAGTACATTGTGAATACACCTTAAGAAAGAAAAAATATGCTTTTACGGAAATGCACATCTGTCACAAATTATGCACAAATTAATCCGAATATTTCGGCAATTAACTCACAAAATAATGTTAAGCGGGTAGTAAAAATTGACTTTTTCGGCATGATATAATTCATAGAAAAAATCAACGACTAAATTTCAGCCCAAACTAGAACATCCTATGATCATATGTGCTATTTCAAGACAACCTAAAACTATAGCCCAAAATCTTTTATTCTACACTATTTCTTGTGCTCACTCTCATACTTCTCGAAGGTGTTTCTGATTTTTAAACGATTTTTTCCACTCCCCGAATAATTTTAATTTTTGCACACCAACATTTAATTTCCTGGCTATAACAACATTCAGTATCGACGATTGTTAAATTTGGAATTTTTGAAACCAAACCCTCATCTTCTGATTAAACATAAATCGAATATGGCTAAATTGTATATAGCCATAAGCCGAGCTAAACGGAAGCAACTCAATCCAAGTTTCTTATTGATTGTATAAAATAATATGAGTCACATTATACAGAATGCTGATCAAAGATAACTGAACGGTAGGCTAAAGGCCGTCCATCACATTCCGTTAAAACTCGAACAAATAAGATAAATAAGTACCAATCGCGAAAAATTTCTACACAAACGAATATTGAATTACTTACGAGTGAGAAAAAGGGAATTTCGTAATGGGTGTAGGTGTAGGAGTACCTTCGTTCTCATTTTCAATCACACTTTCGATTTGATCTTGGATAAGATCATTTGCACGCTATCACCAAGCAATCATACGTGAACTTATAAATTTACAGCTAAAAAAATTTGATCTCTAGATCCGACACTTTCGCACGAATGCATACTCGCCTTCATTTTTTATCTTTAATTCAACCGACGGATGCAGCATCGTCCAATTTCATTGAAAAAATTTCCACTCGGTTGCACGGACTGCGCTAATCACACATGCATTCGCCAACCGTAGCAACTAACAAGTAGTCAGGTAATTATAAAAATTAAAAACCAAGTAACGTGGATCCATCGTGGATCTCAATTATGTAGGTGATTAACATTAATGTCTTACTTTTCGACGAAGAAAAATTCCTCTTGGTTTGGCTGTCACGGTCGGCGGCTGCTGCTGCGGCGAGGATGGCATTTCAAGAAAAAGAGAAGCAAAAACGATTTGATTTACCAATTATGTGAATTGGAAGTTGAAAATAATATTTAGAAAGAAAAAAATCGTCTGGCGACAAAAATTATCAGCGAATAAGAAAGAAACCGAAGTTGAAAAAATCACGTATAATCGTTCTCGTGTCGAAATATTACGTTATTTTCAGAATTAAAATACGTTTTGGGATCATAGCGAACGTTCGCGGAAGATATGAGGAAAATAAATGTTGAAGAATAAGAAAAAAGAAGAATTTTGTAGAAGTGGTAAGTATAATATAGTAACAATTCTTTTTTTTTTTTTTTTTTTTTTGTTAAAAAAACGACTACATATCGCCTACCTATCTTCCCGCTTACACCCGATCCGATCGCACAGTCAAACACAACTCGGGTAACGACGTCACTTTATGTACATCTTTTAACCAACTTTAAAATTTTTTTAAAACCACGATCGTGAGTTGCCTTCAAACTAACGGACAACCGCGCGTTCCGATGTTCGCGTTTTACGCACGGTAGTTCAAACTTAAAATTTGTGGGAAATATAAGTGCCAAAAACCTGATAAAAATATATTATACAATACAAAATGAAATATAATAATGTTATACCGAATCATACTTTCAAAAAAAATTAGGGTAGAATTTTCGAACATATTTTGTTCATTTTTTTAAATAACGTGGGCCGGGTTAAAATTTCGACGCAATTTAGTGACTGGTAGATGAAATCTAGAATTTTGAAAATAATCGTGAGACCCAAAATTATAATGATATGATGCAAGTCCAAATTTAGTGATAATAGATTTTTAACTATTTTTTATGTAGTTTACCCTGCACTTTCATTATGTGAGCTTGTGTTTCAAAATAAACACTCGTACGGCTGAATGTGCTGGTATTCATTTCTAGTTCTGAACAGACTATAGCTACGGCCCTGAAAGCAATTAGGGCATTAAAAATTGGACTTCAATTTTTTTTTCATTAAAAATTTGAAACCGTCGAGTTCATTAATTAAAATCACAAAAAATTTTTACAAGTACGAGGGAATTAATTTTTTACAAAATGCTCTGTCGAAAAATTTGGGACTAGATAGCCCAGTCCCTTTTCTCCTCATTCGTCACACGTATGTACAGGAAGTTTTGAGATTTTTGTTTGAATAAAGACCATGTGAAAAAGGAAGAGATTAAGATAGTCGAAGGTATCTTCCTTTTCTCGTGTAAGTCCAAGTCGATAACATTCTTATTAGATAAATGTAAATCGTCGCCAAACACTTCATTTTTTCCTCACAAAATATCTTCAGTGGTAAGTAGTTGGTCGAACGTTTGTCTACCAGTGCGAAAGATGCCTCAGTCAGTACGAAAAACTCGCTACAATTTATTTCAAAAAAAAAAAATATACATATACATATACAGTAGGATTCAAGGAGAAAGAGTTGATGCTGCGCACGCAATTTTCACCTCGTCTCCTTTGCTGTGTTGTCTCTCTTCGTCCCCGATATTACATTTAGGTGACAGACTCTCCACACTCTTGACCCCTCTCCGCTACTCCATACACCTCTTCACGGCTATGATATGAATTCCCATTTCCGAATTGTACCTATATAACCATTAACTATTCACATTGTCTAGTACCTGGGGATAAGCTAATGTAACCGCTTCCCTCGCCCCTCGCCCACAACGAACCTACGAACTCTACATTCATTCATTCTGCGGTACTACAAAAATTGAATTATTTTATTTTGAATTCAAATTCAAATGGTATAGTTCTGTTCCAATTGAAAAAATAAAGCTGGCGAAAGAATATGCAAATGAGAGAACGGCATTTTATTTTAAAAATGCTGTTCATTCGTTGGAGGTAGGAGGAATGCATATTTTTGAGTTTAAACTTCAATCTGAAAATAAAAAAACAGGAAATTTTTAGTCGAATGAAGGCTTAGGAGATAAAAAAGGAAATTAAGGCACTTTCAAAACACGACAAGACGTCAAATCATAATTACAAAATGAATCCTGTTGAGAGTTGGAGTAATTTGCATTCTGTTCCATTCACAGATATGCGGTTCCATTTACGATAACACGAGCACACGAGCACGTAACAGGTAAAGAAACTGCATGGTTGTGAATCATCACGACAGTCTGATCTGATTATGTGTCATCACTCGTTTTCGCTGAACAGAACTGACACTAATGATGAAAAAAACACCACACAAATTCGGCGAATTTATTTTGGTTTACACAAATCTGCCCATGAGGTTACTATATAAAACTTTTCCTGCTAATGCTATCGGCAGAAAGTACATTAAAAACATTTTAGACATGCCACCTTTCTGCGGTGACAATTTTTATTACTTACTGACATATCAGAAAAAAAGTGACGCAAGCCAAACGTCAAAATTCAATTTTCATACATATATATTTTTTTTTAATTAAAAAAAACCGCTCTTTCACAATGGTTCCATTTCAAAAATTTGAAAAAAAAATTAAAAGCAGTTGAAAGCATCGTCAATTATGAGAAACAGGTATATCTGAATGTGAGGGAATCAATTTTTCAGAATTTCTTCGGAAATATTTCGTATGTTGATGCGATTTGTTTAGTATCAACATTTTTTTCCCCTGACATGTAATAATGGCGAAACTAAGGAAACCTCAGAAAGACTACGCCTCCACCAGAAAAAATTTTGACTCCTAAAAAATTACTTTCAAACTAAAGACAAGGTACTTATAAGAGTAGTTTTTTGGGTGTAATGAATATTTTTTCAAACTTTTCTGGCCTCCCTTCCCCGGGTCTCCTCTAAAAAAAACTACCATATTTGTAATTTTACGCCAAACAAGAAAAAAAAAGGCTTCGTCACCAATTTTGACTTGGTGGACGATGATTTTTGGTAATCAATATTTTATGCAAGATTCGAGATAGTTTTTCACTTGGAATGGCAACTCACCTTTTACCTCGAAGATCGGATGAATATTTTTGAATTTTGACGGCAATATTTGAGTTTGCGGAACATTTTTTCGCCTTTCCTCCTTCCAAAAAAAAAAAAAGAAAAAAAAAAGAACGGCTCGATTTTAAACGAGAATTTCCGATAAGTGTAGGCTATACTACTCGTATTTGGCCAACTCCAACTCGGTCGTTTTCTTATTTAAGGTTTTATTCGTATTTTTTGGCTTCTGCTATTTTCAACGAAAGAAGCACCGTCTACTAGTCCGCTCTTCTATTTCTCTCATAAAAGTTTAAATTCTGACGACCTTGAGCTCATACACATCAACGATGACGTCCGTCTTCGATGTAATAACTTCGAGAAAGGTTACCACGTCGTCGAGAAAAATTAATTACCAGTTTGTTTTTTTCCATTTTTTCGGTAGGGCCATTATAAGTTGAGCAGAGGCGGTAACTTGTAATTCTCTTGTGTGGTGCTCAATATTTTCGATCTCATCACAAAAAGTCACCTACACCATTTTACATACCGAACCTTTTCTCCTCCCAATAAAATTAATTCGATAACACGATTTTATTAACAATGAGCTCTATTATTTTTTTTGCAGCGAGCCCCATTTGATATCTTTTTTCTTCTCTCATTTTGCGCGGGGCTCGAGCACGCGACTGCTATGGGC
This sequence comes from Parthenolecanium corni, assembly GCA_038050395.1. Classification (NCBI taxonomy): domain Eukaryota; kingdom Metazoa; phylum Arthropoda; class Insecta; order Hemiptera; family Coccidae; genus Parthenolecanium; species Parthenolecanium corni. Next base: position 1,059,173 of record JBBCAQ010000034.1, on the reverse strand, counting down.
TTTGCTGCCAATGGGTTTAGGGGAAGTAACGGGCCTCTCTTGGATATTGGAGACATGCTGACCAAAATGGAAATTTTTCCTGTATCGAAAAAATTCAAAAAATAAGAAATCCGAATGGTTTTGCAACCGGCAGTACAAAATATTCGATATTTGCTTTTTTTTTAGATTTTCTTATTCGGAATAAAATGTAATACAAAATCATTAGCAGTGCCGAGTGCCATTTTCACCACTCGTAACACGCTGATCCAGATTTAGCAATTCCTATACGAAATATTTAAATCGCATCTGAGATAAATATTGACGAGCTTGTCAATAAGAAATTCTCATGTCCTCCGGTGAAAATGTCACATAAGCAGGTAGGTACTTTTACAATGATTTTATTATAAAACCGAATTCCTCAAATTTGGTGGTTATTTTTGTTCACTTTCAAAGCGTAGTGGAATAAGAGTTCGCGATAATAAAAAAATGAAAAAAAATTATACCAATTATAAATATTGCAGGGCTGATTGTGAGTTAAAATTGGTCGACGAATTCGCAGCGTAGGCATTTTTTCTCACGATTATAACGCGACGACAAAAGAAATAATTGGCGAAAAACTTGCTGAAACGTTTCAATTGTAAACATTGCACTTGTTTTAAATTGTGATTTATGCGGGTCAGAGTGCAAAAATGAGCAAAGAATGAACGTTTACATAATTCTGCATTAGTCATTTCATTATACAATTCTAAAATGAACTTACTCGGCAAAATTCTGTCTCGTAGAAATATTAAAACCACGAGGCAAAAAATATAAAAAAGAGCACGAATCAACAAGAATTTTATGACGTAAGAGGACAGTCACCAGTTGCACTCCCGCGATCATAACAAAGAGGCGAATCTAGAAAAAAATTTATCCTATGAAACAGGGAAAATTTGTTTGTGGTGGTTGCTAAGGATGTGACCTAAATTTCTTTCATATTCCTATATGTGATGGGATCTATGAAATCTGGATCTTTGAAATTTTACCTTCAGTCGGAAAAATAATTATCGAGACGAATGCAGAGCGGGTAAATCGCATAAAATCATACAGTAACAGTACATACAAATTACAATAATGCATCAAACACTCGAAAATCAAATCATACAGTAACGGTACATACAAATTACAATAATGCATCACACTCGAAAATCAAACGAAATTAACATTCGGTAGAGTTTTAATTACAACACATACATTTTGATATAAATATTCAGGCAGTTTGCAGAGTACTATATTTCGAATTTGATTTTCGACATAATCAGCACTCGAGACATTTCTGTTTTCCCAGTAACACAATTTCTACAACGATATCCGTAATAGATACAGCATTAATATTAATCAGACGAAAAAATTGAAAAATTAAATAACTTTTTTAGCCCCACGAAACGCCAAAGTAAATTTTCCATTAGGTACTAAAATAATTTAATCGTTTCCCGTAAATGCGACGCGACGTTGAAGAAAAAAAAAGGCTTAAAATAATTAATCACAATTCGCTTTTCCATTAATTTCCTTTTTTTACAATTTACAGGATTGTATAGGTTAAAAATGAAACTGAAAGATCGTTGAAAATCATTGTTACGCAACGAATAGGAAACAAAAATTGTAGGTACCGATAAATTTACAAAATCTTACAGGTACTTTTACATATTATTAGTTTAAAACATAATAATTAGGAGGACCGTTGAAAAGACTATTTCGTACATCACAATGTGCTTACAAATTAAGGATTCACCATATTTACAGGACACAAAAACGCAAACTTTCATTATACAAGCAATACATTCTATGTAAATACCAAATTAGAAAAAAAGAAATTGAGCTTTGTTCAACGCGCGAACTTTTTTAAAAAAATAAATATTCTTCTTCTTCTTCTTCACTTACGCAAACTAAAAATTCATATTCGTCGCTGGAAGGAAATTTTTCACGAAACTTATTTTTCCGTTCCAAGATACGTGGTTATAAACAAATTTTCTATCGAGGAAATATAATCGTGTATCTTAGAAGTCTTCTGTCGTCATAAATCTTTGGTATGGTTAAAAAAAAAAAAACAATTAAAACCTTCGTTTCTAGATAATCTATATCATTTGAAAGCTTTCTGATTTTGTGCGTCTTTAAAAATGGCAAAATTCAACTAATTTCTTCAATTTTGAATTTTAGAATGGGAAATTCTTTTTTTTTTTTTTTTACTGTCACACAGACTTACAAAAAAGCAATACAACGCGATGAAATTTTTTTCCCAATCAAGAACAATTTTAGATGGAAGAGCTCCAGTATCGTGGAAGGCTTCCGCCTCCATGAGGTATTGGCTGGATGCTCGACGGCCTCTAAAGCACGATACCAGGTAAACGATGATTCCTGAACAAACTGGAATGCGCGGGAGAAAAAAGTTTAATTCCTAAGACTTTGAAAACAGTAAACAGGAGCGCGCGTGAAGATAAAAGCATTAATTACGGTATCTAAAAAGCTTTTTTAAATTTCTATCATAATTTATATTATTCTGTTCCAACAAAAGAAATTACCTGATTAAATATAGTGTAGACGTTAATTTTTTTTTGTAATTATTTTAAGAAATTCGTAATCTCTTTAAAAAAAAGAAAAAGAAAGTGATAGGACGAAATGCTTTTTCACATAATTATGTACTCTCATTTTTCATGAATTTATGAAAACGATTTTTTTGCAATGTAAAAATAATTTTCTTTTTTTTTCGAGTTGATTCGTAGGTCGTTATTTTAAAATCAAAAATTATTATTTTCCATAGCGTCCCCGAAATACTATGAATTTATTATCAACCTAGGTGCGTGAAAAAATTACTTTTCAACGGAGTGGCAGCTAACAATTTTGGAAAATATCAACTGCAGAATTTGATAAGAGCTTGAAAACGACATACTGATAACTGATCAGTAATGCGTACTGCTACTGAATGAAATCCTACTTATAAAAAATAAAATGCTTCTTCGCAATTTTTGTTCAATCAATGGAAGTATTTTAGATCTTCTCAAAAATTTTACACACAAGCATGAGAGTTTCTACAGTTTATATACGACATAAATGATCGCAGTCATTGGTAGCAAACCTTTAAACAATCAAAACGGCAAAAAAATGCACTGAAAATAAAACCAAGATATGGAAACAGTAAAAAAAATAAAAATAAAAAGTTCGACAATGTTTTCAATTAGTCCGTGTAAAAATTTTAAAGGTCAACTATTTAGTTTTGAAAAAATCAAAACGACGACAAAGAAAAACATTTTCTCATATATGTACTACCACTTTTGCAATCAAAAATCAACAGGCAGTTCTCTAACTTTCGCAATTAAAGCAGGGACTTACAACGCAGTTAGCATCGGGTTCTAAAATACGACAAATCAAAGTTAAAAATACGAGTACCTATATAGGGTATTCTTATACTGACGAAGAAAATAATTACTTTTACTAGCAAAATTGACGGGTTTGTGTTCAAGAACCTTCTCGGCTTTCACTTCGTCGAAGAAAGATTCGTCTAAAAATTGATATCACTTTCCTTCCAGTAACGAAATATTTTTTTCACGTTATATTTACCAGCCTTTTTGTTCGAATAAAGCACAAACACACACGGAGAGAAAAAAAGAATACCTAAAATGAGAAAGGACGCCGACGCGTCATAAGGAACCATATGAAGAGAGAGAAAAAAAGTCGTAAAATGATTTTAGCCTAAGGAAGAAAATTAAATACTAATTAATAATACTAAAGCGTTTTCGAAGAGTATAAGATTGAAATATTACCACTGAAACATTAATCACGACAAATGACTTACTTAAATATGAAAATATATATATATGTCAGAGTGATGCACACCGTGCAAATCGCCTTATGATGCCATGCTCGTATAAAAGAAACAAGTCCGGTTTCATTTTTCTAGGTTGAACTCCAATACATATAGAGTTTTACTCCAAAATTCAAACATTTGTAATTTCATCGCCTGACTTCACAATCCAAACTTCGAAAAAGCTTTAAAAATGAGGAATGCTTATACCGGAGTCAATCCCAATGTTGTTGCGATGGTGGTAACTCAGACGGATGAGCAACGGTAGAGCTGCGAAAAAATTAAAAAATTACAATCATTTATCGAGACATACATGCAGAAAAAAATCGGTCAGCTTTTGCAAGCCGTGAATTTCAATTTATTTAAAAAAAAAACACTATCATTTGCCTTCAGAAAAACAAATTGAAGAATAATGGAAACATGTACTAAATCGATTAAAAATCCTAAAATTAATTCTTTAATCGTACGTTTAGTCATCGTAGCCTGCTTCAGCCATAACCGAAGATTTTCGAATTTCAATCTAATTACCAAATTTAAACATGAAAGATTATCGATAAAAAAAATAAACCCATAAAGTTGCAAAAATTAATTACAAAACGCCATAATTCGAAAACAAATGAGCCTTTTGGGCTAATTCCAAAATGCGAATATTTTTGCAATTTTGAGGCCAAAGTGGTCCTCATTCTTTTTCACACAAAACATGGATTGACATTTTTTTCTTACAAAACTGTGGAGAATTGACGAACTGAAAAAACTGCATTGGAACCAACCTTTCTAGACTCACAGGTTGGGAGCATTACATTTTTCTCATTTTCTGAGAATTTTTATTTTTGCACTTGGCGCACTTTGGAATTGGACTCTTCAATTATTTTTACTTTAGCAGTAATAAACGAGAATGGCCAATTGTAAACAAAAAAAAAAAAAACCTTGCTAACTGTCGAGACATCAACACAGATCGCCAAAAATAATACGTGCTGAGTAATACATGTATTACAAGAGCAACGCGTTTTAAAAATTACACATTTTATAGGCAAATAAACCTTTCATTACTTTTCGACGTGATATTTACCTTGCAAAGCTTTTGAATGCAGCTGACTGCGGATTTATACAAAGTGGTACTCGGTTGCTATTATTCAGTTGGTCCGATATGAACTTATGCATTTCCTCTGTAATAAAATAATAATTACATTACTGACGGTAATAAAACATTAATTGCGACTAATTTTCTCTCAATAATTATAAAAATATACGTAAGTGATCTCACACATTAATATTAGGAATAAATGCGAATCAAACTACGAAGCAAGAGGAGCTGTAGTAGCTTACAATCATACTTTGAATAAAAAAAGAAACAAATTCGTTAGAAATCAAGAACGGTTTCCTATTAGACAGTAAAAAATTGATAGCATCTGCCTACGTTACTTATACTTACTTAAAATACAATTCATCAAGAAAATTTCTTGAATTTCAAGTGTTTTCAGCATTCAGAAAATAAATATAGGTTTACATTTTCAATACATTCATACACCAAAATGATAGAAACCTCAAGAAAACTACCTAGGTACCTATGTGAAAAATAGGTACTATTCAGAAAAACCTACGATAATAATAATGTACCTACTTAAATAATGTATGGAGTTGGAAACAAACTGTCAACTTCAGATACCGTCGAACGGGGTGACTTTACATTCAAGGGGCGACTTTACCCACTTCGTTTTAGCCCAATAAATAAATTGCCAGGCAAAAATTAAAACCAAAATACGATTTGGATCGAAGCAGGTAGAAGGAGGAAAAGAAAAAAAAGATCGCCGCCCCTACCTCACTTCACCCAGTAACAGAACAAGAAAATGAAGCGGCGATATGGTTTTTTCCTTTTTCTTATTCATCTTTTTTTTTTAACCACAGACACTCAAAATATTCAGTTCGGTTTCACACGGTTGAAGTTGGTACTTGACTAGTTTCTTTTCAATCGTATGTCTGAGTACAAACATCCTCAAATTTTGCCTCCCCACCCATCAATAACCCGTTAATAACAAATTGATGGGTAAAGTCGCCCCATTGAGGGGTGACTTTACACAAATGTTTTGAAAAATCATAAAAAATAGAAGGAAGGCTGCAAACTCAAACTTTTTTTTACAATTGTGTTGAGAAATGTTAGACCTAAATTTTAAAACCAAATTCACTTCAATAGCTTAAAAATTGGAGGAGTTATTAAAGGACAAAGTTGAAAAACATGAAAAAAGTGTGTAAAGTCGCCCCATTCGACGGTATCTATTAGATTTCTCATCTTTTTAAGAACTCTAGAGGTAGCGTTCAATTTTCATTTTTGTTTTCAACGGTGGAAGTTGAATAACTTCTGACTTTTTTCATGTTTTTTCACGAGAATACACGACTTCCATTTTTGTTTTTGTTTTTGTTTATGTGCACAAACACGAGTATGCACCAGTCTATCGTCGACCTTCTGTTGTAATAATTGTCAACTGACGTTTCTTAGTTTGGACAGATTATAAAAAGCTCTTCAAAATATGTAATTATAACAAAGAGAAACTGATTACTTTGTATACGAAAATGGAAGAGGATGAAAAAAATTCATCTGATAAACATACATGTAGAATACTAAATTTTCTTCAGCATTCGTAATTAGCGAGAGTTTGAACTTTGAAGAAGCACTCGTAAAATGGGATGTGATAAAATTTACAGCGAATGAGCACCACTGGTTATAAAATACATTATCATTCATTCCCTTACCACTAACGCAGTTTAGTCAAGTCAAAAATTCAAGAAAAAAAAATAAAAAAAAGGCTCACCAATATAATACAAACACAAAATTTTGAAAAATTTCTATTGGTAAAATTTGAATTTTTTGGTAGATTTTTCCATCAAAAAACACCAGAAATATTGGAAATCGTAAAAAAAAAATGCGGTAACTTGATCAAGAGAGGCAAAAACCATTTAAATAAGTGTTGAAAATCAAGGGCACTGGAGTTTCGTATGTACATCTTCTTCTGCTTTGGGGGCTGTTTGAGCCACTCAAGGCCCCTCCCCAGGTACGCCACGGTTGTACGATAGCAAAAAAGTACTCCAAGTCAGCCTATTCGATTTTCGATCACCAATTCACTCATTCAGTATTATTGAATCAATTGTCTTTGGTATTCATTCGCTGTAAATTTGGTCACATCGCTCGTAAAATACCTTTTACTTGATCTATATTGGTTAACTTTTTTTCCCAACCATCCTGAAAGGGTCTGGACGCTACAGGCTCCAAGTCAACGTTAAACTGTCGCATGGAGTTGGTGGTAGTGAAACAGCATTTGCACATGCACGAATGGTAACGTAGTCTTCCTTCATCCAAGTAAGGATGATTGAGCGCGTCGACGACACTGATTCGTTTATCCTGGGTAAAAAAGTGGACAAATTAACCAACATACATATTAGAGTGACGAAATACCATACTGAAAAATGAACGGCTAGAATTTTCAGCTAACCGGATCGAAGACGAGCATGCGACAGAGTAAGTGGACGGCCTCGTGAGTGGCTTGATTTGAAAGCGAATATAAAGCTGATAGTGAAGGCAATTTTAGGCGCTGTCGCACCATATGAGATCTGGCTTCATCACACGCTCCTCGCATATCTTCCGGTTTTGGCGTGCCCAGCAAATCGGTGATCAATTCCAACTGAAACGATCGAAATTAGCCAAGTTCATTTTAAATAACGACTCGATTTTTGTCTTATTTTATCCTCGAAGCGGTGGCTAAATACTTACTTTCACATAATCCTATCTTCGGAAGTAAACGAGATAAGGCAATTCAAAAGAGGGAATTTTCTTACTTACACCCTTCATGTCGAAGACTTTTTCATCCTAAGCTATATATGTGTATGTACTTTACATTCTGACGAGTCTATCTAACAATCCCTAATTATTTATAAACGATCTCAACTAATAACAATTTTCCATCTATTTATACACATATTTAATCATTACGGCAAGTTATGGCATAATAAGCTCTAATTCAGCACCAGTTATCAATATACGAGTATGTCAGCTTTTGACAAATACAGAAATCACGCCAGTGTTTTTAAATGCGACACAACATAGAAATGTCTACAATTAAATTGCCACATTTCAATATGATGAAATTTTGTTGATTAAATACGAGAATAATATATGAAATATTCAAACTAAATTTATAAATTGACTAAACGTTTTTTGTTTTTTTTTCAATTTTTGAGACACTAATCAATTTACATTTAAAAACTAAAGTGTTAGTGATGTTACATTTTACAAAAGGGTATAAAATATTTATTCCAGTTTATTTATCGGAGAATCACGTTTCCAATTTTCTTTTATAAATAGGAGGTAGAATACAGTATAATGGGCAATGTGAAATCTAGACTTGAAATTTTATACATTTTCCTCCCAATAGAGTTTTTCTCATCCTATTATGTATTATTACATCGGGTAAAATGAAATGAGCAATTTCTTACTTGCTGAACAGGACTTTGAGCTTGGAACAGGATTCGTCGGCCTAATAACTCGCCGAAAATGCAGCCCACACTCCAGACGTCAATCGCCGTCGTATAGTGTTTAGCTCCCATTAATATTTCGGGTGATCTGTAATACTGTGTGACGACTTCCTGCGTCATGGCTTTTTTCTCATCTGGTTCTTGAACACGAGCCAATCCGAAGTCGCATATCTAATAATGAAAAACAGCAAAACTTTCTAGTTAGAAACATGAACAACTTCATTCAGACATATGTTTAACTTATATAAGCTAGAAAGATTTCTGATACTAAAAGCCTTTCAAGACTTAAAGGCGAACGTTCGCCATCTAGTGGCACTTAAAAACATTATCTCATCATTAGACGGGATTAGAAACTGAATTGTAAGTATACCATTTAAATTAAATATAACCATTTTCTCTACAAATACCAACACATCTTTAATGACAGTCCTAACTGACTATTGTAATAAGGGTCGAGATAGTATTAAAAAAGAATATTAAAAAAAAGGAGGGTGGAAACATGAAAAAACTTACTTTCAGTACGCAGTTACTGTTAACCAATAAATTGCTAGGTTTAATATCGCGGTGGAGAATTTTCGCCGAATGCAGGTACTTCAAACCTAGAAAAACAAAAAAGAAAATGCTAAAAGAATGAAAGAATGATAGGACTTTATTATAAAAACGAAAAAAGGGTTAAACACTCGCACTGTCAAGACATTTCAAATTTTTATTAGCTTCGAATGGTGTTACCAAATGTGTTTTAATTTGTGTTCAATTTGTAATATATGTACAATATTTTGGCGAAGAGGTAATACTCTGGTTTGGCTACCGGTTCGCAGGACGGATTAGTTCAAGTTTTTCAAATATTAAATTCTTTTAAATTTAATTGATTTCATTTCATAAAGTATACCCCGTTGCCAAAGAAAAATAATCAAACACTGGATCGCATTCTCAAATGAGTGAACTGTATTATTTTGGTAGTTGAGCAACGGTCACGTATTTCACGTTACTTTTTTGGTACACAATACGGATGCGTCCAAATGGAAAAATTAAAAATATTCTGAAAATCCCGATTTATGAACGCAGTTTACAACGTAAAAGAAAACTGTGAAATACCAGCTCCGTCTAAATCAAAACAGTAAATTAGAAAAATAAAAATTGCGATTGTACGCTCTACGCTGAAAGCTTACCTCTCAATATCTGATACAGGAAGACTTTGATATGATCTGACGATAAATGCTGCGGCGAAACAATTATTTTATGGAGATCACTTTGTAATAATTCTGTTATAACATATCTATTTAAACCGTTAAGGAAATATAAGCATGTATTTTTAATTGTCTGGACGGGAAAGAAAGTCATGTAGAAAATAGAAATCTCACAAATTAGAATAGATATTTCTAATTTTCTAGGCAAAACAAGTGGGGGCTTCAGTTCCTCTTCAACATTTTAATTTATCTTCGAGCTGATGATTGCTTCGCAAAGAGGATGATTTTCCCAACATTTTACAATGAAAAAATCTTCCCAATCGACTGAAAATGGCTAAGGTATAACGATTTAAATTTTTAAATTTTAAAATCCTACTTTTGAGAAAATCAAGTTTGAAGCATGAATTATACATTCTCAAAAGTAAAGGTATCTTTTCATACATCATAATATCACATTAAGCTTTCAAGTAATACCACACCATATCGCTGATTACTAAAATTTGAGGAAGGATGTTCGGAAATAAGGGAATTTTTTAAAATTTAGTTTATAAAGATGAACACGAATACCTTCTTAATGATCCTATAGGTAGTTGAAAATCAATTTTCCTAACGCGACGTAAATTCGCGAATAGTAGATTATCATGAAACTATCACTGGACCTGGAAGAGAGAAACATCTGCGATCATCTTTACCAAAATGAAAGATTTATTTAAAGCCAAAGGCAGGTAGGCGAAAAAATTTCCCCATTGTCAGAGATTCGAGCACGTTTCACCGACCAAACAGGTTCGTAAAGAGCCCAGTTTACTCGTACACGTCAATACCAACTAATTCAAACGTAAATGATTGACACTTGGCAGACATTTTAAGGGTGCATAAGTACCATTTCATTCGCTGGAAATGTTACAGGTTTCGTAAATTTTTGCGCCGGATTAAAGACACCGACGCGAAATAACTGACGTGAGTAAATCACGCTAACTTGGAGAAACTAGGGACTACTTCGTATGCAGCTGTTGATATAAAATGATCGAAAGATTGCACAATATTCCAACCCCTCTATGAAAAAAAAAGCATTACAAGAAAATCACATACTTAATCTGACGGTATTTTATGAAAAGTCTAGACAGGTTGCCGAAAATGAACAGGCATTTCATATCTATATGAAATTATAATGCAAACTATGAAGCAGACTAGCAATGAAGACATACATGTACTGATCAAATGAAAAAGTTAGTCTCTGTAAAAATAAACTTGGATACGAAAAAACCTGCCAAATTACTGAGAAATTTATCGACCAATACTGTTTATTCCCTGAATATTTTGGAAGTGGTGCACCCACCACCAATGAGAATTACCGAATATCAGATTTGAAAAAAATGCCAGCGACATTTTCATTAGCTTCACATATAAAACAAAAGAAACACAAAAGTTATGGTTGGAAAATATTATCGTAAATCAGATGTAGAATACAGTGGGCGATAACTTAGTAAACTTTTTTTTCAACTACCATTCTACCAAACAACAGACGAATTGTAAAATAGAATTTGACCAAGAAATATTGAATAGATTTTTCAAGACACAATGACTGACGGAATCCAAAACTGAATCCATTTTAACAATAATATCGTAACTTATAAAAGAAAAATTTTATCCATATCGAACAGAAGAACAATAATCGATAAGAATAGAACCAATGATAGGTAAGTTCGTGAATTGCAATGAAAAATAAAAAATGGGCAAATAATAAATCCTAATAATAAGTAGGAAATAAAATAAGGGGAAAAAAACAGAAAGGAGATACTCGTAAGTCCAGTACTAAAGGGCTGTCAATGTGCAGTTCAGTCCGTATATTGGGCTCATTTTTTGGAAATGCTTATAACGCGTCATTTTGGGGGGAACCGCGCGAAGTTCAAAATCGATTTTCCATTAACCGTACAGCAGCGACTCTTTCGTTGCGGAAAGAAAAGAGGAATATTTACAGCAAAACGTGTCGCCGGGGTGTTTTCATTTTTTTCACGAATCAATTTTTTTTCTCTCGTGTTTCGGAACGATACCGAATCACAATTAATTCTCAGAGATTGAGGAACATGAAGAATGCAATTGCTCAGACATTTTTTCTTCAATTTTATCAATTTATTTTCACTATCGTATAATTGATAGAATTGGGAGAAACACATTATATCGATTCGTACTTCAATTGTGAGACGATATTCAGTGTTTTCTTATATGTAAATGTCTTTCACATTACTGGGAAGCTTTTTAATTATCAATACTTATTAAATAATTAAACACATACTTAAAACACCCTGGATAATATTGCATAAAATAAAATTATTGGCCATTCCACTCGGGCAATCACCAAGTACGCAAGTTCCTCAGGCCTTGAGGTCACCCTAGTGAAGATGATCTACCAGGTATTAATACCTTATCTCCTATTTTCACTATCAGGGATAGTTTGATTCTGAAATCAATTCTTGGTCAGAAAATTATACATCGATTACGAAGTCTAGCGAGAAAAAAATCAAGCTCAAAGATTACTACCAAGCAACTATGAATATTTAGATTGCATTTTGCAAATCACAATTGATCCAAAAATCTGTATCATATTATTAGAATGTAAAAATTCGTAGGGTATGACTGAAACGCACTTCAGCTTCGGTAACACTGGAGCACTGAAGGCACGATACATTCATCACACAGTTTTAAATACTTGGCCGCAAAAAGACGGAAGTAAAATGTAAGAGAAAAAATATTTACATGTGTTTTTCCTACCAATTGTGGAATGCCAAAACACGAAAAAAATTTTTTATTTTGTTCCATTTCCCAAATGCATACGTCAACTATAAAACTGCAGGCTAACGGCTGGACAGGACTTGGCCTGGATTGCTTGCGACCTGCTGACGGTATTTAAACAAGGATCTGATCCGTGAGTAACATTAGGATGGAAAATTCGATAAAATATAATTTTACGATTGACAAATTCGAGTCGGTGCGTTTGATGGTAACGAAAATGCCTTACCTATGCGACCTTTTCGACTCCAGTAATTGGCACAGGCAGTCGAGCTGAGAAAAATGAACAACTTTCTTATCTAATCCTTTCCCTAATTATGGCGCACGCGCGAATAAAAATGCAACACGTTGTGAAAACGTGGCTGTGCACTTTTTGCACCGTGGTAGCCGTTATTAATATTAAAACAGTCGACTCTGGCGAGCAGCGAGAGTGAAAGGGAGTTTGTCAGAGGGCAACAGAGAGATGAGAAGAGCGAATGAAAAGACAGCGCGGGTGAGAGAGAAAGATGCAGAAGAGCCAAAAAAAGTGAAAAATTTGTCAAGGATGACATATATGGGCAGGGGTGGAAATGTTGATGGCGACGGCGGTGTGCAACTGCTCCCCAACAGAAATCTTCCGACGGTCGTATGCACGCGTACCGGAGAAATACGGGGGTTGCTACCGCTAAATGCGAAACAGGGGAAGTTTAAACGCGCCACCCCATCTGTTTGGTCCAAAGATCATTGAACTATTAATGCTTTTGTTTTCTCCGTATCTTTTTTTTTTCACGTTATCAAGCCCTCTTACGGTTTTTAAGCAAATTCAAAAAAATTTCGTACGATGTAACTTCACAATCCACACTACGACTGATGAGACGAATTTTTCAAATTTAAAAACGTCTAGTTTAAAATATTTACACGTACCTCTACCGAAGGTTTAAGAAAAAAAGGATACATTTCATTGAAAAAGTCTAAATGCGGTGGTTGCAGAATATCTAGAGCTGAAAGTACCTGAAACAACAAACAAAATGGAAAATTAAAAAATAATGCTATTCGATCGACAATAATTAAGTAACGCTGACAACAATATCGAATCAAGGGAGAATTGAGATCCGTTTTCTTAAACAAACCAAAAAAAAGTCTCAACAGTTTTTACAGTTTTTTACCTTTTTGATCATTTATTCTTTTTTTTTTAGATGATTTAACAATTTTTCATCGATATATTTTCTTAATGTCTTGGAATTGCGATTTCGTAAGGCAAGAAATTCTTTAAAAAACAATTATTAAAACGAAGGTAAAATATTTGGCTGTTTAAAATGAAGCCAATTTTATGTCGATACCATTTCGCTGGTCCAAGTCCAAACCCTGACGAAAACTGAAAAAATTACCCAGTTTTTGGCTGATTAAGCATTATCATGAACTAAAATATAATTTAAACTGAAAAAATTGGGTATTCATTTTTTTTTGTGACTGCAGTTTCCGGATTTAGGCAAGCGATTTACAAATTATATATAGGTAGCTAATTGAAAATGATCCAGATATCAACCAAATTGTACTATGAGTTATCAGGCTGGTTCCCAATGATTGTGCTACATTTTCGACAGAAAGAGAAACATTTTTTTTCAACTTCAAGATTGTTTTAGTAATGACGACTTTATAAATGCTCACAGAAGAGGAAGAACGTAAAAATGTCGAGAAATCTAAAGTTGAAAAGCGCTTCACGAGGGTGCAGTCTCAGTACATTGAGAAAGGACGTTCGCGGGAATACGTTTTAGTGGCTCAATTTTACACCGATTGATCTGAAATTTTCACTAATCTGTTACTAAAGGATGTCTCCAGAGTGCTAATTTGCTTAAATTTCCAACTTTTACTTCACAGTTATTTCAAGAGGCAGCAAAAATTGACATTTTTTGGCATAAAATAACTGATAATCGAAGATCTGCCAACAGAGCATTCTAGAGACATTCCTTTCTAATTAATTGGTGAAAATTTCAGATTAATTGGCGCAAAATTGACTATGGAACACGCATTTCAATAAGTGCACTTTTTACGAAAAAGTTGAACATTTTGCTCATATTTCCGTTAATTTTTTTTGAAACAGTTCGGTGATGATAATGTTAGTTTCAGTACTAGAATAGGTATCTTTTGAGGGTAGAAAGAAATATCAATTATTGCTTTCGTACCGCACTTCAACTACGTTCGAAATTTTTGGAACTACACCCTTGAAATAGTTTCAGATGAGTTTATACCAACAAAAAAATAAATAAATAATAAACGAAAATAAAAAGGCGACTGATTCGAATTTTTAACAAGTCGTTAGTCGGCTAGTCGCTACCACAGGTGGAAATTCAGTATAGTATTTTGTGAGTGCACCACCGACTCGCTTCGCTTCTTGTTTCAAGTCGAAACGGAACAGAGTTCATACCTAGATGGCAATGAGGTATGAGAAAACAAAAAAATAGAGGTGTCTGACAATGCGTACCAACATGCGTATAACGTTTACAGTGTTGCCAATCTAAACTTGTCATCCATTTTTCCTGTATCGAATAAAAAATAACCAGAATTTCCACGAAATCTAGCTGTTCGATTTGTTTAGAAAATGCAAACTCGAACTTGGAGCAACGAACGTCGTCCGCGATAGAAATTGGGAATAGGATTTTTCGATTTGAGGGTGAAATTCCACTTATCGTTGTCGTCACGAAGATACCTCGCCTCGTACGCGTCTACTATAATATTTTAAAGGACAGCTAAAGAACAATTTCCATTCGTCGTAATAAGTAGTTACATTTTCGTTAGAACGCTGTAAATTTCCAATTCTAACCCCAATCCATATTGGAATTTCCAACAAAACCTTAAAAAATCAATGGAAATCTCTTATTTTAATCGTGGCACATACAAGAATTTTATGATAACAACTTGCGTCTTGATAGTTTTCAAATCTAGTTCACATAAGTGGTATTTCTCCGCAAATAAGGAGCATATAATTATTTGTTTTTGTACATGGTATTCGTGACAAAATATTTTCGAATGTTGTGAGAGATTTTTAATAATATTGCAGGGGCTTAATTTTCAGCACAACAGAAAAGAGGATTTTTTTCTGTTGACAGGGTTGCTTAAAATGAAAAATACCGAATTCGCACAAGTGATGAAAATGGCTTACGGCACCCCGTGACGACGAAGAGATAATAATTCGCAGGAACACTTAGTTCATGAATTCATCAAAAAGCCTTTAAATTTTTCAATTCAAAAAAATAATTTAATGTAAAAACTAACACTGCAAGACACACGAAGTAGTTTAAAAATATGAAAATTCTACCTACGAGGAACCTTACAATATATATTTCTATAGTATTTTGCCAACGTTTCGGAAAAATCTGACGTATTCAAAGTATTTTTCACTTTAAGAATTGAAAAATAGCAGGTAATGAAAATTCTTATTAGTTTTTTGAAAAATAATTCACCTAAGTAACTTCTTACCGTCTCTATTAGAGAACCTACTACTCCATTCTAAATCGCCCGATTGGCATTTTAATTTTTTTACCAATGTTTAGTTTCAAATTTTTGGTACCATACTTTCGAGAGGCGACAAAATTTTGAGTTTTTTCAGAAGAGCTTATTTCATTATAATTTTCAATTTACCACATACCCGAATAAATTTCAAAAAATGTGACTTGACCAGATGGGAGAAATTCACTTTTTACTCTTTCAGGAATCACGAACCTCTCACAAGTCACGATATTGAATACAGTGCGACATACGTTTCAATCAAAGATGACTGTGATAGACAAAAAGGCGGAGAGGATGTCATAAATTCAATATTTAGCCAATTTGTAGATTGTTATGTCGACCAAATGTATTTAGTATTGATTCGTCACACTTAAGCTAATTTGATAGAAGTCATCATTATGTATATTATGAAGGAACAATCTGTAAAACTATTAGATGACCCATTTCACACGCCGAGTAAATTAATCCCCTTAAAATTAACGACTTACATTTTCGTGCTTGAAAAATTGAAGCATCTTTAACTCCCTGAAAACTCTTTTGGATGAGATTAGTGACTGAAAAACATTTGGTAATTTTTTCAACGCCACGCGTCGACCATCTCGAGGATCTGTCACGGCCCTGAAACATACAAAAGAAAATATTATAGAAAACCTGAAAATTCTATTATAATTATACGTTGTTATTATCATTATTATTATATGTATTATTGATATTACTCGGACAAAGACGCAGAAATTAAATTATTTATATATTTAGCGAGTTTCTAACCAACTTCAAATACTCAAACTTCGCTAAGTAAAATATTGTACAAACCGGATGGGCACTTAAGTTTGGCGATCAGGAAGTACCCTTGATACCTGCAGGCTCCTCAGACCTTAGAATTGCCCGCGTAGAGAGGCTCCACCAGGTATGTTACATACATCCGACGAGTGCTAAGTACCTTTGGTCTTTGTTTTCGCCCGGTATTCATTATTCTAGAGTCAAATTTATTACGTGGTGTGACAGGTGCGTGAAAATTTCAACCAAGACAAAATTTTGTTCTTTCAAGTAAATCAAGCTTGCGGCTCCTTTGTTTTGAGTGAATAACGTGAAAAACGGAGGCTGCAGTTTGGTGCTTGGTCACCAACTTTAACGTAGCACACACATACACACACAAAAAAAGGCGAAGGGTTGATGCACTTTCTCCCTTCGCAGCCTTTCCGTTAGCTATTATTACCGCACCCATTTTTCTATTTTCTTTTGTCCCTTCCCCAACATTCAATAGCCCCTTCGAGCGACTAAAATTGTTAGTTTTTTTTCCTATTCACTATAATTATGATAATAGAGTAGAATAAAATAAGAAGGATCAGATTGAAAGCACTCTGAACTTTTACTATCGATTTTCTAGCTCCACCCTTTAATTCGACTCATTTTGTGTCGACTACGACGGGGCGCTAGCTTAGGGCAAGTAATTGTTGAAGGATTGTACAAACATCGTACCATTTATTGAACAGTCGGATAGCCAACGAAATTTGAAGCTGGGGTCGGCAAAGCTCGACAAACTTATTCATTTTTCACATTTTTTAGGAAACGAGAAAAACACTATTCATTTTCTGAAATAACTGTACTCGGAATTTTGTGATAAATAAATGTAGGTACGTATTAGAGAGAGAGACTCATTATGAAAAAGTTGTTAAAAAGTTGTTTCAACAACTACCTTCAAATAAATAAATAAATAAATAAATAAATAAATAAATAAATAAATAAAAAAAAAAAAAACATTCAGATGTCTTCTTTCATACTGAATCTGAAAAACTGTAATTTTTGTCTGTTATCAAAAAATGATTTCCAAAGATATTCATTTTTTGTATTTTTAACAACCCACAGTCAACAAGAATGAAATAAGCCTGCATATAGTGCACTTAATGAAAATCATAAAAAAATGTTCATTAGAATTTTGCGGTACAATTCGTTGAGCACTAAGGGCAATTAAAAAAAAAAAAAGAATTTTATTCGTACAATTTTCCAACGAACATATTTTTTCGCGACTAGACTGATTAAACTTTTGAAGTATTCATCTGCTAAGCACACCAAAACTATCGACACATTTAACACTTAGTTCGAACGAAATGCGTCACATGTACATACTCTCAGTGCACGCATGAAATTTAAATTCGAGTACTAATTACCTCGTTAATCTTTTTAGTGGCGCACTAATAGGAGGGCTGGGGAGCTAGAGCTCATCTTTAGACCTTCTTTAAAAAAAAAAGACTCGATTCATACATTTTTTACGCTGTACATCGATTTTTTAAAGGAATTGGTAGTAAATTAAAGATGTATAGCTTTTCATTGGACAATATCTAGGTCCGTTACTGGCTTATTTATTATTATTAATATTACTATCGTTATTATTATCATTTAAAGTAAATATATCACTATTGTTGAAACCTATTTTCCCCACGCTTTCCATCTTATTTTTCACCTAGAAGTCACCATTCACAAAATACATCTTCTAAAAAATAAAAATAATGGTGTATTCACTCACACACACATACATACACACACACACACACACTCTCTCTCTCTCTTTCTTTAACCAGGGTGTTACCATTGAACAGCGAGACAGATCCATAGGACAGATCCGAGTTACAAACTGCGACTGACGAGTGACGACTGGGAGTTGGGAGTATGGGACTGATGAGCGACGACAGATGCTCGCCAACCAGCCAGGTCGACCACATTTATGTATACTGGTTCTTTTCGAAAGGTGCTGCAGATCGAAGGACCCGTAGGAAGGGAGAGAGATGCGAGTAAATAAGGCAAGGACGACGGCGAACAGCTACACAGCGTGTCTGCGACTCAGCGTACGGCAGTCGTGATTAGGTCGTAGAACCCTTCGAGCAGGTTATTTACTCATTTGCACCGTTTTATAAATGACGATCTCACGAAAACAGCTGGCTTGGAAATGACAAAGGGAAACCTGAATGAATTGGACGAAAAAAGTGTTTGGCACACAAGTCAAGAACCGAATCACATTCTCAGCTTAGCTCTTATCAATACTTCGATGACTACTGTACAGAATATACTTGTATAGGAAAAGGATTTCCTCACCCAAAACGAACACTTATATTAATAATTATTCGTTGGTTAGGTGGAGATTTTACAATCGTTTTCATAAATACTCGAGTAAATATATACCTGTAGTCATTCTATGACAAATGTGACACCCAAAATAAATCATGGCACTTGCAAGATACCCCCCACACTCTCATAATGAAACCTTCATTTTAGCAGGGATTGGTGCCCAGAGAAATTTGATTGGTGTACCATACACAAACACTCTACAAGAAATACAGGGTCTTTCACAATAAACGCTCACGAGAAATATGTGGTTAGCAAGGGTTTAAAACTATTTTTTTCTTTTGTTATCGCCACCACTGCTTTCTCCCAACCATGACAATTCTCACGTGCTATGGAATGACTTAGTTCGGTTTGATTTATCGAGGATAAATGTATTCTTCCAAAAAAGTATTTTTTTAATAATATAAAATACGGAGTATTTTTTTAAATTGGGCTCATCAGAAAAACGAATTTTATGATTACGTGGAAGAATTTTTTACTCAAAAAATGATACCACTGTATCCGCACAAACATAACAATCAATGCAATCATAAATACACGGGGGTTCCATTCCGGAAATGGGATCTTAAGGTGAAAAAAAAAATTTTCTTTCTTTTTTTATGCTCTAAACAATAAAAAATTGAAAAAATTATTTTTCACCTCAAAGTCCCTTTTTGGTATGGATACCCCATTATGAAATCGTCAGAGTAATTGTCATGGTTGGGAGAATGCATTGGTGGCGATAACAAAAGAAAATGATAGTTTTAAACCCTTGCTAACCACATATTTCTCGTGAGCGTTTATTGTGAAAGACCCTGTATAATAAAATGAATCAACTACTAGCGCGTATATGATTGATATTTGAGGCACTTGCGTGACCCAGACAAGAAATGCAGATTTGTGGTCTACAGGGTGGGAAGGGAAGAAGAAAAACTATATATAAACCTCACGTACATCCGAGACCCTTATGATACATCGAATTTAGGTCTCAAAAAATGCCTCAAACGTCTCTATTTATCATCAAGCATTACCGATTGAAATGCAAGCTATACCAATTTTGAGTTCCGCAGATCACTTAATTACCCATATAATAATTATAAGAAAGTAATATTTACTATTATTGTGATGCGTTGCGTAAAAAGGTCCCCTGTGGTGATATTGAAGTCGTCGTAGAATGGCTAAAAAGTATTTTCACACTTTTTTTTTTGGGGGACTTTCGAGGAAATTTAATTTTTCACCACAAACGACGGTTTTTACACAACGCATCACAATTTTGATTCGTGTTAATCGCGACTGAGATTATGTTAAGAAGGTAACCAAGGGTATGAAAAATCGATACGACTTTTAGTGAGTCATTCAATGCTCCGCTTTGACTGAACGAAATTTCTTAAAATATAAGTGAAAATACCAAGTAGGGTCAGAAATAATGATCTATGCGATTTGTTGGTATTTTTCTAAAATTCAAGTCACAGGCCTTTTTCAGTGGCTACAGCAGTTGGGAGATTCTATATGCAACATCAATCAATTTTGGTCAACATTATTGAAATAGACCCCAAAAATATTGAAAATCATAGCTATGGATCCCATGAAAAACTGTTTGGGGGTCGAAAACACACAGGAACACCACCGAGACCAAAAAAGAGAGGGAAGTTTTTGTCGTACTCCTTAGTCCCCACCACAAGTCCCGACTCACGTGACCTCAACCCCCGGCCCCTCTAGCTGGGTCCACAACTCGAGACCATGGTATTATAAAAATGGCAAAACAAAATAATATGTTCGCCAAGACCGCGCTCGAGCCGATAATGAACCATGTTGCAACCTTCGCCTCAAGTTCAAACATTCTTATGGCAGTGACATTGATTGTTGGACAAGTACGCTAGTCGCTACTGAGACACACTCGACAACATACATATAAAAATATTACGTGCATATAACAAATAAATGTAGAGCTTATACTTGCCCACAGAATGGTGTGAATGAAATCATACTAGGAGGGGAAAAATTTACAAAAATATAATTTATTACGACGAGTACCTATATTTAAGGTTAAAATAATATAAATATAAACATCGACGCCCGCGGGAGACGTTTTTAGCAGATTTTCGACATAAAACCGTCGATTAATTTTGGTACAACTTTCAAGTCTGTCTCGATGAGTTTTAAGTCTGATAGAAATTTCACGACGATTGGTTTTGTTGTTCTCAAGACATCAACAAAAATGTAGCCAAAAAACGATGAATTTTGATGATCGAATTATCACGCAATTTTCAGCTTTCGGAACGCGTGATAGGAAGAATTACAAAAGCAATAAGGCCGAATAAATTTTCCCCAAAGGTCAAAATCTTGATAAGATCGAAGTCTGATAGAAATTTCGTGACGATCGGTTTTGCGCTTCTCTAGAAATCAGCAAAAATGTAGCCAAAAAACGATGAATTCTACGAGTTTTTAAAGGAATGGATTCCTCCGAATTCCAAAGGATTGTTTTTACCCTTGAAAAATAGGGAAAACTGTCCCTGAAAATTTCCCCAATTTGAAAAATTCTTTGGTTATATTTTCCGGCAGCCATTTACATACGAGTAATGGTCCTTCGTAAATAATTTTTTTGTGATATTTTGATTTAAAAAAATCGGGCAAACTGAACCCATTCTTTTTACAGAATCCTAAAATGAAAAATTTGTGTGCTTCATGACATCCCTGTACTATCAATCGAAAATCTGCTTTTCTAGCGGGGCTTGCTGCGCTAGAATTTTTCAATTTGGTTTCTATTTATATGTGGATTACCGGGCATGGCGGGGGAGGATTTTTATAAAAATAGACATTATAATTAATGAACGCGTATCCAAACTAAAAAAAATTGAAAAGTTTCAAATTTGTACCGAGAAAAAAGTAAAAGAAGACAATGAGAGGAGAGGAAAGGCAAGGATGAATAAAATCTAAATAGCGAATGAAAAAAAGAAACAACGAATGAGGATGACTAAAAAGACGTCCAACTTTAAAGTCTTGAGACGATGCTCTCTCATGGTCGAACTCGTCGACCAGACAAAAGAAGTTATCGCCATACGGACCAGTTTCTTCTTCCTTCACTCCACTTAAACATTGCCACGAATAATTTTCGAATAAGTTACCGAACAGTATACAAAAAAATGAAGTTATGTTCACCAGGTACGAGACGAGTCGTAAAAATAACATGAGAATGCAGCGATTCGTCAAAAAGTTGTGCTCTACACTACACTTTTATGGTTAAGCCAAGCTAAGGAGGAAATAGACTTGAAAATCTGCTGCCCTGATTTGCTCGAGTTGGACTATCTGCAACACACGTATTTCGTTTAACTTCGTTATCAGTAACATTGAATTAGAATTGCTAGTCGAAGATTTTTATTTCACGCCAATTTCAGGAAGAGACCCCATTTATAATAATAAATCAAGGAAGTTTTACAGATTATCTCAATCTTCATAGTTATGTGTAGTGCATAAAATATGTACATACTTTTTCTCCTTAGTTCTAATATAAATTCAAAGACGAGGAGTGATTATAATTGTCCATTCTTAGAAATAGTTGGATGGGACCACTTCAATAACTCTCTGATTTTTCATTTCCCCAGACTTCAAGAAATATTTTATACATTATTTTATGATTTCAGAGCTTCTCATAAAATAGATTCAACGGTAGGAAACAACCGACAAACACATTATTTAAATAAAAGATATAACTACATATTACCGCAAAAATGATCTGCAACGTATACTAAATTCAAAATAAAAAGCAATTTTGGCTTGTTTTTCAATGCATTTCGGAATTAAGAACTTGTCGGATAAGATGGACTTGACATTAACCTTTCACAGCACCACTTGAGTCATCGTTATCCATTTTTTTTTCTTTCTCAGTTTTTTGTCTTCGTTATTTTCAAAGTCGCACCGACCTGTTCGTACATCTCGTCAAATCTTCGACAGGGGTTCGGGGTTCCCGTTCCATAATGCGATTATATGACGCAGAAAAATGCAAATCATATTTCACCAGGTACTTCAATCTGGCAAAACAGCAAAGCCGTTAACGAATTCCTTTATTTATTGAATCTGAGAGACTATCGTTACGATAATTTTAAAATGTTTTCGAGGTCGATGAGTTAACGTTGTAAATTTTGTTCAGAACGACAATCAATTTTGCCCGTCTTCCACACCACCGATCGACGAATTCAAGAAAAGTTACATAATCCGGAGGTATACGAATTTTAATGACGTATATGTACTTCGAGGCTTCGATAACATTCTTCCATTTTTTTTCTTCTTCTGCGCGTTCGGCGGCTGCAATTTTTTTCTTCATTCACATTCCTAATTTCCGGAGCACTCGGTCTACAAAATTCTTTAGTCAAACCACAAACGATCTTTTCGTACCTAACTGAAGTTGGGGCAAAGAAGACCGGATCAAAGAGGTCTGGTAGAAGTCTGAGTCATCGTCGTCGTTATCGGTCCTTCACGGCCTTCCATTTTCAATAGCGAATAGCCGAGTATACAGTAAGGCCATTAAATTCTTCTTTTGAATTCATCTACTCAGATTCCAGTTTCATAGTAGGTACACAACATAAATAAATGTAAGTATTGGATAGTTGTTTCGGACCAGCGTTTGTGAAATTGAGAAAATGCGGACGTAGCGAGCCACACCAGAGAAGCAGCATCTCACTTTGGCTATACCTATCGACTCGCTCCATCACACCTGCATTACTTATTTGCTAAGATGGAGCAGAGATTAGATACTCAAATATGTATCTTGCAGAGTTGGTCTCAAACACCGGGAAAGAAAATCAATTTTCAAGATTTTCAAAAACGTTCAAAACCTTTGTTATTATCGAGCCTTCAAAAAAATTCTAACCTCAAGTCTAAGTAAAGATCAACTGATTAGGGAGTTTTGAAAAAATTCTTCAGAGCTCTTCCTTTTTCCTTCTTTTACTCGAGCAATTATTGAATTTGTTGCTTTCAACGCTTTTATTGAAATGTTGTCACCAGTGGCGCACCCAGAAATTAGTTAGGAGGTGAGCTGAGTCTCCACCCCCTTCGGTGCACCACTGGTTGACAAACTTGAATTTTGAAGTAAAATCAAGGCTGCAGAGCCGAAAATTCAAATTTCAACTTTCAGCTTACGCTTACGAGTGACTTTCACTAACATACAAAAGCAACTCTAGTTACCATGAGCTTTCAGATTTCTCATTTCCTGGCTTTCAATTTTTAGTTTTTCGAAGTCGAAATCAAAAAATTCAGCTTACAGCCTTTGATTCCAAGTTTTGCAAACAATTAAAAGTAGTGGGAAAATAAAACTGGAGGAAATTTTACAGAAGTTGAGAAAAATCCGAACATGTTTGGCTCCAGCTTTTGGCTTCAGAATTGTTGCTTTTCAACTTTTGGCTTTTGAAGCGAAAAACCGTGATCCAGCTTCCAGCGATACGCTTTCATCTGGCTTTACAGCGGTGATAAAAATAGGATACTACTTTACTCGAAGAAACACCACTGACTAGCGATAATGCCAGACTGAATGAAAATAAAATTTTAGCGACTTGTGAAAAATTGTAAATTAGAACCTCCTTTGAAATTCGAACCAGACAAATGGATCGACTAAACGAGAGAAAATCTATAGGCGAAGAAAATGTGATCATCCGACACAATCAATTACAGGTATTTTATTATCTGTTGTATCGGCCCACGACATACGACTGAACATTTACGAACATATTATCATCTTCGTCACCGACTCTTTGTCTGGTCTTTGTCGACCCAGCAGACACAACAGGTTTTCACCTCCCCCTCCAACTTTATTCATTTTACACGTTCGATTCGGTCAAGAACCAAAGACCAAAAAGGTGGTTTGTGTACATATGTGATGGCCTGATGGGAAAAAGAAACGATATAAATTTTAGTTTGTTGCCAAAAAAAAGAGGAAAAAATTCCACAGATTTCGTCGACACCGAGTCTTCGCTTCGCTTTTGAAAGAAGTTGCTGGTTACTGGTGCTGTGGTGGCGGGTTTCAGACTTTCAGTTGCGATGCTATTCGAGAAGCGGGTGTATAATAACAGCAGAGCAGCTGGCCGATGAAATCGTTTCTGGTTGTCTTCTTTCTTCGCATCTCTCTGGTCAGGTGGTACACCTGCGAGTGCCGAGTGAGCCCATATCCACAATCCACATATGTTTAGTCGTACAAAAACCAAACCTCGTTCACCATCAGTTTCAAATACTCTCGATTCTTGAATCTTCATGTGCTTCGCTTGAAAAGGTCTCGTTGGGTATTCGCATCGCATTCATTTTTCTTTCAACGTTCTCAAACCTCCACCACAATGGCGCATAAATGCGTCTCTTTTTCCCCTCGAGTCGATACAATAGAGATTTATATCGGATTCGAGCGGCGGCGGTGAAATGAGAAGTTTTTAGTCGGGAAATTTTACATACAGTTTAGGTGGTACAGCAGCAGCCGATTTCACCCTTCGATTAAAAAGAGGCTAAAGTTACGGTGTTGGAGACGATCGTGCTCTTGTTTCGTACTCAAAAAAAGAAGCCGGAGGGAGCTTTTCTTTGATAATTTCGATTGCGACGAGGGTACAAAATGACGTCTTCTCTTTTTCCGACAAATCCACGAGACAAACAAAATTTACTCGCTACGAAGAAACGTACCTAGCTTTTACTTTTTGCGAGCCAAGTTTATCACTGACTTGAAACGCAACGAAATTACTATAAAGACTGTTGTAATACTAATAATATAAGGCTTCATAAGTCATAAGGTACTGAAATGATATTTTTCAAAAGCTACGAATTTTACATCAGGTTAAAATGAATGAATCGTTGAAATTCACCGAGCAAGGAACAATAATCGGTTTTTTAGTCAAATAGACTAAAATTTTCTAGTTAGTTATTGGCCCTTTCAATATTTCAAATGTTCTTGAGCTGACTTTAGTACGACCCCCAAAAATACAACTCTTAAATTAAAACGAAGGATTCAAATTAGGTAATTTATAAATCGTAAATCGATAGAACTGCTAAATGTCATATAGCTGGAGTATTTTTCATTAAATAAAAAAAAGTGAAGAGAAACTGCATGAAAATCAGTCACTAATTATTACAGTTTTAATAGGAAAAAGTGGAGTTATCCGGGTTTTGTCATTCAGGTTAATAGCATTCGAGGAAATAAATTTGATGTAAAAGAATTCGGGTACGTCCTTCGACATGACGATTCTGCAATTAATTCCCAAAAAACTACCAGTGGTGCTACCCAAGTTTTCAACGCTAATATAATTATGCTCCTTTTCATTTCTAGTCGAATAATACGGTTTCAAACATAATTATTTTTTTAAAAATTCAACTTATGTTAATAGTTCAGTCAAATGAGACGGAAAAAAAAAAAAATTGCAACCTTTTATCAACGCTTCGCAAAAGTTGAAAGAAATATCCATTTTCACATACAATGATTGCTTTGGCAAGTTTTTGCTACGAGTATACTCACCATTGAAAACATCAATTCTAACTCGCACCATATACTCGTATTCGCTGAAAGTTGACTTTATGGGACTGTTTGTTGCAGTGAAAACTGGAAAATGCTGTTCTGAACTACCACGGAGACTACACCATACAGAATCAAACACTAGCTCACACACAAACCGAGAGTAAATCGAGTCCACATTTTAGATCGATACGGATTCAAATGATACAATGAAAAAGCCGGTGAACACCGATGAGCTTTCATCACCCATTCACATCATTTTCAATCAAACACTTCATTTCATTGTTCCAATCAACTTACCAAAATGAAGGTTATGAAAAATATCTAATATACAGGTATATAAATTCCTCACTTTTCAATAAACATGATTTTAATAACTTGTAGAGCTTCCTTTTTCTCAGCTATAATATTACAGTGTAGAGTACCTTTATTTGTTTATATTAATTAGTGGTCTATAATTGTTTTTGGAAAAGAATATTTTTCCTTCAAAAGTACACTACCTAAAATTACTTTTCTTAGTCAAAAACAAAACTTCCCACACCACTTCTTTTAGTGCTAAATTACTACTGCGTACTCTTAGAAGACGGGCCCCTCATTACATTCATCTCAATTTCGGAAACACCCCCTCAGCCCAATCTCACTACGCAAAACTTCTAAGAATTTGTTTTTTTTGCTTCTACCTCACATTCATCAAATAATAGTTTTTTGATAGATACATTTCTACTCCAGTGTCACTCTCTTTAGTTCATTTGAAGCAAATTTTTCGGGAGTCGAGAATAAGTGCTGGTGGAGGAGGTTTGTGAGCTCTCCTACAAACCTTTCTTTTAATTACGCCACTGATTTGCAATCCTCTATCGTTCATAATTGAATAAAAACCTCGAAATTCCACATATTTCCCTAGTATCTCTTTCAGATCTATGCACTGAAGACGGGGTAACGGGGACTCAGCGGGGACGAAATTCCGAGCATCAATATTTCCATTACTTTTATATTTTAGCGGATAGAAGAAACCGAATTTTATATGCAGTGAAACTCTACAGAAGTGAAAATTTTTCTTTTTATGAAGGCTATTCGAACTTTCAAAGGATATTTGAACTTAGAGGGATTTTAGTTTCATATATTGCAATCAGAAAGCTATACTATGCTGATAGGTAGATAGATATCTCACCACAGAAAAAACATGGTACTTTCGACAAAATTGGGCCGAAACAATTCGCTTTCTACAGAATCGATTAGAATACGATTAATTTATGAACTACTTCACTTACCATACAACACCGAATGCCCCGTATCCAATTGGTCGATCAGCTTGAACGTCGGTTGGAAAATGATGGGACTGCGTTAGCGTCGACGACTGATGCGCGTTTTGATTGTGATAGTAGTTCTGCGAGCTCGGTAAGATTCTCTGCTGACTGTTAGTTGAACTGGTACCATTGCTAGCGTTACTGTTACTAATATTGGAGTTGCTAGCAGCATTCGCATTGGTGCTGTTGTTACCTGAGGAGGTAGAAGAACCTTGCATCAACGACATAGACACTCTGGTGTGTCTGCTTGGTCCCGCAACAGCCATCTCTACAAAATTTCAGAACGGTGAACGTATTTTGCACTACGTTCTCGTCGTCGTAATCGTCACCGAAGATTTATTTCTGTCCCAATAAGAAAAAAGCCGTCGTTGAAAGAACGATTGGCAATCATCGTCGCTGGTACAACTGACTTCTGTAATGCGTGCCTTGAGCACATTTATGACCTACAACTTGCTTGTTCAACAATAATTTCTTCTCAAACCCGAACTTCTTAAAAAGTAATATATTTTTGGCGTGCAACTTTCAAAAGTTGTCGACCAACTTACACATTTTCACGATAAACATTCAGCAAGTAACATCATGATTTACTACACTTATTCGACGATGATGAAGAACAAAGAGGGGACGCGCATTACGTTTTCTTACGAAAATATAAAAAATACTAAAATCGTAAAATGAAAAATTGACGAATCAACCGAATTAAGTAAGTTCCCGTATTTTGGAACATGAAAAAAATAAAATTCAACTTTCTTCTTCCATTAAACTCGAAGCACGTACTACAGTTTACAAAGACGAACGAAAAGTACACTGGAAAGGAAAGCCTGAAACTGATTCTGAAAAAACCCAACACTGTGAAGTGTGAAGTCCGAAACCAAGGCCTCGTCCAAACTGACGACGAGGAAGTCGAGAACACCTGCAAATCAAATTGCAATGCGATGGCTGCGTGAGGGCGTCATGTCCACTTTTTGCGCAGCCTGTTGGAATAAATTAGCACTAACCATTTTTTTTTACACAATGTTTGATGTTTTTTATATAGTTTTACTTTTACACACAGGACTTGACATTTATAAATAACTTTGGTTTCACTTTAATATTTTATCATCTCTTTTTCCTGATAATCTGATAATAATAATTTGACTGGATACTTAATTATTATTTTCATTAAAATTTTATTATTGATTTTAAATAATTATTTTATCTTTCTATGGTGAGAAATTAATGTCGATAGTGCCAGTTTTTTCACCCTTGAATAATTCTTTCTTAATTCCAGTTTTAGTTGGTGGTTATCAAATAAGAAGTTCTCAATATCTTATCTGTTTTCCAACTCCATGAATCTACGCTGCGATAAGTATGCATCTTTATCTCATAATTCAAACCCACATCCAGCCCATAATCAGAAGGAATACTTGCAAACAATTCTACACGTCAATGGGTCTCATTCAACTAATGATTTGTCAGTACAATTGGATTTTGTGGCAGGCTCCTATCCCGTTCGCTTAGTGAAAAATTTGCAAGCACTGAGAAAAAATTCGAGATTTTGCGACGTAAAAATTTCAGTACAAAATAAATTATTTACCGTTAGTTTCCAGCTGACATAGTTTCACTTTCATTACCTAGGTACCTTTAATTCTGAATAATAACCCTTTTTAATTATTCTATTTTTCAGGCACACAGAGTTGTATTATCCGCTAGTTGCCCATATTTTTACGCTATGTTTAATAATGGTTTGGTGGAAGATGTCAAAGATGTTATTCAACTCCATTCGATATCGTCTAATATTTTCCAAATTATTCTCGAGTTTATTTACACAGGTTTATTTATGTTACCTTCTGCTTCACCTTATTCTCAACTTATGATGGTCTGTATTTCAACTCAAGGACTTATTCTAATGAAATTTTTCACGGATGAAGATGAAAATTTAGAACCATTCAGTCGGTAAATTTAGACAATTTTAAAGGGAACCAAGCTCAACATTTTTCTCTGATCTGTTGAATTGAAAATTTGGCTGTGGCTTGAAAGCGCTAAAAGAGGAGGAAAATGATTTGAAAGCGTAAAAATGTACAACTTTCTAAGGGTCTGATAATATTTTTTCGTTTGTATTATGTTCAGGTAATATTCAAATTTCAAGACACAATGCTCAAGAGCTGATTGTTGCTGCTGATATGTTACAGCTGATGGATTTAGTTAACGAATGT
This sequence comes from Parthenolecanium corni, assembly GCA_038050395.1. Lineage (NCBI taxonomy): Eukaryota > Metazoa > Arthropoda > Insecta > Hemiptera > Coccidae > Parthenolecanium > Parthenolecanium corni. The sequence continues at coordinate 1,029,297 of JBBCAQ010000034.1, read as the reverse complement.
GTCGACTTTTTCAAACAGGAATTAGATATTTCCAATGCTGTTGGTATCTACAGGTATTTTAATGTTGAAATCTTTTTTTATTTATTAATATGTAAATTTTGATTTATGTTTACGCTAACCTCTAAAATTCAAGGAATACTTGCTGTGGCATGAACAGCCAAAATCTGTTTTGTAACTTTTCCAAGAGCGATTTAAAAAATTGTTGATACCTTGAAGCATAATAGTTTACATTGCGTTACTCGCCATGTTGAAACGCTATAAAATTTGTTTGAAAATGTAAACAGAGGACAAAGAACAATTATTATTAATGAGAAATGTCAACTTATATCGCTTTTACCATTAGGATTTAGATGTTGGCCTTAATTTCATTATGTTCGCCATAGTTATCTTGTTCTTGCGCATAAAGACCTTGCTGGCCTGGCGTACCTTTATAAAAATGTATGCGAGTAAATTAATAAAATGATTAACCAGGATTATTTATACAGCATTTTATTCCAAGACTTCTGCGAAACTCCACCGATATTAATGAGACTGGAATGCAAAAAATTTTTCTAAAGGCTTTTATTTATTTATTTATTTATATATTTATTTGTTTTTTCAGATTTGCCGACGTACACCATTTCACAGACCTCGCAAAATTTGCGCTGCTTTTCATTCAAAATAATTTTCCTCAAATTTGTTTAGAAGAAGAGTTTTTAGAACTACCTAAAAAATACGTTATCGAATTATTATCCAGCGAATATTTACGCGTTGATAGTGAATCACAAGTAATTATATTTCAATTATTAAATCGTTCATTTTCAAAAAGAAAAAGAGTATTGGCTCACTTCTTTTTTTCTAATATTGTAACCCCAGAAAGTGGGAGAACTAGAAATGAAGTTTAAGGGGCATGTAGTTGAGAATACAAGATTTTACAGATTAGATTCTTAGTTTTCTTTGAATATTATAATAATATTTTGTATGTCTATCTTATAAGTACAACTTTTTTGTGTTGTGAAATTTCTAATTTTTGAAACATTTTCTAATTAAAATAGAACGATCGTCAACTAAGAGATTTGTATCAAAGGAATGCTGGTGAGATCTTACTATAGCATTACTCTATCGATTTGGGTTGAAAAGTGTCTTATATAAATAAAATATTCACAATGCCCATTTTCACCGCTCGTATTCTGTCCTTGATTTCATTTAAAGAGGTATTGAATAGTAAAACACGAATCTTATTTCGTTCAGGTCTTTCAGTGCGCGATTCAATGGATTCATTACAAAGTTGAAGAACGGCGTTCATTTGTGTTCGAAATTTTGTACAACATTCGAATGGCTCTTTTAGCGGCATCGTACATCGAACAAGCGATTGAGACGTGTGACGATGGCAGCGTTAAATTGGCGCTACGCTCAATATGGCGCGATATGTTCCTGAAAAAAGGAAATTTATCGCCCCTCGTCGTACAACCGCGACTTCGCGCCAAAAAATATATTTTCGTCATCGGAGGTTCAAAACGTGAATCAGTTAGCACCTGGGCCAAATCTTGCGAATGTACCTTCGAAACGGTTGAGAAATTTGATACGTTTAAAAAGTATATTACTCGATTGAAAGCTATCTCTATAGGGCGTTGCACGGGTGAAGCATCCATTTGGTCAGTCTCAGTTTTTGATTTAGGGGTATCCGTGTGCAATATTCCGGCTGGTATGGTAAAAATTGATAATATCTTCCCCCTTGTCCTGGCGCCGGCCTATACTGTTGTTCTCAGGGTCAGGAGTACGGTGTTTAAGGGCAGCTTGACATTCGTGTATTACCATACGCTCCACCATTATCGATTGTAATATCTTGCGCTACATAACATCGATCTACTCTATCGCATACTCACATTCCATGGTTCCGACGAATAATATGTTGATTTTAAAATCAATCGATCATTTTTCAACAGTTCCATATCATTTTGGCAGCTTTGAGATCTCCAAATTCTTAGATATGACCATGGAGAAATATAGGATATCATAATATATTATATCATCCGGGGTTCAATGAATGGTTTTGTCGTAAAAAATTGTAAATGTAGAAATTTTCCTTTTCATTTTTCGCCATTTCATTATCTTTTCTCTAATTTTAACTTCGAACCAGTATTTTTCGATTAAAATTGCAGCTAGAGACTTTTGATTGTTTATTTTATTAAATATGATTTTCATTCAATTTCGATCAAATGGGCCTTTATCTCTGCAATACCCTCTTTCAGGTTTACCGTTAATACGAATTTAGTTTCAATTTTTTGCTGATCCTGATTACAGGAGTTGGAGTAAGGTTTCATCAATGGGTATTGGACGAATCTTACCGGGTGTTACAACCTTGAATGGAAAGATTTTTGTTGTCGGCGGTGAACAAGAATCTCAAATATTGGCAAATGGTGAACGCTACGATCCTGAAATTGATAAATGGACGCCAATCGACAGCATGGTGACTCCAAGATGCGAATTTGGTTTGGCTGCTTTGCACGGATATCTATACGCTATCGGTGGTTGGGTTGGTGATGATATTGGTGGAACTATTGAAAGGTATGTAACTTTTAAATTTCGTATTTATTTTACACTTTGCAAAAATTTGTTTTAAAAAGAAAATTGTGTTATGATTTTATTAGAAAAAAAAAAAAATTGGATCAAAATTTTTAAATGCCTCTAGAATTAATATTTGACATAGATCGCATTTACTCTTGAGTAAGTTAATGTACCTATTTGGTTTTGATTCAGTTGAAAAATTTCGCATGTTATTAAACTGAAAACAAAAGGATGGTTTTTTGGTTTTTCTAAACGTGTGAAAAAATGTTTCATCGCTAGTTAATTCATTTTTATTTTTCCCTAGGTACAATCCTATATTGGACGAATGGAAGCTCTATGGCGACTTACCAGAACCAAGATTTAGTATGGGCGTTGTGTCGTACGAAGGTACTTTTGAATACTCGTAGTATTAGTCTAATATCGCTTCTTTTTTTTTTCGTTGTAATTAAAATCAATCCAGTTTATGATCTCGAATGAACAGTTGAGCACAAATTTCTTGCTTATGATGTTTCGTTATTTCGGTCAATTAAAATTAATTTTCAATTACAATCGTCTTCTAACATTAATTATTTTTTCACAGGATTAATATACATAGTAGGAGGTTGTACTCACACAAATCGTCATCATTCCTCATTGTCGAGCTACAATCCCATCACAGGCGAATGGGAAACGTTGGCTCCTATGTTAGTTCCTCGAAGTCAGATGGGAGTGGCAATTTTAGACAACCACTTGTACGTTGTCGGTGGTACCAATAAACAACACGAAGTTTTACATTCCGTAGAAAAGTATTCCTTTTATAAAGTAAGTGTATCGATGGGCAACACAAAGTTTCATTTACCTGACGTACATAATAATTATGCTTCATCGTGCCATATTTTCGGCGAATCGCCGATTTAATTTGTTATTAGTACGCGGTAGTGTGCAGTTTCAAATAATGTTACTTTTATTCATCCTTTTAGAACAAGTGGTACGAAGTTCCGCCCATGTTTGTCGGTCGTTCGAGTCCAGCAGTGGCTGCTGTCGACGGTCTACTTTATGTGATCGGCGGTGATCAGACGCAGGATGTTAATTTTTATCGAGCTCAGATAACAATGTCGTCGGTAGAACAATTTGATCCGGCTACGGGTATTTGGAAAGAATGTCCATCTTTGCCAGATAGTCGCAGTGAAGCTGGAGCTGTCGTTGTTTGACATTATTGGGTTTAGATTAATCGTTTTACTTCAATTCTGCCTACTTTAGACGAAGGGGATGGTGAAGCACACGCAAAAAATTCTTATAATTCTCAAGTTTTCATTCATCACGTTCGATGTCTGAAAAATTGTTTCTCTTACTGTCGTACCGAGTCTTACCGATGAGATACTAGCCGGTGAAAATTTCAATAAGTACCAAGTTGACGTTGAATCTGACGTAAGAACCTATTTCAAAAGGCCCATGAATGGTTTCGAAAAGTGTATGCTTCTAATTTAAATATTTCAAATACATTCCCGAATTGAGAAACGACTAGGCAGGACTGCAAAGCCAGCTGAAAGCAGAAAGCTAATAGCTGAATCCTTACCCTTTTGGCTTCGAAAGCAAAAACTTTGAAGCTAAAAGCTGAAGTTTAATTTTTTCTCTGTTTTTCCTCTATTTTATTATTTTTTTCTCCTTTTCTGCTTTCAATTTTTCAAAACAATATAAAACCGAAAGCTGTGAGCTGGATGAGCCGAAAATTATTTGCCAAATTTTTTGTTTTCACCTCGAAAAGCTGAAAGCGAAAAGCCAAAAATTAGAAACCTCGAAGCTGAAAACCAAAGCTGAGAGCCGAAGTTTTAATTTTCAGCTTTGCAGCCCTGCGACTAGATCGACGTTACGAACCGTTAAAGAGTGAGTTTGGTCTGGTATTTCGAAATATAAAGACCTGGCTGTCTTCGATTCATTTTGATAGCAACCACGATGTATCTACGGTACATAGTGTGTAGTTCTTTTGATTTTAAAAATTTTCGAAAACAAAAACTTTTATTAAGAATGTCTTCAACTCACCTTATTCAAAACTGATTTAAAAAAATTTCTGAAGTAATCCATCTTTGTGTCGAAAAAACTTTGAACCGAAATTTAAGACTTTGTAAAATGATAATGCGCAAATTCACAAATTTTTTTTACTTTGTAATTTTACTTTATAAAATATAAAATGTCTGTGTGCTTCGTCGATCTCTATACGTTTATAGTCCAGTAAAATTAGGCATAAAACTGGCATTTAAATGCAACAATTCTGTTGAATATGTTTGCGCAGAACCACCAGGATTCATTTGCAGAATTATCCCAGAAAAGCTCTCTAAAATCAACCCGTCAAAACCCCAAATTAATGGGGTCTAATGAAGTTAAATTTTCGATTTTTCAGCAATAACTCGTAAATGGTACTTTTTGTGAAAAAATGCTTCGTACAAAAAATACTCTCCATCAAATTATCTATAACTTCTAATTTAAAAAATGCTATACGAAAGTTTTGGATAATTAGTTGGACAGTATTTTTGTACGAAGCATTTTCCACAAAATGTACCGTTTGCGAATTATTACTTAAAAAGCCAAAAATTGTGACTTCATTTTGATTCCTTTGGTGTGTTTGCGGCTGTTTAGGGGTAAATCAGGAAATGGTTACTGACGTTCCTGCGCAAAATATTTTTGGCTAGATTTTTCTGAAACGTTTATCTTTGCTGGACTATAGGTACATTTCTTTTACGAATTTCCTTTCATATGTGATTCTTGGATAACAGAAATTAAAAGAGAAAACGCACCTACGTATTTTTCTATTTGTTTTTAAACAAACCGTCGTGTTTCGTTTATCTTAATTGTTTAACCCGTTTTTTGTTATTTAATTTCTTAATTTTGTTTTACCCGTCTATTAAAATAAAAAATTGTTCTTTTTATAAGTTAATTCTTCGACTTTTCATCGATTAATAAACGAAGTACCCTCTTGCATTGGTATGGAAACAACTTTTCACCTAATATCATAAAATCTCAAAATTAGGTTCACCATTTCTGAGAAGAAATTTTTACTTTTTTACCGCGCAGAAAATTATTTCTTAGCATTTAACAAAAATTTGTAACAAATTTTTTCAACTACGAGTAGAAACGGCTTTGAGAGTTTCAATTCCAAATTTTTCATTTTTAAGCTGTTAGTTTGTCAGTTTGCGGATGTTCCTCTGTCGTTCATTGACATTAAACTACGAAATTCCGTTGTTTATGCGGATGTAATTTAATTGGCCGACAACTCGGAATTCTAAATTGAATAATTGATCACTTTTTGTTTTTACAATCCGATCTTGTAGCCGACAGAAAATTTTAATACACATTTGAACTGTGTTCGGTTACCTTTGTTTGATAATGTTTTGTTGGCCGAACGCCTCCTCAAAATTGAATAGCACGTCGTTTTTGACCACAGTGGGTAATCCATGCGTCGCGGAGGTGGCGAATTTAATTTGCTTTTCTTGTTTCCTATACGTGCTGTCGTTATTGCTAATATACATACAATGGTCGCCATTCGAACATCGTCAGGGGTAAGAAAAATTTTTTCAATTTCAATAACGCTGGATCGCTTATCCCTTGTTGGGGTCAGTTTCTAATAAACCGAACACATTTAGCAGGTTTTCACTTGAAAATATTTATTTTTTTCAAAATTAAAGAATGATTTATAAATATAATTTAGCCCGGTGTTTGTAACTAACAGTTATACTGGGTGTGGTGTGTGTGTGTGTGCGACTAAATCAGACGAAACGTATCTTCCGTCTGTAGATTGTTTTCCAAAAATGACCCTAAATAAGTAGTAAGGTTAAAGTTCCTGTTTATCTCATTTTGATGGAAATTAGTTGTGCAACCTCTAATGTAACCAGTTACATTGTGTACACCTAATCCTAGAAGGATAAAGCAACGAGTAAACATTTTCAAACTAATCACAAGTTTTTCTTGCTAAGGTAGCAGTTTATAAAATTGGAGAAATTAGAGAAGACGTGGGAAACTTTAACTAGTTCATCAGTCTTGGGGATCGAGAGACCAACTAAATATAAGATTGGCAAAATTCTTATTTATAGAAAATACTAAATTTTACAGAAAACGAAATATCTTTATATTCCCAAATTTTGAAGTCTTTTTTCTCCAAATTACAAATAAGTAGGTATACTTTTTTTGTTTTCAATTTTAAAAATCTCTATCTTGTACAATTTTTAAGATACAGAGATGCCTCTCGGACCATATTTTGCATTTTTCATTCAATACCGAATGGAAAATTAAGTATAAAAATGAATTTCGTTCGACCCATGGAAGTATAGTTTCTTAGATTTTATCGCACATTAAGTCAAGTCGAGAAACACGCATTTGATTTCTTACATCGACTTTTAGAACTATGCCCAAAAACCGGCTTCTCCATGGACACGATATTCGACATACGCTGATGGCCATAACACTGGTCTTGCATTTGACAGAACTTGGTGACTTGGTTGTTGCAAATGAGAGAAGTTGGTTTGCCAAATTGATACCGGCCATCGCCTTCGTCTCCATTATCGTGTGCCTAATATTTTATAATAAATTAGAGCAATGTGGAAAGTACAGCTACTTGATCGTTACCATCGCCTACTGGATGTGCTGCGGAATGTGCAGAATTTTGTTAATGCTCACGGCCATAAGGTTTGGCCTAGACTTTTCTCACGTTACGTATTCCACGTCTGTGTTTAGCGTATTACTCTACTGTTGCATAGCTACTAACGATTTAGTAGCCCTTTATATAGAGGTAGGTAATGCATTTTTTACCTTTCACTCGGTACTTCTTTTCGAATTATCACTTACAGCAGTCAAACATATTCGAAGCGACTTGAGGGTGAAAAACCGATATCACCTTATAAAAGTCCTAAAATTTTTTTTGGCCGATATTGCCCAAAAAGCCTCGAAGGAGTTATTTGGCTGATATTATCCAAAGACTTGATGACGTCATCATCAGGCCTCATCATACTGGGTAGCCTGCCTCATCATCCACAGGCTCGATGAAGTCATCGTACTCCTTGTAATCCAATGCAGATAGATGTTTCAGATTGTTAAAAATTCTGTATGAAATGAAGGTGTTATGTCCCCTAATTCTGACCCCCAAAATCTGCCTCTAAGAATTTTAAAACGATACTCTTTAAAAAATTATTTTTGGTTATCAAAGTTTTCAAAAAAACAAGTACAAAAAACAATACTCGACTAAGTAAGTTATAATGAGACAATTTCTTTACACAAAAATAGTGCCTACTTTTGGCGCTCTCTTTATCTCTTTTCCTTTGAGAGATACAAAAAAAAAAATAAAAACAAAAGCTGTAGACAATGTGATGTACAATATTTTGTATTTCAAGCATTTTTTCACGGCGAGTTACAGGCAAGAAATCAAAAATGTGGATACAATTTGCTTTCCTTTGGGGAATTGCGACAAGGAGATTTTAAGGGACTTTTGGGAGATTATTTTGGAAGTGGTCCTTAACATTTCTGCGCAGAAAAATTTCTTGTAGGATATTTTTCATTTATATGGCTTTTTTTCGTCTAATTGCCCTGGACTATTGGTTGCATTAGCAACGAAAATGTACCAAAGTTTTTTTATTATAGCTAATATCGGAAGATAGGACTTTTAAAATCAAAACTTCAATCGTCATATCTCAGTCAATTTTCCACCAATTGAGGAGATTTTTTTTGTTGAAAAAGTGTTGGAAAATCTTCCTCTATTGAAAACTGCAATCATATCAGCTCAGAAATAATTCTTCGACTTGAGATTCTACATCATAGACCATATTACATTTTATTTATTCATTTTTTTTTTCAATTTACGAATGTTGAAAAAAAATTGTTTACTGTATTGGGTTTCCCAACTCACTATAAATTACCATACTCGTAATTTTCGCAGAAAAATATAAAAAATGAAAGATCATGCATCACTCACGAATCGATACCGAGTGATATGTGCGTTTATAAGTATCCATTCGCAAGTTGGTATTCAAAAATATCATTTTGCTGGTTAACCCCGATGCTGCACCGGGGCTTTGTAACTTCACTGCAGCCCGAACACTTCGGAATACTTCCTCAACCTGAAAAAGCTGCTGCGCACTGCCAACATCTGCACAGTACTATAATTGCAAGTACTAAAAAGGCACGTCAATAGGTCACGAAATTACCTAACTATTTTCGTATCAATCGCTCCACCTATACGTATTTATTTATAAGCATCGATTTTCAGGTTTCTGGTAGAAATTCTGTTAATTTGTGGGCCTGCTTTATTCGGTGCTACTGGAAAACGTTTGTCTTTGGTGGTTGCCTCAAACTGATTGGTGACATACTTGGAATAGTTCCACCTCTGGGTATTTCCGTAGTGGTCGATTACATAAAAATTTTACAACAAAACAGAAATTCCACGAACAATGTTCTTATCAGTAAGGTACGAATACGATGATTTTGTCCATTTGAGATCTTTTCAGAATTTCATTTATTCTAACAATAATTAAATAGCAAACCTATCTATCGTTCTCAATCAAACCACTTCTGATTTGTTTATGAAAAGTCTCTTTCAAAATTGTCTCGACCATTTTCGCAGGCCTCTCACATCACGTGGTTGGAATTTTTACAAAACGGCTACATAATGGCTGTGGTGGTGTTGCTGATGGTGTTGGGACAAGGAACTTTGTCCCAAAACAGTACGCATGTCATTAACGTGGCTGGCATCCGTTTGAAAAATGCCTTACAAGTAAGTAACCAAGTTAATTTATTACAAACACCTATATCTTTCGCATTACCTTTAGTAAAAATTAAATAAATCATACGTGGACTTACTCGCTTTACTCGCTTCATTTAGGCTATAATTTACCAGAAATTATTGAAAATCAGAAAAAATTGCTTAAAACAAGAGAACAGTTGCGATAATGTTGGATATGTGACAAATTTGATCACCGAGGACACCTACAATATCATGTCTTGTTTTTGGATTGGAAATTATATCTGGGCGATACCTTTGAAGGTAATGTAGTGTATATATATAGGTATTAGGTATCATATCGATAATTTAAAGCAAAACGATGCTAGGTGGGGCAATTTTTCAAAATTTAGTGGAGACGAAAAAAAAATTGTTTACAATCTCATTAGATAAAATTCTATCTGTGAATCGAATGGACAGACAATTTGTTATTGTTTTCATTTGACTTTACAAAAAACTGGTTTTATCGGGGGATAAGTACGTCATGTAACGACATTTCTTCTCTTGAAAACGTAGCATTTTTTCACTTTAAGGTATCGACACTGTCGAAAAGTAAGAAGACATTTAAAAAAAGTGATGATTGTTATGTTTCCAGATTATCGTATTAATTTATCTTCTATACCGAGTTGTCGGTATTAGCGCTGTTATTGGCTCTGTGACAAGTATCCTGATAATGCTGATTGTGCAGTTCGTTATTGGCAGAAAAATGTCCCAAAATTATAAAAGTATTTCGGTAACTATACCTATATAACCGCTTTTACCATAGTCTATTATTGATTCGTAGAGTGGATTGACAAGTCCAAGATGAAGTAGGAAATGCTATTCGAGAGAAAATGTTGCGGGGAAAAGTGGCTAAATAAATTAAAGTAGTAGTCTACCTACTGATTGTATATATTTTTTGTAGGAAATAAAGTTGCGCAGCTTATTATATAGTATGTACCTATGCGTAATACATGTGCGTTTATTGTAGCCTGCATTATCCAAAAAAAAATGTTATTATAGTACCACTGATGATGTTCTCAGAATTTTCAGAGTCGGCGGAGAGAGGGTTAACCAAATACCTACTCGTTTACCCCAATTTCCATTTGGGGTATTACAAATTTTAGATTTACTTTTTATCCGTTTATAGTCGATTATTACCATAATATATTTTCTATATCGAATTCATTTTATCGGAGTAGGTAAATTTCACAATTTTCTTTTACAGGACTGGGGCGACCAAAGACTGCGGCGTATAAATGAAATACTTCAAGGCATTCGTTTCATCAAGCTCTGCGGTTGGGAAAACGACTTTGTGGATGATGTGAATGAAATGAGGAAAAACGAACTGCGTCGATTGAATTTGGACTCGGTTTATTGGACAATCATAAGTAAAATATTTAACCGTATAGACTATATATCAAAGTAATATAAAGTTTGAACTGCAGAATTGGCGCGCTGGAATACCATAATAGGGTCTACTCTAAACGTACACGTTGCGCCGTAAATACGAAACGAAATACTACTCGCAGTACAAACGAATCGCACGCTTTTTTCTTTACGCGAAAACGAATGTAAAAGATTTCGTACGGGTTTTCGACTGAAATGAACGAACCGTTTGTTTATTATATTTACTCGTAACTCTAATTTTGAATATGGGAGATTCTACAAAAACGTTAGATTTTCAGAAATAAAATCACCATTTTTTTTGGGCCGCCATTTCGAATATTTTTTTGCAAATGTCTGGGTATATAGGAACATAGACAAAATCTATGACTAACATCGAACTAGGTGCAGCTACTTACTTATAAAATTATATCTACGCGAGAGTACCATCCACGTATTTGAAGGCTTTCGAGTCTTAATAGTTACGCTTTCTAAAATCCGTTTGTATTTTTCAGCGCTTAGCCATAAAAACACGCGATTGTGTTTTCTTTTGATTTTTATATTGCAGCTTTTCTGGCGAACACGTCTTCAATTATCATCGCTGTCAGTTCACTTACCTTACATTACTATTTACTAGAAGAACCCATCACTTTGAGCTGTCTATTCGCCAGTCTCGCTCTATTTAATCAACTAACAGTACCATTGTTCATATTTCCTGTGATGCTGCCGATTATTGTATCAGCTATAGTAAGTTCATTTACCTCGCAAATTTCTGTAATAATGATAGCAAAGGCCGACGCGAAACAAGTTTTCGGAGCTATAGATGCCTTGTGAACTTACAAAATGGTAATGTGGAAGTGCTTTGGAGCTCGAGGGTGTAGGTAAGCGAAATTTTTATCCGAATGTATAATCTTAAAAACGAACTTTATTCTCACAAATGTCAACTTCCCACTCGAGTATGTGCATAATTTACATTTCATTTAAAATGTAACCTACACTCCTTGGCTTCTAAGCATCTTACGAGTATTTATAAGCTAAAAGAAGTCAGCGCGTGTATTTAACCGCGGCTCATTTTCTTAAAATAGTAGGTATAGATACATTAAAAGTCAAATTTAGGGAGAGAATGATTTGAAAAAAATATCTAGGTAAGTGTAAAGCGAATAGAAAATCTCCTTTCACTTCCGGAAATAACGATATCGAGAGAAATCAAAACGAAAGATACTCCGAGCATGGCAGATTTTCTTGAAGAATGCCGCAATAACTCGCATAAACGAGTAAGTTCGCAGTTACATCCACCCCTGCAAAAAAAATATATAACGATGCGATATTCAAAAATCAAACGATTTTAAATTTAAACTAAATTTTCAGAATGAACTGGACGATCGCGGTAGCATTCGTTTGAGAAAAATCACCGAAAATAGTGAAAATGAAGAAGACAGTAAGACGAGATGTAATGAAAGTTCAAAAAATGCGTCTGTAGTGTTGAGAATAAAGAAGTTAATTGTCTCTTGGGGTGATCCATCGAAACTACAACTGCAAATCGGCGATATCACTATTTATCGAGGTGCGATATCTATAATCTGAATTAATTCAGATTTCCACACTGCTATAAGTGAGATGAGATACATTCCACCAACACTTAACTTGTATTCTTTTTACCTACCAAATAATTCTTCGCTTAAAAATGTTACAGCTATACCTATACTTGAGCTCACAATAAAAAAAAAAGTTTCTCTTTCTTTTTCTTTTCTCCAGAGAAATTTGAATTCGACTGGCCAAGAAATAATTTGTTGCCAAGGACCATATTCCCACAGCACGTTACAGTGCCCAATAGGCTAGACATAACCCTCGGATGCCAATTTTGCAATTCGAAATTTTATCCAACTTTTCTTCTGTTTGACAGGAACGTTAAATGTTATTATTGGTAATAAAGGAAGCGGAAAAAGTTCTCTGTTGGCTGCACTGCTAGAGGAAATGACTTACGAATCCGGAAAACTGGAATGGAAAAGGTAAACTAAAACACTGTAGGCCTAGTTAATAACATTATAAAGATTGACCTGTTGGAAACAAACGTCGGAACCAGAGTTTGAAAGCCTTACAGCTGATCAGTTTTTGACTATAGGCTTTTAACCTTAAAAATAGAACTTTTACTCGCACCTTTTGGCTTTCTCTTTTTTGTGCCGAAATTTATTGTTGGCCTTGGCCATTTAACTCGAGTTTTTTTTTTTTTTCCCTGCTGAACTTGAAAATTCAAAATTTTACGTAAACACGATGATAGTGACAAAAAATCAAAAAATAAAGCTTTAACTTACATAAGCTTTTGACTTTTCAAATAAAGCTTTTATAGCTCTCAGCTTTCAAATGCTGGTGGTAACTGGACGACGATAACCTGGTTAACGAATTATAATTTTTCAATTTTCATATTTGACAGGGGCATTAAGCTGGGATACGTTCCTCAAACGCCATGGCTGCTGAATGGTACTCTGAAGCAGAACATAGTTTTTGGGTCGCCATTTTATGAGAAGCATTTCTTACGCGTCGTTCAAATGTGCGCCTTAAAGGCTGATATCAATTCGATGCCAAATAAAGAGAATACTGTGGTCGGTGATCGAGGAACCAGCCTTTCTGGTGGACAAAAGCAACGAGTCATGATCGCCAGAATATTGTATTCAAAAGCTGATGTGCTGCTTATGGTGAGAGTACTTGAAAAACTTGAAGGTCGACAATGTCTCGAAATTTAAAATATGATTATTTATTTGACAAATTTTCTGGCAGAGTCGAGAATATTTTCGGATAAAATTCACCTCACAGATGCTTATGCCCTTTTACTTACTTTAATTAATTTTTCAGGATAATCCTTTTTCCTCTCTGGACTGCAAGATTACCAATTATATATTCGAAAATGGGATCAAGAAATTACTTTCGAAACAAAACAAAACGATCATTATGACGACAAATTTGAAGAAATATTTAGCATGCGCCGATCAAGTAATTATGAAAAATTTCAGTTTAAAATTTTATCTTTCTGTGCGGTAGGTACTTAATTCAAAGGCGGGCTTTTGGGGGTGACCTCTACCGCATTTTTGTGAATGCATAAAGGGTGTATATTAGTTTCCAAAATTTCAAACTCGATGAATGTGCTAATTGAGAATTTTAAATACAAACGAATATTTGAATTAAAGGAAACATAAAGCCTCTCTATAAAGGTAGTGCTTCGTTTTCAAAAAAAGTTACTAAAATTTTTGGAACCGGTATTATTTTTCAGTTTTTTCCAGGAAAACGCCCTTACGAGAATGCACGTTTGTCGCCTATAATTGCGCACTAATTTATCTGGAATTTTCACCAATTTGTTCTCAAAAGATGCTTCCATGATGCTCGTTTTACAGAATTTCGATTTTTGATTTCGTTCGTGAATTACGAGTATATGTAGGTATATCACGCAAGAAAACGTAAATTTTTGTAACGCCTAAAATTTTTTCGAAGCAAAATTTCGAAATTCCAACGAGCACCCGAAACGTTCTTTGAGAATGTACTGCCAACAATATTTCAGATCAATTGGTGCATAATTATACGTTCTCGAGGCACTCAGCCGAGTTACCGGTACTCGTATTTGATAATTTCAGGTGATAGTTATGGAAAATTGTCGGGTAAAAGCGGTGGGATCTCTGGAAAATGTTGAGCAAACAGCGAGTAAAGAAATTCAAGGGTTAACCGAGAATACATTTGAGAATGTGACCTCGTCATCGGCGACAGAAATGGTATCGAGTCACAATGTGAGTGAAAAGCGGGCCAATAACTCCACTTTTAGTGCCACCAAATTAAAGGATTTTACCCATTAGTGTGGCGAATGTTGGCGGATCTTGTTTTTAAGGTGGCTGGTTTCGTTCCATTTGGAAGACGTCGGAGTACTTTGTCCGGCTCTCGTTATTTTACCCACGACTTGCTGTTGCCTACCGACGATTGCGAAGTGCAGGGTCCGGCAACCATTTCGCAGAAACAAAAGAGGTCGAGAGCTGCGACAGTGACAGAGTACCCTCGAACGCCGTCCGAGCACCGCAATGTGTTCAGAGTGTCGTCCTTGCAGACCAATCACCAACAGCAGTGCCCCAAAAGGAGATCCAGATGCGACCCCGAAGAACGACTCGTTTTCAAAAGACACCGTTCGACCGTCTCCGATGGTGGAGATGAATTCGACCAAGTCGTCGAGTCGAGTGAGCTTCTTCTTAGTTCTTATATCATTCAGCCAGCATCATAGGCTACCGCGGTAGAAAAACACCGGAGAGGTTCGAGTGACTACAGCCTTCACGGAAGCATCGTGAAGGCGAAGATGAATTCTCTTCGACAACAGCCTCGTGTAAAAAATCTCCATAAGTATTTCATAAAAAAACAAATTACAAGTCACAAATAAGACTATAACGAGTCGTTGACTGATTAGTATTGCCTGGCATAAAAAAAAAAAATAATTTAAGCGCAAACAATTAGCAGGTAATTTTCTTTGGATTGACGTCGGTGATGTAGTCTGTACGGTAAAAAATAATTTTCCCGTTTATCGATGAATCCCCTGCCCTAAATTCGGTTTGCCTGTGGGTAGGGGAGGGTAAAACTTTGTAAAATAAATATAAATTCCACTTGTCGCCCAGTCAATTTGATGAAAAGTTTACGACCCTTTTATTTTTGGAGATTATTTTCTACCGTGCAAAGTCCCATTAAACATTCGAGCCTTTAGCCTTACATTATTCTCAAGCATAGAGACAGATTATTTGATTAGGTATTTAAAAGCCAAATTTAGTCGAACGAAGATTTCCTTCCCATAATACGAGTATATACCTACTCGTACCATACAGAAAGAAACCCCTTTGGATTTTTTTTTTTTTTTTCAAAGAATTAAATTTCGAGTAAGAACTAGAAGGAGGCGGGTAGGTGGTCGAAGGTCGCTGAACACGAATCTGGTATGTAATTCTTGGCTAGAATTCGATCACACTGAGATAGGGCTAAGAAAAAAAGAAACAATGCAAAAAAATTGTTGCAAATCGCAGCGCACAGAAAACCAGACTGCAGATTCGGATTCAGCGTGTAAAATTATGGTTTTTTTTCGTAAAATAAGGTCAAGGGTGGCCATTTTTATTGTAATATTTCAGACGAATCGAACGAAGGGTATAGCTGGAAAGCAGGTGATATGCAGCTGGAGAAGTCCAGCACGAGCCTGGCCGTTTACATGCGATATGCGAGTAGCTGCGGTCCCTTCGTCGTGCTCGTCTTCTTTATTTTGACATTTTCCTGGCAAATTCTGCGGGTTGTCGCCGAGTTTTGGCTGAGTCACTCCGTCTCAGTGACTCGTACTCCACCTGACGAGAAACGAGTAATGTCTGCAAAATATAATAATTATGTATTATAAAATTTTTGACTGATCAAACCACACAGCCACTAACCAGTCGCCGACTGATTTTTACAGGAGGTCGGATGGCATTTGTTTGGCTACATTTTGCTATCCATTTTTGCCTCGGCATTTTCGTTTTTCTCGACCGCCATTGGCCAGTATGGGGCTGCTCTTTCAAGGAAACGTTTACACGCCCGTATGCTGAACAATATTTTAAAATGCGCCGTGTCATTTTTCGATGCGACTCCCTTTGCCCAGATTATCGATCGATTTTCGACGGACACCGAAATCACTGATAAAGTGAGTCCTCGAATTACAATAATTCGTTTACGAATCTGCCCGAGTAGTCGGAGCAGATTTTCGATAGAAAAATGTCTTATTTGAGAATATTTTGAAAAAAATGAAAAGATCCGGAGGAATTTAAATTTCTCTCATCTTAAATGCGCATTTATTTTTCATTTCACCCCAAAGAAAATAATGCGAGACGAAATTTCGAGAAATTTCTCTCAGAATGACCCAAATATAATACGTCGTGATGTAAAAAATCTGCAGTTTTTCAGTTTGTACGAGTATAAAGTTTAATTGACATAATCTAAAGAACATCATAGAGCCTTCAGTAGTTGCAGATAGCCAGATAGCATTCTTATTACAGCTTGTCTCAGAAAAGTAGGTAACTTAAAGTAAAATGTAAAATATTATTAAAATAAATTTATGTTTCTCTTGCTCGAGTAAAGTACGAGTAAATCAGTATTTAATGAAATTTTAGGGGAAATGTTGGCAGTGATGGCATTTTATACGCAGAATAAAATATTCTAGTGCGCATTTGACGAAAAGTATAAGTTCTCAGATTTTGTCGCATTATTAAACAAAACCTCGCCTCGAATTATTTTTGATTTTTCTGCTTACTTATTTTAATATTGAGCCCACCTTTACTATAACTTCGATTTTTGACTGATGTTTTTGTTGCTTAGAAAATATCCACCTCCACTCAACGCTTGATCCAGTTTCAATTGTTGTGCATTTCGGCCATTTTGGTTAATTGTTTTGTGACGCCTTGGTTTATCGTCGTTGTAATTCCAATTTCACTCATTTATTACACAGTTCAACGATTTTATCGATGTTCCAGTAGGTAAACAATTCTAGTGAATTTATTATAAGTTCAAATTTATATTTTGAAATAATTCAAGGTATTTAATTGGAAATGATACCTCGAGCTATCGTGTTAGGGAGGAACAGTTGGAGGGGGCGGGGTAAGTTTCATTTTTAAAAGAATTTATACTTAGGAGCAATTCGTCAAGTATGTCGCTGGAGCGAAGCTGCGTTTTTCATCAGAATAAACCATCGCAGCAAAACCAAGCTAAAAAAAATGGATGATTTGAATCCATTCCATTTACAAGTGGTTGAAGACAACATCACCTTTTTAAAGAACGTATGAAAAAATTTGCAATTAAAGTTCACAGATCATCGTAGTTGCACAACGCATTATATCCTTTTTCAGAAAGTTACAACAATTGGAAAATGTTTTGAAGATTCCAGTCGTCGATCATTTTTCTGAAACTTTCGCTGGCCTAGAAGTAATACGAGCATTAGATAGAGAAAATTCCTTTACGAAGACGTTACTGGAGAAAATCGATCATCATACGAATGTGTTTCTAATTTTGAATTCGACCAATAGATGGCTCGGTATTATGCTGGTAAGCAGCTGATTGGTAGATAAATTAGTTTTAAGTCTCCACATCTCTACAATACGGTAATACATTTTTCTTTAAAATGATGCAAATTGGATTTCGAGGGCAATGTGCCAATGCAGTTTGATCAGTTCAATTTTTGGCGAATAATGAAAACAAAGAAATAAATACTTACCTATGTTCATATATTATGTAGATATACGTATGAGTAGGCAATAGACTATACATACTTACTGGACTTTCTAATTTTTTTTTGTCTAGGATTACTTAGGTGGAATAATTGTGTCGGCTGCGATGTTCATTTCAATGATAAGTATTACTGTAAATCCAGACCTTGAAACTTCGACTTTTTTTGGTTTAGCAATAAACTACACTTTGTTGATACCAATCTATTTAACGTGGGTCGTAAAATTTTCAAACGACTTGGAAGTATACATGGGAGCTGTCGAGCGTATTTCCAGTTTTGCCAACATACCGACTGACAATTACAGCACAGAAAGTAAGGAACAAAATGTATCGAATTTGGCTTTAAAATTAAATTCACATTCTAGAAGCTAACCATTTCGGTATCTCATACGTGATCTTTAAAGAATAAACTAATCTACAACAGAAAAAACTGACGATCGAATCATAAACTCGACAGGAATAATCAGAACTAGAAAATTTTTCTGATTCATTTTCCTTACTTGCAGGAAGATTTTACAAAGTTAGGTACCTGAACCTGAGATATAAATAGTAATTTATGAAGCCTTTAGAGGCACAAAGGGTATGTTGAGCTCGGAGGCGCACCTGAGAAGATATAGTGAAGGGAGCTGAAGCCCTCATTTATTAAGCATCAAATTTCATCAAAAAAATATTAAATAAAACAATTTTCCTCACTTTGCGCGAAGTTTTCATTCATCTTTTGTTAATAAATGTGGGACTCAGCAGTCAGCAGAGCCCTTGGCAGACCTGGGTGTGCGACTATTCGTGCAACTGAGACTCTATATTACTATACATACGATTTACTATGATTACAATTTTTACTCAAAAATAATTATACTTACTTCGATGGCGTAACTGAGTGGCAGGGGCGTGTAAGACAGCTGCTGGAAACTAATAATTTCATTATCAAACTTTTACTTTTGCAGCTGCTGTACCAGTGGACTGGCCCATTAAAGGAGAAATTAGATTTGACAATGTAACCCTGCGTTATAGTTCACAAGGACGAAATGTGGTTCAAAATATGAATTTAAAAATAAATTCCGGTCAAAAGGTAGAAATGTAGAAAGAATTTTAAAGTTGTTTCCCGAATTCCATTATACTCGATGAACGTATTTTCTGTTCGACCAATTTTTTGTTCAGGTAGGAATATGCGGCCGCACTGGAAGTGGAAAATCATCTTTAATAATGTCGCTGCTAAAAATGGTTCCGTTAGTCGAAGGTAAAATAATTTTTGACGAGGCCAATATCGATGACGTGCCTTTGCAACTTTTAAGGTCCAAGATTTCAGTCGTATCGCAAGATGTCATTTTATTTGGAGGCAATATTAGGTGAGTTAATTCGAATCATGGAGCTTTCATCTTTTTCATTTTTATCCGACTGTTATTTAAAAATGTTCTAAATTTTTTACAATTCTCTATAAATTCTATATAAACCTTTGATAGAGCATTTCATTCCAAAATTTTATCCTAGGAAACTTAATAATTCATTTCATTATTGGATAATTTTCTAGTATTTTATTCCAATTGAGTGGAACTTATTTCATTTCTCAATCACATTTATGTGACCGAGCATGAAATAACTTTGTTAGTGTCCATTGGGTAGAAGCTTAATTTAGATACATTTTTTCATTCTTATTTTATATGCATTTTGAATCATTTGAAATACAACTTTTATAAAGGTAGCTCAAATGCAGAAAAAGTAAGAAATGAAGCTCCCCCTGGGTCGAGCCTGGTGGGTATAGGTGTACGCTAATTTTTGACTGCCGTTATATTTTTCTTTTTACTTGGATCCCCATTTTTCAGGCAAAATTTGGACTTGAGAAGAGAATTCCACGACGAAGAACTATGGCGTTCGTTAAAATTGGTTCAAATTCACGAAACAATTTCCAAGATGGGAGGCTTAGGTAAGAGCAGACTCTAGTTACTGGTAACAAATGGCATAATTGTATACGTACATAGTTTCATACCTATTTGTGCATCCCATTGGGAATGACGATTGTGTTTATTTTTTGGAATAGATGCTCGAGTACAAGATGGTGGATCTAACTTGAGTGTCGGTGAGAGGCAGTCAATTTGTTTGGCTAGAGCAATTTTAAGAAATGCGTCGTGTTTGATTCTAGATGAAGCAACCAATGCATTACAGCCAGAAGCGGAAATCGATTTTCTCAATTTAGTGCTGCAGATATTTCGCAACCAAACTATTATCGTTATTACGGTAATTTAACAGGCTTATATTGCTTCAGTGTTGCTTGGTAAATAAATCAAAATAGAGTAGAAGCATATGCAGTTCCGGAATAAATATCTTGGAAATTCCCCTACGGATAGATTCTAAAGTTAATGCTGTTTGATTTGTGACTCTTTAACAGAGGGATGCCAAATTTTGGAAGAAAAATTCGCCAGCTAGAAAATTTTTCTCTTATCTATTTCGAGCTGTAAGTCCGATAGAGATAAATATTAATAAACTCGTTTGATTTTCAGCATCGAATTTCCAGTTTATTACACTTCGATCGGATATTGGTTTTGAATAATGGCGTGTTGGTCGAAGATGGAACTCCGAATGAGTTAGCGTCGAATAAAACTGGGCAGTTCTACAGTCTTCTGAAAATTACTCAAGATGAACCTTCCGTTCAACGCAGATTTTTGTTTTGAAAAGTGCGAATAAAACGTTTTTTGTTATAATCTGCTCATTACACGAGGGTAGCCTCCCACAACCGAAAATCCGGTTCTCTTTATAGCAAAATTTTTTCTTTTTATTTCCAATTTTTCGTGAACTGCACATAAACAGTGCTGTGCAAGAAGCGGATACGAATACTTTTTTAAAAATTGAATTTTTCTAGGGTTCGGTTCCATACATTAAGCACTATCTGCAACAAAAATATCATGTCCTAAAATGAAAGCTTCACTGAGAAAATAGTCAAATTCATGGGCTGAGGTGCTACAAGAAGACTATGAGGCATGAAAATGTTTTTTTGTTCTCCTGCGTAAGATTGGAAAAAGTGGACGCATACACATATTATACTCGTACACTATCCTCTTCTTATACTGCATAGCACTGTTCATCACACAGCACAATATCATAATCACAAAATTCGTTACCACCTAGAATCGGTACCAAAACCAACTTACGAACATACATATATGTGTATGTATACCATCGTCAAATACTCGTACAAATATTCAATGTCCGTGCGTTTATTTTCGAGGCAATTTTTGCCATGAAGACACATATTGAAGTCGTCACCATCAACAAAAGTGTAGGTAATACCAAAATGTACAAGTTCGTCGCAGTAACTACGTCGCAGGTGCTACGACTAAGTATATTTCAAGTTTAAAAATTATTCGTTGCTTTTGCTTGAAAATTTTTCCTGTTGTAACATACGATGCGGTTTAATAATATTCGTATATTCGTATTCGAAATGATTTTTGGCGTATCTGTCGGTAAGAATGCATATTACACTTGTCAAGTTCTAGAATCTAAACCGTATTCTCAGAATTTACCAAATTATGGATAGGCTACCGAGCTATACTCTTTTATACTTAGGATTTGATATAAAATTAAGCATGAGAATGTCAGTAGGTAATCACTAACGAGTGAAAATTTAATATTACAAAGAACTAAAAAGCTGCAGTTTAACCCCCATTTGTCTCGAAATTTTTCATCACAACTCCATGCAGGTGTAATTTTTTCCATCTCTGTCTAAGAAATAGTTTTCTGTTCGGCTCAAAAAGTTCAGCTATAGCTTGAATCATAATGTAAATTCTCTTAGAAGTCAATTAATGGATGAGATCACGATACTCGTTCGTGAGAGAGAAAATATATTAATAGACATACGCGACATTTAGTCAGTACTCACACTTTTGAAGATATGGTGTCGAAGTAATCTGTAGGCCTTATTTGTGTAGAAAAATGTCGAAATTATATTCCTGGTTCATAATTTTCAAGAATGAGTTTTCCATTACTTTTTTACCTACGGAAAATGTAATTAAATGGCGAGTATTTTCATAAAAGTGGTGTTAGCTCAAAAATAATTAGATAATGAAAGTAGCTACGAACATGTTCGGCTATACCCTCCTCCCTCCATATTAGATATTCGTATCGGTATAACGAAAAACTTTGTACTTCGTACTAAAATAACATCGGTCTCCATCTTTACAAATTTCGCGTGGAGGTAAAATATCAAGACCTTGTCATTAAACTTTTTCATTGCTTTTAATTTTTTAGAGCAATTATCAACCGTTTAGCATTGTAAAATATTTCGTTGAGTTACTTGTAACGTATGTAGAAAAAAACATGTTTGTTGGTGAAAATAAATAATTCCATATCTACGTAGGAATCTATAGTACGAGTTGGTATCTACCTATAAGAGTCCAACACATGTAATGCATGGTATTTGTAAATATCTGCGAATATTGTTTCGTCGATTTATGATATTATAATTATGACCATCCGTTCAAAGTAGGTACACCAATCAAGAAGTTCCATTAAGCTTAAATTGCCAGTCCCTTAAAAAAGTATGGTGTCTACGACAGGATATAGGTACGAGTGAGACGACTCGAATTTACCTACATAGTCGTGGTTAGCTCATCGTTTTTATAGTGGTAGATAACGAAGCATGCATACACGAAAAAACTGAAATTAAAGCTTTTAGAGTTTTACCGTATTTTTACGAGTATTTACTTGACAATCGGGTACCCATTAGAAGCCTGAACTCCACAACTCAGCAATACTAATATATCTTAATGGAGGTGTTTCCGATGTTAAAAGACGGAAAAGTATGAATCTAATCTCTTGATTATAGTCAAAATCATCTGAAATTAAGGTTATATTTGCTATCAACTTTTCTGATAAAATTAAATCGAAGACAAATAACTCCATAAAGGAGAAATTTTTCTGTATTAAATCTTTCCGTAGCTATAGAATTAGATTTTAGATTTTAGATTTTGTTTTACTTTTATATGTGTATAAAGTAGACCTAAGTCTGACTCTTACAGCGACTGAAATTTCAGTTCGAGGGGAGTTGAAATAAAAAATCTTATTCTATGGTCGACACTTATACAAGTTCAACACAGTCGTATGCGACAGATCCAAAAATCACTATTCTATTGAAAACTCTTAGCCACCGACAGTTGGCAAAAATGTTCCATTTCTTTAGACCCTCAACTTATTGGAGCATTCCCATCCGTAAGTTTGAAAAATGGCGTGTCCAAAAAAGTAATTTTTGAGAAAAATGCGAACCTATAATTCTAAAGTTTGCTATCCAACGCAGTATGATTGCTACTTTATAACTTTCTCTTCTTTCGGCTGCAGTCGGCCTTTGATATATATTTCAAGGCTCTATGATTCTTAAAAATGTCATAAATTGGAAAATTTTATTTTTGAAAACTGTGCGCACTTACCCACCATCAGCAGTACCACCACAATTCCGCTTCAAGATAACAATGTTATACGTCGCGTTATACCTAGAATAGATAAGGAAACTATATATGCAAGTACCTAAGTAGGTATACCTAATCAAATTAATCGTCAGATTTTAAAATTTTATGAATAAAGTCGTCATTTACTTACCTAGTTGCGATATTTACGATTAAGTTCGTTTTCATCGGTCAAAGTCTTCCGACTCGTAAATACCAGCAATTAACACTTGAAACAAACAAATTAAAAAATCGTTTATCTAGTAATTAACGGAGACAATCTTCTTAACTTGGAACAGATAAGCTCCGTTACATTTACGAAACAAAATTCCTTCTTTATTTATTATTGTAATGTTAGCTGTATGGTAGGTATACGTATACGAGTATATTTAATCGTTTGCCGGTGACCGTGAAATTTGTTTGCAAAATAAAAAAATGGCTGTCGATGAGTTATGGTTCGCCTTATCGGCGTTTATTTTCTATTTAATGAAAAACGTTATCGTGGCACCTTATCAGCTCGAAAGTGGCAAAAGTGCGCCATTTCAGATTGAAATCGCCGGTAAAGCTGCAGCCGAAAGTTCTTACTGAATTTTCCGAACTCAGTTCACTGATTCCAGCAGATTTATATAGTTGGTGAGGTGAAAAGAGCCAAGAGAGGGAGGTTCGTAATCGATTGTAGACAGATGGTCAAATAAGGCAAACTTGGCTTGGTTTTTTGAGGGTTTACGGGTTTATGAGTACAGCTAGTCAATCTGCAGTTTCCTCATAGGATAAAAGGCGAACGTTCACAGACTAAATGCATATGCCCGAATATTTTATATATTATGTCATGACTAAAACTGGAGAATTGGACTGCTGAACAGCCAGCAAGCTAATTCCATCGGTTGTTGCTTATATTTATCAGAGATTCGGCCAAATAAATTGTCAGTCATTCGCTTCGATTCATTATTTTGATTTCTCTCCTCCGGAGATAGAAGTATCTTTTTACCATCAAATTGGAAAATTTTCTAAAAACTGTATCTAAATATTTCTAATTTGCTAAAGACAATTTAAATTATTTCAAATTAATAAGAGTTTTGTAAGAAAAATGACACGTTGAAACCATTATTCCATTAAAAAGTTGCTAGTGAGTTGTGACTTATCTCACATAACAATCGGTGATTACGAAATTTGAGGCTTTGAGTAGGTACTTTTTCCTTTCACGTGTTTCTAAGATGTTTGGCACGCATTCTGCATTTTCATTCGTCTTTATTTTAGTTTGGCTTTGTGGTCCTCGACTGTAAATCCCCTACCATACGTCACAGCTTTTACCATAGGTACTGTGATCTTAATAGCCACGATCTTGTGAATCTAAACCATCCGAAACCGGGATAGTTTAATAGGTTTTTCATTCGAAATTATGCTTTAAGCTGACCGGAGAGGAGGGGGAAGCTCGACAGTTATTCACGACTGCAAGACTTGAAAAATGTAACCGAAAGCAACCTTTTGATGGGAATGGGAGGCGAAAAAAGAATACTAACTGGTAAAAGCTCGATGTCCACTAAAATTGGCGGCTCGTATAAGCGACGATCATCGCTTTCGCCATAACTCGCATCGCGGGCAAAGTCCTTTCGAGATGCGATAAAATTCGTTAATTTCGTGGCCTTTCGAATGGCAAGTGGACGGAGAGCTATCTTTAATTAAACGATATCTTGGTCAGTTAGTGGCGAGATAAGACAAACGGTATTTAAAAAATGATCGAATGCACTCGAAAGTCAGATTAAGTGTAACTGTCTAACCGAAAAAGTCGTGTCGCAAAATATGGCCGTCCGAAAATTCGAGTTGGCCTTTTTGGCTCTCGCGTTCGCGTGTTTACTGCAAAATGCTTTGGCTGCGCCTCGTTCGCCCAAAAGCGAGAATTTGTCCGAATTGGAAATCGTGGGCCGAGCAGCCGGCGAAATAGCGCAGAGTTTTAAAGAATTTGTCAATTCGGTGGTTTCGGCCATCGTCGGTGTGGTCGCCGAAGGCATTGTCAAAGTCGGTTTGCCTGTGTTTGCCAGGGCTCATTTCATATTCACCGCTTCTGGAATAGAGGACACCAGTTTGGCTGTTGATGGAGAACGGCGCACCGAATACAGGATCGTCGCGAAAACGGTAATGCAAATGCGTCAAAAGCTGGACAAGATGGAGCGTTTCGAAGAGGAGCTCGATTTAATTTTGGTCCAAGTTGCGCGATCAATTTTGAAACCCAGCGCGATGGGCCGCAAGACTGGCGTGACGACGCTGCTCTTGAGCTTCAGCGAAGCAGTGGACACCCATTTCAGGCAGCATCCTGAGTTCAAAGACATTTATCTGCGAGTTAGAGAGGACGTCGAAGCCGAGGACGCGGTAGCTCCGACCACCCGTTTGGACTTCTCCACTATGAAAGCTGAAAAAGTGCTCGAAATTATACCAGAGCCGGTCAAAAACAAACTGATGGCCATATTGGTAAACAAACAATTTTTGCATCACACTTTGAATCGTCTGACCATCAGGAAGGAGTACTTCGTTATGGCCAGGTCGACTTTGGAATTGGCCAAGAAACGTGAGAAGCTAGAAATAGTCCAACGCATTTACGACGATACTCTGCGCCAAGTCGGTTTCTCATTGGACATCAAGGCCGACGTTTTCGACATATCTAAAGGATTATTTAAAGAGTTGAAGAGTCATTTCGAGGCGAATCCATCGTTGAAGCAGGAGTGGCGAGAGATGCAGAAGTACGTTTCTCAACGTCACGAATGGGACAGAGGCATCTGGGATTTGGATTTACTGCCTGTCTAAAAAAAGAAAAAAAATCGTATATTACGCCTATATCTCGCTATTATAGGTTCGCCAGTTATTTTATCAGTTTCAAATATCCGATGTAAAATAAAAGTATTCTATGTTTCTGAAATTCTTTAAAAACTCAGTTTGACTCGCGAGGATAAGCGTAAGTACCTAAATCTATAGACCTAAAGAGGAGGCCCACGGTTATATCGAAAAATGGGAAACAAAAAGAAGAAAAAAATCAAAGAGAATGCGGGACTTTTGATTCAGATTGGTTCGGGAAGTGTGCAGAATAATATTTACATATTGTACAATCAGATACCTACATATAGTTTAGAGAGCAAAGTAAACCCTTTTTTCGGATGTCTTACAGACTAATTGATTCAGCGATCCTCTTAAGATGAATAAAGCACAAAAACAATCTACGATATAAGATTATTTTGGTAGTGAAATTTTTAAATAATTATAATTTTTCGTAAAGATTGTTCTTTTAACTCGAACGTTTTTAATTAAAAAAGAGCTGGTTTTCGAAGCTGGTTTTCTTCGAAAACCTGCTAAAAATGGACATTTGATATACGACGAGTTTGTACGGTAAAACTACTAAATTAGACAAAGAATTACGATAAGTACCGAGGTTGTAAATTAGGATAGTCGCGATTCAAAATTCAATAAAACCCGTGAAAATCAAATAAGAATATTACAACTATATATAGGTATAGTTATATTTATTTTTCTCAAATGATAGTAGCTGTGAACATCGAGTAAGTGAGAATGTAATTCTTAAAAATGTTCTTTATAACCGAATTACTGATACGACCAATTTTTTTTCGAGGTAAAAATTCTCTACTTAATAATTTTGTAGGTATGTTGAAAACACAGAAATTAAAGTGTAATAACATACCAGGTACAATTTTAATTTTAATTTGATACTTGTATAAATTTGACTAATTTTTTAGGTAAAACCGAATCATCCCCCTCCCCCCAAGTTAATTTATTAAAAATCATTTCGAGAATTTTCTTCAGCGAATCATTAAGTACAAGTAGGTAGACCAAAAAAGGCATTTAGTAGATTTTTCATTTTTCGTAACATACACTCGACATCCAACGAGGAACCTTAATTAGTCATTGGCGAAAAAAACAATATCCCAATTGGATTTTTCACTGTTACCCATTCCGATGCTGGAGCTAAAAATACAAAATAATTGTTTCACAATTTTGTTTTTTCCTTCTGCACCCTTTTTTATTTGAGGTTGTATCATTATTATTTCGATAAAAGTAGAAAATACGTAATGATCACGTATATGTTTTCTATTTTCATCGAAATGGATAATTCTGATTCGAGCTCATCGAAGAGGGAAAAAACAAAATTATGAAATAATTTCGTATTTTTAGCTCCAGCATCGGAATGAACAAGATCGCAGTACTCCAAATTGGAGCTACCGCTACTATAGATAACACTCTAAAGCTGACCTTGAAAGTTTATCTTTTCAGCGTATAATACTTGATCAAATTTTTTTCTACTAAAGTAAAAAAAAATTCAAGTCGTCTTCGGCGGTTTACGTTCTACCCTCGCGTTAGCGTCGTGAAGCTGCTGATCCCTTGTCTCGCATGTTGCATAACCAGCCCGCCGTAAATAGGGATGATTGGACGAGTTCGTAGCTCATTGTCCCCTTCATTACGTTCACGTTCGGTAAACTTGATCGAAAGAACGTAAGTCCAAAAAAGTAGTTTATGAGAAAAAAGAATTTAAGTTTGCTTTCCGTGGCCATGGGCTCATTAGTATATGAACAGGACTTACGTGAAGACTCGACTTGGAGTTTATTTATTTGGTTTTTATTTTTAACCCAGGAATTAGAGCTCCTATAGTTCAGCTTTTGCTACGATAGCCATATTTTTTCGCTTTAAATATTTTCGTGCTCTATTCTCGATCGTTCGGTTTGAATTTTCATCATAAATTTTCCATAAAGAATTACTCGTCGTACACGAGCTGAAACGAATGAGGCGGAAATGATTGCTACACTTGCTACGTGCTCGTGTAGACGTTATCAGAAGCGATCCCCCTCTCCACCAACAATCAGATGCAATCTCATGTATTAAACAAGGGTAGCTATATCTATCCATTATCAAAGTATAGGTATCGCTTTCGTGTCTTATCGCTTTTTATCAACTTATTCGTGTATTATTATCGTTGTTATTATATTATTATTTACTCGTATTATTATAGCCGATCATTTAACTTACATTTTGTAGCTGAGATTATGCAAGATTATGTAGTCATTCGATATTCTTACTCGATGGCGAAAGTTATACGCGTAGTTACGCACCAATCGACTTTGAAATAAGAATGAATGGAAAAGAGAGAGAGAGGTGAAAGTGAGAGTAGGAGAAGGAAATTTCTATTAATGTTCGTAAGAGACGAAGTACAAGATTGAGAATGGAGCCTCACCGTTTGACTTCAGTTTTATCAGCAAATTGGTGATGTCGCACGCGAGTGTATGGTGTTTACATTATAACTGCTAAAAAAAAGTACAAATCCACGGTGCAAGCAAACTGCTTCAGTTCGTCTGCAGTATCTTGGTGCAGTGAGAGGTTTCATCCATAGTGCATCAAAATGAAAGGCAAGTGCATTTCCAGTCGATTAGTCTACCTTCTCGATAAATTGAAATTTTTGGAGGATTTCTCGATATATTTTCATCCCCACGTTCCAAACATAACAGCAATTATTATCTCCCTTCGTCAGAGGATAAAAGACATTGTAAATATGTGTCAAAATATCGTACGGGGTCTGAAATATGGTTTTTTTTAGTTTACTCGACATATTTCTAAATTCTGGGCACTTTTACGGTTCTTTTACTCTATCCTTGCACGTGGATGTTCTCTGTGTTCTTTGTTTTATTATTGCAGGTTTGTGATTGTGTTTTTTAGGGAGATCGTTAATTTTTTTTCTTCCGAGGAACACTGGTGTGAGGGGCTTCCAATTGGTCAGCCACTTTTCACTCTCCATCGAGTCGCGAGCTTATTTAAAGTATTTCATAAAAAAATTGAAATGAAACGCATCCCCTTCTCTTCCCTCTTAATATCCATGCTATAAACCTTATATAACTCACATTGGCTCGGCTCACTCCACTAAATGTATACCTACTTAATAAAAATTGACAAGCGATGATTTTAATTTTTCTATCGAATTTTTCTTTTTTTTTTCAAACTAGTATTTTTCTATCTACCTATACTTTGTTTTAGTATTTCAATTTTCTTTCTGCTCTTTATACTTTGATACGCTGATCTAATGAATGTTGTTTTACATCACATTATTAAGTCAATTGGACACGTATCAAATGTAATTTTCCTGCGATACGTTCCAAACTAACTCGCTCGGTATTTATAATAATATGAGGCGTAGTATTTTTTTTTATTTTTAGATTTTCTAAAAATATTTGAGTAGATATATTATCAAAACGTCAAATACACATTTCAATATAATAGTGAGGAACTGATGAAACTTTGGGTTATTATTCCACAATTTTCTCCATTCTCTAAGTTCGTCTGCCTGTTTATTTTCCGTCTCATTCCTCCATCGACTTATTCTAGCTGCTTACCTATACTCGCTCACGATTACTTGTCTTCTTCCTTGTTTCATAATAATGTTGGGCAATTTGCTAATATGCATGTTACGGTTAATGTGTGTAATTGGTGATTCTATAGAATAACCGGCGATTCTATAAAATGACCAGTAACACTGTTTCAAGTTTGGTGAATGTATGAAATTTCATAAATTCACCGGTGATTCTACAGAATAACCTAGGGTGGTTGGTGAATGTATAAAAAAATACCAGAAAATGCATTTTAAGATAGCATATTATTACAAAATTAATACAAACTTACTCGCAGTTTGGACAGTTGGTAAAACTTTGAGAAAAAATGTATTATGCCTTTACAAGCTATAGTCTGGTGAAAAGCCTTGGGAATTGAGGAGAGAGGGTGATTGGTAATGCCATTTTATGTTCAGTTTTTAAAGTCTGTATAGATAGATCTGACTCTCTACCAAACACACAAAATGATACTCAGTTGTAAGACTGGTCTGCTTATCTTTTAAGACAAGTATTACTATGAAAATGTCCTGAATACATACATTCCCCAAGACATACAGGCGATTCTATAGAATAACCGGTTAATGTGTGAAATTTTTCTTCTTCTCATACATTCACCAAAATGCTCGGTGATTCTATAGAATCGCCGGTGATTCTGTAGAATTACCGGATTATACACATTAACCGTAACATGCATATTTCTATACTCTGGTTGATTTGATAACGGTGAGATTTGTTGTAGGTATACATTGTCTGTTATTCTGTCTCTGCGCTGAATCGTACAATAACTACCAGCTATAAATAAATTTATCGAGTTGAAGTGCAAATTTTCATTTATAAGAAAAATTAATAGGAATATTAACAGTTTAACCTGATGAAATATTTGAATAATTTACAAAACTGTGACAGGAATAAAGTTTCTCTAGATGAGTCCGCCTTCTACTCTCACTAATTAAGTATTCGTAGTTCGAATTACAATTAGGTATCGAACTACTTTTTTTGCTACAACATTTTCTTGTCTTTCGATAGCTAAATATATTTTGGGTAGCGAAATAGGTGGGTAGGAGTGCTCGGCCAACAGTTTACAATTTGCATAAGATATAGGTACCGATTAGACCTCGAATGCAATCGACCCATGTCTACGCGATGGTCATATATATATATATCTATGCCTATGTAATGTTGAAAATCACTGCCATAGGCATACTTGGCTCATTTCATTCGATTTATTGGCATAAAATACTCATGTAGGCCAAGGTTGACAAATTTTCTCGCATTATGTAGCATGGTATGTAATGATTGCGCGGTTTGATTTGGTTTAGGAGGGAAAATTTTATTTCGAACAATTCGACGAATATTTTCCTCGTTTTGTTTAAAAAAACCGATAATAAACGGAATAGGTACTTCCGTTATCGTAGATATAAGATAGGCTCGCAGATGAAAATAAAACTACGCATCGATTCAGTCGAATTTCTAAAACCTGCAAAACTTATTCGGGCGTAAAACAGGTTTATTTTTGATTTTCATCAGGTTTGAGGTGCTCTTGTTCTCGTATATAAATGGTATTTATTTTGGCTATTATACTCTTTACAGACCAAGTTGGGGTTCGACATTTACACGTGCTTATGGCATTTTTGGCAGTCACAATAGCCTACATAACGAGGATCAATTTGTCGGTAGCAATTGTAGCCATGACTGATAAAAGTACGGCTAATCCCAATTTTCAGGTTAGTGGCAGATCGAAAATTAAAATGAGAAATAGTTTTCAGCGAAACCCTGCAAGAAAGGCTAAAAACATTTTCTCACCAATCGCCATTCTATGGAGCCGAAATTACTCGTACTTTGACTTCTTACCTTGTGACAATCGAGAATGTGTAGTTCCAAAAGTATCGAATTCAGCATTTGTAGAAATTGAAAGTGCAAATTAAGGAATTTGCCACAGGCTCTCTTTTCACGCTTCAACATAATAATATAAGATAGCCTGAGCCTGTGGCTGTGACGCCACAAGTATTGAGAATTTTTACAACAGACTAATATTTAATAGTTAAAAGGAAAAATGTGCAAACAAAAATGCACTTATATAGTCGCTCAATTAAATTACACACCAATTGCTCTGGAATTAATTGAAATTACAAGGGAAATTGTGTATAGCAAAATGGGGCAGTAAGACGAGATATATAAATAAAGTTTTCACGTGTTTTTCCTCGATAGCTCGCAAATTAAGGGAAATTAAACTCGTTTTCAATCTTAATTTTTCTGCACTTCTATGGCATCAAACGAAGTCATTTTTTTTAATTAATAGAAAATTTGATATTGATGCGGAATGAAGTTTTACCGAACTTCCAGAATGGATAGCTCGTATAGTTTTTCAGATATAGCTGAAAAACGTCAATTTTTCACACTCGTGAGTTCTCCAGGGGGAAACACAGTGGGGCCGAGACTTTTCATTACATATTCCCTGTACCACCCCTAATATATTCCAGACATACAATCTTTTGTACCAATTTTTTCTTTTTCAAACACTTATTTATTTCTTGGGCTTTAAAAAAGAAAATTGTCCGAAGCGATTATTTCACGGTACTTTATTTTACAATACGCTTGTTTTTTCGAACGCTAAAACAATTTTCTTTAATTGTCTAAAAGTAAAAAGTCTCAGAGGTAATGTGGTCAGAGGCAAGTTATTCAGTACCAGCGTTCAGGTGCTTAACCAATATCAAGAATTTAGGTAGGTATAGATGGCAGATTCGAATATTTCCGTCGATCGAAATTTTATAAATTCGTAAAATATTTGCGTATTTTTTCCAACAGGATTTTGACTGGAATGGACAAGAAAAAAGTCAAATTCTTAGCGCCTTCTTCTGGGGTTATCTACTGCCTCAAATTGTAGCCGGAAATTTGGCTGAAAAATATGGCTCGAAACAGCTTTTATCGGTGTCGATGGGTTCTTGCGCGCTGTTTACACTGGCAATTCCATTTGTGGCCCAATACGGATATTTTGTCGTCTGCATTTTGCGTTTTGGCCTCGGATTTGGCCAGGTAGGTAAGGTTTTTTTTTTCTTAGAAATCGCATTGTAACTACCGAAGTCTGTCAAGTATGTAATTATTATTATTAGTTGGCTATTACAAGACTCTTAAGAGAGGTACGGCGGTTGTATGTTTTCGGTAAAGTAACATTAATTTTCATTCTTACTTTCCACTTTTTGGCTTAACACGGGTCATCATTATACGAGTACTCGTATGTATTCGCCGGAAAGAAAAAATGGCGTATAAAACTTGATAGACGTAGATAATTATTATAGCTGCTGTTTCGCAGTGGTAGAGACACATTTATGTTGGGTAAAAGAAAAATGTTTTCTAGAATAGTACACAGCACCGAGTAGGTATAGGTACATTGTATACGTATACGAGTATATATATATATATATTGTTATATTACGTCACATGTGAGACCCAAGATAAAGTATGACACTTGCGAGACCCCCCTTATAAATACTCAGAAATGAAACCTTCGTCTTCACATGGCTTGGTGGCTATCTGTAGATGCCTTAGGCTATGTAATGAAGCCCACTGCTGTTGGCTAGGTGCACAGTACAGTCTATAGGGAGTAAAATGAAATGAGGGAACCACGAGTGTACATACAATTGATATTTGGGGCACTTGCGAGTCCCAGACAAAAAATGCAGATTTCGGGTCTGCGGAGTGGGGGGAGTAAGAAAAACTATACATACACCTCGTGGACATGCGAGACCCGCAAAAGGGTCTCACATTGTCAAAAAGGGTCTCCCAAGTGTTATGAAATATCTGTTTTGGGTCTCACAAGTGACAAAAACATCTCTACCTATAGAGGTATGTAGCTTCCGCGCGTCTTCTTCTCAGCAAAATATGGTGGGCTTGGAATTTTAACTGATCTTTCCATTTTCAGGGATTGGTGTATCCATGTTTAACAGTTCTGTTATCCAAATGGTCTCCACCCCATGAACGAGTCAACGCTTACGGATTTACTTTCAGTGGTTGGTATTTTAGCTTTTCAGTAAATATTAATTAGTCGAACACGCGTATACCTATTTAAATGTAACATCTAGGAACTGAAACTAGCAACTTTTTAATCTCTGTGCCCTTGAACCAGAGTGATTCGGGTCAAAATTTAGAGATGAGACATTTTTATAATTTTTTATATACCTACGAGTATATATAAATACAACGTCGATCGAATCTCTTGAATCAAACTTATCAAACTTGGATAAGACAAAAATCTCCTTAACTCGAAAACGACGCGACGGATGTACTTTGTGGATTAAATTAAGATTATGCGATCCGATAGAATTCTAATGGGGGGCCAGTCTGGTGATCTTTCGACGAATTAATCTGTCAAGTGGGTACCAAATTTTGCAGGTAATAACGTTGGCCCGCTCGTAAGTTTGCCACTATCCGGATATTTAGCATCCAGTAGTGGAGGATGGCCATCTGTGTTTTATGTCACTGGTGGCATTGCCGGCTTATGGACCATAGTCTGGTTAATAATTGCAGCTAGCACCCCGAGTGAGCACCGTTTTATAACTTCGGAGGAAACAGAATACATAGAAAAGTCACTGCGCACCTCCTCAAATTCACAGGTATGAATGACAATTGACATTATAAGGAATTGGGAGGATATACGAGTATAAAAAGGCATCGAATGATGAAGTAAACGAATATACCGACAATTTGTTGGTTGTTGAGGCACTATTGAATTTGTCGAGAATTTTCACTGTTTTTCCAAATTAATAAATAATAAATAACGGTAATGAGCCAAAATTCAACTGCTAATTATCAAGCAAAATTTCATTCGCGACTAAATTTCCAATGAGACTAAATCGCTCTACAGATATATAGTTGACATGGGCTGACGGGTACATTTTTCCAAGGAAAATAAAAATTATTCCATTCTACCATTCAGTCTTTTTTTGTTTTTTTCCAGGAAAAACCGAAGACACCGTGGCGAGATATTGTCACTTCTAAGCCTTTATGGGCTATACTAATTACGCATCTAGGTCAAAATTGGGGTTTCTGGACACTGGCGACACAAGTACCGTCTTATATCAGCTCCGTTTTGAAAGTTGACATCAAAAATGTGAGTAAAAATTGCACTTCCAGACCAAAGTATATGAATTCTTTCGCATATTCGCAGTCGCATCGAAGCTCTTCTCGCGGATAAAGTAACAAATACTGACAAAGATCGAGTAAGGTATGATCATTATATGAACAGTCTTTAGCAAAAAGGGGACGAGTTCAATTTTCGTAAATTCTGCGAGGAAGGATAAACAAAATTTATGGCATTCCAATTGTTTTTAGACACATTCTAAAACTACAAGTATATATTTAGGAAATTGTGATTCATTTTCACTCCAAAGGCAGTTGAACGGGTGAGAAAAAATATTCGGTACTAGGTTTACTATGGTATTGGTCGAGTTGAAAGTTCCTAGGAAGCAATTTTTCAGAGAATAGAAATTTCGAGCTTAGGAAAAAATGTACGTAAATAATGACGAGGTTGTAGATAAACTAACGTCTGTATGGTAATATTAATTTCAGAATGGACTCTTATCCAGTCTACCCTACCTGGCCGGCTGGGTAACCGCCATTTTATTTTCCATCATAGCGACGTACATTCAGCGAAGAAATCTCCTCTCAAAAACTGTTCATCGAAAAATGTGGAATAGTATAGGTAAGATTCGAGATGGGAAACAATCGACGTAAGCCGTTCTAGGAGTGCAATTCTAAGGGTGCAATAGTTTGTCTAAATAGGTACTCGTAATTCTGTTGTGCAATTTTCAACACGTCTTTGTATGTACCTACTATACATATTTATCTATTCTGTAAAAGTTGATGTGTTGAAAATTACACTCGTACATAGCTACCATTCGCAATTTTTTCATTTTTCATTAACAAAACACACGCTAGTCTACCCATTGGGTAAAATCAGTGGGCTGTGTTCATTTTGCAGCCTGTCCTCAGATTATAATGTTTTATTACAGTACGTGTCACGATCGTACTTTGCCGTCACATGAAGGTTTTTCGTGATTAATCTTGAAATGCTTTAAATCACTTTTTTAAATATTTAAATGCTACGAACCATTTTTTAAAAATATTTAAATGTTTTAAACCTTTTTAATTTCTAGTAACATATGTAGGTTATACGCTTTGACAAGACACGAAAATTCATATTTCAGCTGAATTCGGTCCGGCCTTGAGTTTATGCTTACTGGCGATACTTCAAACGGAGGATTCGACTTTAGTCACTTTTCTACTGGTGATAACGGTGAGCCTCAACTCGGGAGTATTCACCGGTTTTCTTACCAGCCACGTCGAACTTTCACCCAACTTTTGTGGCACCCTGATGGGAATCACCAATTCTTTAGCTAATATTACTTCGATACTTGGTCCACTCTGCGTCGGTTGGCTAGTCACTGATCAAGTAAGTAACTTGCAGACGATGCATATTGTGATGGTCAAATGCTCGATTAACTATTTGTAACTTTCAGTAGTACAGTACAGTATATAGGCATATAAAACTACCCATAGATCCAGTATCTTTAAAAATAGGTCGTCTAAGACGCGAGAAAAAACTCTAATAATTTTACTAAAAATGGTTAAAGTGCAGATCAAAAAAAAAAAGGCTATAAGGCTCCTTGATTAAATATATCTACATTCTTTTTTGCAGAATTCAAAAAGTCAATGGGGCAACGTGTTCTATCTCACCGCAGCGGCAATGATCGTTGGTAATGTAGTTTACCTAATTTTTGGTTCATCGGAAGAACAAAGTTGGAACAAGCCATCACATATTGACAGTAAACGTGAGTACAGCGCATAAAAATATAGTATACTTACCAATAATTTATCATCGTAAACAATCTGGATTTTAATATTCATTTTTCATACGTTTGACAAAAGTAGACGGGTAATTCTCCCACTTGGATGAAAATTATATGGTCGTGTTTAGTCATTTTAGTAGATTTTCACGTGAAATTTATTTTTATCTTTTGTTTCTTATTTCGTTTTTTATTAATTTTTTATGCAGGTGTTGAATGTACCTATACATACAAAACTCAATATTAGAACAAAATGATGGAGGAGGTAATGAGGAAAATCAGTTGGTTGCCTGTAACCACATACAAAAATGCTTCTTTCCAGTGCAAAGTTTCTCAGAATAATATATTATAAGAAATAGTCGACGACTTCTTTATCTGCCAGAGTAATCAGACTGCAACTCAATTTTCATTTAAATGGGAGCTTCGCATGCCATGTCCCCCCCCCCAAAAAAAAAAGAAAGAAATAAGTACTAAAACCTAAAGCCTTCAAGAATGAAGCAAATGTGACTAAAATACAATTTTTAATTCTTATTATTGCGCAGATAATTCAGAAGAATCGGAGATGAGTAAAAGCGATATCGACGTCAAGACGAAATGATTTCAGAGTGTATAGTCATTCGGAAAATTTAATATTATCTTCAGTATTTGTACTACCATAAGCTCAAAGAGGCTGTGATATAAATTTTATAAATACGTTTTATTTTATGCCACTAATTATTTGACTCGATTTCACGCGCATCCCCCTTTTTTCGATAAAATTTGAGGCTTAAAGTGCGAGGCTTCAGCCCCTTTTGCCCCCTGCCACCGGTTTGGGTGCGCCACTGGGTACAAGTTGAGAGTAGATATATAGCTGGCATCCATTCTTGGACAAGTAAACCAAAGTTTACGGATTTACAATTGTCCCATCTACTCGTGGTCTTTGATCCTTCAAAACTTACTCCCATCGATTAGGAATGGCGATGACTGACTACTCAACTCTATACTAACTCCTCAAATGTTGACTAGACTAGACTGTGTACCAATTCGAGTATCCATCTATACATAATACATTCGTGATTTTATAGTCTATCTCAAAAATAAGGAAAAATGAACGCGTGACTAATTACTCGCAATTACTATTGGTTAATTGGTTAGTTGTTGGAGGAACTTTTTTTTATACGATATTCAGTCACGCGGATATCCTTAATTATTTGTAATAGAATAAAATATAATGGAATTGTTCATTTGTCACGAAACATTACGTTATAATAAAACTCATTTGGCAGTTTTTGTATTGCAGTACCTACGAGTATATGTGTAGTGATAAAAGGTCCAAAAGATGAACACTTTTGCTTTTATGCGGAAAAGTAGGGCGGCAAATGTAGTCTTGAAAAATGAAAGAGGAATACATGGCTATATAAAAGTACGAGTATCATCAGCAATCTCGACAAAAAAGAATTTTTCCCTTTGAAAATTTTCGTAAACTACCTGTAAGTAGGTACTCTATTCTTAATTGTTTGGTTTAAATTATTAGTTTCTCTAATTGGTGGTGCACGAAATGAAACGAATGAGGCGGAAATGACTGACATTTGCTACGTGCTTGGCCGATGCTTATAAAAGCGAATATATCCCTCTCTTCAGTCTCCACCAATGACCAAATTCAATATCTCGTATTGAAAATGAGGGTAGGTAAGTAACTACACAATCAAACTAATACAGGTATAGGTTTCGTGTCATATCGCTTTTTATCGCGACGTATTTAATTATTTATTATTTTACGATTATATGGTCGTTTACCTTACATTTTCGAGTTCAAATTGCGTATAATGATGAGAGTAAATGTAGAAGAGGAGTGATAGTTATTGAAAGTCAGAGTAGAAGGAAATTTCTGTTGTAGTTCTCGTCAGGGATGCAGAAGCTGACCACTACAGCTTCCATTTTTCTTCCAGCTTCTCACCTCAGTAACTACGAGCTTCCACCTATTTTTTCAGCTTCTCTCGCATCCTTGGTACTCGTAGGAGACAAAATATACGAGATTGAAAATGGAACGTCACGATTTTGTTTTAGCTTCAGTTTTAACAACTTTGTGACGAGTATTTAGTGTTTACCAAACTACTAAGAAAAGTAAATGTGCACGGTGCCAGTGAACTATAGTACTGTTTCGTCTTCGTCAGTATCTTGGTGCAGTAAAAAGCTTCATCCAGAGTGCATCAAAATGAAAGGTAAGAGCATTTCAGTCGACTAGGCTGTTTTGTTAATAAACTGAATTGTTTTGGAGCGTTTCTCGCTACTTTCATCGCATTCTCAATGCAATAGCAAATCGTCGTTGTCTTTTCAGATTTTTGTTGATTTCATAGAAAAAAAAATCCAGAAATCAGCCCAGACTTAACTTTATCAGTCGAAAATTAATAAAAAGGACATGAAAAGTCACAAAGAAAACTTGTAAATCTGTCTGTTAAAAAATTTGTACACTGAGTTTACAATATTCTAGGATAAGAAAACTGGGACTGTTAAAAATTGTGGTAGAACTTGCTTTAAAAAAATAGTAAAAGTACCAAAATCGATTTTTCTATTTTTCACGACCGATTTTAGATTTGATTGATTTTTTTGATTCCGATTTAAATCGATCAAAATCGATTTCATATTTTTGAAAAATCGGCATCTCTAAAAAAAAAAAATCTTATATCTTACACATAAATTACGAGTATACCTTTCTATAAGGTAAGACCTCTCGACTTCGAAGTCTCCTTTCTCAGCGATGGTTGCATTCTGGGACTCAACATTTTTACTGTAACTATAGAACTCGATGAATACAATTAAACCCTAGAGAAATTCAATTTTTGAAAAAAAGTGAACCTGCACCCTACCTTGTGCGACAGCGACAGAACGTTTCCAAATTTATTTCAGAAGTAATAATAAAAATATATGTACCTCATTTTAAAAAACCGATAGGTAGTTACCTACATGTATATGCTTTAAATTTCAAAAACCTGTGTACTTGTTTACGTGCGCAGTATTTATTTCGGCTATTACGCTATTGCAGGCCAAGTTGGGGTTCGACATCTACACGTACTCGTGTCATTTTTGGCAGTCACAATAATCTTCATAACGAGGGTCAATTTGTCAGTAGTAATCGTAGCCATGACTGATAAAAGTATAGCTAATCCCAATTTTCCGGTTAGTAGCAGGCTGAATTATAGTGAGAAAAAAGTTAATAACATTTTTCTCACTAACTGCCACTTTAAATGGTTGGGATTTGGTACTCGTACTTCGGGTTCTTCAATTTTCCTTCCGATAATGGAAATTTTTTTTTAAATTTAAGCCTTAAAGGCGTCGAAAGCCATTTTCATATTTTTGCGAACAGGAATTCAACTGGAGCGGACGAGAAAAAAGTCAAATTCTTAGCGCCTTCTTTTGGGGTTATTTACTGCCTCAAATTGTAGCCGGAAATTTGGCCGAAAAATATGGCTCGAAACTGCTTTTATCGGTGTCGATGGGTTCTTGCGCACTGTTTACCCTGGCAATTCCATTTGTGGCCCAATACGGATATTTTGTCGTCTCCATTTTGCGTTTCAGCCTCGGCTTCTCCCAAGTAATTTTTTTCAGAAATCGAAATATTTGAGTAGACCTAGTGCACTTCAAGTTCATACATATATATGTAGTTATCAAATACCAATATGCAAAATGAAATTCCAAACGCCGTCCTTCTCTCGAATGAAATAAACTTGTATATAGTTTGTCTATTTTTAGGGGTTGGTGTATCCATGTATAACAGTTCTCATATCCAAATGGTCTCCACCCCATGAAAGAGTCAACGCTTTCGGATTTACATTCAGTGGTTGGTATTTTAGCTTTTCAAAAAATATTAATTGGTCGGACAGGCGTATTTAAATGTAGCATCGAAGAATCGACTGGTTATTTCTGGGACTTTTGTCCTACGAACTTACTCTGAGAAAAAAAAAATCAAACTTTAATACTTGAAAAATTAAAAATAAACAAAAAATAACAAGAATCTATGAAAAATATAAGAAGTTAGTAGGGCCTATATACATACATACCTAATACTAAAAGTTAATACAAAAATATTCAAAATTAGTATCTAGCTACGTACGAAAATTTAATATTCTGTTCTAAATTTTAATAAGAACCAGAATTGTCCTTGGTTTTGCTGCATACACATATTAAAAATTAGTGTGCAATTTCTCTCAGTATAGTTCCTATTTCAAAATATTTACACTCATTATTTTTCAAATGAAAACCAGAAGTACCACTCACACAAGGGGCATGTATTTTGAAAACTTCAATA
This sequence comes from Parthenolecanium corni, assembly GCA_038050395.1. Lineage (NCBI taxonomy): Eukaryota > Metazoa > Arthropoda > Insecta > Hemiptera > Coccidae > Parthenolecanium > Parthenolecanium corni. Next base: position 988,465 of record JBBCAQ010000034.1, on the reverse strand, counting down.
CTGTGTTTTTCAAAAAACTAAAGATAAAAAAACTGTATAAACAACACGATGTTTGTTCAGAACTGAAAACACAGCCTATGAGCCTGGTGGAAACGATAAGGTAGAAATTTACAAATGTATAAGGACTGCGCAATAGTTACCAAGTAAATTTTTTTTCTCTTTTCAATTCATATCAGAAATATAATATTAGTCGTACACCGAATGAAAATTTATGAGGTAATTTTTAAAATTTGAGTGAGGAAATTGGGATAGTACGAGATTTATAGCAGAAATTGATACGAAAATGGTGAAACATGAGTAGGTATACTGCAAATATTTAAAATATCAGTAATAAATAAATAATAATTTTTTTCACTGGATGAGTAAAGTACCCAACTATCCTGTTTGTATAATTAATAGTATTAATTTATCTTAGTATGACGGTTTATACGTTATCTCATTGTAAGAATAATGTCCGTTCAAGTCCGAAATCGCACCAAGTGCCAAAAAAAATAATCACCCATTTTTTTACTCCTTCGGCATGATTAGACCCCAAAATATAATTATGACGCAAAGAAAGAAGATGAATTTCATGGGACTCGGCAGGTTTTGGACAAAAACTGACGATGAGCTTCTTACAACGTATTAATCGACAAAAGTGGAACCTTGCAGGTACTAATGTTGGCCCCCTTGTAAGTTTGCCATTATCCGGATATTTAGCATCCAGTAGTGGAGGATGGCCATCTGTGTTTTATGTCACTGGTGGCATTGCAACCTTATGGACCATCGTCTGGTTGATTACTGCAGCTAGCACACCGAGCGAACACCGTTTTATAACTGCGGAGGAAACAGAATACATAGAATCGTCACTGCACACGACAAAGTCGACGGTAAATCGTTTATTTCAAATGCCACTCGGTGCAGCGAAATGTGTTTCTTTTGAAACAACCAAAAGAGCCAAAGACAGGTCTCCATTTGATAAAGGTCAATCAGGTTTGACAAGTGAAAAGCAAGAAACTGCTCAGGGTCAAGTTCAGAATCGTGCACTACATGCAATACAGACGCTTGCGAGCTCGATTTACGAATACAAGTAAATTTAGATTATGAGACATAAAATAATAGTCTGGTATTGTGGAACTACCGAGTATCCCCTCAGTACAGTTACAATGCATTTAAGGAGCAAAAATCCTTAGAGATTTGAAGAACCAAAATTGTCAAAAACTCCGAAAATCCGAAAAAACCCGATTTATAAGGGTTTTGGGTTTTTTTTTCGGATTTTTAGAAATTTTGGCAGTTTTTTTTGAATTTTCAGGAAAAATTTTTCCCGCACCAAGAATTTCGCTTGCCGTGCTTGACAAAGGCTTCGCGGTACCGTCTTGGCTTTGAAAAAATTTTAAAACTAATAATTATGCTGATAATTTTCTCTCCATCCTTGACTTGAAAAAAACCTCAAATAAACCAAATGTAATATTAAATACTCGTATTTGAAGTATAAACATAACTACGAGTATAAATATAATAATATAGAGAACAAAAAAAATTGGTATGCGTTTCAACTTTGAAGCAAAACTACAAATTACTCAACATAATAGAACATCGTTATGTTAAATTATTGCTCGAAAAAACTTAAAAATAAAAAATAAGTACTCGTAATTTATGTTTGAACTTGATCTTCGTATTAAATTATCAATATTTTCCAACATTTTTACAGTTTTCCTTTGAAGAAACTTTGAAACATAAAATGTTCGCTGTATAATAATATTATGGTCGTTTGATCGTTGACCTTGCCACGCACGTTAGCCCATATCATATCATCGGACTGAATATAGACCTTGACCTTGAGACATACGCACGGACACAATTTCATCTAAACGTCTCTTCTACAAAGAAATTCATCTTGAATAATAAAACTTTTTTTTTTACAGGTAAAACTAAAGACACCGTGGCGAGATATTGTCACTTCTAAGCCTTTATGGGCTATACTAATTACGCATCTGGGTCAAAATTGGGGTTTCTGGACACTGGGGACTCAAGTACCGATTTACATCAGCTCCGTTCTGAAAGTTGACGTCCAACGCGTGAAGTGAAGAAAGTACTCTTAAGCCAAGTCTACGATTTAAAGTACGCTATTATTGAGGGTTGGTGATTGGCTCGTGGTAAAAAATTGTCCAATCAAAATGATTTTACATTTACAGTCTATTCCTTTAATAGCAGTTATAAAAAAATTAACCAAAAGTCAGCACCTGTGCGTAAAAATTTCTAATTTTTCGCAGTCGTGTCAAATCTTTTCTCGTGATCAGCTACAAATACTTACATAAACCTAGTTAGGTGTGTTTCATAAAAAGTCTTTGGCAAAAAGGGGACAAGTCCAATTTTTACAAATTATGCGCTCAAGTTGAATAAAATTTTACACTTCTGGAATTGGTTGGAAAATTGTGACTTATCTATCTCTTTGCAGCAAAATACAGTTTTTACCTATGTAACAGAAAAGAAACGAAGTCTGCGGGGGTCGTTTTTATCATGGTAGACCTACTGGTCGAGCTGAAATTTTTCAAGAAGCATTTTTTAGAGAACGGCACTTTTCGCGCTTCAGAAAAAATTAGCATAAATAAGCGAGCCTATCGAAAATAATGATTGGCGAAGCTGAATTATAAAGATGAACTAGGTATAACGTCTCTTTGGAAATATTAATTTCAGAATGGACTCCTATCCAGTCTACCCTATCTGGCCGGCTGGATAACCGCCATTTTATTTTCCATCATAGCGACGTACATTCAGCGAAGAAATCTCCTCTCAAAAACTGTTCATCGAAAAATGTGGAATAGTATAGGTAAGATTCGAGATGGGAAAGAATTGACGTAAATTATACCCGTGGAGTGCAATTTTAAGGGTGCAGCAGTTCATTGTCTAAATAATTCTGTAAAGTTCACGTAATTTTCAACACACTTTTTATCTGTTCTGTAAAAGTTGATGTGTTGAATATTAACCAGCCTTGTACTCTAAGAGACATGCTTACACGACTTGTATAGCTTTAAAAAAAAATTGTTTTTTTATGTTTCAGCTTCTCTTTTTTCAAAAATTGAGACATCTAGCCGAATTCGGCTTCGTGTCTCAGCTTTTCCTTTTTCAAAGAATGAGACATCTGGCCGAAAGAGAAATTCGTTTTGGGAAATATAGCCAATTGGCTGGATGTACTGAACCATCTAGCCAAGAAATAAATTTCAATTTGAAACGTCTAGCCCAATTCGGCTACATGTCTCAGCTTCTCACACGCCATCGCACTTACATCGGTTTTAATTTACGGGAACCTTTGGTATAAACTTTAACCGTACACAAGAATTGACATTTCAGCTGAATTTGGTCCAGCCTTGAGTTTGTGCCTGCTGGCAATACTGCATACGGCAGATTTAACATTGATTACTTGTCTATTGGTGACAACGTTGACCCTCAACTCGGGTGTATTAACCGGTTTCCTAACCAATCACGTCGAACTTTCACCCAACTTTTGTGGCACCCTGATGGGAATCACTAATTCTTTAGCTAATATTACTTCGATACTTGGTCCTCTCCGCGTCGAAACGTCTCCGTGATTATGCATTTATGGAAAAATTTTGTATTGCCGTTTCAGAGGACTTTATGCCCCAAACATTGCTACGAAAATTTTATAATTCGACTTGAATTTCTCCCCCTACCCCTCCCAAAAGGTAGGTAATTTTCTCTTTACTAAAGTCGAAAACTGTCAAGAATGAAGTCGATGCGGTTTTCTATCCACTTTTTCTTTTTGTTTTGCAGATTCGGAAGAATCGGAGATGAGTAAAAGCGGTGTAGACGTCAAGACGAAATGATTTTAATGTCGAGCATTTGGAAAAATTTTGAGTACCAACCAATATGAGCCTATCTGCAAACGTCAGCCCATAAGAGAATAAAAGCAGCGACGATATTAGTGAGGTGATAAGAGTACAAATACTTTTGGATTGTAAAGAAAACTTGGAGACTTTTCAAATTGATTTATTTGTCGAGTTCAAATTCATACCCATAGTCAAAACAGCATCACAGACCATCAGTAAAACCACAATATCGTTAATTAGAAAAACAACGTTTACTCGTAGTCGAATGTACCTAACAAAATATATCAACTTGTACGAATTCCATAATTATTGACACGTTCGATTAAACAGCCACAGTACCAGAAATAAGTACTTCTGGAAAAAAAAAAAGAAAAAAGAAAAAAAAGATGTGCAGCAGATATAAGAAATCAAAAACACGGACGAAGTGAAAAAGAATATAAACATAGTAAACTTACGTTTTATCTGAGAACGCGACCATCTTTTTTGGAGCTAACTAGAAAAACAAAAAATTCATAAACATATACATATACAAGCCATAAGAGGAACAGCAGTTTACTGGCCAAAAAGGAAAATAAAATACATTACCTCGTTCAATATACCTGCACACTCGTATGCGAGTTAAATCAATGCAGTAGAAAAAGACATTTCTCGGTCCCCAAATACCTAGGTAATTCTCAAAGCTTCCATAAAAAATGGCTGAAATACCCTGACGAAAGTAAAAAAGTAATCAACGACGTAAAAGAGTACAGTATTTTTCACGATGGAAGGACCCATTAAAATGTAAAAATAATAAGTACTCTGCGCACTGTGCTAGTACCAGTGGGCGATAAACTTTTTGGTCTCAACAACGTCGTTATTCATATTTAGACTCGCACATTACTACACGAAAAATAAGTACCTTCGATTCAATTTTCAATATACTTAAATTTTTCATTTGAAATTTCAATTGCTGCTCAAGAAGGGGATACTAAGTCCTTCTAGTCGAAACATTTTTTTTCATTTTTCCAACTCTAAAGGTGAAGTACAAAAATGTAAAGTTGCTAAGATGTATTCCCAAGGGTTGTCCCCTCCAACTTTATACACCCGAACATGTGCTAGCTCAGCCCAGTGCAATGGGATTTGAGATGATCGTGTTCTTGGCTTTCCTGTAAAATTTTAAAAAGTCGACTCGTCCTCTTCTTGCATAGCAGTGTTCGTATAATAATTGAATTTAGGCAAATTTCTACAAACCTAAATGATACTTTCAATATGTCCATTAGAAAACTGAACAGAATGTCTAACACTACTGAGCCTTTCAAGATTTCAAAATCATTTTAACGACGCCTTGTTCTTTTCACATACTAATGGTCGATTTTTCAGGCACATGGAACAAGTACAAGTTTTGTAATGATATTTTTATGTGCCGATTCCGCAATTACGAATTTATGGGCGTCTAAATTATTAAAAAGCCGAATAAAATATTTTTATCGTTGAAAGGAAAGTAGTGGACGTCATTCTCGGAAACGGGGCAGAATTGGGGTGTGAGATTTGTAAGGCTCAGAATGTCAAGTCTCATTATTCGTTGATGAAAAAAAAAAAAAATCATTTTTCAAACGATTACCAATGATGAAATCAGGCTGTAATTTTTTGTGTACATTTTTGTGACAATTCATGCGATTGTTTCTGAGGCGTTTCCCCAGTAAAATTCTTCTCTCCTAGCGAAATTTGTACTTTTTTTCATTACTTTTATCATCCATATAATTATATACGTTGTATTGTATAGTCAAGGCCACCGGAGACATTGCAAGTAGCAGAGAACGATGTTGAAATAGTTGTTAAAAATGAGTTCTTGGCCAATGAGACTTTCTATTCTCAGCGTTATTCGAAGATATAAACGCATTCGCATAGAATACTTGCGCTGTTAACGACGGCACGGACAGTACATCTATAGAAACGATACGAGTAAATACGGTAGTTAGAATCCACCACCAATAAGTATTTCATTCTCTCAAATCAAGTGGCCACCCATATAAAATACTAAACGATATCAAACTTGCACACCGGTGGTCTACGTAGCCAGCTGCGTACACGCGCAAATAAAACAACGTCAATGGAAGAGCACACAGGCGAAAAATGCGCTTAGATATTAGCTTCTTTTCACAAATTATGAAAACGTGTAGAAGAAATAGTAGTTTTTCAAAACGATAGAACCAAGTCGAAGAAAGAACGGGGAGAAGAAGTGTACGAAAGGATGAACATAATTCAACATAATCATTATAACTAAAAATTTGTACACGAGTTGGTGGAAAGAATAATATAAATCGCCTGTGCCACGAACTGAAGGCACAGGGGACTCTGCCTGGAGAGTCCAACAACGTGCATTTTACAACACGCTGTGATATCACGCTAAAATTATCGTTCTGCATCACCTGTCGAGGGCTCGACCCTCAACAAGGGACTTGGGCAAGTCCAACAGTTTAGCTGTGATATAATTCGCCTGCCCGAGTATGAATTTTCGGACAAGGGACGCCCGTCCAACAGCCGTACTGTGATCGCAAAATTGTACTTTTCAACGATTTTCCGATAAATAAAACGGTTTTTTTTTTTTTTCTTTTAAAAGATACGTAATTTGGTACAATACCTTGGACGCACCATATTTCCCTGTATTTTTTTAACGAAACGGCCGGATTTTTTTTTCAGACCGACTGTTAGTTCACAGAGATTAATGAACCTTTCCACTCACACAATATCCGTTCACAATACGGCCTGCAAAACATAATACAATTATAATCCACGTTTTGACGAAATGAAAACGAAATTCTTAAAAAGGAGGCACTTTTAAGCTTCGTACACCACGATCGTAAATAAATGAAAATAAAAGTAAGGATACGACTTTAGCTCGATGTACGTCGTAATAAAATTATTAAAATAAATTTAGCGGGGCCCGAATCCGTCGAATGCTTTTCTAATTTGTTTTCGTTTATTGAAAAATTTATAACTTATTTTGATGAAATTTTGTATCCGCCGAGGCAATTTTATTTCGGTTTTTCCCCCAATGAACAATGAGTTGCTCAACCGGATACGGTGAATTATGTTAAAATATTTTAAACGTCACTATTCGTTTAAAATCAGATGCATATCGGCAATTGATTTTCAACGATGTGACTTTAAAAACTAGAATTTTTCGAATGAAATCGAAATCTAAAAAAATAAATTATGACATTTTAACATGAAAGAGCACTACTTTATTACAAATATGGTAATACGGTATAATCGAAATAATATACAGATAAATGATTATTGTAAATAACGCATCGTCCGAAAATCTTTTTTCTCCTCTTATTTTTTTTTTCCGAAGCACTAAATCGAAGGAAAGGGTGTTAGAATAATTTTTTCCCTTGATACGCATAATTATGAAAGCAACGAATTTTCGTTACTCGATAATTTAAAACAAATAGATAGCTTTCGGACGATTATGTTAATATTAATAATGTTTTTCGTAAGAGGTCGATTGCCTAACTTACAAAATATAATCTTAAATTTGTAAATAAATCATTCCAAAAAAATTTCATCCCTTTTCTGCCGAGAACTGAATTATTGATCATTTCAGAAATAGATTAGTTTTTTACGCGAGGATCCTACGATGAAACGAAAAATTCGTCGAGTCAGAAGAAGGAAAAAAGAGCAGACTAAAAGGAACTTCGAATTTCGTAATGAAGGTCAACATCGCAGGAAATTGGCAAGATGAGAAAATTAAATAAAAAAAGTTAAATATTCATTAATATTCTTTTTTCACTTTTATGACTCATCAAATTATAACCTACTCTATACACACTGATAAAAAGAAACTCTGTAAGGAATCACTTCGAGAGATTTTTCGATTTTTTTATTACCCAATGCGTATGTGTATACAAAACGGAATAACAAAAGAGAGAAAATTAAATGGGTACCCACACAAAACATGAACGCTGATAAATTTTAAAATAATGTGCAAGAAAAGACTCGGAAGTTTGATGCGCTTAAAATGGATACACTTATAAGAAGAAAATGAATACTAGCAGTTTGGTCAATAACGTGACGAAAATCAAAAGTAAAGGAAAAAATGAAATGAAAAGAAAAATAGAATACACTCACACTCTGATTAAGGCAAATCTTACAGGAATCAACATAAAAACAAAGAAATTTCATATTATTACTATCAGAGAATTTATCTAAAAAAGGAAAACAAAAGGAGTGAAAATTCTATGAAACTGCTCAACAGTGGAGAGTGATACGGGAAATGTATAGGTATAAGCTGAAAAACCGAACCCTTCTGACGGTTTCAACCACTTATTTAACGAAAACAAAAACTGGAAGTTATTTTCTATTTCTATGGCCAGTCTACGCGAATTTTCATACAACTTGCCGATGCCACCTCGATAGAGAACAGCAAATAAAATGAAGAATTTTTGCAATTAGTATAAATTGTTTTAATTCAAAGCAGGGATTTTCAAAAAATGTGTGTTAACAACGTTGATAAAAATTGTTCGTTATAAATTGAGAAAGCACAGGGTGCTCCGAGGAAAAAAATTAAATATTTCTACAAGATATTGCGATACGTTTTACTGAAAACTACGAGCAAGAAAGAATGATTTAGAAATTAGAACTTATCAATTATCAATACTTCCGGTTAGTTTGGTTTAGTCAATTTTATGTTTCACTTTCAGAACAGATTATAACGTATTCATCGAGAGTGTCGAGACAAAACAAAATAATTTGAAAACGAAGACTCGGCAGAAAAGGAACAATAATATTTGCCATTTGTAGATGGCCATATATACATTTTCCCAAACACAGAACACACTGATTTGTATGTTATTTAATGCTTATCAACTTTCGCAACGGGTTATGCAAGCGATTAATTATGAACGGATAAAAGAGAAATAAATTCTGCAATTTCATTTAGAAAAAACACGTTTCTAGATAGCTGCGAAGACATTATTTCGAAATCAATAAAGTAGTTGAATAATATTGACGAAGGGATTTCATGCAGCTAGTTCATTCGTGAGAATTAAATACAACTATCAGAATCTACATAATATTAAAACCTAAATGTAGTAATCGTGCAGAAAAATCTGATATCTGAGATTATCCGGACATGGAAAATTTTATCCACGAACGAAAACAAGGAGGAAAAAGGGTATAGGAATCCAAATGTCAATTGTCCCCAAAAATTATTCGTAAAAAATGAGTTCTACAAGTATCTTAAATTGTTTATGTCATTCTTTATCGATTAGACCCGAAAGAAAATATTTGGAAAAATACTCGAGAAATTAATGATGGGTAACTTTGTGGATTTTTGTAAAAACTATATTTTATGTCAACAAAAATTTGATGAAACAAACATTTCTGGATAAGAGAACCAAATGGAGCATAGTCAAAACACATCGATAAGAAGAAACTGACTACTTTGTATGCAGTTTACCATAAATTATAAGATACTGTACGTTTATTCTATGAACCCAGTATGCAAAATAATCACTCGTCGTAAGTAAAAAGATAACCACATAAAGACCCAAAACAAAAGAAAATAGTGTAACTTAAAAACACCAACAAGAAATTAAACCTAATAATTTTGACTTTGTTCTTCCTGGTGCTGGTGTCTAGATTTAGATCACACACAAAAAAAAAAATTAAAAGATGTCTCTCAAAAGCAGTAACGTGTTTAATTTAAATAACTGGTATCTCAAAATTAAATTTTTTTCCAAGTAAGTATAAATCTGAAATCTAAAAAATTACAGACGATAATGACCTCTTTTAATTTTGTTGAATGAATGTGTTTCAACCGCAATTTGAATCGACGATTTTACGAATAAAAATTTAAATTAATCGATAACTTTTTTTATAAGTTATGAGAGGGGTATAATAACCATATCCCCTCCAACAAACCTGATCATCTGAATCGAGGCACCATCGGTGTTAGAACAGGTCCCCCAGGGAACGTCATTTGAGTGGCATATGGATTCATCAGAGGAGCCGTTCCGAGAATACCTGAAACATGCACTAAAATTAATATGCCACAGCTTAACTAAAGCATCACAAAATGAACATTTTTCACGAATAAATAAGAAAAAATTCCAGTCTTCTGGAGAAGAACTTGCATTAAAAAATTTGAAAACCTAGGTCTTAACTCTGGACTAGTTAGAATGACGAATTCGTAAGCCACAAATATTTTAATTTTGATTACGCAACAGATTTATGTATCTTATCGAAGCAAAGAATTTGTGTCAAGAACGCTTTCAATTGCACTCAAGTAAACTAGAGTATACCGTCAGTCAGTTCAAGAATCATAATACAGGATTTTCATTAATAATTCTTCATCTCGAAAAATGGACTCGCTTTACTAACCCGGAAATCCAACAGGAGATGGACGCAACATGCCCATATTTGCAGCAGGAGCCATAATTGTATGATGGCCAAGTGTCATAGTCGGCCGTAGAAGCTGGGTGCCGGGCATAGGTGTCATGAGAGTAATTCCACTAGCCGGAGGCATGGCTACAGACATTGGAACCGACATTGGAACGGTGCCAATTTGGGGAAAACGCTGCATGTGAGGCATCATTGATGCGGCTGCGGCAGCAGCAGCTGCATTCACAGCGGCAGCTGCGGCTACAGCTTGTTGCTGTTGTTGGTGGTGTTGTTGCTGTTGATGATGTAACTGCTGCTGTTGCTGCTGCTGCTGTTGTTGTTGCTGCTGCTGTTGTTGCTGTTGCTGTTGCTGTTGCTGTTGCTTACCAATCTAAAATACAATATACGAGTAGTGTTGGTTGAGTTGTATTAGTTTCATCAAAATACATTTATCCGACCGCAGATAATATGAATCTCAACTTACTTTTAAGTATGTAATTCGTATTAATTGAAACGATTAAAAAATCAACGCGAATGCTTAACAGTCTAAGATCTACTGTGAAATTTTCAAGGTAATAAATTATGGTAAACATAAGATTTTTCAATTCTTTTGAGGGCCTTTTATTATTTCAGAATCAACGATCAAAAAACCGCTATTATCAATTTTCTCAGAATTTTCTAGAAATAGAATTTAGAACTTTCAACTGCGATACATTTAATATCAGTTTCATGACCAATGACTAAGGCCGTTATACTTTTACAAAAAGACTTACGTCTCAAAGGTAGGACCAAAACTATGTTTTGGGACTATGAGTGAGAAAATAAATAAATTGAGTGAGTAAATAAATAAATAAGTATGTTCGATTGATAACAGAGAGTCATCATGACCATTGATATCAATTATATGTATGTATGGGTAATGTAGATTAATGACTTTTTGTTTTCAAAACGTAGCTTATAAAATTTATTCAAAGTTCTCACTCACGTTATATACATAGAACCAGTGAGAGAAACTCTCACTATGAAACAACTGTTTGTGCCAAGGTGAATGCAATAACAACGCAAACCAACAGACAATACCAATAAATGACTGTTTTTGCTTGCTGATAACAATATCAATATACAGTAATTTTCAATAGAAGTTTCGTTGGGGGGAAAAAAAGGAAAAAAACAACCTTGCTCTACCCTTGAATGAAATTTATACGCAATCCCACTCCTCAAAGTGGAAAATTATCGAAAAATTAATTTTTAAACTAAATTTTTTCTGCTTTTGACGGAAATTTATGTTAACCGAATTCTACTATGAATATCATCTCGAGTAAGAAGCTTTTTGAACTGAAACACATAGAAATAATTCAATATTTACCTCAACTTGTTGAGACAGTGTTAACGCTATTGAGGTAGGTGCTTGAGAAGTGGTTGTACTAGTAGATACAGTCATGGTTTCTGGAGTTTCAGATGTAACTGCAGCAGAAGTGGGTTCCTCAACTTTGTATTTGGATAATCTTGCTCGATGTTCTTCCTGGTAAAGTAAATATGAATGAAAATAGATTTTCCTGCACTCACTAATACAAAAAAATTAACTCATAAGGTTACCAGGCCAACTTACCAGGGAAATATCTTCTGGTGGATGTATAATTTTGCTAGAGGCTCCAACGGTATTTATCAAAACAACTTTTTGATCAGTTCCAGTAGAACTAAAAAAATCATTTCAGTGAACAAAAGAAAATATCAGTGCGATTCCGAGATTCTGAATAATATCCTTTTATTACAGTTGTTTTGAAGCAGCTTTTGATTAGTAATAAGTACAAAAAACTTCTAGCGTTGAAAGCAAGCTTCGCCAGAAAATAAGGTTTCAAACACAGCCTTCAAGTGACGTAATTTCGAGACATTTCTATACTTCAACCCTCACGTCAGTCACTAATTTAAGGGCTTGTTTTAAAGCATTAGCTACGAAAGCGTGAAAAAAAAAAACATTGTTTAGGAGTTATCTTCCAAAAATAAAACTTGACTTACCCATAAGCTGGAAATGTTGGCTTTGCAGAACCGGCGGTAGTAGCGCTAGAAATAGGCTTAAAATCACTACCCACAAGAGTTGAAGCTGTAGATGTCTGAAAATAAACAAAAGCAATTTATGATGACATTTTCTGGTCATTCGAAATGATGTTATACAATGCACAAACTAACCATAGCGGCAGCGCATGGAAAGAGTGGCTTATTTTGAGGTGGCTGAGGTGGAATACCAAGCGATGTAGGGGTGCCAGGAGCATTCAGCTGAGAAGAGTTCATACAACCAGCAGGTGACATCATTGGAGGCATACTGAAACACATACAGCAGTTTAAACACACCGAGAGAGAGAAATCAAAATCAAAAAATTGAATCTTACCCGCCTCCCATGAAAGGAGGGCCAACGTGTCCCATGTGGCCCATCATTGGTCCAAATTGAGATGGCATAATATTGGGAGGCATCATTCCATGCGGTAAACCGGCTAGACCAGGATTATGATGGTGTTCGTTTTTCTGCTTTTTCGGTTGGGGTTGTTCATCCTCGCTGTCTGAATTTTTAGCCCCTATATTAAAAGGAAATCCGTCATGGAACATTATTTCCAAACAAAACATACAAATAAAGGGACATTTCCAGACGGGGCATCCATGTCGAATTAATTTAAATAGAAAATTACCTTTACTGCCACCTTGTTTTTGCCTTTCATGTTCTTTCAAATCTTCTTCGGGTATTCCTTCCATTCCATAAATTTCAATTTCAATATTCGATCGATTAGTGAGCGCATTAGGAACTTTGTCAATTGGTTCTTTGTGTACCTAGAATAGAATAAAAACGTTAGTACAGTACTGCCAAAATAAATGGTGAGGATGCATTCGTTGTTGATCGTAGTAACCTACCTGCATACAATGAATTGAAAGACCAGGGCCAGTGTATAACTTCTTATGGCATATGTGACACTTGAAATGTTTTGCTTTTTGATGCTGAATGAGAATCTTTTCATCTTCGAATTCTCGATTACAATACCTAATATATTTGTTAAGGAAATAATGAAAATAGACATGGTGATTTTGTCGATTCTTTGACAATACAGTATAGTCAGTGTAAATTACATACGACCGACATTTGTTAACCTTTATAATGAACAAAATAATGAAATAAATTTCATCAAAGGATACCAGCACCAAGGTTTCGACTGTCTTTTCTTTTTTCGACCCATCTCAGCTCACAGAAATAACTGCTATCACTTATTACTTTCAGAAAATTTTACAATTTTTCAACTACCTACGAATAACTAACAGATACATTCATAAAATAAAAAAAACCGTGATCACAAATTTACAGTGATTTCTTCAAACAACGAAACTTTAATCAAATAATTAATGAAAATGAAAGATGAGATCAGAAACAATCTTAACTTCTCAAATTCCAACAACTACTTCAAAATTCACCATGATTAAAAATAAAAGAAAAGTACCCCAAACGTCATGTTTAACGTCATTATTGCCAACGCCATCATGCATGCAAGTAAGAAATACCGAACAATTTTTACAATCAAATCACTGTGACATGCCAAATATGCCATGCCATGCCGTCTCGTGTAGAAAGCTGAGGGAGCTTCCTCTCTTCTTCGTGTGGAAGCACTACTATCGCTTACCTTTTTTGCCTTTATTGGCTATTTCTGTGGCGAGGAAAGAGGAGAAGAGTTGACTTGTCATGTTGTCATTTGTGTGTGAGAGAGTGAGAGATAAAAAAGCAGGAAAGAGAATGAAAAAAATGGGAAAAAAACGAGGAAAAATTCATAAAATTGAAAGAAAAATCAAGGGAAAATGAGGAAAAACGAAATTGAAATGAAGAGATCTGGGACAGAATTAATCATTGATCAGCTAGGATCAAAGATCACACCATCAGATCAATAATCAACATCAACTACAATCAACACCATTCAAAGACTTTTTTTCTCAATCTACAGTATTCGGATTCGGTAATTTCATTTCAACCTGGCGGAGCGTAAGGTAGTATCTTCCAAGAATTTTCTTTCTAATTTTAGTTTCTTATTTTCTGAAAGTTGAGAGGAATGTGTTATTGTATGAAACTGAAAATCTGTTACAAGCTTTGAAAAATTTCATAAATGTGTCCTAAAATGTTCATTTAAAATCTAATATATTATTATTTTCAGCCAGAGAACACCCAAACTTCTCGTCAGCGTTCACACTAATTAGACGTAAATGAAAATAAGAATTGCTAGAAGCAGAAAGTATAGATATTTGAAATTAATCTACCTGCAGACTCTTCTTTTTGCTGGATTCTTATGATTAGTAACTAGTAAGTAAATAAATGTGAAGTATGTCTCAAAAGTTTCGGCATCCTCTGGCTAATAAAAGTATTATCATATCTGATTTATTTTTTATTTGTTTTTAGTGCCCATGGAAAGATGTACGACTGACAGCAATTATAGTTATTGTTGGTATACTGCGTGACTACCATTTGAACTGATTATAGAATTCTGTTCCTAAAATTCACTTATAGTTACCATAATTTACGATTATCAAATATCAAGTTCATAATTAGTGGCTCTAATAATACCTACATAAAATGTCAATTGTGCATCGCGTTTTGGGGAAAATTAGATCTACAGCTCGTATATCATTAGTTAAAGGAATGCTCGTTTATTCTGTGACGTGGCCTTTGGGTAGTTACATTCAGCAAAGAGTAGAAACGGAAGAAATAAATATCTGTCGAATGATAAAATTCAGTTTGTATGGCTCATTGTACGTAGCCCCAGGACTACATGGTTGGATGAAATTGTCCTGTTATATCTGGCCAAAACAAAATTTTTTCTCTACAATTACCAAAGTTTGTTTGTTTCAGTAAGTTAATCGAATTATGCAAAGTGAGCCAACTAGATTCTTAATATTTTTTTTGCATTTCAGGCGTATGTAGAACAGCTGACTTACGGTCCTTTTGCCATTTGCTCTTTTTTGTTCATCATGACCTTATTGGAAGGAGGTTCGTTGAAAGATGGAAAAAGAGAAATCAATGAAAAATTTGTTTCAACTTGGAAAGTAAGTTATTCTTTGGAAATCGTCTTTTTTGGTGACTTGGCAGACTAATTTTCATTGGTACTATTTCAAATTTGAATTTCATATTTTCTCGTAGGTATCAGCCATTATATGGCCGGTCATTCAAACGATCAACTATTCTTTCATTCCGGAAAAAAACCGTGTTCCTTTTATTGGTTTATGCAGTCTACTTTGGACAATATTTCTAACATTTGTTAAATACGAACACGTCGAAGAAAATAATGCGGATAAATAATTTCATACAAGGCAAGTTTAAAATAAATCTGTTTGAAATGGATTTTATAAAAATAGGAGATAGGACGAACCATTTTATCTGCCAGAAAATCTTTCTCTCGCATTTTATCATCTTATCGATGATTTAACTTTTTATACTCCGGCTTCCGAGGGTTTTAATTTGAAAAATTCGTAGGTGACTATAAGATCGATAGAAAAATTGGAAAATTCTGCTAAAAATAATATTTTTTAGTTAGTTGGTTGATTTAATTCATCCTTTGGGAAAATAATATATGGATGATTAATTATTTATCAAATTAGGGGTCATTTGTGATGGAGAAATCAGAAATATTCATGAGATTTTGTTTTGATCAACTTTCATTTTATTTGTTCAGCAATACTTATATAATATTTATTTTAGTCGTGTAAGAATGAACATTTTTTTAACAGAAGTTAAATCTCTTCGGTATGCAATCTTTCATTTGCTTTACGTTAATGTTATTTACTTGTTTTATATATTTTTTTCTTACCCTTTATTCGGTTTCTCTAATCTACATTATATCTATCGCATTGTTTTTACAAGTCTTCTTTGAATCTCAAATAGAAATATTGCTCACTTGTTATTTCTCTTTATTCGCGAGTCATGTTTTTCTTTAAGAATTCTTTCAAATTTTAGATATCAGAATATTTCTAGAAGAAAAAAATTTTTCATTTGATTTTATAAAAATTGAATTTTACAGTTCTGCTGAAAATTTTTCAAAGCACGTGTCATTCGAAACACTCGGAAATTATAGGTGTTAGGGTATCAAATTATTGGCTGCCATAAAAACAAGCCATTTAATAGAAACCTTTTTCTCTTTTATCCAAAATAAACAATGCGAACTTTTTTTTAGCTATGATAATAATAATGCCTACGTTTTAAAAATTCTTCGATAATTCGAAATTCGAATAATGTTTTCAAAATTTGATACTGTTCGCGTAAACTTGACGCATTGAAACAAGTGCATTTTTCGTTGATTTTCTTTTCTGGCTTTTGTAAAACGTCTAAATTTAATGTATTTTTTTCAATTTACAAAGACTCATCTTTCAGCCCAATTAATCTAATAAATGTGACCAAATTTATCAAATAGTGGTCAAAATTAATTTGTAAATATGCCATGAAGTTAACTGGCATTCTAAAAAAAATCAACAACGGTATAATCAACAGAGAATCTTTTCGCAATGGCAGATTGGATTACTTTGAACGTGACTGCAAAACCTTTTCCAACCCAACGAAAACTCAAGATTCCTCATTAAAGAAATCAGGTTTGTGTCATAAATCTCTTAAAATTCACCAAAAAAAATCCTTCAAAATTTAATTAAGTTCTCCCTTGAATATCATTGTCTACATTTAAATTATACACCACTTGCGTATCATTTTGCACTTTTATAAGGACTGCTGAAAAAAAATCACGGATGAGTAAGAAAATATGAAATAACTTCTTTTCAATTTTTGAGGATTTTGAAAAATGTTAGTAAATTTTTTCTCCTAAAAACGCAGTAAAATGGGCACCGGCGCTAGTTCAAAGAATAGAAGAAGAAAAAATCTGCCGTATCTGTCGTTTAAATACTACAAAAGTGAAAGAAGAATTGATTTCGCCGTGTGCTTGCAAAGGTACGCTGGCTCATATTCATAGAACGTGTCTAGAAAAATGGTTGAAACGCTCGGGTACCACTTATTGCGAGTTATGCCGTTACAATTACACCGTTAAAGTGATCGAAAGGTAAAAGAATATTATTTTGAATATTTTCTCGCACATACGTAACCTTCATGTTGGCTAGAAATCAGAATTGGTGAACCTTGCAAGTGAGAAAAGAAATTCAATTAGCGACATTTTGCGCAGCTTGCAAATCGATCATTTCGGGAAAAATTCCCTCTATTACAAAATCACTTCATTACAGCTAACCTGCTTTATTATTTGGCATTTATATTAAAAATATTAACGGCGCAATTCACTAGTACAGATGAAAATAAAGTGAATCTGCTGTAGCTTCGAAAACTAGTCAGTTTTCTTGAGTAAAATTTGCGGCAAATATTTTTTCACTTCTCGAGCAGCAAAAGTCAGATTTCAGTTGTTTATTTATTTCTAATTAAAAAAAAAAATTCTTCTTAAAAACTTCGAGAAAACAATCTCAACGCCACTCAAAAACTCATTTAATCTTGACAAAAAGCATCTTCATGCATATTTTATTTAAATAGCTCACCTGAAAAATTCGTGCGCATTTTTTTTTCCTGAAACACCACAATTTTAGGAGTAGAAGGGACTTTTCTAAAATTTTGGCATCAATTAAGTAATAGAAATTAATTTCAGATATTCTAAAATCGATTCTATCCGAAAATGGTTAATGGATGAAGATAATTTCGACGACGCGCAAGATCTTATCGTGGATGGTGTGCTAGCATTAACGTTCCTTCCTATTGTTTTTGTTTGCTGCTACGGCTTCGCAACAGCCTACTCAGAAGTTCCTGCTGTAACTGCGTCAAATTTGACAAGATCGACTTTTGAGGTACCTACGCATATAGACTATTAATTGACTCCTGTACACACAAATGCATATATAGTACATACCTGTAATAGATGTATCGTTAATTTCTCGATAATTGGCATCACCACTGATGTGAGAAATTCCCATCATAAACGAAATTCAAGAATCTAGAAAGCAGGCTCTTAGTGGTTATTCATACGCGTAAGACTAAAAATATGTTTCAGATGAAACAAAAGTTGTGGATAGTTTTCATGCTGGCTTGCGTAGCAACATCAACAGTTGTCAGTTATTCATGCTGGTTGGCCCTTCGATTGGTTCATTATCATCGTCGGTGGAGTAACTGGATCAGAAGGCACGGAAAACTCATTCTAATTCTCGATGCCAATCAAAAAAAACGGGGAGATCAATTTGCAAAATGATATAATTGGAGGGTAAAAATAAAACAAATAAAATCAGATAACGAAATAAGAAATTTTTTGTACGACCTATCATTTTTAATTGTAAAAATATGCAAACTTTCAAAAAAGCCACTGAAATTTTCGTTTCAAACGTGAAAATAAATACTTTTTAGCTGTTTATCCCGTATAATCTTCATTTCGTCTGGAAAAATAAATTATACACGTACATTAGTACAAAGTTTATACTCAAAAGTAAAAAAATTTAATAAAATAACATAATAATATGCTTTGTAAGTGAAATGTAAACTGTCTGAATTCTTTTAAGTGATATGTTGTTTAATTCATAGTTTCAAAACATATGTATCAGTCAAATAAGTAAAATATTATAGCAAAACAAAAAAGCAATAACAGCAGATTACAGAGTGTGCAGTGTGACGTTGCACCTCGCAAAATCGTATTAAATGCGAGTTCTTTCTTAATCGGAGAGTGAGCAAAACAATTAGAGGGACTACCACACGAACTTTGGTCGTTGTTATTCTACCCTAATCACATGATTAACTATTTGTAAATTATATTGAGCATAAAATTTGCTTACCACTTATTTCAATCAATGTGGAATTCTTCTGCTGTGTTACTACATAAAATTCACGTTCGTTACAAAACTGCCCGATTATCCAAAAATCGTCGTAAGTTTTCACTATCGTTTCACCAACCGAATCTTTCCTATAGAATTTTTAGATAATTTCGTGAGTGTTATTAGAAGAAAAATACCGGATAATACTTGTATTTACATTCGGAGAGCTGTAATACAAAACTTAATGAGCCCATTTTTTTAAATTTTCCAACCAATTAAAAAATTAGCATCGAAAAAATCAATTATTGGTCTTTATTCTCAGTAGAAAATAAACAAAGAAAAACTCAATTAAAAATTAAATGAAATGAAGATCGAAGGGAAAATCTGAAGGAAAAACGTGGAAAGGCGTAAAGAAACTGTCTCCAAGAAAACCCATACTCAGAATCATTTCATTTTAACCAGCAGCTCCTGATATAGAAAAAAGATTATCATACTTTTTACTGTCGAAACTTATATCTGCTAACATAGAAAGAACTTCCGCAGTAAGATGAGCCTGATGATCACGCAGTGTATTTTTTTGGGCCAAATTGAGCCGATTGAAATACACATAGCTGAACGTATGACCAACGCTAGAAACGATTCCTTTCGTAAAACGTTTTTTCTCCAAGTGCATTGATAGCTCGGACGCCAATGCGATTAGTTTTGATCTCAAAAAAGATTCTATACTTCTCATGAATTCTAACGTAAGTTCGTAAGCATCTGCATAGAAAATTGTTTTATAGTTAGGGTAATAACGTGAAACACAGGGATAAGGCGTAATAACCACATATCATACTTACCGGGAACGAAGAGACATACAAACGATGACATAACTTTATAAACAAGAAGCTGAAAGATACTTCTATCTCCCGATCGTAAGATCAATCTAGGAACTTGGGTGACTGGTTCACTATCAATATTTGAATAGAACGAAGGGCATGTAATAAATCTATGAAGGAAAAAATCGAAGCGTATAAGAATAATTTTATTATTACTTGAAAATTATAGAGAAAATTATTTAAATTTTTCTTCTACATTGAAATACGAGCATAACCTTACCGACTATAATCAGCTTCATTTAGATACGATATTCCATTACCAGATTTCATTTCTGATAAATTGGAATTGTCAACAGTACCGGCACCATTTTGATTTTCCGTTAAATGAGACGATAGTAAAGTTGTAATTAAGTATCGATAGATGGTACGTAAATCCGTTAATTCGATGTTACTCCTAGAAAATGGTTTCATGATACTCAAATAATGTACGTCGGGTGTTTCAATCAAAAATAAAATACACTTACCAGACTAGATGCTCTTTAACTAGTAGAGCCGAAAACACAACCTGGTCGTGAAATATACACTGGAATTGATTCATGAAGCTCTGAGCATGTAAATAAGTTTTCTTATCGAGAGGCAAAAACTGAATTCCTTGAAAAACGTCGACAATATCACAGTTAGAAATTTTCAATATTTGCAAGTACTGCAAAAGAAAATAACAAGAAGAATTGGTTCATATTGAAACGAAAAATACGGAGCGATTTCAATGTGGAAAGTGAAAAGTATCCACCAAAAAATAGTAAAGAATAAATTAGAAAATTTTCTGAAGCTTGATAGTGCTACTGTGTCAGTACCTTCGAATAAAATTGACTTATTTTCTCTTTCAGAAGAACCAAATCAACTTGTATTTCGCTAGGAGGTTGAAATGAATCATAAAATAGTTGGTACATTTCATAGGCTTGTTTTAAAATCGAATGGTAAACATCATCCTGAACATTTTCACCGTGATATACGGTTTCCTTGAGACCATTTTTGGATTTTGTATAGGGCACATTGACAGTCTGCGAACGATACGAATTTAGATAAAAAGTCTCACTAAATCAGAAAAGTTGATGAAAAGTTGAACAATAATTTTTCAGATACCATCACCATCCAGTAATTGGGTTGAGCTTGATAAAAATATTGTCTGGTTTTCAGAGTATGAACAGACTTGCATTCTTCTTGTGAAACGAAATTTCTGCAACGTTCCAAACACATTAGTTTATCCACAAACTAAAAAATTGCACCAATCGAACATAATAACAGTTGAGTTACCACGGAAGGGAGACATACACACCTTGTAAATTTAATAATAGCTTCGCTCAGTCCAACCGTTTTTATTTGATTGTTCGTATCCGAATCAGGAGGATGGAAAAATAAAATCTTATTCTCTTCCTGGGGAAACGAGATAAGATACATAAACGAGTACAAGTAAATAAAATAGTAAAAATTTGATTTTGAAAGCATACTAACTTCACCTTCCGTTGTACCGAAAGTTGGGTTGAATATATAAAAATTATTTAAGGATGCATCAACTCTTTCCTGCATGATGAATTCGAACCATTTCTCGCGTAGTTGACGACACAAACCTAAATGCGAATAAAGTAGAAGCTTTATACGTCATCTATACTTATATTATAAATCATCGATGATAAATAAAATATTTAAATCACTTTACCTTTAGTTAAAATTGAAAAGAAAGGGAAAATTAAAATTTGAAAATTCTTTTTTCTCTTCTCTTTCACAAATAATTCAATACAAATTGATACAAATCAAAATTCAAGTATCTGCAATATCGCAGTCGCACCGCACAAGCGGCAAGCCTTTACGCAAGGGCCTTTACGCACAGCTGATGCAGTGTTGCCTTGCCAGATGGGCTGACCTTCATATTCGTACTATTCATTTTTCTCATGTGATAACACTGAGATTTGTTAAATCATTGATAAAAAAATAGACAGGCTATTTGCTACCAGCTAGAGCAAGTTCGTTGAACTAGGATAGGAATGACGAGAAAACAATTTTTCATTTTTATTTAATTTGACTTTGAGATGATTTTAAAAGAATTTAATAATTTATGACTTAATTAAAATTTCAATTGCCATTTCTACATAATTCTAATGAAATATTACTTCGCAGGAAATCACGAAAAGCAATTACCATGTTGATGATTGTTACTTTAATTGTTATTTTTACTTCCCTATGGTTTTTATATATAAAATTTATTAGAACTAGTGATTTTTGGAAACAAAAGAATATTGCGTCCGCTATTTCAGTGCCAGTTTTCGGTAATATCAAAGATTTTATCCTCGGTAAACGTCATTTGATTTATATTTACGACGATATTTATAATGAATTCCATTCGAGCCAATTTGTTGGAATTTTCGAAATGCGATCACCCAATCTTTTAATACTCGATGCGGAACTAGCTAATCGTATTTTGATTAAGGATTTTAGCTACTTCTATGATCGAGGTGGGGATGTCGATGAAGATCTAGATCCCTTGAATGCGCATTTAGTAAATTTATGTGGTAGCCGATGGAGGAACACCCGCAACAGGTTATTACCGGCATTTTCTTCTGGTAAATTGAAGCAAATGTTTGGCTTGATCGAGGATTGCGTCGACGAATTGGAAAAACACGTGCTACCATTCGTCGAGAGTGGCGAACCTGTCGATGTGCGCGACGTGATGGCCAAATTCGCTACCGATGTCATCGGCAGATGTGCCTTGGGTCTCGAATGCAACGCCATGAAGGATCCAAATTCAGAATTTCGCGCTATTGGCCGAAGAATATTTAAATTTACTTTCAAGTTGGTCATACGCGTATGTTTGAAACTGATTAATCCGAACTTATTGAAATTGTTTCCCATTAAAGCGGTTCCTGTCGACATAGAAATTTTTTTTTTCAGTTTACTAAACGAAGCGATGTCGCTCAGAAAATCGGCTCAGGAACGTCGTGTCGACTTTTTGCAACTGATGATTGATATTCGGGAACAAGAGAAGCAAGTAAATTCAAAGGATGGTGAGTAAATAGTATTACAAGCGATTTTGATTGAATTCCTCAATTCGATTGAATTAATTTTGTTTTATATTTTTATAAGAATTAGCAAATTCATTTTCCGATACATGGTTGGTGGCGAACATGTTTGTATTTTTTGCTGCGGGTTTCGAAACAACGGCCAATACATTGAGCTTTTGTCTGTATGAATTAGCTTTGAATCCGGATGTACAAACCAAGCTGAGAGAAGAGATACGAAAGGCTGTCGATTCTTATGAATTGAATTACGACGTTGTCACCACCCTCTCCTATCTGGATATGGTAGTTTCAGGTAATTTTACAAAGAAATTTATTTGAAATAATAATCAGATTTTGAAAATGGTAGTCTTTCAAGGGAACTAAATAATCAATTCCCAAATGAGACTAGGTATTACAATTAGTTGACTCTTAAAGACATCCACAGATTTTAATATGTCCTATAGTTCAACTTTATTTCACTTCACTGGATGAAAACACCACTTTTGAATAAGTAAACTTTTTTCAAAATTTCTCATTCATTTTCACAAAATTTTGGCTGTTCACTCGGGTTAATATATCTACTTACGTAAAACGTCACGTTCATTTTTATTTTCAATATTTATTATTTCAGAAACACTTCGAAAATACCCGCCTATTCCTATGATTAATCGTATTTGTACCAGCGAATATCGCATTCCAGGGACGAACACAGTCCTAAAAAAGAACACTCGTATTACTGTACCCATTTATTCATATCATTACGACGAAAGATACTTTCCAAATGCGCATCAGTTTTTACCCGAAAGATTTGAGAATGCCGAGAAATCGTTAGCATATCTACCCTTTGGAAATGGACCCAGAATTTGCATTGGTAATCTAATAATTTCAAATAATTTTTAAATTTTTTATCAAGTTTGACAGAAAGAAAAAGAAATTTTAATGATGAATATTTTACAGGCATGAAATTCGCTAAATTAGAAATAAAACGTTGCTTGGCAACTGTTATATTAAAATATTCGTTCTCCACTGGTCCTCAAACTGACATACCGCTTAAGATACGAGCTCGAGCAATTTTTCTAACTCCAGAAAATGGTATTAAATTACGCGTCACAAAAATCGATAATTGCACCAGCTGAAGTTATGGTAATTCGCTATGAATGGCTTCGCTTTTGGGTGGTAAGTAATTTCAACATTTTTTGTTACCAATTGATTAAAGCTGTTATAACAGCCGAAAATCAATGAAAAGTTGATGTTACCATGAGATTTGCCAAGAAATTTTACTCATCTTTTTTACCTTAGAGTATAAACGTACAAAATAATATGAAAAAACATTTCAATATGTTGTGTATATAATATAATGCAACTGTCAATTTTGAAATCTGAAAGTTACCAAAGAACTTTTATTGTTAATTGATAATTTAATATTATTATTATTTAATAAAACGATCAACTGCGATGATTTCATTTTTCAAGGAAAATTTTTCAGTTCACTTTTACTATTATCGCCCACCATCAGGGTTATAGCTAAATCTAAAAAAATGAAGGCGGCAAATTAAATTAACCAAAATAGATTATCCCCCAATATTCTGAGGGAAAATATTTTATCGAGGGGCAAATGACTGTGTGAGATGCGATTCCACCCAGCTTTGAAGGGCTTCAGTTGAAATGGCAGGCAAAGACGGTCAGTTTGTTACCCTTGCTTCTCAGTCCTGGTTACATGTTTTTGCTTTTAAATGATAACGATGTCCTCGTATTTTATACGATAATGTAAATAATAATATTCGTAATTGAATAAAAGCACTAAAAAAAAATGTATAAAATAATACTGATAATTAATAAGTGACAAGTTTTAATGAGGTCATTTTTATTCCACCGAAAACTGTGGAAAGTATATGATAGGTAACATTATTATTCTAAATATTAATTGATAAGCCTGCCACGTACGACCAAAATTCGTAATTAATGGCTTGAAAATTAAGACTTGAAGACGAGAACCTGCAATAAGTTGCATTATGTTCTTTATAGTTTTTTTTGTTTTTCATGAAATCATAAAGGACTTCTCACTTATAATTTACTTTAAAAAAAAAAAAAAAAAAACATTGTTCCCAGTTGTTTGGTCTTTTTTAAGGGCTTTGTTTGAGAGAGTGATGTTAGAAAAAAATGCACGAACCTTTTAATAATATTATAATTATATAATTTGAATATTTTTTGAATATGGGGGAATTTTCGTTTCCTGGTAACTTAAAATAAATTTATGTTAAAAATCAAAATTGAAGTACCAACAGACTGATCTTTATACGTCCTAGATAAATCGCTAGGTATTCTACGTTGAGCGACTCATCATTTCACTGTAAAACAAAGTAACGCACGAGACGAGTCGAATTAAAATAATTTGCTGCCGATAATGGATTTTTCTACCATTTTACTTTCGTTTTCTGCTTTTCTGAGATCAGCCATAGCAGCCGCTACAGCATTTTTTTGACTACTATCAAGCTCCAACACTTTTTCAAAGTCCCGTTTCGCATCTTCTAAATTCCAAACTTTTATGTGAGCTTTACCTCGCCGGAATATAGCTTTAATGTTTTCTAAAACGAAAAAATGAAACGACTTTTTTAAATTTTTATTTTCAGTAGGTTTTCTACTATGAATTTGGGTTAGCTTGATTCAGAAAAATAAGTAGCTATGGAAAACATAAATATAGCAGTTTTTTAATTTCACTTTCTCCACTTTGTAAGAATACGTCTACTTCTCGATTTCTTATGCAATAAGTATTTATTAAATTTCAACAAGAAATCGAAACAATTTCATTTCTTTTCTTTAGTGAACAGTTTTTTTTTTTAAATCCTGAAACAAAACTGTCTTCTAGCACTGAAGAGAGCTGCTGAATTCAGAGTTTAGACTACTGCGCATTTATTCAAAAGCCAATTTTTCCGAGGGGTTTATTGCGCAAGAGTTTTGTACACCAATTTTTCCCATAATGCATATTATATTAGCCTTTATCATTTTCATTCGTCGAAGGTGGAAATTATTATTACCTTTGTCAATTTCCAGGACAGCGTTACATTTTTCTATTGCTGCGTAATACTCTCCGAGACACAATTTGCATTGAGCACTATTCAAAAGAAATGGAACTTTCATTTCGTTATAGTGATTCCATTCGACATCTCTCGGCTTTTCTCTGAAATGAAACACATTTTTTATGATTCAAAAGAAAATATAGTACTTATATAAATTCGTAAAATAATTATAAATGTGTTTAATGGGAAGGCAGATAATAAAAAACCCCATTCGCCCAATGCGTTTTTTACAAAAAGATGAAAGGTTTAGGTATCGGATTCAGTTCTCTGACCCTACCGACATATTTCGCGAAAGATTTGTATTTTAATTAATTACTCGTACTTGCAGTTAATTACATACAAATAATCTCCTCCTAATAATTAACTTCGTGTAGTCGAGTGGATGGGTATTTTGTTCTATGTATAAGTAGATAAAATGAAATAAGTACCTCAGTTGAAATTGATCGATGAACATCAATGCTAATTCATATTTTTCCAAAGCCTTCGTGTAATCTTTCGTGGCGTAAAATTTGTTTCCTTCTTCTCTCAGTTTTGGAATGAGTTCTAATTTATTTTCATCTTTGATTTGCCACAATTCTTGCTCGTATTGACCGGGATATTCTACTTTAAGTATTTCTGTTGACGAATAAAACTTGACATTCAGTTTCACGGAAATTAATTCGAAAAATTACCAATAAATTAGAAGAAATGATATCCGCATCATTAGGTGAATCGAAATTTTTTTCCACTTTTTTATTGATGAAGCTACGAAGCAGAGATGGTTTTTATGCCAAATTGAATTTGATTTTTCTATTTATTCTACTGTTCGAGCGCTACAATATTTTTTAACAAAACAAAGAAATTACCAAATATGAATTTCAGGTCTCGAGGACTTTTCATTAACTCGTTCAGATCGTCGTAGCCTAAACCAGCAGTCACCAAGGACGCGTGACAGTGGTGCACGCGAGTCGAAGGTTTACCCAGAGCATCGTCGCGATATACTTTGGCCACAACCGGATATTCTTCGACTAGCTAAGACAATTCAGTATATTATAGAGAAAACGAAAAAAACAATTTTATTCTGCGAATTAAACTGGATTTGGACAGGCAATGTGACACACGATTCATTTTATAGGAATGAGGTTATCCGAAAGGGGACTTGGGTATTACAGGAGTAGAAAACAAATCTAACATGCTATTTGGTATTCTTTCAAACTCCATAAAGAAACTGGAAATACCGTTGATCAAACAAGAATCAGTTGTTCATTTTGAAAGTTGTAAGAAATGAACAGATCTTATAACGGCATCTTCAAGCGATGAAATAGTTCTCACAATATGAGGGTCATTACCCATAATAGTTACGCTTGGAATTTTATTTCACTTTTTCACCAAATTTCTTGACCCACAAAAAAAAATGTTCATCATTTTTTTCAAATGATACGATGACGAACCCGTTATAGGTAGGCATAGGCGAGTAATTTTCACTCCAATGTCGAGTACTTTTAGCTCTTTCAAAATTTAACACAGTCCTAATTTATTAAGTACAAGGTAGAATAACGCTTTACTCGAATATTTAGTAAGCCATTTAATAATTTTCTTCAATTAATGAAGTTTTCCAACCTGAAAAAAAAAACATTAACCCAGGGAGGAAAAAATTACAAAAGTTATTTTTTTTAACGCGCTCATCCGGTTGGAAATTAGACGCGGATACTTACCAAAATTTATAATACGAGTCTCATCTGAATTATAAGAATAGAAAAATATGTAATTTATTCGTTAACGCAGTCATTTCTACGAACCTGACAATGAAAAGTAAAATATACGAGAGAAGAAGGTACCTACGTCCGAATCAGAATAGTGAATAAAAATAAAAATAAACTCGAACAGGCGAGTAAACATGTTCGACAATGAAGAAAATTAAAAATGAAACATGCTTCATTTTCCGTTGGAAAATTCAAGGTGACATTTGATATTCAGTAACGATAGCATTGACAGTTGCTATATAAGTACCCATGCTTTGTTAATGATTTATCCCCAAATTGAAAAAAAAAATAGATCTACGTCCCGATTATGTAGTCATTTTTATTAAATAGAACTGTATTGGTGAATGTTCCCTTCTCCGAAGTGGAGCTGAGTCACTTCCACATTCCAGATTCATTTCACATCTCAACACATCAAGTTTTCCGTTCCAACCAAACACCAACTAAATTAAAGTAAAAATTAAAATATAATACATAACTTTATTGCAATTCAGAGGGTAAAAACAAGAGAAAAACAGCGTAAACAACGATAAATTTTAAAATAAATGGTACATATAGCAGGTATTTTACGATTACAATTATAACTGTGTAATACAAAAGACAAAATAATTAATAAATTATGCAACAATTTTGATCACAATTGAAAAATATAATTTAAAAAAAAAATAAATATAACATTATAAAAACGAAATGGATTTCTAGAAAAAAAGAAAAAGAAATTTCAAGTCATGTCGGGGATTAACTAATAACATTATACAGAGGAAACATCCGAATGGTTCTAAATACGTTCGGGGCATGCATAACGAAAAATCCGTCTCAAATAAGGAACGCAATTCGTCATCTAATAATTATTATAAAAATAATTGATAAATACGGGGAGAAGAGATTTTCATTTTCTTACGATCTCTTCAATTAGATTGTTGTGACATGACGCAGCGAAATAGCCAGAGCGACCTCGAGACGAAACGGATTGATTTTCCGAGTTCGATTAAAGCACTACTTGATAAAGAAATTGAAAATTTTTAGAAGAAAAGAGCCAATTCAGGCACTTGGCTGATTTGACGTATCGCAGATCTTAGCTGGATGGATTTTAGGCTTTTTCATGTAAAAGGTTACTTTAAAAGTACAATTTTTTTCTCCAGTTGAAACATCGTTTCGTGTAAATTTTGTAAGCACTAATGAAAGTCAGACTACATTGGAAGGACAGATTAACTTTCATTTTTACGAGTTGGAAATCTGTCTCAACAGCAAGTACATATTAACCCCTATCACAGACGAATGAAAGTAACTGCCAATGTCATACTATAAATAAAATTAACAGTCTATTTGAAAAAGGGGCGTATTTATCTTATAAGTATTGTTTTGGGGGACTTGGCGTTCGCAAACGTATAATTTCGGTACAGGTATTTAAAAAATTGTCGAGAATTTAATACTCGCGCATTATGACAAGTAAATTTTGTTTTCAATTCGATCGAAATTTTTAACCGAATGAGATTCGCATAGTCGGAATATAAAATTATCAAGTAACCATCACCAACCTTATTTTATTTTTTCATCTATTTAAACTAAAACATTTTAAAATTATTGTGGAACGAAGTCGTAAAATTGACGAGCATGCCTTCGATTCCTAGAAGGATAGAAGTTACTCGACGAGTTATAAAAAAAAAAGATAAATAAATTTAAAAAAAAAAATAATAATAATAATAATAATAATGAAGGCTTTCTATCAGAGGTCCTGAACTAAAGAGGCACCTCGTTATCGTCCGTCCTAAATAATCACCTAACGATCTGATTTTCAGATCTGGTGAATAAGTTTCGATGATTTAGGTTTAAGAGGGAGATTACGGAAGACAAGTCGAGATTTAAGATAAGACTGGACTCGGATGATGATCGATATTTTTGTAAATTGATACTCGAATTTTGTTCGCAAATACTCAGTCACAACGAGTTCGTATTTACAACGTGGAAATGCGGGAAAAAAAAAAAAAAAAAAAAAAATATAACGAGTACGACTGCAGATGGAAAATGTTGGTTTGGCCCCGATTGTCACGCAGCTTATTCAATTACTCGTATTTACATCACGACGTTTTTTTCTTTGTTCTTATTTTTGCAAATACGATCGGCGTTATACGGAATACGGAGTACCTCGTCAACTAACCAACTCTAGCCGGTTAAATTCTTCGCTGCATCCAACCGGCACTACACCTTGGAGAGTGGCGCTTCCACGACGCTGCGTAGTCGACGCGCGAATGGTGGAGGCCAGCTGAGGTGAAACGTCGATTCGACGAGGCGAAGAGGTCGTCGCCGGCGCGCGTATCGCGCTGCAGGCGCTCGGCTACGACGATTTCCTGGCGTACGTTCGGCGATGTTTCTCGTCGATGGCGGCCAGGTACCAGGTGCCAGCGAACAGCTCGTCGGTCGAACGTTGCGACGCGTAGGGCGCCGCGTGCAGCGACTTCTGGCGCTGCTCCAGAATGTCGGAGAACTGCTGCGGCGACACGGCCACTCTCGAGTCCAGATTTTGGCGCACGTGCGCGCACCGCTCGACCAGCGTTTCGAGCTCGGCGCCGCCCTTCACGCGCAACGAGTACATGGACGAGGCGAGGCCGGAGCCGTACGAGAAGACGACGATGCGCTGGCCGGCCAGCTGCGCCAGCGGCGTTTCAAGCAGGTGCGAGAGCAGGCAGCTGTACACGGAGGCCGTGTACATGTTGCCGACGCGGCTGGCCAGCAGCAGCGACCTGGCGGTCTTGCGCTCGAACGCGTCGCGGCTCAGCGCCATCAACTCCTTCTCGACCTGGCGGTCGCCGTAGCTGCCCTCCAGCGTCGCGTTGCGCAGCGCCTCCGGCAGGTGGGCGTCGGGCGGCGCGGCCGACGCCGAGGGCGCGCTGCGCGCGCGCACCAGGTCGTTGAGCGCGAGCCGCGCCAGCGACTTCTGCACCAGTTTGCAGAACGGCGAGTGGAAGACAACCGCGTCGGCCTGCTCCAGGTCGAAGTGGGGACGGCCGGCGCGCCGCGCGTACCCCTCGTAGCAGTTGTCGAGCGCCTTCAGATAGCACTTGATGGAGAGCGGCCCGTCCACCACCGGGTACTCGGAGGTCAGGTCCGGCTTGTAGAAGTCGTACACGTTGGCCATGTAGGTGGCGCGCAGGCCGCGCTCCAGCACCAGCGGCGCGCCCGGCCCCACCAGCATGGCGACGGCGCCGCAGCCGCCGGTGGGCCGCGCGTTGCCCTTGGCGTAGACGGCGATGTCGCCGGCCACCACCACCGCCGCCCGTCCGTCCCACGCGCTCGACTCGACCCAGGCGACCGCGTTGAAGAGGGCCGCCGTGCCTCCGTAGCAGGCGTTGGTCGTGTCCAGCCCTTCGACGTCGTGGTTGCCGCACTCGGCGAACAACTCCATCAGCACCGTCTTCACGCTCTTCGATTTGTCGACGATGGTCTCGGTGCCGACGTCCACGCGGCCGATTTCCTCGTACCGCAGCCCGTTGCGCTCGACCAGCTGGCTGAACGCCGTCAGGCACAGCGAGTTTATGTCCTCGAGCTCGCTGCTGAAGCCCATCTGCTTCTGGCCCAGGCCCTCGGTGTACTTGCCGGCCGACACGCCGTCGAAGCGCTCCAGCTCCGCCTGGTCCACGTACATTTTCGGAAATACGAAATCGATCGCCTTGATGCCGACGTCCGCCGGCCAGTGCTCCATCTTGGCGCTCATCTCACCCGCCAACTCGGCCGCGTCTCGTCGTTTCGCGTTTTCTCTTTTTCTCCCGGCCCACCTACAGCCTCTCTCTTCGCCTTCTCTCAACGCCGTCGCCGCTAAATTAAAATGCCGACTTTTTAACGCCGACGATAGGCTACTCACCTCTCAAATTATCGGGGCGCGCAAAAAATTACCTGCACGAAAACACATTGGTCCGCATTAAAAATACAGCATAATGACGTGAGCTTGCTTCTTTTAGGTGACACTAATTAACGCTTTCGGTACTCGCTGCTACATCGTCTCAAAAAAGTGTTCGTGTTAAACAGGCATTTGTAAGTAATTTTCTTCTATCCGCGTTGGCGTTACGCATTACTCAATTTCAATTGTTCGCAAAAAAAATAGTAATAATAATAGTAATGATATCGCCTTTGAATGACACTAAAAATTTTATCAAAAAGTAGTACCGAGTACTACCAAAAGCGTTGAACGTGTCATCAAAAAGAACATAGCCGTAGAAATTTTTTACAAGCGCGTGAAAGACGAAGAATTACTCATTACGTGGCGGAAAAACATGTAAAATTGAAAAATGAAAAAAACAAACAACAATAAAAAAACGGGAGAATAAATTTTACCTAAATATGAGGAGGTTCGGAATACTTTTAATAAACGGATCATGTAGAACTAGTTACGCTTTACAATACTCTACTCTAGCACTTTTAATTAGCGAGACATTTAGCTCGGACAGGAAAATCAAAGAATTAGCCTCAAATACTGTTACATAAAAACGCAGCTCATTAAGCTGATAACAAATACACATTACCCAAAATTCCAAAAATGAGATATAGAGATGTAGACATAGATGAAAGGGGAAGTTCGAGTCCTCTAAAATTCCAACTGCCGTGACGCCGAAAAATTGAATTTGCCGCACGAGAATAAAGGAACGAGTTGAAGAAATACGACGAATGTGGCATAAAATTTTCAATCAGCCTCCTTTCTCCACCACAGAGATGACAGAAAATGTTAGCCCATATATTTATACATCTTTCCCAAGAGCTAAAAGCCACCAAAAATAATCAAAAAACTCTAAAAACTGGCAGCACACGTCGGGCCGATAATTTAAATCGTAAGATATTCCGAAACGATGCCACCACGAAGCACGCACCAAATACATAATCGTCAATCGTCAATCGTCAATTTATTTACGAACGAGCATTTTAGAGCCAGCGAAAGTCGCATCTACGCGAATACAAAACGGTGGCAGCTGGAAAGGCAACCGCAAAGCCAAAATACTTCCACGCTTTCGACATTACAAAAACTAAACTCGAGTTCCAATTGCTACCAGTTACATTTGAATGAGTTAACAGTTCCAGGGGAAAAAGAGTTGAACTTGAATTTTGTGAATGGGTAAGAGAGTTTCGATGATTTCCGCAACGATCGATTTTGAAATTTTTGAATTAAAATAAAAAGAGCGAGATAAAAGAAAAATAATAACTTACGTCGATTACATTAAAACGTCAAGCTGAACCAGTCCGCTGACCAATAAGAATATCGTGAGGACAAAAAACACCGTTCATTGAGGCACGAATAAAATTTTTTTTAATAAACGCGAACGTGAAAACTATAGAAAGTGTACGCAATTCCGGATCTTACTTGAATATTTCGATTGCTAAATACGGTAAACTGCCCTCGAAAATTTCGCAAGTTGGATTGTTCGAGTTGTACTGAACTGATAATATGCCAATCTTATAGAAATTACAACGATACAAAATTTTCGTTGGACAAACTACATTCTCGAATATACGCACGTTTAGAAAATAAAAGCGAACGGAGAATATCTTTCACAAACGGGCATAATAATTTACTTTTAACATTGCACCTCGTATGAAGTAGGTACTGCAGAAGAATAAAAGAAAATAGAAAAAAAAAAGCGACGACAAAAAACCAAATGGACATGTCTCAATTTATTTAAAGCGAAGTGAACAAAAAAGAAATTATTCTTGTAATTAACAAACAGTTACGAAATTTTGAATAGTTTTGCAATGAAAATTATATACGATGGCTTGGATTTCAAATTACGGTCTCAGTTTGGGACTTATGAATTCATATAATTCCTTTGAAAATCAAACTCAACAACTGGGAAGAACGAAAATGCAAATAAGGAAAATTAAATTAAGAATAAAATGATACACGAATAGAAGCTACATAAAGCCATTTTAGAGTTTTGTCATTGAAAAAAATTGAAAATTTTTGAAACCAATTCTTTAATTGAAAAATGCTTTTCCTAGAATACTTCTCAGTGACTCAGTTCTACACAAATTCATTTGAAACTTTAACAAAATGAAGTCGGGTAGTCAAAAACATATGAGGCAAAACGTTACGTAAGGAATAGAATTTTATACAGGTATGAACATAATGTTCGTTTTTACCAGGAGTCATTCTGTACAGTAATTATTTAAAATGGATATAACATTTCATGAAGAACATCAGACGATCACACGGATTGCATAACTCATCAACTTCAAGAGAAACAAAACTTTCTCCACCACACCTTTCGAATACAAATTATTCTTTCAAATTTCACTTCACTATTTTAGATATTAAGATAGCGTAATAAATTTCAACATTTACTTTTCTCGAAAGCAAACATACGAGCAAGCTACATGATACAAAACTAATAACTAACGATATTTATTTGAAATTTAGTGGGTCTGTGAAAGGGCTAACGCCATACCAAGGATGGTTTAAAACTTATTATGATAAAACTTGGATTAGCATGAATTAGGCTTACTTAAGAAATATTCAGACAAATAATGCAAAATCAGAATACCCAAATCAGTCCCTTGGCCAATATTTACATTTTTTTTCTTCAAAATGTTCGCTTTGGATCGAAATAACGTGGATATATATAAATATTGAGAGTTACTTTTAGAAGGAAACTGTTCTTCGAAAAATTGATTTGATCATATCGTTGAAGTTTTCAAATTAATTTTGTGAAAATAGAAAATAATAATGTTATTTGTTATTTAAAGCCTGGCTAGTTTCTTTAAAATTGAAAAGAGACCTCATGTTTACCATGTTTTTACGACTAATTGTATGTTCCATTCACTGTAAAAGTTGAGTGAATCACATCCTACATACTTGACTGATTTCAAGACACGCAATAAAAATTGAAAAACGTCGAATCTCGACAATCTCTCTTTGTCATTAGTGCTTCTAATTTCAAGCCACTGCATCGCAACTGAACAAACAGTTCGAAACGCAACAGCAGATTTCACTTTTTGGTATAGCGTTTTCAAAAGATACTTAATACAAGATCTAAGAAGTTCATTTCCATTCAAAATAAATTGTAGACATTTGAAGAGACAGGTTGATCAGTTAGATCTACGAATTAACTATTAATATAATAATTATAATAATGATTATTGGGTTTTTGATATATATTAAGTAACGTATTCACTTGCTCCTTTTGCCTAAAACCATGACTCAAACATTTGGAGTTAACAAGGAAAATATTCAAGTACAACATATATTCGCACAAAACACACCCGAAGCTACTCATGGAAGAATAGAGAGGCCGGAATACTTTTTTAGCCTTAGTACCAAGGCATAATCGTTTCATTTTTCAATATTGCAGGTTGAGTATCAAATGGGTCCTGTAAACCCCTAATTGCTTCATAATGGTTCGTGTAAATTACTTGATTCAGATCAACTCAAAAGCATTATGATATAGTACCGATGTCCTATTCAGAAATACGGTATTTCACAATTTATTAGGAGTAATCAGAAAACTTACTGTCGAACTCAGATATTACATGCTCACGAAGAAATCTGATTATTCTGATCAGAAAATATTCAGCTTTTCTTCTTAATTTCAATACGAAAGAAAATCAAAGAAAAAGTGGAAAACACATAAGGACACGTAAGCAATTTGGGGATAAAAGTGTGAGACTAAGAACACTGTGATACGAATCGATCACTCACCGATTTATCCACGACAAATTCGGAAACTTCGTTTAGAGCCATAGCTTGTATTAAAGTTTCCCATACTGGCAACTTGAATTTTCGACCCAAAATCAATTGCATAGGCTTTTTGTATTTGCGGCTATCATCGATTATTAGATCGTCCTCATTCTTGAGATGTGTTTGAAAGTGAAATGTCACCTAGAAGAAAGTGAAAAATTCGTACATAATATGATGGACTAAAACAGAAGGACGAGTTCGGTATAGCATAGACTACTCAAAATGTTCATGTCATTCGCGAAATGAATACTTATTGAAAATTTACTTACTTTGGTTTCAGGAACAAAATTTATGGATGCCGAACCCACGTGTATTACTCTTTTAACAATTTTACAGCTATTCGCTTCAATTTCCATGTCAATTAGAGTTCATATTAAAAGAATTTTTCATTTCAAGGAATACACGTTGACACTAAACGACCCGTAACGTGACCGGTGATTTAGCGGATCGATGTAATATCGGCCATAATACGATAAAAATCCTTGACCTCCAACTCTACCGAGGACTCGAGGAGGATCTCTTGACGCTGATCTGATTAGAGAATTCTTCACTCTTTTTATACTTTCGTTTTTACTTTTTTATACACGGAGCGTTTGCCGTTTGCCCAAGATTTCGGCGTTTGCCCCTCATCCTTGCCCTCATCCTATATAAAAGCCTTGAGAAAGTCAGCCTTGAAAAAATAAAAAATTGAATTCGAATCTTTCATAGCACTCCTTGCAGATAAATTAGTAACTACTAAAGTACATGGTCCAGCTCGGTCCAGCTCCAGCAATACATGCAGCAACATGAGCAGAAAAATTTCAGCAATTTGTACTTTGCATCGAAGTTCAAACAATTTTTGATTGTCCATGTCCAGTCCACCCTCTGGAATTTGTACTCAAATTGATTTTTCTTTGCAGTTTGTTTATGAATTATGATTATTTGAAACTGAAATTTATCTAAATAAAGAGAAGAAATAAATTGACACCTGAGTTTTTTCAAGCCTTTTCTTTTTTATTCCCCTCAATGGGAAAACAAAAACACTAGAAAACTGCAAGTTCGACACTACTGACGAATTATATTTTAAAAGGATGAGGTTTTCTTCCACTTTGTGGTGACTTAATTTTTACAATTATTTTGAACTAGGCTACCGGAACTAGTCTAATTAGAAAGGGGAAGCTTCGTGGTTCAATTTTTTGATCTAATCTTAATAATGAATAATATTCTCTAGACGTCTAGACGTTACAAATGCGAGTTGATGTATCGATTGTGTGAGACCTGTTGTCAACGTTGTCACGAAGCACCCGTGTCAACGAGTTCTCAATTCACTTATGTAGAAGATAGCATATCGTATATTATAAAAATTTATGTCAATTTCATCTTAAATTAATGAACGGGAAACAAGAATAAATGAAAAATGTACTCGGATAACCTATAGGTTGCATGATTCAAAATAATACGTAGCAACACTGATAATTCATAATAATTCATTTGCTTCTATATAATTGGATAAAGGTTGTAATAATTTGAAGTACAAAAAGTAAGTTTATGACATATTGTTTTCTTTCTTATCCAATTCCCAAATTAATTTTAACGGTAATGAACGTGTCCCTTAGGAAGCAGGCAGCGCATCTGTTTTATGCTGAGAA
Organism: Parthenolecanium corni; assembly: GCA_038050395.1. NCBI lineage: Eukaryota > Metazoa > Arthropoda > Insecta > Hemiptera > Coccidae > Parthenolecanium > Parthenolecanium corni. The sequence goes on along the minus strand of JBBCAQ010000034.1, from coordinate 951,443 downwards.
CATAACAGGGCAAAACGCGATTTCAGCGTCTGTCGCAGTTTCATTCGTTTCTCATTTATGCGACTCATACAAGATTTGTATCGTTGTATTTCTTCAACTGGAATGATAGATTCGCCGAATCGCGGATCAACGTTGGGTCCTCTGTCGCTCCACGATGTATCCTGCGAGCAAAAAATTACATAAGTAGGTACTAAGAAATTTGAAGAAGTAACTACGATATGAACATTTCACGAAAATCAGATGGATTTGTAAACGAAGCAACCAAACACCGGACGAAAATTTGAGAACAAAATAACGTGGGATTCCCCACTCCTCGATGGAATTAAAAAATAGGCAAAAAAGTCATCCGCGGTTTCCTCTACCCGAAGAATCTGCACGTCTCTTCTCACATCTTCGTGAAAATTTTTCACGAACTTTATGCATAACCCCACCTAGTTCGATTTTCGAATTTTGAAGATTGCAAATAAATAAATAAATAAATTAATTAATTAATTAATAAGAGTAAATAAAGAATTGAAAACTTACAGTCAGCATCTGTTCGAGACTTCGGCTGGCAGAATTAAGTAAGAGGGAACTATTTCTGCTATAATCGTAATTCGAGCCACATTTTTTTACGCTTACGCTATCACCGCTTCCAGGGTGACGAATTTCAAAACTACACTCTTCAGAGCCTGCAAAGAAAAAAGATTAAAGGATTAAGAATAGAAGTACCGCTAAGAGAAAATGGCAAGAGACATCGATACAGGGACAGCCCAGGGAAAAAAAAAAATTCCCAAAATTTATACAACCTTTCACGTAGAGACGGGTCAAAGGAAAAAGCTCTAAAACAATTTCAAAAATTCTAAATCTCGGCATTTAAAGCTGTTGTGGAAACTGGAAAGTGTTTCTTACGTAACATCTTTACACAGTACATATTGCTTTACTCACGAAACAATGTTTTGGAGGGTAGCTTTTTTAAGACAGCTCCATAGCTAAAACCGATTTTGGAAACCTTTCTAAAATTTGAGAACCCTATTTTCCTTTTCTCAGAAAAGAAAATCTACAGATTGGCTCGGAAATTGTATAGTAAACTTATAGTTCATTGCAGATAACAATATAGCGGGTAAAGCGACTAAAGTACTAATAAAGACGGTTTATGGTCCGATTAGGTAATAATTCAATTGGCGCAAAAAAAAAAAGACGAGAAAAAGCAACGCTTACCGTCGTGATTACAGAATCCTTCTGAGCATGCAACTTCGGAGCTATCTACAGAACTGTCGCCGCTGCCGTTGCTACTGATAATGTTATTATCCGCTGAGCTGTAGCCACAATCGGCTTGTGGACCGCTGCAGCAATCACAAGGGGCAGAACATTCGGGAGAAGATCTCACTAAAACGCTGGCGGAGTTGCTGCTTTCGCAACAGTTGTTTTTATCACGTTGGTATTTGGAATATAAATTACAACTGTTATTGCTACTATTACTACTCGTATCACTATAATCGTTAACTGGACGGTATAAGTCGTTGGATTTAGTAATTTTTTCCGCTTTAGCTATAATTTGAACCGGCACTATAACTTCCCTCACACGGTCTCCGCTAGACTCGTAAGACAGCGCGGAAGACTTCTTCGCTTTTTTTGGATCCGAGCAGAGTGAAGGATTCAATCGATTATTTTTCTTTCGCTCAGATAACCCTTCGAAGTGAGCACAGAAACAAGAATCGGTTTTCTTATCCGAGTATTTTGACACTAGTATGTCATCTCTTCCCTGCAATGAAATTTAAATATTTAATTTTCAAAATCAAACTAAAACAGGAAGAAAGGTTTAAAAAATAACATTTTTAGAATACTAACGATATGTGAAAATTGATCATTCCCAGAACGAAGATAAGTTTTTATACGATAGTTATCATCTTTCTCTGCATCACTCTCATCGTTGCTCTGTGCCAGACAGTCCGCGTCAACATCGCGGCCATCCGCATTTTCAAGTGAAGTTTTTTGATATTCATCCGGGTCATCGATACTATTTTCAATTTTACTATCCTGCATTGATAAAATTCAAAATATTAGACAAACTACACACCACATAACAATCTCAACTGGGTGTCTCCAAAAATAAAAATAAAGTGACAGTCGAGGGCATTCTAAAATGAAACCGATTGCAAGAATACATTCCACTCTTGCTTCGTTTACGGCATAGAAGTAAATTTTCCGGCCATAAAATAAAATTACTTTTGGCCCCTAATAAGTGAGTAACATTGAAAAAAGAAGTCAATCTAACTCGGTCGATCTCTAATCTTCATCTCAATTTTTGAACTTTTTACTCGCAACGTAGTATTTTCTTATTTTTATTAGTTTTGGTACAGTAATCGATTGTGTACTTTTTTTTTGAAAGGCTAAAACAGTAAAATACATTTTCATGAAAAAGAAAATGATATACGGTATATCCTTCAAAAATCAGCACTCATCAGGATTGTGAGGAGTAAACACGCCGTTAAAATATATTTACACGTACTTCTTCATCGTCTTCTTGACCTGAATGAGCTGATGTGGCATTTTTTCTCTCCTTCTTACGCCGTTTTTTCAATTTACGAGCTTGTTTTCGTTTTTGTTTCAGCCTGTCTTCTCGACTGAATTCTTGGAAAAGAAGTTCCAACTGAGATATTCCTTGCTTTATTTCTACCGCCAACTAAAAAGTAATAACAAATAGTTAATTCGTGCGAAATTCTGAATTTATGAAACAGAATTTGATTCATTCACGTCACAAAATATTTCACGAATATTTTGCGGAATTAAGTATCTATGGTTATGGTTTTGAGAAACGTTTACCACTACAGACGAGTACAAGAATTTTCAGCCATGCTAAATTCTGAGGAATGGCATCGATCATATTCACAAACCTGAAAATTAGTAGACAGAGCATTGATTGCGACAAGGGCGAGAAGCTGACAAGTAGTTTGTTCCTCTCGCAATCGAAGTTGGATACGATGAACGCGTTCATATAAGCATAAGCCGACACACACGAGTACCTCTTCTTGAGCTATTTCTAGCGTTTTAGCGTGTCTTTCTCGACGACTGAAAAATGATTCACGTAATTAGAGCATTACTAAAATAAATCAAAATCTACGAGGATGAAGAACTCACTTTCCAAGAAGTTCGGGTTCGGCAGCTAATATCAAACCCATTATATAGTCTGTGCGTTGATCGACGTGAATATGATTATTGGGCGTGCAACGCCTGATACCGGCATACAGAGAGGGAACAAAACCCTTTTCCTTGACATTGCTACAGTTAGACTGAGCACTTTCATCATGTTTTTCAGAATCTTCCGTAGCTTTTTTCTCGCAAGATGAAGACGAACACTCATTATTTGCGTGACAATCACCTTTGCATTCTTCTGGTTCGTCGACCAGCAACGAGTAAGCTTTCATGACTTTTGTACGACATTCTGTACAGAAACTGAAAAATATAACGTCTTTAATAAACTGTTCTCGAATAAACATATCGAATGGTTTTGTTTTCAGCTGCTTATAAATAAATATAATAATAATAAATAAATCGCTAAAACGATTTATATAAACAAGAATAACTTTCAAAGTTGGCATTATATGCTACGTATATCTTTAAAAAACAAAATGCTATTATAAGAATTTAATGGAATATTTTGACACAAATTGCGAATAGAGAAAGTAAGTGGTTCCAGATTTAGTTCGCAGTGAATATCAAATAAAACAATATTTCAATCTCAATGAAATTAGCTGACTCGAACTAATATTTAAGGTGACCTCGAATGAAAATTAACTTATACAACCAATAGGAAGTGTTACCGGTGTTTTTGTAAGTATGTTTCCAAGGTGCTCAGCAACTGTGATGTATCAATAGTGGCAACCTCTTGTTTACAAAATGACACCATGCATTCCCACAGGGCGCACCAACCAGATCCAAGGGGCGGTCTAACGTATCGTTGTGCATCTAGAGAATGAAGAGCGCAACGGCTACTCTTTTTCGAGCGACTCCACGATGTAGATATATTATTCAGTTTTGCTCTGCAAAGTAATATTACCAATTGCAACAATTAGAGAAGAATGGGTTTCGATAAATAGGATTTAACAACTAATTAATCTTCATCTTATTTAAATACAAAAACACTTTTTTGTAAAAAATTAGAAGATGGTTGATAAATTTTTATAATTATTCACAACCATACATCAAATTACAACTCGTCGTACTTACACGTGGTTATGAAACATGGTTGATAAATTTTTATAATTATTCACAACCATACATCAAATTACAACTCGTCGTACTTACACGTGGTTATGAAACATGGCACCAATCACATTGGGCCATTTAAAAACTTCTTCAGGTAAAATAAGAACTCCTTCGGATGTTACGACGAGAGGATACAACGCAGATCGACCAGGACCAGTTTTCATTTGGTGGAATAATCGTTCAACGCTGAAACAATAAAATTAAAAGAATGAAAATGACAAAAATTCTAATTTATGAATCAAAAAACCACGAAAATATTAGCTAATTTGAAAAATACGAGACGTCGAATGCATTAATTTTCAACTAGAATGAAATTTGAAATGAGAAATTTGCTAACGTACATAACAAAAAGAACATACAATTGTTCGTTCGATTATTATTTATTCTTAATTTTTGGTTGACCGGTTTCTTTTTTTTATTTTGGCACTTTTTGATACACAAGCAAATTTTATAAAAGAAACAATGTGAGTTTCTCTACGACTTTACTGGAACAATTTTAATAATCTATTCTCAAGCATCCCAGAATCAAGAATATTTTCCAAGATGAGGAAAACTCGAAAACGCGAATTTTGGTTTCTTATGCTCTGCTCCAAACAACAAATCTTTTACTGAGCACTAACGGCGTTGTATATGAAAAAATCAATTTTTCTTGGCAGAAGTTATAAATTATATACTTGCTTCAATGACATTATTATAAACCTTCTGATAAATTTGTCAAATCGAAAGAATATCAATTAAGTTTTTTAGAAAGATAAGTAATTTTGGGGAGGAGTATGATTAGAGGATTTGTTTAACTAACATTTTGACATGTCGACTAATCGACTCAGGCTAGGAAGAAGAGATCAAAACCAAATGAATAAAAATTGACTTTTTTTTATCAATAACTGAAACTAAAATAATGGTTAATCGCATTACTACTACGTGAAAAAAATAATCCGTTAGTTATTCCACGTGTACAGGCCGATGCAAATGAAAAATTCTCATGCATACCTTCGACGACAACCAACGCAAGGGATTATTTCACTGACAATATCCAACAGGCGTTTACAGCTAACTTGAAATGCGTCCTTCAATTCTTCGTGGGTCAACATGCTGAATTTCTTCAAAAATATATCCTTTTCTTTTCCTTGAATTTTCGGTTCTTCGCACATGAAATCGACTTCTATTAAATCCAGTACCATCTGAAAAGTAAATTGCATTAGAAGAGAATCGGCAAGTGGTTGAGGCACCAACGAAAATCTGCATAGTTGAATGTTATTTTTGAGTAAAGAATCAATCGATGAGAAGAAAAACTTTTGTTCTTTACTCTTAAATAACGGAAGAGGATCTTACCAAAGTCTTGAGAACTTTTTGATAAACCTTACCGTTAATTTCTCGTCGATTACAAGAGGCAGTTGTCGTTTTTCCAGTTCTTCATTGCCATTTTTCATGACGTTTATCAACTTAGCCATTTTGTGGGAAAACTGGTTAACAACTTGACCGAAATGAGGAATATCGAACCCTTTCACAAAAACAACATACAGTAATGATTACGATTAACCATCCAACAGAGAAAGATTCACAAAATAAAATGAATACATTAAAGTTTCTCTGCTTCGAGAATGAAGATTGAGGAATAAATAAACTTCAATAGGAAACGAAAAATTACTTGAGAAAAATAAATATAAAAAAAAAACATCGATTTTTTTTAATGAAACAAAGTTATTTAATGCGCCCTAGTGCCGCAGTGATCATTGATAAATGAAAACAAACTAATTAGTGTACGCTAACTTACACCGACAGATCGCGCGAAAACTGTCTCTTGAAGGAAGTTGTACGCGGTTGATGACGGTTGCTGAATGCTGACGGTTGCTGAATGCTGACGGTTGTCAGTTGCAGTTGGTTGCAGTTGGTTGTCTACCATTGGTATTTTTTTTTTAGCAACAAGCAGTCACCAGAAGTCACTGCAGCAAAGCAAGAAATGAAGAACGTGTGCTAGGACCTTACAAATCAGACTATTAACTTTGTGTGTAATAATTTTGAATAATGGGTAAGTTTCCAAATTTTGAGCTGTTATTCACATCTTGAAAATTATTCATCATCTTTCTCGATACAGGTAAACCGAAGGGAATCCGAACCGCTCGTAAACATGTGGACCATCGTCGTAATCAGAGATGGCACGATAAAGATTACAAAAAAGCTCATCTGGGTACGAGATGGAAAGCTAATCCATTTGGAGGAGCATCTCATGCCAAGGGAATCGTTCTTGAAAAAGTGTAAATACTTTTGCCCTTGTGTTTAAATTTTATTTAAATTTGAGAATCTCATGTCAACTTCTTTTCATTTAGTGGTGTCGAAGCTAAACAACCAAATTCTGCTATTCGTAAATGTGTTCGAGTTCAATTAATCAAAAACGGAAAAAAGATTACCGCATTCGTTCCTCGAGATGGTTGTTTGAATTATATTGAAGAAAACGACGAAGTATTAGTAGCCGGTTTTGGTCGAAAAGGTCACGCTGTCGGTGATATTCCCGGTAATATTCAATTTTCATATTTAACTGTTTGCTGTGTTTGGTCACTATCGGTCACTAGTCCACAACTAATATTTCCAGATTGAGCCCAAAACTACATTTTTTAGTTCTGGAAAAAATATACGGGTATTAACAGCGGGTTTTCGAAGCGTCTATTAAATTCGGTCAAATTCTGGAAAGTAATTAGGGATGGTAATTCATCATTTCATGATCTTATAATTCCAATAATCTTCGCAATTTCTGTATGTTTTGCAATAATTTCAAAAAAAGGAACTTACTTTGAATGCTCTCAATTACAATTCGACCATAGTTTAAACTTGAATCACTGTATCTCAAGTCCAGATTAATTTTTTCATTTTTAATCATTTATTTTCCTATTTGGTCTCTGATTTTTTTTTTTCCAGCATTTTATTTACCTTATTTATGCTATAACATAATATTTTTCAGGCGTTCGATTCAAAGTTGTTAAAGTAGCCAATGTATCTCTCCTTGCCTTGTACAAAGAGAAGAAAGAACGACCAAGATCTTAAACACGATGTAACTATTTATTATTAAATATTTTCTTTTCTCATGTTCCTGTACCTATTATATTATCAATGTTTAATTTTACCTGGGACGAACACTGACCGGATGGTTGAATGTGAATAATTTTCCGGTCTGTGAACAGAATTTGAGTCACATTCTAGCAATCTAGTTGCTAGATGTGCTGTCCGTGATTCGAATCGTAATACTAATCCGCTGTTATACAGATAATTTTGAATATTTATTTACCAGAATTTAGCTTACTTGTCAAAACTCATAAAGAATGAGAAACTGGTGTTCGAAGGTCGATGGCGCACCCTTATTTTATTCATAACTCGTTTTTAGAGCTGAAAGGGCTGTTGGAGTTGAAATTTTGAGTCGATATAAATTTAAGACTCATTTCTTTGCAGTGAGCCTATCCTACGAAAGCTTACCTCAAATAATTATTACGCATTTTTGAAAATATCTACCTCAATATTTTCAAATCCGTATTGAAACATATCTATTTTAGCATTATGTCCCCTAATTTATTTATTGGGCAGAGCAGAGTATTTTCGAGAAGATGAAGGCTCTCCAACGTAATACTGTCAAAAAAAAAAAAAGGATTCTAAAGAATGAAGATTCAAATTCTGTCAACTTTTTAAACTCGATTGAAATGAAGAGTGCTTGTTATTTTCTTTCAATAGGGGTAAAGTGGTACTGGTAAAACAGGAGTGCTAGAGATTTGTATATAATTGACAAATAACAAGAGGGAAACACCTGAAATCTGAATCTAATCTTTAACAACGAAGTATTTAATTCGTAGCCATTTAGCCAAAGATGAAAGATCGAAATACACTTGGGAAGAAGAAAAAGACGTAAAAAATTGTTTTGAAATTATTGGATAACAGAGGCTCCACTAGGAGCGCTATTAAATAACTTTCAAAAATCACTTATCGTTGTCGGGTCAAGATTTTGGCACCGCACCGCACCTGTGTTTTTACGATAGTCAACTTTTTTTTCTTCAAACAAAAGTGATAACTGATAATGTGGAAGTTTTTTAAATTTTGGAGTTATTAAAAATTTTTCTTAAGATTTAAATCAGATTAAATTATATTTTTTATTAAATTAATTTGATAGTTATAAATGTTACAATCAACACTGCATTAACAATTAATTTTGATTGAGAATTTATTTCAACTATTAACGTATTAGCTATGAAGAAATATTATGGCAAGACGAGGTAAAACCAGGGTAAAATCTATGATCTGTCACCTTCAAATTTCTCGTTCTCTCAAGAAACTCATAGTTTACTGTTCACGGAAGGAGTGGGTGGTTTCAGTGACAGGTAGCTGATATCAATCGTTACTCATAGTTTTAAATTTCGTTATAACCATGTGTAACAAATGCGCCGTGGCAGCATACAATTTCAGTTTCCATGTCGAACTTGCTGCTTTTCACCTTCTTGGTGCAATATCTAGCTCTATAACTACAGACTTGCCCCTCTGTAAGATGCCTCTGTGATATTAATTTTTGGATCCACATTATGTCTGAGCACTGTAAGAAGCTGTTAGACACTTTAGTATCCACGAACTCGCAGAAAAAAATTTATAACACCCTCCTTCAAGTACATTCAGATGTTGTGAAGGTACAAAACGATTTAAACTATTTTAAAGAAAATGGTGGGATCAGTTTCCTCGTCCAGTTTTTATCGAAACCGAATGAGAAAATGCTCAACATCTCCTTGGGTATTCTGGCGGAATGCTGCATCGACTTTGAAGGCTGCAAAAAAGTACGATTATTACCATCATAATTATTTTGCGTGCGTTATAAGTAAGAAAGTTTGTATTCATCTATGATTCTGTATGAATTTGCTTTAGGTACTTGAAGACGGTATTTTAAAATCACTTACCTTAATTCTACGTGTTGTGAATCAAGATCGAATTCATTACCGCTGTTGCAAATTATTGGGAAATATAGCGCATCATTCGAATTTTTGTTCCTTGCTACTGTCCAGTAATGTTGTCGAAACCATGTTATTACCCATTATGTCTGCAGAACCATCTGTTTCTACGCAGTTCGTAGCTTTGCGTTGCCTGAGGCAAGTAAAAGTCGATTTCGGTTTTTAGACTAATGATTATTCTTCGTAAAAATTACGACTCAGTCGATGTTTGGACCTATCTACAAGAGATGAATTAAGTGAATGACTTCGTCTACAAGTTAAAAGATTATTATTGATTACTAGCTATGAAGATAGTTTTTGTTTTTACCCTTTAAACTAGGAGCCTATTTCGTTTATTAAATAAAAAGAAATTAGATGTATTATGATCTTATCCCGAAGCTCATATATTCGACACATTTTCCAAATTGTATTTTTAATAACCGGACAACTTGAAATTTTTCAGGTACTTATTGATTGGGGCGAATGCAAAAGAAAAGATAACCATGATTGGAAGTACTGTATTCTTCAATATTACCAAGTTTATCGAAACGACGAATAAAGATGTACAGAAACTTGTTCTACAAATATTTTTGTGCCTAGTTAAATCTCGATCCGATGGATTTCTTAAACAAGTAAGAATAATGTTTTTTTACTCGTCATCTTCTTTTATACAGTAAGTAAATATCATTCTAAATTACGATGTGTGTATGTACTCATTTGTTGTCTTCATGATGTTTCTGTTTATAGATAATCAACGAAGACTTTTTAACCAGCGTGATTTCAAAAACTTCCGAATTTTCGTCATTAATTTTGAGAATCATTTATTATCTCAGTGAGATGCGGTATCTACATTTTGTTTTGAGCAAAGCTGGGGTGGTAGAATCTATTTTTTCTCACTTTCGGAAGTTGGATTTCAAAGAAAATGAAACCAGCCACGAAGCTGACTTGGATTTAGGTATCTTTCTCGTTATGTTTTCGCATTCTGTTTTTAATTACTTTATTTTGATAAATTATTACTCGGGTAGTGAAAACTAAAAGAATTTCGAAAAACTTTTCGAGATAATTGTATTTTATATTTTCGGCCGTAAAGTTGTCTGAAGTGAAATTCGAGTCCCATCGTATACATTTTAATTTTTTAATAGCTTTTGGTACTTTCTTTTTTAGTATTACGTTCTTTGAATCGATTATGTAATGAACCACGGTGCAGACAAAAATTATGTTGTATTCCTGATGCTTTCGATTTGTTGTTGCACGTCGTTGAAAATTCTTCATTTGTGAAATTTAAGAAGTATTCGGTTTTGATTCTATGTTCATTCATGTACGATGAGAATTCTTTGAAGGTAAGATTTCATTCTTTGTCGATTGGTAATTACAAATATTTATTTCAGATGAAAGAATGGTAAAATTGTAAGTTCTGGCAGCAGAAAGGCTTAAGAGCCTCAGTTAGGGTGCTTAGAAACTCAAAAGCAAAATATTGATATTTTAAAGAGAATAAATAAGCACCCGGAAATGGGAATTCGTTATCAATAAGAACCATATGCATTTTATTCTTTTGTTTAACATTTTACTTACATACTTTGGCTTCTAAGTGCCTCGTGCTTGTTGAGGGTGAATAACGTGAGAGATGTATTGATAGTAAACTAAGTTCTTTGAATAAGTGTTTAGATTATTATGTAAAGTTTCCCATCACCTGGTGCATTAACAGATATGAATAACGTGAAGATATTACCGCATTAAAAGTTGACAACGATGAACTGAAATTTGAATTTTGTTTTCTTATTACAGTTTTTAGTGCACCGTCACGTGATAATCGCTATTATTGGTTATTTACAAATCGTAAATAGCAGCCAAAGTATACATCACTGGTCTGAAGACGTGAAAAACGAGGCGACGGCGTTATGTGGCAGCCCATCTTCTGGTGGATTCAGTCCCATGTCGGATTCCGAGACTACCTATGCGTTCTGTCCAAGTCCCATTAGCGAACCATTTGCTCCTTCGCCTACTTCTTCAGTTGATAGTGTCTACTCGCCCGTCTGTTCTCCTGTCAACGACGATATCGACGAAGACGAAATCGACGAGAGTGAGAAATTATCAGTCGATGGTAGCAGCAGTGTAGCCGAATCGCCTTTAATACTTCAAGTTTGTCGCATCTAAATGATTTTATGCGGTCGTTTTTATTTTATTTTTTTCCTTAATAAAGTTGCAATTTTTATAGGAAGATGACAGCGTGGGGTTCTCAACTGATGAGCGAATTTTCAACCTTCTTAAGCAGTTGACATTCAGAAAAGAACCTATAAATGACTTATGTGTTTCACGTACGTGGGAAACACTTCTGGATTATTTAGTTCTTGTTCGTCGAACGCCTAACCATCTAACCTCTTTACTGTGTGCCATCGCAGGGTAAGCACCTCTTTTTCGCATACCATTTTAAGCTGTCGAATGTAGATTTGACATTTACCCTCTAGTTCTACGCTACCTTACCTCTCTTGTACACTATCTCGAAAGAGCCTGGTTACCTACGTCGTATAAATAATTTGCAAGCTTCATCGTTTTTACTTTCTGTGTACTTTGTTTTGCGAGGATTCGCGAAATTTTGTGGCAAAGGCAAAAAGACTTATATTTCAGGTGTTTTGAAAATTTAGACTTTTTCTCCTTGATTTAGTATTGATTTTTATGATTTTTATTTTATTTTCTAATAACTTTTTTCATATATATTTTTTTTTATACAGAAATAAGTACTACTTTTTTGAATTGCTGAAATCGCACTTTGCTCTGACAGTTAATAAGAAACTTTGTCGACCGTCACACGTTGATTGTAATTATTGCCAAGAAATGAATAGATACGGTGAAGAGATTCTCGCACGCTACGAAGAGGTGGCTGAATCATTGTATGGTCAGCAAATTCTACGAAATGAAATCATTAAAACCAGTACCAGTGGTAGCAAAGTAATATTAGCGCTCACTATTCCTCATATTGTCAAGTACGTTGAAGTAGTATATATTTTTTCTTTTCTGTCAAGTTTCTCTCGCAGGTAAACTAATTGCAAGATGGAAATACTGTAGTAGACGTAATTATGATAATGGCTTGTAGGGCTGTTTGGCGTGCGGAGAGACGAGAGATTTGCGCGTGAAATAAAATAAAATAATTTGATAAAATTAATAAATTGGAATATTTTCAGAAATGTCGTTCGTCTGGAAGAATATCTGGTCCGTTACCAAGCGTTGCAAGTAATTATTGACAGTTTAAAAGAGGAGGAGACGAGTGATCAGAATTTGCTTCAGGACCAAGTTGCCTGCCTACATTCCCTGGCTAATGACGTATATTTAGAAAATCCGCGTATTCCATGCACTCTGTGTAAAAAATGTGATGTCGGAAGTTTAACCAAAGAAGCGACCATTAGTTTTTTGTTGGACGACGGTAGTACTGTTACCGCTAATAAACATACCATTTGTGAAAAATCGGAATTCTTCGAAGCCATGTTCCGATACGGATTCAAAGAGGCAAACGAATCGGTCGTGCGTCTGTCGAATATCTCCTCGGACTGTTTGAGGGTGTTATTTCGTTTGTTATATTCGTATTGCGACTGCATAGTGCCGAGGAACATAATAATTCTGTTGGAATTAATTGTGCAGAGCGACCGTTTTCTCGTTCCATCATTGTCGGAGAGATTGCTCGATATTACTCTGAACTATATGTTAGATTATAAAAACTGCCATCTCATTTACGATTGGGCCATCGAAAATGGCCGATTTCTACCCTCCTCTCAAGAAGTACCTATTTGCCAGAATGTACTCAAGTTTGTGTTGGTAGAAAAATTAACATTTAACGAACGCCTTTATTCTTTGAGGATGCTCTTAAAAAGTCGTTATAAAGCGAACGTGCTTAGTGATATTGCCCAAATCATCGAGTGTCAATTGCGATGTAAAGATATTCAGATGAAATCGTCCGTCAAGTATATCAAAGAAACAGCTGCAAAAAGATACAAAATAAGTTGAAAAAATACACGGATAGTTATTCTCGCAACGTACTTGGTAATTGTTATTTTTTGTTTGTCTGTGTTATTATTTTACGTAAAAATATTTAATTATCAGTTCGACATATTGAATTTTATAATATTCTCTAACTCGCCGTTAAATATAAAATTAAGTATTATCGATATTCCTCGTAAGTTATTTATGGAAATTTCTCTGCGGAAAACCAGCCACTGATTTTTCTAGTTCTTTATTTATGAAAAGAGGCGCGTGCGCCTTGTATAATTTAAGATTTTTCAATCCTTTTCCAGTTGGCTTGCGTGAGAAAGTACTAATTAGTTTCTCCTGAAAAATTTTACATTTTCTAGATTAGAACGGCTACATTGCCTTATAGTAATACACGAATTAAGTGCCAAAACCATTTTCACTCGAATAAAATATTGACTTTACGTGTATTCCACATTACGTGGACCACTTTCGAAGAGAATGAGTGGAGACCGAGATTGAATTGGAATTATTTTAAATCAAATATATCCCTAGCGGAATGTTATATATAATATGTTTTAAAAAATTGGTCTCGGATGAAAAATTACAAAAGCATGTATCGAAGTAATGAATGTTGAACATCATTTTGTTTCTCCTTTTCAGACTACAAATACTAAGAAATAAAAGTATAAAAATTCCGGTTTATATCATAATATTTTTCTATTTCGATCAAAATTTATATTTTTTCTTCTTCTTCGACGCCTTCATTTTTTTCTTTTTCCAAGCGGGGTAGTGATCTTCTATAAATTTGACAATTGTGCGTGTCGCGATTCTTAATCTAATTTCCTCTAATTTTTGATTGCGCTGCTGTTCCAAATATTCTTCTTTCTCTCTCATTAGTTCATTATATAGATTCTCTTGGTTAGCATACGCTTCCTGAAATTACGACATTTATTTTAAGCACGATTATTACCTCCATCTTGTCAAGTCATTGCAATTTGAAAACAAAATTTTTTTAAATTCACAATTGAAAATGAATATTACGTTGAAATCAATGGTATTTTTCTAAGAAAATGCTCGAATCAGGCATTTTAAAGATTTTTGAAATTCTATTGTAGCCTTTGACTGGTTAGAAAAAGCTATAAGGCCAATGCTGAATCACACGAATTCAAAATTTTTGAATCGAATTAGCCCATTATGGTTATAAAGTAATTTCGAATCTTCCCGTGTACTTGATGAAATATCTGTAGGTGAACATCCTCAGTAAATACCTTAAAATAACGGAGTTCATCTGCTTCTCGGTCTAATACACATTGTATATTCTCCAATTCTTCTTGCAGAGTAAACATTTTCGCATCATATTTTACGAGCACGTCTTTCAATTCTTCTTTCTTCATGTTCCTGGGGTGAACATGTGAGAGAATTAGAAGCTTGACAGAGTGAGTATAATAAATATCAAATTTCTGAAATGAGGCCAGAATACTTTGACACGGATGTACGAGTATGTCTTACGGCTGGGTATCTATCTGACTTATAATAACATAAAGCCAAATTTTGAAGAGGCCAAGAAACAATGTCAGCTACAAAATCATAAACTAAAAAAAAATGTAGGCTGAAATCAACGTAGCCAAGAAAATTAAATTTAAAAAATACTTAAACGAAAAACAATGCGGTTTATAAAAAATGTAGATTAAAAAACAACGTGGCTTGAAAAATAGGCGCAAAAAGGTGGACTAAAATAGATATGATCTAAGAAAATGAGGACTAAAAAAAAATGTAGGCGAATAAAAACGGCACCTTAGAAAAGTGTGGACAAACAACAACACGGTTCTCAGTTGAATTGGGGCTTATAGGATTTTAATTTAAAGTCATAAAAATGGGCTTAGATAGACGATAGACGCACCAACGATTTCGTTCATTTTTTTCTCCTTGCATATTGTCCTCGCGAATTTTCTCCAACTGGGTGTTTAAATTGAATTCCTGGATTTTGTATATTTGTTCGTATTTCTGTTTTAATTTTGCTTGTTTCGTAATCATCTCGTGTTCGATGACGGCCCTGAAAAAGATAGACTCGTATTCAGATATTTTCCCTGTCCGTATTTATCGAGTTGTGATTATATGGGCTAAGCGCAGCTGAGTCGAGCTGAGTAGATAACCGGAGGGGGGGGGGTGAGGGGATAAAAGTTACTTTTCTTTAGCTACGAGTTTTTGGTCTTTTTGTTGCTGCTGGACAATCAAAGTGCAATTTTGAGTTAAAATTTCATTTATGAAGTCAATTTCAATTCGAAAATCAGCCCATAATTTGCAGAGTCGTCCTTTTCGTTTGGCAACCTGGCGTTGAGCTGATCGCAGTTGAGTTTCCAAATTAAAATTAGTTTCGTGCGAATGAATTTCTGCTTTCGAACGAGTAACTCGGGCAAAATCGTGTAGCGTTGCCAACAGTGTATCCGCTGCTGATGGCTTTAACTGAGAAATAATAATATTTTATTTTATTAATTCGACGAAGACGAATTTGTTTCTCGGAGAAACCTACCATTCTCCGGATGTTGAGAAACGTTCGATCCAGAAGTGTCAAAAGGTCGACATCCATCCGGGAAAACAATTTTAAATCCGTAAGCTGAAAACTAAAAGCTGTATTTAAAAAGTTGAAGATCGAAGCTAAAACTTTATTTTTTTAAGCTTCTCACGGCTTTTCGTAATTCTTTAAAGAAATCTCAAGTGAAAAAAATTATGAAGAGCTGAGGTCCAAGCCAGCTGATTTTGGCCAGGGAAAGCGAAATCCAGAAACTAAAAGCTACATTAGAGAAGACGAACGCGTGTGTTTCATTTTCAAGGTTAAAAGCCAAAATTATACGGTTTCAACGAATTTGCGCAGAAAAACGAGGAAGAACAGCTTTCTCGGCTAAATCAAGTCTGAAATGGAGCCATTGTTAATTCGGTTGCTGTAGCAACAATTTTTCTTTAGCCTATTGTCAGACGAATAATTATAGCTCATTGTTACGATAGAGGTAATAGGTACAGAAAAAATGTCGTTCATATAGTTAAGGTTAATTTGACTGAAATAAAGTTTTCCAAATATTACCTATAAGTCACAACGGGTACCTATTCAATTTTGTTTTCCTCATTGTATTGCCTCTTGCTTCGACCAGCTTAATGTAGATTTTAATGCAAAATCGTGCGCGAGACTCATTTGCCTCGAGTTGAGGGTAGTGAAAACCATTAACAATACTTTCCAAAAAAGTTCATGAAAAAAATTTAATGCTTTAATTACCCTGAAATTTTTGGAGACTATTACGGAACCTTTGCGAATAGTTACCGACATAGTTTCAGCCTGCCAGAGTTACAAAGATTAAAAGTTGAATTTATGATTTTATGGGTCTTAATTACCTCGGTTGGCCTTATAAAAAAATCTCGCCGCTCAATTTCCAGTATATTTTCGTTGTGAAACTCCAATAAGGGACCATTGTCACGGTAAAAAATTCAAAAGCAGTGCGGCATCACACGACTGAAAAATAAACGTTAACTTGGCGAAAAGGGGCACGTTTGGCTCGGATGAGCAAAAACGACGCTATAATCAAATGAAAATCTCGGCGGATTCGTTTATTTAATTTTCTCGATCTCGTCCCTCTCCCCTAGCTGTGTGTGGGGGGATGACGGGATACAGCCAGTGATTATCTTCGTCCTTCTTTACCCTCGCTCTCATCCCCCAGCCTCGTCGTTTACTCGATCGTCTTTCTCGTGAATAACGAATGAAGGAACGACAGAGCGAGCCACCCATTTAACTGACTTACGTACTGTTCGCTGGCCCTCATCCCCCAGCCCCCTGCCCACACGACCTCATCAAGCCCTCGTTATGGGGCGCGGTGCAAACGGCGGTAAAATGAAAACGCTAGGTCTACGTCGCGTTAACTACCCGGGAGACGATCCAATTTTGGAGGGTCGCTCAGCGGGGCGGGAATGAGGGGTAGACGAAGGGGTGCTCGATATTCTCGCATACGCGGTGGCTTCGCGTGGGTGGTTGAAGGAACGCGGTGGGAGGGGGGGGGAATACGTAACACGGTGTTAGTTTGGTACCTACGATTTTTGTAGTAATATCCGTAATTCGATTAAATACCTAACGAATCAGCGCGAGAGCCAACTGGAATGTGGAAAAAGGCCCTTTTGCCGGGGCTCGTTTAAACGTTTACACCCTTCGCCACCTTCCCAGGCAGTCGCCTTTCAGTCTGTTGAACTTACTAGTTACTGAGTTAGTGGCTTACTATTGTATGTTTTACCATTTCGCACATTCCACCATAGGTCTGTAATATTAATTATCGCGCGTATATTTACGTGGCTTTTCTCTTTTCTTGAGAATTTTTTTCACTTACAGGTAAGTGTACAATCAAGAACTCCTAAATTTGACGTTTCGTTTGATTTTACGTCAGGATAATATGTTCGTGTAGAGAGAAAAATTATTTTATTTTCGCAACATTTCTTTTAAAATGAGACTGAAAATATTTTCAATCTTCCAACAGATAAGGTGAATCTTTATGGGCTGCACTTCTAGCGTGTGAGAGAGTATCGCAGGTATTTAACAGAATAAGTCTAAAATCATATTGTCCGAGAGAAGTTTTTCAGTACTGAAAAGATAGAGTGATTCGGATAATTTAATTTGGTCGACTATTTTAAGAATATTTTTAGAGCCCCGTGAATATTCTCTAAAATACCGAGAGCGGTACATAAATCTGCAAGGTTTTATGTCAAAAAAACCTCGCTTTCGAAAATATTAAGTTTTGACAGTTTACAATTTCAACAGTTGGGTGCTTATAGGCTAAGGGATAAAACTGATAATTCTATTCGAAAAAGAATATGCCAAGAAAGGGTTGCTACCGATTCCGAAAATCAACTATAGTGATATCTTGATCGAAGTACCTACATATAGATACTTTCTGACGATGAAATTCGGAAAAATATGAGTCCAACTTCTTAAAATGGCCAAAACTATCCGAAATTATGGATTTCTGTGATCAAATTACCCGATGGAATATGATATTATATACGTATTATTAAAAACAATATTCTCATAAAATGAGGAATTTTTCCCTTCTATTTCTGGCTGCACTGAGAAAAATTTCAATAGTAATTCTTATAATTTGGATAGGAAAACTGGGACAATAGATATTACCATAAAAATAGTATAAGATACTATCTGAGATAGTAAAAAGGATAGGTACTACAAAATTAAAGCTAAGAATATCTACGAAAAATTTTGAACTGTCCCTTTTTTCCGATTTGGTTTACAAAATAGTGAAAACTACCTTCATTTCTGTCAGTGTATGATAATCACAAATTTATAATTTCCAAAGATAATACCTATATAAAATCAGATTTTCAATTTTTTGTTTCGTATTGATTTGTAATTAGTAATTAGTATAATATATCTCCTATATTCGTGTTACACTGAAATAATATGAGTACTGCGCAGTAGGTGAGCCCGCACCTATCCTAAAGAATAAATTCGTCGTAGATCATTATGGTTCAAGTCGAGAGCAACTATGGGTACAAATTATTACATATTTTACCATCGTGTTTGTCAAAAGAGCAAATCCAAATCGTCGCGGAAGAGTAAGCGCCGTTATTTTAGGTGGCAGCCGGGGTCTATATGTGCACTGGGTCTCTATCCCTTCACCACAGCTCTGTCGTCGAACCCTTCATTTGGACGGGTGAGAAATGAGGCGGCGGGAGGGGGGAGGGGGGTTGGTTTTAATCAGCGAGTTTTCACTCCGCGGCACGCCAGCTCGCACATGAAATCGTCGTCGCCGACTATAAAACGACCTAACAATGGAATACACGCCGCTGATTTGATTATCACGGCGAAAAGTTTCCATTAAATTAAAAATATGTTTTGAAATTTAAATTGTCTCGTAGAACGAGCCACCCCGATTGCCATAGTCGCAGTTTTTTGTTTGTTTGTTTGTTTATTTTATTTATTTTGATTTTTTTTTCCGGTCGCCTCTCCTTCTGTTTTTCATTCGCAGTCGAGCTATCGATTTGTCGTACAACAAGTTTTAGGTACAACTTAATCGAGTTTGTTAGTGCGGTTGCTCCACTATTTAATTCCGATAAAAATAGGGGATGCGCCGACACTAAACATTAAAGGACGAGTACATTATTCACGTTTTAGAAATTTGCTATAACCCAGGAATAGTGGTTCGTGTGCACGGAGCAGGGGAATGAATGTTCAAAATATACCAAATAGCAGTCGAAAAAATTTAATACTTGAACTGGAAAAGTCATCGGCTCATTTGTGATTTTACTGCTAACAATAAGCAACGAACGCCATTTTATGAATTTTGATTTAGCCACGCCTGTAGCTAACTCCAAAGCAGTCAAGGCATACTCGGAATTGCACTGAAAGAAATTAAAGTGAAATTTTTTTCATTCTCTGCGCTAGCATTCAACATGAGAAAGAATTATTTGGCAAGAAAAAAATTTCATCTTCTAAAATATAATGCGCCTTAACATCTTCAAGGGCATATAGGCACACTGACGTATATTCGGATTAAAAAACAAAACAAAAAAAGATTTAAAAACTATCATTCGAGTGATCGAAAATCAATTTTATAATAGGTACGTAAAATGCTACAAATCCGTGGCATTTTGGCGCAAAACGCCAAAAATCCGCAAATTTTGAGGCGTCTTTTTGTTTTTTTGATAAAAGTATGGACTATATTTCTCATTTTATTATTTAACTATACGTGCCATCATCGTGTTATCGTGAGAGTGTGTTTGAGCCACAAAAAGACACTCGAAACGATGACTTTTAAAATTAATTAATCTCCGTTTATACGACTATTATTATAGAAAATTTTGAAATTTTTACTCTTCGCGAATAATGTACTTACTCGTACTCGTATATCTATACTCTTTTCTGCTTTTACACCTTCGGCTTTCTCTCATTTTAATTAATATAAACTCGCACGGCTGTACCAATATTTTTTTACCAACATATTCTATCATTTACCTATACTTATCAAACAAAATGCTATGATATCGTATAAATAGCTTACGTTTGCTTTAAATTTATTTAAATCTGTAAGTACTTATTTTATATTTGTACTTTATTTACTGTTTTTGTTGCCACAGAATTCACGAATAAGGTAACTATGATTAGTTTATTATGAAATGAAATAAAGATATTTGATTCATTTCCTCGGAATAAAAAACCTCAAATTTGTTATTTTTTGTCCCAAAACAGTTTGGACTTTGGATTTGTTACATTTTTCTACTAATGGCTTCCCTATCGTCGACCGAGTTGCCGAATATTCAAATCGAATAACTCTGTATGTGTATAAGGTACCTACACAAATATCTTAAATTCTGAAAAAAAAAATTTCCTATAGCCCTAATCTGGATAATGTTAAATGTTACCAAGTATTACTAGTGCCCTAAAGGGTGGTTATAGATTTGCTCTTTCAAATTGCAGTCTAGACTTACGAGTATGGAAGGGTGTTGGGTAAAAGGAAAAGAAACTGAGAAGCAATTTGGATAATTGATCGAAGCGAAAGATAAAAATTGGTTACTCGGAGATGGCAAGTACAGGCTATCTTCTGAAACGTTTAAGGAGAAATGAGGTGTTAGGAGCTATATCGGATGGTTCGAATTAGTTTCGTAGCTTTACGATCGAATTCGATTAATTAATGGGCTGCGAGAGAGGTGGAAGGCGTCGTGGGGGCCTTTAACGATTCACTTAACCGAATTGAAAGCTGCGTGCCGATTACCGAACACGTCCGAGGGTTTGATCATTCGCTGCAACTGCCGATCGTATTTATGGACTGTGGGCAAAAGCGGGATAAAAACCTCTTTCAAATCGATTACAACTTAATATCGTTTATAGACGCTCTCTCGCATCGTCCCTTTTTATTTTCCTGCGAGCAGATCAACCATCGTCTGTAGGCGTTTGGCCGGATAAGAACTTTATAGAAAATACGAGTAGGTACATTTAATATGCTGGAAAAAATGTAATTGTAATTTCCACTATTACGGAATGGAAAAGAGAAATCATCGATGATTTATAGACTCGAAAATTGTTCCAAAAATAGTAACATTTATTATTAAAGATGGAGAAATGTATATACGTTACTATAGTCTGCAGATGTTTTCCTATATTTAAAATAATAGTGAAAATTATTATTTACTCGTTTTTGTCAGAGTACGAAAAAGAAGATTGCGAATGAGACGCACTATTAACAGCGCTTATAGTTAAGTATATCTTTCATGAAAAAAAAAAAAAAAAAAATGATAAGAGAAAATTAATACTTATGAAAAGCATTTTCACAGTGGAACAGTAAAGTATAAGAAATTGATTTATTTAAAAATTCTCGTATCATATTTTCATGATGTTACACACTCTTCCCGTCAAATGCGGGACTTTTGCCTCTCATTCCCAACTACCATAATAAATTCAAAGTTACCTATAAGCTGTTGATGGTTGATATAATGGACTAACAATGCTGAAATGTCGATTCGACGTAGATGAGCCCTTAGTTGAGCCAACGATGATAAGTGTACAGGTAAGTTTGCAGCGTGTGGGTCGTAATTGCCAAGACTACAGGGGCGGGCAAATTGAGTGAAAAAGAAAAAGAGATACGAATGCCGCTTAATTAAGATAATTGACGAGTAAATACGAGGCAGCTAGGCGGGGTCGAGGGTTTAGGTGGTAGCCGGGGTAGGGGCAAACAGCCTTCTTTGGCCGGCTTAAAAGCGATTAAGGCCGTCGTGAGTTTTAGATTAACGAGTCGTCGAACCAGCGGCCGGGGGGAGGGGGTGGCTGTGGAAAAAGGTGCGAAAGCTCGGGGCTAAATGGTGGATGGGCAGGGCAGACAAATCCGCGAAGTCTTCGAAACGGCCCTTTATAATTAATTAACGCTCTTGCGAACTACTAAAAATAAAAAGGGAGAGACGAGGCTCTTTTCTTTACATCCACGCGGCTTTTATATTTTCCTCTCCATTTTACGTTTCGCTCTTGGGATGCGCCCCCTCCTCGAGTTCGACAATTTGTTAAAAAATAAAAAGCGGCGAGAAGAAGAGGCGCGAAAATTTCATTATCTTAATGAAGTAGCTCACCCCCTCTCCCATCACCTTATCGTCTCTGGCGAACCCCCGAAACGAATTCGATTCGTTTAACCTTTTACGCGATCCTCAGCACCCCCCCCCAGCCCGATCCCAGCGCTACTCCTTAAACCGAGTCGTTTTTCTTTAATTTCATTCGATGGCGAATTAATCGACTCGTCCTTTCCGCCCGTCTGATGCTCCCTCCCTCTCCCTGCGCACGTCTCACCCCTCTAAGGGATAGATGGCTTTATACGCTTCTTCTGTTCCGGCATCCGTTGCTCGCATTTGTTCAGCTTTTGAAATAGCGAAATTGATGCCGATTCTTTTTGCGGCTTTCGAAAAACGACAGCCTTTTAAGCTTTGTTTAAAAAGAGAATATATCCTTCGTATTTTGCCTAATTGTAGGAGAAAGTAACCTAGGATATGGGTTATTAGGTATACACAAACACGCTCTTAAAAAATTACACAACAGCGAAATTTTAACAAGCCCCGAAATAAGGCAGTATTAGAAGGTTTCCCCAAAAATCTGCCATTAGAATGGCCCTTAAAAATCTGAGCTTTCGTGTTTTTTTGTTTTCACTCATTAAACGGGTGTGCAAGAGGTTTGTCAAAAGTTGGCAGAACTTGGCAAAAGTTTGCAGAACTTGCCAAGTCATTAATCAGTTTTTAATTAAACTCGCGATTTTAATAATTTTCAATTAGTCTATTCAAATTTCCTTACTTTTCCACGCGCAATCCTGTATCAAAAAGCAAAAGTTTTCATTCAAAAAAGTATCTGCGTGGTAAAGAAAAGGGAAAAAAATCAAAGAGAACAGGACTTTCGACTGTGGGTAGCTTTTATAACCTAATCAACGAAATCAAAGTCTTACACCCTCCATTAAGGTTTGCTAAACCCACGCGGGGTGGATTAGAAGTCGAGATTAGTTTATCGTTACCAACTCTTCGTCAACTATTAATTTTTCAAAAAAATGTTCTATACAAAAGTCGTTTCTTATCAAATTTGCTACAACTTTTGTTTCATGCTTTCGTTTTCTATTTTCATTGCGAATATACATGTACTATACGGAGTGAACCGAAAAAAGCTGCACTCTTTTCCATTACACTATAAAATGTATGTCATAATTTCGTAAATAACGTACAAATGATTTTGGTTTATGGATAAGTTAGTTAAGCCCCCTTCCGCAAAGAGGAATGAAGCAAAAATGCCGTTTTCATCGATTTATTTAGATATTTTTTAAGGTCGTTATCTGTCTAATTTTCTTGGACTACTTGGCAAATCGCAAATTCGCGAGTAAAATGCTGTCGAAGAATCGATCGCACTTTATTCGCCGTTTTATTAACGAAGCCTTTATTCTCGTTCGTAACCTAAACGAACAAACAAATAAACAAACAAACGTCATTTCGGTCCGGTAATTCGATAATTCGATAAGTCGGATAATACGATTTATCCTTTATGCGATCGTGCGCCAGCCATACGCCGATTCCACCACGCAGCTCGTCTCCCTCACCCCCAGCTTCTCGCACCGATTTACAAATTTGCCAGTACCGATCGACCCTCGGACAGGGGCGCCGATTTGGCGACTTGGTATTTTCACTGGCCAGGCAATGTGGATTATGGAAAATCAAAATTCTCCCTTTCGAGCCCAGCCCTCAAGGCCTTCCTATCGCGAGCTACATCTACAAATTTCGCAACTCGAGAAGCCGGCTATTTAACGAACTGAAAAATAATTTTCAATCTTAATTCGAAAGCGTCGCATATTAATTGGAGAAAATAAGTTAATAACGCAGCCGATCGCTGTCCGTGTCTACGCACTCGTATTTACGGCGGGCTGTGTATGCAACTCGCGGTACACGGCAACAAAAATACCCGCAACTCGCAAAGCGAAAGAAGAACGCGAACCACTCGCACTTGGAAGAATTTAGTTTTTTGCAATAAATGCGATTGTACTCGTATCTGAGAAAAGGATGTTTCGGATGAAAAATAAAAATTTTTATTCACAACGCCAAGCTCGAAAAGTAAGGGAAAACATTTACTACTTAGGTATGTCAGTTTTTAGTGCAGAAAACGATCATTTTTCCTCATTATTTTTATTTCAACTTTTTTTCTTTTGCCTAGCATTAAAAACTAGCATATTCATAATTTTTTGTCGCACTATATCGATAGTATTTTTAGGTGGCCATGTGGCCGTTGTATTTCTCGTTAATTTATTGATAAACTTTTTCACACTTTTTCTTTTCCAAGATTTTTTGTACTCGCGCAGAAACATTCATCACTCATTTCTGGAATAATGAAAGTCTGATACTACCTATACTATTTTTGCAAAAAATTTATTTTAAACAATCCCTAAATGACCTAAATTTTGTATAAATGGGTACCTATACCTACTCTGGTTATTAGACAACAAAATTCAACAATGCCAAAAAAATAGCAAAAATGGCCGATATATCCGTATTTTTCGTGTTTTGGAAAAATTTATTTTCAATTTTTCTCACATTATTGTTTCTGTATGGAGCAAACAACTATCGTATATTATGGCTGCAGCTTGCCTTTTATACCTACCTACACCGTCGAGGAATAATCGACGTCGTTAAAATGAGAATGAACGAGTCAGCCCTGCATTTGCCTGCGAATCAACAAACAAGGTCTATTTTTTTCTTCGTCAGTTCGTACTTTGGCTGCTGGGCTTTGCTTCGTTTTGCTACATTTCCATTAATCATGACGCGAATCGTAGCAATTGCTTCGCTTCGTCGACGCTTCGAAATGGAGAACGAGATGTGATTTTCGGCGAAAACATTTCATTATCGAAATTGAAGCGCGATAGAGTATGTCGAAGCATAAACATCCAGCTCCTCCTCCCCGCTTCCCACCGGCCCACCAATCAAAAGTGAAAATATTCGCACGGGCTCGCGTTCCAATTTTCAATTTTCGAATACCGAATCCATTTCATTAGATATAGCCTTCGAAGACCCTGGGACTATATTATGTTGCCTTTAATGCAGAAAGCATTCGGTGCTACCATCGTGAATTATTTGAGATGACCGTGAAAAATTATTCCGTATTCTCCAGTGAGAGGAAAACTGGAAAAGTAGGTATAGAAGAGACTTGGGATACAGGGTTCAGTTTTCGTCGGAAAGCTCCAGTGAGCCACCAGACTGTTTTTCATATTTGAAATAGGCACTATAATTGTTAAATTGAGAATAGGTACCCACTTTTTTTTTTCAAAAATGGGTATTAACCAAAATAATTAAATGGATTCGCCATTTTTGAAGTTTAACCTGTGAAAAAGTACCTATCCTATAGCCACATACTCATATATTGGGTTTGCATCATTCCGATGCTGAAGAAATAAAAAAATTATGAAAATGGAAGGGATGATTATCACAAATCACCGATCATATTTTCTGAAAAATCTGACTCAAAACTGA
Organism: Parthenolecanium corni; assembly: GCA_038050395.1. NCBI lineage: Eukaryota > Metazoa > Arthropoda > Insecta > Hemiptera > Coccidae > Parthenolecanium > Parthenolecanium corni. The sequence continues at coordinate 925,767 of JBBCAQ010000034.1, read as the reverse complement.
AATGAATCGAAATTAAAACAGGAAAAATCATGTTTCGAGCCAGATCATGAATTTACGTAATTGTTAAACGTACAAACCTCCGTGTACTTTTCCCCGGGCATCACGATTGACTGGCAGGGGGTGGGGGGTTGTGCGCGGGAGATGAAATAAAATTCCACGTCCTTATGGGGAGCCATAGAGGTGGCCAACAAATGCGTCGTTAACGACAATGGGGGGTGATGCAAGGGGTGGCATTTTCGTCGATGGAGCGATGGAGACTCGATGAACCAACGGTGGTGCGAGGGGAGAGGGGGGCGATGAGCGGCGCGACGCTCGACTTGGAATGGTCGGGCACCGGGCCACGCCCATCCGGCAATCGACGGCTTTTATTGGCCGTTGTGGTTAATTTATTTCCACTTTTGGGCTGACGGCGCGTCGTCGTTGCCTTATTTCCGCACCCTCGACCCGTTCCCCCAACCCCCTCCATAAGAACCCTTATCCCGGCGAGCGCCGAGCACGCGGTTCGAAACTTGGCACTTCGTGGCTGCAGCGTCCTGCCTCACCGCCGCCCCGCCGCCCCACACAAATGCGCGCATTTTTGCCAAATTCCGCGAAATTTACGTCAGTTGACCGCGCGTTCTTCGTGGTGAAAGCGATTTGCGTGAAACGTAGCGGTGAAAGTGGCGCAGTTGGTGCGCCAAATTCTCGTGAAAAGTGTCGAATGCTGCATGGTTCGAGAGTGCCACTAAAATAGCGTGAAACGAAAAATTGAAAAACAAAATTGAAAAAGTGAAATCTCGCGTGCCGCGTCTCTGGTGCGCATTTCGACGGAGAACGACGATGAAATGCGAAGGTGATGCGCAATCGGCGTCAGTTTGAGTGGCGATGGCGATTGACGTCGACGGCGCTCCTCAGGCGCAGCGGTCCGACCTTCGGTCGCCTTTCGAGTTCGCAGGGCGAACAAGTGCCGACGGCGGTGACCAGAGTCACCGGCGCTCGTCCATCGACTGCGCAACCGGCGCTTCACCCACTCCGCTCGGCAAACAGCCGCACTCCGAGGGAAGCGCCGCGGATATTATTTTAGGTATCGTCGATACGAATTTCAACGCCTGTGGGTCTACATTAGGGACTATTAATACCTCTGGCGGCGAACAGAATCGTTGATTTTTACGAATTATAACCCGAATAACCCATTCGTATCCCCTAAAAAAATTAGGGAGTCGTAAAAACCAAAACACTCCATTCTTTTCATTACTATGGGAGCGGGACTGCGGGTTAAAAATTTCTCATAAAATATGACACCAAGAAAATACCGCAACAAAGTTCAGATAGAAATACAGCGAATGAATCGCGGGAGTGCGAAAAATGTTTTAGAGTTTTGTTTTGTAAAATGTTTCGATAAAATTTCATCTTTCTATGGAAAAACACCGGAATTATTAAACAAAAAAAAGCCAAAAAAAGATGAATATGGCGGTTGAAAACAATGAGCACCACAATTTCTTGTAGAATTTTTTTGGCTCTGAGGGGGTTTGAACCCCGTCGCCTTGCTAGTAGCCTACGCCATTGAGAGGCGTAGTCCGAAAAATTGGAGGAAAAAAAGCTGCTATGCTGAAAATATAAAAAAACATCGCCTATGCGATAAATTACGAGAAAGTGCTTTCATCGAAATGGGCGGGATTAAATTTTTCTGAATTACTCTCCAAAACAATTTGCGTTTTATTCGAACCACATTTTTATATCCCCGCAAAGGTAACCGATGAGTTGCTTAAGCTACACGAACGCGACACCAAAATAAAGGTTTTCCGACTACGCGGCCGTTCTCCTCAGCATTTATAAAGGGATGAATAAAAAATGAGTTTTTTTCTTCATTTTATTTTGTCACCAGATATGGGTAATTTAGAGGAGACGGATGCGGAGGTAGATGTGGAGCAAGAAGTCGACCATTCGGTCCGAAGTACGTCGCCCAAGTGTGCGGACCCTTTGACCTGCCTGCGCAATGGAAAACGCCGTCGCCTCGACGGCTGCGGCCGTTCCGGCTCGTACTCACCTCCCGCCCCTCTCGACCCTTCGGCTAGTCCTTCGCCGCCGGCTGCCCTACAGCCGCTACCGCCGCCCTCGGCCGTCCAGCCGGCCACCGTCTGCTCCAAGTCGTCGGTGCGAGCCTCGGACGTGGCCAAATTCTTGTTCGCGCCCCCCTTCGCGCCCAGCTACCGCCTCGAGAACCGGGAGCCGTGCGCCGACCCCGGCCAGGCCGTCCCCGCTGGAGGCTCTTCGGCTTCGCCTTCGCCGTGCTCGGCCAGCAACGCCAACAAGCAGCGCCGAAGTCGCACCAATTTCACCCTCGAGCAGCTCAACGAACTGGAGCGCCTGTTCGACGAGACCCACTATCCGGACGCGTTCATGAGGGAGGAGCTGAGCCAGAGATTGGGTCTGAGCGAAGCCAGAGTTCAGGTAAAACTCGCGTCCATCCGTCTGTCAACTTTTATTCGTCCGATTACGTAGGGCCAACGTCCAGTCAATCATTTGGCGCATTCCACAATTAGCTTGGAAAAAAAGCAAAAAAAAAGCTGCGTTTTAAGAAACGTTATTTATACTCGTACATATGCTATACATAATTATACGAGTATAATATGCTTCTATAAAGTACGAGTATAACGCATTTTTCACCACACTCGGCTTGGAATGATGTTGAAAACTTTTGAGGGCCCTTTGAAATTCTTCTTACATCTCTAATCGTCCTTGAAAGTTGATGTCACACTGCAGCGCCGAAATACGGGTTTTGTCGCCAGGGATGCTGTGATCCCCCAAGGCTTACGAGGAGTGACCCCCTCCAAGTCAAATAGAAATTATGACAACCCTACCCCCCCCCCCAAGAACGCGAGAAAAAATTTTTGGTATTCGATTATCTTTAAAATTCTTTTCTAAATTTGAAAAAAAATGGGCCCCCCCAGAATCGTCAACGAGGAGTTGCTCCTCAAAATCATGCCTTCACGGCACCCCTGTTTGTCGCTTCTAATATTCTACAATATTTGCTGCCTTCGAAGTAACGAGTTCTTCTTTTTTGGAATATTTTTTAAAATTAAGAACCTAGAGATTTGCCGCACGACACTATTTTCCGCCCGGAACAAGTATCTAGAGTTCTTTTTGACCCATTCGGCGCTGACATTAGATACATGTCCCTTAATGCTCTCCAGATCATCGCATCACTCGACTTTCACCGTCATCTTCAGTTTGGCGAATAACCTGAGATTTCCTCAGACTAGATTAAGAGAATCACGGAATCTACTCGAGTATTGTAACTTGATTTTGCGCCAAAAAAGATGTAATTTTTTAAATTATACAACTAAAAGATATACCACCAAGCTGAACCAAGTTAAGAGGTCCTATAGCCAGTCATAATAAACATATCAGAAGGTGAGAGAGTTCTCATTACCTGATTACCCCCACCAGTCAAAAATATTTTCTTCTATAATTGAAATAAATTATTATAGATATATATTTATTTTATTTTGAGTATAATTAAACCTTTATTTACATATGTAACGAGTCTAATTCGAACGATTTTTCGTAAAAAATTTTTTGCTCCATCTTTGGGTGCCCAGATCTGAGCCCGTCAGGCTCATATGGTTAATCCGATTTTGCTTGAAACGAGTTGTTAGTTTTTTTAACGAGTCTTCTTTCTTATTGAATCTGAAGAAGGAACTATATAGTCACTATGTGCCTGCTCACCGAATATGCTACTGCTTTCAGAATTTTCTGTTGTAGAAAACTGCAGTTAGATATTATAAATTACGACTTCGTACCAAAGGGATCCCGAGAGAATATCCACTCCTCTTCGAACAAAATGAAATACTCGTAGGCTTAATAGAGTGGAATCGTGGACGGGGTTTCAAAGTTTGACTGGTAGTATAGGCACAATGGGCGTGATTATACGCCATCCAATAATAATACAGAGTTTCTCCTCTCACCGATTTAATCGACGCGATTGCGGTTTTCATTAAAGCTCGTCGACCGAGAATTAATTAAGTTTCGCATATTTTTGTATTTTATTTCAAGTCGAAAACGTCGAGCAAATCAAAAATTAAGAATTAGTTTAGGTAACTATACGCGTCACTCCTTCAACGAGTACTACAGCTATCCTGTCCTGTCATTCATTTTTTGAAGGCTTATACCTACATAACAGTGTACGCGTACTCTGAATCTAGTCCTAGTCCTACATCTGAATTGAAATTATTGAAATTATAGGTAATACAGCCTCTTGACAAACTAAATGTAACCAATATGTATGAATTCTTTTTACTATAGACGACGTTTAGTCGAAATTTTGTGTGTCCGTGTGTGTCCTCAGTGTTATCGTATGATGACGTCATCGAGCATATTATCTAAGTTTGATTACGTCATCGTACATGAGCTTAATGAGATTTTTATAGTCGAATTTGCGCGTGCCTTGTGTGTCCAATGCGATGACGTCTGTCCGGACGAAGCTTTTTTTTGCTCCCAAATAGAGCTACAAGTTAAGCTTACAAATTGAAATTAAAAATTGAGCTAAAAATTGAGCTTTTAAATTGAATTCGTAGTAAGTATACCTATTTTATATAAAACATGAAGAGTTGTATGCTTCGAGTTTGATTTGAAAATGTTTTTTCCCAGGAAAAATTGGTGAACCTTTTTACTCGTACGAGTATACATATACATATGTACCTACTCGTACAATTGACGTAAAAGAGAATTCATCTTCCCCTGGCTACAGATATTTCAATTTAGCTTACTTTTATACGCCCAGTGTTTTCTTGTTTTTCTCACCAAATGACAAAATTGATCTTTCGATAAACATCTTACAAAAGTTCTCGTGAAATTCTCACCTTTTTGAATATTTTTAGTTTTATACTGAAATATAAGTAGGTGTGATGAAGATTATACGCTGAAAAACACGAACAATAATTTTTACCATTTTCTTAAGGGAAAAATGAGATTATTTTAAGATTGGCTAAGTGAAAATTACTGCAATTATAGCGTATTATATTTTTACTATTTTGTGTTATGATTTCTTTATATTATATTACAATATTTAAATTATCGAATTTTTCTCATTGAAAAATTGTAAAAATTGTAACTTATTCATTTTGTGGTAAATGGAAGATCGAATAATAGATACAAATAGATTAATGTACCTACTTATATGCTACAATCGAACTAGGAAAATTTTATCTAGACCACCCGTATATTAGTTATACCAACCACCTATATATAACCTACTCACTCAATCACTATCAGGCTTCGTCCCTGTCCTAGCACTATATTTATATATCTATATACTACAAAAATAATTGTAGTTTTACTTGCACTCGTAATAAATTAAATTAAACTACCGATTAAAAAATTTTACATCCTTTATCGCAGGTATGGTTTCAGAATCGTCGAGCTAAATGCAGAAAACACGAGAGTCAGATACATAAAGGTAAGCTTTCACCGATTATAGTTCTATTTCAGCGCCTTTGCCGATTCCTAATTCGTTTCAGTTGATTCGGTTTTGAATACGTAGATGTAGACTTTAGTCATAATCATAATTCACAACACATTGCACCGAGAGAAATTTTGGATATAGGAAGACAGGGAGAATTTAAGAGCCCAAATACACAGTGATATGCAAGTAGGAGATAAGTTCACTTCATTCGGAAATTGAGTTCTCTTATAGTCTAATTGAATATTATAGAATTCTATGCCCGCTGTAAAAATATTATATGTTCAAAAAATGCAACCATAGGTGAGAAAATAATTACATAGACTTGAAAATATTCGTAGGAAGCTGGGCATAAGTCGTAAGAGGCCGGATTTTATTTTATTCTTTTACTTTCTTGTAAAAGGAAAAGCGGACTTATCACCTTTTTGCATATCTTTATTCACATGTCGACTGTAAAAACTAAAAAGCCAAACGTATATAGTAGTTTATAATCCGAAGAAGCCAAAATAAGGAAGATGTTATCGAATATTTCTTTCTGAAAACAGCAACTATAATATTAATTCGAATCGATTTGTAATATTTTTGGGGGGTTGGAATAAAAATTCTATACCCGAAGATGATTCATATTTGATAAATACTCTCTAAATACCTTCACACGATTTTTCTTACACCGCGGTACCGTCTCATAAACTCGACGCTTTATTACGAGTAGGTATACCTATTAAAGATGCTCGACTGTAGCATCTACCTTCCTCTGTCATGGCCCGGGTGCCAAGCATTTCTATATGGGAAGATGTCTGTTGCTTTTAATTTGTACACACTTCCAACTTGGTTACTGCGTTATTAGGCTCAAGCTATGATTATAGTCACGCAAGTACCAAGTTGAAGACGAATTACCCTTTGGCTTTGCAGCTACCCCTGGAATGCTGATCTCCAACCATCTGCAGACACCTCCACCGCTTTCCAATCGGACTCCGTCTATCTGTGTAAATGCTGGCCCAGTGGTCGCCTCACCAGCGCCACCAGTCGTCGATGCTCCCAGCTGTCGAATTGCGCCGTACATAAATGCGCAATCGGTTCATCACCGACTCTCTTCGTCGACTTTGATCTCGGCTGCTGGCTCCAGTTCGTCTCCCCTCGCCTTTATTCCGTCTCCTTTGGAGTCGGCATTACTGGATGCCGCTCACCAGGCACAGCAGGTAAGCATTGCTCTCTGCTCTCTTTGCGACCTACGAGTATATATTTATATTTTCTTCTCTATTTCTATTCTCTTCGTTTTGAAAGAAAATCATTTTTAATTTGATATAATATAATTATAATAAGATCCGAGAAATACGAGTATTTGATCGAATGTGCAGCAAAAGTCATGTCACAAGTAAAACCTGTTTTTCTAAGCGGGCAAAATCCTTCAAGATGATGCTTGGCTGCTGTGGGAAGTTATGATCCTGAGTTTTTGCATACACTGCCATCATTGAACACAAGAAAATATTCTTCAATGTCATATCGTATATTCTGTATCCTCTAATGAAATTCTTCCCGCATCATTAGCACTGATCCTGATCTGATGATGGACTCCGCAGGATTTACCTACGCACGGAGAAGCTAGTAAACTAAACAAACTTCCCAGTGAATTTCAACTACTTTTAAGTCTACCTTTGGCAAATAAAAAATTAACGACTGCAAAAATGTATATCTAACCGCGGCCATTTATCTTTTCTACGAGTACATTCCCATTAGCGAGGACAATTTAGGGATAGTATAAATTTTGAAACGGTACGCCAAGTGTATATCGTCAATTATCTCCATATTATTATATGAGCTGGATTATAAAGGAAAGATTAATAACTTTTCAACTCTCGACGTATTTCAGATCCGGTATGGGTATGCTGCGATGGTAGCAGCAGCTGCCACTGCAGCCTTCAGGAAGACCGCCGAAAAAACGGAGGTTGTCGACAATAATGGCGGCACTGGGGACAGTGTGGCCAACTTCTTATACTCGAGCACGAGCAGCAATCACCTGTCGCCATCAGTGGCTGCTCATCACCATCAGCACCATCATCATTACCACGCCGGCGACAATTTGCATTATTCGACTCTGAGTTTGGCCGCACTGGCCGGCCTGTACCACGAAGATCGGTTGTTGGCTTCGAAGAGTTTCAGCATCGCCGACTTGAGGCTCAAAGCGGTCAAGGCTAAAAAACACAACGAAGCGTTGTTACTGGAGAGGACGGCCGACAAACCTATGGAAACGGTTTGAAAGTCCTTCTCGCTCGTTTTTATTCGTAAACCGTTTTTCAACTATTGGTATAAGGTAAATAATATACGGGTGTCCGTTGTAAATACACGTTTTTTGTATCGGTTGCTAGGTGGCGCTGTTTTCTTTCGTCTATCTAGGCTGGTTCGAGAGCCGACTTATAAGTATTTAGACTACTTAAATCGTATATTATTATGGTACTGGACAGCCAGCCGACTGAGTTTTCTGTGCTGTCAATACGGCTTGAGCGTCTCAGGGGCCATCGGGGAACGCATACTCAATTTTACAAAAATTTGGTTCAATTTTGAACGCGCTGTGCCGACTCTAGTGGATAGCCTCCAGAATTAACCATTCTAATGTCGTTATACATAAGCTTATTTGAAGGATCATAAGGTTCTGCGCATGCGTAACCAACTGCCGCATATAAAGCATGGGGATAGCTAGCTGTCAGGGCCAACACGAGCTACGTAAGCTATAGCCAAGTTTACTCACATTACAGACGTGGAAAACTATCCTAAGCTATCTTGTAGGTACCTATATACTTTATATGCAGCATACTTTTCATATAAAGGATCGTATAATTCGATTTCTGTAAGTACGGACAATCAGTCGAATGTAATATTTTGAAATATGACGCGAAATTAAAATAAGTTGGAACCTACGATTTGAACTTACCGACCTCTTGAATTGAATAAAACGATTCAACTAGCACTTATAGCAGAAGAATGACGACAAAACAAGTTTTATAATTCCTATCAACCCGACACCGCATGGAAAATAAAATCAAAACGTTTAGTCAAAACTCACCCCATTTTCCAGGTCAGTTGCAACATGACGTATGCAGGTATTCGCTTTAACCCAGGCAGTAAAAATTCCGCCATTGCGTTCGCTAAAAAGAAAATTCCAACTTACTAGGTACATACGTATATTAGTTTAATAAATACCCTGCCGCGCATCTTCCACCAACTTTTGTTTTTTATTTTTTTCTAAAAGGAAAGAGCGTAGATTTTTTTTAACTTTACATTCGAAAGATAGCACGGGCGATGTACATACAAAATAACGGTCATAAATTAAGCGTGAAAGAAAAAAAAATGAACGAATAAAGTGGCAATAGTAGAGTGGCGACGACGAAGGGATCGAGAACGGCGACCTCGTGATAATAAAATAAAATAAAATAAAATGAGAAAAAGAAGAAAAAAAAAGGCGAAAAAAGTGGAAAGCGTGCGAGAGAAAGAGCCGGAGCCTGGCCTAACCGAGTTGAGAAAATAATCGCATTAACGCCAGCCCTGACTCCGAGGTCCCAGTATGGTCATAACGGGCAACCCCTTAGGCAATATATCAACGACTTCGTTTCTTCCTTTTCACTTTTCTCCTCTCCATTTCACGCGCGTCCTTCCTATTTCTGTCTCTCTCGCCCATTTCCACCCCTTACAAACAGATCTCGGATGCTTCGCGTGAATTTTACATTGCGCTGGGCAGACGAACGAATAACGTCGACGCAATCGAATTAAAAAGTCATTACAACGTTTACAACATTCACTTTCTGTACTTGAGATCGTACACTCCCTTCTCCACCCGACCGCGACCCCGACCCCGACCCCGACCCCGACCCCGACCACTCGCCTTAATCTCCGACATTATTTTGTTTTTTGCGGCAACTTTCTTTTTTTTTTCTGATCCTTCGCGGCACTCGCGCCAAATGCAAATGCGAAGACCTAATCGCCTTATAATGGCGACGAAAATTGAAATTCCGATCGGAATCGAATAAAGTTCGACTTGGTTAATGGCGACTTGAAAGTCATTATGCATGCAGCGGGGCGTGCAACACGTACACGAGGAAAAAATTGGAGCAACGAAGAAAAATTTAGGGGCTTCGAAAAATTGCTGGGAGCGAGGGGAGGATTAATGAGATGAGATACTATAACTTAATGAACAAGGGGCACCAAAACACGTCTCTGCGGAGGCACCCCAAACCTCTTGCACACCCCTGGTAGCATTTTCCACGGAGCCCCGTTTACACAATATGTACCTATAGATACTTTCTGTCTTTTGTCTTAAAAGTTGATCCGGTATAATCACACGAGCCAGTTCACAATTCAATTGCTCTAGCTTTCGTCTTTTGTTAAAAATTCCATCTATTCGCTTTTACTTCTCATCGACGAAATAAGCCTATGATAATTAAATCTGTAATATCCGTCTCGGCGCGAAACAGAATTTATTTCAAGTTATAATTTCACAATTAAATTTATATTCTCGTTTCGATTCGACTCATCTCATCAATTTTCCCATCATTCTTCTATTTTTTTCTTTTTGAAATATTTGGCTTCTACTTTTCAAATTCATTTCCTCCACTGTAATTACTACATACCTATATGAATATATGTTTTAGGAAAAATAAGTACTTATACCTAACTTAAATGAATTTTTGAATTTTAGTTTTTTCAGACTCGTGCAATACGTTTTCTAGTAATTTGGTCGCCAATTTTCAGCTAAGGAATAAAAATTAGGTCTTTAAATGTCACGTTTTTTCGATGAGTTATACTGTCAGAAGTGACTTAATGCGCAATTTGCTGTTTTAAAAGTCGTTGAAGCAAAAAAAAAAAACAAGAAAGAAAAGAAACAACGAATCGAAGTTTAAAGACAAACATTTCGTATATTATTACGAATTATCTCATACGGATTAATATTGACACGAAAGAAACGAAAAGAATAGGTAATTTAAATACAAAAACCTAGTAAGATGCAAGTATAACGATAAATTAAAAAATTACTATCACGATTAAAAGGAGATCTAAAATTATTTCTCCTAAAAACGAACGGAAAATATACGCCATAGGCGGATCCGAGGATTCGTCGAATGAGTGAGGAAGGGGCGAAGTACATATCCGTAGTAATTTGAATACATATTTTTTTTTTAGGTCATTTGGGCAGCATATCGATGGATATGATATTATCGTCGCGAAACCCGATTAATTTTTGATAACTCGATAATTTACGTTTCTTTTTCTATAATTAGTTAGTTTCGGGTGTTAATAAAATTAAGAGTAAGGATAGAACGTTACTAAAAAATACTTGAAATGAAATTCGAGAGCTTATACAATTTTTATTAAAATTTATTTTCAGTAGGTGGGTTAGAAATTTAAAATTTCCTGATCGATGAAAAAAATAAAAACAAACGGAAGCACGAAAAATTTGCTTTTCGGGCAAAAGTAAGTTAGTGAAAAATCGAATTGAAATTTTTCAGCTTGTTGGGGAGAGTTTTAACCTATATAACTAATTCTGTGGATCAGCCATTTGGAAAATGCCCTTTTCAAGTGCACGCACGAGACGCGGTGTAAGACGAGAGGATTTTTTGTTACGAAATTTCATTACGAGTATAAAAGTAAAATACATTCGAAACGATCGTTGGCTTAATTTACCTACATTCTCACACGATTTACAATAATTTTATTACGAGTATAATTTGCGCTGAGTGTAGGACAGACTACGCGCTAAGCACCCATTCGAATATGTACTTGTTTGAGTTATAGGTTAGCATAAGGTAGCATCTCTATATACTATAATACGTTTTTAACCCCATATTAAAAGATATACCTACGTAGATAGACGAGTCGTAAATGTGACCCGCATAAATTACCAGAATATGTAAGCTGATCCTCGCGCATTACTTTCGTAGAGAAGGCCGAGTCCGGATTGTGAGCTACAAATGCTCAGCTCTCCTCCTGTCAGGATACTTAGCGTGGCTTATAAACCTTTATTTATTTGCATCGTAAGAATATGCCATGGGTTTCGCATTCGTTATTGCTAACTCGCTATAAGCTGCGCGCCTTTTCTCGAAGGCGTAAGATTTAACGCCATTATCAACGATCCTATGTAGTTATAGATATTTTTTAAGACTAGGGTTTGATCGGCCCTACAACCGATGCTATTTTTATGCCGTTTCGCGTAGCCCAAAATAGACCGAGAGGGGAGGGGAAGGGAAGGCAGGCAGGCACGCATTAAGTAGGTGCCGAGCTAATCTGATTCAGAGCCATGGTTAGAATATCTTTCTTCTCTTTCGGGAATCGCAGTTCTTTTCCAGCTAGCCTCGCTGCCTCCAGTTCTTTTTCGGCTGCATACAGTTCGCGTTTTATGGTGCCACCGCTGTCCTGCTCCCTGGCTATCCAATCTAAAGCCATTTGAGAGCGCATCGTATCGTCGAGTGTGCGATCCGAGTAGTGAGCAATGACCTCCTGTCGAGAGCACTGTCGCTCCCGCATCGCCTTCAGACTACCGTTCCAGTGCAGCAGCTGGAAGACGGTCATCAGTTCTTGAAACTCGAGCATCGTTCGGCCCCGGTTACATTCCAGCATGAATCGGAAAGCGCCGATGCCGCTGTTCACATCTTCGGCCGCTTCGCCGCCATTTTTTGCGCAAGTTTGACCCTGCGGGAAGAACGTATATAGATGAGTCATAAGTATATAGTGCTTAAATACAACTATTCGGAGAAAGGCGATGACGAAAAAAACACAAAGTCAGCTTTTATCGAGGTGTTTGAATAATTCCTATAGTCGTGCGGAATACGGATACGAATAAATTATTAACATTACGTTGAACGAATTGGTGGCTTCGGCGACCGCATTTTCGATAAAGTGGTCGGTAATGGTTCTGGAGGGATGCTCGTTAAAAACCGAATTCATTAAAGCTATTTTGGCTGCACTACGCCTCGCCTCAGCTTTCGTGGGGCAGTTCTGAAAGGAAAACAGAACAATCGTCATTAAATATCCGGTCATTCCTTCGTCTTGATATCGTCTATACCTACTCTACGAGTATATAATCGTACATATCTAGGTAATTACTATTACAACATCAGCTGACGATATAAAACAAAGACGAAAAAATAGAAAGATCTGACAACGGGAACCAATTTTTTTTTCTTCAAGTTATGATTTCAGAAACTACAAATATTATACTGCGAGAGATTTGAATTAGGTTTCAGCATAATTTTAAAAGAAACCTTGCTCTATCCGATGAGATGGGGCAGGAAGCAGTTTCTGATATTTTTCTTTTCCGAAAATCTAATATTTCGGATCCTCTTTTCTTCATCCCTCTCGAAAATATACTTGGACGTATAAAAGGAACCATATATATATATGTACCTAAAATTTTTAGTTTTCACTATAATATAGATTGAATTTTTTCTTTTTTTTGGAATCCGACGCATAATATTGATTTGTAAGGTATAAATGTTACTTTTTTTTCGAGTCTGATTAATCTTCAAAGTAGAATATTATATTAGTCTAGTAACTTAATTGGAGCAGCCACCCGGTTGAAGAAAACCATATGATAATGATTTCCCATATGATTATATATATATATGTACACGTTACCATAGAAATATTTTACTTTTAAATTATACCGCAAGTATTAAATTTACAAGGTAACTGTAGGTACAAAAGTTACTTTTTTCAAGATCTGTCAAAATTCTGATTTAGATTCCAAAATTGTGGAATTTTATGACAGTAGGTACCATATTTCAGTCGGAATCGAGAGGAGCGAATAAATCGTCAATGTCCGTTAGAACGCTATAAAAAATGAGCGAGAATTCGAGAATCGAGACGGATTAATACCTGGTGGTGGGCACGAATTGAAAACCAGTCTGGTAGTGGACACTAAACAATAAGACAACGAGTTCCGAGTAAAAGTATGGGAAAATGGTACGTCTTAATAGGCATACGCTGATCAAGTCGAGTTTCGAACTAGTTGAGAAACGGTTATATAGGTATACCTAATAAGTGAGTACTTTCAGGACGCTAATCAGGTTCGTAATTGATGGGTTAAACTGACAGTTCTAATTTGGTAGTCGATAATATTCTTCAGTCTAAAAATTTCAAAATAACAAAGAGTCGAGTCATTACCGCGAGTCGAGGAATTGCGAAAAGTGGAGTCGATTCGGTAATGGAATGGGCATTTGTTTACTCGTCGAGTAACTATTTTTTCGACAATCGACTATAAATAAAAGACACGTGACAACGCGGTGTTACCTGGAAACTACCAAAACAGGATCCTCCAGGCAATGTGACGTAACAAACGTACGGAGGTGAAACAGAGGGTACGGATTCGTAAATTAAGAGAGCACCGCAGGGATTACTTCGAGGATCATTCGCGTGCCTCGACTGTTTCATTTGCCAGAATTCTTGCAGCGCCTCCACTACGTTCACTGTAACGACAATTACAACATTTTTATTAAACTTACTCGAATATCTAGCAGAGCGCTAATTTTGAGAAAAAATTCATATTTCGGTAACAGACGGAAGCTGTTTTCAACTTAATTTATTACCACCTAAAAAAAAAAGCCCTCGAAATAATAATTATTGGTGGGTGTAAAGGCATAGAGTAAAATTATATACCTCTTCGCTCAAACTTTGCTAAGATTCTGTCGATTTATTGCATCCTAAATACAACGGGATAGGCAAGAAGGAGATAAGTCCACTTTTCCAAATTTTACAGGAGGGCAAAAAAAAAAACACTTTTACGTCACATGCCCTCCTTCATGTTACACCTCGGCTTTGAAGTCTATTTTCTCACCAATGGATACATTTTGAGACTCGATATTTTTACTGTAAGTAGGGTTTGGTGTAGGCTAGGTATATGTAATTGAACTCGATTCGTTGAAAAAGTAAACCTATTCACCCTCCTCGCATATCACTGTTTAAATATAGCATCTATCTGCTGGAAAAAATTTTATAATTAAAGTATACACGCTCGGAGAAAAAATATTAAAAATCAGTATATGCTTCGTCCTAAACTTTGTAACAATTCTGGTTTTAGTGAAAAATTAGATAATAAAAAAGTATAATAAATTACAGTATGTATATATGTATTGTACGCCACACTAATTTTCAGCATATAATTATATGTATTTATACTAATGTTCGATATTTCGTATTTTATGTTCTAATATTATATTTTTTTTACCAATTTCATAATAAATACTCGTATTATAATTAAAGTGTATAATTTTAAACATAAAATCCGAATTGTTCTAAAGTTAATACGCAGACGAAATTACAATTTAATCCGCAGTTTTCCCTCGGTGCAGACAAAAAACATACCTAAGTGACTTTTCTGTGTCTAAAATGATCCTTCGAAAGGCTAACTTTTATTCTATTAAATTGTTTTTTCTTTTCGAACGATGTCCGTTATTTCAGGATTACAAATTAGAATTTGCAGGATTTGAAAAAATAAAGACCTAGGTCGTGGTAGCAGCGTTCTCAGTCTTAGCCGCAATAACGTATTGCAATTTCGATAGAACAATAAGAGTCCGACAAAAGCGACCAAAGTAAAAATATGTAATAAAAAAAATAGTACGAAGGGGAAACGAGTAAACAATTAACGCGGCGACTGGTAGTTTTTTACCACGCCGCTGGCCCCGCACCGTACTCGAGAAGAAACTGTTCTCATCAGCAGGTACAGGTACGAGTAGAGGCAGAGAGGCAGATGGCAGAGGCACTGGGCACATAGGTATAGGTATAGGTCTAGGTCTAGGTACCTCATGTTACCAACAATCGGCGAGCGAACGCGTTCCTATCTTAATTACGGGTTTCGGAGTCCGACACGCCGGTAGCAATTACGTCTGCCAGCAGCGCTATAATCTGGTGCACTGGCAGCACTGGCAGCACTGGCAGCACTCGCAGCACTCCAGCAGGCAGCAGCCCTCGCGGCTCTCCAACTCCGGCTCGGCTCGTCTTCACCCCCGCCCGCCTCAATCTTTCTCTTTATTCGTTTACTTTTTTTTTTTTTCCCATGTAAAAAAAAGTCTCGCGTACCTTCGGCACCGCGGTCGCCGCGCCGCTGTATATTTATTCGAAAATCGTTCTTCTTTTTTTTGCCACCACCACCACCACCCCCCCTTCCTTCCACCGACGCTGACCATTCGAAATACCCAACCATTTATAGCCGCCGAATCGTCTCATTCGCCTCGCGCCGTGGCCGTCGAACCGCTCGGAGGCACTCGTCAGCTGCCCCTCCCCCGCACCCTCGTCCTCCTCATCTTCTGCACGTTTTACTTTCTCAGGCCGCAGGCTGCAGTGCGCCCCGACTGCTGACTGCGTGCTGACTGCGAAGAAAGGTAAGGTAGAGAAAAGTGACTCGATAAGTACGAGTATTTACTCGTAAGTACGAGTATAATACGAGTACCTATACGTTACGAGTATACTCGTACGTAAAGTGAAGTTAAAATGCGAGTCTTAAATCCTTTCAAATTCGTTGAAACGAAATTGCTGTTCCTCTTTTTCGCTAACCACCTGCTCGATGGAGCATCCACCTCTGCATATAATATATACTCGTTTTATGCGGCAGTCTGATACATGCAAAAGGGACTATAGTTGGTCGGTAAGATGAAAATTAGCTAAGCAAACCGCGTGTCAAAGTATCAGCGGTGCGGTGATCTTCCTCAGTGTTTAAAGAGTCATCCCCTATATTTTCTAACATCGTCTACAACCCTCTCCCTAAAGAAAAAAATTTCTTACCACTCGGGGATGACGAGGGGAGTCAGTGGTAAAGTAAGCGGAGGAGTGACCGATGAACAATTTGATTTTAGGACGGAAGGATAAAAATTGAGCGAGCGAATTCGTGAAATAGTTTTTAAAAAAATTTAGAGGGGAAATTTTACGCGTAATTTAGGTTTTTTCGATGGTGCGTTGATTTAAAATTTTAATAACGTTAAGATTTTCTCATTGCAACGCGTTGATCTAATGATTGAAAATAAATAGCCAATAATTTTGAGATGAAAAATAAAAACCCTCGTCATTTCACACTAGAAGATTGCATCGATACAAAAATGGTCGAAATTTTATCAGACAGAAGGCAGCTATATATATATATCGCCTACACCTATATTTGAAAACATTTTTCACTGACCTGGTGTAACCTGATTCGTCGGGCACTCGGGCGAGTTTCGCAGCAAGTTCTGTCCAGTATTATATTTTCCCTTCCACTGAAAAAATCTTTTCTTTTATTCGCATTTTGTATTTTAAAACCTGTTATATTTTTATTGCGCTAATATTAAAGAACAATCGTTCTAATATTTAGGGCTATAACGTTTTGCCGAGCTAATATAAGGGTTAAATGCGCCGCCCTCCGCAGATTTGAGACGCCGCGTATAAAACCGGTTCTTCGGTGGATTACGATGGGTAATGAAAATGCAATCATTTTTGTAGGTGAGAAAAAATTCAGTATCAGATTCTGTATACCTACTTATCAACTCGAGGCGTCTGACAAAGAAGTTCACGGTGCAGCGACCTGTTCCGTTCCTACTTTAGGCATTTAGTACCACCTGCTCACCGAAAGTCTGTGTCAGTTAGGAATATCGAAATGACGTCATCGTAGGTGGAATGAGGAATAATTGGCATCATTGGGGAAATTAAGGAGGATATAATAATTACGAATCGATCCTGGATGAGCTTCGCTCAAATAAATAGGTATTTCTGAAATTAGAGAGCCACCTAAAACTCGCGGTTTAAAACTGGCAATAATATAGTCTTATTGTATTACTATCGTGATACTCGTACATGAACAGTTGCAGGCAAACCATCGCAAGTAACAGAATTACACAAAATTTTTGTTCAACTTTTCGTCGCATATCTTCTAATCGTCTCTAGATCATCACATCGCTTCTAATATCGTGTCTGAAAGATAGCTGATTCGTTCTATTCGCAAAAAAGTTGGGCACTTTTGATACCTTTTCAAAACAGTTGTAGAAATGGCTATTCTATTTTGCCACTAAAACTCGATGTATGACGTCGCAACAAGGCCATCGAGGGTCTATGGAAATCTTGATTAGCAATACCATACTTCGTAAGAGAAATTTTATTTGCCATCGCGAATTCTTTCGAAAATTAAAATATTTTTAGTCACTTGTAGCTTTTATATAGTTGCTATTCATTTTATTAAATGACATGCTGAAGCTGTAATTGGTAGTTACGTAACTCTGTGTATGTATATCTACCATTCCTTCGGGGTAACTTTTTTCAAAATTCTGGAATAATCAAGATGCGCAGCGTAAAAGGTACGATTTTTTTTCTTTTCTCATTTCACTTTGAAACATTAATCGTTAATACTCTCGTGTTTTTTTTTTTTTTTTTTTTTTTTTTTGGTAAAATAGCGTTGGCGTAGCCAGAATACATATTTACTGAGAAATATCGCTGTTTAAAAAAATCCCCATTCCTACGAGTGTGAAATAAAATTCAGTAGGTTGAAGTGCCTAAGTAATACGAGTATTATTGAATTAATTTCACGAATGTATAAGCAAGTTCTTATGTGACTTCATAATGGTTAGGTACCTGCATTTGAACCAAAATAATGAAGGTAGTTTTATTTCGAGGTGATTACTATAAGATTAGCTACCGTCTTCGGTCTTTAACAGATGTACCATATGTACTTTATTTTATTTCATTAACGTTTCCATTTTCATTAATTAGACTGAGAAGCGAGCTCATCCACTGTAGGTAGAAAATACAACGTGGATTGTATTTTCAGTAGGTAGGTAAATATTATTGAAATACTCGATGAAATTTTAGATTGAAGAAATGAACATTCAGGCAGAATTTAAACTTCTGATGATGACTTCTACATTTTCAAGCAGACATGAAATGATGAAAAGTAAAATAGAATCAGGTAGGTACTTTAGTTTAAAAAAAAAAAAAAAAAACAGGCAAAAAATGATCGACAAGTCGAAAATGACAAAACCAGATTTTTACATTTCTCTTATCCAAACCGCATTTTGAAAATCCAAAAGATGGAAATATTAAAACATTCGTAAAGGTTATTTTGGTAATAGGGTGGCTATAAAACATATCAAAATAATTCTTCGAGGTCTCTCATTTGTCTGGGCCGCCACTGAATTTCGTATACACATATGTACATGGGTCAGTCATTTGGTAAGTAGTATGTATACGCACCTGGCCAGCACTTCATCAGTAGTCGGTATATTATATACTCGTATACGCAATATTCTCTCTGAGATACGTATTTCGGTTAAAGGTTCAGTTTTACCCGCGATTCTGAAATCGCTTCGGGCAGTGACTGACGAATTTCGAACAATTTTCATTCGCGTACATGAGTCATTTTCGATTTCACATTTAAATAGCCTCAGACTATGGTCTGAACGTCTGCTTGGTAGATAATTAGTGCAGGTATAGCCTACATGTGTGCCTCCGCTCAAGCGCAATTATCTCCTTCGTTTAAGTTTCACCAAAAATTGCTTCTAGTTTCCGAATAAGTCCGTAGAAAAAAACGTGAAATAATATTTAGAATTATAAGTTTTTTTTTTCCTTTCCGGACAACCACGAAATTCAAAATTCGCCATTCATTTTTCTTTGAAAACGAGTTTTATTGGCAGTTTACCATAAATAAGACGTTATGAGTAGGTACTACAGGTATCTATGTAGTATAAAGTTTAAAATTTAAATCGAAACTTGGATTCGTAGGAATAGCGAACTCACATTTATAAAAACGAACCACATGACACAAGTTAATTGTTTTTTTCAATGAAGAAATTATAGTGGTAATTTTTACAATATATTTTGGATAGGAAAACAGGGATGAGTCGAGATTTATTGCAGAAATTACTATAAAAATAGTAAAATATTTATTACCTCCGATAGTAAAAAGGACTTCAAATACGGGGAATATCTATTTAAAAAAAAAATTTTTGCAAAAATTATAGTAAAAATTACCAAGGGTGAGGATTACAATAACAATACAGACTTTAGTGGGGTTCGGGTTTAAACTATGGGTAGTTTCAACCTCAAATTTTTCAATGTAATTTCTTCCTCTCGAACCTGGTTAATGTTTGGATATCAACTTTGGATAGCTGAGGGAGATGTCGAAAAACTTAAATTTTGAGAAAAGATGGGTTTAATTGTAGATACGAGGGCAGGAGGCAACGCAAAAGTCCTGAAACGCAGTTTTATTCGGCTTTATGTCACAAATACTTGTAATCATGTCACTCGCGTAAGAACTAGTTTCCACTCTCCTCCCTCAGAGTTCAGAGCGATCGATCCGTATATACGTGTGTGAAGAAAATAGGAATAACAAATATAATTCCACAACGTAGGAAGGGGGAGGAAAAAGACAATGCACTCGTCGGTTGTTTAGAACAAATTCTCAGAATGGAGAAGACTGGCGGAAGAAAAACAAGAAGAAGAAGAAGAAGAAGAAGAAGCAAAAACCTCTAATGCAACAAGCCCTGCTACAGAAAAGTACAGGTTTTCGACTGAGCCACAAATAATGACATATTTTTGAAAAATTTCTATTATTTATAAGATTGGGTTCTGTTGTAAACCTGCTAAGACATAGGAAAGCAGAAAAAAAGACTAATCTTGCGACGATACGATAGAGGTGTTTGGAGGAGGAGTACGAAGAAGAGAAGAAAATGTCTAAAAAGAATCCGACTTTAATGTTTTAGTTCGCGTCTTCCAAGTGCATCCGGTTTTGGAGATAAAAACGTACAACGGAGAGAAGTGAAGTGGCTATATAGTGATGTGTGTGAGTGAGAGAGAGTCGATAGAGGCTGATGGCAATGATTGAGTCGAGTGATCGAGACCGTGGGGCGACGAGAAGGGCAACGTCTCACATATCGCAACTTTTTTTTGCTCCAAAAGGTGATGTCCTCCTGCATGCGCAGTTGATTGACTTGGGAACTCGCAGCTCGCTGACCGGTGACCATTGGCGAATGGGTGGCACAAGCTGCGATGTCGATGTCGACCATCTTTTGGAATGTAGAATTCGGTTTTCTATACGTAAATGTTGGATAATTTACGCTCCATAGTCGTCTTGTCAGGCTGTTTCACTGCCGTATAACTGTCATCATCTAGCAGTATACTAGGTCATCGCCTTTCCCGGAATTGGTGTACAGAAATTGTTAAGACGGCTATGCGAGCTTCGCAGAAGAGAAGAATAGTTTTTTCGTATTTTTCTTTCTCCACTACCAGTTTAAGCATCGAGCACTTGAAATAGCTTTTTAGCTGGTTTTCAATAGAAAAAAATCTATTCTATTAATTTTCGTCTGACTTTCACGAATAGACAAAGGACCCACATAGTTATTCGTTTCACGATCTCGGCATTCCAAAAATACCCATCTCGCATTTTGGTGTTTCTTTATTAATTTCTTTATGCATAAGTTAATAGTGTTAAGTGTATCTATTGTAATTTGTATATATATGAGATCGAGGGGGTGGTTGTGTACAGAAATCGTAAATTTTCACATTGAAAGCTACTTACAGCAAAACTACTACAAATCAGATCGAGCTGAAATTTTAACTCGACATTAACTGAAATCTTGAAAGTTGAAAAACGTTAGATTTTTCATTTGAACGCGCTCCAGAACGCCAAATTCGGTCAAAAGAGCGCAGACGAATTTCGCTTGACGCGCGGGAGGACGGGAAAGATTTTTGTTGAGAACTTGCAAAAAAAAACTTTTGATAAGACGGTATAGGAGGAGTAAAAAGAAGAAAACAAGAAAAAATTATCAGAGCTGCGATACACCTGGGGCTAACATGATTTTCTGGAGAGGGAACTAATTTCAGCTTCGGAGTCTCCCCTCAAAGTCCGCCAACGCAAATGAACCCCCTGAAGACATTCGCTGTAGCCTCATTTACAATATCTTTTCACTTTTGTCTCTTGATTTTGCTTTACTCAATTAATTCGAAGATTTTTTCTATTAAGTACTTTTTTTTTCATGCTGATGGGTAGGATCGATAAATGCGAAAGTAAAAGTCAAAAGTATAGAAGTAGGTATACGTATACTGTCAATTAGGCTCATACGATGCAACAAAAATGCATTCTCATTTCTGCATTTTTTTAAATTCAAAATTTTGGTTTCTTTTCTGTAAATTTTTGTCTTAATAGTTCGGAAATGATAGGGTTCAGATCAGTACTAGGACAGATTTTCTTTTCACTTGTTTTGCGCTGCACTTATGGGGAATTTGAGATCTTGGGTCAAGTCTAAGCCCCAATTAAGCTACATAGTATTGTACAATGTCATGCTTCTATCTTCATGCGCGTTTCAGTTTACTATTTTCAAAGTCTGAGGGTGGGGGGTACAATACTCACTCAAGTGGAGTTCAAAGATGAACCAGCAGGTTCAAGAGACGAAATTACGTTGAAAAAGTTGAGGTTGAACCTGGTTCAAGCTTGAACCTCACTTAAGCCAGTATTGTACCCCTCGCCCTAAGAATCCAACTTCTTTCTCCTGTGCACTCCAGTGTGTTATTTAAAGTCTACTTTCTACTTCGTGTTGTGTTGTAGTTAAATAAAGAGCATATTTTATTAATTATAAAAAAAATGAGACGATTAGTGAAATCGATTGGGGGGCGATCGATTCGCAAAGTTCTATATTCCGATGCCTTTTCACAATTTGGCAAAACACCTCTGTATAATTAGTAAAAACCAAATATTCGCAAAAAAAATCTGATGCCTGAGAACCAGAAAGATGTGATATGCAAGTCCAAATGCAAATTGTAAGTTTTAGATATTTGCAGTTCGAGTTTTCAAAATAAACCCGTTTCCATTATGGCGGATATTTATGATTTTTATTATAAAGACGAGAATGCTTATTTTGAAAGAGCGCGAGATTACAAAATGAGAGGCGCATGCGTGGTTGTAAACTAGGCTACGAGTACGTTAAAAATATAGTCAAAATTCCCTCAAGTATCACTTTATAAGATTGGACTTGGATCATTCTGGTCTGGTCCGGAGGTCGCGAATTATTTATAGGAGTGTGAATAATTTGAACGGCTCACCTCGGCCAAATTCGCGGGTATGTTTGGCAAAACTGTTGACGACTGCGTCGACGGTCTCCTTGAGAATGCGCTTCGTGCCGCGCTCATCATCGGCAGCCATGTCATTGCCACAGACAGAGTTGGCCGCATCCGTTGACGACTGGCCGGCGCTGGACGTCATCGTCGACGGAAAGGCGACACGATGTCGATGGTGCGGCGGGGGCGGGGGCGGTGGAGCGGATGGTAACATTTTCTGCATCGTCTGTTGCATCCTGACGAAAAGTAAATGTGGAGGGACGAGAAAAAGCGGATTGGCAGCCGCAAACTGAAGGCGAGACGCGCGTGTCCGCCCCCTCCCCCCCGGATGAAGTCAAAAATCTAAAATAAAGCTGCGCCGAATCGACAACTAAGACGCCATAGTCGGCGTTTCGGTTCTGGAGGACGCGAAAAAAATACAAGTGTCACAACTCACAACCGAAATACGAAAAAAATGAGCATTTTGTTGGTCTTCATCGTCAGCAGCAGTCGCAGTCACACTGGTCACTGGCACGAGGCTGAGAAACGAGCGTAGTCCCAAGTCCAACTCGGACTCGAATCCGAATTTCCGAAAAGAAACGAATTAAAAACGCAGGGAGAAGATGAAGATGAGACGAGACGAGACGAGACGAGACGAACTGAAGAAGATTAAGCGCCGCGATGAGCCAACCGCCAACGAGAAAAGTTAATCGGCGAAAAATAGAATAGAATTAGATAAGAAATAGTATAATAGCTACGAGGCGAGATGGGTCGATCGAGTGTGGGCAGCAGGGTACAGAAAAATTGACGAAGACGGCCTGCGAAAGAAACCACAAAGAGAAAGAATAAAGAATAAACGGAATCGTGTGAGGACTGAGGAGAGAGGCGGACTGAGGATGGAGAGAACAAGTCGAAAACAGAAGGATAATGGATAAACAACGATAAACGTCGAACGAAGAATGAAGAGTTGAAGAGTTGAAGACTCGAGGAGATTGACAACCGGTGGCACTGGCACGAAGAATGAAGGCAGAAGGCGAACGCCAAGTCGAGAACGAGGAGCGAGATCAGGGGGAAGAGGTGAAACGGGGTCGTGCGAATTTCGAATCACAATTGGTTGGAGCTGATGGAGTTCGAATTTGCAGCGACGCGATGTCGCAGCAAGGTCTGCGACTAGGCGTCTGCAGTTGCAGCGGCAGCGGATCGAACATCGAAGGCCGAAGGTGAAGCTAAAGATATGAAGAAAAGAAAGAAAGAAGAAAGACTCGAACGCTGTACTGCTTTATAGGGCAGAGGGAGAACGGAGAAGATCGTTTGAAGACACACAGTCGGCGACAAGAGGAGGGAGGCAATGAGCCAGGTGGTGGGGCATGTGGTTCGGTGGGATTCGATGGGCCAGACGAAGTACAGAAGAGGCTGAGGCACACTGTCACAGACAGACACCGACCGAAAGGACAGCGATGAAGACGGA
The DNA here is from genome assembly GCA_038050395.1 of Parthenolecanium corni. Lineage (NCBI taxonomy): Eukaryota > Metazoa > Arthropoda > Insecta > Hemiptera > Coccidae > Parthenolecanium > Parthenolecanium corni. The sequence continues at coordinate 901,828 of JBBCAQ010000034.1, read as the reverse complement.
CAAGAAAAATCAAAAAAGGTTCTGCCGCTCCAATTCCAATACTCCAAGTTTTCGTCTTCTCGACTCCGACCAACGGTATTCCTATACTCTGGCCATCGCCGGATTAACACTAAGGTCAGTCGGGTCATTTGCCCCGGGGCCCGCGGTCTCAGGGGGCACAAGAAAGAAAAAAAATTGAAAAATTGAAGAAAAAAAAACAGAAAAAAGTAAGGAAATGAAAAATTATTTAATAAAAATAATTTCAGACTTAATTGCCCCCCCCCCATCCTCAATTTCAAATCTTCCAATTGACCAGAATAACATTAACTCGTAAAAGACACCATCAGAATAAATGCGTATGAAAGACTGACGACTTACTTATTCAAGCTCTAAGTAATGATTTTGAAAAATTTTCAAAAACTTGAATCTAACATTTTGTACATTTTCAAAATTGTCATAATGTAAAGTAAAACAGCTTTTATAAAGAACAGACTGAATTTATTAACAAGAAATCGGTTCGATGTTCTTCAAAATGTGATTTACAATTTTATTTGGATAACCGTAAGTTTAATTCATAAATAATTAAAATATTCTGCGGCGATTTTCATCGGGTTGAAATTCAATTAAGTATTACTACTTCGATGTAGGGAAAAAAAATTAGATCAAGAGCAAAACTGCACCAACCAAATCTACGAAGTTGGGCTAAAAATCCTACACACTTCACGTCATTGTGGTACCGCAGTCTGATATACCGAATGCCATTGTAGCACCGAGCCGAGAAAAACCCTGCGGTACCAAGACTAGGGCGCTAAGTCAATTCTTCAGACCAATCATATGCGAAATACAAAAAATTATCATCCAAAAGAATAGTAATATAAATTTCAGTTTTCTTGCAGGATATTGTGGTGCCAGCATACGCTCGATTTGTCGAGTATAATGTTCATACTCGAGGCTTATTAACAATGGGATCAATATGTCTTTTGCTAAAATTCTTTGCAGTCAACCAATCAACGCGAAGCGATTCTATTTTTTTACTTTTTCCTGTAGCTAATTGGATGATTACAAAAGAATTGTGCCAGACATATTCACGTTGCAAGTGATGAAATACATACACATACAAATGTAAACAAAACTGTATGCATCTACCAACTCGTAAAGACAACAGAACCGCAAGACCAAAAATCCTTCGTAATTATTTCGAGTTTTAGAAATGAAGAAGTACACCTCTTTATAAACTGTAGGTACATTCGAAGCTAACACACAAGGTAAAAAAAACACAGTTTTGCGTAATTTTTTGTGAGCTACTGCAGTAATTCCTTTTACTGGCAGTAGTATAAAATCCAGTTACTACGAAATTTCAGCAATCGGTGATTCGGTATTACTCATTAATATATTTCCTCAGCATCCACATTCCACAATACTAGTTTTTCTCATTTCAAATTTTCAACGCCTTTCACGTACGCACAAAAAGGATTAATATTGGCGCTACAATGGCTTCCAGTATATCGCGGTCACGAAATATAAAAACTGTAAACAAATATAGATATTTTATACTTATATTCTGCAAATAACGGAAAGATTTTTTTTTCCAATCAATAAAAATTTCAACAAGTCCACGCACAGACTTTTGAACGCCAGAAATAAACGGAAAATACTTTTCGAAATTAACTGATGGGCCCATATTGGTAAATTGAAACGAATAGTTATGGTAAAATAACAATAAAAATTACGAATAATCTCCAACGGTTCGTTAAAACGACAAGCATTTCCAAACTTGAGAAATAAATAAGGCAATAAGCGATAATATGCGCAGGCATCGTAGGTACCAATAATAATTATTCATTTGCCTTATAGTTGTATTTATAATTCGAATTAAAATAGAACCGCCTAATCTTAATAATTATAAAATTTTTAAAATGCGAAGATGTCGGAAAACGCGAGAGCTGAATTTAAAAAAAAAAAAAAAAAAATGAAACGTACGAAAAATTCATATCGAGTGGAAAGAAAAGAAGGAGGGAGAAGAAACAACAAATCAACGTAGTAGATAATAACAGTAGTAATAGTAGTAATAATTATAATAATAAGAATGATAATAATAGAAATTAATATTAATTATAATAATAATAATAATAATAATAATAATAATAGGGTAATAATAATAATAATGATGATGATGATGATGAACAGAAGAAGACAGTCCCCTCGTCTTCCCTAATTTCATTTATTATCCACAAAAATTCTTCGTTTGATTCATTTTCGCATAAATATCAATTATATAACGGATGGTTTGATGTACTTTGATGCGCTGCAGCAGAAATAATAACCATTCTCTTATCGATAGTCGACTACATTTCTTTCAGTCCTTAAATGTAGGCTACGTATTTTATTCATTTGTTTAACTATTTTTTATTTACTGCCTGCGTCGATACGGCTTAAGATGATTCTCGATATTCTGCTTGATTAAATACTGGCAAGTTTCTTTAATCAGTTAGATGAAAGTAGAATTTATATTCGACTCCGAAACTGAAAGAAACACTTAAGGACCAATTCCCTCCCGTCCACCCTCCCATTCTTACGAGAGAGATATCGTGTGTAAAAAAAAATTAATTCCCCCGCGAGGTACGACGAAGGTTTCACCCACGTATTCGTCGCCCCTTTCCTGCGAACAGAGGATACAAATTAAATATTATTATATTTGCACTTTCGTCACGGATAAAAATCAAAAAATGAGATGTTATGATCAGGTAAGTAAAGTTGTTTTTTAAATCATTTTTGAACACTACTAATTAAATATGTCTGAGCTGGGCTAAAACCACAGACAACGAATAAGACCTCTATTATCGGTTCCACCCTCACAATATTATTTCAATAGATTGCAGGAGGCCGAATGGTTCAATAAACGAGTATTCATTCGACTATTGTAAACCGTTTTAGACATATTCTAGGTTAGTTCGAGAATACTTTTAGCCAGTGTAGCCCAACTTTATCGCTTGTAACTAAATATTTTGTAACTGTTCTAGAGAAAGTTATCACATTGGACTATGGTCATGCTTAAAACCCCTTTCACTACTTGGGAAAAAGATTTCAGTTGCTTATAATTATCTTTACACAATTGTTAGGACCAACATTCGAAGTAGAAATGTATTTACCATGCAGAGTAAATTTTCACACGCCGTAAGCAGAAGCCAAACGCTCCTGCAGCTGTTCGGGAAACTGATCCGAAAACTGTCTCCAATTTTCTTCTCCAACTTGATCTTTAAAACCATGTAATATCTGGAACAAAATTACGATGAAATAAAATCGGGGATTAGCATTACAAAAAAGACGTGGTTATCCATAAAAATTGGCTAATATACATGAAAAATAAATTCGAGGAAAAAAGCGCTACCAACCCGAAATGGAAATGATAATTATGATAAATATCATGATTTAAAAATTTTCAATTCAAATAATTGCACGTATCTCTTTAAATAAAAAATAACCGCAGACAAAGCGCAGTAATAAGTTATCACCTTATGGAACATTTCTCGCAGTTCAGGTTTTGGATTAATCCAAGAAGCGACAGCGTCGCAGAAAAATATGAAGTCTTGCACAACTCCACCTGGATTCACAGTTATCATATGGCACATGCCACGGAAAGCACTATCTTTCTCTTCATTGTCTCTGATATTCCGCAAAGAAGCACACCTACGTACGAAGAAAAATTATATTGAAAAACTTCCGAATGCAATACGAATGAAGCGCGCAACCGTATGATGTTCCAAGTGCTAAAAACTAAAACTGAAATTATGACGAAAAATAGTACTGTTGGGTGAGTCGGTAGCCCTGCTAGTTCGAAGTGTCTTACGTTTCATACAGAATTACAAATTGTTCAAAAATATTATGTCACAAGATTACGAAAAAGGTACTCGTATTTTACCAACGGATTAGTTCATTCTCTGTAAAATGATTTTTCTGCTGTACCAGAAGGGCCGTTGCCAGAACAAATTATTCAGGCAAAGGAAAATAAAATTGGGGGCGGGGGCGAATGGACTCGTTCTATAGTCTGTTCCAGTAAAGAGTTCCACGACTTAAGTAGACAGTATTTTTGGTTTCGACTTATCGCCGCTCTCAAATCCTTTTGACGTCATGGAACTCTTAACTGGAACAGACTACAGAAGGCAGAAAATTTTCATAACGGGGCAAACGACTTTGCTTTGGGGGGAATGTCTCTCAGCAACACCGCTGGCTACGTCCCTGCAACCACTCGCAATATCATACAAGTTTACGCGTTTCGAACTTACATTAGATACTGAACATGCGAAAATCGTAAAGTTTTCACAGGTGAACGTTCTCTGGTCCTATTATTATGACATAGATGGCAGGAAAATATTTAGTTCTTGTTTGGTATTGGCACATACCTTCTTACAAAATTATTTGTATCGTTGTATTTTTTATTCTATTTATTTTATTTTATATGACAGTAAATTAGCTGATTTAAATGATCGAAATAAATATGTATTTTAGGACTCGATGGAATCGGAAATTAACGAATGAAAAACTTTCCAAAATTAAAATTTGAATCACGCATAGTAAATACAGCTCTCAATTTAGTCATTTTTGTTGATGTCTCATTTATTTTTATTTTTTCATCATTTAAAAACAATTATAATAATCGATGTGTTAACATTGTTTTATTCATTACGAGGGTTCAATTAGGAAATTTTAGTCTTTTTTTTTCGCCGAAAACAGAATGCTATCGATGGCAATTCTTATAGTGATGAAGAATATAAATTTAAACATAATTGAAAACTAATACGGCGTAATATAAGGCGAAGTGTCTTCTCTGAGGTGTTCTTAAATATGTTGAATACTATGGAGATGTTAACACAACAATATACTGAAATTTGAGTTTTTATTTTTGTTTTCTACTTTTAGAAATTATTTTTCAACTTCTTTAGTTTTGTTGATTTGAATTTGTTTCGTGGGGTAACCTACTGACCTAGTAAATCTCATGGCCTAAGCGTTTTCAAAATTTAAACCAACAAGGGATCCAGAGAACGATCATTTCAATATATAGATAGCACCAGTACCACGAACCACTTTTACTGAAGACACAGCAACAACGCGTGAGAGAAAAATTATAAATAAATAATTAAATGGGAAAGAAAAATAATAAAAATTGTTTACACACCACGGCCGTACAAACTGATGCAACATAAATGCAACTTCATGAGGACACACTAAACCTAGTCGGCCTATTGTAATGGCTGAAGAAATTGTAAACAAACAAAACAAAAAACCAAAATATTACGCAACCGGTAAAATAATAATAATAATGATAATAATAATAATAAGAAGACGAAGAAGAAGAAAAAGAAGAATATGAATAATAAATAAATGAATAAAATGAATGAATAAATAAATAAATAAGTAAATAAATAAATAAATCATAATAAATGAAAAATGTTTTTAAATTATCAAGTAATAAACAAAATTTCAAAAAAAGGCGGGTAATACGAACAAAAAAAGTTGAAAAAGTATTCAAACTTCAAAGTTGAGTAGCTTCATTGTTGTCTTAAAAGAGAAACAAATAGCTCATAGGGAACCGTATCCACTTTTGAATTGGGTCAAGTTAAACGTTATAATTGTGGATCAGAAATGCTAAACTGATTAAAATGATGAAGAGTACTATAGGGTAGACATTTTCCAAATTACTTCATTCGTTGTAGGATTTAATTTAAATTCAGAGATACACGTATACGTGTAGAAAAAAAGACATTTTCAACATTTTGATAAAAATTATTAGATTAGCCCTTAGCTCACCATGATTCACGGTTAATGACGCTATTCAGACTTAATACTCGTAACAATTTTAACATTCGTTTACAATCACTCATACAAATATAAGCCTAAACTTTTTCTTAAATTGTACGAAAAATCAGAACTTATCAGAACTATTAGAACAGATTTCCAAAAATCAGAACATACGACTATAAATTTTCAGATAATCAGGATCAGTAGACACCCAACTAATCTTTTACGTATTCATTTCAATTAGTCTTTCACATGAACAAATTCAAAAAACTTACCGGTATTTTCTAGTAACGTTTTCGGAGTATTTGGACGATTAATTATCATCACTAATTGATTTAAAATTAACGGAACATACTCTTTCATCTCTTCACCTGAAACACGAATAATCAGTCCAATATGGAAGGTAACCATAAAATTTCAATTCAACAAAAATTTAATCCAATAAGGGGCCATGTTTGACATTTCATCTAAACCTACCTAACTTGATGGATATTTCTCCAATCGCCCAAGTTGCATTATTGCAAACAGATATAGATTCGGGATTTAAATTTTGTCCCAAGATCGGCATAAACTGGGCTGAAAACAAAAATTAATAAGAATTAAGAAACACTACGATATGTTGATTCAATATAAGTTTCATCGAATGTTTTCCGAAAGTGAAGAGTACATTGATAAGAAATATGAGATGCGATGCGGAGTGCAAGTTGTACAGACATCAGAGGAGTAAACAGCGAATTCATAGTTATTGTTCAATTTGGGAAGAGTAATTGATAAATTTCACAATTATAAAAAAAACACATCTTTAGGAAGCATTTTCGAAATGACTGGATCTAGAAAGGGTATTGTAATGTCATTACAAGCTCAGCCCCTGCCCCCCCCCCAGCCCTCCAAAAACATACTTACCAGTAATTTTCAAAGGGAAAGGGTACAAAATTTTATTTTTGTCGAACAAACAGTACAGAATGAGATCAAAATAATGAGCCTATTTTCCAAGGCTTTGGTATTCAAACACCAACGGAAGAGATTTAGAAAAATGTTCCGATCAAATATGCCTTCTGAAAAGTATTTCATTTATTTTTTTCTCATTATATACGAATACTTAAATTAATACTGATTATCGAAAAGCTTCAGAACAATAAATAAAAATACGGTACCAAAAAAGAGGGAAACAAAGCACCCATTCGATAAATTTGAAAACATGTGAAGAACCGATATGAACAGTGAAAATATGATACAAAGGAAACTCAAATTTCAAAATGAAACGGATAAACGTTTAAGCATCACCACTGATGAAGAATCAGAAGCAGACGCGCCAAGGAAATTGAATGACTTACGAGTGCATGGCTTGACGTGCTGAAAACAAGCCTTCGTGAGATCTCCAAGCAAGGCGAATGAACTCTGTTTAACTTCGGGCATACTGTCCTGCATACACTGGTATAACAAATGCATCATATTTGAATTGACGAGTAATTTCTCTATGTGACCATCCAGACCTTCAGCCAGACCGGACAATAAATCTAACGCAACTATCATAAAGTCTTTATCTGGCGCTTCAAACTGATCCGGATTTTGAGCGAAACCCTAATTACAATAGAACATTATTTTTTTTACAAAAGCCTTAAGGTTTATCAACAAATTGCGCTATAGAAAATACTCACTTGATTTTTATTTAGGGTTTGTTCTATCAACGATACGCATCTTTTAAACACCGGCTCGCAGTAGGGCAAGAAACCGGACTGCAATGCTGTGGCTACACTCGACAGGCACTTGAATAAAACAGAAAATGTACAATTTTTTTTTCAATACTAATTGTTCACTGATGAATTAATATTTTCAATTTATTGGAGGAAAAGGGAGGGAGCGAAATGAAATTAACAGAAAATTAGATAAACTTGAAAACAATAAATTGACCTAATGTTGTAGTATTGTCAGTCATTTAACGTCGCAGCGAATTCTTACCTCTAATAAAGGAAATAAATCTTTATCTTCGTCTTTCAAATAATTCCATTTGTGTATTAAGGGGGGCATTAGCATATTAATGTAATCCGGTTTATTCAGATGATGACCAACAGAATCAGCTAACGTTCCAATAGCATCGTACAGTATTAGTAAGTTTTTGTGCTAGCGGACAGATAAATATTGAATGAATAAATGGAAACCGTTCAGAAAAAAATAGAAGAAAAAAAAAAACTTCAGTACCTGGTACTTGGTAAATGCAAACACTAAAGTTTCTAAAATGTAACCTAAGTAAGGGACAAGTTCGGTGCATGCTTCTTCTTCAAGAGTTGCAAATGCTGAACAAGCAGCTTCTTGAACTCTTTTATTTGGATCCAATATTCTTTTCAATAGCTACGAATAAATAATTAATTCGATAAGAAAATGGGAAATATGAAGAAACCGAGCTGTTTGGATTGCATGAACTATGCAGATGTAGTTTTACTGCTAACTGCTCATTCAACTTACTTCATTCATCAGGGGCTTTAAATAAAGATCATGCTGCTGACTAACAACCCAGTGAGAATACCGTGACAGCGTCCAACAAGTAATAGAACGAACTAAAGCTTTCTTGTCCGACAAACAACGGATTAAGTAAGGAATAATTTCGTTCAGATGTGGAATCATGCCACTCATACAACCTACCGTAAAAATATACATCGATTAAGATTCCGGAATGAATTACTATTAAAGAAAAGCAAAATAATGATTTAAAACCAACCTTCGGCAATGGCACCTAATGCCAAAATGCCAGATTCTTTGATTTCCCATTCTTGATGGAAAAGAGTTTCATGGAGAATGGGTAACAATACAGGAAGCAATTGGTCTCGAAAAACATTTGCCAGTACATCTAAAGCAGCAGCGCTACATTTTCCTTAGAAACAGAGAGAAAAAGAGGCTTATTAGAAAAATTCAAACTTTTTTTTCGAAAAGTATCGACGAATGACCGAAGTTCAAATATTTCTTTCATCATTTTTCAACACACATTAATAAATTATGACGAGAATGATGGACTTGAGCAAAAATAGAGCTTCGGACGTTATTTTAGAACTCCATCATTCGTTTGTAAATATTTTATAGTTATTTTCGAAAGAGTCGTAATTGAGTTACGACTTACTCAAATTCCAATCAGACAAAGAACTGTCATCATCTAAGCAATCATCTTCGTCGTCTTCAGCGGTACCATTTTCCGAAGGAGCTTTTTCAAGGCTACCATCTTGAGTGTGGCGTAAATTGCGAGACTTATGAAATCTGGGCCGGATATCTTCTTCTCGATCCGGCACCATTTCATCTTCTTCAACATCACCCTGGGATCAAATATCACAAAAATATTTTTTTAAATTAATAATGAAATCAAATTCTGCTCTGCCAGAACAGATTTCCGATAGAGCTCTGAGGTGAAGTAATTATAACGCATTTCAATTAATTAATTTTCAATTAGAACACCCAGTATTTGTACATAAATGTAAATAAAACTGAAATTTTCAAACATCATTATAAATGCTTCACGAGAAACTAGTTCAAATCCAGCACCAACTTCACAGACACGTCAAAAATAAACTAAATTCCACAACGAAAACCTGATAAAGAAAAGGAACACAAACCTTCAATAAAATGATATCGATCTCGGAATATTTCATGCCTTTCACTAAAATGGGTATTAATCGTCCGAGGTGTGCAGGTAACACTTCACGGCAGACTTCCTGTTCAGCTAAAGATAACCAAAATTCGCAAGCTTCTAAAGCTACACCTTCATCCGGATCTTGAGTTCGAATCAGCATATACTGTAATAAAAAAATGCCAGTTATACAAGTATATAATCAAAACAATCGACAGTATAGACGTTCAAAATTTCGTACTTCAATGATGTTGTTGAGATGTGGAACTAATCGATCTATTCTTACTTCTAGCAGCATTACTAAAGCTCTACACACGTTCTTACGAACATCGGGATCATCATCCGAGGCTAAATGAAATAAACTCTGCGAAAAATAGAAGTACATTTATAATATAAAATTGAGAAAATTAATTCGATGTAAAGAGAAAATTAGGTAGAAAATACTGTATTACTTCTAAAAAAGAATCTATATGGTTCATAAGGGCTTGAGTCCTGTTAACAATGAACTGATTGACACAAGCAATAGCATGCGATCTGTAATAATACCGAAAACGTAACGGTTAATATCACTTTAGAATAACGACAGAGAAATCACAGAGTGAGTTCCATGATAAAACAATGTAGGACGTCGATAGTTTCAGCCAGAAAGAAAGCTTATAAAAAATGTAATTTTCAAACAATCTTTATTAAAAAACCCAATAATTTATTTTCACGCAAAACATTTTTTACTAATGAGCGATAGACTTATGATCTGCACAGACTTCAATGATTAAATTAGATGATTATTAGTACCAAGACTATTTATTTGACACTTGAAAAATAAGAAACCTAAATATTTCATAATTGCAAAATGATATATATTATGACAGAAAATTTCGATTATAAATGTCTTAACATTAAGATAATAGAGAACTCCCGTCGCTGAACATAATTACATGGTCCAGATTACAACGATTATGAGCAACGTTTGAAAAATTACTCTCCCGTCTAATTAGCGTTCCACTTACCGAGCAAAATATTTGGAAGTAGAATATCTTACCGTATTTTCGGGCTGCTGTGTTTAAAAAATTCTAGAAACTTGGGAATTAGAATATCCAACGGTCGCTCAGAACCAAATGCTCCACTATCAAGAACTTCGGCTGAATCTTCACATATTTTCTGGAGCGCTCCAAAAGCACCCTGCAGGAGAGTTTATGAAAACATAGATAAATAAAAGTAAGCGAAACTCGATATTTGCACCTCTCACACAATGAGGAACATACCTCACACATATTGTAGTCATTCGAGTCGAGCATATTACACAATGTTGGTAACAATTCGGGCCAAGAAGTCAATTCACCTCGTGAAGAAATGGTAGTAATGAGAATACCGACAGTGGCTCGAATTAAGGGTGATTGATCTCCAATGGCAGACAAACATTCGGACTTGATGAACTGCATAACAGCTGGTCCTAAATCTTGATAGTGTGTTTTGACATTGTTCTTCAGAATCAATCCGCTAAGCGAACGCGTAGGTTCGTCTGAAAAGGAACGCAGATAATACTCAACCTCAGGTAAATAAGGGCGAAACAATTTTTATTGAATTCTAGATTCTTATTACCTTCAGTAGTGAGTTTAGTTAATACAAATATCAAGTAGTTGTTGAAATCTGGATACTTGTTGAGCTCTTCCATTTTCTATGAAAAACAAGTACAAAATCAGGAATTAAAGAAATCATCATCTTCGTTTTAGGATGGATAGATTTAACGACGCGATTGAAATAGAACAACGTTAATGAGAGAATAGAGATATTTGAATTCAAGAAAGCGATACTTATTGCTGAGAAAAAACAAGCCTTAGCTATTGAGGCCGTGACATAAACAGGTGAGAAATCAGATTCGATTCAGACTTGCAGTTAAGTGTACGAAATAGTGGAAAAAAGTAAAATGCGCACTTGTTGAACAGCTCGTTGAATGTTAGTATCTGGAGACTGTGACTCTTTCAGTAGTTGAATAATTTGTAATAGACCTTCTTCTGACGGTTGCCAAGTCATTTTCATATTGCACGCGCCAAAATTTCAGATGAAAACTTCCGCTCTTTCAAAGTGATTAATAAAATTATGTCGGCAAATGGCGCATTACGAGTTCAGTGAATGAAACATGTCCCGATATTCGCTCAAATTTTGACACTTTTCGGTTTCTCAATAAAATTGTATTTTAGAGGAAAATGGTAAACGATTACACTAGTACGATGATTAAAAGAAAGAGAAAGATGAGAAAGACAAGACGAGAAAGACGAGCAGCGACGAACAGCATTACGTTGTTGTTTTTTTTTTTAGCATTTTGCACGAGTTCGACGAATTCTACCTAGTGCTGCGCTCTGGTTTACTTATGAAAAACCAGTCTGAAAACCTTGCTTGCTCATTCATTTCACAGACAAACTTCAATGCGCCCATGCCATATAGAGTGCCATAGCCCACAGCAGTGACATGACAGTAAATGACAGCACAGTGGACAGCACCAGACAGCACAGAGGCAAAGCACAGCCACAGACCAGACATGTTCATTCAAGTTGCTTTATAAAAGTGGATTTTTTGAGGCCACATCTCATATGGATTAGCCAATGACAGTGTTCCTTAGATGATAAGAAATATTTCTCAGCCAATCAGCAATTCATTCGCTCATCGCTCGATATCGCTTTCGCACCTTTGCGTTTCTCCATCCTTCTCGCTCTCACACATTCGCCCTCAAGTTCTTCTTATCACACTCTCTGAGCAGATTCCAGAATCAGAATGTGATTGATTGGATGATTTTATAATTTACTCCATCTTAATCATTTCTTTTCTGTTTATTTTATTCTTTCGTAGTTAGTAATTATATTAACAATTAATAGTAATAATAAGATTGAAATAGAAATAATACCCAACGTGATATAACACAGCAAATTCGAACTTTTGTTATTAATTATTGTGTGGACCTATCGCTACCATCAACAAGTAAGTTATACTTCAATTCATTTTCATCACAATGTTTATAATTCATAATTATTAGGATTCTATTGTTATTTTATTTCGACAAAGTTGCATTTTTTTGAATCAATTGCCATTGCGTAGATGTTTTCAAGTGTACCTAAGCTAATACATTTTGAATAATTCGATCGTACTCTTGAAAACTTCTGCCCTAAACTTTAGTGAGTTATAAATTTTGCACTACTCGAGTTTGAGTTATGTTTTAGAATCGTTTCCAACCTTCGATTGGAAACTTATTTCGCAAATACTCGTCAATCACAGTGACAGAATGACATATTGATTACTATGATATCGCCAAGAAAGTTGGAAGTAGAGCGAAGTCATCAAATAAATTTTTACGCCACTCGAGCTTTATGCGATTGTATTAAACGTCATTTGCATCAATTTTCATTTTTCCAGCGTTGGAATGATCGAATGAAACATTGGTCTTCGCAGCCAATGTTAGTTTTTCGTTTTTTTTTTTTTGTATTTTATTACGTTCATTGAACTCCTGCCCCTTCATCTTATTTTTAAAAGATTTCTTTCGAGGGATATTTTCTTGAAAATCATCTCCATGTTTTTGGAAGGTGGTTTGTTATTCCGATTGATTTTCGATTCGTGAAGCTACCCGTATTCTAGTATGCATTTGTAGCTTTCCACGTACCGTTTGTGGTCTAAAGAAGTTTGAAAAATAGGCTATCCGCGTGTAAATTGAGTTGACTTTTTATAAAACCGCCATATCACCTCAAAATGGTAATGTTTTATCCAATTTCTGACTATTTATTCTTATAACTAATTTAAAACCTACAGTAAATGAAATGAAATTCGATTCACCGAGGCTATTTTAGTTTGCTGATATTCAGTTGGAATTTTGGCAGTTAACATGAATTCAGCCATTTCAACTGTCAGCCCGTCGGTACCAACCATCAGTGTGACACCTCACTCTCCTGGTGGAATTGGTATTTCTTCTTTCAACAAGCAGTATGCTGTTTTAGGTTTGTTCATACAATTTTGCGTTCTCTTCTCGTTTACTTTTTCGTCTTTGAAGTATCGTATTTTTTTCTTTTATCAGAGGATAATTTAAAGCAGTTACACGATATAGTGGAAGCGGTCCAACACATGAAAGATGCCAATATCAGTGCTTTATCAGTTAGCAGTCAGGTAATTGTAAAAAATGTTCCGCAGCTAAACTTTTATTTGCTTGTCACTGCTAGTTCTTGCTCCAACTAATGGACAACACTTACAAAATACGATAAATAAAGTTTAATGGATAACTCAAGTCTCAATAATGTTTTAAGTAGATCTTCACATATTTTCAGATGCTAAAAATTGGAGAACAATGTATCCGCTTGAGTTGTTCATGTCCGTCATTACATGAACTAAATTCTGAATCAGAAATCATTGGTAATAGCATAACATCTTCACCCTCCCATGCAGATCTTTCAGCTTCAATCAGTACACCGTATATTTCCTTATCATCATTTTCAGTATATTCAAAACAACGTGAGTATTATTTGTCAGCCAAAAGGTTTAAAGTCTAGGCTTCTGCTTCACACTGTCAAAGCAAAAATAGTATGAAATTTATTCAAAATATTTGTAATGAATGAATCAAAGTTGATTCACTTGTATTGGTATGGTATTGAATGTTGGAAAATAATTACTATTCATTGAATTATCAGTTAAAAATTCCTCCTTCTTTTGTGCTTATCTTCATTTGAAAGCATATTATTTCATTTTCATAATTACAGGTGACTCTGGAGACTGGAAGATTAACGGTAGTAGAATAAGTTCCTTAAATGGTGGTGAAATTTTGAGACGTCGTAGTTGGGCTGCTTTAGAAGATTTGTCAACCCAAGGAGAATTGGATCAAAAAATAGGAAAGCAACGGAGGTAAACTGCTTGTAATTACTTTTGCGGTTACTCATTGTTTCAATTTTTTCTTTTCTTTTATAGTAAAGAAAACTGGAATTTTTATTATTTTGAAAATAAATTTGGCTTCGCTAAGTAGGTAAAACTATGAAAAAAAATGCTCATACTTTCGAGTTTGATGAACTACTTGATAATGTTTGTGTAAGATTTGAATGTGAAGTCGCTAGTTATTATATACTCTTCTGGACTGGAGTTTACAATTCCTAAATATCACTACAACATTGAAAACTCCCTTCAAAATCACTACGACTTTTTTTAAATAGCAGAAAATCTTACGCGTATCTGGCAACCCTGCGTGTGCCTTGTTAGAATCTCAAATAATGTATTCCTGCCTCAAATTATTCTTCACGTTTTTTGCCTCTGTCATCTTCGTGCCTAATTCCTGTTTCTTTCTTATTATCTTTATTTCAGTGTCAGTTTGAGTAGTTTAGAGTCCGATGTTGATGATTCGTGTTTAGAAAGCGATAGTTGTCGGGTGACTGGGTCAAATCTTCCTAAATCGAGTAGAGTTGGCGGCGACAGTATCAGGAGTAATCGTCGCAGCGATTGCACGAGCATAGGCATTCCTAGTAATATTTCCACTCATTCGCTGAATGAAGCTGATCTAGTGGTTAGTTTCTATGACATTATACGGATTACTGTGATAATAGACCCTCTCATGTGACGAATTCTTTTTTATTTCAATTTGTAGAATGATTTCAATAAAATACGACTAAAACGAGAAGAAGAATTACGCCTTTTGCAAGCTCGCCTTCCTTTGCAGAAGTCTATATCTACTCCCTCAATATTGGCTATCGCAACCAGGGACTCTACCTCTACATACCTGGCCAACGATCGTGTTGCAGCTGTTATCAATACCGCCATTAACAATTGCGCCAATTTTGGTCTATCTTCGTAAGTCGAAATTGAAAATCTCCAGCGACTCGAGCGAAACAAGTCCCGTTAGAAAAATATTTTTTCGATTGGGCTATATGGTGACGTTCGTTTCGTATGTTTTTTTAACTGAATTTTTTTTTACGAGTAGTTACCACGGAGAAACTAGTGCAAAAACTTTCACCAAGCTGTTTATTTTCATACCAATAACTATCTTTATTGTAGATTTCGGATCCATGGCTTTGTCTCTGAACTATACATCTTTGCAAATGTACAAGAACCCATCGATTTTTATTCACTCTTTTTCTCTAATCAAATTGTTTTTAGTGCAATTTAGTTGGAAAGTTGAGCCTCAGGTAGTGATTAGAAAATTTATTGTCTTATAATTATGATGAAAATTTGATTAAAGCTTGGTTTACAAAGGGGATTCGTTTTTGTCTTTTGCTTCTATGAATCAACAGATCTTGTTGAGTATTTCTTCTCTCTGATTGGATGATATTATGTTTTTATTTTTACAGAAAATCATCCGCTGAAGCATTATCGAGCAGTGCGTATGTATATGACGATAGAAGCGAGAAGCGAAGAAAACGGGGTAGTAGTCTATTTTTTAGAAAGAAAAAGGTGAAATTAATTTTTTATCTCCGTATTTTAAGGTTATTTATATCTAAATCTTCCTACGTACCTACATAGTTACATCTACATATAAGCACGGATAGGCTACCCTCTAATCATAATTCTTTCGTCTATCTTAATTTTCGTGATAGAAAAGTTTCAATTGGATGACAATAAAAAGCATCCAAAACTTTTTTTAACCCATTATTTCGTAAAAGTCAAGTCTTACTTATATTAGAGATCTGTATCTATCGTGGTTGGTACCTAAACAGAAAACATTTTTGTAATTTTTCGACAAAAGAAATAATATTCGGTTAGGAAGGCCTCTGCGCGTTTATTGGAAGCTGGTGGATTTCGAGTGAGGCCAGCGGCTGTCTTTTTATTAAGGTTTAGCAGCGCGTTTATTTAGCATAGCGGTTGCCTGATTTGACAATTGAGGACTCGAGTGTTGGGGGGGGGGGTGGTTGACGGAGTTGACCATGAAAGAAATATTCGTCCTGGCATTCACGATGCTTGGTAAAAGCCTGCATTTTGCACTTATTAATATTATTCGGTATTATATTGTTGGCACTAATTCATTTGTTTCAATTTCATAGGAAAAGAATAAAAAAAATTGTGGAACTCACTCGTGGGGTTCACTAATTCATAATACAAGCAATATTGTCGTTTGTGATTGGTGCCAGAAACCTATTGAAGCAAAAAACGCAAAACAATGTGCAGGTATTTTCACTATTTCGTTAATGTTGTGCCTTTTTTTTTTTGTTATTTATTACTATTCTTATTCATTCTCAATTCGAAAGAATTAATATTTCTTTCTATCTGTAACGCCAGGATTTAAGATTGTTTTGACCAATTTTATGAGCTTGAATAATAATTTTTTCAAACAAATATTTTGTGAATCTTCGAGTTCAATTCACAGTTTTGATCAAGGCCTAACTCGAATGGCAAATAATTTTTTTGTCTCAGGTTGTATAGCTGTAGCTCATCCAGGTTTGTGCGTTCAACATCTTTCTGCAACAGACTGCCATCAGAAATTAAAATTAGGAAATAAGGTAAATAGTTTTTCTTGTCCATTTCATTAACAGTTGTTTATCCAATGACTTTATTGGGGAAAATTTATTTTATCACCACTCATTTTCATCGTGATATTTTAAATAGTTTTCTGTACGTTGCTCACTTATTTTATTATTTTTTAGTTATCCAGTAAAAGTCTGAGTCAACAGCAACAACAACAAAATCAGTCGAGCAAAATTGCGAATAAAAAAAATATGAACATTAACTCGATGGTCAGTTCTACGCAAGGCAGCAGGTAATTACTCTTATTATCGATATAATGTTAATATATTCTTTAGTTTATGTCATCGTTTGGCGGTATCGATGTAGAGGGAAAGTTCCGTTACATTCAAATTATATTGCTCCTCCTATCCTGAATTTTCTTAACGTATCTATCATTTTATCACGATCTTGAATCGAGTTCCAGCATATGCGTTGTTTCTTAGGCGTCTATTTTTTCACAGTTGCTCATCCTCCCTTTTAATATAAATTCAGATTTTTTATGTGCTAAACGTAATTGTGTATTAGGAAATCATTTGCATCTACTACATTGTGTTACTCACCTTGGAGACGTGTAGCGAGTAAACTAGGAGTAAAGTAAGTGGTTGTTCATATCGAATTTCTGCTGATTAATCTTTTCTTATTGGTATTTTAAATACGTACGCCTGTAGATTCAATCGTATTTTATCTCTTTGTCTATATGTAGACGTTGACTGTCTCTCTCCTCTATATTGTGCTAGTCGATCTTTCTCTCTCTTTTTTGTTTTGTTTTGTTTTGTTTTGTTTGTTTCCTTTATGTTATCTTTCGAAAATTTACAATTAGATCAATCTCGTTTTTGCTTCTTCTTGTTCGTATTACTTATTACTCTCTAATCTTTTTTCTCATACTTCGTACCATCTACTTTACCTTCTCTGCGTTGCTTCGGTACATTGAATTGAATGAATGTATTTGAAAATAATAATTACCAAGAAATGCAAACGTTTTTGTACACGCCTTTGAAATGTTACGAATCTAAGACAATGAGGCATTTACGGTTATCTATGTTTGCACTGGTTACCCTATGACGTTTTTCATGTAGTCATCTTCAGAGGAAAATGTTTTTTGTCTAGAATTTTCAAGTGAAGGATTTTTTCAGTTTTGATTTTTAAACGATCGTAAAATTCACTTTTTGTTATTACTGTAGACCCAAAATTTCACAATGTTTGGACTTCGGACCTTTATTTTTAGATTCTTCGTCTAATTTTATTCATAAGATAATTTATTTTTATTAATTTCAACTCGAAGTATCACAACTTATACTGAATGTAATAAATTAGTGTGTAGGACACATACAGTTGGGAATAAAAATTAGCGCATACTTCACAGCCTCTCTGAAATTTTGTGCCTGTCTTCTCTATCTGAATTATCTTGGATTTTTCAAAATTCGATTTTCCGTAAATATTAACCTAACTCTGACTTTTCAATTTAATTAAAAATCACATTAGAAAAAAAAAACTGCCTCTCCTGCTATCTGTACCCAACTTCCCAAGGTACCCACAACCCACTATAAGAATGCGTGTGTATATTGTCACCCTCGAGTAGGAAGGTGTTACATGCGAAATTGTAAAAAATTGTTGTTTTTTTTTTACTTATTAATGATGATTTAATTGATAATCCATCATCGTGGGCCTAAAAATGAGAGTCAATGGCTAATAAGGAGTCATAAGAAGAAAAGGTTGTACATAGCAATAGCAACTTCTTGGAGTGCAAAATCATTCATTTTTCTCAAAAACTGCTATCTGGACATACCACTCTTCCCCTTTAAGGTGATGGCATTCATGTGCAAACTATACTTGCACGTAAGTTAGAAATGCAGACTTCAGACTTTATGGATTCATTTACATCAGCTATTAGCTGTTTCAAGACGTACTCAAGATACATGTCGACCTGCTGAATTTCTTCACCAATTTTGTTAATTCTTCGTTTTCAAAAAATGATTTGCCCTCGGTATGGTTTACACGCACGCACACGCATACCTACTAAATTTATTCAAATTTATAACTCACACGATAAAAGAGCAGATACATTAGTGATTTTCTTGTGTGTTCAAATTTCAATAATTCCCATTACTAGCAACTCTCTACCACATTCCAATTACATATGTAACCTAAAAATAGATAATAGTATCGAAAGTTGATGTAAGTTACTACAAAGTGAAATTTTTAGCCTTCTAGATTGTACTTTAGATTATCTTCAAATTTAGTGACATTATTAAATTTTAATGTAACTTCTTTAATATGTACGAGTTAATTAAAAATAAGTGGCTCTCAATTTTGATATCGAAGTCTCCGCGGAGTAAATTTTAGTTGATGAGCAATGTGTTATTTTACCTATCAAGTAAGTATCACACAAACGAATTTAACCAAGTCTCGTGTGCTACTTCATTCTTGTATCAGGTAGGAACCAAACTCTCCGCCATTTTTGGTTATTTTCGAATGTATTATTACGATTTTGTAACACCGAGTATGAAGAGAACTAAGTTTTTGGTGCCTTACCAATATATTAATCGATAATTTCAAATTATAGTGAAATTCGCCCCATTATATTTGTGTCCGCCTGTCTGTAGAAATTAATGAAACTGAAATTTTTGAGGAAATGACTTTCTTACATGATAAAATATTAGAAACTGTCATGGTGAGAGCCATTGTCCGGTCATCAGCTTGCTTCAAAGAGCTGGTTTTCTACAAAAACTTGCCAAATATAACTTTACGGTTCAGAACTTTTTTTTAATCGATTATTTAGAAATTGTTGACGTATTATGTGTTGATACATCTGAGATTGTTACTCATGGTTGTGATAATATCCTTCCTCAAAAAGGATTAGATCAGTGAAATAACTTTGGAGAAGATTTTAATTTGAATATTTGGTACTCATATGATCTTAAATCCTTACACAAATGACAAACTAATACGAGTTGAAAAGTCCAAAATTATTCGCTAGTCTTACTGTGGTTTTCAAAGTGAGGAAGTCTCTAAACCAGATTCAAATGAAATTATTTTGTATATGTATTATATTCTGAATATAGCACCGTCTATCAGTTAGTTGAGGTGATGATAACGAATTGTAGAGAAATAATCATTATTGGCATTTAGTTAGAGCCCATTTTGTCGGTCACAGTTTTTGAAGTAAATTAAATTCTCGATGATAAGGTTCGGAATTGACAGTTTTTAGTTTTAAATTCTATGATTACTATAGTTTACTACCCCCATTGTATGAAATTCACTTTGAAAGCCTCTCGTCAGCAAAGTAATAATTTATTTTTCAGCAGAATAATAATTTTTCTGAAGAATTTTTTTAACCGGCTCTATTAGGGTTGAATTTGAAGATGAAGTCTCGAATGAAAATATGCCAGTCGATGCAATAGGAGATACTTCATTCAGTCTCAGTCATAGCTTAACCTGCCTAGGGAAAAATTCAATTAAGGACTTACAGTTTGGTTTGGTGGATTTATTAACATCCTTGGATTGTTACCCCGGTCTTAACTCCGTACCAACCCAGTGGGTCCTTTACCTATGCAATGCCACATTTTTATTGTTTGATTGTTGATATTCGTCATAACAATGACTGCCTATGATCAAAAGTTCGATGAATAATCTATGATTTCTGCGTGTCAGTTTTTTAAATTACGATTTTAATTATTTCAAATTTCTATTGCAGTCCAATTATTAATGAAGAAAAGGAGGACTCCTATTTTTTGAAAAATCATCAACACGCTGAAGATCATTTAATTAGGTGAGTACTGTTGGATGTTATCATTATTCAGTGAAACTTGTGTATCAAATTAAAAAAATTTCTTACCTACAGTAGAAAATTAGCTTTGCATTTGCTCGTTATTACAGAAATGTCAGTCTGAGAATACCTCATGAAATCTTTTCTGTATCTAATTACATATATTCTCATGCACCTAAAATCCTAAATTTTTAATATAAAATTTTTGATTATCTAATTTTAAATATTCGTTTCAGTTGTTCCGAAGAAATTCCTTTGGTAACGCAAGAATTTCTGAACGAAGGTTAGTGTCTTGAAATTTAGGAAAATATCGTTTCCGTCTGCTATGGTGGTCGAATTTCATAAGAATATCTGTTATGTTTGTATAGAACAAGTTGTTGCCAGTGATTTAGACACAGACCCATTCCTCGGACTTCAAGATGATGAACCAGAAACTTGGACGCCTACTGTCAAGAAAGAGGTTTGTTGAAATCATTCCTTTGCCAGTAAAACGAATACCGTTCTGATTGCAGCTAATAGCATCATCAAGTGTAAAATGTAAATTCTCGTACTTGCGCAAGTTTTTGAAAACTATTAATTAGGAACCCTTGGGTTTTGACATTTTTATGTGGCAACGTTGGATCGATTCTCCATAATCTTATAATTATGTAAGTACTGTATTTGTTTTTGCTTCGCAGGTCTTGAAAAAACTGAAAGATAAAGAAATTAAGCGACAAGAGCACATGTACGAATTCGTTGCTACGGAGAAACATCATTGTCGCGTATTAATTCTGATGCAAAAGGTAATTTTCTTAAAACTTCGTGTTCCGCTCTCTCGGTATTTTTTAATGGTGCGATGAATTCATTCAAATGATTCGTATATTTTGCAGATTTTTGTTGACGGATTAAAAAAACATTTTCAACTTGGAGCAGATTTGCAGCGCATGTTTCCTCGTCTTTCCGAATTAACGGAAATTCACTTGAAATTTCTTTACAATTTGCGCAAAAAGCAAAAAGAGTCGTCAGTTATTGACTCCATCAGCGATGTACTTTTAGAGCAATTTTCGGGAATTTCGGCTCTACAATTGCAAGGCGCATACGGCGAATTTTGTGCCGCACAAAAGGATGCCGTCAATATCTATAAGTCATACATGCAGAGCAGCTCGAGGTTTTCAGCATTCGTCAACTATTGCCAAGTAATGCTTCACGATATGCTGAAATGGAATTATGTTTGTACTTCGTATAGAATGCCATTTTTTTAAAATGATTTCATTCGTTGCAGAATAACCCATTATTGAAAAAGAAAGGTATTCCGGAATGCATTTTAACTGTAACTCAACGTATAACCAAGTATCCATTGTTAATTGAAGCGATCATCAAAACGTCAGAAAACAAGACTGAGGTCGAGAAGCTACGTAAAGCAACAGAACTAGTCAAAGTAAGTGAGAATAACGAATGTTTCATACCTGTGTAAAAGTTCGATTTTGGGAACCTTATGCTTACAATTGAATCTCTGGTGTACTGCATGGATACATTTTTCTTGTATAAAAATAAGTAAAATTCCAGGGTAAGAAGCCTTGATTTCAAATTCTTTGTTAGTTGATTTAGGAGAGTTTCAGGGATTTTCATCAAACTTTAGGCGATTAATTTCCATGCCGACACTTATTATGCTTTTATTTTATTTTTGGATTTTGGATTTTGGATTTTGGTCCCCATAAATGGCTTAGTGTTTTCGGAGTGAGTTTTTCATTTACATCGAGATAAATTGATAAATCTTCCGGATAAATATAAACCCAATCTAATCAAAAAGGCGAACCAACGAACAGATCCATCCACTCCTGAATTTTATCAATCCCTATATTCGATGAAGTCGGCCTTTCGTGAAATTTGGCTCAGTCTGATCAAAATTGCATCTATTATCGTGTAACGTAGAAAAAATTACAAACCCTGTTTTCAATCGTTCTGCGTGTCAATTGAATTAAATTTCATCTTTATTTCCATGTCGTAATGGGTGCTTATTATGTCATATTCTCCCATTACGATTTAATTCGTTTTATTTTTCTTTTAGAACATACTTGTTGAGGTGAATTCTCGCGTTGCTGACAAAGAAAGAGAAGACAGAAAATTGGAGATATATAACAAAATCGATGCAAAATCACACACTACGTATCGCAACAATAAATTCAAAAAATCCGATATTTTATTAAATAATAGAAAACTGAGGTAAGTTTTTCTTAAAGAACAAGTTATTCTTTGTGTATTTTTTTAATAGTATTCTGTAAATTTTTTAAAATAATTTCCTCGGTATATCAACCTAAGTTGTTATTAGAGTCGAGTAATTTTAGGGTGGTAATAGAAAATCTTTCCTCAATAAATTCTCATGAAAAACGCGAAGACCATTGTCTAATTTTACAACTCTTTCAAAAACAGCTTCATTATATTTTTAGCAATGAAAAATAAGGTCGGGTCATACTGAATTCGTGCCTAATTTTATAATAATGTCTATCTTATCTTTGATGAAAAAAAATATTGGACAATAGTCGGGTTTGAAACCAATCCTTCAATTATTCACGTAAAAACTCGGTCTTCGTGAGAGAAAAGATTTCTTTTATTGAGACCTGAGACTGTCGTTAAAATACCTAATAGAAGAACATAAATAATATTGCACTATAATTATGAATTTAGTTTTTACTTTTATTTTTATGTGAATTAGAAAGTTTCTTACAAATTTTTTCCATACTTTATACCAAGACAATGTATTCGTATCAACGGGTCTATAATTTATTTATCATTATTTTTGACGGTCCTTTTCATGTAATGGAAAATGTTTTTTCCCGATAGATTCGAAGGCTTAGCTCATCTGGTACAAAATCGTCCGAAACCGCAAGCCGTTAATGTTATTGTTCTTTCGGATGTGTTGTTCTTTCTTATTGAAAATAACAATAAATTTTCATTTTTTACCCCGGATGGCAAAGTAATTAGCAATTGTTTATTATCAGCCTTAATTTTAGATTATGGTTTGTAATCAAAATATTAAATTCATTTCAGCCCGGTGTGACTAGTTTGCAAAAGTTGCTTGTTCGGGATCTAGCATCTGATCCGAACGTAATTTATTTGATTTTACCGAATCCTGATCCGGAAATGTACGTACTAAAAATTGATACTCCAAAAGAAAAACAGACGTGGATGAAATCAATAAGGTTAGTTTCTTACTCGTATATGAGTCCCCATTTTTGTGTTACTGGATTCATTCTATGTTAGTTGTTAGTACAATCAAATATTCCCTTCTTCTATTCTCAGGGGGAAAAAACCAAACAAAACCCTTCTATTGCAGGTTGCTACGCATTAGCCTCTATTTTTGAAATGCTACAAGTGTAAGACGGGATTAAAATTGTCATAATAATATATCTGTTTTTGCTCTCATAATCGCTACATTTGTACTATTAAATAATCATACTCGGGCATTTTTTTTTTTTTCTTTCTTTCATTTATACTCTTTTTTTTTTTTCCAATACAGAGAAGCTATCAAAAAGAGTTTAGAAGACGATCAGCTTTTTGATGAGCCTTCTAATTCTTGTACAGATGAAGAAAAGTTGAAACGAGCGTATATTTCGCAAAAATATATGAATCAAATCGTCGGTAAGTTTGGAAAAAAAGAATGTACCTTTCATCTTTTAGTAATGTTAGACCTATTGAAACCATTTGGAGCACATTGTCTTACCAGTTTTTGTTTCACCTTGTTTACAGGAATTCTTCGCCAAAAAGATGTCGAGCAGTCATTAATATACGAAGAAAAAATTACACTATTGTTGAGATTGTTAGCGGCTGCGGGAGTTGACGTAGGTGTAGATCCACCCTCATATTGCCACCTTGTTTCCGAATACTTGGATAACGATGCCATTAGAAAAGAAGTATTCAGTACGATTCAGGTTGGTTTTCATTATGTTTTGCAGATTCAAAAAATTAAAGCGACATACTTTCTCATAGGTAACTAAAAATAAATCTCATGAAAAAGAAAGAAAAAAAAATGTGTGACTTTTTTCACTTAGTGAGGGTTTAATAAATGTCAACTTGAACATGAAAAGTAAAGGCTTTTAATAACTATTATATTAATCGTATTTTAGGTATAAATTCCGATGTTCTTTTCACTATATTATACGAGTCTACTGAATTTTTCATCTTCACTGTCCATATCAATAATGCAATATTATTTTTAATCCATCTCCTCGCCTCTATGAAAAAAAAAAAAAAAATGAGAGAAAATTTTGTTGCACTTATCTGCTTTAGAAAATACATTCTTATCTTCCGAATCAAAACTGACTATGATCAATGTGTTCAATTTGTTTGCAGAAAGTGAATAATTTGACAAGTTCGTTGTATGCGTTTGGCACGAATTTGTCGCGCAGCGCTAGCTCCGTAGGCGAACGTCAGAGTAATGCTTACGTCTCACCAATATTACCAAAAAGAGCAGAAACTTTCGGTGGATTCGATAATGCTGCATCCTGCAAAGGTTCGTATCGCGGTTCATTTATCTTTTTTTTTTATCACAGAAGATGTTTCGCCAGAAATGCGTATTTTGACTTGAGCTTTTGCGTAGGATTTGTCGCTGGCTTCGGGCGAAAATTGTCGCAACAATTTCAGAAAAAGTCTTCGAGCGATTTGCAAGACAACAAATCACATTCGCCATCGCTACCGTCGAGTCCTGTCGGTACACCCGAGCTTGGCAGCCGGAAATCGGTAAGACGTATTCCAAGGCATTTAGACGAAGATATTTTCAATTTCTGATTTTTTGTAGTATTACTTATATATCCCTTAATCTCTAAGCACCTCATTTAACACTCGACAGTAGTACGTGAAAGGAAAGTAATTCTCTCAGTTATAGTTGACAAGTTCTGAAATTTTGATAATCGCGTCGAAGAGTTTTACTTTAAGAAACAGTTAATGTCATTTATATGCCTGTAGGAAAATCTGAAAAATATTTCTCCTCCAACTGTGAATGTAACTTCCGTTTCTTCATCATCTTTGCTGTCATCGTCTCAGCAACTGGAACTTCCTATGTTGCTGCAAATGGAATCCGAGCAACAGTCGATCACAGTTCAGCTCGTCAGTTACGTCTATTTGCTTTCTTCTATTATAGCTCAGCAAATGACTTCGATTGACAGGTAATTGTGTTTTTTTTTTTTTTTTTTTGGAAAATTCAATATATTTTGTCACGTACAAGAAAGCGCACGGAACTCCACCGAGTGTACTTATGTAGTGTGTAATGAAACTCCACGCACGCAAAAGTCACGAATACCAGCTTGCGCCTACTCTCGTTTGATAGACATATTTTTTTAAAATTGACATTTTTCTTT
Source organism: Parthenolecanium corni (assembly GCA_038050395.1). Taxonomy (NCBI): domain Eukaryota; kingdom Metazoa; phylum Arthropoda; class Insecta; order Hemiptera; family Coccidae; genus Parthenolecanium; species Parthenolecanium corni. Next base: position 875,886 of record JBBCAQ010000034.1, on the reverse strand, counting down.
GCAGCCTAGAGGCACAGTTGGCTTATTGTAGGCATGAGTTGAATCAGTCAAGCGGTGAAAAAGATCGAAACCCGATTTACAAACACAATCAACGACTTGAAGAGTTGAGAAATTTACAGGATCGTCTTACTCAAGAAAGAGAACAATGGCAACGGGAGAAAGAGAATCAGCAGAAAGAGCTCGATGAAAGGGAAAAGCAGTTATTAAAGTTACAGGTGAGTAACTACGGCGCGTACTTACTCGATACATTTCAACATAGATGGATGCGTATGCTTCTGGGCTGGATTTACAATATTTTTTTCATTTTATTTCATCGAAGAACCTTACGTTTTTATTTAATCAAATTTTTATAAACGTGGCGTTTGTTAATTTCGAACGTTCATTTTCAATTTTAGGAACAGCATCGACACGATCAAGAGGACGTAAATCAGCAACGAGAGCAACTTTATCGATATTTGGAAGTACTAAGTTCACAGGGTCTACTCAACGACAGCACCCTACCGTTGGCCTCTCCTCAGCCTCCATCTGGTCCCTCGCCCAGCTTGCCGACATCTCCATCGTCTTTATTGATGGATATGACCTCATCTTCTCCGTCGCCTTCTCCCACTACCTCTTCTTCCTCCTCCGTACCTAATCCATCTTCACCCTCAGATGCGTGGAGGAGACGCACTGACTCGGTCCGCTGGAAACAAACTCCCTCCACTTCTGCTACGCCGTTGCCGTTGAATTTGATGAGCACGACCAATCAACAAAAAGTAATTTTTTACGAGCTAAATACTTTTCAACGGCTACTTATCCTCGATTAAATCTCATTCTTATCGACTTATCGTGTGAAACAATTATTGTAATTGGCAGCGCTTCAAAAACTGGCTCATATCTTCGTGCGTCACTATGAAATTTTCTTAAAATTCTTATCGTCGCCTCGGAGTGTAAAAGTAGTTTGGTATGTCTAAAATTTTCAACGTAAGGGTTTCGACTTTTTAAAGATGGTTTTTTGCCTTCACTCACCAAAAAATGTGTATCAATGACGAATGGCAACCAAAACAAGAAAAGGTTCTACGTGGCAGTCTTATGGGATAGCAAACTTTGAAACTTGTTTTTCTGGAAAACTACTTTTTTGGACTACCCCTTTTTTGCTTTAAGGCGACGATACAATGCAATAACCTGAGTTTATTTTATTTGTTCCGAAACAACAAAAACACCTACACGTCACTTCTCCGCGGAATTTTTTAAAACAATTATCGGCGTCAGTATTTTCTGATTTTTTCTTCGTTTTCTTTCGAAGGTGGCGTCATCAAACCTTTCCATTAAGCAAAAGCTTCCGTTGAAGTTGGCCACGAAATTGAATAGCTCTTCATCATCGAACGGCGGTGGTTGTAGCAGTCTTTCTACAACACCTACCAGTTCTGCTGGGACAACCGTATCGGCCACTTCGCCTTTATCTGCAGTAAAAATGCAGCAGCAAATTTTACCGTGGAAACTACGTGAGCCAAATCCGTCCAGTACTAATGTCGTGGCTGCTGGCACAGCCGAGCTACGTCGCACAATAGGTGGTGCTAATAGCAGCACCAGTGGCTACGAGAGACTTGTCTCAGCTGAATCTACTGTCGCACCGACCGCCACAATGACACCTCCATCGCATTCTCGAACTGGTTCCAGTCCGGCTATGATGCAAAATATACGGGTGAGTAATTAATTTTTAAGTACGGTACCTAATCAGTAGAGATTCTACGGATTCGCACTTACTCCAAGGTCTAAGTAAAGTTTCCGAATCGCGCATCAAAAAACCCGCTTCCTCCGATATTTCATGAGGAATCGGGTGATATGAGAACCTACCACAATTATTTCTCGAGGAGTCGGACGAAAATAGTGTCGATGTTTGTAATATTCCATCTAGTCTGTACTTGTAAAAGTTTTTCGGCAGACCTCTCATTTTATTTTTTTATAGTGCAATCGAGCCATTACACCCGAATGACGTAGTATTTATCGATAAATAATGATATTTTTCGGTGTGGTATAATGAAGTAGTGAATATCATCTATTTTCGGTTTGCAGGTGTCATCCCCCTCGTCTGGCACCGATGATACAGAGAGCAATGGTGGAAAGACGAATACGTATCCTAAACATCGTCAGTCTCCAAGCTCGACTGCTCCTAAGAGCAGCACCAAAAACGTAAGTGAAGAAGAAAAAGTTCTGTATTACATATAAATAACGGGACTCCTGACTGCGTGAAATGAAACTCCTCGATTTTTGTTTCCGATATGTTTTTCTACTCCATTATCCCTTAAATACTCTTTCGCTGCACATATCCGTAAAATTTTGGTGTAGAAAGTATTAGCTGTACGTCATTTTAAATTTTTTCTCGACTGGTGCTAGAATTTTTTATCGCCGTGTGGTCTTTAACGATCCGTAACTGAAATGATCTCAAAGCCATCCTTTTCAGAAATTGGCTTTGCTGATTTATTAAAATAGAAAAATATAGCTGCATTAGCATTATATTAACATATTGCGTGCATTTCTACAATATACAAACGTTATAAACGAGTTTTCAATCTCCTCCTCCTCCCGTCACTAGACTTTTCCCCCACCTCCGGATAGCTCTAAGTATCATTTTATAATGAAAAAAAACCTCAAACCATGCAGGTTCGGAATGGTTTAGAGTCATTGGACGACTTGAGACCACAGGATCAAATCTTTACTTATGAAAACAATGAGTAAATAGTACATCAAAAGTTATTTTATATTGGGGTTGAAAGTGCATCAGTATGAAATAGTTTCCTGAGTGAGCGATTAACACATGCTTCGTAAAAATATATTGAAATTATCAGTAACTTGGTGAATAAGAAATACGTGTAAAACTTCTGATTGTTGTATTCAGTTGTTTACATTTGTGTGAATTAAAACACAATAATTCCCTTTTGCTCGTCGATGTGGAGAAAATTATTTATAGCACCGAAAAGTGGCCCACGTTTTTTCTTTTCCATGGCATGTGTTGTTTACGGCGATTATTTGTCAACTTTTTTTTTGTTTAAGTCCAAAAATTTTTCTCCTTACCAGCACAAGAAAGTTTTTCATAAAAATGGGCAGTATCGATAATTTCTTGCTTCATTAATTATTCCAATTGTTTTTTGAAAAGCATTTACTGTAAAAAAGGTAAAACTCGCTCGCTCAACATGTTATTATTTCATATAAGAACAATTGCAACATTCGCTTGAAATAGCTCACTTAGCTGATTTGTAGAACATAATGTTGACTTTTGCGGCTTATCCTAAATGTTCAACTTACTACCGTTCTTCATCGTGAAGGAAGACTACTTGTTCTTCCATTTCCCTGGAGCCTAATTATTTGGTACTCGGTCTTTCTATCCGCCTGATTCTTTTACAATTTCTAAGTTTCATCTTTACTCAATTTCACTTAACCTGTAAGATAATATTATACAGTATTACGCGTGTTTTATTTCGATTAAAGTAGCCGTATGAAAAAGGTGTAATTCATTCTGTAAAAAATTTCTCAATTAATGAGACTCGTAGTATTAATTATACCTCGTGTTAAGTTATTTGTCGCTGGGAAGGCTGTGTTGTAATTTATTGTTGTTATATTGTCGTGAATCAGTATTCTTCGTTTGAACAAACTGTATTTTTAAACAATATTTTTCTCGTTATATATTTAACCAAAAATATATTAACTATCAATCAAGTTTGATTATTTCAAATAGAAAATACACGTATAGAAAGCAGTTTTCTCTCGAAAGATTTTGTAATGTCAATCCAGGCGTTCATTAAGACACTTGTCTTTTTTACAAAGCTCAAACTCATAATTTTCTGTTCGGATTGAACGTTTTCCCAAGACGAGGAAATAAACTCGGTACCCCTCTTACTTCTTCGTCAACGCCGTAGTAGACAAGAAGTGTAACAAAAAAATCAATTTCGTTCTTAAGATATTCGATTTCATAAACAGATCGCAATATATTTCTCTATTTACCCGTGCAAATGAATTTTTTTTTCTCGGTGAATAACCATTTCAAGCCCCCACAAAACTGACAACTCCATTTAAAATTAAAAGGTCAAGCACAATCAGCGTATCGTTTATTCAGTACCTACCTCTACCTTTCTCTTTTCACTTTCTCCAAAGTGGACAAATAACCGAAGGAGGTGGAAGACGTTTCTTATTTTTAACAAAATTTTCTTCTTCACACCGCCGGTCCCGGACCTCGCGCAGCACAGTGTAAGGTATCTTTCGTCAATTGTTGCCTATAAGTTACTGATAAAGTTGCCTATCATCTGCTTGTAAGTTCAACTTTATCAACAATAACACACTTGAAGGAAAGTCAAAACTTTTCTTTGATTTGGCATTTATCACATGTGGCTAGGGGTAGCAAATGACGGTATCCACATCATCGTTTTTGTAAAAATAATATTTTCGCCAAGAAAACTCACACCAACAATTAATTAAGTCTAAATATAGGAAAATGATGGTGAGCAGAAAAATCGAAATCGACTGTGTGTTCTGATCCCCGCTTATGTCCGCTGGCAAGAACTTTCAGCACAACAAAATTCGTTTTTGCCACTTTCAACAAAGAATGAATCTGTAAAATAACGTCAAATATTTTACAATACTTAATTCAAGTACAAAATGTTTGCATGAAAACAAATATTCCATAATAAGACCAGCGGAAGTAATCTTTTGCAACCAAAACTTACTTCTTGATCGGGATTTGGAATCGACTCCAACACCGTCCTAGCTTGATGGAAAAGTTTTGTAGCCGCTGAATACAGTGTATCAACTCCGGTCTCTTTCAATCGAATATTATTTTCATAAAATTCAGAATATTGGACCAGCGGAGGAGTCATAAGTACGTTGAATGCTAAAAATCGGTGTTCGTATCGCACTTTCTCATTGTCGAATTCGAAATACGGACTTTTGATTTTATCTTCCAATTGAAATCCTATTATCGCCTGTGGATGAAGCGTGAACAAAAAATGTTTAAAACACGAGAGTTTCGTTCTTATTTAATTTTAATTATACGTTTTAATAACATAATATGCGAGTTTAGAAAAAATTACCTTGTAGAAACCACCGCAGATATTTTGTAAAGCTTGGCACATAATTATTTCACAACTATTCGAGCGATTTTTCTTCTTCTTCGTTTTGTTACGTTTGTTGACACCAGAACGATGCTTCAAATTTTCATTAGCTAATTCTTGATTCAACGATATATTCTCTGCTCGAGTTAGAGCGGATATCAACCAACCATACAGGAACTCATTAAGGTACCTGAAAATCAAATTGAACGGATAACCTTTAATACGAAGACTTTTTTCTTTTACAACATAACGATGAGCCAAAATATTTCAACGCTTCTATTCTTTCTAACTAAAGAACTAAAAATACACTCGCGGAAATAACAGCTTCGAGTTAACAAACATCAATTAGAAAAATGTTTTTCATTTTTCTCCCTTTTCCACACAACTGCGCATAACCACATAACGAGTATACGAGTATAGGTTTTCATCACAGATCAAGATAACGATGTACTGACCAGAAAATGTACGTGTATTCGTGAGCACTGTACAATTCCAATTCGAAACCGGATAAAAGATACATGATCATTATTTTGAGCACGTAATACAGAATCCAAGTACCGAAACACGCTAAATGCGATCGTGGCGGTTCCATTTTAATCGAAATATTATGCAAATACACATCAACACGTTCGGCCTGATGGAAAAACAATATATCAGACATGAAAATTTGAAAAGCAGGACAGATTCCCAGGCGTACACGGTAATTACTGAATCTGAAAAGTCGATTGATATAATCACAACCCGACATTTTGAAACTGATTTTCCTACACTCATTTCACCCTAATACATGCTTATAATATGAGTAGTCAATCTGTCCATAAGAACTACGAGTATAGTAATAGCCAAAAAATTTACCTCGTCCTGCAGAGCTGCATAATCTTCGAGTAAGTGCGAAAGTTTATCCCGCTGCCGAGCACGATTGTGACCGCACAACTGAATAAAAAGAGTGAACGGCCGTATACATCGATTAAAAAATGCGTCTACGTTTTCTTTAGCCTAAACAAATACAATACGAAAATATGGTAACGATCGATAAACGAGTAACAGACCGGAAAAAAGTAAGAGTCCTTCCAAAAAAAATTTTCATTGATCCCAAATACGAAATCTGTTGCATACAATTTAATCAGACATAGACCTCTTACAATCTCGTCATTTAAATTTGTGGCCAATTGGTCAGCAACTATATCAGTAGGCAACCTACTTGAAAAATATCGATTGACATTCATCTCTCCTATTCCTTTAATAATGTCTACAAAATTCCCGACAGTTTGTAATTCTGTAATCTACCCTTGACAAAACTTGAACCACTCTTTTTTTTTTTAAGATTAACATGATGTTTATAGAAGTATAAAGTGAATTTCTATTAATAAGATTTGGAAAATAGTTTTGTAAAAGTTCACTTTAATCAACAAGAACGAACCCCGCTGAATGCCCTTTAGATTCATCTAAACGCAGTAAATTTGAGAAAGATGATAGAGAAATTTTCTTACTTCTTCTTTATTAGCGATGAGAGATCGAACAGAGAGTACTGGAGGACAAATGAAAGTCCTAGCAGTATCGCGTAGGACATCGATTATGTTTGTTGAGCCGAGAACTTTACCATTTTCAGGCATGTATAATATCTGCATAACCGATCGCGAGACGATGCATGGATTTGTTCTACTTATTTCGATAAAATAGTGCTAAAAATAAGATTGAAAACCCATATTAGGCACATAAAGAATTCTTAAATAAGTTGATCAAATCGATAGGGTGTTCAACAAAAACCAGAAATCAATAAATCGAAAGAATTAAATTACCAAAGCGTCTTGAAACGAAACGTTGGTTGTTATTCTGAGAACTTGTTTCAGTCGAATCAACAGAGATTCGAAATAGTGAAAAGAATCTACATTATTTTTTATTTTGGTATAACGAGGAAATGTGGGCGGTAATAAACGCTGATTTATCATCGCATCGAAACCATAGTCTGACCAATTAGTACCTGCAACATAGATTACATTTTACACGAGAAAACGATGTACACACACAGACTGTACTTGCAAATTGAATTAATAAACCAACAGGCATGGTCTGTTTCATAAGTACACGTAGTTTTTATTAATGATGGAATCATTTCTGAACAGGTAGTTAACAAATTATAACATTCGCCGATACCGCCTCCTGCTTGTAGAGAATCTTTCTTTAAAGCGAGAAACAGCTGATAAAATAGTCGAACAAATCTGATTCTGGAATTCAACGCAGTTGCCCACTCGACCTGAAAATATTCAAAGTGTTCGATTCATAGCACGTCAGCGAAACATGGAATCAAATAGAACAAAATATGGGGAGATTTAGATTGGCAAGCTCGAAAAAGTACAAGTCAAGACGGAACCATTCGAGAATTGTCACTATAAGATATCTGATGAATACGAATGGCTTACTTCTAAAATAGTCGCACTGGAGGACGAATGGATGACTTCATTAAGCTCACTTTCCACTTCTCTAAGCATACCCACTGTTCTCTGATCGCTGACATCTGGACTCAGTCGATAGCCATACATACCTAATTGAAAATCTTCTTCTTCGAATACCATACCACTAAAAAAACGAAAAATGTAAGATTGAAACGCTTATTCAAACAATTTTAGCCATAAAAACGGTCATCGTTAACTTACCGACTAACAAAATCACGAATAATGTCTATGATTTTGTACATGCAAATACAAAAAGATTTTAACGGACGACACTCTATCAGATGTGGCTTTTGCATGTATAAATTAGTGAAAACCGTTTGTGCTAATGAATGTCCTTCTAACCATGATACAAAACAGGACATAGTCCGATCAACAATAATAATTTGCTCATTCAGAGTTAAACCATCCAACTTGATACGACCTTCCTGAAAAAAAAAAGGAATTCTGAACTAGCAACTGGATGAATAAACATTCACACAACAATGTTGGAGTGAAAATATTACCACGAGAGCTTGCTCGAAATTAAGTGTTGGCTTGCCCCCTCTATTACACAGCATTCCGGCATCCATTTTTGGATCCATCATTTCAATTGCTGACATCGCTTCGAATAGACCAAAGAGTTCATCGTGAAATAATTCTCCTAATCTGAGAACTAAAAAAGAAAAACAAAATTATGTGAACAATCGTAAAGCAGTAAGATATTTTTGGACGGCTACTAACATGATATAGCATCAAAAAAATCGTTCGTAATATCAGTCCAGCTGAAACTATTATCAAAAGACGAATCATTTATAAATTCTTTAGTCAGCGGCTCCCTGTAATCAATCACGAATCAATTAATTCAGAACCTAGAGATCCTTTTGCATTACATATTATACATATGACTGAAACGCTGAAATATAAGAAGATTATTCATGTTTCAGCCAATAGTATGATATGTATTACGAATAAAATTTGGTTGAGAAAATGTATTGAAACTTACATTGCTGTGACTTCTGTCAACCGAAGTTAACACCAAATTGATACGGATAGTGGCTAAAAGAGTGAAAACGAATCGGCTTATATCATTCTGTTCATGTAAACCTAAAATACAAACTTCATAATCTTCATAAAAATGAAAAATCGTTGAAATGTTAAATCATATCAAATTATTTTACTTCAAAATATTTTAAAAAATTAAAATTTAAGTAAGAAAAAAAAATTTTTTTATTGATTATAATTGAACCAATCACAGCCGAGCATGGAAGTGTTTCACTGTAGTGGCATGGGTAGTAGTAGTAATATGGCAAGAGGGCAATGTGGGAGAGGTACCACTTCGCGTAATGAGAAACGTATTTGTATCGTTTGTTGTATTCTCCGTATCCTATAGTATAAGATAACCTCATTATTATATTATTTGATTAAAATAAATCCTATCCATCGAAACACCTAACCAACACGGAAACAGCATCGAAAGTCGAACTTTCGAGAAAAATCGAAAATGAAAGAAAAGGTATGTTCCATTTAGTACGGTTTCTCGGAACGCGTTCGTATAGAGCGCGCTAACTACTATTTGTATTTTGTACTTTCTTTTCATTTAGCGCTCTCTCTAGTGAGCGACGGTTCATCTTTGAAATTAGTTACCTGCGTTAACCTACCTCAAGTAGTCAAGAGGCCAAGATGGCGTATAGAGAGACTTTAAGTTCTATAGGTTTTCGACACGTTTTCGATTGAATTCGAGTTCATACTCACACTCACACACACCGTGACACAAAAACAGTTTACATCCAGAATAAGAAATTTTGGGAGAATGGGAGTGATCGAAAATTTGTGATAAAAGAATTTTTTAAATATTTTTTTTAAATTTTAGTCAAAGGTGATCATAATTACCACATACTCAAACTTAATTGTTACTGTAAGTACTATTTTAATTTGTTCGTAATTTATTCACCTTCCTTAATATTTCGAGGCGATCAATGTCGCAAAATATTCATCCTGTGTATTCCTCATAGACGGATCCAGCCCTGCCCAGTTTTTGAGAACATTGATAATTACATCTCTTTAATTCAATTATTCTTAAATTCAGTTGAAATTTTCAATTATTTTCAAGAGTAATGTGACTTGAATGTCTGTAATATTTTATAGTTTCTTTTGATGGTGAATTTATATTTTTTGCAGTGGTAATCATGTCGGAATATTGGTTAATATCAGCTCCAGGAGACAAAACTTGTCAGCAAACGTGGGATACGTTGAATAATGTTACCGGTAAACAAAATAACTTGTCAGAAAATTACAAATTCCAAATACCGGACCTGAAAGTAAATTGGAAAATTCACTCCCAACAGTACCAGTGGTTCTTTTCTAATTTTTTGTGTTTTAAATTGTATAGGTCGGAACCTTGGATCAATTAGTGGGTTTATCCGACGACCTGGGTAAATTGGACAGCTATGTGGACCAGGTTACCCACAAGGTTGCCTTATATTTAGGAGAAGTACTCGAAGACCAGCGAGATAAACTACAAGAGAATCTTATGGCCAACAGCTGTAATTATCAATTAATTTTATTTTTGCCGTATTTAAAAAAATCACGAAGTTGATTCCAAAATCTGTGAACTTCGATTTTCCAAAAACGAAAATAAAATGAGGGGAACATAGAACAGTACAGTAATCTAATTGGGGTAGTATGATGCATCGTCAATGTAGCCAATGTGCCATTTGTAGCAAAAGTGAATCCGTTGATATCCTTTCTCAAAAACGTTCCAAGAATGTGAATAAAGGGGTAGCTTAGGTTCCCATGAAAATGAAAAATATTTTTTGATGATTATTGACGCTTGACATCTTTTGTTTTGACTTCGAAAGTTATTCCAAAATTCTTGAATCACTTGTTCCGGGTAGCATTTCGTAGAAAGCCCATTCTTTCTTTCACATTTTTTTTTTGTTTTTTTTTTCAATAAGTAAAAGCTCGATGAGATAAATTGAGTTGATTTTTGTCATGATAAAAAAGCAGTATGATTTACTGACTGTTATATTAATAAAGTACTGAATTGCACTGAATATAACATGCTCAGCTACCTTCGTGAGTCCCTCATTTTGAGCGCACTATTCATTTTTGGAAGTAATTTCACTAGCATCGCGTGGGTCAGTGCCTGCAGCTAAAATTTATCGACTTTTTGCAGGTGATTTGGCTACGTATCTTACGAAATTTCAATGGGATTTCGCTAAATATCCAATAAAGCAATCTTTGCGTAACATAGCGGACATAATTGGCAAACAAGTTGGTCAAATTGAATCTGATTTGAAAACAAAGTCAACTGCATACAATAACTTGAAAAGCAGTCTTCAAAATATGGAAAAGAAACAAACGGGGAGTTTGTTAACTCGAAATTTAGCTGATTTAGTGAAAAAAGAACATTTTATCCTGGATTCAGAGTATTTAACTACACTACTCGTGGTTATTCCCAAGTAAGTAATGTAACGAAATTTGATTCTTTGGTAGCGTTTGCATGAGATATTCTGTAATGAAAATGTTTTAAAATGCTGTAGAAGTAGCATGAACGATTGGAATCAAAATTATGAAAAACTCACTGACATGATCGTACCCAGATCAAGCCAATTAATTACTAGTGACGCGGATTACGCTCTATTTACCGTAACGCTGTTTAAAAAAGTCGCCGCTGAATTCAAGCATCATGCCAGAGAACGCAAGTTAGTATTCCTCGTTGAAGATTTATTTTTCAGTCAACCCTGTAAAATACTATCAAAACACTCTGTAAATGTCACACAAATACACTATTTGTCGCCATTCTTACAAATAACCAGCTAATAATCATTAAAATGGTTCGGTAACGTATCCAAAAATTTTGCAAGGTAGGAGCCGGGTTAAGATGTTTAACTAGAAGACAAAGATTCCGTATAAATGTCGTGTGCAAAAAATATTGTATATCCAGTCTTTTTTGGTGAAACTTGATGCTAGCCACCTGGGGGTGCATCATTGTAATCACCTTTCATTTTCTCGCCTTTGTGGGGCGAGAAGAATCTCATTGCGATGCATCAGCTGCTATCCGTGGATCAATGATTTTTCTTTGAAAATTTCAAATCAATCCGTAGTCCGTTTCGTAATCTAACGTATCATTTTTTGCTTACTGTTCCTCGACTGATTTATTTTTCAATGAAGATAATGCTCCTCGTTTAACTACATTTCAATTTGTTTTTTTAGGTTTATCGTTCGGGAGTTTACATACAATGAAGAAGAGTTGGCTGCGGGAAAAAATGAAATTACTAAATTGGTTACAGATAAGAAGAAACAATTTGTGAGTTATGTAGTTCTATTTTGAAGTCCCCTTTTTCGAATAAAATGTGAAATATTTTCTTCTTATATGACTTTTAGGGTCCTTTGGTACGATGGTTGAAAGTTAATTTTAGCGAATGTTTCTGCGCCTGGATTCATGTAAAAGCATTAAGAGTTTTTGTAGAATCTGTGTTGAGGTAAGATACTCGCTAATAAAATTTTATGTATTCGGTAAAAATGATTTAACAACACGGAAAACAAAAAGTAATTTTTAAAATCAATTGTTTAAAACGTTATTTAAAAAATAAGTGGAATATGCGTAATTTATTCGTAAGTCAGTGAACATTGTTTTTCATTCAGAAGTTAATTAATTTCGTTTTCGATTTACTCGTAGAATGTGTACGTTATATGATAATTTTTCCATTTGAAATAAGTCTCTTAAAATTACAAAGTAATTCGTTCGAAGTAAAAATTGATCTGCGACGCCGAATATTCAATATTGTTTATAAAGTTGTCGAAATGATCAATTTTTCATATTTTCAAATGATAAATTATAATTTCGACGGGGTGGCGGGTGGCTGATTTGTAGCTTATGTGTGTAATCTGTAGTTTAATTTGAACATGTATTATTTTTTATTTTCATTACGTTTTTTGTCTCTGGTCTTGTAGATACGGATTACCTGTCAATTTCCAGGCCATGCTCTTACATCCTAATAAGAAAAATACTAAAAAGTTACGAGATGTACTGCAACAGTTGTACGGACATTTGGACAGTAGCGCTCAATCAGGACAACAAGGAAGCCACGATGTAATTATTTTTAAATTACCATTTTCATTGTATCCAACATAAAATAACTTTGAATTGCGCATCAGAAGGAAGGTTCACTGACACTTTCTCTAATCCAATTTCCCTTCGTAAAATTTTCCCTAATGGACATCTTACCTCGTTTTCCATCCTTAGTACCCCTATACTCGATAGATTATTCCCTTAAAGTCATTTATTATAAAACAAAGAGTGCTTCAGTATACGAGTAAATTTGATGATAGGTGAACAAATGCAGACTTCTTACGACAAACATTAATAAAATGAAAAAAATAAAAAGAACTCCTAGTCCAAGAGAAAATGGATAAAAGAAATTAGATGGGAACTCATGAAGAGATGTTGATGGCCTTATTGTCTCTCCCTCTCGTGCCCCCGTTATTTTTGATCCGAAAGTAAATCTGCAGCACCGTAATGAAACGCGTAAATTAATTATAATATTATAATCTGTCCGAAGAGAACTTGGAATAAAAATAATATAAAATTAGCCAAGAAGTAAAATATGTTATAGTTTATAATCGCTGGCTTGTGTTTACAATTCATTGAATTTTCCTACGTTGGGTGAGGACTCTGCTTAAGGCTATCGCAAGCAAAAACCAAGTTAGAATACGCTATTTTTGAGTGCTCTTTCTTAAATTACACGACTAATTGTTTTTTTGTTTTTTTGTTTTTTTTCAGAGTGTCGATATACCCGGATTGGGCTTTGGTCAATCGGATTATTATCCATACGTTTACTACAAAATAAATATTGATATGGTAGATTCAAAGGTATAGAATTAATAAATTTAGTAGTTGTTACCATTTAATTATTAGTCATTTGATGTAAAATGTACATGTTTTTTTCCCTCTCTTGTAAATTCCCAATCCCCGAACAACATAATTGCGATTGTCATTTTAATTCATGGAACTTTTGTCGTCGTTTTTTTCATTTTCAATTTTTTTCAAAATTACCGGGAAGAAAATTCAGTCTAATTTATGGCAGATTTATTTGTTTCGTAATTATTTTAAATTACAGTTAGTGTTAATTCCGCTCCAAAACAGAAAAAAAAATGGAACAAAAAACACGTGATCCAAAAGACGGCATTTGTAAAACTGATTAATTGTAATCGAGTAATTGGTCACATGTTTTTTGTTTCTCTTTTGGAACAGGGTAATGTAAAAGTATTGACAAAAGTGAACTCTCATACTGGAAAACTTCCTTTCTTACCTTTAACTTTGATTTTAAATGCTGAGCGTTCCACTCTTCTTTCCCCCCTTTTAAGTAGTATAATAAATTTTATATTTCGTTATTACCATGTGCGTATTTTATCATCTTAAGTCATTGTTTTTTCTTTTTTTAATATCATTATCGTTAATTCTTTATTCCAATTGTAATTTTGATTTGTGAATCGTTGAATTTTTTAGATTATAAACTGGGGGGAAAGCACGTGAAAAGAGTGCAGAAATCTTTCGAATAAAGTGAAGTATAATAATTATACGTGCTGCACTGATTTCTCTTTTATTTAGCTATCATATTCTGGTTTTATTTACTGGCTTAGCTGAAAATTGTTTTTCTCTTTCCGCTGTTTCAAATGTGTAAAATAATTTAAGATTTTTTTTTCTTTTTCTTGAACATTCCATCTTAAGACTATCGTATTTGGCAAAAAACATAAATTTACTTTTTATCTACGTCGGCTTCGTCTTTTTATTTAGGCCGTAGTATGAAGTACAACTCGTAAATTTTTCAGGAATTTTAGCTCAATCGAAACTGTGTTCAAGACGGGTATTTCTCTCTCCCAGGACAAATCTGAGGCAACGCCTACGTTAATACGTCCGAACAATTTTGGAAAAAGGACTGGATTGGACAAGAAGAAAAATCCCATCTCATTATTCATAAAACCCCGATAACTTTAGACTAATTGACTCACAATTAGTTATAAGTTTGATTTGCTATACAGAATTCTTTCTTCGTCGGGCTATTATTGGTCAATGATACTAATTTTCAAGCCATCCGCGATGACAGCGGAATAGAATAAACCATAAGAGGGTATTTATGTTGAAAAAGTTATCGCCTAAAATCCGGTTGGCATGAACTGAAATTTCAAAATGCACGCATCGGGCGGAAATTTGGATGGTAGGTTCCTCAGGCCAAAGTTGGCTGGAAATCCAACCAACGTCGAAAATTTAAACCAGGAAATCTAGCCAACGTTGGCTTGATTTCGCGACATCGAAAACAAAAATAACGATTTCAGAGAGGTGTCCGATATTACCCGCGTTCCAGCCGCCAAGATTTTTCTTTGAGGCCAAATATCTCGAAAATGGCCATTTTTCAGCAAAAATAAGCAAAATTTGGATCAATGATGCCCTTTCCCGAGGAACTTACTATCCAAATTTCAGCCCAATCCATACAGTCTAAAATTTCAGCTATTATCCAGCCTCGTTTCGTGTGTAAAAGGCTGCCCAAATGAGAGCCATCCTGTATGGTGCGGAAAATTTTCGAAAAAAATCTTCCAAAAGTTGAATTTTTCAGCACTTTTTGGAAAAACTTTAAAGCTGAATATCTCGGAAACGGCTGCAGATATCAAAAATGAGCAAAACCATACCGTTCCAGACTTCCTCTGTCCGAGACACATACTTAATTTTCCTCTTCGTTATGAGTCTCTGCTACTTTGAATTTCGGCTACAATTTTATACTTGTGTCCAGCTAAAATGGGATAGGAAGTACATTGTTGTGGTTCATAGACCAAAAGCAAAATTTACCTATCTGGGTGCACCTCATCGATGTACGATGGCTCATTACTAAACTATGTTATTTTCCAAAAATGTTTTCAAGAAACATGCGTTACAAGTAGCTCGGACTGGTATGCGATAATCGTTTATAATCAGCTAGAATAGAGTGAACTTTCACATCAAGCTCGGTTCATAATACGAAGAATTTCACGCTAATTTTGAAGACTTATTTATACATTAGCTATTTTGAAGAAGACACTACTGATTTTTAGGGATGAAAACTGCTAGAAAAAATTGAGGAAGAATTCAAGTTCGAAAGGGCAATTTGATAATTAAGTCTAGTCAAACCAGAAACAATTTTCGATTAACGTGTATAGGAAAACGAAATGGTGTTCGTATTATACATCGAATATATTAGTTTGAATATTATACCAAAAAAAAAAAAACTTATAAGTTTCATAAAACTAAAAACGAACGATATAATTACTCGACAATGAGAACATACTGTACAGTATACATTACAAAAAAAAAGACGTTCATTTTTGGCGTCGATTAAGTGATCGTGTGTGTTTTTTAAAAAAATTCCATTCTTAAACTGTCGAAATAGATACAACGAGAGAAATAAAAATCGCACGAATTTAATAAAGAAATGAGATACGACCAATTGGTTTAGAAAGGGTGTATAAAAATATATTCCAAGTTCAGTATTACAGTACCAAAATGAAAACAAACAAGTACGTCTAATCACATTTCAATTCCACGAGCATAAATATCGGGTATATTTAAAGGAAATATGTCTTTACACGGATTTGTTGTTTGGGGAGGGGGGGAGGGGGAGATAATCTTATTTGGAAATTCGCTTATTCGTGGCAAATAGCGTTCATGCGGGCCATCATTTTTTACAAAATCTTATTAAAACACCGAACTCGCGCCGAAGAAATTTGGTTTAGCGTTTTTTCGAATTTTTTCATTAATTTATTGTATTTTCCCTTTTTTCATATTTTTGGTAAGTTGGGCGAACAGGTGTTGAAACGACGTTCGTTCACTGATTTTGAAATTGAGGCATACCGTAGGCCATGGTCGCGGCTCCACTTTGGGCACTCTGAGGGGAGGTGCCGGTAGCACCGGCTGCAGCAGCCGCCGTGCCACTTTGAGTTTGTGGCCACGAACTGGAGTTGGATGGTACGGACAGACCGACGCGACTCACGTAACCGCTAGGCTGATAGCCGAACTGGCCGTAACCGTAACTCGGCTGCATTCCTTGATAGTACTGCCCCTGCATTTGACTACCCGCCGTCGAGTATGCCGCCTGGGGATACCAGTAACCCATTTGTTGATTGTACATGTTATACGAATACTGCATGGCCGCATTCGGTGAGTTACTGCCGAGCGACGAGCTGTTGGTCGGCAATGCAGTGCCCGGATCACCGGACTCCTTGCCCCAGAAACATTTGACGGATTGGCCGCCGATTTCGGTATTGTGGACCGCTTCGATTGCACGCGTCGCCGACTCTTTGTTGGAGAACTTGATGAAAGCGTAGCCCTTATCCTTGAAAGCGCGGATGTCTACGATGGTGCCGAATTGTGAGAATACTTTTTGCATCAATTCTTCGGACATGCCCTGCTGGAAGCCGCCACAATAGACCGTACAGTTGGTCGGACTCGACTGGTTGTAAACTTCGTCGTACGTAACCGGCTTGCTACTGGAGTTCTGCCTCGGGTTTACGGATCTGGGCGGCGGTGGCTTACGAGTCGACCAGTTGGTCCGGATGCTGCGGTTACCCAGCCACTGGCCGTTCATAGCGGCGATTGCGTTTTCAGCTTCCGCTTTCTTCACGAAAGAGACGAACGCATAACCTTTGGACTTGAGCGTTTGCGGGTCGCGAACAATACGACAGTTGGATATCTCTCCGAACGGCGCGAACGCTTCCTTCAGCGTTTGTGTTTCGATTTCGGGACTAAGATCGCCCACAAAAATATGATAATGATTGCTAGTATCGGTTTTAGGTTGGTTACCTGGCGATGTGGCCCAATTGACTTTCAATTCTTTATCTAAAAATATTCGCCTATTCATCGCTGTCAAGGCGGTACTGGCGCCTTCGTGCGAGACGAACTCGATGAAGGCGTAAGGATCATTGCCCGGCTCTCGAATCACTTTGCAACCGTTGATTTGCCCAATATTAGCGAATAATGTAGTCAGCAAATCTTCTGTAACGGATGGGTCTAAATTACCGACATACAACGTTCGAGGATGACTTTCATCGCTCATGGTTGAAATCTAATTCACTCGAAACGTCACGATCAACACGAATTGATGAGGTGATCGCATGTAAATCGAAATTTGATAACTGATATTGTATTACCAGTTAGTATTTATCACGCACTTACGATGGAAATGAAATAATTACCAAGCAGAAGATTTTTAACCGCATAATATGCACTTCGAGTACTTTATAGTAAAATTATTGATTGACAACAACACACGAAATCAGCTAAAAGCAGTTTAACGAAGTGAATTTGTAATGATGATGAGACGTACTGCTTTGACCTTAAACTATGTAATACTGGACCGCAATACTTTTTCTTTACTGTGACCTTGTGATCCATTATAATACTGGACCACAGCGAGATCGATAATAGTGCGCTCTCGAACCAAATTACCAAAACATAAGCCCGAGGAGCCCGAGCCATATACGGAATACGGACATACATACCTTTCACTTTTTTATAAGACTTCGTTGTTCGTTCGTTCTTTGTCACGTGACTTTATTTACCTCTCTTGAGACTGAGAGTTGAGATAGATATGTAGAAATATAAAAAGAGCAAGAGTACTTGAGCAACGACGATACGATTTTTCAGAATTTTCGCTAGATTTTTGCTATTTTTCGCCTTTTCCGTTTTGTGGGATGAACTACGAAGTTTCGTACAATCTGAAACGAAAATTTTTTCAGTTTTTGAATTACTGTTTCGTCTCTAAACAATGTAAATCATGTTGAGATTAAGTTTAGATTCATTCAAAACTCCAGCAAAAATTTCAACCTACTCGTAATATATATTCGCAGTATGCCAAGACCAGTTGATTGCTTTCTATCTGAAAATCAATGCGATAGTAGTAAGTTGGGACTTCATACTAATCAATCAACGGTTAACCTTTAAGATGATTCGAAAAAGAAATATTACTAACAATGGTCTGCCTCTCTTACTGTATAGGTGTAGATACAGATACTGAAGACAGAAAATTGAAACCATCAAAACTACGCAAGAAAAGAGTAACTGAAGATTTGAATAATGTTTTGGACTCAACTTTTCTCAACGACGAAGGAAATAATTTTCCTTCAGATGTTTCTAGTCAAAAGTAAGTTCCATATTATTCGAATTCAGAATGGATAATCTAAAAATGTTGAGAATCCGAATTAATTTCATACTGCTCTAGTTGCTCTGTAATTTCAAATGATTTTCAAACTGAATACTCGGATATTTCGAATAAGGTTGGTGAATCCCCTCGACAAAATGCTAAAAAGAAAAAGACGAAAAATAAAGATGATGAGGATGGCTGCTCAAGTGAGGAAGAACGCTGGTTACATGCTATTGAGTCTGGGAAACTGGATGAGGTATTGCAGTCATCTATATCTTACTGTTGAAGATGGTGTGATATCATTTCGTCATCTAAGAATTTTCATATCGTCGTGTTACAGGTGGACGATGAACTGAAGAAAATTAAACCAAAAGATCCAAAATTGATGACTGCTCGACAAAGAGCCATGCTAGAACGTAAAACAGATAAAGATGGAACAGAGCAGTTATTATCGTTGCCAAGTGGTATAGCATTTTCCTCTAACGTTATTCTGAAAGTCAACTTTCATTTTGGCGTGTTTTTAAATTAATTATACGAGTACTTTCATTATTTGCCAGGTTATCGTGAAAAGGTTATAACTCCGGAAATGTTGGAAGAAAAAGCTAAGAAACTACAAAAACGAAAACAATTAGCCGATGAAAAACGGGAAAATGATAAAGTATTTAGAAAAATTCATGATTTTTTCTTGTCCGACTTGATAACTGCTATTTTATTATTTCTTTATATATTTTTAGAAAAAAACTATGGAGCGTTTATTGAAAAAATCCGAAAGCAAAAGTGTCAAAATTGGTCAAAAACAACGTGGTTTCAAAAAATCAGTCCCACATGTTATCTATATGAGCAGTATTAATATGAATTCTGTATCAATGCCACCCAATGTACCATTTCCGTTAGATATTCCATGCAGGTTTGTGCACATATTTCAATGTATCCAGTTGTAAGCATTTCACAAATTTTGTACGACCGAAATTATGCTTTTTTTATGTTACATACTCTTCTTTTCATCTTCATCGCTCAGTCTATCATGATTTATGAATTTAATATCATTCAGCTATTTGTACGTCGTAATTTTCAGATGGTTAAAATAAAGTAAAATCGAAGATGCCGTAAAAAAAATGTTAATTCAAAGAAAACAGTGAGAAAAAAAGACTTGAATTACGTATGTGCTCCAAGCGATTAAACTTGATCCTAACGAAATTTGTGAAATGCAAAATCGACTCGGTCATTCAGTTTGAAATAAGAAAACAAAGACGTTCTTTATAATTGTTGTAGAAAAATAAAATCCATGGTGTTCTGTGGACGTGAAGGTTGTGGAAATCTAAAACGGTATTCTGTTTCCAAAAGTGGCATTCCTGTTTGCAGCTTGGCCTGTTACAAAGCCGTTGGGAACTGAATTATTCCCTTTCAGATGTCGAGGCATTCTGGACTGTGTAAGGTTACTCATCACCGTTTACACAGCCAACATTTTTCTGCATGTCTCACCGTATAATTTCGGGATTGAATGAGAAATTTGGCCGCTGGTTTTATTGAACTATAAAATCGATCATAATAAACCGTCTTTATTCGACACCGCCATACATGGACATCAATTCTAAAAAGTTCTGT
Source organism: Parthenolecanium corni (assembly GCA_038050395.1). NCBI lineage: Eukaryota > Metazoa > Arthropoda > Insecta > Hemiptera > Coccidae > Parthenolecanium > Parthenolecanium corni. The sequence goes on along the minus strand of JBBCAQ010000034.1, from coordinate 855,594 downwards.
AAACTAAGTTTTGAAGACTACAACCTAGAGCAACATTTTTAAAGAAAGGAGGAGTGAACTCTAATATTTCTGGCTCTTTTTATAGAATGAGAATACAAAATTGGCTCAGAAAAAGAAAGATCCGCACCGTTGGAACAAAAAGTTGAATGAAGTTAAATGTTCCTTATTTACATTGATGGAAATGAAATTTCTAGTTTGTACTCGTATTTGTCTCTCTCGGCCTAAGTGATCATTTAATTCGATACGAAATTCGCGACGTTGATCCTGATGCAAAAATATACACTTATCACCACCTATCTGGTTCTACCTGTTGTGAATTTTCTCGAATTTCTTTGTACACTGCATATTTTCAAAGCTTAAAATTTCTTCCCAAGTGGGAAAAATAAAACGCTGTCAATATTTGAAAGATTATTTTCAAATTACAATAAAAAATATCCTCTAGTTTGGCGTCTTTTTTTTTCTTCAGATTATTTATTCGTACTTTTTCTCAAACTAATAGCTACTTTGAAAGTTCTTAAAAATGACGGAAGATTGTAATCCAGTTTCGACGCGAGTGTAATTATTCTATTTTTTAATCAACGTCAACATTCAACTCCACAAAATGTAAGTCAAAAATGAGATAATACTCGACAAGAAACAGGGTCTATCAGATTGGATTTCAAAGTAATTGTGCAGCGCAATGTCTAGACTATAAGAAGTAGAATTGGTAAGATACGAGTCGAATTAACAATGTTGATAATTACTTTAAAAAATCAATTTTAATAAGAAAATAATGTAAACATACACGTATAATGTGATCCTGATGATTTTCGTAGAAAGTTTTACACAAAAACAGATTCACTGAATAGTACTCCCATCAAGAAGTAACTTGATAAATGGGTACGAATAAGGCCAGCTCAAGTAGAATAATTCTTAAAATTATAAGAAATGCTGCCACAGCACGAACGAAAATATGACGCAGCAGAGGAAATGAAAAAATTATGTACGATGTACCAACCATCGTATCACTTTTAAATTACGATGTATTATAAATTCGACATCATGGTGGAATCCTGATGACCGAATTCCCATAAAATATTTGCAGCCAACTTCTGTATGCTCTCATTGTCGCCAAGAAATAATTCGGTCAGTAACGGAATAATTCGCTGAGAATGCATAATGTCTCGATTAACTGGATCACGAGACAATATTTGAAGAGCACCGATTGACCCTTCAATTATTTCCTCGAGCCGTACTCCTCCTTCCAATAAATTATTGGCACTACCGCAATTTTTTTGCTGCAAAATTCGAAAATTTTAGTAAGAAAATTCGTAACGAAAAATGAAGTACAAATTATAAGTTACGACTAACTTTGCGCATTTCGTTAACAGTGAACGTAAGTAGATTGCCAAGATGATGAACAGCTGAGTGTTCTCGCAGCGTTTCTTGATTAGCCGAACACAAGGCCAGATTGCGAAGTAAACCGATCACTGCTTTGATTAGTGGCCAGCCGGAAGACGGTTTAAGTAAATTCATAATGACGTCGATGCCGAAACACAGCCTTACTTCATTTTGGGCAGCTTCTGATTCACAATGACGTGAAGTGACGTGACGTAAAGCGCATACCTAAGAAAAAACTCAAATTTCAGAACTTGCATGTTCCATAGGATCAAGTTACCATTTTTGTGACCACTTCGGAAACGACGACTTGGTTGAGATAATTACTGGATGTTAAGATTCCTACTCGCAAATCAATTATGCTCGAGCATACGAGTATAAATTTATTTTCACGCAAAATTGAATCATCGACGGAGGTATTGTTTCAACCAACAATTCGATTTCAGGATAAAATTCCCTAATTGACCCATTAAGAAAACGAGGGTGTTAACCCATAAAGGATAACACGAGCTAATGTTGATATAAATTATGATAGAAGAGAATTGAACAGCTATTCCCATAACTGAAAATTCATACAGTTCTTGTCGCCTCAAAATTAGTGAGAATAAGTTACTTCTTACAGGTCAGCAAATCGGAAAAAAAAAATAAAATTGCGATGCGAATACCCATAATTCCATTTTAGGGTGGAAAAGTTTAAAAAATTCTCAACTGTGACTGTTAATATAAAAGATTCATCCCTTATATTTTACAAAAGATCTGAATAGTACAAGTCTAACTGAGAAAGATCTTCTCATGATACAACTTGATATTACTTTGGTAACTTACCGCTGGTTCAGTGATTTTTTCGCAGCTACCAGCAACGCTAATAGCTCTAATTAAAGCATCAATGCCTCCAGCTTGACATACAGTCAGCTTATTCCGTTGATTATTACAAGTCATATTACATAGAATGCCGGCTGCACAAGTCACAATGTACTCATCTCCACAATTTAAAAATTGTACTACGGCGTTTAATAATTCTTCAACGCCTTCGATTTCAGTTGCTGCATCTGAAAGGTTACGTAATGTCCACAACACTGTCCGCACAAGGCGCGGACTGGCTACTTTTGCATAGTCAAGGTGCGTAGCCAAAGCTTGCATACCACCCGCATGAACAATAGCTTGTTTGTTGCTCGAACAGGCAGATAAGACTGAAAAAAAAAAAAAATTCAAGTACAATGCAAGCAATGTAGTGATAGTTGAAAAGAACTAACAACGCTCACCTTTCAATACTTTGGAAGTCGTCCACAACAGTTTTTCGTAGTGATAAGTACGCAAAATACGAACCAGTTCAGCTGGTCCATTTGAAGCCAAAATAACGAGTTTGTTTTGCTCATTACCATAGGCTAATGAATACAAACAATCGGTCACGATAGTTAAAAACTTGACGTTATCTTTTCGCAAAAGAGATACCATTTTTTGAAGCCCTCCAGCTTCGCAAATCGCCATTTCTGATCCTTTTTTGAATAATAATAAATTATGAATGGCTACGAGAGCGACACTTGACGTTCTGTAAAAGAAAATAGATTTCATTTCAAATAACACGGTGCGTTTTTCAGAAATGATGGGTAAATCGAGATGCTCGTTTCTTAATAGAAGAAGTAACGTTTTGGTTAACGTGGTACTATGCCCATGAAACAATGTGGCACTTCATCTAATCGATGAATAAAATACGAGTAAATTAATGGTACAAATACGAACCCAAGACATTTGACAAGTGCGGGAATACCATCATATTTGCAAATATGTTCGAGACCTTGCGGCGAGTAGGATAAATTATGAAGAGTACCAGTAGCTGCTCGAATAGTTTCAAAGTCGTTAGTCGTCGAAAGGATACGCACCAAAGCTACAACCACCTGAAATTTAAAAAAATTTTGTACAGATGGATAATATAAATTTTTCCAGAAAGTACAGTTTCAAATGAGTAAATGACGAAAGAATTTAGATAATCCGAGCAATAATTATTCATTTAAAAACGAAGCATGGATCTGAATCGTTGTGTAAAAGAGGACCGAATATTCTAAAAATATGAAAAAAATAATAATAAAATGTAAGTTGATATTTTTTTCATCAAATCTCAATTTTTGAAAATTCAAAGCAGAAATTCAGAGATCAACTAAGGTGGCAACATGAAGCCAAAAGTTTAACGTGCAAGTTATTACTTCATAGGCCATAAGGTGTCGATGATTTCAACGAAAATTAATCGAAAGTATGTACTAAAAATTTTCAAAATAATATTTGTACAAATAGGTTTAATATTTAATGACGATATAGTTAATCGGGAGTTGGGAAATTTTACCTCATGATTACTTGCAAGAGCACTGGAATCTTTCTCGCAAATTGAATTACCGGACATATCTGATGAAAGTGACTACAAGGGAAAAAATAGAGTGCACGAATAAAATAAGTATACATTAAAATTGAAGCGATTTGAATAAAAAACATTTCATACCTCAGAGTCGTTCGAATTGACGCCTCTATGAGCTTCTTTTTCAGCAGATAAATTGTACAAAACACTGACACACAATCTTGTTGTATCTACGTCAATGAAACGTGAAAGCCAGCACATTAAAACTGACAGGATCTAAAAATCAGGACTTCAATTAGCGCTAAAAATTCATAACAATTTTCAAAGCAGGACGAACATTATTTTTTACCTTGGAATTATTCATACTAATACAACCTTGTTTGTCTTTAGAAATTTTAGATAATATTTCTAAAATTTTTCGGACACAGTCTAAATTATTCGTATTGGATGCCGACTGTATCAACATGAAAGGCAACTAGAACAAAAATTAAATATCATCTTAATGAGTTGAACAATTAATTCGAATCACGTGAGCACCGACTCTTTGTAACTTAGCAAATAACATTTTACTCAGTTGACATAAATGAAATTTCAATAGAAATATTTGTAATACAATTTAAGAAATACTGCACGCGTGCCGGTTTCGTTTGTAAACTACGAAGTTTTTTCTCTCAACTTCCAAATTCAGAAAAAAGAAACATCGAATTGGAAAGAAAAGACAGAACTTACAAGTCTAAAAAAAATTTTATGGTCATTGTAGTCTAAGTCATCAGTCTTTCGACCAGTTTAATCAGATTCTCCATGCTTTTTGGTTTAGGAATAAATTCTTCCATGTCCGCGGAATTTTTGACGTTATAACTCTAATAAGCAAACACAGTTTTTTATTTATGACTTTTTTCTACTATTTTGTTCTTTCTTCATTTCAGATGATTTTGAATACACATTTTCGCTTCTACTTTTGCAGAAACTTTCTTAAATTAATAATATTTATCCACTTAATGCCTAGTATTTTTCTACAGCGCGTTTCCTAAAGCGTTTGTGTCTGTCATTTTTCAAGTACATAACTAAATCAATTCAGAAATTTCAAAACTTCAGCCGATTATAGTAATGTAAAAGAATAAAAATTTCAATCGTAAGTGCGGGTCGACCAAAGTAGAAAAAAAAACTGAATACCTTTTAGACTTATTTTGAAACAAGAATTTTGTAAAAATACCTCGGGAAAATTCGCAATAATATTTGAGCAAGCTTCCTGCCAAGATAAAATGTAATGTATGATTTCACAGATGGTAGTCTTTGTTTTCAAATCGTCACTGATGCTTACGATGCGTATCAAGGTTGGAATTATCTGTGAAACAATTAATTATTACTACTTTTATTTCAATTCGATTGACGCTAATTTTAGTAATACTACCTCGGGCTTATTTAGAACAGCGTTGCAACAAGTTTGTGCATTCCATGACACGACATTCAGAATATTGATTACAGTTCGAGTTATTTCCACATCATTACAATTTGAAATTGTTCGGATAAGCGCGGTAAAAATCTGAAAACAGATTCTTCCTCTACATTTTCTGTTCACAAGTACATCCTTAAAATGACAAAACAAGTCTTACTTCTGGATTATTCGTTATTGCGGCATTCGATGTTTCTTTTTTCGCCAATTGTAGAATCATTTGAGCTGCTTGATGAACTACTACTAAATCCTCATCACAAATCAGTTTAATAAGATTCGGAATAGGATTTTCCTGCGCAAATCAAAGGGTGAGAAAGTTTTTTTTGCAAAGACATAACATTCTACATGTGTACAGTGTAGACACATACTTGCTCTGTTCGATAACAAGATTGATTTTCAACGATTGCATCGAATACAGCGGAGGAGTCATCGATTTGCATCCGAGTTTCTCCAAAATTTTGATCAACTCCTTCAAAGAACAATAGCTATCAAACTCTAACATGGCAATAAAGAAAAACAGAGGAACTTCGAACTTACCAACGAAGGCATTCTGTTCAACGTATTCCAATAAATCGAGATCGTCATATTCGCCATAAACAGTCGGGGTTGTAGTTCCTATTTCAGATATTAGACCACCAGTATCAACGTTTGAAACGATGCCTGAATCTTCCATGAAAGCTTCGTCAGATTTATTCATCGACGTTACTGAAATTGAAAAGATATTGAGACTATCTCGTAAATTAAGTTAATAGTGAGTATGTGCAAAAACCACTCACTTGTTGCCGTCGAATCGTTTGGAAATTCCATGGTGGCGACGAGAACAAGAAATTATAATCAAATTAAATACCCATCCTATGAAATCCCAGATGAGGTTGAATTAAAATTATTATTCGGATGAGTACACTACAGTTTTTTTATCTTATTTATCAAAGAATAATTCGACTTAAATGAATCACTTGGTCGAAGTTCTGAAAACGATATTTGTTCAAGAGATCAAAATATTGAAACGGAAACGATTAAATTAACAAATTCATAAAATTAAGGTAAGTAATTGAATGAAAAGCGAGAATATAGAATATTTACTAAATACTATACCATCACAGGCTTCATTAATCATATTCTCATTCCATTCATCATCATCATTATCATTAATTTTCGTCCAAAGGGCGTTCAGAATGAATCACCTGCCTCCATGGATAAATCGAAGGATCGACTTTCAGTTTCATCCACAGAGTTCATAAAAAACTATATAGTTGAGTTGATTTGATTCACAAAATCACAGCTAGTTAGCGCATCTAGCGGCAGTGGTCAAAATCTCAGATATTCCAGGGCGTATGTTTGAGAAACGTTTTTTATTGGTCGGACTCGGTTCTCTCGTTCGGTACCTTCCGGCAATCGGCTATCGGCAGCGGCACGCTCTGGCGGCTCTGGTGAGTGGTGAATTAGTTTGGCGAGAATGATTTTGTTGTGTCTTTTGGTTTTGTCGGTTTTGTCTACGTTTTTTGGCCGAGTCGAAGTACTGGGTACTTCTTACTTTTATATACAACTCTGGTTTATATAGTCTGTTCCAAATAAGCATGGATGAACACGTGACTTACTACTCAATTACTATTGGTTAGTTGTTCAAATAACGTTTTTTCATTCGAGTATTCAGTCACGTGTTTATCCTTTCTTTTTTTGGGACGGGACATACCACTTCTCGTTTTACCGCTAGCCGCTAGGTCATTCTTGTGTTTTTTTTTTGTTGCATAAAAAATAAAATTAAAATAGGCCTTAGGCTCAAGGTGAGCTAGGCTAGAAGACTGAAGAGTGGTATAATCAGTATGAAAAACTCAGTGTGTATTGCAAAAATTTCATGGCGGAATTTGCTCAATTTGTTTGGTAATTAATAATTACGTTGCTGGTATATTCGTTCATGGTGTTGGAATATTTATTTTATTAATTTCAATTATTTACTCGATTATTTTGAACCGTCATAATTGACCAAAATTAACGATGATGGTGACTTTTTTTGTTGTTCGCAAGAAATAGGCGCGGAAATGTGAGTTTCTCATGATGCATTTTTGCGTTTCCGGTAAGATCGCACGGCCAAATAAATAATGTAATGCGAAGTGTTTATGGGACAAGGAACAAACTGAATTGCGTTGGGAGCCCCGAAAGGTAAAAATTATTTCAAATCGTTTAATAGTTAATAATTATAACCCAAAATCATTCTGTATACATGTCCGTGCTTCAAGTGTTGATTCGTTCAGTTCCGTTAGGGGTGTGTGTCGATCGTTTTGCGAAATGCAAAAGTAACATCGTGGGTAAATTTTCGCGATTGCAGTTTTTTTTTTCATATTTCACTAATTTTTTTCGCATACTCTTTTCGTGTGATAAAATGGTTGCACGCGAAACTTTTGCGCATAAATTAGTTTTAGTTTTTCGCGTGGTTCTCTCGTAAATGATTTGAATTTAATTTTCAAGTTCTGAATGTTATTTTTGTTGTCAATAACGCTGCAACTGTATGTGAGTAAGTTGATTAGGATAATTTGCGTACTAGTGTACGGGTGCACTACATTGTGCAGATTTGAAAGAAACAAATTAGACATAATATCGGTGTAAACTATTGATTCTGGTTTTTCATTATCGTTATAGTTATGAGAATCGTGGTATTTTGTATTTGTTATCATTCTATGTCAGGTGCAGGATTTGTTTACCTTATCAAAAGTTCTCTGGGATCGTCGTCAAAGTTGCCTTGAAGTTCCCTTTCGTAGCATTTTAACCCCGTGAATTTATCGGAAGTGTTTGAGAAACTTTGTGGCAGCTACAGGAAAGTCTATTCGTGTCGCTTGTCTACATCATTCCTCTTTGATGTGTCAAACATAACCTACCTCAAGGATAATCTGAGGTACTTACTTGGCTTGCTAGTTATCACTTTCCAGTGATACAGTATTACTTAACCCAGTACTTACTTGATACTTCGGTAATTAATTGATGGCACCACTGTTTTTCAGTTTTTTCAATTTCGGCGTCTTTATAATTATCAGTTAGATGAAACTACTTGAAATCATTTTGAATTTTCAATTTTTGTTGTAATATCAAAATCCAAAGCGTAGAATATTTGCATTCAGCAATAATTTAACCTTCTACGACCAAACTTTACTTTTGAAACGAAAGGTGCGTTCCGAAATGTTCCAATGTGTCCTGTCAAAACATTTTTCTCCCAAATCATTTAGAAGTAACTCGAATTTGTTTTGAATAAGTTACCATTGACTTATAAAAATGAGATTCATAGAAAAACTGTCCGATATAGGTACATTTAACTTGAAATGAAGAAAAAGTGAACGAAAATTAGGTAGGTACCATGATATATCAACTATTATTTTATCGACTGAGGATGTTAGGGTTATATTTCCATTACATAAATCTTTTGAATAAATGCTCATCATGTATTAAGATGAATCTTTTCTTCTTCTGACCAATCTCCTTTGAACCACTAGGTGTTCTGAATTTCTTTTTGTTTCTCTTTTTACATTACTGCAATTTGTCTGTGGTACTGAAGCAATTGAAAACAGTTTATTGAATAGAATTTGTTCGAAATCATATCGTATTTTCTATTGAAAAGATCCTTTTCATGTTTCTAACCAAATCTATTTCAAGAGAGATACCAATAGACATAACACAAATTGTATAACTTTGATCTACTGAGTGTAGAGGTATGGATAGTGGATACATATGAATTATTTAGTGCTAATCATCAAACAATATCTTCGTTGTAAATGTTTATTTTATCAAGCTTCAGAAAATTAGGTGTTGAGACATCCTTCTTCTACAATGTCCAGAAGAGTTTGAATCAATAGGATAAAAACTCACGGCATGATTGGAATACTTGAAGTTTTGAGTTTGTGAAAGTTGAAATACACGCTGGAGTTCAAGCATTAATTGAAGCGTTGCCTGCATGAATGAAATAAGGTCTAAGGAGAATGATAGAATGATGAAATATGTTTTGTGTGGTGATAGTGCCTTCATACATATACAGGGTGTTCCTTCGCGAGTTCACCTCCGAACAACTGCTTATAGAACAATACAAGTTACATTCATGTATGATAATTTCTATACCCTGTGGTTGTTAGCGGCTGTATAATGTTTGAATCATTTATCCCTGACCGACTCGATGAATTATTTTTTTAAATTCGTTACTATGATAGTGAAAAACCGCCAGTTTGCGCTATTATTTTGTAAATATGTAATTTCTTCGTGTCATAAATCAAAGCAATTGAAGTGAGCAGAGAAAAATCATTTTTGAAAGGTTTGTTTCAATGAAGTTTTTATTATTCGGCAATTCGCCACAGATTTGGTAAAAAAAAAAAAAAAAGGTGAACTTTGAAAAATAATGTTGAGCACTTAGTGCACTTCGGAATCTGGTTTCATTCCATGGTTGATGCGCTTAGGTCACTTTGAGATAGAGATTGTGCCCTAAGCGTATTTTGGCACAGATATGAGTAAGTGCACTTCGGAATCTGGTTTCATTCCATGGTTGATGCGCTTAGGTCACTTTGAGATAGAGATTGTGCCCTAAGCGTATTTTGGCACAGATATGAGTATTGCAGAATATAACTGATTCTCTCAGCGCACTTTGGAAGCAATGAAAACATTTATTTTCAACTTTTTGATCAACGTTACAAAATGAGTCAAACACTTCGTCAAAATTTCAAAGTAACATTATCGAAAGAACCTTCATATATCATCTGTGAAATTATAGAAATGAAAGGAGAATAAAAAATTTCAAATAAAGGAAAAAAGATCGCCAAATTAAAATGGAAAAAAAACTATAGAGCGTTCACAAATGACGTCAAATTATTCATTACTTTTCACTGGTTGGAATTTATCTTCAAAATGATTGGTGGATAACTGGATGTATGAGAAGTTGGGTAATAGCTGATTGATAAATGATCGATCCCCATCAGTGAGATGTAAACAAAGGAATATTCTGTAATTTACTTTTTACTTGTGGAAATTGGTCTTCAAAATGATTGGTGGATAATTCGATACGTGATGAATTTGGTGATAAGTGATTGGCTAATGACAACTGTCCACCAGTGAAAAGTAAACAAGAAAGTCTCTATTCTCCATTCAACTTCAAAATAAGAAATGTCATGCAAAACCTTCCTATTGTTGACTAGGGGATTCTATTGACCCCATCTCATTGATGAATAGGATCAGAACATATTTTAGGCGGAAAAAAATTCTCAAGTTTGAAGGAGGAGATGAGAGGTTAACTAATAGAAAACGTAAGCCAAGACCTATTATTTATTTCCAATTGCAGCTTCTTATCTTTATTAGCGCCTGAGATATGTAGCTTCAAGCTTGTCAAAGTTGAAAAGTTATTCCATTCACCCAATTGGACGTATTCTAAAATTTCTTCTTTGATTCTGAGCCAACGTGTCTTGAATCGAATGCAATTTTAAGTGATCGATATTACTATTGAACAGTATAGAGTAAAAATTTGTTACATTCATTACAAGCGTTTTGTTATTATGACTCGATGATGAAATATTTTGTGCCTTTACGCCCGAGAACTTATCCAAGTTCAATGAAAGGATTGTTCAAACTTAGTTTGAGCTTTTGAGCCATTTTTGTAGTATTTCGGAGCCAGTAATAACCCTTCCCTCGAGAGAGAAAGAAAAGGTTTTTCAAGTTATGAAATAACTGAAAATTGATAAATTAATGCAATTATGTATTTATTAAAAAACATTTCTGCTCTTATGTAAACACGTTTGGTTTCTTGTAATTATAATTGCTCATGATGGAAAAAGCAGATTACATTTCTTTCAGTACAGGAAAAATCTTCGATTATGAAGTTTCTACTGAATTCTTGTCTAGATGCTTGAGAGAGGCTATGGTTTTCGTGATTCTTGGTAACTGTTTCCTTTCAGAGATTGTGTTTATTATGGCAAATAAGTTTATGAAAAGTTGATGGGTTTAATTTTTATAATTATTTTACACTAGAAATACCAGGTTTTACTCGATTACTCAAAGGACCAGGTGGTGTCATATATGACACCACAAGAGTTACCTGAAAGGATCAGGTGGCGTCGTATGACACAAGTCAGGAGTTCTCAAATTATTTGTCCTTTGAGAAGTCCATTTCAAAATTTTGAGTGGTGTCGTATATGACACCACCTGGTACTTCTAGTGTTACCGAATGTTCTGTGATTTGTGTTTTCGTGCTTTCCTGCCTTTCGTTAATCATAATCATTTTCCTCGAGTAATCCAAACAAATTAGCCCAAAGGAATTGAGTTTTCTTTCTTTTTTCCTATTTTCGTCGCAAAGTTGGAGAAACAAAGGCAATGTTGAAAAATAACGAATGAGATAATTGACGGTCAAAGGCACAAATTCAATGATGCGATATCACGTGATCATATTAATCGTGTGAGTGTGTGCTGTTACACGAATTCGGTAATTTTGCAGATAGACATCGACACCACGTATTTTCTCTCTCCTTCGAGGCTTCGATGCTAGTTTTCGGGTCGTTGCAATCTTGAAATTTATCAAAATTCTGATAACCGAAATGGGCTCGAAAAAGAGTCACGAATTAATTAATGATACATAATGAGAGGATTACAGACTCGTGCGCTCCTCCTAATGAGTTGAGACCCACGTCTTATTAAAATTGATAAATTCTTTGACAAATTTTATTTCTAATTCATAAAATTGTTTCTGTCTTTTGAGAACGCTTGGCTTCGAATTTGAACACGACGTTTAACCTTAAATGCACCTACCTTGGTATTTGAATCGGTTTCTCAATGTTTTATCTGTAATTCCGATACAATTAGAATCCTTAGCTGCTTTCATTCGTGCTGTTCAGGTCCAGTCGAAGTGGACCTATTATGATTTTTCCAAGTAATGCTCGTAAAATTCCCATTTGTATATTTTTCTAAAAGTAGTATAATATTGGAAATTTAATTAGCTGTATCTTTTTTTTTTTCTACTCCGATGACCTTAAAAATTGCTAAAATGCCCAAGTCTTGACCTTTATTTTCTACTCTGATGATCTAACGACCTCTACAAATTGAAAAAATTCACAAGCGAAAATATATTTTTGGTTCTTGAACTTACTTTTAGCAACAAGTGTTGATGAACCTGTTGATCAACAGATCAAGCTTAAAAGAATGTAAAAATCAAAAAATCCATAATTATTTTAACCAAAAGTGAATTTTTTAAATTTCCGCGCCTGAACAGTTTTTTCCATCCATCTAGCAACACTGATTGCACCTAATCTGGGCCATAGTTGAAAGTTGAAACATGCATCCATACGAAGATATGAGCATCTTTTTGAGGAAGCCCTGCCCTCCGCCTCCTCCACTTGTAAATATTATTTCATTCGATGATTCAATTTGTAAATAACCTCTGGTGTGGTTGATAATTTGAAATTTGAAAAACTTTCAAGTTCAATAATTCTCGTTCAGTTCGCCTCGTTGTTCGTCACGTTTTCGCTTTTATTCATTCTGGTTGCGTGATTTCTTGCCGCTATTCAGTGCACTTCGAGAGAAGGATATGAGGAACGAGCGGGGAGCGAGGGCGCCGATTCGAAGAATAAATGACCTTAAGAAGCGTAGCGTAACCTCCGCTTTGCAAACGCCAAGACGAAAACATTATTATAATAAAAAGGCGGCAAAAAAGCTGGCATATGTAGGCACTCGGATCCAGTTACTTGCAAATTATTGTCGATGCCAGTACGAGTACATATTTTATTATTATAATCCGTATAATCTGCGGGTATTCGGCAACTGCGCGGACACGTCAATTCGAAGTGGAAGTGCGTTGCCGGTTGGTTGGATTTTTAAGGGTGCGCGAGAATAAAGAATGCCTAAATTAAAAGAGAGAAGAAGAAAAAGAAGAAGAAAGAAACTAGTGCCTTTTTTTCGTACTTTCGCATTCTTTTTTGATTGGTACCCTCTTTCATTCATTTTTCTCCCCATTTCTTTCGCGCTTTAAAAAAGGAGAAACAAAAATAGGAGTAACGAGAGAAAGAGAACAGAATCCGGCCATTTTGCTGCACGGCCTCAGTAGCTACGGTTTTGCAAAATCAAACGCTCGACGAGGACCGAAACAAAGAGGCGAATCTCTGAGGGGGTCTTCAACTCGTTTCCGCCGCGTAATCGAGAAATTTCGTTCAGTTTATGACCGGTTTGGGCCGCGTACTCGGCGAAACTTGTTTTTTCCCCCCGCTGAAGCGTGTTGAAAATTTTCATCCCTTCTAAAATTGGGTTCCGTGCGCTCGACCGTTGACTGCTTTCGTTTCTGAAAATGGGTCAATAAACTGATTTTGGTGTGAAGCAAAATTCAAAATTTTGGCCAAAATGTTAACCTCTTTTCTGTGATAAACTATGACTTGGTTAAAAATAGCAGTTGCGCGTCAATTTTATTCTCGTATCTTATTGGTTATTTACACTAACTTACAATCGCATAAGTTTTTCAAGGATAGACATTTGTGGGAAAAAATTTTAATTTGATGCCCTGTCTCGGAGAAGAAAAATTTCTAGTATTTTTTGCACAATATGAAGGCATTTCATTTCTACTTCTTCGCCATCAGGGCAATTACCGTGATAATGTAAGAAGGTTTTAGAGGTATGAATTTTTCGACGCTGAAAAAATCGAATGCAAATTGACGGATGTTGGAAAGAAATAAATTAAAAATCACTAATCATTATCTGTCGGATAAAAATTATCTAAAGCTCACTTCAGTAACTTCATTGGAGGATTTTCAAATGCGTGAAGGCCGTTTCTGCAAACTTGGGATGAGAAAGTATCGAAATGTTATAATTTAATAGTGACGGATCTCGGTTATTTCTCCTAGAAATCTGGTGTATGATGTTCGTTTGTAAAATATTAATTTTATTCGCCCGTATTTTCAACGATGATTGTTACAAATGAACTTTCAAATTGCATCGTAACCATTAATTTTTTCTCATCGATTAAAATCGTCCGAATGATGACGATTAAATTGTAATATGCCGGATAAACGGAATTACAAACAAAAGGTGAAATAAAGAAACTAATGAGAACTCGGAACCTAAACCGCAGAACTTACTCGTCGAGTGAATTCTAAAAGCACACAACTCAAGTTCTCGGGTTTAATCGTGAGTTGTTGTGTAGTGAGTAGTGGCAAAAAGAACAACCAATTAAGAAAACTATTTACGTATTTTTTCAAATAGAACAGACATTTCAAGAACTTTTTTGAAAAATCGCTAATAGTGCGGAACTTTTTTACAATTAGAACGAACCTATTAAGGTTGTTCTTGTAGACTCCAAGGTGCCCTCGATGTAGTCGAAAAGTAGTCACTCCTTCCCGTCTTGTCACACTAATCGATACTTACTAGTACATATATTGTTGATGAATGTGAATTTCACTTTTCTGTTTTTGCAATTTTAATATGAACCGAGTGTAGTACCTGGTCCGAACGTTCTGTGATAGCTCGGTTCCCCCAAATTTGATGTCCGTCAGTCAACTCGCCACTCGGTATGAGCCGAGCGCCAAGCGTTCGTTGGTCGTCATTTTGCGCCAAGCATGAAACCGGGGAACGGAACAAAAAAAATTGGAAAACAAAAAAAAGAGAGAGAGGTGAAGAAGAAGAAGAAGGAGGAGGAGGAGAGGAGAAAAAAGCAAACGTAAACAAGCTTTTTCTGGTGCGCATCGCGGGACGGGGACGGGAATGGGTGTGTGCATTCGCATGTTTCACTTTTGCGACGCTAACTCGGCTGTTGTGTGGCGCAGGGGGAGAGGGGGGCTGAGATGGCGCGTGCGTTTCGCATAGCTACAGAGCTGCGTTGCGGCGACGACAAAGACGTCGACGTCGACGATTCCAAAGTTGGTCCATCGGCTGCGAGCTGCGACTGCAGTTTGCCGGCACTGCCATTCTGCCATCTTGGCAGCTCGCTGCAGCGGCTGCGTTACGTTGCGTTGCGTTGCGACGACGCGTCGCTTCGCCGTTCCGTCGCGCGCGCTGACGCTGGCCTGCATTTCGCTTATACGCGCTTTCGATCTCCTCGCGCGTCGCCCCAGTCCGTAGCCATTTCCCCGCACCCACCCACCCCTCCCTCCTCCCCCCAAACCACGAATACCTACTGTTCCCCCTCGGCCCGCTGCCTGCAGCCATGCCATCCTTCGCCTCACCACCGTAGTTCGTAGCGATAAGCCGTCACGTTGCCTGGCCCGCGCCCCGTCCCCTTGTCGCCGCCCGGCAGTGGGTGCGTGCGTGCGTGCGCTACGGCGTTCTTCCTGTTCCGTCGACAAGCGGCGGACCACCGCACCGGTGCAGTTGCGTTATGCGGCCACGTTTCGTCCTAATTTCCGCGCTATCTTCGCGGCTTTTATATTAATTTCACTAGTACTCGACCCTCCGCCACTACCGAAAGCTCCCATCACTCTTTACGTGTGCACTATATCTCGCTCCGTTTTTGCCCGTCGCGATCCAAATTATACGGACGTATCTGCTACCCTCACCCCTCAACTGCTTTTTCGACTCCCAAACTTCGTCCATATGTGACGTGTCACTAGCTTAGCAACTTTTGTATCAAAATACAACTTTTTCTCGAGAGCTATTCGAAGAAATGAAAAAATAATTCGCGTGACGTGTATTCGGATGCATTCTCTCATGATCGATGATCTTTTCGAATTTTCTCGACTACTCCCTTTTAAAGTGGAAGACCATAATATTATTTTCATCGGTCAAATCATTCAAATTAGCCGATATTTTACTCTAAATCAACATTTGGAGCGGTCAACTCTGAAGCAATCTGGTTGAGTGCGTTCAAAAATCAAAATTAAATTCCGCTTTCATTTGACTTCTTTTCATAGGTCGTTAATGATAAATTATGATGTGCAATTGTTTGCAAGAATACGAGGACTTGTCGTACCTGTAGTACTTTAAACGTTACAATTACTGTGTAATTTGTTTAACCAGTAGTTGAAAAGTCAAGTCACTGGAGTTGAAGTCGGCAGGTTTCATTCGCTTGTACATTTTTCCAGTTTTGTGCGAGTGATTCAATTGAAAGGCTCGTGAAAAAATTATTTTTAATGCAATTTTCATAGACTTTTTAATTAAATTACCCTGTATAATATTGCTGCAATTTTCGGTTGCATAGCATTCCTCGCTTTCATATAAATACAAGGTATTTTGCCTCAAGTTCACCACCAAAAGCAAGTGCAGATAGAGCAACACCAATTACATTCATATATGATAGTTTACCTGCATACTCTCCGGTTGAGAGGGGCAGTATTATGTTTGGATCATTTTTTCCCCAGGTTTATTCGAGTAATTATTTTTTTAAATTTGTAAATCCATTACTATGATAGTCATAAACCTCCAGTTGGCGCCATTATTTCGCAAATATGATGCGGTTTTTTAGGTTCAAAAATGAAAGCAATCGAAGCCAGCAGAGAGAAATGATGAATTAATATGTGAATAATTTGAGGTAAAAAATGTCAATTGTTCATTTTTTAGAAAATGAAAAGTTAGTTTTTCTAGGGTACTTACTTCAAAATTATTTCTGAAAGAAGAGCGACCGTCGTATCATACATGTATATGATATGGAAAGTGTTTTTCCAAGAAAGCTAATTTTCCTATAAAAAGAATAAGTCAGTTTGATATTTTTCATTTTTCTTTATTTCTTAGAAAAAGCCCCAAGAATGGAAATTTTTTTCAAATTATAAACTTTCTCCTGAAAATTATTTTTATGTCGTATTATACAGCAGTTGATTCGTTTTCAGATAAAAATTTTTCATATAAAAGTACCCTTTTGAAATGAAATTTTTTCATTTACCTAATTTCAAAAAATATGAAAAATCTAGGACATTTTTTACCTCAAACTTTTCAAATTTTCATTCATCATTAATTTTTTCTCCGCTTGCTTCGACTGCTCTAATTTTTGAATCTGAAAATTACATCTTGCTAAATTATGGCGTAAACCGGAGTTTCTTAACTATCTTAGTTTTGAATGTACGAATTAAAACATATAATGATCGCCCAAATTGGTCTGAAAGAAAAAACTATTTCAACACCATCAACTGGAGAGTATCTTGAATGTAACTCATGTTACTTTATCTTTACAGTTCATTGGTGGTGAACTTGAGACGGAACACCCTATATATTATGTTGGAAACGAAATTTCACACTACTTATTTGAAAAAAAAAAAAAGAAAAAAAGAAAGAAAGAAAGAAGAAAAACGAATGGGAGCGAAATCGGCGCTGCTTTTCCAGAGTTGAAGAAAAATTCCTTGCTATTCCCAATAAAAATTTGGGAAAGAAATAAGGAAGAAAAAATATTACTGATGATAACGAAATCGAAAAAATATAGTCCATTAACGAATGACCGCGTAATTATGATAACAAAAATGATGGTCGGGAAAAAAAAATCACTCGCCGGAAATTGCGTTCAAATGTGAGAGAAACTGGCCAACTTGAAGTGGTGAGAAAAATGAAGAAAAATTGTGGCCGACAGAGTATTTTAGTTGTGTTCAAGGAGTTAAGACGGTGGTGAATATTGATTCATTACATTATGCTTATCTAATTTATTTTTGAAGGCTTGACGCAGTGCATGGATATCTGAAATCTGATACAAAACTTGACTTTTTCATCTAGCTCATCGGACAGTTAAGGCAGGAAGTGGGTTACCTATTTTCTCGCGAGACTGAAAGGTACCCCAAGCTTCAGTTTCTCACGTGTATACTCGAGTGTGTCATCATCTTCGTAATGTTCAAATACGCTTTAAATAAAAAAACAAAATTGACTTGACCAATTTTGTACAAGTTTATCGTTTTTCCCCCACCAAATTCCTATTTTTCACATTTATCGATTTCTAAATTTCCTCATTGACTTTCGTAATGAAAACAAAGATGTCGACACGTCTCGATGTTGAAAATAAATAAATTCTATTACTTTTATCGTTTATTTTACGTGCTTTTAAGTAACTTCGAAAGAGAGCAGAACGTATAAACTTAATATGTAGGGCCTATTATTATTTTGCATCGAATTCGAGTCACTTTAAGCCAGAGGGTATATTTAAAACTTTCAAGGAAATGTAAATACCTAATATGTACAAAAACGAATTCTTATTTTTACCAATAATTATCAGTAAGTTCCCATTTTTGCGTACCTTTATCTTCATTTGACGAAAAATGTCTCTTATGGCCCCGCTATAAACGCATAATTTTTCAAATATGCATATTATTTATATCTCTCGTGTATTTCAATTTGACGCGTATTTTTTGTGCTTTGAAAATTTGTTGTCTTCATTTGAACCGTAATGTAGGCCGCAGTATGTGCGTTTTTCAACAGGAAGTTTGGATGAGTTTTTTACCAGTTAAATTTTACCATGCCCTTTTTCAAAACCACTAAACTTATCTCTTGTGATACGTTGTTAGTGATAAATTTGAAGAGTTTATCAGAACTAACGATGAAATGGTAAAAAATGAAAAGACGAAAACATATTTTTATATTCCCAACCATGCTTTCGTCGTTTAGGAGTCCCAAACCACCCAGATACGGTTCAAATACATATAAGTGTATGTACCTCATCACTTTTGAATCTTGTTTTCTTTCCCCACTTTGAACACTGATTTTCCCCATTTATAATATAAATAACCAGTTAGTTGTGGCTCCACTTAGTTCCCAACAGTTGTGATTTAATTTTAAAACTCGCAATTTGTGGTAAAATTTTAAATCTAAAAATGGACTAATCTCGACAGTTTCGGAGTTAGGTACTATACTATATTCCATATTATATCGAAATTCGTCGTTTTTACTGTTTTGTTGGCCATAATATTTCGTAGCAATAATCGTCTCAGATTAGCATAAGCGAGATCTAGTTTTGAAAATACTTATCCGAAGGTAGTGCGAAATGCGAATGTGTGAGTGTTGTGACCGAGATGCGTCGATGGTAATTTTCCCTCACGATATGATGGGCCAATTTTCGTGCCGTGAAGGTTTCCTCTGGTACGCGCCGCCGTTCTTGTAGGAGCGGTACTCCAGAAGAAACCTTCACACGCCAAGATGTGTGGCGTGAAGATTTACTCGGTGAGTTGGCAAAAATGTTGGCGTTTTTATCGGCGCATCTTACAAAAAACACTCAATTTCCGCACAATTCGTATTTGTTCCTGCGAATGCGGCTGATTTGATCGGATTGTTTTCCTTGGCATTTTCTCGGCGATGCTCTATGCGAGTGTGCGACGCAGCGCAGTTGGTCAGTTTTTTGCAGAAAATATCGCCATATTCAGGTTCGCGGCCATCGCTGGCTGGGCTGGGAAATCGATGCAAAATAATTGCAGCACCGAGCGGTTTTGTTGTTTGTTGTTTTTCTTTCTCTCTTTCTTTTCGCCTTGCTACGAATGTGGGTCGCCTGGTTGCCGCGATTTCGTCGGTAATTTCTTGACGAATAGCGCTGCACCGCTGCACCTTCCCGTCGCTGCATACAGAGTCGGTCTGCTCTTTTGTTTTCTCGGGCCAACTTGCCGTATGCACCGTACGTGCCGCCGCTCGACGCTATTTCTTCGGCTCGTTTTCTTTTCTGGTTGGTTTGGCTTATTTGCTCGCCCCCTCGGCCCCCTTCTCGCAGATCCGCATTTCGCACCTCGCATCTCGGCGTCGCGTCTATGTCTGTACCACCGTATACACTATTCTGTGTACCGTACCCACCACGTATTATTATAAATTTTTATAAATCCTCGAGTCGAATCGTTGCAACGCCCGGTGCCCGGGTGCCGGTCCTTTCGTCGATCGAAAGTAGGTTTTTGCGGCGACTCGAATGCGTGCTCGTGCACCTTGCTGCTGCACTTGGGACGGCGCACGCTCCCCGCCTCGTGGCCGGCTGCCCCGTCGTCGCTTTCTTTTTGTACGCCGAATTCTTCTTCTTTTTTTCCCCCCTTTTTTCTCTCTCTCTCTCTCACTCTCTCTCTTTTTTGACATACTCGCGTCAAGTCGAAACGATCGCGAGGACGGAGCAGCCCGCGGGCCCGCTCGCTACTTTTTCGGCGCGTTCGCCTTCGAAACGATCGCCTCTGTCGCTGTCGCCAACCATCGATTTTTCAGGTCCGAGGTTTATTGACTTTTTCACGTCCGATGGTTCAGCTTCGGCTTATTGTTGAAAAATCCCGCGCGTATCAAAAATAATATAATAATAATAATAATAATAATAATAATAATAATAATAATAATAATATACCGAATCGGTTAGAATGGTTTCTCCTTCAGTTTCTCCATACATGTACTACTAGTGTTGCAACCGAGACGATAGCGCGGGTCTTCTTGTCGAGTATTTAAAGTCGACCCCGCTGCAAATTTTGGTAATAATCGAGTCCGTATTTCTGCGGTCGTTGTCATACACCGATTCTGTGCGAGGTCGTTCAAGATTTTGGCCCAAGTTGTACTCGTAACATGAAAATTCGCCATCTTCGATCGATTATTTTCAAAATCCCTGACAATCGCGGAAACCTTCATTTCACTCGCTCCTTCAAATAATGCTGTTTGTAAACCCTGAATGCGATACTTTCATGGGGGAACGAGCAGTTTTTTCTGCAATAACTTGCGACTCTGCTGAAAATGTGAAGAAAATTTCAGATTACTCGGCTCAGAATGAACCAGTAATCGAAGTTGAGATTTTGGAAAATTTGAAAAAACATCGAGTTTAATTAGAAATGGTTAGAAATATTAATATCCGAGTTGCCTTGGAAGAAATGCGACGTTTGAATGGGATCGTCTTAGACAGAGAAAAATATCATTTTTGTTTTACGAGTACCTACATGCGCGTGTATTTATTTTTTTATTAATTTTTTTCTGTATCTTTGGTATCAAATTAAATTATTATACAGGATGTGAGCAACATTTTAAATTCAGAAACCGCCCCAGTATTCCAAAATAATAACTAATTGCTATTTTGGTCTAACGTAGTCATTTGATTCACGAACCTAATTTAAAACCGATTTCTACAGTTTCACTTTAGATTCGTTTCATTGTCAGTTTTCAATCAGATTGCTTAAAAAAAACAAAACAAGAACGAACGAAACACTAGCTAAAAAAGTTGAAAGTGGATTTTTCCATAGAGCATGATAATTATGATGGAATTAACCAAATTTTCGTTTTTCTGTATTGAAAAGAAAAGAAAATCAATCGGTTTCTATTGGAATTTGTGTTTTATGTACTCTCCCTCAAAATATGTCCCAAGTTTCATTTTACTCTGTTCGGTATAAAATCTGAAGTCTTTGAGCCGAGCTTTGTTCACGAGTCATTGCAAATCAAAATAGGACCATGAGTATTGAACCGATCAACTTCAAAATTTAAAGAGGTCGTCTTTTATGTTTATACGCCTAATATAATTATAGGTGTTCTAAGTTTCATTTAAATTATGTCGCGTATTAGATCTGAAATCATTGACGAAAGATTTGCCCGTAAATGGACAAATGAATGAATGAATGAAAATATAAAAAAATGAAAAATAAATGGCAGATTTATGAATTTTCGATATTTTTGGAATCCTGAGGTCCAACACCAACTTGGTTTACGAGGGCAATTCTAATGTACCTAGATTGGAAATGTGCGTAAAATTTGATGAATTTCTTCGTATTATTGCACTTAATTCTTTTTCAACTCGAATTACTAATTTATCGATATTATCGATTATTTAAATACACAAGTTGGAAATATTTGAAATATTTATCGGTTGGCTACTTTGACCCGTGGAAAATTTGTTGTTTTTCTCATTTTAATGGGTCAACATTTTCTTTTTGTGGTGATAAACCGTAAATGAAAATTGACGTTCCTCAATTTTTTTTTTTTCGGTTGATGCATTCGAATCGACGACGGTTCATGACAGTACGAATGAAATAATAATTTTTAATTACTTTCTTTCTATTCTAACCACTAATGAAATGCGTCGAATGAATACCCGTGTTATTAAAATCTGCATGATTTTATTTTTTCGAAACTTATTTTTACATTTGATTAATAATTTTCGTCTGTTCCTATTCGACGTGATGAAGATTTTGTCTTATCTCGCATTTTATCGGCGCATCGTGTAAATTCGTATTTTACGGAAATTAATTTTTTTGATGTATAGAAGCCGGCCATCGCATTTGTTTTCGCATTCGGTTAGTTCCTCCTCTTTCGTCCTGCTCGTATTTTGTACGAAAACGATGCAACCGATTGCAATATCTTTATTCCGTCATTCGCGTGTTTTTCACTTTTTTGGCAGTTGGCACTTCTTCAGACGTACGTGTAATTTTTTTCCGCTCACAATATTTTAAGGCTTCGTAATATGCGCATTTTCTCTGTGTGTGTTGAGACTTTATTTCACTTTCGATACACCCCAAAAACGGAACGATTTACGTAAAAGTTGTTTTTAAACCTTGCGCAATCGTACATTGCATTGAACGCGAAAACCGGTTACACATTTCAATAAAAGCAACCCTACCGCTGAATTGTACCTTCAACGAATTCGCCACTGACCTAGTGTATTTTGTTTCAGGGTACACGATAATGTTAGCTCTAGAATAAAAGAGACAGGCTTTTGCGAGAGCGCTTAATAATCTGGTAATGGACCCGCAGCAGCAGTTTTGTTTGAAATGGAATAGTTTTGGCAACAACCTCGTCAATACATTTGATAACCTATTCAAATCCGCCAGCCTCACCGATGTAACGCTTTTTTGTGAGGGTAAGATTGATAACTTTCGTCTCACGTTTAAGAAATGTATTTCCAATTTCTTTATTCTTTTTTTCTTATTGACCACTTTATAACAGCGTTTTTTCTTACATTATTCAAAGAAAAAGTTTTTCAGCTAATTTATCATGGTCGAATGTTTTTATTATTATTTCTTCATCTGTTTATTTATTTGGGAAAAAAAGTTTTTCGATAGATGTATAGTGTACATATACCTATGTATTACCAAGTCTGTTCAGGAAACTCCCGAGAACTGCGAATTCCCAAGTCGTTTGGATCCAATTGCCCGTTACTAATTCGCTACCCTACGAATGTGTCCTGGAGATAAGAGATCCAGTATAATTAGCAGCAATTCGCGGCTGCATTTGTGCTAACAGTTGTCCGAACACAAATTTGTAGCTTCTAACGTTTGAAAATTTTCTATCACAAATTTTGAAAGACTTGTAATTTCACGGACAGGCGTCTGTTAAATTCATCCGGGATTGGGTCTAATGAATCATCGGATGACGTTCGCATTGATTTAGAATTTCAATTACCAATTTTTTTATAGCAAGCATCATCAAAATGTTTCGCAAGCCGTTGAATTTTACTTTTTGGTCGGAAAAATTCCAATTTATCGCTTGTTATATTAAATACTAAAAAGCCGATTTTAATAGCCTGGTTCATTTTTAAATTATAACGTACAACAAGAAAGGAGAAGATTTTAGTTTTGCTGTGAGAAGGCTAGACGTAGTTTCATATTAATTACAAAAGATAAGAAGAAATAAATTTACGTGGCAAGTTTTCTCAAGTCTACCTGTAGAAATTTTCTGGCCGGGAAAAAAAATTCACTATCTTACAAAATATGTATTTGATGACGAATAAAAATTGTGGATCAAAATTATTAATCAAAATTCAAATGTCATCGTGTTTCTGTAAAATTTGCGTTATTTTTCAAATTAATTCTTTCATTTGCCACGATTAATATTTTTTGTAAATTATTCCTCGCCTCTTCGAATGATTTTATCGTTTTTCATTTTCAGGAGTAACTTTTCAGGCGCACAAGTTAATATTAGCAGCTTGTAGTAAACATTTTCAAGATTTATTTGAATCAGCGCCGTTGTGTCCGAGTATTTTGGTCATACTCGATGGAACGTCGTCCAGTAATATGTCTGCATTACTCGAGTTTATGTACAAAGGCGAAGTACACGTTGCTCAAGAAAGCTTGCAGAGTTTTTTGAAAGCGGCGGAATATTTGCAGGTAGAGTAGATGGCTTCAAGTAATGCGTTTATTTGTAATTGTGAATGCATTCATCGTTGCCAAAATGTTGATTTTATTCAGAACCAACAAATAGCAAATACATAGAAATAAGAGAATCGCATTTATCAAACTCTTGAAAAATATTCTTTTTATGATATACTTCGTTTTTCCTCGAAATGTAAAACTTGAAATTATTCAAAAAATTTGCTAGATATTACCCAAAACACAACTTTTTTTGACGGAACACCTTTTTTTGCGTAGTAATTCCTCTGCATGATATTTAATGATACTCGCAACTTTGACTTCCTACTATGTGTATTTGCGTGCATCACATTGTAAACATACCGTAAAATGACCTTCATTTTACAAAGATAGCACTCGTAAGTTTTAACCTAATTTACGTACTACGTCTTTCGAGCTTAATAACTGCACTACTATTCAGCGTAGGGTTGTAAGACCAGTAGGTTTCCTTCGAGCTTATCACTTTGTTATCTGTCGTAATTACGAGCTATTTTCAGACATTGTCTTTTTTAGTGCAGCATAGTATAGAGTATAAAGGATAGAAATGTCGATGCGAAGAATAAAAATAATTTATTTTTTTCTGTCAATATTATGTCGGAATTCGTTTTGTTGGAACACAGCGCGGCATATTTAATGTGTAACAACGGGGAAACTTATCACTTCCAATTTCGCATGGTTGAAATGGGTAGGGGTATAGCTGGCCTATTAGATCTCTGTTTTTCAACCGCAAGATACCTGGTCTGAATTTGGGCGGCGACAAGTGATATAAAAATGTTATCGCATCGATAAAAAGTTGATTCAAGTGTCGTATTCCACGCGTTTCAATTTCAATACCTGCCTATGTTTGCTTAAAATCGAAGTTACGAAAGTTATGTTTTTAAAAAGCTTACGAAAAGATTAAACTTTCTACATTGAAAACTCATTAGTAATTTTCGTTTAGCCAAAACTTGTATTTGTCATACATACATTTTCCAAATGAAATTTTCGAATGCACGTGCACCGAGCCCTTTTAATTTACCCTTTGAAATCTGTAGAAGCGACTTGCTACAACCGCATCCATTAATCATATTTCGGTGTACTTTCTGCAGGTCAAAGGTCTGTCCGTCGAACAAGAGAAACTCGTTACGCAACAACACCTGTCGTCGTCGGATTCGCGCGTCGACTCTCCTAGCAGTAGTCGTGGCGGCGTCAGTGGTGGTGGTTGCGTAGGCGGCGGGGTTGGTCCTGGTGGCATCAAACTAAACAAGTCGCTCAATCAGGGTGGCGCCGGCAGCGGCATATCCGGTAAACTAGAAGAGACGAACGGTGGCCGATCGAGTCACTGCGGTGGCGGTAGCGAATCTTCCGAGTCGATGTTACCGCCTCTGTCGCCGGCCTCGACAAACGCGTCGTTTCCTAGTTCATATCACGCTGTCGCCGCGGCCCACCACAAAGCTCAGCAGCAGCACTACGAGCAGCAGCAGCGTACGTCGCTGGCTCACCAGCTACCCTCAGGCTACGATGTGCTGCCGCGTAAGCGCCATCCTCGCAGTCCCAGCGACGCGATGGTACGTGCCTCGGTTCTGCGCGATGGCTCCAAGCCAGAACGTGAATCGCCGCTGCCCATCGGCTACTCACCCACCCCTTCGTCGTCGTCGTCGTCTACACCGGCCCACCATTACGATCCGTTGCCGCCATCGATACCGCCGCCAGTCATATCCGTCGGCGAGAATTCTGCTGCTGCGGGATTATACGAGCCCCGTCAGGTCAAAGTTGAAAAATCGCCTTCGCCCCAGTCGTGGCATTCGAATTCGAACTGCGCCGAAGGTTAGTATATTTGCAACCCTTTGATTCTTTGGCGTTGGAAGTGATAGTTACGAAAAGTATCAACTTTTTAAAATCCTACCTATTTAATTTGCACGAATTGGTTTCATGATGGACGCTATTGCTCATGCGGCGTCCAGATTTGAGCGATCAATACTATTTTTGATTACTCGGAAGATGACCGCCATTGCGGAAACTTTTTCATAGAATATTATTAAAATTGTACTGGCACTTGAGAATATGATTTTATATTAATATTTATATTATACTAACGCGATGGTCTAATAACTTGATGATTATTTGCCAATGAATTCGTTTAACAATTAATTTTTTTCTTCGCAGATTTACGAATCAAATGCGAATCTGTAGAAAGTGGAGGAAGTAGTATAGATGAGAATGGGGAACGCAAATTTTATCCCTCGACCATGGATAATAGCCAACGAGAACGAGAAATCAATAATGAGCGCATTCCGCCGCCTCAGGCCATGGAAGTAGTCCCATCGTCTCCTTCTGCATCAGCGTCGACCCCCACTACTTGGAGTTCGGGTTTACCGTCGGTGAAAATGGATGCTCCTCACAAAGGAGTGACTACTACAACAACACCTGATGGTAAGTTTTCATTTTGTTTGATTTATTTATTTTCAAACGCTGGAATTAAATGTGCAGTCTGGTCGACCGAATGAAAAAAATACAGGTAGTTAGTTTTTTATGACAAAATATATTTTATCATTAATGTAGAAGTGAATTATATATCGTGTAATCTACTCCTCAATAATTGAAAGTTGAAAATTATAAATCAACGACTTCGGTGAGAGTAAAAAGATTTCATTTACAAAAATCTTTTTAGAAGAGCTAGAGAAGATTGGTCTTACTCTGGTGATGAATACAAGCTGCATGGTATATCAGTCAAGGAGAGTCACTGTAATTACTGACAATTGACTTAGCATGATTCTTTCGATAGTAAAAATTTTTTATTTTGTTATAAAATAAAAGTTAGTTTGAGACATCATTTTCGTCGTTGAAGAATGATTGAAAGTACACTTATTTATTTATTTAATTTTGATAAACGCCTTATGAAAACACATTTTGAAAATCGTCAATAACATTGATTTTATTCCCAGGAGAAAAAAAATTGCGCATGTTTTTTCTCTGAGTCTCGATAGTATACTTATTTGAAATACTTACCTTAAAGATTCAGAGAATCTGATTTGTAAGAAGAAAAAAAAAAGGCCCGACTTGAAAAATTTGCTGTCTATTTTACGCTTATACTCTGTTCACGTTTGGAGTATAAATGATTTCCAAGGCGCAAAAAGGTGCCTCCACGGCAGTGAACTGGTAAATCCAGTTCACTGATCCACGGTAACGAAGCTCATATTCATATCAGTGTATGATTTGATTGGTTCTGCGTATTCGAATTCTTCAACGCAAAGCGTTTCGACTGAGACTACCTTCCCATGGCATACAGAATTGTCCACAAGTGAATTTATAGCAGGCTCCATATTTATACTCTAACATAAGCATAAGCGTGAACAGAGTGTAGTCTCAAAGCCTGGTGTTCGTTGAATCGCGTCTCATACGTTGATGATTACCATATTTAATAACTTACTGCGAAATAATATTGTATTGTTGGACAAGGAATATCTGATGCGATGTTTTAGGGAAAAAATTACAATGTCCGTTCTGTGAACGTCTATACGGATACGAAACGAACTTGAGAGCTCATATCAGGCAACGACATCAAGGAATACGCGTGCCGTGTCCATTTTGCTCGCGAACATTCACCAGAAATAATACGGTGCGCCGACACATCGCGCGCGAACACAAAACGGAGCTCAGTTTAAAGGCTTTGCAGCAGAGCCAAGTACAAAATCATAATCAATAATTCTTCATTTTTCTGTCCTCCCCCTTTCACAAACACACATAAACACACCCCACGTACCAGTAACTACCTCGATAGTACAAATATTTTACTTTTTTCTGTACTTTTTTTTTTTTTCATCTATGTAGTTATTACTTTTATTTATTTATTTATTTATTTATTTATTTTTGACTTTTGTCTTCTTTTTTTTTTTTATGATTACTTACTTTTTCATATTTTTGAAAAACTGAAGTACAAATTTTCATGAAACGAAAAAGTGTGTAGACGAACGCTTCACCACCCGGTTTGTTTTGTTTTATTTTATTTTTTATCAACTAATGAGAACTTTGTTAGTGAACAATGATTTTTGATGAAGCTAGAAAAATATAAGCGTTCTTGTTCTGCCACTTAATCGTTTCAGATTTGAATTAACTTCTTTTTAAAAGGCGTTAATTCGAACATTTTTTTTTCTTCCATTTCGAATTACCAATTAACCACTTTTCGTCTGTTGTTATGACGGCTATACTTGTACTTTTGTTATATTTTCTCCTTGTTTTTGTTTTGTAACCATACAGCTCTCTGTTAGACGTTAAACGTGAAAAACCAAATTCCGTTAATATTTGCAAAAACCATGTGCCTCTAGTCATCAATCATTTGTGTTTTCTTTGACAGTCCGGTCAATTGATTCGATTTTTGATAGTTGATCTCAGTTCATGCGATGTTTATCGTCTCGCTTTCAAAGTCGTCCCCGCGTCCTTTCCGCTGTCCCTAATTTTCCGCGTTCGAGGCGATAATTATTGTGTGTTTTTATAATTTTCTTAATCTGTGATCAAAAATTTTTCAATTGTACCGGTTCTTAATGTATTTTGACTGTTTTTTTGTTTTTTCTTTATCGTTCAATAACTATATTATGGACGCCTCTGTATCGTTGACGCAGTTGTGACAGAAACTTACATTAGTTGACCTTATTCAAGCTCAGAAAATATTTTCTCAACCATTTAATAAAAGAAATTACTGGGTGCATTGGGGGGGGGGGAGCCTTGTTTTGACTCTTGAATTATTGAAAATTTTCAATATATTTTTATAATTCAATTTTTCCGTCCCATGTTATCGGTAGATAAAACGTTTGTAATGACTTCAAGTTTGTAACAACTTACAAATTCTATTATAATTAATTTTTGTCTGTATTCGTGAAATAACCGAATACAGATAAAACCTGTATAGTTTGGCATAGGCTAAATGAATGGAACTTGTAAAAAAAATTTATAGGTCAATTGCGAGTAAGTTTTTTTTCCAAAATGATTACCTCACTCAAAAATAAGTTTATAGTTTTACAATTACTCTTTTGAACTCTAATTTCAAGTTTCGCATTGGATTTCCTCCAAATGAAAACAATTTCATAGCTCTATAGTCAGTTACTCTTATACCATGAGATTTAAGTAAAATTTACTAACAAATAAACAGCTGTTACTCTTCTTGCATAAGATAAGTTTCGTCGAGTATGGTTTCCACGCATTGGCCTCATTGAAATTCAAAATATTTTTAGAAAACGAAACGTAATTTTAAAAAGTTTTATTGCAATTGCATCTCATGGTAGGCTGAAAATAATCAACTTTCAGAAGAGTCACTTTTCTGTCACATTTGTGGACAACGATAGTCGAGCTTTTCGTCGGTGACTTTCTTTGATTGTATTTAATGTGGTGCTGATTTTTATGCGTATTTCACTGACGAAAGAATCGCGTCTTTTCCTTTAAAAATGTTGATCGATTATCGGTACATGGTGTGTCTTTCGAGCGTTGCAACGTCTTATACCGTTGAAAGTTTTACCTCTCTTTGGCTGATACGGATGAGGTGCGTTGGAATACTAGAACTCGCTCCGTGAATATAATCTGCAAATACAGTCATAAAGTTACAGTTTAGTTCTCCCCGTTGCTCCATTAGTGGTATTGAATCGGCGAATACCATCTCAAGGGGAGAGAGCCACTACATTGTTCGTCTGGTCGATGCCACTACTAGTCATTACCTCTCCTAGTATGTAATTCGTTGTTTTTTCTTTTCTTTTTTTTCCTCTTTTTTTCCTCTTTTTTTTTTTTTTTTTTGACGATTTATACGTTAACTTTTTTTGTAGTTTTTAATTTTTTTTTTTTTTAGGTATATTATTTTTCATTACCTAATAACCTCTTTTCCATCAACTACTCGTTCGCGTGTGATGTATCACCTCAACTATATTTCGTTTTTGGCTTGCAAAAATCATACGTAACCCAACTTTCCGGCTTACTTTTCCCTTGGTTTTACATTTCATATATTATGCTGGACAGCGTGTGACTAGAACCACATCTTGAAAACCCTACTTTCTAAGACCATGGATTCAATAACTTGGTGGGAAACGTATTTTAAAGAACCGTTTATTCATCTTGTCACGAACATTTGTCGTATTTCATTACAAAAATTGATTGAGAAATACGGAAAAAAATCAATTCTATAAATCAGACTGGTTCTTTATATATGTCTAGTTAATTTTCTGAACTCGAAGCCAAAATACCCTATATAAATTGAGTTTTCTTTATATTTTTCGTACAATTGCAAGGAATTTTTCACATACCATTCTCAAAGTTGTGTCTATATTCCGCGTTAATGTTCGAAAACTTCGACAACCAAAATAATTCCGGTACTTTTTTGTTATACACATATTATTATTATTATTTTTTTTGTTAATGCTGTTAAGTTTTTTCTTCTGTTTCTTTTTCATTTATCAGTTCAATCAAATTGTAACTGACCCGCACATTACGTTTTATTATTTTAATTTTTAATTTTATTTCCCCTTTATTTTTTGTGTTGGGCTGTGTAATGTATTATACTTCTGTTGCGATTACCAGTACAGCAACGTTAAATCACATATTCGTTTGCAATATTTTCATTTATTAGTCTTTTTTTTCCTTTCTTTTATTATCTATCTTTAATTATTCAGGTTTTATTATTATTATTACGGCGATTATTATAATAACGATTATTATTTTTATTATTAATTCTTTGGCTATTTTTTAATGAGTTTTTTTATTGTGCGTCTGCATCTCCAGGTCACATCTTTGGAGTTGTTTTCTTTTCACCCTACTTCAAAATACTGCGAGGAGGAACTTTTTACACAAACCTTTCTGAATCCAAATTTTGCAGCATATTTTTAATAATTATTTGTATATTTTAATTAATTTTGCGCATTCCATTTTATAACAGTAAACTTTTTTTTTTTCGTTCACCGCTGTCATCGAAATTTAGGTTCAACGTGGCTGTCGAATCAAACTTGAATTACTTGGCCACTGCATGGGAAATTCGTCTGGAAGGAAAATGAGTACCGAATACCAGTTGGAAATGTTGAAAATAGATGTTTTAGTTTACGTAACTTAAGTTGTCATTCAATGTTGGAAGAATATTAAAGATGGCCGAAATTAAAGAATGTAAAATCCTCGAATTAAAACTTGACCAACTGCAGTTGGAAGTAAATACGCCAAAGAATTCTCATTTTGCGAAATGGAAAAGCATTGTGGAAAATTTTTTCAATTCGTAAGAATTCTTGTCCGTGTAATTTTTTCTAGTGCTTGAATAGTTTTTAAATGCAGTAATAATGTCTCTTGCCTTTCTCAAGTCGCGAATTCTGTACTGAAAATTTAATAATTTTACAAAAATATTAATTTTCACTCCGGCGATGAGATCGTTCATCGCTATTGATTTGTATTTCTCGCATAATACCGATGGGGACGAAAAAAGTTCCCATTTTGAACGGTCGTTTCTCGTTTATTATCCAAGTGCGAATGAAAATAGGATTATTGGCATCACTCAATCAAAAAATTGGAGTTTTCAGGCATTTTTCAGAATTTTCGGCGGAAAAAGCTGAACATTTTATTTTTATTTTATCTAAATTTCAACATTCATGACGAGACATAAACTAGAATCGTAAATTTCATATCTTTGAAGATGTAAACGTGTACAATTTATTAACATTGGGAATGGAAGTTTATAAAAAAGTCAATAGTCGAATCCACTTTCGAGAAACGTGGCTGAAAGTTGAAGAACCCGATTTAAGAAGAGTAATAATATTTTCTCAAGATTGTAATTTCTATTTTTTTATTTTTACTTTTCAAATGTCTCGAGTGTAATTCGTATACCGGAGACTCCGTGTTCACAGTAAAAATTCAAATACGGTCGAGTGGAAAAGTTATAAAAGTTTTGCCTCAAAAATTCAGAATCGATTAACCTCGCCTTTATATCTCGTGGAAAGCCAGGTCAGCATGAAGCCTTAGATTAAGCGTCAAAAACCGGTTGCTTCAACATAAAAGCGTATCTTTTATTTTGTTTTTCATTTCATCCTATTTTGTTTACTTCTTATTCATGTATAACGATGCA
Organism: Parthenolecanium corni; assembly: GCA_038050395.1. Lineage (NCBI taxonomy): Eukaryota > Metazoa > Arthropoda > Insecta > Hemiptera > Coccidae > Parthenolecanium > Parthenolecanium corni. The sequence continues at coordinate 823,402 of JBBCAQ010000034.1, read as the reverse complement.
AATTTTCTCAGGGACTTACAGCTGCCGTTTTTTGTTTTTTCATTTGTTTACAGTATTTTAAATGCATTATTGCCGTATATGCCTTTATATTTTTTTGTTTTTCCTCAAAGTGTGTTGGGTAATTGGAAATTGTTTCAAGGTGTAAGCGCACCTATCTTATTATTATTATTATTATTGTTTTTTTTTTCTAAGTTTCAAATCTGTCTACCTCGAATTTTTTTTGTATGTGTTTTTGTGTGTTGAAGAAACTATCGTATTATCGAATCTGTAACATCACTCAGGGCAGAGATTTTCTCTGTATATTTTAAAATCTACCTACATACTGTAATAAATAATTTATCGTTACTCTATCATATACGTACGTATGAATATTTTTATTGAAGCCTGCGATCCGACTATTACCGCTCGTAGTTTTTTTTTTTCGCAAATTTTTTTAAGTCATCTGAAATTTATAGTACAAAGTGAAACTACCTCTTGAATTTTTCTTTTCGTCGTTTTTAATCGTGTTTAAGAATTTAAGATACCCTTTATAATTTTTAATTACTTTTAACTTTTTCTTTTTAGTTATTTTATTACTTAGCTTATCTTTTTTCTCAGGTAATCTTCCCTCAGTCGCATCAGTCGTGTGACGTCTATCCTTCTTTGAAAAATCCATTTATTATTTTGATTTTATGTGCGCATTGATGGAAGAACCTCAACGACGATTTATTGTTTCGATGAGCATCTTTTTTACGACGAGTTACAGAGAAACGAGTTGATTATTAATTTCAATCTTAACGTACCTATTAGTTTGAAAAATTTTTTCGATGTTTCCGAATTTCGGTAATTTTTTCTCATCGTTTCCGTTATTAATCTTCTTTTTTTAAATCGAGTATTCTTTTTATTTTTTTTTAATAAAAAATATTCCTTCTACATTGAAGCTGATGAAAATCAAAATGAGTAAAATTTGTGAAGATCCCTTAATTTCTGTGCATCTAACGTAGTAATTTTTTAGCGAATCTTGATTTTACTTTGACCGTATTTCCTTTGTAGTATTTTGGCGACAGGCGGAGGGGGCGGGCGCTATGTCCACTATAATAATCATTTTCAGGAGGGGATATTATGTTCTCAAAATTTTAGAAATCAGTTTTACATCGCAATTAAAGCTCGTCCATTCGTCGGCACAAAATTATTTTTTAATATGAACATTTCATCTAGCATCCAGTCATAAGAAATACGTACCTAACTTTGTAAAAACTTGAGATACTGCAGTTGTGCTTACTATTAACTTATAGTATTTGATTTTATTTTCTTGTTGGAGATTATACGTAACTAAATTTTCATCTTCGAAGAATGTCATGTTCATGTATAAAAACAGCTACTCATCATCTTTTCGAGTCCTAATTTTTACGCGTTTTGCATTTCGATGTGAAACACGTTTTGAATAGGTATCGGAAATATTTTTCTTATTCTGGGGCTTTTCATGTATCATATTCGTATTTTTTGTGTGAATCTCACCGAAAAATTCATTCTAAAGGTTATTCAAATTCGATTCGAACTTTAAGCATTTATTTATGCATTTTAACCTTTGTGCGCGTAAATATTCGTTAAAGTGCCATTTTTTTTTTTGTCTTCTCAGGTCAAACCCTAAACATCTTCCCTCACAGTATTTTTATCTACGACTCTCGTCGCCAACTTGGAACGATATCGTAAGTCTAAATGCACTCTCAGGTATCTTGATCCGTTTCCAAAGTTCGTGTAAAAAGTTCCTCGCCATATAAAATTTTTCGACGATGTGTGCGTGTAAAAGGTGTAAAAATTATTTCGTCTGTATAGATGAACGGGGAATTCTGTATAACTTTTGATACGAAGTATCGCATATCAGATTTTCTATTATACACGTTGGCGTTCTCCCTTCGCCCCAACCTCACTACCCTAATTTGAAATCCGGTTCGTTCTGTATTTATTTTCTTCTCCCTTTTTCTCTCGTTTTATTTTTACATATTTTTTATACTTTTCATCTCGGTAGTGTGAAAAAATGTAAACGAAGTACAACAATTTTATATTTAAGGATTTTTTTTTTTGTCAAATCGATGTTATTGTTAATGTTTGTTTGGTTAACTCTCTAAAAAAGAAAAAGTTTTAAAAACTCAAAAAAAAATTACAAAAACAAAAAAAATGTATGTATGCTTTTAAGTGTTCTAGCCTGGGTATTTTTAACGATTATTATGTTATAGAATTTAATGTGTAACTTATTATTATTTTCGAATTTTTTTTCTCCAAAATTTATCGCGAAAGGATGCGCGGTTAAAAATACCATAGCCGTTGGCGAAGGCAATTTCGAGTTGTCTTTTACGTGTTTTCATGTAATAATTTTTCAACTCCGATACGCTCATTATTATAATACTTTGTTTATTTTTTCAAGAAAAAGAAGAGTATCCGATACCCCTCTTTTCACCTTCACGAACCGTCCATCCGTGTTTTCAATCCATTGAAGGCCCCTCGATTGGAACGCTGCATTATTAGTTCTTTAATGAACCTTTTCCCCTTCAACTTATCCCTCTGACCAAACCATCAAGCTGTAATCTCGGGCATTAATTTTTTACGATATTACTTTTTACTTCCGTTTTCCCAGCTCTCCTTTTTTCCTTGTTTAGAAAAGAAACTTTATTAATAATATAGTTAATATTATAACCTATTGTGTTTATCGAGCTTACATCTCTAGACGTGACGTTTGTTAAATTGAAAGATCGTTGTTCATCAATGTGTTGTTAAACCTTCGGCGATGTAAATTTCGTTCGATGACCGTCTTATTTTTACGGTCTGTATTTAATACCTTGGTTTTTGGTTTAACCGACCTTTATAAGAATTATAACAGGAAATTCCGTAGAATTTATGTTATAACAGTTTGTTGAACGAGTAACCAACGTTTGTAATACCCGGTCATAATCTTAAGTGGAGATGCTAAATTCATTTGGGATATCGCAACAAACAACCGTTTAGAATGTTGAGGTGTGGCGCGTGTTTTAAGAAAATTCTCATCATTCAATTGCCACACCTCTTATATCAGAGTACAAACAAAATATTTGATAAAAATGGAAAATTAAAAGCGTGGTTTTATCTAAAATGAGGAAAAAATAAAATAATTATTAACCATAATTAATTAATTTTATTGTTGAAAAAAAAAAAAATTGGAGTTAAACAATTGAATACTTTTATTTGTTATCGTAGAATGTCTGTCGGGCAACAATGTGTACATGTCAATTGATTACGGTGTGTGATCCCGAAGGAAAAAAATGGGCTAAAATTATTTTTTTAAACCACAATAATGTTTTTGTTGCGCTTATTTTTTTTTTTTGTTTCTTTTTTTTTTGTTCTGTTATTTGCGATTTTTTGAAATTTATTATTATTATTATTATTATTATTATTATTATTTATTATTTTTTTTTTTATTACATTAAAAAGTTACTTCATTTGTTTTCACTGCAAAGCGGTTTTTTGTTTTCCGAGTTCCCAGTTTTTACAATGGTGGTTCTATACTTTTTTTTATTAGTTATAGTATTTAACAAATGACGGATCGTTTAAATATTTTACGTATTTTGTGAATTATGGGCATTATAATGTACAAGTACGAGTTTATGTTTCGAATTTGGGCGTTGGTAATTTAGAGTTATAATATTATGTGCGGTCGTTTGATGGCAACGTGTGTTACAGGTATCTGACAATCTTTTTTTCTCGGGATTTTTTCCCAATTGCCGGCATTCTATTCATTTTTCGGCTATTGGGTTAAATGACTTTTCGTCGATTCGATATTTCAAATTATATTTGGATGAAATCTATTGAGCAAATGCAATAAATTACTGACGAAATGTATTTCCCCTGAGTCATAAAATTGCCTTTCTTAAAAAGTATGAGAAAATCTTTGCTTGGACTTTTTCATACTGTATATTTTTGCATTAATATTCAAATCTTATTGGTTGTTTTTGGTGTAAATGGTAGTTGATTCATTTAATATGGTGGACGACGACCAGCCAGAATTTAGAAATATAATTATTATTGTGTTTGAATTTGTTAACTTTGGATAGCCGCTTGGATCCTCGTAGTCACATTTTTGATGTGTTTACAATACATCGTTATTTTCACTTTCCGGTTAATTCCAAAATTCTGATATCTATCGTTCTTTCGCAACATTTTTTCGCCTTCAATTTTGGCTTTAGAACAACTCGAAGCGAATATTATGAGGAAAATTGTGCTTCTTTTTTTATTTTATTTATCTATATTTTTTTCAAATAATTAACTACTGGGACTGGATGCAGGCCTACCATTAAAATTTGTTTACCACAAAAAGTCGAAAAATTTGACGCATTGTAGCATGCTGTTTTCAAACCACGTTGCTGAAAACTGAAACCAAATTCTATTCTAACTTGCATTGTCATTCGAAACATACGCTAAATGAAAACATTATTTTTTAAGTGTGAAGAATACGATACTATAAATTCAGTTACCATTATTTTAAAAAGAAAGTTGGAATAACATGATTTTTTGTTTGTTTTTGCTAAACGTAGTTACCTCGTATTTTATGTACAATTATTATTCGTGAGAACACCAGCTGAAAAATAATTCTTTCTTCGTTTATTTTCCCCTAAACGATCCGTTCTTATATTTTTTTTTCTTTTATTTTACGTGATTTTTCTTTGTGATAATTCATTTTTGCCATTTTCCAAAAATGGAGAGTTAGCTTACAAAGTTTATATTTTATATTATATATCTATATATTTTTTTTCCTCAAGACAAAAATAATTTGCTTGTAAAGTGCTTTTTAATTTTTATTCGTTATTTACAAAATCAATTTTTTTACGCTCTGGTCATAAGTTTTTCTGGTGTAGTTACATTTTAAGCTACTTTTTTTTTCCTTATTCTAAGTTTGAGGGGCAAAACAGAATATCATGGCCGTAAACATTGTTGTCTCCCACGTTCATTTTACCTCGAGTTCTCGAGTTAAATATTTCAAGTACAAAATTTCAAGGGAAAAAACTAGCAAAATATTGTAAATAAATTATGATATTTGTTCTCGTTATGTTATTTTTTTCTCCTTTTGTTATGCGATTGTTTAGTTTCAAAAATTCTTTTTGTGTAATTGTTTTAGTCGTTTTATCACTTTCAAGAGAATTCTTGTTTCATAACCAAATTGGTGTTCTAATAGAAATTGTCCCCCAAGTACAATAAACAAAAAGTACAAACTACCTTTTAAATTTATTGATAATATTTTGTGTGTTGTAGATGTTTTTTTGTTTATTTAATTTTTCTATACGTATATTTTTCTTTTTTCTTTTTCTTTCTTTTTTTTTTCGTTTTTGCCCCGACATGTATTATATTGTTGCCATTTTATTTGAAAAAGATGAAATTTAAAAAATGAAAAATATTTACATATTGATAAAAATATAATAAGGTATACATCCGTTTATTGTTTCGTTGAAATCTTAATTGGGAATTGAAAAATCAAATGTATTTTGTGTTTTTTTGTTTTTTTGTTTTTTTCTCTCTTCATCTATTGGGTGTATACCTTTTCTATTTTTACTTGTTGTTTTGCAAACATGTGATTGTATTTGCATTGAATGTCGTTGGGTTTGTACCATTATTAAATGTCATAATAAATAATTATAAAAATGAAATTATTTGTTCTTATTCAAGTATTCGGATAGTTTTACAATGATTAATGTGCTTCTTATTTTTTTAAATTCTGATGAAAAAAAATGTTAGAAAGCTATTACGTTTATACTTGAAGTTTCATCTCTTTTCAACTTCAGAAACCTTCATCGCCTTCTATTTTTTAGACAGAAAGAATGAGGTATGCTTCTTGGACTATTATATTTTTCGTTCAATATTGGATAAAAATCTACAAAACAATGAAATTTGTTTTCCTTCACCCCAAGGTATGATTTTTGACCTCAGCAAAAATTATTAATAGCTACTTTATTTTTCAACTTCTCTTTCTGTTGTGACGGTATGCTACGCTTATGAACATTAGAAAAGTAGAAATTTCTTATGTAAGATGAAGAGTACGTTAAATCATCTAAAAATGTTCAAAAACTTCAAAAAGATTCTCTTTCGTTGAGGGCTGAAAAAACCAGAAACACTGAACTTTTACTGCTATATCTACTCTGCCTGACAGGGACGTGACCAGTTTTTGTATTTAATTTGGAATTATCTAATATTGAGGAATTTTTTCTATAATTTTTATTTTATTTTAAGTTCGAGTACATTTCCTTCTCATTTTTCAAACTGAAAAATTCCGCACTTTAATCTTCTTTTTCTGTACATCTGGCAACACTGAACGAATCGATTATTGATAAGTTTTGTAGTTCCTTAGTTCCACTGTTCCACACAAGCGTCTATTACATTTACACCGCAAGGTTAATACGTTACGGGCAATCGTATCGACGTGTCGGACAAAACTGGTACCGACCATATAGCGACGGTATACCCTTGTAGTGATCCCTTCTTAATTATAATTATCACAGAAGTATCAAGCTGGTATCAAGTATCCCTTTTCGGTCCTTATTCCTTATCAAACACAACTACACAAGTGTTAGATTAATATCTTTAATGTCAATTGTCATTTTCAAAATTTGATTGTTGAAGTTTGAAAAACAATTTAAGTGAGATTTTACGTAACGATCGTTCGGAATTAATTTCCGAAGTGATTCGCTCAATTATTTTCATTCATTTTGAGAAGAAAGCAATATGGGAAATACTTTCAGATATCACATGAATCCTGATGAAACGCCGTACGATCGATCACCTCTCGAATTTGATCCTCTGTATGGTTTTCCCGAGGGCGCTCGTGTAAAAAAAGGTCAGTTACTTTTGTTGTCTTTAGTAAGAACATGAATCAGAGAATCAGTTTTAGCTGAAATATTTCATCTTGAATATTTAAACAATAACTTACTGCAAGGATCCTTTGAAGAAAATTCGCGTATCCTTTCTGATGAAAATTGACATTTTGGAGTTGAAGATGACGGCTTCAAAACTTTGGTTGTTTAGACTTGCATCCCTAGAGTATGCAAAGTTCGTTTGATGATTCTTCAGGAAACATTATTGGTCTCCGAAATATTGCCCTTTATTTGGTTTTCTTAATGGGTTTTAGCATTCAAGTATCACGATTTGGTGGTTTGAATTGATTCATTTTTGTCCCAGAATTTGAAAAAATCGTGCTCATTGTTATAAATTAATACGTAACTGAGCATTTGAGAGTTTTTATGCTTTCAAGTCATCGAGTGAAAAACAAATTATTATATTTGATTTACTCTTTTCAGAACAACGAGTGTCTTTCGCAGAGCTAGAGTCTATGCAAATTCCTCATGACTTTCGCAATTTTTGTATACATAAAGGTGTAGCTGTGAAGCATTGCGAATTTAAAAACTTTCCTTTCATGTCAAGATGCAGACCGTACATTCACGATTACCATACTTGCCTCAATGAAGAGTGAGTTTCTCATTAATTTTTTTCTTAATTATGATCTATAGATTCCGCCTGGCTTTGATCGAATTCTTCTGGAATCCTATTACTCACGTTATTCTCCTTAATGGAAGATAATAGTGCGGACAAATCATGTAATTATGAAACGCAGTCATTTCCCATAATTTTCGGTGTTGATCAGACAATCCGTAAAATAACTTTCTCTATGAAGGTGAATTGAGCCCTTCGTTTCAAAAAGGAACTATCTCTCAAAAATTAGTTTCGAGGAAAACGAAATTGAAATAATCGAGTGTGTGTTTCTAAGCTCAAAAATTACATAGAAAGCTCCGATTTGATTTTTGCTTTGCTCCATGTATACCTACTTCCTAACACTCAAAGTAAGATGGCGTCAAACTAAGTACGTTCAAAATTTTAATTCAATCCAATGAATGCCCTGACTGTTTGGAAAACCCATCTTGCACTTGACTTTGGTGATGGCCGATGGGCAAGAAGGCCTCCATTCGTTTGTAAAAATCTTCGTTCAACTTGACCATCAACCTTATTGACCAATAAATTTTCGAGAAATGTACCAGATAGAAACAAGCACCCAATACAAAAAAATGGATTTTCGAAAAACGTAACTCTTCAGCTGTAGAAAATTTTTCAGAAAGTTTGTCCCTACTGACGAAAAACATGCCATGCATATTCAACGTTTTCAAAGTGCTAATTAGTCCCTTCCAGTGCCTGATAAAAATCGTTTGCGTCAGAAAAGTCCTCAGCAAATAGGAAAACTGTCTAATGAGTTATACAGTGCTTCCTAATCTTGATAACAGTATCATTCTCTTGATACGTTTCACTCTAGTTGGGAATTTCATGAAATTCAAAATGTTATGCATGATTTTTTTTGGGGGGGTCCGTTCGCAATCTGCTTTTGCTTTTGCCTCTGCTTTTACTTGAACCTGTCATACGAAGAAACAGGCCCGTAACTAAGCTCTCATAAGTGCTAGGGCGTATGACTTATCAGGCAGAGCGAGCATTTTTCCCAGTCACCCCCTCCTCCCTATTTTGGATGTGCAGTTGTCTTCTTTTTTTGTTGAAAAATTCCAACCTGGGCGAACGCGCGAAGCCCTGGCTACCCTGGCGCTAGTTACGGGCCTGCGAAGAAATTTTATTTTTGATAATTTTTTCTTCATTCAGATTGGTTTAAGGAGAAGCGAAAGCAAAAGACAAATTGTGAACAGACCATTTGTATGTAATACATATAATTAGATCGGATGGTTGAATAGTTCGTGCGCTGGTTTTTGGCTTCAAACGTTATTACTACTCGTTCAATATTATAGTCGAGATTAATTTGTTTACATGTTTTTTTTTTTATTCTATAGACGTAAAGATCAAATGAAAGATTATGAAAGAGAAAAGAGGCTTTTGCAGCGAAGAAAACGAATACTGCAAAAGCAAAAAGAAAGGCGAGAACTAACCATGTCAACATAATTTTGCAACGTGGTGTGTTCTCCTTCAGGAATTCTCTGAAAGCTTTGCGATTTTAGAAGCAATTTCATAGTAATCGCTAAATCGGTAGATCATGTACATTTGCTGTAATAAAATTCTATTTTCTTATTGTTTCGTGGTCAAAATCTTACATTTGTTCGTATACCTACGTAAGACTAAGTTGAATAATTTATTATTCTCAATTTGCACCTTCAATTTTGAAAACCTTGTGGTACTTGTTGAAACTATTTCCCCGTGGGATTTGTTCAAGTTCAGTGAGAACATTTAGAGAGAATTCATCTTTCTCATTATTAGCCATTGAAAATATATATTTACGTTGTAACTGCTAGTTCTACTTCAGTTACTTCATTAAAAATATCATTAGAAAATGCCCAGTGACCTTGTGTTCAAGTCTCTTTCAAGGCTTTAGATAGGCTGGTTCTGAAAAATTGCTAGTTGAAATTAAATTACCCGTCCAGTTATACACTGGAGGACAGCAACAACGTATCTTGAAATTTGAAATGAAAAACACCCCCGTACACGAAAAAAATTTTCTTTAATCATCATTTACATATTTTGATTTTCTGCTCATTTCTTGAAAAAATTCCGACGATACCTATGAAGATGAAGGCGACCTCAATGAAGACTTATTAGATTCATTTATGTTGTCTTCAATTTTAGGTTGAGGGTTTATTTTTTATTAATTCATCATCTCATGTTTGAACTTCGCATAAGATTTCAAAGGAAACAAACAGTTAAACTGGAACTGGTAGAGGTCTACTTTTTTGAAATGAAGCTCTCATTTAAGCTGTAATTTTCTCATATACGAATATTTCGTTATTTTTGACTGACTCGTCCGTGAAAAATTTTATAAAAATTACTTTTAATTTTTTACCTAAATGACGACTATCCGAGTTCGATTCTGACGTAAGTCCTCAATTATTTATTTCATTTGTAAAATAAAGCCACTAATGAGTGTTTACTCCCTAGTCCTTCACGGAGGTGTATACTTCAACATTAAATACTGATAACAAATTTTAAAGGTAGTTTTATTTTTGTTACGTGACATGGAATAAAAAAAAAAAATCAACTGAACTCTATTCATCTAGACATTTATACTTCACCCTGGATTTCACATGTTTGTTTCGTTTTTCCTTGTGGTTCTTCCATGGTTTAGATTCGTTTCGAAGTTTTTCTTGATTTCTAGTAGGAAATAAAATCGATCTATTAGACAAAAAGCAATCCATGATTACTAAATGAATAACGAAATGTAATAATATTACATCTGTACACGCAACATCGAGTTAGGATCAACTTTGGGAATACCGCGAGTATGTACGTTTGATGCAGTCTGTTGCTGGAATAAGGAGTACTCCAGATCTCTCGTAGCAACTTTAAATGGCTGAAATCGAGTTCAGTATCTGTTAATATTTAGAAACTTTCATAAGACAAACTGACCAAACTCGATCGAATCGAATGTACCTTTATTTGTTTTAATGCACGAGGCGGAATACTGGATTCATCTTTTTCAGGTAACTTCTCGAATGTATGAAATTCTTTTTGTCGAACAGATGGAGGCGTATAGCAGTACAATAATTTACCATTTACAAAATCTTTCAACACCAAACGAGCAGCTCTCGAATTATCTGGTTCACCATTAGCAGTCATAAAACCACGACTATCTGCAAAATTAAATTTCATTAAACGAGTGGAAAAGGTCGAACAAAATGATGAATAAATTGAAATTACGTACAAGCGTAAGAATTCAAAAATTCTTCCGAATAAGGAGGCCTGTTTGGGTCTTCACCTTCTTCTGGTTTTGGTATCATAATACCATACTTATTTTCAAGTATCGAACGAGGTATCAAAGTACAGATTAAATTAATAGATGGTACGTGATCTTTCATTTGGTCAATTGGTAATATGCCATTGATTATCATATCAGCCTTTGTGAGGGCAAAGCTAGGCATGACTAAACCAGGACAATCACAGAGTAGAATATCCTTTTCTAAATACAGTGTCTGCGAAATTTTCAAAGATTTTGTTAAATACTAACGAATAGACGAATTCCCTATTACATAAAATTAAAATACGTTGTACTTGAAAATGTTTTGTTTTCCCCGGCGTCGCTGAGACGGACACTTTTTTTTCAATCAAAAGAGCATTTATGGTTGAACTTTTACCAACATTAGGATAACCGACAAGTCCGATAGTTACTAAAGGGTTATTTACGAACTGTTTCTGCTTCCGAGAAAAAGTTCGAAAAAATTCAATTAGCTCGATTCTGGTGAGTAATTTGGGAGAATTTTTCCGATGATGATACCAGACTGTAAATAAAAATACTATATTTATCACAGATGAATCAAACATAGGTTTCATGAGTTTAGTTTTAGATAGTGATGCCATACCTTGTTCTTCTACTTCTTCACCAATTATCTCTTCTTCTTCGTCAGTTTCAAAATCACTATTTTCTCCAGTTGAGTCTTCAATATCATCTTCATCAGAATCTACATCGTAATTTTCATTCTAAAGAAAAAATTAATTTAATGATTTCCAGTTACCATCTTTGTAGAATTTTTGTAAAGAATAGAAATCACTTACGTCTAAAATTTCGTTCTCTTCGGCGTTTCCAGATTTTAAAGCGCTAAAAAACACAACAGATACACCGACAGAATCAAAATATCGGGCCCATTCGTATCGTTGTCGAGGGGTGAGAAAATCGGCTTTATTGCACAAAATTAAATTCAATTTATTTTCATCTACTTCCAAAACATAACGTTCTAAATCTTCACAACGAAACATCAAGGGATTTCGTGCATCGACAATTTGAACTAATACATCACTAGGAAAAAAAAAATCATCACAAAACAACAATAAAAAAAAAACATTATTCCAACATGACAGTTTTCAAAATTATATACCTTCGTTCCACAACTCTCCAAAGCTGCCTCCAAAAGTCGAGGTTTTTCTCGTAAGGAGTGAGTGTTAGGTTGGTCTCCTCCTGAAACAACGCGAGGTTCCTTCGCCACGTTAAAAATGATTCTTTTTCTTTGCTCTGTAACTCTTCCGCCGTCGTGTTAGAATCCCATTTAGGCCTGCAAGTTTCACAAGTGTTGTAGTTTTTTTTTTTTTTTTTTCCAATGTATAAGAATTCGAAGCGATGTAAAATTGTGCTACCTTCTAGGAATTTTTAGAAGATCTTTATATTTCTCTTGCGATTTTTCAATTTCTTTTGCTTCGTCTGAGCTCAATAAACCAACTCCACTTCGAGGATTTACAAAGGTAACGTTCAATTTTTCAGCCTGTTGAATAAATTAAATCAAATAATAGGTCTCACAACAGAACTATAAAATGATAATAGTGCACCAACCTTCGTTAAAAAGTTGAAAAAAAAATTTTTCATGCATAAATTAATTGTTTTCTAAGGGAAATTTTATTGAAAGGATTAAGCGTTTCTTTAATTTTAAAAATCTTACAAAGCTTACTTGGCTAAGGGAATATTTAGCACAAAGGACATATGCCTGAAAGCTGGTTCTTATTAATGTCAACTATCTTCGTTTGAAAGTATAATTTTACAAGCCTTGCTCGTGGGTTTCAAGTACCTTAATTTCATTTGCCAGCCCTCTGATGAAGCTTATATTTTTGATTAGACATTTGGTTAAAATTTCACTGATAGCTCAAGGTTTCCCCTTAAAGCTTCATTTGCCTTGCTAATAACGATATTATAAAATGAGTCTGAATAACTTGGGACACTTTTAGAACTCGGCTTTCCTCATACTAATCGTAAATTATGAAGGACAAATATTAAACAGGTGATAATATGCAATCCTGGTATTTCTGATTATAAAATGGGAGGAATTATCGTACTGATAGCCGAAACTTCCATTATAATAGCAGTTAATAGGAAGGAGTAGTTATAAGTGAGATCTGAGTGTGAGTGAAACACTTACAGCAAATTCGGTACCAGCAAGTTCAGCGGTGGAAAGGAATTCATTAAGAGAATCTTGCTCGGTAACTGACTGCAAATTAAGCTTATTCCAATCGTAACCATCGTTTAGTTCAGATGTGTGAAGCTGGAAAAAGGTACGGTATTTATAATAATTAATGGTGTATACGTGTATGCAGAGAGGTTTGCAAAGTACTTACGAATGAATCGTTGTTCTTTTTTTGCTTATTTCCGAATCTATCTTTGATCAGGGCTCTCCCTAAAGAATTATTCTTGTGTTTGCCCATTATAACGTTTCCTCCTGTACAATAAAAGCAACTCTTGAAACACAAACCTGACCTCTTCCTTCAAAAATCATCTACCATAGATCAATTTTACCAAATATAATTACTCCAAAATTAATTGATAAGTAATACGGTAACAGGTAATTTCAAATAAATTACGATTACGAAATATCAATGAATCTTTCACTTTTCAAAAATTTCATTACATTTGTTAGTTTTATTTCAAAATTTAGTATTTCTTATCAGCAGCGACGAATGGCCTTGAGAATTGAGATGCTGTACTGTAACTTAGTTGTAAAAGAACAGAAAAGAACCAAGAAGTTTAAGGTTGAGTCACAGATTATCAAAATATAGTACAATATGTCGTCGAGGGCACTGCGTGACGTCAAGATAGTCAAACCAATGAGAACGCTTCCGAATTTCTGCTCCGCTTGTTCTCTTCGTTTTTTTTTCTGTGCTGTTGGCGCTGTTGCTGTTGCCTGTTGGTGCTGTTTATTTCCGATTCCCAGTTTTGCGGTATTGCTTTGCTTCGCAGAATTTCAGTTTGCTTTGCAAAGTTGCCCTGTGGTCGGCTGGATTCTCTCCTTGCCAAATTATTCGAATTTTTTAATCAGTAATTACTCATTTTCTATAATATAAACTATTCTTGATTTTGATTGGAAATCAGTTTTAATCGAACTGCATTATTTTATTCATAACACAGCATTCATTTGAACTGTCTCTATGAAGTAAGTTTTCTGTCTTTTTTAATTTCAAGTCTTCTCCGAGAGTGTGAGAGCAAGAGGTACCAAATAATTATTAAAAAGCAAAATATTGTAATATTGATATTTTTCTCTTGAAATATAATCGCTATATTTTGTTTCAGTGCAATTTCCATTGGACTGAGAATCATGTAAATTATGTACGAGCAACCAGTTGATTGACTGAATTTCATCTGTGTGGAGAACCAGATGATGCATGTCTAATATTTTCGATTGATTTGCCTTGGAATTATTCTTTTAAATATGGGAAACAAATCGGAATTCGATGGATGCGTCAACAAGGATGATTTATTCCAGTCTAATTGCCACGAAGTGAGAATTCACATTTTGTATTCATTGTCTATGATATTAACTGTTATGTATCACTCTTTATTTTGGCAGATTGTCGAGGCATTTGAATTAATGGGTTTAGATAATGATTTATTAGCAAGTATTGTTTATGATTTTAAAAACCCAACTCTAGTTCAGCAACGGGCCATCAAACCGTGTATTGATAATAATGAACATGATGTCATAATTGAAGCTCCTTCAGGTTTGTGTATACATTTACTGTTGAATTCTTGGTACTGACCCGCACTAAACATACAAAGATTTATAAAGATTATATGTCTTTCTAGGCTCTGGTAAAACTACAGCAGTTGCGATATCATTGTTACAGCTAATTGATCTCGAAACTGATGAATGCCAAGCTCTTATATTAGTTCCAGATTTTAAAAATGCTCTACAGGTGTTCGAATTTATACAATATCTATTCGATAAGTTGTTTAAAAGCTAAACTATCAGTGGTGTTATGAGAGGATGTACTGTACAAAAGCATGACAAGATACCATTTGGGGATCTTATTGCCAGTTTTTGTTTTTGAAATTCCAGAAAAACTATCAGAGGAATCTAAAGCTATTAAACTTTACGTATTTTCCCCACAATAAGTATTCTTCAATGTTTTCGTAAGCTTATGTCATCATTGCCGACAGTTGTTTCTTCAAATAGATTAATAATTTTTGAGGGCAACAACTTAATTTGTTATTCATTTTTTTACATTAGGTTCAAGAAGTAATATCAGTTCTTAGTGATTTTGCACCTAGTTTTAAATCTCACGTTTGTGATAGCGAACGACGTCTGATTGAAGAACGACGGTGTTATGACATAGGAGTTCATGTTTTAGTTGGCACGCCTGCAAGTGTCCTGCGTTTGTTTGCACATGATGCTCGTGGTATTTTTGATTTTGCATTTTTCGTAGTGTGTTAAACTATGATATAATTCTATGATAATATGTTATATATCGTCGAGGGTGAAATTCCAAAAATTTTAATTCAACATTTTGTGGCACATAAAACTAAAATCTTGGATATTTGAAATGAAATAATAGGTATTTTACAATTGAGGCAATATAAAGAATTCTTTTTTGATCGACCAATACTTTCACTGAAAAAATTTTTCATCAACTAAAAGATTTTTTACTGATTTAAAGACTATAACGTCTACGCATGTTTTTTTATCAGACATGCTGACTAAAATTAACTCTCCATCCACCATATCCTCATCTCTCGTAGTAATTTTTTTTATAATAATTAATCAGATGAAAATTTAATGGAAAGAATTTCTCCAAAATAACTGTGATTGTTTAGTCTGTTTCCAAAAAGTGCTAAGTTTATTTTGGTAGTGACGTTTGAAAAAATGTGTCATGCAATTTGTCATACAAGCGTGGTATGCGTTCTACTGGCTATGTCATAGTTTTGTCTACCCAAAAGTTGCATCTAGCACCTTTTGGAATCGGGTCATAGTTGTATTTTCATTGGTTTTGGTTTGTGTTTTGCCTGTTTTCAATTTGACACTTGGCATTTTTTGGAATCGGACTCTTCAATTAGTAAACCGTATTGAAGCTAGTATACTTTTCAACGGTGTAATCTGCCCAGTTAGGCCTACCTTCAAGAACAAATTAAAAATTAAAATTGCAGTATTTTATGATTATTTTTCCTTCGCGTTTAAATCTTTGTACGTGTTTTTTTTCTTTTCTTTTCTTTTATTTTTTCTTCCTTTTTTTTCTTGTTTCAGAACAAAAAACTAAAATTCGTTACGCGGTATTAGATGGAGTGAATGAACTCCTTTTAGGCTCGTGTAAAAGTCAAGTCTACGAGATATTTGGTTCCCACTTAGTTTCCTGTTCAAGAATAATTGTTCTCTCAACTACTCTACCGAAAGAATTGACAGAGTTCAAAGACGATTTTATGAATGAAACTGTTCAAATTATTGTAAAGAAAGATGATTTATTTTCGTTTCATGGTAAAGTTGATGCCTAATTTTTAAAGGAATTTTTAGAGTTCAGTTTCTTGTAATATTTTTGTTTCAGGTGTAAAACAATTTCACTTAACGTTTGACGATGAGAAAAAGAAATTAAATCTTTTGAATTCATTATGTAATACATTCAACTCGGTGCGAGTTATTATATATTGCAGTAATCGTCGTAACGTTGATGAACTCGCGCTGCAATTAGAACGCTTAGGTCACTCAGTCTTATCAATGGTAATTCATAAATATATCTTTATAATTTACGGTAAGTGATCAAACACGTTGTTTTTAATACCCAAATTCTTTCAGCATGTTGAATCTGTTGCTGTTCGCGAACAAGTTTCAAAATATTTTTCAGCCGGTTGTTGTAATATGTTGATCACTTGTAACTATTTAGGATATGAGTTCGAGTTGCCTAAATCTGTTGTTATAAATTACGACCTTCCTCAAAATCCTGCAAATTATAAGTCCAGGTGAGTAGATGTTAGAAATTGAATCGCATCGCTTATGCAACTGAATATTTTTCATTTTCAGATTAATCTTTACTTTTATCTTAGTCAAGTCTCTAGGACCTAGTTTCTGCGTGTTGAAACAACGCCTTTACGGGAATGCACTTTCATGCACTCAATTATACACCAATTGATCTGAAATTTCGGCAATGTACTCTCAAAGAATGTTTCTGAAGTGCTGATTCGGCGGAATTTTAAAATTTTGCGTCGCATATATCTAAGGAGGTTTTAAAGCGCTAAATTGGCTTTATACAACCTTTATTCGAATATTATTTCATTTAAAATTTCCTTACTGTCATTTTCATTTTCTACTCAATGCCATGGTGATTTTTGAACTATTGAAACTACACCCTCGATACTAAATTAATAATCTACAGAAAAACTAATGTTTTTTGAAAAAAATTGATAATTTAATTATCTCGAAGCTGTTATTTTAGCACGAAGTTCAAAAATGACAACTTGAAGTTCTATCCCTGGAGAGAGATGCTTCTAGCTTTCCTCATCCACCACGGATAAGTATAAGATCAAAAATGAAACTGTTTTGAATATGTATTCTCTACTCGTATCAGTTGGTTTAGTTGGACAATTATTTCCAAATTCAATCTTATGTAATTTCCCTTCTTCAAATCGAATAAAATTAATAATTAACTGGATTGATCCGTGGAACTATTAATACGAAAAAATCTATAACATATTATCGATGAAACACATTTTATTTCTCTCTTGTACCAACGTTTCAGATTTCAGAGAGTCTACAACATTTTTGATACAGATCATCATGTTGAATATAATTTTGAATTTTGGATCCTGTTGGTGGCTGATTCTTTGATCTATTTTTTTTTTTTCAGGTTAGGCCATAATTTCGGATGTGCACGAAAATTTCTCGTAGTCAATTTCGTATCTGACAGTACTCGAAGATATTTAACTAATGTTGAAAAATTTTACAAAATCAATATCGTTGAAATGCCGTCAGATTGCAGCATTTTTTTAAAAGTAAGAATACGCTTTGTATTTGAAACGCCGTGTCGATAACAATTTTTCTAATCATTTTCTTCTTTTTCTCTAGGATTTACATGTAGTCAAATTATTACCATTTTTGAAAAGCGATTTTTTGTCATATTCTCGTTCACAAAGTTCAACAGAGATCAGTGCAGAATATAACATGAATGGTGCTGAAGAAGGCGGAAATTTTTTATCAAAGAAAAGAAGAAAAATCTCCGATAATCAAGCCGCCGTTAATTAATGGAAGATTTATAAAGAATGAACGAACTGAATTCTGATGTCTTGATGTGCTCCTATTTGTCTGTGTAGTATAATTGTTTACAACATTTTCAATCTTTGTAATTTTATGAACCCTGTAAGATAGATAATAATAAATAAATACTTATCTTACCCCTCTGTACTCATCTATGAGAAAATTTGAAGACTGATATTTGGAATTAAGGTTTTCCGATTTCAGCTGCCCTAATTTATCAACCTTCTGGAATCGTAATATTCGAAAATTGAGCCCATATAGCTAGACATGGTCCGATCTAAAATTAAACCCGTTGTATCGAAACGAAAACCTAAAAATCCACAATAACTCTGAATATTTCAGACTGCACGGATCGGGCTGAAATTTGGACGGTAGCTTCCTTGGGCAATACCATTACTTGACTAACAGGTAATGGGTGGTCCAAATTTCGCTTATTTTTGCTGAAAATTCAGCCGTTTTCGAGATATTTGGCTTTGAAAAGTGAATTTTTGATTTTTCGCGTTTTCCAAAAATAACGTGGCGCGATCTATGGGAAGTTGTAGTTTCACGCTGTGTTTCGATTAAGGTTTCATAGATCGCGCTACGTTATTTTTGGAAAACGCGAAAAATCAAAAAATCACTTTTTAAAGCCAAATATCTCGAAAACGGCTGAATTTTCAGCAAAAATAAGCGAAATTTGGACCACCCATTACCTGTTGGTCAGGTAATGGTATTGCCCAAGGAAGCTACCGTCCAAATTTCAGCCCGATCCGTGCAGTTTGAAATATTCAGAGTTATTGTGCATTTTTAGCAGGTTTTCGTTGCGATGCAACGTTCTTATATCGCCGCTGAATCGTCGACATAATGCTGTAATTTCAGACTGCACGTATCGAGCTGAAATTCTCGTGGCAGCTTCTTCAGCCAAAACCATCATCTCCAGCAGGGTGATGTTCGACCAAAAATGTGGTTTATATTGCTTAAAAAACAGCCGTATTCGACATTTTTGGCTTCAAAGATTTCAGTTTTCAGCTGCCTTAATTTATCAACTTTTTGAAATCGTAATATTCGAAAATGGAGCACATATAGCTACATATGGAGCGATTTAGAATTAATTCCGTCGCATCGCAACGAAAACCTGCTAAAAGTACAGAATAACGTCGAAATTTCAGACTGCACGGATCGGGCTGAAATTTGGACGGTAGCTTCCTTGGGCAATACCATTACCTGACCAACAGGTAATGGGTGGTCCAAATTTCGCTTATTTTTGCTGAAAATTCAGCCGTTTTCGAGATATTTGGCTTTAAAAAGTGATTTTTTGATTTTTCGCGTTTTCCAAAAATAACGTAGCGCGATCTATGAAACCTTAATCGAAACACAGCGTGAAACTACAACTTCCCATAGATCGCGCCACGTTATTTTTGGAAAACGCGAAAAATCAAAAATTCACTTTTCAAAGCCAAATATCTCGAAAACGGCTGAATTTTCAGCAAAAATAAGCGAAATTTGGACCACCCATTACCTGTTGGTCAGGTAATGGTATTGCCCAAGGAAGCTACCGTCCAAATTTCAGCCCGATCCGTGCAGTCTGAAATTTCGACGTTATTCTGTACTTTTAGCAGGTTTTCGTTGCGATGCGACGGAATTAATTCTAAATCGCTCCATATGTAGCTATATGTGCTCCATTTTCGAATATTACGATTTCAAAAAGTTGATAAATTAAGGCAGCTGAAAACTGAAATCTTTGAAGCCAAAAATGTCGAATACGGCTGTTTTTTAAGCAATATAAACCACATTTTTGGTCGAACATCACCCTCCTGGAGATGATGGTTTTGGCTCTAGAAGCTGCTACGTGAAATTTCAGCCCGATACGACTAGTCTGAAATTTCAGCATTATTCCGCATTTTTAGCAGTTTTTTGCTGCTATTAAACTGTAGTTGACTGTGAATTGAGAAAGTGGGACTTGACACATTTAGCCGAATTTGGCTGCATATCTCACTGGCAAAATACTACTTACACAAATGGCTGCTTTAAAAACAGGCAGCATTGCATATTTTTTTCTCATTATAATTTAAAGAACAATAGGTACGAGTAAATTCTAAGAAATTGATAATCAACGCATATACGAACAGTCTTCCAACGTATATTTCAGTGGCACGAATTTTTATGGTACAGAACAAAATGTCATCAGAAAAATGTAAATTATTAAAGGACAAAAAATTATTTACAGTAGTAGCAAATTAAAGTCGCAGCGCACAGAAAAAATGAAGAAGAGTTGGAGTATATTTTACATTGAAGTTTCGTCTCTTTAGATATGTTGAACTTGACCATAATTTTGAAAGTACGGCTTTAAAGGTATCAAAATAATGTCGCATGTTACAGCTGAACGAGAGTAAAATTTAAAAAAATTAAATAAAAATTCTGTACAAATGCAAATATAATAATAAGCCTTAATGTATTTTTGTACCTGGCGTATTATAAATTTTGCGATAATCACAAAATAGGAACGTTTCTTCATTATTGTGTTTTTATGCACCTTTTGGGACAGATGAAAAATTTTAATTACAATGTAAGGATGATAGGTAAGGAATTTCATAACATAAAAAGAGCAAGTTGCCCGTTTGATTATGGTATTTGGACCAGATTCTTTCATTTATACATTTTTTGTTTTCATCGAAAACGAGAAACAAATCGGACAATAATCGGTGAGTAGTAAAAAGAAGTACAACACAAATTTAAAACAAAATTAATACACAATAATTTGAGATTTGTTCGATGAAAAGGAACATCGAGTCAGTTGGGGAAAAAGTATCTGAAGCCGTACAAAACGTATGAAGAGGAGGACGTGTCTTCCAGCATTCTTTACCACCGCATTGTAAACATTTTTCGTCACTGCCTTTTTCGGTTGTTTTTATTTACGGATCTTTGACATCGAATACATTTCTTCCAGCTTATATTTTCCTGAAATTAAAAAAAAAAAAACATAAACAAAAGAAACATGAGAGAATATTTGTGAAAAACAAAGTTTTGATGCAGTTTGCAAAACATAAAAACTATTAATTGATGGTGCTGGTCAAACGGACTCGCAGTGTAAAAACAACGTCGATGAAATGATTATCGCCGCACCAAGTGAGATAAAAGTTGAAAAGGAAATAAATTTAGATTTGGGGAAGAAAAATGTAAATAAGAATATATACGGACACCTGCATTAAATTCTGACTGATCTTACTTTAAAAAACAAGACTTGCATTTTGAAAAATTTTAGTTTTGAAAAATCCCTTCTAAATGAATTTAAATGGAAAAAAAAATAGTTATCGATTAATCTGAAAGAGAATATTTACGACCAAACAAGAACACGTGAACATTTTTATGACTACCGATGGTGAGTGAAAAGTGAATAAAATAAACGACTGTTTCCACAAGAAAAAATGACGACCCAATTTTAGACAACCGTCCCGACAAACGTATCGAAAACGCATAAATTAGTAAACTGAAAAAATATTATTTTAGTTTATGGAGAACAAATGGTAGGTGCCCAATATTTTGTGAAAAAGTAAAAATAATAATTCGTAGCGAATGCAGAAAACATATTACGTCATTTATTTTCGTACGTATTGTACGACTGAAATAGATTTTTCTCGCCTTTTATCCGACGAAAGATGGGAGTTCATTCGGGAAGAAAAGATAATCAAGATGGTGAAAATTGCAGCGAAAAGGTCGATGCAATAAACATGAGAAATGACAGTGCATTATAATTTATACGAGGAGTTGAATGCGGTACCTGCGGAAAAAAGCGAGGATACGTTTAGAATAATTTTTGAGACAAATTTACGAGCACGTCTTTTCTTTTCACAAATTTCTTCAGCTTAATGGAATACCTGCGATGCGATATTACCAAGATTTCTCAGTATATTACGCGGAGAGGACGATAAAAGCTCGACCCTGCCTGGTGACCTTGTTTCAGGACACGTCTTATAATCTTACGCAAAATATTACTTACGTAAAGGAAGAGAACAGGGGTGCTCCCTCCCCCCCCCCACTAACTCATCCGATGACAGGTTCGATTAAATTTCATTCGCCCCTGAACGGACATGTCGGGTTATGCCCATTGGTTGTAAAATATTCGCAAACTATAATTAAATGGAAAATTTTTGGCTTATTACTGGTACACGTAGGTACATGAATACTTCGAGTAACAGTAAACCAAGACCAGCACTATAATTAGATTCTTCATAAGTTAACTGATACCATAAGATACAATTGGTGCGAAGTATATTAATATTATCATTCATTCGCAATAAAATCACCGTTCCAATTGGACGACATTTTTTAGTAGGAAAATCTATCGAAAATGCTCAAAAATTACGGTTTTTGCATTTTTCAACAATGTTGCACCACTCCGAACAATCTGAAAAAAATACATCTTATTTGTCTAAACGTCAAACATGAGATGTATTTCTTTCAGTTTTGCAGCTCTGAAAGAAGGCACCAAAATTGGTCGTAAAAAACTACAAACTGGTAATTTATGGCCGAAAACATATGGAACCGGAACCAAAAAATTCTTGCTCGTTTACATTACCAAAGACTACCATCAATGTTGAGTCAGTTTGGTCGAAGGAGTGTTGATAAATTATTTTCTGAAAAGCCACGTTTCAGGTATTTTATGTTACACGCGAAAAGGTAGGCGGCTGAAACGGAGCCAAAAACTTTAGTTTTTAGATTAGTAATGACTTGCTTTGGTTGACAAGCCGGCTGGAAACACCCTTTCAGCACTACTGCTGAAATTATCCTAAACCGGCTGAAAATCACTCAGCTCAAATGGATAAACCTGCGAGTCCTGCGACACATACATCATTAGATATAGTCGATAGACTAGGCAAAAATACTAACGCACTCTCTCAGAGTTCAATCTTGCACCTCCGTCATCTTGTAACTATACGAAAACTTTGAACGTTCGTATCTCAAAACACCATTTTCTTACTTATAAGCTCTACTTTGATGTCGGCCTTCAAATTTATTTGGGTAAGAATTGAAAAATATTACTAAAAAACTTACCTATTTTTTTCGAAAACATCGAGCTGATGGTACTCTCGAGGAGGCAAATGAGATTAAATAATTAACGTTTGCGAAAATCAAAAGATAGAGAATTAGTTTATACGTTATAATTAAACCCGGAAAATAAATGGAAGATATATTTAAAACCCCGTAAAAATAAAAGGAATGAACGATATTAGAAATAAAGAAATTCTTCGATAATGGAGTAAGCTTAAGTATAAAATTGTTTTGGAAATGAGAACAGACGACTGGAAGAAAAAGAGTCGCGAAAAAAATTCACGATAAGTACTTAGACCACTAGTGAAACTCTTATAACCAATCCCGGCTTTGTACATTATTTTCTGAATCTTGTCAAGATTTACGATTTCGACCTGACTGATCCTGAGAGTACCACCGACGAAATGTCTGATGGTTACTGCCAATCCGTCCGTGGGTCTTATGAGAGTCATTACGAGACATTAATTCCGAAGATTCCAAAGGAATACAGACTGTCCCTGCGAACAAAAAGAAAAATAAATAAATGCCTCCTTCAGATTTAAAAAAAAAAAAATTATTATTACTGGGTAAAATAGAAATATTACTTATAAAATAAGATAATTTGTGTAAAATAAGTGAAAAAAAAAAAATAGGAAAAAATGAACCTACCAAAATATTCAGGCTAGGTAAATGTACATTATGTAAATATAATTATAGTAACAAAATGAAAATGAAAAATATAAAAATATGAGTTTTATGGAAGTCTCAGTATAAGATTAAGACTCTCATAAGAACTTGGGAACGGAGAGCAAATCTAAATAACAGAAAGAGGAATTCTTTCCTTTCGAGTCATGAAATGCCCAAAGTCGCGTATTAGAAGAGCTGTTCCACCTGATGTCGAGTATATCTACTATCTACGCTGCACACATATACATTACACGACTTCTTATGGGATTATCACCACGATTATGTCATCGCGCAAAGAATAGAATTTTGGATTGACTTCAGCCATAAGACGTATATCCTTGCCAAGTAAAAAAAAATTTTAAAAATTAAAAAAAAAAAAAGAGTTAAATATTTGGTCAAGCATCTCCATGGGGGGATGGGGGCGGGGAATCCTTAGACCTGCAAGACATAGATTTCGAGTATACTTTGACATTGTCTAAATAAAGTACCCACAGATTTACACAGTATTTGGAGAATCGGTAAAAAAGTTCGTGTGTTTTTTGTTCGAGTTTATATTTTCTAGCATGAAACGCATGTAGATTGAGAGTGTGGTATTTTGTAAAAGAAAAAAGAACACCAAGTTACTTAGGATACGGAATTATTTTTTTGTAACGCATACCTAATAGTTGTAAATAGGTACGAATAACTACCCCTAATAGCAATTGGATATTCTGAAAATATTTCAAAATATTATTTTTAGATTATCAAAATATTATTTAAAAAAAAATTGTGTGCCCTCAAGACCCGAAGATACAAATATAAATGGTTTGATAGTACTGACTAATTTTTATACGAATGTACAATTTTTTTATTTTCGTTTTTGTTAAGTTTGTTTTTTGTTGATATTTTTTTTCTTCAAATTAACTTTTATTACTTGATAGTTTTACAACTATCTGTAAAATATTTACTTTTTCAAAATTTCGGAATTGGTATGTATTAAAAATTTGAAAATATTGCGGAAGCAATATGGCAATATTTCTCAAATATAACAGGATCAATATAGTAT
Source organism: Parthenolecanium corni (assembly GCA_038050395.1). Lineage (NCBI taxonomy): Eukaryota > Metazoa > Arthropoda > Insecta > Hemiptera > Coccidae > Parthenolecanium > Parthenolecanium corni. Next base: position 798,697 of record JBBCAQ010000034.1, on the reverse strand, counting down.
AAATCTTCTGTAAAAATGAAATTAATTTCGAAATATTTTTGTTAAAAATAAATTTTCTCTGAGGAAAGAGAAAAAATATTCTTTAAACGGTTTAAGAATAAATCGAACAAAAAATGTGCAACTTTTTTTTTTACTTTCGGACTTAGATTCACCACTGTCTTAACAAATGGGTTGTCTACTGAATACTGATACAGGTTTATACAGAACTCTACAATACGACAGCAAAATATTCGACACGAAATATGAAACTGATGAAAAATACTAAAATGCGATTGCAAGGGTATGGCAAAACGGTGAGTGAAAAATATTGGTTCCTTTAACTATGGCATACAGGAATTTGTAGTCAGACTTAGCCCGCAGTAAAATAAATCAGTAAATGCTGCACGACTGATAATTTTAACGAGGAAATTTCTCCCGCCTTTCCTCACTATTCTCGTTCGTACCTAAGCTTCATTTTTTTCATTTTTCTGTACGAGAAAATTGAAGCCTTCTAGACAAGTTTTTCAACTTTCCACAGAGCTGTTTTGAAAATTTGTCAAGTTAGCCCATAATTCCTTTTTTTTTTTGTTGGAAAAGTCGACTTTGAGAGGAACAAGAAAAATAACACATTCGACTCGGAGCATTTTGTGCAACAAAATGTGCAAGTTCGTATATTTGGCATCAGTCAAATTGCTGCATTAATACGTCAAAGAACTAAGAAATGGGTCATTCGTTTCAGCGAATTTCCGCACGAGTAAACACAATTTTCTCGTTTCTTGGTCTCAAATCAAATGAAACGAAAGCAAGGTATAATATTACGTTCGAGATGTTTGAAATTTGCATTTCAAAGGAGTGTTTCAAAGGTTACAAAACGAATGAATTAATGATCTATCGAACAAATTAGATAGCAATAGGTATCTGCCATACCGTCTGTATGATGAAACAAGTCCCAATATTTAATTTACAGACCACCGAAGCTCCCGTATGTTCGGTTTCACTGTGGTCGATGTGCTGATTATTTTTTTAACTCGCACCGATTCGATGAAGAAATTCGAGCTTTATGTTCCGGCTCTCAGCTCGCAGACCGTATTTCGTTATTACAACACTATTTATCGCCGAAATCTGGCTAAGGAAGTATAATACGAGTGTAGATATGTATATGTATGGGTATAAGCCGCGAAATATAGTTGGGTAGATTCTACTGTATTCTACGAGTATTAATGCAGGGCCGTACGGTCTTAAACCATATCCGCACATTTACATAGAACAACTTGAAACTATCAATTTTGGACCCTAGTTCATTTCATTGAAAAGCTTATCTTATAATAATATGTAGGTATATTGAGCGACATACGTATATAAATATGACGAACCCTTCTAAAACACCCTACTCAAATTTTACCACCACCCTCCGCACAGTCTATTTTCCACAAATTTCGTGCTGCAAATTTTCTCAAGATTAGTGTAGAAAGACTTATTTTAAGCCTTTGGCAAAAATTTTAAGAACCCCGAGATCTCTTTATAGACGCCATTAATGTGACGTAGAAGTTTCATAATTCGTTAAAATGACTTTTCGACGACGATAATGATCGAAAAAATGTATCCGATGATGTTCACCGATAAGAAGTCGAAAAAAAAGGGCAAAAAATGCGAAACGAACACAAAATTTTCGTCTTTTTTTTTTGTACGTTCAAACATCATAAATCGATAGACATATACGAAACCATAAATCAAATCTTCATTCTACCGTATGACAAATTAGAAAAGATATCGCAAGTTCTTTTATCATGTTTGCCAGCCCCTCGCTCCTTCTTTCATATCCGTATTACCTTCGTCATAAAAATAATTTTTCCACGACAAACCAAAGAACGTGTCTCTCTCCCTCATGCTAGTACTCTCCTTTCGGCCATTCCAACATGTAAAACATCGTAACGTATACGTAGATATACGTGGCAATATAGTTTTAAAATTTCATTTTTCATTCCTCGCCCGCCCCATACGCCCCTCCTCGAAACGTGCTTCACAGTCGTAAAGGCTATACATGTATCTTTTTGGCGGCAAATGGATTCGATTATCTGCCAACCAGCACCTCCGCCTCGAAGAAATCATCATTAGGCCTACCGTGAATTTAGAAAATTTAAGGCTCATTCGGACTGATGTAGCGGGGAAAAATCTATATTTTTGAACCTGCCAAAACGCTTTACACAGAAATTAACAAACGAATTGACTTGAAATGAATGATATAGGTACCCGCACTCTCAATGCCTTCCTTGTAATTAAGCTGTCAAGTTCAAATTTATGATTCACAAACATCTTCTCCGCATAAAGGAATTACCGAACGAATGAATAAATAAATAAATAAATAAATAAATGATTAAACAAATGAATAAACAAACGAACCAACAAACAAACAAACAAACAAACAAACAAACAAATGAATGAATGAATGAATGGGCAAACGAATAAACATGATCAAAATGTGAGATAAGCATTTTATGAATCCTGAAGATCATAAAACAAAAAACTATGTAATACTACGTCCAATGTTTATTTTCCATAGCCAGACCAAAATAAATGGCGGGAGATTTTCACAAATCACTTGAAAAGCTGCTAATTAGATTATGACGATAGTAAGATCATTTAGTGTTGAGGAACCCTCGAAGTTTTTACAGATTAAAGGCAGCTTCGAACTTGGAGAAACATACAGATACAAATTCAGAAAGATAGAAAGACAGGTACTTGGATGCTTTGGGGTGATTTATGAACATAATTCCTTCGAGTACGTTTATCGGCAATATACTCCCGAGTATGACCCCCAGCCCCCCTCTATCATTCGCTACAACCCGAAGAAAAAAAAAGACGAAACATCAATTGCTTACTTACTGACTGCTGAAAGAACGCATCAATTTCATCGCTAATCCTCGTTGATTAATTATTTTCCACGAATAATTGTTTCAACGTTTACAAAGGGGGTGGGTGAGGTGAGATGTTCTTTCTTAATACCTTTATTTTGTCTTCGAAATCGAAACATCCCTGCGAGCCAGTGTAAAGTTTTCTCAACAGCTTACGAAAGTAGGTAAACCGTTTGCTGCGAATTGGCTGAAAATTTCTACGGTCATAATTACTTACCGTTTCGTATAATCCTGTAATGTCCTTCAGGAGATCCAGAACAGCTATTATATCGACTAGTGACTGCTTCACGTCGAGTGAAGCCTGGAGGAGTGACGCTGACGCAGGGACAACACGAAAAGAATTCTTTGAATCCTTGTCGGAATCTGAAAAATGAAAAGAGAATAATTAATAATTGAAAACAAAAAAAACAAAACAGAAATCTAACACCGCTGCATATAAGCATCATGTTAGAAAGTTAGCTCCAACTTTCGAACGTTTATGAATATGAAAATCGCACGTTTTCATAATAATTAATAATTATTACCTAAGCTGTTAAAGACTATTAAACATATTATCTCGATAGAGAGAAAAATCGCTGAAACAAATCGAATAAAGTATTAGGTATTATAAGTTAGGGGCTTAATTACTGCGAATGCTGTTCCAAATTTTTCGTTTCCTCGGATCTACGAGTACATTCCCTTTAATGTTGTTCGAATAGAGCAACGACGAAATAAAATCAAGTTTCGTTAACTTTATTTTAAAACTTTGCCGGATATTTAAAGAAAAAACTTAATGGAGTTTCTTACTTCACGGATTTTAGTTCGAGTCTGAAAAACATTATACCTACGAAAAAAATGAAAGTTGAAAAATTTCAATACTTTTCCAAATACCATTCACGAAGATTCATAGTGGTAATTGCCAGTTGCCACCCTCGTTGTCGAAAACTGTTCGGAAATAGGTACCTACCTACGTAAAGAATTTTTTTTTCTTTCTTACCTATACTTGGTACATATTATTCATCTTCGGAGTGGTATAAACTTTACTTTTAGGTAGAAATGATTTATTTTTGCATTATGAAGCGTAGCATATTTTAGGTAAAGCAGTGGAAATAGGTACCTATACTTACTAGCTACTTCTACTACCCGTAACCCGTATATTTTGTCTACATATACATATATATATCTGCGATGACATTTTTATAATTCAAACGACGCGACGCTCGTACAGTAATAACAAGTTTCTTAAATTATTTATGTTGCATCAGAATTTAGGTACCCAGCAATACGAGAACGGTATTACACGTATACACTCGCACTTGTTGTACTCGTATTTCCAGATGGTGCGTTTAAGATGAATTTGAGAAATTGATGCGAAATTTTTTCCCCATCATCTTAGGTACCTACACATTTCCTCGATGACTTTCCATTGAAAATGATTTTGTTAATGGAAAAATAAGGTTCTACTATTCGCTTTCTAAAATGAACAACCGCAAAGAACAGATATCGACGAGAAAAATGTGAAAATGGTTTCGACTGAAATTTTATTATTATTTTTTCTTCGTCGGAAAGCCCAAAGCTCTATCATTGCGTTTGTTTTTTCTCCCCTCCTCGCACAGCCCACTTTCTTTTCTAGTTTACCACTAAAATCTCTCGCGGTAGCTTTTACATAAAACTTCGTAATTGACGAATATTTACGACTAGGTATATACACATAGTATATACTCGCATTCGAATAAATTGCTAATTAATTCGGACCGAATATATAATACACATATTTATAAATAGCGGCACAAAAACAAAAAACATGGAAGGCGATTACGCTAGTGTTTTTTCATAAAAATACTGTAATACTCGACTATCTAGAATTTTGAATTTATTATTCGACGCAACTTTTTTGTTCGACAAATTTCTCGTTAAAGAGTGTACGAGTACGTGTAGGTATACGGTAGTTACAAACTATCGAGGATGTCAAATCACAAATGTAAGAGGAGTTATTTGGAAATGAAAGAACTTGCACGCGGCATAGGGAGAACGAAGACTGATAACCTTTACTCGTATCATCATCAGTTCCATATAAGACGAGTGGCGATAAAAATATACCTACCTACTAACTAATAAATAAGTTATATCTTAATATCGGGATGAATTTCAACATTAGTAACTATCTATTTCCACTTTTAAGCGATCTATTTTAGGACTAACGAAATTAATAATTAACGAGCTCGTCCATATTTATCAAGATGAGATCAAATTTTGCCAAACTCGATCCCCATTTTCACCATTCACTGTAATTTTAGATTCAAAATTAATCGGATGAATTTTGGAACGCGTTCGCAATATTATATGTATTGGGTAATCGTGAGTTTTAAGGGTGCAATCTCAGTATACCCTTTTAATACGGATACTAAATTTATAACTCGTTAAGTGGCCTCCTACCCCTCCCCCGTCCAAAAAAAAAAATTCGAGTGAGGAATAATTTAAAGTAGGTAAAAAAGCATTAAATTTTCTGAACAATTTTAACGCGTCAACTTCTTTATTTATATCATGGGTTTACGAGGCAGTTTTTCAATAAGATAGAATGAAAGGTTCCCAAATAGAATAAAAACATAGAGATCGAGCGTCCCAAACAGCCTCGAAGCATTTGCGACTTAGCGATTTAAAATGCGATATAAGTAAAATGATGATTTCAAAAAAAAAGTTTCACCATTTAAAATTACATATATGTACTTACATAAATAAAATTTGCAATTGAATCACCTTTCAGTCAAAGCTATTATCCATTTTATATTATTTTAGGATATTTATAGTTGTAATTCACCCCGAAGTTATGACCAAAGGGTCCAGAACTAACAAATAACCATCGTGTCAGATTTTGTTTTTCACAGTCGAAAATTTAGAATGATTCGAGATTCGAAATAATCGAAAACTTTTTTCGACCAAGTTGTGTAAATGCCTCCGACAATGATAAAACTTAGGTACTGGGCATTTTGTCATTTTGGCTCAGTAACGATAGGTACACGATGTAAAGCAGAGACAGAAATCATTTTCGCTATTTTCAGTCGTTCTCTTTTCTCAAAAGGATTTCGAATGTGCAAACACCGCAATCCACATGCTTCAACAATTTTAACGAACAGTACCTCGCATGGAAATACAGAAACCACTACACATAGAAACACTCCAAGTTGTTGTCGTAATTTGGAAATAAAGGCAACAATATACGTTATCATCTTCAACACGAGTAATGTGACCAAAGGCTTGACTGAATGAGTGCGAATGGGAACTGATCAAAGACTACAAATATATATACGAGTACTACAAAGTATAAGTGGATGGGTTTGTTACATATACATCGTATATAACGCAGCTTTGAGCTTTCCCATATTGTGCGACCAATCAGGCGAAGATAATTGATACGATCGTATTGATTAGATGAGAGATCTTTCATTTAACGATAAACATTAACATTGGTTAATACGAGTACACAATGACTGCAGAACTACAGACTAGAGAGTCGCGGACTGGGAGGTACATGATGTAATAATTGCTCGTATCATATTTTATTCGAAAGTGCCAGCGGTTGAGAAGAACTTTAAACAGGTAACGAGTACACTCGTACTCGTAACTCATTAATCTGATGCTTAATTTTTTGTACACCGAGGGAAATGGATATCAAGTATTAATTATAAACAAAATAGTAACTTTTCTCATTACAGTTATTAAAATTACTATTTCTTATAGATGACATATTTGAGCATCGTTTTGTAACCACTGTATCTGGAAACGAGACTAAATGACAGAAACTACGTACATTGTACTTATAATAAGCCAAGTGCTGGAAACAAATTTTACGTTAGAACAAAAAATGCTTTCATTCTATACTACTTGGACCTGATGTGCTTATTGCATACCGCTTTCGTATTTACGGCGCAACAGCAAAATAGCTAAGTCGAATTAAAAATGGTTCGAAACGATTTCCCAAATTCACTATTTTTACTCTCGTGTTACCTCTGAAATTTAAAATATTTACGAGGTCGATATAATGTTAATACGGAAACACGGTCCTTCAAGAACTCGTGACAGTTGATTCCACAATATATAGTATCGTTTACTTGACGATTGTAAAAAATTGAAAATGAAAAAAATCAGAAAGAAAATGTAAAACTGTATCACCTACCTGGTATTAAGCCAGCAATAAATTATCGGGTTGTACATGGAATTCGACATAGCCAGCCAGTATATTCCCAGGTATACATTTTGTATGTACGGCTCTTTGGTTATTTCAGGCCATTTACAAGTGACGATGAAATAAACGTGAAACGGTAACCAACAAATCACGAATATCAGCACGACGACGATTAACATTTTCACAACCTGAAAATATTCGCAATAATTATTATTTCAAAGCACGAGCCTAAATATTATTTAAATGCTTCGAACCAAGCTACTGCTATTTGTTAAAGAACAATGTGTAGCCCGTAGGATCGAATAGACGAGATCATTATTTGCAGTTCATTATTATGTAACTACAATTAACTGCAATATTGGCCATACCTTTTAGATATTTACCTAGCAAGACTTTTGGGTCACTTAATGCAGCTCGCGAAAAATAAAGTAAAATATGCTGGAACAGAAACAACAGGGTTTTACGAGAACCTATAATCTATATTTACTATACTGTCTTTAGCCAGAAAACAAGAAACAACCTTTCGAATTTCACTGAAAAAATCGCGAGACTTGTTAAACATCTAAAAATAAGCTTGCCGAAATTATGTTGACAAGAAAATTCGTAGAAATTGACTCGACTAAGCGTAGAATTGCAGTCATTTGCCATTATTTACCCATTCGTATAAAAACACGTAACCCACGCTCTTACGTCGAATCAGAAAAAAAAAAAAGACAAAGGAAACGTAATTGAAGAAATTTCGCAATTATATAACGAACTGACGAAAAATTTTTCTAATTTTTGCGACTCTTTTCAACTATCGGGAAATGGGAACGTAGGTAAATTTCCCAAAGTGTCACCCTTAAAAATCATATCCGATAAAATTTCTAAAAAAACTAGGCATGTACATACAGCCAAGAGCTGGGTTACACTCGACAAAAATGAAGACGAAACAAAGAAGCTTTTCGTAAATCAACAGAATGAGAAAAACTTTTTCAATAAGATGAAATACGAAAAAAATTTCATCGCAACTACACTTTTCTGGAGGAAAGAGTTTTTCAAGTAACTGTTTTTCATTTCTCAGGGTTCACACTGTTTTTTTCATCGCTTTCTTACCTCCGCGACTCGAACGCAAAAAGTTGACAGAAAATTTTCATTCCATTCGAAAAATTTTACTCGTATAATCGAACAGATTTTATTGCTCTTACTTTTTTTTTTTCATTCTTTTCTTTCTTTCGTATACCAACAAATGTTATTTTTGTAATTGAAGTTTTGTTAATCACTGACTGGGAAAAAAAGGACATCGATGAGAAAGTTGCTTTGATATTTTAATTGCTCGCTACGAACTTCTCAACTGCTTTGCGTGACTTGGTTGGAACAAAACAAAAATACAAATTTGTGACGAGTTACTCAACTTTTATTCGTGAAAACAGAAGTGATCAGCAATTTTACTTGGTACGTATTGAGTTTTGCTCAAGTTTTCAACTTGTTGCATTCGGAGAGTGAAATTAGGACAGGCGAATTGTATGCGACAGGTAAACTCGGTTTGATAAATTAATAATACACTTTTGTAAAACAATACGCCAATACGGATCATAATTGTTTTTATATAGCCAGGGTTGAGAAAATTCATTCATTTTCGTATTATTATATGATGGACAGTGACGCACACGTATTTTGAAATACGTGGTGCAAGATCACTTGTGAGGCCCTTCACAGCAAAGTGGCCCCCTCATAATTTTGTTCACTCGGATGTTTTTCAACATATTTGGTAGTAAAGGGCGGTTAAAATTCCCATCTGATGGGGCCCATAAATTGTGAGGCGCGGTGCGACCGCACCACTTAACCCCCTAGGTGGGCGCCACTGATGATGGACTTTGAATTTCGGTATCGAATTACAAATGTTAATTACTTTTCTAAGGCAAAATCAACATTCGTGTGGAACCTCAGGCATTAAATAATTATGGAGAATGTAACTGCGATTCGCTGAAACAAGTACCTACCTAATTAATCCGTGATCAGTTCATTCATTTCGATTTTAGTCTTAAAAAAACTAACGAAAATTAACTAGGGGCATTGTTTACATTAGACAGGACCAAAAAATGGGAAAGTAGTAATTTTCACTGTTTTGGACGGGAACATAGGGTCGATTCAAGATTTGTGTGTGGGTAGAAATGACCAAAAAAATATTACAGAATACATGTAAGTTATCTGCGATGGTAAAAAGTAATGCAGATTTTAAGAATATATAAGTCCAAAATAAATGACAGGTCGTAACGCTGCAAAAAGATGGATTCGTGGCCACTTAATTCGTATAATGGGTCAATGGGTACGTATAAAAATAATAAAATACGATAATTATAGTCTCTAATGAAAGAAAGTGCATGGTATATGCTAGGGAAGAAAACTCAATATAGTAAATAGATCCATAGGGAGTCTGACACCAACCAAAGAATTGACTCGTGTTGTAAAAAGTCCTTATATATATTATGTACTTGAAAGAGTATCCGCATAAATTACTGAAAAAGCAGTCTGGAATAATAATTAGGGTATGATAATAGGGCATTTGAAAATTTAATTCGATTCGATCTCTAGGAGGTGGCGTTTGGTTCTTTACGAACGATGAAATTAGGTTCTTTGTACGTACACGTACCTACCTACTATCAAACTAAACTCAAATTAAAGCCCGACTCGCGAATTAAACGAAACGAAAATTCTCTCAAACGTTTTGTTTTCTAAATAATTCTAATGTTAAGTCTATAGCTGCGCATATTTCTAATTCCTACGACTCGGGCACACCGCACATTCCTCCATTTTATAACATAATAAAATAATCATGAAAACGCCATAGAGGTTGGGTGGCGTGCATAATACACTCATACAGCATCGTATAAGTATTTTATACGTTTACTTAAATCTGAATAATTACGGTAGCTCTCACAACACGAAATCTCGAATGCGTAAAAATATTCAAATTATGGCTTCCATCTAAGCTCGCATTATGCGGTTTTTTTTTTTTTTTATTTCATCTCTTTCATCCGCATTTTCAACAAAATGCGCTCAAAACAAAAGTACATATATAAACTCGTTCAACGTATAACATCTCTACCCTTACCTGACCTAAACTGCTACGAATAAATTAAAATATGTACGAGTAATTAGATTAAAGGGAAGTTTCTGTCTTGGCAGACATTTCGCGTTCGTTTTGACGTGGTCGACCAACGAACTTGAATGAAAAGCCGACTGCCGAGAAGAGTAAAACGCAAATTTCTGTCTATCACTGTGACATATACGAGTAGTTAATGCGTTAACATCTTTCGCGATAATGCACAAAAAAATAACTATACAATAACGAAAATTAGGAAATTAAAAGAGATCAAAAACTGAATATGCTAACCGACGAACCACCAAGAAAATTAATCACAAGATTATCAATAAGAAACGGCGCGCGCATCATTTATGTTCTACATATATTTTGCCATACGCGCATAGATTTCGTCTTCGACTATCGAATTAATTTTGCAATAAATTTTCGAATTTACCCCCGACCCCGTGAGCGAAAATGAAGATGTTGACGCATCAACAATGTTTTGACGATTCCCCTTCTCCAAAAAAACAAAATTAATTACGGTATAGACTGTTTTTATAATGAGCGTAAATAAATTACTTAACCGGGTTAATTTAATACTCGTAAATAAATATAATAATAATAACAAATAAATTGTAGAGATTTGTACTAATACACAAGGGAAGTATGTTAAGTGCAAATCGCCGACTAGAACACAACCCTGGATAACTTGTGCGCCTCGGTGGTTGTATTTACCCAGTAGTGTTTTGCATCCATTCACATTTATTTATTCATTTGGTCGTTTATTAATTCATTCATATATTCATTCATTCATTCATTCATTTATTCATTCATTCATTCATTCATTCATTCCCCATTCATTGCGAGGTGCAATTGCACCACACAAAATTTTTCGTGTGGTGCATTTTGTGCTCTGCGCCACTTTTTCGCCGGCCACGAGTATCAACTAAATTCGTTTAATACATGCAAAACAGGAGAAGCATAAGAAATAAGGAGCAAAAACTATCCTGTTCTTGAAATCGACATGATCGGTCAGATTTTTCATTTCCGTTTATTTCCCAGCAACTGAATTTCCAACGATTACGCGGGGGATGAAATTAGAATAATTTAATGGTCAACTTTTCGAACGATTCACCTCGGCCTCTCTCGCGAAGGCACTTCACTCGCCAGTCGCCATCAACAGTGGCATATCCGTATTTATTTTATTAAATAACACGCCGAAGCGTTAAATCGATAAACAAACACTCGAACCACGCATTTAATGAGACAAGTCAAGATTTTTTACTTTTGGATCTGAGCCGTAAAGAAGTGAGAAGGGTATAGGAATAAAATCTGTTTTTCATACACTTTCTTGATAGCGAGCGTGTCTGCCGGAAATTTAGGTTCGTAGTTTTTCAGCTCAAAAGCAGAGTGTCAAAAAGAAAGGAAAACTTGCCAGTTTCCTTTTTCCACCCCATATTTCAAAACTTTACCTCTTCAACCAAAACTCAAGTATCATTAAATAAATATACCAACCGGAATATTATTTTCAAGAAGATCCAAGAATAAAAAAAAAAGTTGCTTTGAAATTGATTAATTTTTTTTTTTCTAGCAGGTTATCTATAGAAATTAATTTTAGCCCGACTTTCACGAATAGGCATAGATGATGCGTAGTTATTAGTTTCATGATCTCAGAATCTCAAAAATATCCATCTCGCGTTTTCTTTTATTCTCATTCGATAATTTATTTATATTATGCAGGATTCACACTAAACCTTTCATTAAAACGGCGTTTGATCGTCGAGAATAAAAAAAGGGGTGGTAATCAGGATGATTGCCAAGAATGAGAGAAGTGCTTGCGCAACAGGGCCAATTAATTGATTAATTAATTTGTTTATTCGTCAATTTATATTTATTGCGGGGGTGAGGGAAAACTAATAACAGGGGAAGCACCAAACCGATCAAGCTGAAATTTCAAGGGTAAATGAGCTCGAGTCTTGAGAGTCAAGCATTCGAATTTCAAAGTCAATCTGTCAGATGGTTTATTGAGGAAAGTGATTTTGAACCCTCAAAAATGTAGATTTTTCTTTGCCACACGAGATACGACGAACTATACAAAACCATAGGGCTCAAATTTGCACCAGAAGTCAGTTTTTGGGTGAGGAAGTACAGCGTAAAATATCGATATAGTGGGCAAATAGAAGCTGTTAAAATGTACCATTAAGGTTTGAAGTTAATCTGTTGTAGGATTTCGTAAAAACTGGTTTTGAAGGTTTTAAAACGTGAGTCTTTTTGGAAATTTGCTGGCAAGTTTCCAACAGAATTACGAGTATATTTTTTACGAAACTTTTGCGTGATCCTACGAGTCCAACACGAACTTGAACGCGCACATGAAACGCGTGTAGTTCCATTCGAAAACCTGCTTTTCTAACAGGTCTTGCTGCGCACGCATTTTTCCCCCGTAAGTTTTGTACAAAGGAAAAATGTTATTGAAAAATGGAAAATGATATATTGATTACGATGTGAAATAAAAACGAATGCGATGTGATTTTTTGCGTCGGCTTCTATTTCTCTTTTTGTGTTACATCTTCAAAAAAATGGCAATGTACGAGTATTTCTCAATGGAACTGAGGATTGTCGAATATTGTCATCACTATACGTTCTTTTATATTGTACAAAAGGTCTTGGAAGTTCAATCAGGGACAGTATTGTGTAGCATTGGGTAAACCTATTTTTTGGCTCCCCCTTTTTTTCCTTCTTGCTGTTTTCTTCGTTCAGTTTTCCTCGTTCGACTTTCTTTTCGCTCTTATTTTGCGGTCTCTCTGATGAATTAAAGCCATTTCTACGATTTATATTTTCACTTTAATTTCCAGGAAAAAAAAAAAAAAATTGACCTTTGTTTTCATAGTTTTCGGTTGTATACGTAGTTGCGATTTTTAGCCTTTTGCTAGAAAAATGTTTAAATCAGACGGTACGGCACGGACGACATAGGTACAGAGTCTTTGTTGAGGGGGAAGGGAGGAGGAGGGGAAGGAGGCTAAACCTGCTATGATGATGAATGATGTCTCGGCAAAGTATTTTTCCCTCTTAGACGAAGACTCACTTTCTATCTAGAGATGAAAACAAAAATTCGTTACAGTGATAGATCCAGAAACATGTGGTATAGCGTTTAACCAAATGACCAAAACAAAAACTAACTCAGTATTTTGCTATGAAACTTTATTTCAGTCAAGATCAAGGTCAACTTATTCTCAAATAGAAGTCTGAACTCTGAACTGCGAACTAACAGCTTATGGAGAGCAGATTGAGATTTGCAATTATTCGTCTCTAATTGCAGGTTAGAAATGTAAACACGGACCTCGAACATTTTAATTATTGAAAGAATCCAACCATCCGTACATGTTTCGTTAATGAGTATAACAGCTATACTTAGATTTTCTTTTCGCAATTTTTGAACTCGTATTTTTTTTTCTTTTCTTTTCTTTTCTTTTATTTTCATTTGATAAATTTGTAAATCCCAACCTTCATCCTAAAAAAATATTTTCACTGGTGCTCAGTTATTTCTGACCAATTAAAAAGCAAATTACTACGGGAAAATCGAAAGTTTGAAACATGGTCAAGACTCGCAGTCGCATATCTCTTTCTAAAGGATTTTTCTAGATATAGCTGAGCAAATTGTTTAAGCTGAATTCTGATACTTCCAAGATGTTTATGAAAATCAAGTAAAAATATCATTTTTGCAGAATCACGTTCACATTATTTTCTTCCAAAAATCAGTAAATAAAGCTACGTACACGATAAATTGTATAGGGAGATATGAGGATCAATTTTCCAGACGAGATCACAATGAGGAGGAGGTGAGAGACTTGAATTTAGTTAAGGAGTTCCACTAGGGAAACGTAAAAATTTGAAAATTTGGTTCGAATTTTTATAACTTTCACAATACTTTTACGCTCACTTTTCATTTAAATACAAGAAGAGTGTTTTCAAATATTCCAAAATAGATTGTTTCAATTTGCTGTTTCAAAATGAAAAAATAAAGAAACTTTTTTATGGTTGGACCGATCGGAAAAATTTTAAAGAATGAAAGATGATACTGGCATTGGAAATGAGCACGTGGGCAGATATGGTCTAAATGCTTTTATAGTTCAGGTAACTGCGATATAAAATTACGTCGTATTCCTGTCCACAATACATATAACTTCCTCGTAAATATTAAACATGAAGAAAATACGCTATCACAGAAAACTTCATGTTCTGAGGGTTATGATGAATAACAAATTAAGTTTTGCTACCCACTCAACATTTTCAACCGGTATAAATACCGCATTCTGCGTTCTCTTCAAAATAATCCTCTTAAACCGAATCCAATTTAAATTGATAAAACCTATCATAAAAATTACGATAAAGGGAAAAAATAATAACAAAACAGAGGAAAATCGCAAGAAAAGGGGAGAAATAGGGAAAAAGTTCAAGGCAACAGTTTTCTCATTACCAAAATTGGTACAAATTTCTTTCTAAATGTAGAATAGCTGACTGGAAAAAAGTTGAATCCTGGTTACGTCATTTCGTGACGGCAAATCGTGAAAGTTGAATATTATCGCGGCTCTGTCTAACTGTCCAAAATTGAAAAATAAAATTTCCAGAATGATTGATTATTTATAATACCAATTACTAGATACTTTTTTCCTCCGAGGAGATTCGGTAAGAAATAAAATTAACAAGCTTAAAATTTTTATCTTGTATTTGGGCAATTTTTCTTTCCCTTTTTTTTTCTTCTTTTGAATTTTCCAAACGGACGATATTAGAATTTAAAATTCAAAATATTCAAATCACCGACTCTGGCTTCGAAAAATGATTGAAAAAAAAAAAACAAAGAAAAAAACCAATAAAACTGTATATCTTCTAGTATAATTATAGATATGTTGCTATAAACCGGAAAACTTATTTCACATCGGAAGTTAATTTCTCTATGTTAGAACTGATTTTGAATCAGTTTGAAAAAAATTGCTCTCTATTAGACTACACTAATCCTGCATTAAACTTATAGATTTCATTATAATGGTATCTAAACGTAACTATACAGAAGCACGTATCCGTCTAGCGACCTTATGAAATGAATTCAGTTTTGCAGTAGAAGAAAATTTATATTTTATTGCGATCTTACCTAATAACTAATACGCTGTTTAGTAAAAAATTCTATCAACTGGTATCCTAATTTTCTCCCTCGGTATGTACTTCCGAAATTATAATAGGTATAAATGATTTTAGAAAGCTGTTTTAAAAAAAAACATTAAAATCTTTCAGGTCTCAACGATGTAATTAATTTTGCCTTCGAGTTTTTAATATCGAGTTGCGATGAGGAAATGAGAAAAACCTTTTTTTTTTTTTTTTTTTTTTTCAATAGTCGACGGTTGAAGAAGGAAACTAAAATCTTTCAGCCGAAAATAATTGACAATTTGTTCGATAATTAATGAAATTTAGGTGATCACAGACAACTCCACACCGACACGACGGCAGATTTCAATTTCAGATGAATAACGAGTTTCTCTTAATTATTCGTTCACCCTTCGCTATCATTATCATTATGGAAATTGGCAAATTTTTTCAGTCGGATTTTCTTGCGCTCGCGTTTTCTACAAAGGAATTATGTAAATCATGTATCTTTTGAAAGACAGGAAACGGGAAAAATTCTTCTTATTTGCCACAAAATAAAAGATTGTGTTCGAAAATAATGTACTTAACTTACTTTTTCTTTTCTCTGCCGCTTCTAAATTATCTTAAATTTTATCGGAATGTAATTTACAAAGTGAAACAGGTGTTCCTTCCATCAGAAATTTATAGCCGCTTAATTGGGGAGCCGAGGCAAGGTTGACGATACAAATAAAGAAACATATAGCCTAATTGTAAGGCAATTTTTACGACTTGAAGAAAATCCAGAGGGAATAATTCTCACTGCGAGAGCAGCGAAAATATTTTCGAAAAATATTATAAATATTTAGGATAAGCCAGTAAATGATATACTTACGACTTTATATTAAAATCTGAAAATGCTAGTATTTTTCTTCTTCGAAGAATTAAATAAGAATTTTCTTCTATTGAAGAACGTAGACTTTAACATAGACGACTAATGCAGAATGTTAAGTGGAAAATTATACTTACGAGTAGATAATTATAATTAATTATACGTATAAATACGGACTGCTGCGTCAAGAAGAATCAACTCGCCTTTTCTAATTTTAATAATAAAAAAATAATAATAATAACTGAAAATTGAACGAATAACTTAATCGATTGTGCGAGATAATTTGATCAAATCATATATTAAGTAAATATTCGTCCTTTCCTTTTGTTTTGGATTTCTCCCGACAATTTTTCTAGAAAAATAAAATCTAATTTTAATCGGAAACGTGATCGAAGAAAATTAAAAGTATTATCTTAGTTATATAAATATTATTGGTCAAAGTTCGCATATCTCGCACAATTCTTATCGTCTAGTAAACCATTTCGTACGGTAATATTCTCACTGAAAAGTCAGTTTTATGCATTGTGCCAACTTCGAATGTTTCGCAACTCGGTAAGTAACTTATTGTACTTGCATACTCAACTTCTGCGCATTGTATTCAGAGATTTTCAATTTTTCAACTATTGAACGGTACAATTTACCCATAATACGAGCATTTGAATGAATAGACTTTTTAAACTCACTCCTGTTCTGCAGATACATATATCGATGGCACAGGGCAAAAAAGTCGTATCTACAGTATCTCCATTTTCCCACTATTTGGACATTTTGGTGTTATTGGAAAGGAAATTTCAAACTCTTGTCATCTGATGTGAAAAATATTTTCAACAACAAAAAAAACATTCATAAATGCATTACTCCATTGCATATAACACCTTAGTGAGTGTCAACTTTCTTTTTGCTCTCCTGAAAAATTTAATAAAATTGAGATACGACTTTTGTGCACTTTGACTGTGCCATCGATACGTAGGTACTCGTACGTTTCAAATAATTACACGAACAGAGGAATCAAAAAAAGTAAAATAAAATCTGGTTGAAACCATTCAAATGGAATATAAAAATTTCCATGAAAGCTAAGTGAGACAAATTTCAAATGACTCCCTAAAATAATGTGTAGAAAAAGAATAAAAAAGAAAGCTTTTATAAAATCGATACGATTAATTTACGTCTTCGACCGAATATCTTAAAAAGCACTGTCCATTAAAAACATTATTTTGCATCGCATAAAATTTTAAGCATTTTTCTAAAGGCTTGAAAATGTTGAAAAAATAATGTGGAAGGTGGACAATGAGGTTAATACGAAGAATATAAGGTACAAATAATTTTGTAAGAACGTCGATGTTGTTTTGAATTCAATATTTCATTAATACTCCATCGTCCTGCGCATATTCTCAATATTTGAAGTACCTTTTTTACCGTCTCAGATGATATAATTATTCATTTGTGCTATAGTTTCAACTACAGACTTAAAATTATGCCCGTTTTCCTATTCGAAATAGTGGAAATTACTAGAAAAATATTTTTCAGTGCAGTTCCAAATTAAGGTTCACTGTTTGAATAACAATATTTTTGCTTTCTAAATAAAGCTTATCAATGTACGTAGTATTTACATAGAAATGTTAATATACGTTTAGTAGTGCTACAGTATGTCCAATATGTTTCAACTTAATAAGGGCAGTTTATATCTAAAGCATTTAATTTAATCGATATTTTTCAAATTTTTCATTCTAACTTCCAATGTAAACATACTCCTTCAGATTTCATTGTAATTTAAAATGACAACCGAAAGAATGGAGCTGTGTCTCAGTGTTATTGGATATATTATCCCAGATAATAGAGTTGGTCGTTTCAGGAGAACATCGGATTTAGTAATCGTGAACAGTCGAACGCCGAGTACTAACGGTTTACTCCAATTTGAAAGAAATTATTTTGGAAATAATCGAGCAGAGGGAAGACTTATAGTATTCGACATTCAAGCTGCCACAATAGTGAAGACTCTTCTCTAACTTTGCGAAGATAGTCAAAATACAGCTGCAACCAAAGTGCAAATACAGTAATAACTCGTTATTCCATTTATTTTGTGAAATTGAAAAAATTATACGCACTTTATCTTAAAAACCAGTTCTTTTTTTTTTCCCACGACAAGTTTCATTAGTAATAGTTTTCCTACGACCAATAAACTAAAATTTTCATATTCTAGTACATTTTAAGGCCAAGAAGTCATTTTGCTAGCCAATAACCAACGCTTTTTTACTCGCAGAAGCTCCAAGTTTTTGGAACCAACGATGGTGATGAAAGAAAGTGCAGTTGAACTAAGGGCCAGGAAAGGCTACGGCTTCCTCAAAAAAAATTTTCGCACCCCCTAAACTTTTTCCAAAACAGACTAAAAACCAGTTAAAAGAGGAAAATTATTGAAAAAGAAAGAAAAATCAAATTCGGTGTCAAGTTTTAGAAAATTGATATTTTTTTCCGATTTTCTATTCCCTCACCTCCTGAATAAAAGCTGATTCTGCCACTGATAAAATAATTAAATATGAAAATCAAGATTATAAGAAAAAGAGAGCGCAAGCAGCTCTTCTACATAAGCGAAAGTGCTGAAAAATAGCTGATAAGCCAGCAAGCCTAATAAATAATATGTATTTGTAAAGGTTGGCACTATAATATGGTGACTTTATCACGTATTAAGAGGTGGACTAAGTTTTCGAGTATAACATTCCTATCGTGTCAGTACGTCTCAGTACGTCTCTCGACTGTAACACCGTTGGCATTTTTAATTTCCGAGAGTAGGTGTAGGTGCTAGGTACCATACTACCAACGTAGTCACTCTACTAAATTCCAGAAACCCACGACAGCTATACAGCTAACTTCAACACGTATAAGTATAACCTCATCATTCGAAAGTGAGAAACACTCGTCAATATTTTCACTCTGCCAGCAGAAAACTGAGAAATAATTTCGCATATTTTAATGGAAAACTAATATCGCATATGAAGTAATGTATCTTTCATGCACTTCTTAATTTGGACCTTCTCCATTCTGTCAAGCTGCATTTTCATTCCTTTCTTCCTTTCTTTCTTTCTTTCTTTATTTTATTTTTTTTCATTCTTTCATTTTCTCAATATCGATTTGCATTAACTTCTTCGCATTTTCAAGAAAAAAAAATAAAACAACTTGCGAATTTTAAATTCGACTTTTCCATTACCGATGGTCATGGGGGAAAAAAAATGGAAACGATTTCCTCCAATGCTTCAGTTTTGGAAGAAGTATTAACCAAACTGCTAGATTATGCTAGTTACATTCAAATTATTTCTCTGGAATAGGAAAACAAATAAACACACTCTTGCTACGCGCATTTGCCATTTCATTTCTCCCTTCTGTAAATCTTTACCTGACTTATTTTCTTCACCACATTTAAATTCAGCTTCGACAACCACATCAGGGCAACTGTACCTACCAAATTTAAATATAAACACTTTCCCATTTTTTTTTCTGGTAGAGAATGGTACTGTTGCAAAGAAAAGACGTGTCTGTTCGCGTCCAAAATGAATTTAAAATCCATTTCTTACGCACTTGAGTGGCTTTTCTCGAGTTCACATGCTTTTGATTTGGGTACGTGGCCCGATATAGAGGATGATACGGTCGGTAGCTTAGTTTTTCACTTACGTGTTAAAATTAGAAAGAAACAAAATTCATAGATTTCAACGAGTTAAGGATAGGAGGAAATTGAAAATGACTTTATGTATCAGCTGAATCTGTTAATAGGTAACAAGTAATAAAACTAAAATTATTTTCATAAATAGATCTATAGAGTTCTACGATATTAACCTTCTTTAAAAAACGGATGATGATTAACAAATAATGTTAATCTTTTTTTTTCGTTTTCTTCTTTCTTATTATTTGTTACGAGTATAGAAGTATTTCGATTCATAATTTAAAAAATTTATCCAAGAAAAATACTCAAGTTTTCCATCTGTCGCAACTATATGCGTAGTGCATAAATTATACTGATCTATGTCGCTATACTACAGTCTTGGAATTCCGTCGTTTTTCGCATTTTACACCCCCATGTTAGGAAACAAACGAAAAATTAAGTATTTTCAATGTCAAAAAAATTGGTAACTGGGGAAAAAGAGACATTTACTTGAGATAAGAATTTTCTGTGGATGGAATTACTTTCTTCTATTTCCAAGTATGCTCCAAGAAACTCTCATTCGTACGTTCAAAAATGTAA
This sequence comes from Parthenolecanium corni, assembly GCA_038050395.1. Classification (NCBI taxonomy): domain Eukaryota; kingdom Metazoa; phylum Arthropoda; class Insecta; order Hemiptera; family Coccidae; genus Parthenolecanium; species Parthenolecanium corni. The sequence goes on along the minus strand of JBBCAQ010000034.1, from coordinate 778,342 downwards.
CGACTATTATGAAGGTTAAAAAATAAAAATTAAATTGAAAAACTTACCCTTCGTTTTGATTTAATATTTTCATTTTGACGCTGCGTCACTTCGCCAATACTTTCACTACCCCACAGTCTTATTGCTATTCTGGTATACGTGTAAGACATCAGTAATACAGGTACGAAATATGTAATTGCCATAAATACGACATTATATCTGAAAGAAAAAAAAAGTATGCATTAGAAAGTTTTTTTTCTCTCGTTAAAGTTGGATAAAAAATTTTCTATTCGCAATACAATGTTCGTAAAATAGGGGTAAATATACCACAGATTTCAGCGCAGATTGCAGAAAAGTGGCATCTTCCCCAATTAATTTCAGAGGCTTTTTTTTTTAATGTGCTAACATTTTATTTCCGCCACCGAGATTTCGTTTTACATTCGATTATTGTACTCGTACTTTTTTCTTGTTAAATTTTCCACTTTAAATTGATAAAATATCGATAGATATTACATAGGCTTTTTTTATGTAATAGAACGAGTATGATATTTGAAAACTTCCATTTATCAGGAATGTAAAGAAATCGATCAGGATTCACAAATAAAAATTAGGAAAACAAAAATAAAATTTTAATACAGAAAAGAAAAAATTAAAGAAATAAAATGGAGAACATAACTGCAAAAAATATGCAATAACAAATCGAAAATACTTGCACAAAGGGGCAAAAATTGAAGAGAATAAAAATTGATGTTGCTCCATCCGCGGTTGGAAGAGAACTGACTGTCTGAACTGAGAAAAATAACAGGAACGAGAGGAATCAAGTTGAGGAACGAGATGAATCAAACTGAGTACCAGTCACAAAGTGGTATAAACACCATTGTTCTCGAAAAATGATGATGATGAAGACTGAGGAGAAGTGTGTAAGAAAGAAAACAACAAAATTTAGCCGAATCTTTATTTCCCTTTTTCCTTGGCAGTGTTACCAGCTATAGGGAACTAAATTACTGCGCTATCCAGTAAAATCATGTTGGAAATAATTAATTTCTAACGAGGAATATTCTAACTTTTTGGTAGTTGATTAGTAAAATTCTTAGATAATCTAGCATGGATAGCTTCGGCCTGTCAACACGGCTAATGTATGTAAAAATATTATGCTGGATCGCATGCGCAGAAGTAGTCGTCGGTTGGCGTTGGTTGATACGATTTACGAACGGTGGAGGTGGACAACGTAGGTGATAGAGTTGCCGGTTGCGTACCTTACTCGCTTCGCCCAGGAGGGCTACGCTGTTTCGATTTTCTTGTTTTGCGCATGCGATCCAGCATAATATTTTTGATACATTATAGGATGTTGACAGGGTCGTTCTATAAGGCCAGGATAGCGCGCTGGCTATCCATGCTATATTATATATTATCTAAGGTAAAATTACAATAAATCTGTAATCGATGCACACGAAAAAGTTATACGACTGAGGGGCATCTCAAATGATCCAGATGCTTCAATAGAGTGAATTAGAACGTTATGGGAGTACATACACATAGTTTTAATTTATTAATATATAACGATGAAAATGTATTTAATAACAGTTTTCAGCATTCCTAGGGCGGGGGGTATAATACTCACTTAAGGGGAGTTCAAAGATGAACCAGGTTCAAGAGACGAAATTATGTTGAAAAAGTTGAGGTTGAACCTTGTTCAAGCTTGAACCTCACTTAAGCCAGTATTGTACCCCTCGCCCCTAGTGTACCTATCTTAAACGGATGATTAAAAGATACTTCAAAAACCTTCATTCCAACGGACCGCATAAACAAAACAGAAAATTTTAACCGCCAAAAAGTTTTCCATTGATGCGGGGCAAATGGTGTTTAAGTTTGAGATAGAGTCGAGTCGACAGGACAAAATAAATTGCTCTCGTCAGACTCGATCATTTTCAGTTGCCCTTTGTCTCAAACACGAATAAAAATGGTTAATTAATTAATAATTTGCATTACACTTGAAGAATGCAGTCTCCGTTACCAGACTTGCTTTTGAAACGTAACATTCATTAATCCACTACCCAACAAATTTTACGACAGAGTACTGGCTGCCACTATGATGACACTTATTCCACCCACATAATTCTACCCTCTAACTTTTTTATTCTGAGCATAGCAACTAAGATGGCACAAAAAGTCTGTACGGTGTTGTGAAATATAGGCCTTAATTATTATAATACGGTCTTAAACAGGAATACAATAATTTCAAATCACTCGTCATCCCTCATTTGTTCTTAAGGAATTTGTATAAAATGAAATACAAGTTGACTCATTATACGAGTACATGCGTATGGTTTAAATGGACATATAGTTACCCAGTATTTGTAGGTAAGGTAAAATGTTAAAATGCGGGAAAAAAACAACGAGGAAATCGTGAATTATTGTGATTGTGTATTAGTACGAGTAAAACTGAACCCGATTGTTTCATTAGTCAGCGTAATATTATAAGTACGAGTATGTATACCTCGTTTTATAGATTATTATTCGACCCGAAGAATTAATTTTTATAAATTTTGGGGCAGCGTTTTCGATAGGATTTAATAGCGACAGAAATTGAGACGAGACGTAGGTACCATTTTCTCTTAATTATATTTATCCAACTTCACTAAACAGAAATGCTGTATCCTAAATGATTTAAGGGTATACGAACTCTCAAGATATTGGGTTAAGAAGGTTTTTTCAACCAGCGTAGAAGACGGCAGAACACAGTGCAGACTGCAGAGTGTAGACCAATTTGAATCAAAATAAACGGAAACGTTAGGAGACTTGTTAAAAGGCCAGCGAGTGAGACTTAATTTTGGGCTTACTGCAGATTTGCACGCCAAGGCTAAAAACTCGCACGCATTTTCAAATTCACGCGTTAATGGCATGCTCGATGGAGGCGAAATTATTTTCTTCTTACTCGTATTTTAAATAATCATCCGCGAACTAATAGCATCATCTTGCGGTTCTCACTAAAAGGTATTCCTACAAGAGGTAGGCCATGTATGGGCCAGAACGAATAAAATGCGCGATGCGTGGAAACTGGAAAGAGAAGAAAAAGCACCTGAGGCAATTATGTGGCCGAGTGAAATGAACCGTCACCGCCGCCCCCTCCTCACCTACACAGAACACACACGCACACAAGGCGGGCTGTAATTATAATTTAATTCGTTTTTGAATAATACGTATGCTGCGCACTTGAACGTTAAAAGTTTCTCGCCCAGCCCCAGCACCACCACCGCCGCCACCAGTAGCTACCCCAGCTATCTACGACGAAAGTGAAAGTGCTGCTCATCGCCATTCTGTCGTAATTAGCGTTTTGCAAATGATGTAATTATTCATTTAAGATGGATTATAGAAATTTTCAGACATGCACTCCATATTGGACGGGACGGCAACGGTTATATTGCATTTTCACGGCGCGAACGCCTACAGACGACGATCGTGTAATTTAAGGTCCATCGCGCAGCGAAAGTGAAAACGAAAATTACCAGAAATTTCAGCTCAACTACAAACTATAATCGCTCAAAATTAACTGATTCCCAACTTAAATGTAAATGGGCTGGGCTCGATAATTTCTCAAAGAGCGCGTATACGAGGCGAGGAAACTTGTGGCTAACTCATTTTGACGGGATACCGGATACACATATCGCTCATATAATTCAACAACGTCACAACTCAAAATATGCAATTTTTCAGGAGAGCAATTTTAAAGTTTGATTCCATGAAAGATCAAAGAAAAACAAACTTTTTTGATCCATTCATTGGGTAGTTGATTGAACTAAGGTAAGTTTGAAATAATACTAAAGAAACTTTTATTCTAACTACATATCTTAAAACTGGTTTTACACAAGTTGAAAGTTCATCATTCAGACACATGGATATGACGTTATTGCATTAAAACTTAGCTGCAAGATGCGACATAACTCAAAATGTGTCATTATAGTCACTAAATCAAATGACATTATCATATTATTAGCTGAAATGAAGATGTGACCAAACTTAAAATGTGTCATTATTGTAACTGAACTAAATGACATTATCATATTAGCCTATGACATTAAATAAAATAATATCAAGCCCCTATGAAAAGCTCAGAATCTAAACTAAGGTCACATTTGACATAAATAAAATTTTCTAATGGATTTTGATAGAGCATTCTGAATGGTAGAAAAGTTGGTTTTTCATGTAGCCACAAATTTTTCCTCAAGAAATAGGAATGTATTTGAAAATGAAATCAGCAATTTTCTATGGTCATAAAAATTACTTTGTTGTATCTAGCAGTATTACCCAAGTCTCTTCTCATGTAAATATTTGGTATCATCATCTTCTACATTCTATCAAGTAGGTATACTGGCATTAAGAGTTGGAAAAAAGTAGTTTTCTTCACTAATTATTCCTCAATAAATAGAAATGGAGTTCAAAAGCCATATATTATTTCTGCCCCTACTAAATAATCCACTGACTCATAAGCAATTTCTTTGGAAAAGGAATGTAGCAACCAATTTTTGTAATTTTGCACCTTCATTACTGAAGTCTTGCTTAGAGTAATGCCAAAATATAAACTGTCAGCCTTGAATCCTCCAATATGGCAAATGGTTTTTATTCTTTCTGAAAAATTAGATTTTTTCACTCAACATACTCATACTTTGGAAAGTGGATCTTCAAATGCATTTTTTGCAAAACAGACTTTTTAGAGATATGCCCTTCTTGTAGAAAAGCACTCAATTGTAAATGAAATAATAAAATTCATGATAAATATTCATCAGTTGTACTATAATAGAGCTTCAGACATTCACCTGAGATAATTTAAGAATGCTTTAGCAAATAAGAAGACACTAAGTTCATCTTTTCTGTTACTATGTTTGAAAAAGTTGTAAATTGGCTAAGGATTTGTTTGTTCAAGTTTGGTATTATCTGAAAAAAGAGTGTAGAATATAGTGACCAGAGTGACACATGTCAAGATAATTCATACCCTTTTCCAGCTTTGAAAACAAATTTTGTGACAAGAATGTCACATTTTGTTTTGGGTCAAATCATTATTGAACAATGAGAGGATAGGTTTTGTAACAATAACGTCATAAAACATGATATGACACTATCAGAACTTGAGTTTTAATGCAATAATGACATATTTATACTTCATACACCCATACTCTCATTGCTTTAAGAATGCAATAATGTCACAAGTGAAAATAATACTTTCTTGCATTAAAGAAATTTGAATTAATGTTACTAATTTTTGTGCTAATAATGTCATAACACCAAATGTGACTGTCTTGAAAAAGAAACACAGGTCTATTCTCTAAAATGAATAGTGAACAACTCGAGATAATACAGTATTGCTACTAAAACCAAGAACAAAATTGAAATCAACAAAAACGACATAACTGCTCAGTGCTCACTGGTGACCAAAAAATAAAGAGCCAGAAATGATACTCTACCAGTAGAAAGGTACTTTGAAGTGCACACCTCTGCTGGTCTTAACTTAAATGAGCGATATGCGTGCATGCCAATTACGAGAATTCCTTTTTCAACTCGCCAACTCCTTCCCTGCCTGAATCGTTAGATACAGGTACTCGCAATAATTACGAGTACATCGTATTTCTTCCTGTACTGTACTCGTCCTACGTATAAAATATATACATTAAATACCTTTTTCTTCTCACTCTTCGCGCCATCTTCTTATCCCTTTTCACATTTTCGCAACTCTTTCTAGTTTCTCCGCCACAGTCTCCTCTGTCTCCATCTCCTCCTCTTAGGAACGGTAAATCAGGAATGCGCATCATCATAGGATTGCGCGCAGAAAAAAAGCGGTAATGAGCTACAATAGGAATGCGCGCAAATACTTTTTTTTTCTTGAATTCTTGGTATTAGGAATAGAAAATAAGTATAATGCAGTTTTGAGGAAGCAAACTTTATATTAATAAAAATAAAAGCTAGATTATTACAATCGAGCAGGCAAATATTTTATTTTCAAAATATACGGAGGAAGAAATTATAAATTCAGTTTTCTTATTTCGCGAGTGTGATTTTTTCCTCAGGAATTCAATTATTTAAAATACCTATGTCTAGCTTTTTTAAAGTCTCGAGTTTTCAATGAAAACGTGAGTATTGGGTTTAGACTTATAGAAATTGTGTTTAAAGGGTTTGTGAAAGCTCTCAGCTTCATTTGTGGTTCGGGGCACAATTTTTGGGGCTTCAGCCCGCAGACTTGGAGGAAATTGAGGTAAAAAAAAAAAGTATTCGTGCGGATTCCTACTGTAGCCATCATTCTCTCCACTTTCTTCCCGTCACTACATCTTCTCTCATTGTATACTTACTGCCCTTCAACCCCCCCCCCGCTTCTGTATACACACATATATATATTATTATAATTATTATAATTATTATTCGCAAGAAAGGATAATCGATCATTGGTCAATAGTACCGGGAATAACACTCTGGTCAAGAATGAAGAACAAAAAAGCAACCATATACTCGTATGTACACATGTAGGTTTCAATTACCAATGTTTTTTATAATTATTTTCACGAGTAGGTACGGTAATATCGTCGTATTTCACGATTTTTTCTCCGCGCCAACTATAAATTCACAGGAAATCCAAGAACTAAATTTCTAGACGCTTTTCGTAACGCAGGAATCCCTAAAGACCGAGTTAATCCGCAATTAATTAATTTATGATTAAAACTCCACCTATTTAGTACGTCCATTCTCGTTACAAGTGAAATAAATTTCATTCGGTCGACTTTTGAGAAAAAAAAAGAAGGGAAAAAAAATAATGGTAAAAACTAGAGAGCGAGAGGGAGAAAAAAATAAACTAACTCAGGTAAGTATAGTATAAGTGCTATACTTGTATATATATATATATAGAATATAGGTACCGAGTACCGACCTAAATGAAAAAAATTTATAGCTTTCATCGCTGAGAACCGCGAGAAGCTGAACGGATATGGAAAAGAAATTTTCAATTTAACCATTCTCTTCCCTCTCCGACCATACTTTTTTAACTCGTTATGTTCTGCTATCGTCCCCGTGTCTCATTCATTTACATAATCGTTATCGTTCATCGTTCATTTTTAAATAAATGAGTAAAGTAGGAATACGACTAAGTGAAGAAAACGCGGTGGCAAAAAACTTAAAGAATCGCTTAGAGCATCGAAAAATAGAAACCGATGATTTTAAAATAAACTAAACGAGCTGAATTAAAATAAAAGACGGAACATTTATCGCCATAATTGAACGATATTATTTTTAAAGCGAAGAAAATAAATGTGCCAAGTACTGAAATGGATGAAAATATTGCGGTAGATGCTGATATAAACCTGAAAGCCGTACCTTCCCACAAAATTATTTTTCTGTTTGTTTTCCAAAAATGATTTGACCCGCACCGAAGTTCTACCGAATATTTTTGGATTAATTTTTTAAATTTCGACCTTCGATCCATCGAAATTTTTTACCATCGAGAATACATATATCGCTCATTTAATACAACAACGTCACATCTCAAAATTTTACCACCTTAAAGTAGACATTGAAAAAAATTTTTTCATATATTTACCTAACTCGAAAATTATGATTTTTTGAGTTGTGACGTTGTTGAATTAGATGAGCGATATATTGTCTTCTTGTCTGATGGGCTTGTTGCATAACGGTTTCATATTTACGGTGCAACGGGACAAAATGACGAGAATAACGCGAACTGTTGGTACATATTTTAGAAATGTCCAATTTTTATTTCGCTAAAGCTGCTTCTCAACGGTTCTTGTACACCTACGAGTCCAAATGTAATAATAGTTTCTTCTTGGACTATTACTGTATCGAATAAACTATACCTATAATATATAACTACGAGTATAACCTGTTGCTCGACTTTCATTTTGTAGCGCCATCGTGATACAATAAATCAAATTCTAAATGAATACATCGTAAAACTAATTAAAACTCACCCTGTCATTGTGCTTAATCTTCTGTACATTCTTCAAACTGATAAAAAAAGAATTAAAAAAAAAAAAGGACAAAATATTACGATCACGAAGTTGGCGCTTGGCACAACAGGGACACTATAAAACCCTCGTCAAATCGTAAACCAACACTAGCACCCTTCTCATCGAGTGTGGTTTCTTCTAACAATGCTACAATAGCGAAAGAAGCCAAAAAATTTCCTAAAAGTTGGTGAAATGGTCTCCGTGTTTCTTCATTGCAAGTATATAAAAATGAAAAACTCGAAGCATGCTTGTTGGGAAAAACAAAGCGGGTAAAGAACGAAAGGGTAAAAAAAAGTGAAAGTGGCAACGAAGTGGTAGAAAAAAGGGTACACAAAAGGTAACCCATAAACTTAACTTCACCACAAGTGTTTTCAACTCGAGTAGAACCGAGAACGTACAAAAAAGATAAAACCATTTTGAAATGCAATTTACACGTTACATACTCGTAAAAATTTATAAACACATGCCAGCAGTAAGACAGTATTTGAGCTTTCACGCTTTCACCGTGCAGGGTGCATTGCACACTAGAGATATGAAAGACAAAAAATTATTTTATTTTATTCGCGAGACTTGGCTTACATTTTTTTTTTTTTTTTTTTTGATTGCGCTAAGAAATTTCTATTTATAATTTCAGTCAACAGGGCATGGTAGCCTATATGAATTACGAGTGAGTATTCCACCGAGCAGAAGGATTTCGTTGAGCAATAATTTTACGAAAATGACGAGAAATACTTACATGTACTCCAAGTCACTTTGGTTTGTCTCGCCATCGGGCCATACGCCGTAGCATACGACACGTTGGTCACCATTTTCGTAGTACTGGGTCGTAATGGTGAAGGTAACGAAATTAGGAGCAGCAGATATTATTGAGCATATCCAGATAATGGCTACGATGGTCAGTGCTCTCCTCAGACGCATTCTCGGCCTCAGCGGGTACATAATTGCAATGTACCTGAAACGATCGAGAAATATACACATCGATTGGTAAATACGATTTGATGGATAACAAAAAAGAAAGAAAAAAAAGAAAAAGAAAGGCTGGTTTTCTAAGAAAACCAGCTAAAAATGATTTCACACGGTGTCTGACGTATACTGGTAATCTATGTTTTGACGTGATTTTTTAGTATGTCTGGGCAGACAGAATCTATTAACATTTTTAAACCATTGATAATGTATAGCAGACGAATTAATCTTGGCTTTCACGACATTTCGCAAAGGTTGCGGCTATTATTTCAGTTTCCAATAACCCGCACCAGCAAACATAATATTACAGTACCTACCTATATATATTATGTACATTATTCATCATCTAAAATGGCAACGCCGATTATTTTCTATTCGAATGAGACCGAGCACGCCTCTTTATTGGTTCATTCGTTATTTATTGCTGCATTATGAAGAAAAGAGACGGCGTTGAATGAAATACTACGCCGAGGAAGAATTTTTATTGATCCACAGTGGATCCTAAGTATTCCTGTGCCAAGTCGTACATTTTTTTTATTCGGCAAGTTTTCCAGACAGTTTTCCATGCTCTACGAGTGCGCTTGCACCATACAACAAATCGACGACAGTAAAAAACTGTTTCACCGTTTAGAAACAGTTTTCAGTTTTATTGTTAGTTCTTTGACGCATTCCTCGCAAGGATCGGATAGTTATATAGCTATTATAGTGTAGCAAATGGTCGCTCTCACGAATATACGAGTACGTATATCACGTAATCAGTTTCATCCGAACAGGGATCCTGTCAGTATTATCATTTTTAATAACAAAAATACGAGTATCTACTCGTATATAGATTCGATTATTTTGGGCGATGAAATTACAAATTAAATTAAGGTTGCGGAACTTATGCACCACCCTGCTGTAATAGTACAGCTACTTGTGGTGTGAAATACGTAGTCATGTTATTACTCGCATGTTACAGTATAGTAAGTTGCACTTGAACTCGATATAGTCAAGATCATAACGATCTTTTCACTCATACGATAGAAATTTTCCAAATATAAATATCCCATCGGGACTAATGAATTCTTTTTTTCCATTTTATATTTATGCCAAATATTTTGCAACGCGAACGCATAATTTAATCGCGTACGTAATATATTCTATAGGGGGTGCATTATTTCGTTCTTTATTATTAGAAAGCGGTGCGGCGCTTCAGATGAAATGGCGAATATAAAAAAAAAAAAAGAACGAAGAACAAAAGCTTGGGCTGTAATAAAATGAACGGGACGAAGGGATACGGGCTTGCAAAACTGAAATCGGCCTATACGCTCGTATAATAAATCTATCGTTAGCCCACGTACTTTTTTCCCCTTTAGCTTTAGCTTTGAATTTGCTTACTTCATCCACTATACATATATAGTCGCTGGAAATGTCGCATGTACTCGTGTTCCGCATCAATTGGAGAGGAAGAAATAAAAACAAGTTTAATAAAAAGAAAACCCAAGATGTTGGCTAGGTGAGGAGACCAAAAAAGGGCAAAAAGTCAATCGCTCCTTTCACTAAATTATGGCATTTTGGATAGTAAAATGAAAAATATATAGCCGGTAGTGCGGTATAGTTTCAGGGGCTGTTTTTCTGGACCAAGCATAGACGCGAAGAAAAAGCGTAGGTTATGTAAAATTACCTTCATTCGGGTTGTTTCCTCTTCGCACTAACCCGTTTCGAATGGCTTTTCCAAATCGTTATTGCCAGTAAAGTCATTTTTGACTCACTTTTGCTTTTATTATTTGGCAAAAAAAAAATGTTGTCGCCTCCTCTTTCGACCGCGCTTTTCTCGGTTTTCGTATCTTTCATACTTAAAGATAATTTCAAGCTCGAATTTATTGACACTTGCACCACCAAGGTGGATATTATTGTGGGACGTATAAATGGTAACGGAAAAATATTGGAAAATACGACCGAGGCATTTGTTCTAAATCGTCGACTACGATTTTACGAGTTCTTTCGGGAATATGACATATTTTTCGCTTTTACCCTGCTGTACGTACGCGTGCATCGTATGTACATGTACGAAGTTAACACATTTTAAAAGTAAGAGAATACACATAAGTTTATGATCGCGGAACCTACGGGTTTGGTTAGCGCAGCGATTCGAAAGAAAGAAAAAAAAAAATTAAAACGCAACAGAAAAACGGATTTTTTTACGTTATACTCGTAGCTGTACCTAGGTATAACTTGCACTACCTACAGAATTTTTTTTAGCATTTTCACAAAATTCTGAGATTACACATACACTGATCGGGATTCATTGAATGTCGGAGCAAAACGTAATGTGACTATTCGTGATCAAAGAGGTGTACGAGTATACTAGGTTACATAGCTTTGGATCAATTAAGTTATTGCCGTCCTGCAAGTTGTATAGAACACTAAACCCCAATCACATTCTTGGCGGCTTTACTATATTTCTTAAGTAAGTAAGCAAAACTATACAAAAAACCCGAATCGAACAAAAAAATGACAAAAACTTGTTCGAACTTGTGAGACTAAATTTGTCAAATCAAATAATTATTATCTATTCGTAGGCCGACTGGTCTACTCGTATTTGACGATGGCTGTCGGAAATGGTTTTATGTTACATTATACGAGTCGATCGAGGGCCAGATTAAATTTTCAGCCAAAATTCGCGTGCCCCCTGAAACTAGGAACCGGCGAAAAAAGGACAACGAGCAGAACTGGAGCCGAACGATCGTTGAAATCAATTAATTTGGCCTTCGTTTACCGCGAGAACGTCTTTAATTTATCAATTCGTTTTCCAGAGCGGAATGAGTTTTGGGAAGCGACAAATGACCTGACGTTTAACATCTAATTTTCCACAACTGACTGGCCACTCTTCTCCACTCGCCGCATTCTCGAAATCTGTACCCAAGCTTTCCCGTTTCCAATACCAATAATGCGTTTTGCGCGTGCAAATGAAATATTATGATTTCCACGAGCACGAAAAAAAAAAAAAGGAAAAAAAAAGGCATTCTACCTGGCGCAGAAAGGCGGGGCTTACTCTCGATATACCTTCTCCATCTTGAAGACTCAAACCATCCCGAAAGCCATCGGCGAATTTCGTCCATTATCAAATTATGCGTACTGCATTTCAGCACGCCATTTCCCAGCTTGGCTTAAGTGCTGCGCATTTCTCGGCAATTAAATTTTTGTTCCGCAATTCCCACCGAGCATTCAAGAATAATGAGGATTCCTTATAGTAGCAGCGTATGCGTACAACTAAATATATAACACCCCCACCATGGTCCTTTTAACCTTATTCCAGCTAGTTTCAAGTTCTTAAAACATTGTAGTTATAAATAATGAAGAAAATTCTGAAAAATATTTAGTCGTTGAAAAAAATATGTACTTATTCGTAAAAATAAAATTCGTTGGATTTTCTAAAGAAAAGATTTTTTAGCTTTCTAGAAATTTATATATTTATTATAGAAAGAACACTTCTCTTCTACCCGAATTTCCAAAAAGAAATATTCTCAAGAGGTATAAGATGGTAAAGGAGAGGAAGGTGATCGCTTTTATCTTCGCAAAAATTTATTAGGTTCTTCATTCTACATAGGTACTAAATTCGTATTTTAAAGGACATAACCTACGTATAATATTTTACAATATTTTTTTTATTTCCAAATTCATTTCTACCTTGGAAAAAGAAATCTCATCCAACTATCTGCATCACTTTATCGATCTGAGGTCCGGACTTGATAACAAATATTTACCAACAATTTATGAGAGAATAAAATCTCTTTCAATTTGTCGCATCTATTTCAATCACGAATCGCGATTACTGATATGATAAATAATTTTATGGGTAATTTTTTTTACAGTTTTTTTTTTTATTTATTTTATTTTTTCATCGATTTTATGTCATTTATTTATTTGGCACATTTAAATTATAAGTACCATTTTGTACCATATAAACGCAAATTAACGACATTTAATATGATTTTATTGCATACTAAAGTCAATTTTATCGGTTGTTTATAGTTGTTTTATACGATTTTCGGCAGAATCTACAAACACGATACGTTTTTCTTCTTTTTTTCCCCCCGAAACCTGAAGTTAATTTTACCAATTCCAGTATATTCCATTTTGCATCTATGTAATTTATCACCTCACTTTTATTATGTGGTAAATTATTTTATTTTATTTTATACGCAACAGGCTATACGAATGACAAAGTATCTAAACCGCACTGCTGCAGATTAAAAAAAAAAGAATCACTATACAAAAATATGTGTTTGGGATTCAGATTTTTCGAGGGGTAATGCGCACGCAGTTAGGGCATTTTATAGTAGCCGGGAGTAATAAAATTTTCAAATTAAAGGAATTTAGTCGACATAGGTATAAATACACGATGAAAAATTTTACAGATCACAAAAAATAATTAATGAAAATTTTCGATAGGTACTAATTATTTGATCGGTACATAACATCGAGAAATGTAAATTTAATTCTCTGGAATACCTGTGGAAAAAATAAACTCACCCATCCGACTAAAATAAATTTAGATGCGAGCATATGATTATAGAATGCAAAAATTGCCAAAAGTCAAATGTCAAAATTATAAAATTTCAAATGTCAAACTTTGATGCCTATCAAAGTTTTTTAAATCATGTTTGAAAGGGAAAAAATTGCCACGAAGTCGTAAGATCAAAAACAATTGGGAATGTAATAAATATAAAGTCATTTCTGCTTGGAACAACAGAATATGAAAATCTTGGAGTTTAAGAAAGAGATATCCCTGCTGGTAATTACATTATAAAAGATGTTAAACGACGCGAATGAAAAGATTTTAAGACGTGGAATGATTTATGCAAAAGCCGTACTTTCGTATGTTCGCGGTGCGGTGGGTTAATCGGTTAAAAATCTGATGGAAAAACAATTTCTCACTTTTTTAAACCCTTCGGGGTCACCAGTGCAATCGTAGAAACTAATATTGTCAGTAGAAGACACTGATATTATTTTCTTCCTGTATTCTTTCTCTCTCTCTCCCCCCCCCCCCAGTTCAAACGTAGGTATAATTATTCGCGAATTTTATCATTACGAAAATAAAGCTCTGCAGCTGACGCATCAATTAATTGAAAATTATATCTTAAGATGGCGACGACGGTAGATCTTGAAATTAGAGGAGCTGGAGACGAGTGGTGTGGCAAAAAATGAGCGAGCAAAAAAATTATTAATTTCCATGGAAAAGGAGAGAAAAGGGGAAAAATATGAGCACAAAATCTTATTATCTCGACAATAATAAAATGAGTTATTACTGGAGATAAATATAAATATGTACGCCATAATTTTTTTTTCTTCTCGGAGTAATTATTTTAAAAAACGAACGAAACTCGTAGTTTTGTTTTTAAAAAAAAAAATGTTATCAAGTTTTTCCAACGGAGATCAAAATATTAAAGGTACCCCCACAGTTAAGAAAACTCATTTTTACAACCTCGAGATCGTGTACTGTAGAGGATAAAATATAATTTTTATTTTTTATTCAGCGAAAAAAATGCTTGAACAAACAAACGAAAAAATAAAAAATAAAATAAAATAGAAATGAAAATGTGTTATTTATTGCAAAGATGCACGAGTGGCTAATTTTAAATACTCGTATATTGGAGATGCGTTTTTATATAGCACTGATTTGCCGTAATAGAAAGCCTTAAAGCATACAGGATTCAACTGCCATAACAAGGCATCAGTTTTGAAATGTGAGAAAACTATGTTATCCTTGTGGATATGTATAGGTGAAGTCGAACAGAAATCGTTACTAATTTTAGACGCACATCTAAGAATGAACCAACAACAAATGTGAATTGCAACAAAGCCCGTCGTTAATTCAGACGAATTATGTACTCGACGGCTAATCACTGACACACACCTTCAAATGTAACTGTGGGAGGACTAAGGGACCAGTCCATTGACAGTGCCACCTTATCAAATGATGCTTATATAGTGATCCACTGATCCAGTATACTGTGGTTCGAGTCACAAATTAACTGCCGCACTGATCGTGTATTGCTACGATGCTACACCGATGCGAACATTTATTTTTCTTACCTACACGGCACCGGTATAAATTTTATTCGCTGGATCTTTTGATCTTTGTAAAGTCTACTGCAAAACATCGTGCACCAAATTTTTCGTTACGTTGTTACAGTAGACACTAAAAGTACTCGTAATTTCATATCGTATCGGTCATATCTTTCAACCACGTACCTTTGAAGAATATCTGAAGCCAGTGAAAGAGTCACGAATGAAATATTTTGGCTCTTTTGAAAAATGAGCAAAAACTTGTCGACTCGACCTTTTTTTTGCAAGAATTACAAAAGAGAAGCGCTCCGACAAAATTTGATAGAATTTTGGAATATTGGAGGAGAAATTCGACACGAATGGAACGTTGATTGTCCTTTTCCTGTACTCACTTGTGTCAGTACTTTACCAAATAAACAGGTAGATACTCGAGTACTATTTGTAAAATATTTCTGTTCATGGAGAAAAGAACTCGGACGAAAAAAACGTTTTCATTCGGTACACTATTCGAGCGATAGCTAAAATTGCAGCAGTAGATACTATAGGTAACTAAATTTTCCCCTGCAGGTACGAGTATATTATATTGTTTTAAGTCACATGTGCGGAACGAAACGTGTTTCATGTTTTGGGTGGTTGGTGGATGGTTGGAAGAAATTACTATAATTTGCACGCTTTTTTAACGAAAAATTCCTTTTTTCACGATCGAAGGGAAATAATAAAATTATGGGCTAATACTGATAAGAGATAGGTAGATTTTCTATCAATTCATTTTCTTTACTGCTACCTTACTCCACCAAAGTTCAATTGAAATTCCTTCAAAATAACACTGGACAGAAAACTGCCAAAACGAATAGAACCTACTACGTGGAAGCTTGTTCTTGGCTATATAAGGGTAAAATTTACAAATTTTCAGGCTGCAGATTTTGGACTCGAGCCCTATTTATTTTAACGGGTTTTCGATAAAAATTTTATTTTTATTAAAATAAAAATTTTTCGTTCTTTCGAAGGGAATTGAAAAATTGGTAAGGCATTACCATACGAGTATTTCATCCAAGTACACGCAATCCCTCATCGACGTTTATACACTTACTTTCTCATTTCATTAAAATGATTTACGTAGTTAAAAAATTAGCACGACAGGCCAAGTTCTTAAAGTGCACATAAAAAACTATCGATCTCTCATTTTGACCCAATCTCGATGATACGGGCAGAATGCATATTATATGCATAAGAATAAGCGAACAAATGTATGAATTAATAATAAAATGGATGATGAAAAAATGTGTTTAGGCCAAATTATCGTTTGAAGAAATACTTTGTCAAAATGAAGGTACCTATAAGTTACACCTACCCAACTACGAGTATAATAAAATTCGAAAAAACATACAAATTATATTCAACTATAGAGATGTTTCTGTCCGTAATATTTTTTATTAGATTCACTAATTACATATTACTACGTATAATTAGGTACTCGATAAGAGAAAGAAAAAACAATTATTTAAAGAAACACCCGGTTTCAACGCGAAAATCTTTCACAGTCTGCGTGTGCGAACTACGTACTCGTAAGAAGAAGAAAAATAAGAAACGAACCCAGAAAATTTGGTTTTCATTTTCCTTCCTTATTTTATCATTTTCACCGTTCCTTTCATCGGGCGTTTAGGTCATAATTTTCTTTTTTATTCGTTTAAAAAGTTGAAGCATCCGGTCGTTAGGGAAAGTGGAACCTTTTTTTTAAGATGCGGTTATTTCGCACATGTAAAATATATGTTGGGCTTATAGTTTGAGTTTCGCATGAAAAAATGCGCGAGTAGGTGTAAGTGCGTATCTAAGATTACGTGTGATTTGATTTAATAAAACCATCGGAAGAGGAGATGATGTATTTCTTGAGAAAATTACTTTTAACGCCGTTTTTTTCTTTTTTAGGTTGTAAAAAAGTGGCGAGAGAAAATTGTTTTTCAAAATATCATCCTTCGAGGTCTCCCTTATATGTGTATGCATAGGCGATGCCAAAATTTCGTTTACATAATCACTTTCGTTCACATTTTTGTTTCGTGAGAAGCCAGTGAAAATGGAGATTCTTTCGTTAAAAGCAAGAATATATATTTAGGGTTATACTTTTTTTGCATTTACAGTCGTGTACGAAAATATACCATTATTTTTATTTATTTTTTACTTTTTTCTCCGTAATCTTTTTCATTTTTGAGAAAATTTTTAAATCGCCTTTATAATACATATATCTAGTACATACCTATACGTACGTAGAGATCCTTTTGGGCACATGTGAGACCCAAAACAGATAAATCATAACACTTGCGAGACCCTTTTTGACAATGCGAGACTCTTTTGCGGGTCTCGCATGTCCATGAGGTGTTTGTATGGTTTTTCTTACTCCCCCCACTCCGCAGACCTCGAATCTGAATTTTTTGTCTGGGACTCGCAAATGTCTCAAATATCGACAGTATATACACTTGTGGTTCACTCATTTCATTTTACTCAACTGCGTGCTGTATGGTACACCAAACCAACAGTTGTGGACTTAATTAACATATATAGCCTAAAGCATCTACAGATATAGCCACTAAGTCATGTGAAGACGACGGTTTCATTTCTGAGTATTTATAAGGGGGATCTCGCAAGTGTCATACTTTATCTTGAGTCTTACATGCGACGTAAAATAACAATTAGTACTTACGTAAGATGAGTACTAGTGGACAAGCCCGAAATTTTAAGATAAACAAATAAACCATAAGAATTAATTAGAAACTACTATAATAGTGAGAAACCTCAAAATTATAAGAATAACCTTCACCGAAAAGTTTTCATTTTCTAATTTTATTAAATAAGCGTAAAACTTATACAGAAGCCAGCACGTACTATATGTACTCGTACATTGTGAATCAATGAATCCACAATGAAAAATATATCGTTATTATTGAAAATATATATTTTGAATTTGCCCAACTATTGGCAAGATGGTACGGGAAACAAAGAATTTTGCGACACTTCAGAATGGCTTTAGCAATCCATTTTTGTCCCATCATCCTGCATTTTCATCCTACTTCGTCCAACTTTGTCCATACACACATGCACGCACGCGCACATACCGACATTAACAAAGAAATATAATTAACCCGAATAAAGAAATATGAAAATGTGAGACGGGCATATTCTTGGAATTCTATAAACCATACAAAGGAATAACCATATGCACATTCCATGCTTATTTATGAAAGTCAGACCAAAATTAATGAAAGTTTTTCTATCGAAAACCCGCTAATTATACGAGCCGAAGAAAATTGAGCATAAAATTGATTAACGAATGCAAATTGTAGGGAAAAACTGCCAATGTTGAAGGTAATTAAAGTAGAAAGAATATTTGCCTAGGTGTATATAGATGCCGGGAAATGTTCATCTGTGGAATGCGTTTCACGCAATCATTTGAAAAACTAAATGGCGATTTTTTATTTTATTTTTTCCAAATCAACGAAGAAAAACAACAAGCCGAATTAAAATTATAAAAACAATCGTGGCTCGTGTTTATTTAGCTAAGTGTAACAAACTTTTCCAACGCTGTGTTTGTTTGCAAGAAAAAAGTATTAGATTGTAGTTCGGTTTTTATTGCAATAAGGAAAGAAAGAAAAGAATGTAAAGGGGGGAAGAAAATGCTTTCATTTCGTTCACTACAGTACGTCTCTAAATGCGATATAAAAACCTTACATAAACTTCCTCCTCTAGGGGAGGTTTCAAAAAAGGATGGGGTCGACCGTTTTAGCGCCCACGTGGTCGAAACAGTCTTCAATTTTAAAGGTTCTTTTTTCTAATTTTATAAATTGCGTCAGAAAATTTTACAAAATGAATCGATTTCCCAATCAGTGACGATACAGACACGAGGGAAGAGCGGCCGGTTAATTAGAGCTTGTCTTCGCATCTCCGTTTAGGCGAACAATGAATTATTTAACGGAAAATATTTCAATATAGTAAATAATTTAAATAATTTTGGCTATTTCGGATAGGAAAAAAAGACAGTTCAAGATTTATAGTGAAAATTATAACAAAAATTGTAAAATACATGTATGTACTATCGAAAATAGAAAAAGTACTCGTACTATACAGTAAATTTTGTATTTTCCCAGAGCCTATACAGCAACTAAAACTAGGGACACGTGAAACTGTGGGCTAAAATTTCATACTAGAAACTTTCGGAGATAGTTGAAAATTGATAATATCCTAATACGGGCGGAACAGCATAATTATTTATATTGCCTAGAAATCTGATATACCGTTTACTCGAACCTCCATGTCGCTAGTTCCTCACCTACAGACATTTGAAAATTCGATAGATATAGATTTGTTTGTGCTACGTTTGTGCTGAAATTTTCATAGTTAGTGCTACTATCCTTAAAGAGATTATTGAGAAAAACACTTTCATCTCCACTGACCTTGAAAGTGTTTTTTCATCAAATATATCTTCGAGGATAGTAGCACAAACTATGAAAATTTCAGCACAAACGTAGCACAAACAAATCTACGGATTTAATTTTCAAATTTCGTTAGGTGGGGAACTAGCGACAATGGAGGTTTTACACGATGTAAGTCCTGCTGGTTACTACAGGGCAGTTGTTATACGTAGTTTCTTGACTATGGCGACTGGTCGTACAATGTCTCTGTTGGTGGTCTTTTTGGTTACCCAGGTCGCTGAGTTACGCGAGGAGACCATTGGTGGTAAAAGACCACGATCCCAGACCTTGACACGAACACATCCCGAGTTATAAACTAAATGAGTTTTTCAAACAGCCATAGCCTACTTATCAAGATTTGTAAACAATTTTTGAAATTTTTTGTTTACGCTCGAATAAAATTACGAGTAGATTAACCAGCGAAAAGGAACTAGAAAAAAGTCACGACTATTATAGAATTATTCGAACAAAGCCGCAGACAAATAAATAAAAATTTCATCAAATTGAATTATTTTCTCCGAATGAACTTCGATGCTCGCATATCGAACGAAAAAATTCCCTAGCGTACCAAATTTTTTCCTCCATTTTTACTCAGAAAATACACCAACATCGACAAAAAAAAAGTGGTACCATATATTTCAGTGTAGACTGTTGAGTACAAAAAAAAAGTGAAAATATCGAACTACACAGCTTTGGGAATATTCTCTGCGTGTATCAAAAGAATGTTTGAGAAAATCCGGCGTTTTAACGATGTAAACACTCTTTCGGCCTTTACATTTTTTTTTTTTTTTTTGCCAAATGTTTCTGTTTTTTGAGGCCACGATGTCTCGCAAAGAATACCGAATTCTTTTGCCTTTCAAAATTTAGTTCAGAAGAAATTTATTCGGCAAGACTTCCCTTTTTTCTTTCATTCTTTGGGCGAAAGTCTTCAAAATTCATTAAATGTAAGCGGGATCTATCCTAAAAAGAGTTCGTACATTTTTTTAGTTCGTTTAGGCAATGCTTGAAAGTAATATGTAATATAAAATTTTTAGAAAACTAATCTTCTATAAACTAGAGCGCTTTGAGCTTACGGGTATGAAGGAGTTATATACAATCGTACGTATAATGCAGTAATCGTATAAAATATCGTAGGTCTTGTAATGAAATCATAAGGAGAAGATGGGTTTTCAAAGAAAATATAATATAATTTAAAATCTTGTTTAAAAAAAAAAAAAAGACGAAAAAAACAAAATTACGATGAAAATCAGTTTTCCACGAGTACTCGACTATTTTTCTCTACTGTACGTCTATATATTATATATTTTTCATTCGAAAGCTTATAACAATTTTTCTATCGAACGTACTTTATGTTGCATTTGAAAGAGTCGTAAGATATGTGGAATGAAAAAGTAAGAAGAAATCAAAAATAACGCGAGAAAAAAAATTTAATCCGACTTAAAACGATGAAAGAGTAGCTGAGGCACTGCATTTTTTCTCTCGCAGTAGAATTTTTTTTTTATGTTCGAGTATATGGTATGTACGAGTGTACCGAATGGAATCTTGGAATTCTATTTCCTACGCAAAATTCAAGAAATGCGGAGTTTTTGAACGTTATAATTGTATTAAGAGAAATTTTGGTTGAATTGAAATTGGTTTGCAAATTATCAAATCATCCGTCTTTTAAGCTATTATAAATAATCAAAAGAATTTGGCTTAAAAAATAAGTTTTTAACGGGACGTTGGATATTTCAAATAATCTCAGGATGAAAACAGTCGAGGTATGCGAAGTTCTCAAACTTATAGTCATGGCCAGCGACTTTTGTGTTCGCTTATCTGGTGCAGAGTTCCTCTTATCTCCTTCACTCACTAAGAAACCCCTCCCCTCCCCAAAAAAACTAATAATAAAAAAATTTGAAATTAGTAGATACTGAAATTAGTAGATACCAAAATACAAAACAGAAGGAAAAGTGAAACCGAATATACGGACAACAGATGACCGTTGCGAATCTGTGAAAATTCATAATTCGTTAAGTCAGTTTTCTGACTATACGTTTTCCTCTTTCGACTTTTCTCTTTGCGGTGATATAATTATTCGTTTTTATTAGTCAGGAATGATTGAAACAAAAGTTCAGTTAGTTATCTTTTTTTAAAAACCTATATAAATTAAGAAGTTATGGGTCAGTATATCCTCCTCATATTCGTATAATATAACGTACATTGTAATTACGATGTTAACACGTTAAATGTATAACGGTGCAACTGAAACTCGAGCTATAGTCATTTCTGGTCGTTGTTTTTATATTCGTGTTTTTGCTTCCATTAATTATACAATTAGGCTACTCGTATAAGTAGCTCGACGGCTGAGATAGGTATTAAAAAGTTAAAGGCTTCTGACTATAAAGCACACGAAACGATATTTATGTATTATTGTACGCGAGAATTGGTAATTTATTTATCGACCAAAGTCTGAATGAGTTACTCTCGCCACTCGATGAATTATTTCAGGGCAAAGGCAAAGGCAAAGGCAGACTTTGGTATCTCACGTATGTATGTACATGTACTATGTACACGCGTAGCAACCACGGTGAATTTCTTCGCCTCGCTGTTTCCGCCGTATATTTAGTCAATAAGCCGGATTAACGAGGAAAAGTTAATTTACTTTGGCAGAGAAAACGATACTTGCGAGATTTCTGGAAAGCGGAAATAAATCGTGCGCCTCTTCGAACCGGCGCGGCGCGTATAATACCGCGGTATTTGCATAAAAAGCGGTCACTTTTCGGCGGCTGCGATTCGATTCGTTCGCAGCCACGACAATATTTTTGTACGCTACGGGGCACGCGCGTGTATCGAATGAGATTTTCTAAAAACCACCGTGCGAAATACGAGTACGAATAAGCGAGTAAGATCCCTTTTTCGCGTTTTTCTTTTTCTTTTTGCCCGTCATAGTCGCCGCACCCGCTTGGCCATAAACCATATAAGATCCGAGTTGAAAAAGTTGCAGGTAGATAGGTACGCGTGATTTCGATGCTCATTTATTGTTTAAATCAACTCGAGTGTACGAATATCTATACTCTACACGTACCTACTGACAAAAAGTTTTCAATAACGAATAAATAGTAGATATACCTACCTATTCGTAATTTTCGATCACTACCTATATTCGAATAGGAGAACGGAGACGATTCCAGATTTCCAGATTTATGCCAGAAATTACGACGAATACATGTGTAGTAAAATTTATCGTCAAAGACGCTATAAAAAGCACTGTACGAATATATATAAGAATATATCTACGCTACGTCTCTAATCGCCATTGCCGTTCGTATTATCGGTGCAAATTTTAATAAAATAATAAAATACGCAGCGAGGAGTTGGTAAGAAAAATTGGAGACCATTACAAACGCTGACGTCCGACGAAAAGGATTTTCAGTCTCAGAAAAGAGGGCGGAAAATTTAAGAATAAAAATATAGAAAAGAAGATGAACGAACGAAGAGAAGAAAAAGAAAAAGAGTCGTCGCTAGCGTCGCGTCGAGTTTTGGGAAACGAACGTGCAGCCACGCCACGCCACGCTTATTGCATAACCGCGACGCCGTAAATACGAGTACGCGCGAGTTTTCGGTTTCGCCGCGCCGCGCCGCCCATCGCGACTCGCACGAGAATTTATGCGTCGCGCCAGCCTCTGCCGAGGCCTGAGCCTGCGAGGCCTCCTTCTCGCTTCGTCGAAACGAAATTCAAATTGAACTAAAAAGCGACGAGTCGACGAATGACGCGACGATAGAGAATAGAACGGTGCGGTGTGGTGCGGTGCGGTGCGGTGGTGATTTTATTCTTCGTAGACCGCGTAGTCATTTTCAGCGCAGCTGGCAATTTAGGCCAATTTATGACGTACGAGTAAATTTCATAGATAGCTAAATACCGCTATCTATATTTTCTCGAGACGACGGCGATATTTATCTGGCTACATAGTCCGACTATAGTTACACCACTATTATTCCCTTCAGCCGTGTTTTTCCCCCTTCTCGTTCTCATTTATTCTGTCACAAATTTTCAAATCGACGACGAGACATCTGCGAGTAAAAAACAACAATAGGACCTAAAAATAAAAGCATCGCGGATCGGTCAGTCGGTGCTGACATAGTATTGTGTCGCAGGACACGCCTCTAACCGTTGCGAATGCGAATATCTATAAGGCATAGACTCGGTGCGGTGCGGTGCGGTGGTAAGACGAGTTTAGAAAATCTACCTACGTCTCGTATACATGTAATATACATATGCGTACATTATACTCGTATACGTAATGTCGAATCGGGAATGAAAATTCGAATATTCAATTATATGGGTATCGAACGACGAATCCGATGATTTAAGACGCATTTCTTTATCTCAAAAACTACGGAGTGATCGAATAAAGTAATAATCTTACTCGTATTACTCGTATTACTCGGAATGTCGTTTAGTCGTCTAACTAAAACTGACGCGAGCAAATTTTGCTCTCGATCTACGAGTACTATAGATATACTACAGGTAGGTAGGTATACCCTATTCTCTGGTAGAATTAAACTTAATCTACTTCTCGAGTAAAAGCACATCGCCCGCAGGCGTTCCTCTAAAAATGTATCCGAGAGATTTTCTCGCTTCTCGCTCATTTTTTTTCTTCGAATATTCGCGTCGAAAAGTTGAGAAATTTGTCAGCTCTCGAGGTTTATTTGGCCGGATATACTCGTACAGTTTTGCTCGAGCCAAGTAAAAGGTTAAAGGCGTTAAAAGGGCGACGCGACGTTACGCGTTCGCACGATACGCATTAATGACTCGTCGACGCTAAATTACGCGGATAAAAAAGGTCGGCAGCGATGGGGCGAGGCGGAGGAGAAATTGTTACTCGAAGAAAGCTGGCAAAGTGTCGACGCAGTTTTCGTCGAGACAAAAGTTTCGACTGGCAGGGCACGAAGATGCAGGGCGAAGAACAACAAACCGAAAGCCGACAAACGAAAAACGAATCTACAATCTCTGGCGTATTAATTACGAACGTGTGTATATATATATATCGTCTATATCGTCGACGAATACAGCTTGTACGACTACAAGTACACATACACATATACATGCTGTAGGTACATCGTATTTGTCTATTTACTATGTACGAGTACTATATAGTACCCGTATCGCAAGGGTTGTCGAGGCAGGGCCGAGGGGACTTGCTCGAATGAGGCGAGTTTCAAGTAAAACGAGCCGAGATACACTGCTCGATTAGGAGAAACGAATCTCAGTTGTCATCAGCCTCTCCCTCTCCCTCTCCCTCGCCCACTGCTACTGCCACTGCCGGTATGTCGTCGTCTCATATTATTTCGCTAGCAAAAGTTTCGACAATTTTAGCAAAATGCTGGCGAATAATGTGCGAGAATACTCGCACAGCCTGCGATAACGCTTCGTCGGTACTTGAAGATGAACACGCAGTTGCGACACGAGACGAGAACGAGTATAATTACGTAATAATAATTATAATCATAATTATAACTTGTAAGTTTTGCCCAAAAAACATACGAATAGACGCACGAGCAAATGGACCATCGACAAAAGCGGAACTCGCGATTTTTAATTTCTTCTTTTTTCTCTCTAACTGACCTACGTGTACATCCTACCCAATAAATAAATTCTAGCCGAGTAATAATATTTATACGCACTATAGAATTCAGTTACGCAATGATGTACACTGGATCAGAAAAATTCGCGAAAAGCAATCCGTAACTTCGTTTCCAAAAAAGAGAATAAGCCTAAATCCAGTTTTTGAATATTTCACAATAATTATTAAAAAAAAAAAAAAAACAAAAACAAAAACAAAAAAACAATTTTAAACATTTCACTATATCGATTAAAAACACGTCTTTTACAATAATTGCGAAACGTCATCGAAAAAAAGGAGCTAAAATAGGTTAAGTAAAACTTTTTTGAGAGGAATTAAGGGTTGAAAATTTTAAAAACGAAACGAGTGTGGGGAAAAGATGAAAAGCATATTTTATCCGCACTAATAATACGAGTAGTAATAAATTCCCCATATTATCCCAACAACGGCGGAATGTTATTTTTTAAACGACGCGATGCTAAACGTATTTCCATATTTTTCTTTCGTACTCCCGAGACGACGAAGAATACTTTTACTCTCCATTATGTCTGTGTTTTTGTTTTCTGTCTGCATTTTGTTATCCGTATTTTTTCTCCATTCGCCATTTTTTTCCAAAAACTTTTCGCGCACTAATTCAACTGATACTTCCTTTTGCACGCCGGTGTTTTGTGGCAAGTACGGCATTCGCCTTAATTTCGTTTTCTATTACGCGTCGAATAGTTTTTCTAAATAAATACGACGTCGTATCTATTTTTAGATTTTCTTCCCCCCTCCCACGTTCTTTTCATATTCAAATACAACCGAATGATTTTCATTTTTTCCTCTTCGAGTATTATTTTTGTTCCTCGACTTCGTAGAACAAATCGCATAGGAAAAGGAAAAAGGGTGAAAAGAAAATTCTGAAAAGAGCAAAGAAACTTTTGACGACAAAAATTTTAGAATAAAGGAACTAGTTTTTTTTTTTTTTGAACAAACAAACAGATACTCGTGGTATTGTTATCGTTATGCGCTTCAGACTACTTTTTCATTTACGCACACTGCAGCGAATACTGTGAAGAGTGTACGATTGTGTTTTTACAGTAAAGTATATCACATACGAGAGACTCGCCATTCTCGCATAAAACTATTAAGGCCGGGTTTTAAATTTTCATTTTAGCAATGCGATATGGTGACAAAGAACGAATTCCATTTGAAATTTACATTCGTTAGAACTGTAAATGTGGGCAGGTAAAAGGGTAAGTAATCTCCGGAGAACGAGTTTAATTAATTTCGAATAAATCACGCGTCGAAATTGGAATTTTATTTCGCTAATTCGTCGAATATATACCTTCATTACCCGTTACAATAGCCTATACGTGCTCGACAATCCTTTTCATGTTTAGACAGATAATGGAAAATGTTCCCACGCGTGGAATTCCGACGACTGTATGGAATATCAAAAGTTCACGATTCTCTTTTTTTCCCCGCCGTATCACTGTCAGCATTGTCATCCAAATATTATACTGGGTAGTTGAAAAAAAACCTTTCATACAGAGACATATTCAGTGTTTTATTCTACCATAACTCGGAGTGAAATTCATACAGGGTGCGGCAAAATGACCGGCTACATTTGTTTTTTGAATTATACGCGTAAGAAAAGAGATAAGGACATGCGGTTGCTTCTAAATAGAAATTCATTCCTTAAGGTTACGTATGAAATATAATCAGCGACGCACTTAAAAATTTTTCAAGGGAGGGGCTATGGCATAAATTTATTCCCCCCCCCAAAAAAAAAAAAAACTAAAAATCTTCTATTCAGCTTTTTTTTTTTTTTTTTGATGAAATTCGAGGCCTAAAGGGAAGGTTTCAGCTCCATATCCTTGCGTTGGTGCGCTATTGAATACAATTTCACTCTCTCATGTTGACCATTCTGCCTAACACATTTCTGAAGGCGTAAAATCCAATTTTTTAACTTTGCTCAGCAATGGTTACATTATTTTGCAATTTCTTCCGCTAAATGCTGCCAGTGATGGATAAAATCGACCGGAGAGGGGAATTGGGCACGTGTGGCATTTTTCATGGTTAGCGTGTAGAGGTAAATTCCCTACCGGCTGAATATGTGAGAAATGAGTGGAAAAATATGATTATTGCTTAGCAAAGTCTTAAGAAATTGAGTTTTACGACTTCGCAAATTTGCTAGGCAAAATGATTAACATGCGAGTGAAATTTAATTTCATTCGTAACCTTAAATAATGAATTTTTATTTAAAACCAACCGCATGTCTCTATCGTTTGTCTTATACGCATATAATTGGAAAAATAAATGTAGCCGGTCATTTTGCCGCACCCTGTACAACTTTATTACAAAACTCTTCCAAGTTTCACAGTCCATTTTCTAACGAGTCGTTAAAAGTATCAACCTGAAGAAAAAAAAACACGAATCTACCGACCATATAATATTATAGTCGAGCAAAAATAGGAAATTAAATCTGAGAAAACATAACTTGAGACTGTGAATAGGTCTTCGACTGATAATCGACAATCACACTGACAGAAATGGATATACTACGAAAAGAATTTACGTTTGTTGCGAGGAAAAATTTTGTTAACCATCCAACTTACGTTGTTTTTCGAGCAATAAATCATAAAAACGATGTAATTTTGCTAAAGTCTGCAGAAAAAGGTTCTACATCCGTCAATCTAGCTCTTCTCGCTGGACCCGTTTACCGAACAAAACAAAACAAATTACTTTCGAAAAGGGGCAGGCGGGGCGGAGGAGGGGTGGTGGTGGGAAGTTGCAAAAATGACAGTTCGTTTTTGTGTTCTCCGTACGCGAATTACGAGTAAAATAACACATTCGCTCGTAAATATAAATACGTGCGAATATAATGTACATACGGTATGTAATGTACATATATAAGTATAGCACCGAAGTAATTTTCGTTCTTCGACTATAATTGTATCTTATTTTTTTTATTTCAAATTATTTTACGATTGTACATATATACACATACATTGTCGATGTAAGAGCGCGGCGGGGTGTATCGTTAGTTTTTATAAATATTTTCGTGAAATTCGTTCGCCTAAGCCGAGAAATTAGAAACAAATGGACACGTGCGACGTTTTGTATAGCTGAGATGAGATAATTTTATAACGTCTATAGGCTCGACACTAAATCTGTATTAGCGCAAGATGCGACACTCGCGCATAAAATTCCGACAATTCAGAGTTTAGTAAATCGTTCTCATAATTAACCTGCAGCGTGTTTCTGTGCGGCACATGTTCAAAATTCAATCACTTTGCAGCATTCGGCCGTGCGAAAGTTTCGATCCTCAAGTGCAGGCAAATTTTCATTTAACCGACACTCGAGTGTCGCGACGGTCTTGAAATGTTCTTAAAGGCGAAGAAAAAACAATTTTCAGCAGCTTTTCCATCGAGAACCAATTAATTTTGACCCGACCCCGGAAAATAGACGCGGCACACGAATAATATGTTTCGTTTAAAAATCTCTGGAATCCGAAAATAAATGCTCATCTCGCAATTAATTTATTTACTAATTTATTTTTTCGTCTACATATTTGTATGTATGAGGAAGGGGAAGAAGGTGAGTAAATCGTGAGTTTCAACTTCGTAGCTTAATATGACAGGCAAAGCACCGGAAATTCTACGAGTAAGCCAACTTTTCACAAGCTTCTCCCAAGTTCTGCCAACTTTTGCCAAGTTCTGCCAAGTTTTATCAAATTTTGCCAAATTCTGCGCCAAGTTTTGTCAGCTTAGCCAAGTTCTGCCAACTATCACCAAGTTTTGCCAACTAACACATTAACGACGTAACAGTGATTAACTGAAACTCGCATTTTATTTTCCGTATTTATTCGCATCTTCTTCGTTTTATCTAATCGCGAAATTTATGTAACGCAGGTACTACTTGAAAAAAAGATAAGTAACTAACTATATAGCTATTGAATTCTGAATTTCTCTTAGTTATTCTGTTGAAGGGGGAAAAGCGCGAAATGTATTTAGGTAACATTGTACAGTTAAAATTTTTCCTTCCACCTAGGGAAAGTTTTCATTGAGGTGACCCGATTTTTTATATAAATTAGGTTTTTTATTTTTTTGTTTTTCCTTTCTTACTTATACTCGTAGGTAGGTATAATATCATTCAACGCGGATGAACCAAATTGTATAGGTTGAGGAAAAAAGGAAAAATTGGCGGAATATTCTCACGAGAATAAGAGCGGAGAAAGTTGAATATTTTTTGCAAACGCTCGCAGTACGCGTCCGATACTTTTTTCTTCGACGAAGAAAACTGCGACGACGAGAAGTGGTCGGTAATTAATTTTAACGGGCTTAATTCGAGTTCGCAACAGGATAGAAGACAAAAACACACCGATGCAGATATTGCGAAGCGAGAAATATTCTTCTTCGTCTTTTTTATAATTTGTTCGAATGATAGGAGAATACGCGTCAGTTTCTGTATGCTATATAACGACTCAGACTCGAGGTGATTTTAAGAAAACCACGAACCACGGTGAAGTCGGTAAAGCCTTCGCACATCGAGTCGAGCCTCGCAATTATAAAACCGTGAATAAAAATATGGATACGCGTGTATAGTTGAAAATATTCGGATAGCGAAGACTCGAATATGCGTTTCGTTGGGAGTCATTTTTGCCAGTGCCGAATGCCACATACAGCCACATACAGTGCGGGGCTGACTGCTCAACTTTGATCAGTGCACAGAACAGGAATTGCATATTAAGCTATCTTATAATAGTCCGCATCGTTAATACAGTCGGCTAAAAAAGTAGAATAACGCGAAACTATGTACATAGGGCTAGTATAGTATAGTATAGTCGACTAACGACAGATGCGGTGAGGCTGCGAACGACCTCGAAATAAATTTCGCACGTCAGCTTCATTTCGCAACCGGCGATGTAAATCGCAAACGAATTTACGAGTACGTGGCGTGGCACGTTAGCTGGCTCACAGTCGCACACCGAAACGATTCCCAAACACATTAACCCCCGGCGGGGGCGGGGGGGCGGGCGGGGTGTGTGACATCCTTTGATATACGAGAGAAAGCTCGACTGTTCGCAGTCGCGTCGAAGAAAAATTTCCTTCTTTACGTTCGCCAATACATTACCCAACTTACGGCTAAAGGATGGCTCGGGCGAGCGAGAGATAGAGCCAGGTTTAGGAAAAAAAGAGTTTCTACGAAGTAAACGGAGAGACGCGCGCGAGTGAAAGAGAGAATGAGCCTCGAAATAAATGGCGTCGAATGAATCAGCGATACGAAAGTTATACGAGTACAATAAAAGGAAATAGGAAAATATAGCGACTAAGAAGACTCGTCTCGTCTCGTCTCCTTTTCATCGAAAGACGAAATTCCAAATAACATCCGTCGGCGAAGGTTCGAATCGCATTTTTCACCAGAATGAAACAAATCAAGCAGCCTAGCCGCGTGAGAGACTGTGCGAAATTTTCATCTCACCTCACCGAATGATGCGCCGCAACGCGCAAATGACGCTGACGGTGCAACAGCGGCGCAGCAGACAATATCTCATGTACTCGTATGTAGGCTACATGCATTACGTGTACTCGTATAGGTACGAGTACGTGTAATTGCCAGCATATGCGATGCATATACAGATACGACATACTATTACGAGTACGTACGAGTACGGTATAATACGTTCGATCGTATGTACACATATACTCGTACATGTAGATACGATCGTACGTTTATTATATTGCCGAAGAAATCACCAGAGGATTTCCTACCTCACATACGTATATGGGTAGCGGTAACTCGTCTACACATATATGACGGATGGTAGGCTACGCGTATATTATAATATGTAAATGTGAGAGGCGATAGAAAATTTACGCACGATTAGGTCTTATAATTAACCATCTTCCAGATACTCGTACTCGCATTTCCTGGAATTTCAGATTGCTCGTAGCACGCTTAATACGTGACCAAGTCTGCGAAATCGTTCTTTCGGTTGAACGAAATCGAAATTCATCGTTTTGCTTCTCTTTTTTTTTTACATAGGACCGAATGAAAATGACGATATAGCGCAATCGAGTAACAATTGTAACGACTGCCTCAACTGCGGTACATCGTATTTCTAGCAACTCCAGCCAAAAGAAGACATTTGTACCTATTATACATTCGTCGCATCGAAAAATTCACATACAACGTATAGAATGTTCCTTCATTGTTTACATTTCACCGGAGGGAATCTATCACTCTCCAGTCTCCACCAATCGGCTATTACAAAACATTATCTCATATCGAGTTATCCGCCGTACAATCATTTATGAGATAAGAATTCCCACCAATGTGAAGTAAACAATAATTTGACGTCATTTTGAGAACGTTCTATTTTGTTCGAACAAATAAGATATAAAATAAACTATAAACTACTACTCGTACCATACGATCAACCAGAATCACTGCACTGTCAGATAATCTGCACTATATAACCACTGGTAGAACTCTTCTGTCGGTATACGAAATACGAGTACGTACTCGTACTATACGTTATTACAGTATGCGCTGAACACTATATTATACTCGTCATATACGAGACCTCGTCGATATAAGATTCCCAAATACCCGAGCAGTCGCCTTCGACGAATTAATTTATATATTATTACTCTCTCCGTATAAAAGTGTCCGATGCAGATCGGATCATCGAGTGGTCAGACTATTCTCATTAGTTTTCTCCACAAATAATGATAATAACTGCTGTAACATCTACTCGAGGCGTTCTCTACGTGAATTCGTATAGTTAGCGTATTTTTGGTGCGTAGCTGGCGAAATCAGATAACGTATCGTCGTTCGTATTATTAAATTACATTTCGCAGGTGTGCAAAAATACTAGAATAGAACCTCCGTAAAAACCGTTAATATTTAACGACTTGAAAAGCTCGTATAGCTTTTTCCGGCTATGTCGCATCTGGACCACATTATTTTCATTTTCTGCAGCCTACATCATTCTATTTACAGTAATGGATCCCAGTTTGTTGTTTGCTACGATTTCGTTCGAATTTTCGAATGATGCAGGTAAACGATTCTCGAATGCACACACGCGCTACATATGCTACGCAACAACAAAATGGTCCAACTTTATTATAAAAGTTGAACAAAGTTCAAATTTCTAATATTTTATTTTCGGTAAAGACTGTATAGTGCATGTCAGTCGGTTGAAATGAAACAATCGTATGCCACCATAGTGTAGGCGAATCAATAACATGTACGAAATAATTATAGGTAATATATAGCGCGTGAGTGATAATATAGCTGGCAATGTCCTTATCCGATTCGACAATCAACAATGCGCACCCAAAAATAATTTCTCGCAAAAAAGCGGACGTCTTTCATTAATTTCTTCATTTTCATTCGGTTTAGTTTTCATCTCGCCTCCCGCCCGTCCACCCCCTCCGCACCCCCATTTCATTTTATCGTTTCCCTAGTAAAAGGTTGAATGTCGATGGCAAATGTAAACCAAGACGACGGATCAACTTTTAC
Source organism: Parthenolecanium corni (assembly GCA_038050395.1). Lineage (NCBI taxonomy): Eukaryota > Metazoa > Arthropoda > Insecta > Hemiptera > Coccidae > Parthenolecanium > Parthenolecanium corni. The sequence continues at coordinate 745,768 of JBBCAQ010000034.1, read as the reverse complement.
ACGACCTAGGTAAATCTTTTGAAAATGCGTTCTGTTTTCGACGCTGATGGTGTACGAGTATGTATAATACGAGTACATGTATATACGAGTATGTAGGTTTGTCTCTGTGGTCTTAAACCATCCTCTGACTCTAAACCATCCAAAAATCGGATCGTTTAAGGTGTTTTACAGAAAATGATACTTCAAACTGTCCGGAGGCCATATACAAAATCTGAGGTGGATGGTTTAAGGATGATTTATCATATTTGTATGTTGCTGTATATATAAGTGGGGCACTACTGTCGAATAAATCATACATATTATAACATAATGAACCTATAAAATTCAGAGTCCAAAACGGATGGTCTAAAACGTCATTCCATTCGTGGATGGTTCAAGACCACACGGCCCTGTATTAATAGTATGTACCATACATACTCGTACGATAGGAGGATAAATATAATAGCCAGATGCGCGCGATGCGAGATCGTAAGATTTCGAAGAAAAAGTTTTCTACATATACGTAGCGTAGGTTGTAAATTTACGGTCCATGCACAAAGAGTACCATCAAACGTCGAGAAGTGCCGTTCATGCTTGAATTCTCGACGAAGACTACGTATACCCATACTATACTCCCGTACTTGTACGAGTATAAAGCCTTACGAGTATCTTCGTGAACGTCGAACCAAAAGGGTACGCTTTTAATTTACCAGCATCCAACTTCATAAATGGGGGACCGATTAGGGGGAAGAGACAAAATGAGAATCGTAAAAAACGTACGTTTAGGCTATGCGTGCGAAAGAAAAGCGCACGTTAATTCACTCGCGTAGACTATAGCGTCTTATAATTGCAGGTCTCCACTGCCCACTTTCCTCTACTCGGAAGAAAATAAAATTTCAGTAACTGGTATACGTACAGTATAATACTCGTACACTATGTACACGTACACTGCAGACGAGTATACTACGTATTAAATTATAAACAGAATAGTAACTTTTCTCATCACATTTGTGAAAATTTCTATTTATTGTAGATAATCCAATATTTTTGGTACTTTTCTTACTATGTACTCGTATTTTAAATAATACACGTATGATGTACGAATCCTACCGAGACTGTAAAAATTACCATCGAAATTTTTTTCAGCGTATGGCAATAATTTTTTCCTATCTAAAATAAAATTAAAAATCAATTCCAGAAATATGAATACGGTAGGTATCGTCTATTCTTTTTGGAAATCCTTATAACAGGCTCGCTTAGTCTCTTATCACAATAGAATTCAGAATTCCATAACAGTTTATACTCGCTGCATTTTTAAGACTTTCAATAATCAGCGATTGGCACCGCTGAAAATTAAATCCAAATTGCAGATGATCAGTTATACGAGCATTCTCAAAGTCATTTTCATCGGTTTTTTCTTTTCTTGTGATTATATAAGAGAGATAGTACAGCAACACAAAAGTTAATCGGAAATTTAAAACATACCGCTGTTACAATTTGGATAAAAAAGCTGTGACAATTCGAAATTTGTAGCCGAAATTACTACAAAAATAGTAGGTAAAATATGTTAACTAATGATGGTAAAAAGTATACTACACAGTACACATATATCTGTTTGCCCGATTTGCAGTGTTGCCTCTACTTCAGCAATGATTTCTCTTTGGGTCTTTTCCCCATAGGCTGATCTGGTTCTACTTCTAGACAAATGGACCGTACCGGCGTCCGGATGGTTGGATTGACTTCAAATTTGATATTCACATGTAAATAACTCCCCTCTACACGCCCATGCAATTGGTTTTTTTTTTAAGACTTTTTCCTGCAATTATATAGGACCAGTGCGGAAATTTATGAATCAGCCTATGTACGAGTAGAATATGTATTTACAATAAAATAGCCATTTTCATAACTGTGATGAAAAAATATAAGTTTCTATTCACTATCCATTTCTCTCAGTTCAGACTGTTGGGAGAAAAAAAAAAAAAAATTTATAGGAAATACACGAAATAGGCTTATATCGGCAGCGCCATAAGCTGACGAAAGCGAAGATTCTATTTCATTCTTGTTCGCTTTACCGTAAATTTTTCCAAAATTTAATTACACTCAATCCAGCAACACGTACTTATACCTTCCGAAGGTATACGAGTAGCTATATATGATAGTATTCTTTCTCACAAATGATAAGATTTCGAGAAAAAAAATACCGATAATTCGCAGCCGTCAAAACGTCATTATGTCAGCAAAATTTAGTGCTTCCATCATTAAAGATATTAGGGGTGAAAAATATTCTACAGAGTGATTCGCGAATCGACATGCGATATAAGTTAGCCGTCAATAACAAATAAAGCAATAATCAATATACAATTTTAGCGCCTTTCATTTTTTCCTTTTTATTTAATTTCGACATGAAAATAACTTTTGCCAACTTTTAGGTTGGGAATCAGCCAACCAAAACGGACTTCCATCCGTCTTTTTTATTAAATGAAGCGCTTCACAGATCGTTAAATTATCAACTACCGATGGTGAAAGACAGAAATTTACTTTTTATTTTCACTTCTAAGCAGTTTTTCCTTTACTTAAGCAGCGTTTCCTTTTTTATACTTGTTTTTTTCGCTAATTTTTTCAGCAACGAAATTATAACTTTGCGCGAATATTACACATTTTTTTAAGCGAGCTTTAAATACGTCAATTTTTGCCTCATTCTCCTCGCCCCCTCTTCGCCCGCCCTTCGAATTAACGTCTTTTTTATATTACACGATTTTTGTCGACGGAATGTATAAAAATATATTCGACGATAAAAAATAAAATAAAATTACCGAGGGTGGGCGGCAGAAGGGGTAAATGAATATTAATGTTTTTTAGTGACTCGAAATTCTGCAACTAAAGACGAAAAATTCTTCACGCACTGGTTACTTTACAGAGGCAGTCTTTTTTTATGAAGGTAAAATAGGCATCTCGAAGCGTTTAAATAATGGAGAATAGAAAACAAAAATGTCCCGAGAAAAGACGATTAAATTAACGACATTATTTACCGCCTGCGAATGTGACGAAAATTATAATCGATTTTTAATCGAATACTCGGACAACTGGTCGATGTTTGCGACACAGCAGTAAGTTTCCTGTTTACGACTAACAATTCTAATAATATCTACCGCATATCAACAATTTACTTTCGATACATTCGCTTTCGGTATTATAGCTAAGGTCAAAATAATCAAAAGCAATAAAAAGAAATTACGAGAAAATGTTGGCCTCTATACCTACTTATACGTACGTATACGAGTATAAGGGTGAATCGGAATTGGCTGCCCCCCGATTCTGTACCATCATATAAGATTACAATGCGGGTACCATCTTATAGATGGTAAAAAGTATTGCAAACATTAAGAATGTTTACAATAACTCGCGAACTGTCCCCTTTTTCCTTTAAAAAATAGTAAAAATTATTATTCATTTTTTTCAATATTCTCACAAACCGTCTCTACATTGCTAGTATACGATAATTTTTTTTTTCTATAAGTTAGATATGTTTCGGGAAAAAATCGACTGAAAAATTACAACTCCACCTGGGCACGACATCTGCAAAATAATTTTTAACAGTCCATCAACTTTAAGTAGGCAAAGATTTTTCTTTTTAAAAAGCTAAAAGTACAATATTTAAACCATAAAATGCAGACAAAAATAAATCGTGAATGTAAAATTTCCATTTCCTCTCACATTTTGTCACCGGTTTCGTTAAACTCGTAGGCTTTAAATTATAACTCAAATGGCGAAGTTTTCCAGGTCAGTTATCCTTCTAACTCACGGGAAGAAAAAAATGAAAAGTGGAAAAAGTATTAGGGATCTACGCTTTTTTTCTCACCATTTGTTGGATTTGCATCATTTTGTTCCTCTGCATTTATTTAGGTCTACTATAGCATTTTCAAAAACAAATAACGTTTTCTAAGGGTTTTTAAAAAGCTCTCTTTCCGTATATTTACCATCGTCTTATGAAGGAATTGGCAAATAAATATGCGATGAAATTTTCTAAGGTATGGTCGTACTTCTCTTTCACTCGGTTGACATTTTTCGTTTTTCTGTTTCATCGGATGAAACCTTTAGGAAAGATGCGACTGCATTTCTACGTTTATTTTTACGGGACGTACTCTCCTAAAACTCTCCACTCTCCAACTGCATATTATTGCTTTCAACGCGAGCGGTTGGCGAGGACTCTTAGATAATGGTTTTTTTTTTTCGCTTTAGTTGACAGTAAAAGTTCGTTTATTGGCCACTTGCGCCAACGACGTTGAAAGCAGGTACGTAAATGAATTCGACGTCATATATCCTCAGAAATGAATATTATCAATTATTTGAGTATGAAAAACAGCAGTCTAATATAGTGAAATTTTTTTGTTAAACAAAGGTGTATATAGATGTATACTAGGCGAGGCGAGTAAAACAATGTAGTAAGAGTCAAATTGAGGAAAGAAAGAAGCAAGGAAAAGTGAACTTTGTACACCAACACAGGAGAATAATTATGTTTTCAGGTGAGTAAGTTGATGTAAACAATTACGAATTTTCACGCTAATTTTTTACATAATATTTACAAGAATTCATTAAAATATTTTTTACTAATTTTTAGAATATTCGTTCTATTTCTTCACGTAAGACTGAGTGACCCTCAAGTTAGTGTGCTGCACATTGAGATTTAGGATAACAATTTCCTTTAATGTACATTGTTACAAACGTGAGATGAATTAATGATTTAAAATTAGAAGGTTTAAAATTAGGTAGAATAAACTGATTCAACTGAAAATATATCGCTCATTTAATACAACGACGTCACATCTCAAAATTTTCAATTTTCTTCAAAAGTTATACCATCTTAAAGCAGACATTAAAAAACAATTTTCGTATATTTAATTCGAAAATTATGATTTTTTGAGTTGTGACGTTATTGTATTAAATGAGCGATATACGAAAACGAATACGTTTCAGAATAACTTTTCGGCCAAAATCTTTGAATTAATTTTTCTTCTCAAAACCATTCTAAATATACGTAATACGATATCAACAACAAAAAAGAAGGCTGCGATTTGCACTATAGGAACTGACATGAAATTTTCTATTAGAATTTCTTGAAACCAAATTTATGACCTTGCCAAACCGTAATTCCAATTTTTCTACGAATCGAATAATGTAAATCATATTCCAGGTCGAATTACGAGAAATCCTTTTACGAATTAATGGTCAAGATCGTGACTCCCACGTTTCAATACAAAAAGCATTTTCCTAAAATGACACTGAGCCCATTGTACAGCGTATAAACGTAGCTCTTCATTAATCCCTTATCTTTATTTTGAAATCTGAAACCATTATCATCACATATTTGTCTGTATTTTCTGCTAACCACGCCATTAAATGTCATTCAATTCCTTCCTTATTCTTTCGAGCTTTTACGAGTACATGGTGCTAATTGTGAAGAGGTCGTCGACTTATCGAGTCCTGTGGATTTCGATAGATACTCGTACTTATACTATATTTATTCGTCTCGCTGCCGTCTTCGTTTTCCTTACTATTTTGTAAGACGAGTATGATCGAGTCATTGCTCCTATCTAATTACATCTTTTTTCCTCATTTAAAAATTTTATGTTGTTATTATAGTGAAAGCCAGCTGCTGGGTTGTGACTCTTCGCTTTATCTACCATAAACCCTATCCAAAATTAACGCGGGTAAATGCGCTAATTATAAACTTGGAAGAACCATCGAGCAACACCTCGCGTCGCTTCGAAACTTCTTTAATTCCCATCAAAAGCGTCGAAGGACCAATTATGAATATTTATGATCCAATTTTATTGAGCAAAGGTTCTTCCAAAATCGAAAGAAGTCTATATGCCTGCGGTTGCAAATTTGATGCATAAAACTTTGCCACAAATCTCTCTCCTCCTCTCACCCACCGTCAGTCATTACAATTAGGAAGAACTTGGGACTGAATTTCGCGACGTTTTGGTAAACTACGACGTTGAATTTCGATTTAGAAAATTTTTCAAATAAGTCAAAACAAAGTTCGTGGTTCCTTATTCGAACTAAGAGTACATTTGGAGTTGGTCCCACAAAGTTTGAATTCGGTTGAGAAAAAAAATTATAATTGCCATTTCAACCGAATGTACTAGGTTTAAAAACAATGATCTACGTAAGTACGAGTATGCCTATTCGCTTCGTCTTCGAGTATTTTATATTAGCATCTTATAGCCCATTCTGATAGCCCACTTCTATTCGTCGCTTTTTTTTTTCCATGCCCTTTTGATTCGGCACTTTGGCACCAAGTGTACGACCAAGTTCAAGGATTACGACTTCGAAGACGCGCTATGCCAATTTCGGACGAACGTCACGAACTGCTATTCTAGGCCCACAAATTTCTCACCGATGGTCGTTTGGAGAAAATTGGAAATGTAAACGAACCGCGAGACTTCGGACATTATAGGCAATTTGTAAACAGCGCAGACAACAAAGAAAACGCCTAATAACGTGGAAAAACGACGACGAGTTTATCCTCACTCTCATCTTTCGCACCCTCGCTAACGACCCCTTTTTTCTCTTCTTCTTTTCTTTCTTTCTTTCTTTTTTTTTTTTTTTTTTCTTTTTTGTTCTAACAAAACATGCGAATGAGAAGAAAGCAATAAAACATAATATCTCTTTTCGGAGCGTTTTGACTAAAAATATTTCCCATCAAACATGATAATGTGCTAATCGAATGATAATTTCAAGTTTAAATAAATTTCTCTATAATATAAATAACTGTAAGAGTAGTTGCCCGCGAGTTCGAATATTGAAATTAAATTATTATATACTCGTAGCTCGAGTTAGTCGGCAGTATTTGCACCTATTTACTTTGCAAATTCACAAATAGGTGAATACAAAATTAGCCTTTGGCTCATATACCTATGTGAAAAAGAGTTGATTATTCGTCGAGGACCGAAAGTATTAAGGTATCATAATAATAACGAGTGCTAAGTTCACCGAACAAGCGCAAGGTGAGCCCAACAACTACTTAAGTTGTATAAATTAAAGTAGCAGAGTTTTGATTTTTACGGTTTCGAATATTTCACCTCCCATCCCGAAAATGGGTTGGGGCTTGAAAATTCATACAGACTGTGCGAATTTCACATACTGTACAATTATTCGACTCTATACACATAATCAGCATTTACACTAAACTTTTTTTTTTTTCGTTCAACTCATACTGAGATGCTGAGAAAATAAGTCAGGGCGAGTTTGAGAAGGTTTGAACATTATCCTTAAGGTAACCAAAAAATCACTGTAGGTATTCGTTTGTTGCGATGAAAAATTACTTTATTTCTTATTACGAGCGAAAGAAAAACTTTCCCTGCTCTGACACCTCGCCCTACTATTATAGTTGAAAAAAATCTAATTTTAAAGTAATTTCCTACGAAGGAGATTTTTGAGGCACCACTCCTCGTTCAGTAACGGGGGTTAAACTCGAGTAGAACTTTTTTCATGAAAAAGAACTACCCGAGAAGGGGGAGCATGAGTTGAAAAAAACAATTTTCACCGCATATTTTCAAGGACCAACCTTATAAATATATTTCGGTAAAATAATTGTCATTCTCCAACTGCTGCAAACTAAAAAAAAAAAATAGAACGCGAGTTTCAGTTTATCACTGTGATCAACATTTTCAATGATACCTACGTGTATACGGTATGTAAAAATAATTACAATAATGAAAAAAGTTGAAAGCGATTAAGAATTATATAAATAACCGATGAACCACTAAGAAAACTAATATTCAAGAAATTGTGGATAAGAACCGTTCGACAACTGACAACATGCTTTGCAGTTCGATGATGTTTTGACGCGCATATCGATTTCGACTATCGAATTCAATTTTGCATTAAATTTACGAATTCACCCTCGTACACGATAAAAGAAACAGAACGATGCAACGACATTTTATACAATACCTACGAGTATCATACTCTCCTTTCAGTGACATTTTGCTACGCCGACTGGTGATTAGCAAGAATATCAACAATAAATCTTGAATAATTTGTCCCAGTTTGCCTACCTCAAGTAGTGAAAATTACAGCTAATTTTTAATCGGTGTAAGAAGCTGAATATGACCACTCAAAATATTTAAAAAAGAGTCTTACGAAAGAAAGTGAACCGCAATATCATTTTGATTTACTGACTTCATTCTATCTCTCAAAACGTGGATCCCCATAAGCGTAGACACTTTTTAATTCGAAAGTTAAACGTTTTCATTGAAAAATATCGAGTGTTTTTTGGCCCATGTCGATCGACATGGTTGAGCTGCTTAACTGATGCAGATACAGTCCTCAACCATGGTAAAATTTACTCTATTGATAAGAAACTGCCAAGCTTTTATAGAATGTTGAGCGAACGACGCCCAAAGGACACAAAAAAATAATCAAAACTACGGTAAAAAGTTTGGTAAAAGGATAATTTAAAATTTTGAAAATATTTGTAAATTTGAAAAGTTTGTTCGACCGTGTGAAAATGTGGAGCTGAAACAGCTCTATATTCTCTTCCAAACGTAACATTGTCATTAATAGTTTCATATCGTCGAATCTGTTTCTTATCGACGAATTATTATCACCGCAATAAGTTTCACCATCCTTTCGAATAAGTAATCCAATCATTGGAAAACGCCTTGTTTTACTTAACCCACTTTCATCGCACCTAATTAATTTTCTCAGTTTGCTGCGAACAATTCGAAGATGAAATATGCCACTCCACGAATGAAAAGATTGTAGAAAAGTTTGAAATTCCAAGCGCGAAAATTTTCTCCATGAACAAAGGCTCGACAAGCTTAAAAGTTCAGACAGTCGATAATACGTATTACGTAGATACGCATAACCCCCAACTAGAGAATAAAAAATTATTCGTCGCCTTTCTAAAGAAATCTCGAACCTCTATTCTTCAGCGAACAAAGAAGTAAAATAAAATAAAATAAAATAAAATAAAATAAAATAAACGAATGTATAGGTTTTAGCCCGTAAAAGATGTTCGATATTGCTGGTGCTCGGCAAAGATAAGAAGTATGATTATAATTTCTCTTCATTGAACTGAGAATATGTCGAGTACCATGACTGCTATATGATTGATAACGAATGAGAAGAGAAGATTGGGGAGGGGGGCGAGGGGAATTCGAATAATATTTGGCACGGCTAACGCGATCCCGCATTCTCGTATTTCATTTTCAACAAACTCGGTTAGAAAAAAAAAAATGAAAAATTCTAATACCAACACCTTAAATTTAGAGTGTAAATTTCTTACAGCAGACGGGGTACTTTAAAATTCTCAAATTTATGTTTAAACTGTAATTTACGGAGTACGAGTAAATCGCGGAATGAAAGCATCGAAGAAATAAAATCGAGTTTACTTCGGCAAATTGCATTTTGGTGGACTTTATCGATTCCCGCGGATCGATTGAAAATTTCCGAATTTATTTCCCCGGATCATTCGCAAATATAAGCTTAAAAATGAAAAAGCCAGCTATAGCCCGCAGTCACACGACCAATATGGAGTCAATTTTGTTACAGTCTCGACTCTAGACACTGGCCATCCGCCATTGCTACTTCTTTTGGCCGAGTCATATGAAGCACTATACTCGTATAGTCATCAGTAGTCTATAATTACGAGCTGATGATTTTTGGAGTATATACATGTATTACGGATAGATAGAATAAAATCGTCGTACGAAACGCGTCGAGCGCAAATACGAGTACGAGTATATCACCATAAGCGACAAAAGTTTAAAGCTGTTCTTTAGATAGTTGTTCACAAATACCCCACATATATATCATCTGGACTGGCGATAGTTGGGTCATTTTTTACGGTGATATATTGTCGCTATTTATCATTTTCATTTTCAAGAATGAAACGAGTATATACACGCGTGTATATTGTATACCTATACTACTTGTGAGAAAACTATTCGGTTATCTCATCTCGCCTTTTTTCCGCCAACATAACGAAACGTTCGTTATGAATTTTTCTCCCAAGCTTTTATTTTCCTGTCCGAAAGTGTAAACTTGAAGACAAGTTTTGCTCGCTCGCTCTTACATCATTATTCTCACTTTCGACTAGGCTTTCTCGGTCTCATTCGCACTTCCAAGTTCCAGCCGCGAAGGCATTTGGAAAATAGGAATAATGTTACGAAAATACGAGTTACTATTTCACCGCGTAGCTCCGCATAACTGTACAGTATATACTGTATACTGTATGCCTATATATATATACTACGTACTGCATGCATACAACTTGAAAGTTACACAAATACGCACAAATACGTCCCCTCGGCAGCCGTTACAATTATTGCCTTTAATAATCGTCAAAAACTGCTTCCGGCCATCTCGCATTTCTTCGACAATTTTTCAATTTCTCACCTACTCGCAGATTTGATGAAAAAGTTTTATTAAAAAATTCGAATAAAACTTTCCTCGCTAAAATAATGAGGATTTCGGAAAGAAACGTCATTTCGTTATTGGGTCTAATTTAATTTGCATTTTAGTTGGATGGCCTTCGGATATGTAGCTACGCGAATAGAAAAAAAAAGAAAGAAAGAAAGGACAGAAAAGAAGTCCATTACAAAAAATATAGTAAACCGCAGCATTTACCATATATACTCGTATAATATTATGTTACTCGTATTATGAGGATGGTCTACCTGCTGAGATCCCTTTTAGTACTATCCGTATCTAGTAATTACGTATTTCAAAATTTTAAAAATATTTTATCCGATATACGTACGAGTATGTACAATGTACATACCTACTTGGACTCTCGCAACACTTGGGAGATATTTTCTCTCCGACTGAAATGAAACATTCTCAACCAAAATATTACCAGAATCAGTTAGCGTAATTTTTAAACGAGCAATAAATCTGATTTGATAGTACACGCGAGTACTGCAGTATGCGAGAGAGATGTTCTTTGTGATCTTACAAAGATGGTGAATTTACTTATGGCATACATGCAGCACTTGTACGTTTTGTAATGTACACAATATTAGATTAGGATCACACATAGTACGTATGTGAACTTTTACATAGGTATTTGAAAAATATTAATCGGTGGTCTCGTAAGTTGAATAAAAACTGTTCCGTAAGAAATGCATCGTCGGTATGGCTCTCAAACACTAGAAAAACCAGGTTTTACTCGGTTACTCGAAGGACCAGGTGGCGGCATATACGACGCCAAAAGAATAACCTCAAAAGACCAGGCGACGTCGTGCGACGCAAGTCGGGGGTTCTAAAAATATTGGTCCTTTGAGAAACATCCATATCAAAATTTTGAGTGGGCACTTCTAGCGTAATAAGGTGCGATCTCACATATGCGTTTCAACACGAGCCGAATACCCAAATAATACGCGTAAAATTAGGTAAATTTATGAAATTGCTAAGCAAATTAAAAGATGCTCGGGTACTATGGGCTCGGGTTAGGACGCATGTGAGATCGCACCTTTAGAAGAATACAGTTAGGATAAAAATTGCACCTATTTAATTTCCACGCTTCGCATGCAAATATTAATCACTCGCTGATGACAGACCTTTTACACAAAATAACGATCCTCGCGTGTTCTTGGAATTTTCTATATCCGCGTGAGAAAGCGCGCTTCTCATTATTAATCAATTCGCGTGATAATAAGCGAAAAACTGAATAATTTCATTCAAGTAGAAACTTTCAAGCGCTGTAAAAGTGTACCTATCCATGCGGGACAGCTCTATAAATGAGGGCTTATTCCCAATTTCACGAGGCACGGACTCTGTAATACGTAACACGGAAGAAGCCAAATTTAAAGCGTAACTTGTAAAAACTAAAGTTTCGGGGCGTGAATCCGTGTTCGGATACGTACGTTAAAATGTTACCAAATAGTAAATCCAGTGTAAAGTACCTACGTATAAAAAGGGTTACGTCTCTTCTTTCCGCGAATTTTCTCTCGGTTTCGAAAATCTGTCGACTCGGCGGGCGGGCGGGCGGGCGGAGGGAGGGGTAACTCACTTATAATCCTGACAAAGGAATCAATCATCCGAAATTTCCATTTTTACTGTCGACCCGCGAAAATGAAATAAAATAAATTTTTCGCATACCTTTACGAAACAATACGTCGGATTAAATTGGTGTGCACTCGGCACTGTGCACCGTGCACTCGGCGCTGTGCACGTCTCCGACCCGTTCGTGCCTTTGAACAATTTACGATTTCTATTCCACGCAGCTTCCACCCATCCCCACATTTCTCATCATGCCACCTTATTTTCTGCTCAAACAAAACGGGCGAAAAATGTGAAAAACCTGGTCGACCCTTTGAAGGTGTGTGTGTGTGTGTGTGTTTCAGTGAACGCCAAAATAATGGCTGATGAAATTTGATTTCCCACACCTAGTAGTAAACACTATATATGCGATGCGAACAACTATAATAACGCGGCCGAAACGTACAATTTATTTGGCTGCCATTTTCTCTCTAAAACATGTTATGAAAGAAAGAAATAGTAAACAAAAACTTTTTTCTTCCAAAGTTTTTAATAACTTTTTAACAACTTTTATGGCCAGCGTAGATTCCCTTTACGTTAGTACATACCTTACACAAACTTTCGGTTAAACAAGACCGGAACCAAATAATGATCCATGTGGAGAGTATAAATTTCTTTCGAAAATGAGCAAAGGCCTGGTGAAAACCTCGTTTATTATTTTTAGACCAGAAAGAGAAAGAACCAAGACGAAGAGAATAGAAAAAAAGATGGAAAACGAAAGTAACGAATAAACGTCCATTAATTTAGAGAAGAAAAACGAGCGATAAATGTCGAGAAAGTATAATAGAAAAAGACGATAGTATAAATTTTTTTCTACCCAAAAATTCGTACTTACTACCGGAAAAGGTCATAAAACAAATAAATAACGAATACGATTCGCTAAATTTATGGATTGTTTTGACATCGTAGAAAGAATATTGCCACAGCACAGCGTACCCTAAAGGTTGACAACGTGCACTCGTCATTTTATATTTTCATAAGCTGTTATTTGACTCGTCATTATACCTGTACTAGTAATTGAAAATTCAGTCGATGAGCCACATACGAGTACTTGATAGCGCTATTGTGCCGGTTGAATCATTTCTCATCGTGAATTTAAATAAAAGTGAAATTTGATAACTTTCGTACGTACATGTATTACTAGTATAGTACCTAATATACGCTCAGCAAAAATGAAATAACTATATAATATTTGCACGAGTGTTTTGGACAATTTGTAAATCGCATTCTAAAATGACGTCTATCCTCACTGCATTATTGTCGTATTGTGTAAATCAGTACTCGGTATACCTATACTTACAAAATTTTTGAGAAAGATATGTAAGCGTTATTATAAACAGAGCAGGTACAAATTATGTACGACTGTACGTCACGGATCTACAGTATTGCCGGGCGTTTGAAAATATTTTTACGTCGCGTCGTCTTACGAGTATACGCACGCACGCAGCCACAAACGTAAAAATTATATTATTCTTCAGTATTAGAGAAGCTGCGATTCTTTTATAAGAACGTAATATGTGACCGAAAATTCACGAAATTCACGAATCGATACGATATTTAATAATGTAAATTTTTGTTTTTATTATTTACGAGTATATAATAATTCTATATACCGCGAGGATAACCCATCAGAATGTCGACGTCATTAGAGAAATTTGTAATTTTTCGAATTTCAATCAATCCAAATGTGACGCTGACGAAAAGAATCGATCATGCGAACTCTCTCGATTAGGTACGAGCTTTTCCTCAGCGAGCCATTTTCTCGATTCATCTCATCCCACTCGAGGTACTGTGTTACTCGAAAACTTTCAGCCCAATACCAAACCCAACTGCCTTACTCGCGGTAATATAATACGAGTATGTATTTAAATATAACGTACTCGACGCCTTCTCGATTACGTAATTTGACAAACAGATTTGCCCTCAAACCTCGCCCCGTTTTCGAAATTATAGAAAATAAGGACATTTATGCATTTAGAGTGTAAGAAACAATTTTAGCAGCAGTATTTTCGCACATTTTTCATCTTTCCCTCAAAAATTGATCAAGTTTTCATTTATCCTCTTTTTCACTTTTTTCTAAATTCATTTGCATGTTTTTTTTTTGGCATTTGGTCGATAAAATAGAAACTGGTTGCTCTTACAAAAACATTTACTTCTCCTTCGTTGAAATGAAAGGAAGGAATGAGGATGAAAATATATGAAAGAAAAAATAGAGATTCTTCTAGTCCGGTTACTTTATTAAAATCAGTTGCAAGTGAAATATACCCGCATTCGATAGAGACAACAGGTCTGTTGCGTTCAAGTTGAAAGAACACCCGGTATTTTAAGCGTTGAAAATATTTCTGTAACGCCGTACGTGCGTATACGGTATAATTTTCTTAGCTCTCGAATAAATGAAGAAATAAAATCTAGGATGATCCCAGCGAGGAGAAAAAAATCATCCGACAAACGTAATTTCAAAAAATGATGCAAAAAAATTTTTAAAAAAATACTCGCAAAGAGGAACCTAGAAAAGATGCTTTTGGTGGTACAAAAAAATATGAACTTGCGCAAAAAGTGGAAAGCAAAAGCCATCAAGGTCGAAAATTTCTCCATCACGCGACTCTTGCGGTAAGAAACCAAGAAGGAAAACCAAAAAGCCTTCATTTCGCGTCCCACGCACTATACTAAAGTACACCCACAAATTATTCGCGTAGGTCCGAAAGAGCAGAAAATAAGTAAAAAGTTTAATCTACAGAGAGACTAGTCGGAAGTGAAATTATTCGCTCGGATCAATCGTAATTTTTTAAAGCGCCACCAGCAAGAAATCAAATATTAACAACTTTTCTGCCATCATTTCAAAGATATTCGCATAATTTTACCCGTAAAAAGCATGAATTTGAAGAAAAATTCATTTAGTCAACTTTAGCTGTTTCCAAACAAGTACCTACCTGCGGCCATCAAACAGCTATAAATTCTAAAATTTCATCAACCTTCTCTTTATTCAAACATTCTTATTTCAAAGCTGTCGATTGCTAATTACCTTTTGAATTTCTCAATAGCTACCTATACATATATATACTATAGTCTGTTCCGCAGTTAAAAGTCCCACTACGTCACAATATGCTTCAACAATAAAAAGAAAGTAAATATTTTGGATTTCATATATTCGCAATCGCCTTCTTCAAATCGTTATGACGTCATGGAACTCTTTGAGCGGAACAGACTGTACGTGTGCGTACGTACTCGTAGTTAATTACAAAAATGATTTTAAAGTCGATAAATCCTGCCTTACTACTTTCTGGATTATTCTGCGAGGCAAATATTCTTTTCCATAACATACGAGTAAATTGTTTGGGTTTGCATTGGTCAACAAATCAACATCGAGTTTGACGATTTATTTTCGCACCTACAGCGGTCAAAATTCACGTATTCAAAATATTCGAAAAATATTTTCCGCGTAGCCCACGAATCGCGAAAAATGTAAATTTACGAATACCCCAAGTCCGCTAGATTCTAGTAAAGCCTAATCTATTCGTTTTAAACGAGGTAAAGCCACCGGGACAATATGCGATGCGAGCATATAGGTATAGGATATCACGTTCTGGTCCGAAAATATCGCGGGGAGAGGTGGAAATTCTTTTCAGACACAACCCTTATAGAAACTCCGCCATACAAGTATAACCTCAGAATTCATTATTCGTTTGTGGGGTCGGTGGCGACGAGGAGGAGGAGGAGGAGGAGGAGTTTTCCCAGTCATGTAAATTTCCACCAAATAATTTGGAAGAGCAAGATGTAAAAAAAGTAAAAATTCGGTAGCCTGAAAAATTTCCGAATAAAAATGAGACCAAAATAATGCGAATGCTCGTATACATGTACGAGTAAGTTATTCGTGAAAAAAACAAAAACAAAAATTAACGTTTAAAATGAACGGCCGGTAGTCTACCAGTTACATGCAGTCACTGCCAACTTATCTATACTTTTATCTTGTTCTCGTCATACGCAGTCAGTTTGGTTTCTTTGTTACTCCCGTTGTACGCATACGGAGAGCCCATTAATGACTGAAATGTTTATCAAACTGTTTGCCGGCCTCCGCTTCCAGCCGTGCAGGCAAAATATAATTATGAAGCTAAAGTCCGTTCAGAAAATGGATCATTAGAAACGGAGTAGGTTTATACGAGCATACAGGTACGTTCGATCACTGCAGACTTTTTATTCTGGAAAACTATAAATACAGGGCTATTTCAATGGCTCGTTACAAACAATAAAATTTCAACGATGAACGAGGAAGGAATTCCAACGATCATTATGAAAACAAAACTCAAAAAGTTATTATGATTCTTTTAAAAGAACTTGATACGTTTTTGATGAAAAATTATTGGTTTAATAGTAGTTATGCCAAAAACAAAATCGTGCGAGCATAAAGAGAATGATTATTTACAGAAATTTTACGAAAGCAGACACGTAATTAGACTATTTTCTACGCATTTTTTGATTGGCTTAATAGTTCTATAAAAGACCGCTGACAGATATCATCCTTCAACAAGCGTCTTCCCAGAATGAATGTGTGACCTACTTTCGTGAAATAGCCCAATTTTTGAAAAATTAAGAAAAAAAAAGAGAAGGAAAAATACCGTTCTCGTAAATTACTTATGAATGACAGTTAGATGTTTTCGCTGCGGTTAAGAAGAATTAATCGCGAGCCACTGTCGAGACAAGTCGCGTAAAGACTGAGGCGATACGATGATAAATAACTTACAAACGTCACTATGCGGTAAAACTAGAAAGAAAAAATTAACTAAAAGCGAATCCAACTTTCGCTCAACACTAAATAGAGAGTATAAGTAGATCGAGAAAGATGAGGAAGAGGGTGGCTATCGTAAATATTGAAACTTCATGATCGGCTGATCGCCACGCTATTTGGCACCCGTAAAAATTATTCGAAAATAGCCGTTTGAAAGGTCGTTTGCCCATTTTTTAGAACATACGAGTAAATTTTCAGTAGGTATCGCAAAATGGCTTAAAATATTGGCCGTTAACCATAAGTACACGCGGGAATTAATGATATTGGTCGTCGATCCTGTTTCACTGTCTATTGCGGGGCTTTTGAAACTATTATTTTCGAGTGGATGCGTGTGTTTCTTTATCAAGTTTTCATTTTTTGACAGAGTAATAAAAATGCAACGCGATGTTAGCCCAATTTGCGAGACGATTGAAAAAAATATGTAACCAACGGCTCTGCAATCTGATTCGAGCATAAGCCAATTTTTAGACCCGATATAGGGCTAATTGCGATAATATTTACAGGAAAATATTCGCCGAAGGCGAGTTCGTTCCAAAGATGAATATTCGTACCCCTTGCCCTTCGGTGATAAACTACTTCTGGGAAATGGCTGCGAAGAGTTTCCATGTTCTATAGAAGGGCACGCACATGCAGGGGACATGACATGGTAAAGCAAATCGTGCTGGGGACGTGTTAATAAAAGAGGCCAATACGGCAGATAAATACGGTTGCTAGTGTGTGAGAAACAGAAAGGCTTTTCGGGCTTGAATTTCAAGCTTAAGCTCGAAATGTTGGAGTAAAAGTTAAATGCCCGCCAAAATTGTTGCGAGCTACCAGTGAAAAAAGACGGGTAATACTCGTACTCGTAATATTACGTACACGCGTACAACGAGTACGTACTCGTACATACATATAATATGTATGTACAAATAAATAAGCTACGCAATCTTTTGCTCAATTGCTCTCTCTCCGATGACGAGTTCGATTTACCGGATATTCGTAAACGCGAGCCGCGTCGAGGTGGAAAATGCGAACGAATCGCGTAAAACATTTATACGCGTATTACGACGACTACGTATACGAATAATTATAATACGTATAATATAATATAATATTTTACGACTCACCTGTCTGTAGCTACCGCAGTGAGGGTGAAAACGCTGGCACATATCGACAGCACGGCCACGAATTGACTAATCTTACAATACAATTTGCCAAAGACCCAGTCTCCACTCAACATGTACGCGAAATTGAAGGTAACGTTTAAGGTGGAGACCATCGTATCGGCGATGGCTAAATTCACTAAAAATATATTGGTAACGGTTCGCATTCGCTTGTGGCTCCACACGATCCACATGACGATCACATTGCCCCCGGTGGCCACCACCACCATCGGCAAGAACAGCGAATTCCATAGCAGTTTCTCCCACAGCGGCAGCTGAAACGGATTGTTGAATACGACATCCTCCTCGGTCTGGTTGTGGTGGGTGTAGTACTCGATGGAGGTAAAATTGGCACTGGTGATATTCGAGAGCACCTCCTCGCTGCTGTACATATTCCGATCCACGATTCACTCTTGCAACTGCCGTTTATCAGCCGCAGCCGGGATGCGTGTGCAAAGTTGAACTAGTCCGAGACGAATTTTCTTCATTCTGTAAGCAAACGGTTCGAAATAGCGTATAAAAATCAAACGATAACACGGCGTGTACTACATATACTGCGGTATAGTACTTATTTAAAAACATTGCTGGTTTTTCTTTACGGATGCGATTGCGATTCGATAGTTATTGCGGTGTAGTCGGCCTAAATCAGCAACTTGAAATATTACGAGTTTTTCAGGAGTGTATATATACCCTATGGGCAAAATATTTTGAAAACGGATCCGTTTTATTCCGGGTTATAATCCGTTTCTGGATTATAACCCGGAATTTTCCTGTTTTCCGGCTTCTAAAACGGATTTCGAACGGATTGTAATCAGTCTTGCCGGAAATGAGTCCGGATTATTTTCCGTGAAGGCTGTTTTATCATATTTGTTGGCCCGGTTATAATCCGTGAAACCGTTTTACAAGCGGATTTAGAAAAATTGCCCAAAAATTATCACTGATTATAATCAGGAAATCCGTTTTACAAACGGATTTGGAAAATTAATCAAGATGACAAAAATAACTGCAAATTTTCAGATCCGATGATCGAAAATAAAAACGGACTGACAACGGATAAAATTCTCATTTTGCGGATCATTTTCTCATTTTTTGCCCATCGGGTAGGTATTCTATTTCACCGAAACCGACTGATGAATGACTTTTAGTCC
Source organism: Parthenolecanium corni (assembly GCA_038050395.1). NCBI lineage: Eukaryota > Metazoa > Arthropoda > Insecta > Hemiptera > Coccidae > Parthenolecanium > Parthenolecanium corni. The sequence goes on along the minus strand of JBBCAQ010000034.1, from coordinate 726,665 downwards.
ATTATATGCGTAGGCCTACTATGTATACGATGTATACGATGTGTACGATGTACATGTACGAGTAGGTACATGCGGGAAGTTGACACCGTAAGCTGGATAGCTTTTTTCCATAAGATCGCGTCGTATCTATTAGGAAACTATACAGCAGGGGCAAATTCACCTAAATGTCAAATGTATTCGTACTCGTACATACATAGAGATGTTTTGGGCACATGTGAGACCCAAAACAGATAAATCATAACACTTGCGAGACCCTTTTTGACAATGTGAGACCCTTTTGCGGGTCTCGCATGTCCACGAGGTGTATGTATAGTTTTTCTTACTCCCCCCACTCCGCAGACCCCAAATCTGCATTTTTTGTCTGGGACTCGCAAGTGCCCCAAATATCAATTGTATGTACACTTGTGGTTCACTCATTTCCTTTTACTCCCTATAAACTGTACTGTACACCTAACCAACAGCTGTGGGCTGCATTACATAGCCCAAGGCATCTGCAGATAGCCACTAAGCCATGCGAAGACGAAGGTTTCATTTCCGAGTATTTATAAGGGGGGTCTCGCAAGTGTCTTACTTTATCTTGGGTCTCGCATGTGTCATAATGTAACTATATATACATACATACGTACGTACTGTATATATGGTTTATTAAACTAGATGTCCAGCTTGCCACAATATATCGCATCCGGGTATATGTACGCAGTGTTACCGGATCCCGCAGTTGAAGGAAAACTAGCACGAAAGTGAATGCGCAAGCCTACAACAATACGAATTCCTCTTCTACTACTCCCCGGTCAATAAAATCCAATCGAAAACTCGACAATTCGAAACTCGTTTACCAAACTCAGGTGGCTCGAATTTAAATCCTTTTATACACACCCTCGAATTCGTTTCCAACACTCGAGCCACTATAAACAAGATTTCAAAAATTTGATTTCTGTAGTTGGCGCGAAAAAAAAAAAGTCGCAACTTGAATGGGCAAACAAGAAGCACTCCCTCGAGAAAGACCCGAGGATAGGGGAGAGCGTATAAACAAAGCCAATTTTCTCGCTTCTCGCTTCGCACGGTTTTAATGCAATAGGTATGCGAAATTCGCCTCAGTAACGAAAAAATATCTGCATATTTTGTCCGAGACAAACAGTTTTATGACACAACCAATTATTTACGTATTATTATTACGAACAAGGAGGATGGCTCGGTATAACCTGTCCGATTCTAAATAGGAAAAAAAAAAACTTTTCCGGAGAATTAAATTAAAACTTCGAGAATCGTCAGAAAATAATAAATACACGAGGCGTATAATGTCCAATAGAAGAAATGATTTCCGACAGATACTCGTATCATTTAAGTCTAGTCATATTATAGGTGGCTGACTTACTTACAAGCTAATGTGAAAATTATGCTATAAATAATGTCCGGCTATAGTTGAAAATACATTAGCACTGCATCTATAGTTATATACCTACTGGCCGCGAGTAGGTGCAGTCAACAGAGCGCGTACGTTTAATTAAATAATTTTTCAACTATAGTTAAAAAAATAGTGCACATACTCGTGCCTACACCGTACACCTATATATCCTATTAATAAAATCATCTGTACCCGATACAACACGAGCGAATTATGAAAGAAACTGAAAATATATTATATGAAAAAATCCCCCAGCTTCCGAGCCACCCACACGTTATGAAATTTTCAGCGAATTGTTCTACGGAAAAGCATTTGTCGAGTCATTGACAAAATTCGAATACTTAATAGAATCTATCCTCGTTGAAATGCGAGGGTAGATAATTATAGTGCCTTAGAGTTTTCGTAGTTTATTCTACACGATGTTGAAACATTCTTTTACTTTCTTTCGAAAGTTCTCGCTAACGACTGACACTCCTACCGAAAAAGAACGGGCCATCGAAACATCATCGTCGAATACACATATATGTACTCGTATTTATTATATTATGTATTTCGAAGGCGCATACGCGAGTTTTATTTTTACATTAAAAATAAGGACAAATAATGAAACGCGAATTTCAGTTAATCACCGCGTTATGTCTTCAATGTGTTGATATCTTTCACGATATAGGTACATATTATATACAACGCAAGGAGAATATCGACAGAGCGACGATGCGATAGTAAAAAATGAAAATTCGAAAAATGACAACGCCGATTAACGAACGACTGAGAAAATTAATGGCGAGAATGAGATTATGTGTACTCGTAAAGTCGTACGTTGAAATGTTGAATATTGATACGAACCGTTCGATGACAACAGACAACGGCGCGCGCATCATTATGTTTTGCCCACATGCTCGATAAGCCGATAGCGAGAATCGATTTTTAACTCGGCGTTAAATTTCCGAATTTGCTAATAGCAAATAACGATAACCGCAAAAAAAAATATGTCAACGTATGGAAAAAATAAAATACCTACGGAGAAAGAAAGAGGAATTTAATGCAGACGTCAAACTGAAGAAAACGTTTTCGAGCCGGTAATTAATATTCGAGGGTAATACGCGTATGATTATAAAGTAGAATAGGAAAAGTTGAGTATATACCTACAGGAACCGAAAGTTTTCTAAACATCTGTAGGTGAAGGCTGTTGGATATTGGATTGGTCACAGCCATATTATTAATAATATACCTATATAACGTATTTACAGTTGTGGTAAAAGTAAAAGCACTCGCGTAGTTTGAGTTACCACGATGAAATGATTGGAGCGCCCGAGCAGGTAGGTAGGTATATTAAAACTAAATAAACCTTTTCCGAAAATTCATAGACTTTTCAAATTACGATTAAGAATCATCTAGCACAGACAGACGTGCACTTTTTTTCGTCAGAAAACATGCTGCGCTGGTATCGGGTATTGAAAATTCCATCTATTGTCAACTCCGAGTGTCCCATTAAAAACAGCGCCGGTATAAGAAAACGGGGAAAAATAAATGGCAAGTAACATAAACGAATTTACGTAGACGTAAATTTAACTACGACGTAAAGTTCAAAATCCATAAAAATAAGTTGCGCCAATTTTGTAGACTATAGGAAGAAAAAATTCTGCTACTTGGACGCTTCTAAAACGATTCTAGCGTAGTGCTCGAGAAAAGAGGATTTTTATTTATTATTATTTTTTTTTTTATACGCCGTTCCATTGGTTACCGGAGGAAAAAGTTGCAGGAAAAATAGGGTCAGCGATTCTCAAATTCTTAGTCAAAACTTATATATAGGCTGGTGAAATATCATATTATACCTAATGGTTTTTTTTCCTCATTTTATTTCCGGGACGGTAAAAAAGAAGAAACACATTAAGAGTGAAAGTGTCCGCTGAAAAGAAAAACAGTTTTATTCGAGACAGGAAAAATGGCTGCTTTGCGAATACGAATGGTGACTTGTCGAGACCGTTGGTAGGATCCAAAATATATGCGGGAAAATGTAGACCTAAGGAGGAAAAAAAAACTACGGATGGACCGGTCTAGGCTTTGTATGTAGCCTATGGTACACATTCGTGTAAAGTTATGGAAAGCTCGAATGAAATTTTGTTGCACTTCTTTTTCAGCCAAAAAATATATACTAGCTCGAATAAAATATCCATATTATTCGTAATAGGTACGTATAATAATACATTCGAATCGAATCGACGTTTATTCGGCAAAATATGACAAGCGTACGATGATGATGATGATGATGATAATAGTAATGAATATTGGAAGGTCAGAAATCATTATAGGTATAACATGTTCATGCAATGGATAAAAACAAAATGGATGTACCCATTTCTAGTACACTCGGTTCGTAAGAAATTCATTCAAAATGGAAAATAGATGTACTTTGTTCGGACAGCTCATAAATCGAATTTGTTAGACAAGTTGTATGAATCATAAAATTCTCATTTGGTAGCGATAGTACGCACTTGACGTATCGCAGATAAATTTTCAAAGTCATACAAATATTTCTATCCTCCAAGTAATAAGACTTATACATTACCCCGATTATACCAAAAAAAGAAAAAGAAAAAAAAAAAAAAAAAAAAAACACAACAACCATCTAGTTTGCCATAATAATTTTGAACGTGGTAAATAAATATAAAGGGATAACCGAACAGGGAGTGATCTTACGAGTAATAACCATACCCGAGCGTCACCTTTTCACTTTCCACGTCGCGTCGCTTCGTCTAAAATGGACAGGTAATTATAGCGGGTTACGCGGATGGCATTTCTTATTTTGAAATTCCAACAGACGTTAGATTATGTATGTACGCATACATAGGTATCTATCAAAAATGTTCTCGTCTTTGGACAGAGATACTATAAAAGGCCTTGTACACTCTGCATCCTATTAAATTTCGCGGGGAAATGGAAAATTTCTTAAGCTTTAGGTAACTTTCAAAGATGAAGTGACGTAATTATACGAGTATAATATAAAAATCGTTTCTGATTTTTGAAACCGCCGCAGACACATACATGTACGAGTACATATACCTCAAAACTCTCCTTGAAACTTGTAGACCTCAACTCAGCAGTTTCGAGTCAAATAGATTGCCGTTTGTTTACGTAGACTTGTCTATAAGCGAGTAAAGATATACTGCATATGTGTAAGCATCGATGTTTTTCCAGCCTTGTGGAATTTTTTTGTTTTTTCAGTCATCGCGTTTTCCTCGTATAATCGTCTTCGTAAATTTTATTTTCAGCCAACAGGCAGCAGCCTCTTCCCCCAATATTTTTCCTTCTAAACTAATTTCAAATTTTAACAACAGGCGTTTATACGTAAAAGGTGTCAATTCGACGTTTTCTAGAATGTCGATTTTAGAAAATAAACTTCGAATACGGTAAACTGAGCAGGTGTAAAACAAGTCCTATATCTTATTTCAAGAACAGACCTAGCGAGAAAAAAAACCTATTCGTAGCCCACGCTTATAACTGTCAAATGGATGAAGACGGAAGAAAGACTTTCGAAGCTGCGTCAAATATTCGTTTTTCGGCTTTTTAGAAATAGGTGATTTTTCTCCTAACCGCAAATGTTTCATTTTGAGCCTGACACACTATGAAAAATCGGTTTTCACGCCATCTTTATTTAAGAAACCTTCGTTTTTTTCTTTCTTAAATTTCACGTTTCTTTTTTTGTGCTATATTCATTCCACAGAAAGCTGAATATTATCGAAGAAAGCATACCGCAGATTACAGAAATAAAACTTACATACGCGGGTATAATTGCGAATATTAAAAATTCAATTTTACTAAAAACTCGCTCGGGGACAAACCACTGTATCAGATTTTACGACTGCTTTCGTTGATTTGTGAGAGACCATAAAAAGCATACACAGGTGTCATTCGAAATATTTACGTGAAAAAATTTTTTCATACATCTTTCTTCGCCAGTCTGAGAAACAGATTGAATTATTTAACTATATACTAGTTCGAGTAGTACAGGGTACAGTCGATATTTTGAAATAATGCAAATAATTTTTCGAAGACGTCCTTTATATTTCTTTTTCAGCTTTACATGGACTTACGACAACTTAATCCAAGATAATATCAGAATAAGATTTCATCGAGAAAATATAAAAAAATTAAGTACTGTCACATTTGAAAGAGAAAAAAAATATATTCGCCAACGAATTGTCGATGTTTCTAAACTGACCAATTTTTTAATTTTTTCATCCATTTTGGTGGGGATGAAGGACAAAGATGCGGTGAAGAATTTCAAAGACGACGTGCAACAATTTTTTCATCTCGATTAAAATTGTATACGAGCAAAGATCAATTATATAACTGCACGATGTGTTTCGTTGAAGAATTCTAACAAAAATAAACGCCGAATTAAGTAAACATCAAGAATGGAGTAAAAGGGGAGTGATATGGCCATAGGTGAAATATCAATTATCATAATAAAATAACAACACGCGTCCCCCAACCATCGTTCTTATTTTTCTATCACCTATCTTAATCTTGACACGTACTTTTTTCTTTTTTTTTTCAGGCGAACTTTATCTGCAGCTTAAAATTCTTCGGAACCAGCATTCGTAAGTCTTCCCAATAATTTTGTCAACGCGATAAATTAAATAAAAATACCCGAGCTTTTAAGATTTAATAGGTTCGAAGTACAAACCAACCGATCATTTCCTAACAAACTTTCTCGAATCAAACATTTCTCAAAAATATTATCTAGGTAGGTACCTCAGAAAAATTAAGTCATTCGGTTCGAACTTTTCTTATCTATTTATTAATTTTTTGCCACCTGGTAACACTGAACAGACGATTTGCATGACACGACGTTACCCCATCGGTACAAAGTACAAACAAATTTTGTACCTCCGCTGCACACTGCTGATCATTTTTCTTTTACACAAGTACAAATATAATATGTGAGATGTAGATAACCAGCAACCATTATAAATGGTAGGTCAGGGAGGCGATTAGGTATTTAGGCAATATTTAGCGTTGGGAAAAGCAGAGGGAATGTGAATAAGGCAGTGGAGGTGGTGGTGGTGGTACGTAGTGTTGATGGGTAGGACAGAGAGAGGAAAAGGAGGAGGACGAGGAGGCGATAATGACTGAAGGGCGAGGAGGGGTCAGAGTGTAGGGTGCAAAGGGTGTCAAAAATGTTTTTAAAAATTGGAGCATGTTTTTTTTCGAAATGGTGATACAAAAATTAGTCGATAAGCTTGATGACAATGCCTGCAGAATCTTTTGGGCAAGTATACATGAAGAAGTAGTACGTCATATAAAATATAGTCTCCTCTTCTTTTAAATAAAACTGGTTCCAGCACGTGACTCGAGAGTATGCCATTAAAATTTCAATTCAATCGGTCCGTTGGTTAGATTAGAGTATAGAAAGCGCTTTGGAAAGTTCAAGAACATGAACTTTATAAAAACCGTGCTCCAATTCGAAATTTTACTTTTCAATCGGTATTAGCTATAGACTGAGGGGTTTTTTATTTTTATTATGTACTTGCATACTTGCGCATAGACGAAAATCAGTAACAACTAATTTTTGTTCTCACCTTGACCATCTCTATATAGTCGCGTCGTCTTATAAGTTCAGGAATAGCGGAACGGAAATGAAAAAGATTATTCAGAAAGTTATAAAGCAGATTACTTATAGTGTACTCTATGCTCGTAGCTTGGGCTCCACTAGGAAAAAAAGAAAAGAAAATTTTAATTAGATCAACGTAATCAAATTTTCCAAACGAAAAATAAAAAAATTCTAACGTCGAGTTTAAAGAAAGGATTACATTTAAACTCTTTAAAGCCTTTTACTAAAGTTTATTTTATACATACAAGGTTATTGCAAACTATAGTTACAATGACAAGAAACTTTTTCAGTGAAGTTCACCGTTGAATCCCACAACAAGTAATTATTCTTTTTTTGGGGGGTATGTGTGTGCGCGTGCGTGCGTGTGTGAGTGTGTGTGTGTGTCGGGTACGTTTACGGAAACATTGTCATGTGATTTGTAGAATTCATACGCATCTACTACTCGTATTTGTGTATGATATTGAATATACCTACATATATATGTACACATGGTCTTAAAATGAGACTTTATTTTATCCTCATCCGTTTATTTACGTAACTACCGGAAAACACACCACATTTACAGCTTACTAAAACGGTACTCAGTACTCACTATGCTCATTGTCAGTACCTACTCCCTACTCACCACCCCAACTGAAATTAAAAAAACTGCCAGTCGATGCATATAATGGTCACTTTTGAGGTTTACTTTTCCTATTGATTCGCGAATCACGGTTCGACAAGTTAATATTCGCAAAGCGTCGAAGCTTTGATTCCAAATGAAGAGACTAATTTGAAAGCGAGAGCTGTAAATATATCAATTTCACACTTCAGTACGCATCGCCGATAAAATACACGAGAGATTCTAATGAGACGTATATATATTCTCCATAAAATATTTCTCATAGCTGCCGAATCGTGCATTCTCGACGTGAATATAGTTCTTAATGAGGTCGTACAATGGAAAAATGTGATGAAATCTGAGAAAACCCATACATTCGGATGTAAGGAAAATTATTTTCTTTTCTCCAATACATAGCGACCCAAAATAAATCGTAGGGTCGAAATCCCTCACCCGCTCCGAAATTAACGACCGAAGATTCGTATTATCGTATATAATATAGTATACGAGTATCAAGTATAAAGATTGAGGAGTCTATCTTGTTTCACTCCCCAACCATTCAAATCACAGGCCTACCTACCGCAGGTCTCTAAAGAGAAGGATGTGCGTGACTTGATGCGTTTTGGAATGATGTACTCATACCTACTGTATCTCTTTTGGCGACAGTAAAAATTTTGGCAATCATTGGCACTCTCACATGACAGAAGCTATTATGCCACAGCTATAATGTCGCCTCGTTTATAATTTTTCATATCTCTGCGCCTTCGCAGCTTAATTCTTTCACTATACTCTGTTCAACTTGAGAATGCCTAAAACGGATTGCAGTTTGCAGGGCTCCGGGGAAAGGAAATGGCTACGATTCCGATTTTACTTTCTAGTTTCTTATCACACGGATCGATTTTTATATTGTTGATGAGTGTGTATTTGACGTTCCGTTTTAGGCACTCTAAAGTTGAACGGAGTATACTAATACATAACATTTTCAAGTTCAGGAAATTCCTGAAAAATTCATCATAGCTCAACGTCCGCAGGTACAATACAGCTTTAAAATTGTCCTCCGATCTTCGACTCGGTATTATTTTGCTTTGCAGTCTCATCTCCACACGCACCGCACTACGGACATAGCAATTTTTTGCACGCTAAAAGAATTTTTCAAATTTAAGTACGCGTTGATCGTTGATCGTAATGTCAAAGGCAAAGGCCGACGTAGCACGTGAAACTAATATTTCATTTAAAAAGTGAAGCTAGGATAAAAAATTATACGATGGAAAAAAAAATGTTCATTCATCGCCTGCGTGCGATGTCAAAACCTATACCCCTTTTTCAACGCTCCCCCCTCGCCACCACGACATCTACTGTCTGTTATTTCCATTCGAATTATCTCTTTCTTTTTCCGACGATTTAACGCCAGTCATCAAAATATTATAATATGAAGCCGAGTGAAGCTTCGATTTCAGCGAGTACCAAACCGTGTTCGAAAACTTGCTTACCTAAGTACAAATAAAAGATAAATCAGGTCGTATTTTTTGCAATTTTGAAAATTTCAGCGTCATTTCGGATTAGTTCATCTTATACGATGATAACTAAACCGTATAATGCGTTATAATTCGTAGCACCATATTTTTTTCATTCTCGTTGAAGTTACATTTAGGTGCGCATTTACTCGATAATTTATTCAATCGTTCAAAATTATTTGTGTCTTTTGATAAGTTTACTTATAATAATTATATTTAAATCTATATTCAAACCTACCATAGCCACTTATGATATAATGGGGGGAAAAAAGGCTCTGGTTTTACAGATTCAATCGTTTCCCCAGTCTTGGTTACCCGTCGATGTAATTTAATTTTTTATAATAGAGCTTCATCTAAATATTATGAAGAAAAACTGGCAAAAAGTTATGGGCTACAATAAATGTTTGGAATATCTAAAGACAGCTATACTTGCCTTAAAACGGCAGCAACTGTAAGATCAGTCTTACTTATACGCACGTAACCCTGAAAGGTATTTAAAATGAATTTTTATTTTTTTAATTTTTTTCAACGCACATTCCATTTACTATTTTTCAACTAAGTTTTTCAAAAATACTTGAAAATTTTATAGCCTACGCTACGTTTAAAACACAGACTCATTCCATCGTAAGACAGTGAAGAAAATACGAGTAAAAATACAGTGAAAATGTTTTCGTCTTGACGAAGCATTTTCGAAGCTATATTAATATACTCGTAATTATACGTAATATACGGCCACTACCTACCGTAAACCAACACGAAGCCCCAATTATAATTGTAATACATATTACGTATATATTTGGTATAATTATATTTTATGAAATTATTAGGTATAGACTTCTATGAAAAAAGTTTCTACTCGCAACCCTCGTGAAAGTCGACTTTGATGTAAAAATTTTGTTTTTCTACTCGAGCCAAAACATCGCATTTTCAGTTCTCGCAATTATACATCAAACGTCGGAATCAACTACGAGTAGAAAACCAAATATTTTCGATGAAATGTTTTTTGAAAAGTTACTACGCGACAAAAGTTTCTCCTTTTATTCGCGTCCTCCGAGAGGAGGGTGCAGGGCTAAGACAGTCAAAGCATTCAAAAAGAAGCGGAAAATTAGGTTATGTATTTATTTTACACCTACGGCATAAATATATAGCCGTGGTAAAAAAGAAAAAGAAACATTCGTTTTAAATTGTTATGTGTTGGATTTGACGCGCGGAGAATAACGAATGCGTTTGAGAACCCCAAAAACAAAAACACAAAAAAAAACACAAATACTTGCGCAAGATGAAAACTAAGAAATAAAGTGAAAGATAAAAATGTGACTAGAAAGCTCGATTTGAACTTTGAACTTTTGTAAATCCGGACCACTCCTTCCGTGGGTGAAAATTTCGTCGACAGAAGTACCTAGGTATAACGAAAAAGGTTCTCATTGAACCCTCGTCCATCATGCGATATCGAGTGTATTGTGACGTTCATATTATGCCTCTGAAAGAGTATAATAGCTAGGGCTGTGTATTTCGAATACACCTGAAAAAAAGTACTCGGCTGGTTGCGAGTCCTTTGAGAATACAGCCAACAGCTCGAGCTGATCTTTTTAATAGAGTGGAACAAGAAAATGCGTATAGCTACGTATTTAGGGCAGTTCTTTAAAAGCTAGGGCAACTTCTAATAGCACATTTACCGAGGACGAGGGGAGAGGGCGGGGGAGGGGGACAGTCGGTAAATTACTTCGGCATCGGCAAAATTTCTCTACGTTTAGCGGCAGTATATCTACATTCGAATGAGAATGTAAACATTCGAAAAATAAATTTATAATTTTAAAATGTATGAAATTCCAGTCATGCGAAATTTCACGACTTTGGAAACAGGTTTCTACATAAGTTCTCGCTGATTACTCATGTCACAGGTGCACCAGGTTCATTTGCAAGCAGGTAAGATACGGTCAGTTCAGTTTTCAAGACGAGTACTATTAGGATTCACACGGTTGAAAAAAATTACGAATACTCAGTTTCAAATATCACGGCCAGAGACGAATCTCGGAAAGTTTTCTACATCAACCGTGATATTTGTTGATGCCACGAGGACGAGATGTTGCAGATGTTCCGTGATAACGATCAAAATTCAAAATGATGAAATACTTGGCAAGGCAACGGTCCTTCTATTAGAGTCACCGGCTACGATATTTCAAATAGAGTGCAGTACAGCATTTTTTGAATATCTCCCGAACTTAAACTAAGCTAAAAGTAACCGCAGTGAGCGAAAAATAATTGATTCAGAGAGCTCCAACAGACTCTGGCCTGGATAAGTGATTTTTCATTCAGTGAGAAAAATTTCAGGGGTACTTTTTACAATTTGGATAAGAAAACTGAGACGATTGGAAATTTTTAGCAGAAATTACGACAAAAATAGTAAAATAATTGTTATTCGAGATAGTAAAAAGTACTACAAATATTAGAATATTTTACGAATAGTAATTTTCACAAATGTGGGGAGAAAAGTTACAATTCTGTTTATAATTTTATTAATACTATTCATTTCTTTCAGTGTACACTAAAACACCAGTACAAGGTTAAATTATTACGTTTTATTCATTTTCACAGTGCTATTTATTAGTCTTAGAGAAGTACTTTTCAAATTTTTTTTACCTCTTTCTAGACTGCACAGAATAAAAACTGTTAAGAAAGACAAAAAGGGGATTTAGATAGCATCCATACGATGCTGCTCTCTTTATAAGCCATTCTATGCACAGCACATATACTGATCGTCTTTGGCAAACTAGAAGTTCAAGTTTTCCTCAATATATAAATATACTCCAAATTTCGTCGTCCTAACTTGATCTTAAGATCAGTTAATTCTGCGCACATACAACCTTCAAATGCGTTTTTCTCAAAAGGAAAATTTTTTTTGGAAATACTCTTAATTTTTGCTTTTCATTACTCATTCGCAGGTATACTGGTGTTTTTTTGAGCCGCTTTTGCGATGAAGTCGTTTTCATTATTGTCCTAAACGGCGAATTAACGAGCTTAAAAACTGATGAGGGGGTGTAGGAGGAGGAGGAGTAAGGATACAATACTGGCTCGAGTATATTATGCTTCTGATTCAATCTCACATTATGAATATCTACTTTCATATTTAACCACGTGGCGAGCTGCGATTCAACTGAAATTAAGAAGGAAATAATATATAAATCTATTAATAGGACTACATCGAGTATACTATCCACTTCCGACTGGACCCATTAAGGGAAAAAAACACGTCCGACCGACTATCAGGCTTTCACTTTATTATCGCAAACAAACCGTTATTATTTTCTCACATTATTTTTGGCCTTTGCAAAAAGCTTGATGGGGCTTCTCTTTTAACCACGTTTGGTACCACCACTAATACACGTACATACGAGTATACGTACTCGTATTTCTCGTCTCGCAGACAGCGCGTAGGCATTCAGTGTCAAGTTGAACATACATAAAACTGCTGATGCGTGTTCGTTAAGTGTTAGCTCTAATACAATATGTGGGTGATGTTCAAAGTGAAGGCATCCGACATGGCGGAAATTCTCTGCTGTAGTTTTTGCGAAATGAAGAAACACTATTCGCTCGTTTTTACGGGGAGAAAAAAAAAAGAAAGAAAAAAAAGGACGAAAAATAATGGGAAAATTTTTTACTATTTCTTAGCGGCGAACGATGGCTAAAACTATTCATAGTAAGATGACACGTCAAGTCATTTTACTAAATTCCATACTAAAGACACGCTACCATCGACACTATATTATTTCTCGCATATCACCTCAGATTTGTACGCATCAAGTCTACAAACTGCTGCATGATTTCGTCTATGGAAGGGCTCCAAAGCGAAATTTTGGACTTATTGGTAATTTAACCGATAAGACTACTTTTAGAAGCGAATCTAAAGATTTATATTATTAGTAGACTAGAAATAGCGTCGACTCGATTTTTTTTTTTTTAATTTCAGAAAAAGGTTGAAACCATTTCCATTTCAAATACACGATGGCAACGAAGTTACACCAAGAGAAATGGATAGTACGAGTATTATAATTATAAACAGAATTGTAACTTTTTTCCCCACAGTTGTGAAAATTACTATTTATTGTGAATATTTATAATACTTTTTACCATCATAGATAACATATTTTACTATTTTTGTAGTAATTTCGACTACAATAATCTATTAATTGTCCAAGTTTTCCTAACCAAATTATAAAAATTACCATTGAAATTTTCCTCCGAGTACCATGATCCAGTACTTTTGACATATTCTACATTTCACCAACAGAACTTTAGAAGCGGAAAATTCTATACGAGGGAACATAAGTAAGAGCGGGCACTCCATATGTTACTACATTCCGCAGTTAATTACTGATAAAAGCTAAATATACTGATGAAAAAATGACTTAACAACATTTCAAGCGAACGGCTCCTGTCAAATTATTTTCTCGAATAATTATAAAACAATAAAATAAATTAATTATAAATGGTATCCGCTTAAAAATATCGAATTTCTTCGTAATAGATCAACTGTAAAAACAGCGCATAGTATTGTGGGCAAGCACTGTACTGGCGACAAGTAAGTACGAGTATTTGCAGACTTGGCCAAGTATACCCTTCTTACGAAGTCGAAAATAACGATATAGTAGCTACGTTAATCCATTCCACAAATATGCGTTCATTCGCAAAATAATGGAACAAAAGCCGTGGCCCTCCAAGTTTAATTTTGTTTTAAAACTACCAATAAAACAATCTGGCTCAACGAGTACCTATACTCGACAGGTAGAGATATGCGATCGTTTTATAGTCATATTTGATTATTATCTACGAGCATACGTAGGTCTATCTACTCGTACCTATAATAAAACTATAGCCAAGCACAGGAAGACTCGGCTGAACTCTGTTCGACTTGCGAGCCAGCGTTATGCAGCCATGGCCGGCGAGCATCTTTCAATTTTCTCTCTCTCGATCCTTGACCTAAACCTACGAAGAACATTCGGTCAGAAATTTTTTAATAAATTCGGTTGCGTGACTCTCGAAAACGTTGTCCGCATTTTGAAATTCCGATGCGACGTCGACGTGTCTCCAACCAACACCGAAAAATTAACCACGAAATTTCGTTTTCCAGCTGCCAGCCGAACAAACCAAGGGCGTAATCAGATTGCCAGACGAAGAAAAGCTATGGGGAAAACGAGTAGAATACCCGCATACAGGGTGTTCCGCCTCAAGTTCACCACCGAGAAACTGCAGATAGAGCAGCATAAGTAACATTCATATAATTATGATAACTTGCATATTCTTCGGTTGGTAATGGTTATAATAATGTTTAAATAATTTTTTTCATTGTTTTTAAAAATTCATAAATTCATTATTACGATTGTTGAAAATCTCCAGTTTGCGCTATTATTTTGTAAGTATGATATGTTAGATGCACTCTATTAGTTTCAAAAATTGAAGCAATCGAAGTAAGCGTAAAAAAATTATGAATAAAAATGTGAGAAATTTGAGGTAAAAATTCTTCAATTTTTTCATTATTTTCAAGGGGTGCTTTAAAAATTTATGTTTGAAACGAGACCATCTGCCGCATCAAATAACGTGAAAAGAAATTCTTGAAGAAAGTTCATTTTCTTATAAAAAATACGTTTACCTTTCATCAGATTTTTTTAATTTTTTCTATTTTTAAGAAAAAGGCCCGAGAATTGAATTTTTTTTTGAGACAATCGACTATCTCCTAAAAATTATTTTTATGCCGTATGGTATAGGTAGTAGTTGATTCTTTTTTTAAACAAGTTTCACGTACCCTTTGAAATAACATTTTCCAAGTAAATTTCGAAAAAATAAAAATCGAAGACATTTATATCACCTCAAACTTGTCACATTTTTATTCATTATTTATTTCCGCTTACTTCGATTGCTTTAATTTTTGAAACTAAAAAACTACATTATATTTGCCAAATAATAGCGCAAAATGGAGTTCTTCAACTCTCATAGTTACGAGTCCATAAATTTTTTAAAATAATTACCCGAACTAGTCCGGAGGAGAAAATACGAGTAATTTTAACCCCTACCCAGCGCATAATAAACACACCATCATAAATGAATGTAACTCATGTTGCTTTATCAACTGCACTTGCTTGATGGTGAACTCGAAGCGGAACACCCTGTACATGTATAGGCTACGTATATACAGACATACAGCGTAGTCCGAAATGGGATTGAATTGTACGGCGAAAAATTTTACCGCGAAACAAGATTCGAGTGACGACGAGGGCTGTTTCGGGGGCCACAGATGAAAAACGAAGAGATTCGTGATGCTGAAATTAGTACCGAGGTGATTTTCGCGCTGAATACTAATCGCACTTTCGTCGATACCACCGTTTCCCTTTACTCCATTCCACTCCTTCGACCCCGCTCCAGTCTATCTACTTTACAAACAGTGGCGGAGGGGGGGCGGCGGCGAAGAAAACAAAACCGAAACGGCTTAGAGGAATAGGAAAAGGAAAAGGACGAACTAGAAACAAGAATGTAATTAGGAGCCGCGTCCAAGGATTGTTTTTCGATCTGTTTTCCTCGTAAAATGTGCAACGTCTCGTCAAGAAGGTTCCTTCGATGTACCAGATGGCAACAATCCTTTCCCTCTACTTCCGTCCTCCTCTTTCGTTTTTTCTTTCAAATTTAACTCGTTCTTAAAACACTATCAACTTTCAGTTCGATGAATTGCTAATTCGATTTCGTAATGAGATATGTTGTCAGTTATGTGTCATCTGATTAAAGCACACTGATGAAAGTTTTCAGCAACATTGATATTTTCCGGACCGTTTTAATAAGAATAAATAAAACGCGAATTTCGGTTGATCGCTGTTACATCACCAATGTGTTAATAACTGTCACGATGAAATGTATAAAAAATGACTACAATTAAGATAATATACAATAATGAAAATTAGAAAACTAATACTCGAAAACGATTTACAAACTACTGAGAAAATTGATCAAAAACCTATTGATGAGAATAAAGAACCCTTTCCACGGCGCGTGCATCATTACCCATATAACATTACGTTTGTGTTACGAATTTATTTATTCATTGTTGAGCAACACTGCCACCCTATCGTTTTGTAGTTATGCTCTTCCTTTTTGTGAACCAGTTAGTATAGGGGCCATAATATAGTGTTGAATGTGTATCATCTTCTTTTTCCTTTCAATTATTAAAGTCACAACAGTTTGGCTGTACGTTACCAATCTCCACTATCGATTTTCAACTCGGTGTTAAATTTTCGAATTTACTTCCGAGTAACGGCAAAAAATAAATAATTAAATAAACGTCACTTTTTTTCACTAACTGTAGAGTATATATAGACCTATACAAACTAGAATACACGTGCTCTGACCCAACAAAATCGAGTTAGTTTTAGGCAGCAAAAAATATAAATTATTTTCGGGCTTCTCTATTCATTTTTTTCCCTTCTTCCAAAAGAAGCCATTTGTTATCCACAGACAACCACCGAACGCGAAAAGTCATCTACCAATGAATAAATAATAATAAATAAAAAAAAGAAGAAAAAAAGTACATAGTTGGAAATAATGGTAGATAAATATTCAAATTTGAAAAGTCTACGCCAAAAAATGAATGAATAAGAATTATGAAAATACAATTTTCTTATTTCGAGGATGAGGAAGAAGTGCCAACCCCTGACACTTTGATGATGTATTTTCATGACGTCAACGTAGTAAGCACTGTCAAATTATGGACGCAGAAAGAAAGCGAGCTCAATTTCTTATAAGCGTCGTTCGAAGGGTCATAAATAAGTTCATAACTTGGTTTTGATGAATTTTTCGCGCATCGTCGAATCAGTCAGTTTCATTCGTCTTGTTTCACGTTTTCATCACAACGCAACGCATCGAGTCGTGTTAAACAAGAGGTTGCGAGAAATCTACTTTCTTCAAATTGGACGGTTTCAAAGTAAAATAAGAATCGAGCGAGTGTTTCATCCAGAAGGGAAGAAAGAATGACCAGCAACTACGCTATCAAATAAAAACGTTGGAAAAATATGAAGATGATGTTTTCCAACTCTTTCTAATTTTTAATGATAGATGCGCCAACGTGTGTCTTGCTCACTTGCTGCAAGAATTCCAAATAGTACCGTTAACAATAAATACAGAACTCGGTAGAAATTAACATTTTTCAATAACATTTTTTTGGGCAGCATATATTGGATACCCCGATTTCATTACACACAGTGTTACTCCAACCAGAAGGACAAAAAGTGCTCAAATCAGCTTGTGTAAATGGTAGGACTGGCAGGACGATCGTGGTCCTGCTGATCGTACGTTGGCGTATCTATGGTTAAAAGTCATAGGAGTGCTGGAATAGAGTGCGGTATTCACACATGAAAAAAATAATAAATGCCAAGATAATTTTTTGCCTAGCCTCGATAGGGTCTTAGTTCGATTCTCTATTTCTCAAGAAAGTATAAACTATAATTAGAACTGAAATACGAATAACTGATTATTCAAATACTTTTCCCCCTAAAACGTTCTTCACAGAATTTCACATCACACTCCAAGTTTTGATCCTATTAATTCATGCTCTTCGGATTATTTAAGAGAAAGAATGTCTTAAAACCCACTCGTTTAGATTTTTATGGACTGGAAACCTGGCATTAAAATTGAAAAGCTTGGTCACAAAACGCAACAAACGCCATTGAAAAAATGCTAAAAAGTCACTAAAAAACTGTCCATAAAAGAAGAAGCAGTTGTTCCATTTTAGCGTATAATGACTCAGCTTTTCCTCACAGTTGACCGAACTAATATTTCATCATTGAGATAGCTCCCCTTTCCTCTGATAGTCATTTGTGAAGGTTGTGCCAACTCATTATGAAAATGCCGTTTGTCGCATTTTGCGGCTAAACTCTTCAATTGTAGATCAAGGAGGCGTATGTCCCAAATAAATATCGAAGAGAACTGAAGCTACTGTCTCGAAGCTGTAAATAAAAAATGAACTATCGATTAAACACGAAGAGAATGAAGAATTTCCAACAGAAAATAGCTGAAATTTCAATTTTGAAAAAAACAGGTCATTCATTATCTAAAATAATACGAAAAGTTTGAATTAGCACGAGTATAGCATGAAAAGACAGCTGACGCGATTTAAAATCGTGCAAACCAATTTTTCGGCGTGTCGAATTGCACGAGCTTCGTATCAATTGTCGATCGAAATTTTTTCAATTTCAAATTATTTTGCACATAATATATTAGACTAATCGGAGGCAAATAAGACTGACCAGTGTCAAATAAGACTAACCATAGTGGCAAATATGTACCATATAGGTAAGCGAAAGTATCTCGAAAAAGGCCCGGTAGTAATATGAGCGGCTGAAAATGAACCACTATGCATTCCTCGACGATATACTCGTAGTCTACACATACACAGCATACGAGTACGTGCTCGACGAAAATACAATTAAGGAAGGGAAAACAAATGGCACCTATAACCAACCACCTACTCGCACGGATATTCCTTATACTTCCTTATTCTTGGCTATTGCTATTAGCCTCAGCTAGAATATTAGATGGAACGTATACGAGTAAATGATTTTTCTTTATCAAAGCTATTCTCAAATATTGTATAAGGAATGAAAATGCCATGCCATTCGATTTCGATTTCAAATCATTTTGCGTTTGAGCTCGATGAAAGTTATACGGTAACACGAACAAGCTGACAATGTGCTCGTGCTGTCCCGTCGTATCTACAATTACAAAGTACCTACACATATACTCGTATGGGTATAGCTATATAGCCATATAACTCGTGCGAATACGCTGCACGGCCGTTCTATTCGAGGGATAATAGTTGAAAAAACCGATTCGCACCAAAGTACGTCCGCTAATATCTTTTGCAAATATTTCGTAATGAACCGCAGAGAAAAAAGGCGAAGAGCAAACAACAAGACAAACGATTTTTTGGCCCGCATTTTCGACGGTATCGAAATGGGCCCGCCCTTATTGCCTTGTCATAATATGGAAATCGGAAAATACAATTTCCAGTAATGCGATCTGTTAATACTAATACCGTATTCGCGTATTCGTTTTCGTATCATATTATATATTAATCCAAATACGAGTATAGGTATAAAGCGAGCGTGTTATATATAGTTCGATTCATCAAGCAGGATTATACTAAGCCATTCGATAGGATATAACATTACAAGGTCACCAAATGGACACAAGTCGGATAGAAAAGTGCATTTCACGTTTATATAGGCCTGCGTTTACACTATGTACGAGCGTACAGTTGAAAAAAATAAAAACGCAAGTTTCACTTAATCACTGCGTTACATCGTTAATGTGTCAACATCTTCCACGATATTGGAATACGTACAAAATAACTACCTACGCATACGAGTATGTACCTACGATAATACAATAATGAAAATTAGAAAATCAAAAACGATTCAACGAACCACGAAGAAAATTATTAATCGACAGATTATTCGTAAGAACTCGCAACCGTTCGACGACAACCGACACCGGCGCGCGCATCATTATGTTTCGCTTTATGTTATCAATCTCCACCATCGATTTATCGATTTTTAACTTGGTGTTAAATTTTTCAATTTACGAGTACTCCCATGTAATGGAAATGAAGACTTGAAAACATCGAAAAAATGGGAGTAAGACTCGCTATGGTTCTGCGGCAAAAGGGCCAATCTGCTGTAGAAAAGAATAGCAGATTGGCCCTTTTGCCGCAGAACCATCGATATTATATTCCATCGAATACGAGGAGGATATACCTAAAAGCGGCGACCACACATCGTCTAATATTGCCGAGTAATACTCACCGGGTAGAATAAAATTGCTAAGCAAATCGATAAATTCACGACTATTTTCTTTAATTGGTTTATACTAGGTACTCGGTGAGTGTTACCTGACAACTAGACGATGTGTGGTTGCACCTTAATAATCGTTTTCACAAACATAACTGCGCTTATGCGCTTTTTAATAATATTATACTTATGAAATTTACTTATAACTTTTTTTTTCGATTTTCAAAACGCATCGAGTCAAAAAAAAAAAGTAATTTTTCAGGAGAGATGAAAAAATTTTCGAGGAAATTGTTCATGGCTTCGGTGAATTATGTAGTCTGCATAGTAATACTACCAAGTGGTATTACCAACTCATTTTTATTAAAAATTGACTTAATGCGTTTTGGAAAGTTACTCCTTATGTACATTCGTACGATCTACACGCCTCGGGCGTTTAAATTACAAATTTCCATTTTCATATTGTGAATACATATTTAAAAATCAATTATGAAAATGTAGTTTTTCATAATAACTACCAATTCTAAGCTTTCAACCGAGAAAATTATAAAATCGATGGACAACATCTGGTGCAACCACCACGAGAAACATTCGTTTGAATAATTTTTTCAACATTCAATTCTCTATCAAGGGAACAATGATTCCAAGCTACAAAAACTTTTTAGCTGAGCCATAAGCGTTCTAGTCTTTGATTTTCTGATAGTCTGACAGGAAGAATTCGCGGTATATACCGATCGATATAATATTATAAAGATTAGGTAAAGATGATATTACACTCGATGAAAAATTTTTCGGGGAGGAATAAAAGAAAAAAAAAACGTACCCCACGTATCTATGTGTACTCTACAATAACGTGAACTTACTATTATACATACATGTTAGTTTGTTGTACCTACATGAAATTTAATAACATTCTTCGCATACGTAGCGTTTATTTTTACCGGAAAATAATAAATGAAATCTCGACTCCTTCTCAATTTGATGGAACGCCAATAATAGGGGGCTTAAAGGGGGAAAAAAAATCAACGGCAATGAATTTTCATAATATGGTAACGAATACGACTATTCGACATTAATTATGATATTTCAAAGACTCGACACGACGTTTGTTTTTATTTCGGTACTTTTCCGATTAGATTTGATTTTTTTGTATAACTTAAGTACATTTTTTTTTTTTTTTTAAACCGAGTACTCCGAATTCTAGGCGAAATAGTCGCAGCTCTTCCTCAACAAAGTTAAACCGCACAATTTTTTGTGTCGAGATAATTTACAAAGTTTACATTCGAGCTTTTGTTTGTACAGTTTTCTTCCTCTCATTCAGTTACTGCGCCTATTTTATAACTTTAAAATTAGGTCGCAGAGAAGCTACTTACCTAATTTTCAACTTATTTCTGGACAGTTTCAGAGATGGCCAAAATGTTTCAAAACAGACTCGATGAATGTGAAAATAACTCCAACTATTACAGCAACGAGTACGTGTATAAAACAGAAACGCATAGATGGTAGAAAGAAATTTCAAAGTCGGTCAAGCTTCTGAATTTAGGTCGTAGTTGTAAATAAATTTACGGTAAGAGCTTAATTATGAAATATTTGGGAGATGAGAGAAAAAGATACGTGATTTAATCAAAATTTGCCCCAAGAAAAAAAGAAACGCGCAGTTAGTATAGTTGACGATTTTCGTGAAAAACCTGTTGTCTATGGTAGCCCAAAAATTGTTTCTTCCTTTTTTGTATTTTCATAGGAAAGCCGACTAATAAATAAACTACTTTTTTTTTTCCAACGCTCAGGTAAGGTAGAGAAAATCAAATCTTTAGTAGGGGTATAACAAAAACAATCGAGTCAGCCTACATGATTTTAGATGAACGAACTGATGCTGGTGATTTTCCGAAGAAACTATATTATTATTTACGCAGGAGTTATTGCATGGTCCAGTATAATAATTCAGGCGATACTAGTGCACGTTTAAAACCAAGCTTCTACATTGGCGCTAAAGAAACAAAAATGATATGTGACAAAGGTGTACATGCATGTACACATATACCTATAAATTATGTTTTCTGACAGAAAATGTATAAGTAACATCGACGCTGGACTTGCGGCTTTTTCATTCGACTAAAAATGATCGAATAAATCAACTTTAAATTACTTACTGGTACTCGTAGGGATCTACTACCACTATTACCTTATACTTATTTATTCGGGCGATCAAGTCGCAAGTTTCATAAAAAGAAAATACCTACATCGATATTAAAAATGTAGAAAATGTAGAAAAAAACATCAAATTACACTTTCTTTATAATACTCGTATATCGAGCTGGGACCACACGAGGTATAAAAAATGCTTGGCAATAGCGAGTACTCGTATTTACTCGTAAAAAAATAAGACAAATATTTCAAAGAATTCGAGTAGAAAAGAAGTACCTAGAACGCAAGTTCGAATGAAAAATAAGGATCAGTAAATAGAAATTAAAAGTACCCGGCAATCCAAAAGTTGTCCCCTTGAAAATCATTTTCACGATAAAGTTTACAAATGTAAATTACTCGTAACACATGTATGGGTAAACCCGTACCTCGTCAAAGTGTGAGAGCAAAACATTCCAACTCATTCGGTGCAAAAAATGACGAATGAACTAATTACGAAAATTGAGCCTTTGCTTTTGCGTAATGTTGCATGTAGGACGAGTTATATAAAAGTTAATAAAATGCTACGCTATT
The DNA here is from genome assembly GCA_038050395.1 of Parthenolecanium corni. NCBI lineage: Eukaryota > Metazoa > Arthropoda > Insecta > Hemiptera > Coccidae > Parthenolecanium > Parthenolecanium corni. The sequence continues at coordinate 703,990 of JBBCAQ010000034.1, read as the reverse complement.
TTGAACGAAGACGGGCCCGAATGCAGCAAAATAGTTTTTAGCAGGTTTTTTTCAAGTACAATATGTGCGACAGTCGAAATGCTCTATTTGTCCTCGTAGTAAAGCCACTGCAGGTTCAAATGATAAACCTGTTTACTCGTGGAAACGCCTAAGATAACCAGAACCTTTTTTTCCCCCAACAATTTACATACTTATACCTAAATTCGACAATTTTTTGAAACGAATAATGCGAAAATTTTATCGTCTTGCAAAGTCAACTCGCGATTACTTATACTGTGCATTCTAGTAAATGAACACCTGCGAATAACACCGAGATTTTGGCATTAAAATTTGAATATACGATACCTAAGAGGATATTATAAAATTTAGTTTTATGCGCAGCAATATCGCTTTCAGCTTTCTGTGAAAATATGATAGTATTCCAGGAAAACCAAAGATCTACACTCATTTATAAAAACCTATATTACCGGAAAAATAAAACTATTTAGTTGGAGATAATCATCTCAACTAGATAAGTAGATAATCGACTCGTGTACTAAATGGAAAAGAAATCAGAGAGTATAGCGAAGAGTTTCGGCAATAATAGGTATACGTATATATAGGTATAATAATAATTATTAACAAGGTGTAGCGGCAGCTACTCTGTTCTTGCCACAATCAATTACTACGCGTTTACATAATTATACGATTTACATTTACCTTGGCGGGATAGAACAGATCGTGTTTTATCGAACTTGAACCAATAAAACGACGAGGAAAAACTGGATTCAACATTAAAAATTTGGAGAAGGTTCGTATTCGTATCTTTTATTTTTTGCGGCAAGGAAGGAGTAGTTCACTTATGATTTCTGATGAATATATAGCCGGTACATCGGACATAATTATAATTATACTATATTCGACGATCAAGCTATGATTGCCGACACTGAAACGAACGAATAGTAATTTTTATGATTTTTTTATGAGTAAAATTAAGACGATTTTAAAATCGTGCATAGTGGAAATTATTACAAAAATAGTAACACACTCGATAAAATATAGTAATATTTACGATATTATCATTTGCGTATAGTGGCCAGGAGATTGGTCAAGTCGGGCTGGTTGATAAGCTGAGCAGAAAGACAGCAGTTAAACCATGAGGCGGATCTCTTCATCCGAGCACTCTCATATCTCTATCACTTCGAGTCAAAATATTTTTCGTTTTCAATTTATTTAGCCATAAAATTTGGGACATAACCCTAAACATATTCATAATACTTTTTTCCAACTATTGTTCTGCTATTGCATCGACATCTCACCAACAAATCGCAATTCGGACACCTCCATTTCATAAACACTTGAAATATTACAACTATTTTACAAATTCATTATATCCGTCAACTTGATGTAAAAAAATTTCAAGAAATGGAACCTATATGTTTCGACAGTAAGTGGGTATACTACCCATTTCGGTATGCGGTTGTTGTAGGTTATAGGTATATTCGTTTAGCCATTGGATGTTTGATTCTAATGGGACACTGATTTCCATAGTTTCAGTTTTAAATTAGATTCTCGGAGGGAAAAAAAATTAAGACTAAACCAAAAAACAGTTTCAAAACAACTCTGAAAATTTCCAATGAGAATCCGAATCCGCTTTTCAGAGTCTTCTCTGCAGTAGATTCGTTTCGATAAAAAAAAAGAAAAAAAGATTCAATTTGAAACATAGGTACATTAAAAGGATAACTGAAAGATGACCCCGTTAGATTTTGGAGTTGATCGGTTATATACTTCTGCAGTCATTGCGATTTGAAATTTGGAACATAAAACGTATAATTATGTAGATAAAAAAATATGCTTTTTTTTTCGTTTATAAGGAAACGAAAGATGGCAAAATCTGGGATATTATGCCCACTTTTCCAGCGCAACATTGTTGCGCCAGTGTTTTTAGGAAGCCGAATGAAAATGTCTGATCCGAATCCCGAATACATTTTCATTTTGGCAAAACGAACACACCCGCGTTATTACCTACGAGTACATTTTCACGATTCGACTTCGTGACGTCAAATACACTTATGTACATCTATATAGACAGATGTCAAATAAAGCGATAAGGTCGAAGACACTTATTACTTGTAATCAGTTGCTCAGGAAGATGAAGTTGGAGGTTGGAGCGAACAGGTTTTCAGGTGCACGCGTTCCTAGACTGATCTTAGAACCGCAATATGAATAAACAAGTCGGGCTTATATCGTATCTATTTCAATTCGAATTCACAAATATACGAGTAATTACCCCCACCTACGTTTCAGCATTCTTTATTGAACTGTACGTAATCCAAACTAAAACCAGAATTCACTTAATATGTAGAAACCAGGAAGATAATGCTAATGATCATCTAATGAGTGTACTTTTTCATGGTCGCACGGCCAAGATTACAGTGTAGTCTAATTCTATGTTTACAATTTGATTTTGCCAAGTCTATAAATACGATACCTGTTTTATTTTTGTTTAGAAATGAAAAACTAAATAACGGACACACGTAGCTATAAATTAGGGCATGCAGTTTTATAGGAACTATATCGATCTTGTTAATATAAATATTGATTTTCTAAATACAAAAAATGTAATTCTGTATTCGCGTATCTCTTTAATATTATTAATTTCCTTTTTCAGTTCTCAAAGTCGACGACCTAAATCTCAAACATTTCACAAAGTAAAAGAACCTTTCTGCGAGCAAAAATTTTGAAAAAAATGAAAAATACCGTACCTATCAAGGTCAATGGCCAATATTTGATAATGACTCCCAAACTCGACTACAAAATTTTTACTATTTCTAATAATTTACAAGTACGATCGTCGGTATCTAGTACCTACTAAGTATATGTGTATATCTATATCTGTTAACTACTTTATAATAAAATTCGAGAAAATAACGACCAGTTTACGTCGATAAAATTGATGTTTATAGCATAAAATAATGCATTAAAATATTTTTCGAATACATTTTAAAAAAACTATTTCCACGTAGATAAGTACGTACAAAATTTTGTAATAAAAATAAACATTTTTCAAAATAAAATTCTAAAAAATTAGCGGTCCTATAAATTTGCGATTATATGTATACATATTTTATCATTCGCGAAACGAAATATTTTCAGGGAGTGGCTTCGAGTTCAAAACGTATTATAAATACGAATAAATAAATAAAGTTGAAACCGGAATAGTCGCCATATGGTTACTCATAAATACTTACGAGTAGCTGTTACATTGAAAACTGACTCCCTTTATATTAAGACTAAAATTTAGAAGCGATTTTTTCACCGATAAACTGAACGGAAAATATGTGTAAGGTGTCCGTAATTTAATTTTACGCGTAACATTAAGACCATTGTAGGCACTTGATCAATCTGACTTGCCAGTTTTTATTTTTTACATTTATAAGTTATCTGGTAAAACCAGAATGAAGACTGCACAGTATATGTTCGCGTAATACTGAATTATATACACTATGCTCTCCAAATTAGCATCCTTACCAAACAACTTGTATATTTCCGTCTCTCAAATAATTTGGCTTCAATTAGGGAAAATTGGACGAGAAAGCTGTTCTCCATTCATCACGAAAGATTCGATAATTTATTCAACCGTTAAATATCCGCAATAATCCTCGCAAAATCAAATACCTCGACTTTGTAGAATACTTCTATCTCGTCCAGTTCACTCGGTATTCTTGAGTTTGCTCACGAGCCCACTTGAAAACTTATTTATTCTTTATCTGCCATCTCTCTCCGACCTTACACGTACACTAACACCAAAATATGCGCCGAAAAAAAGTGAAAAGTTATTTTTACCATTTCTTACGCGAGAACAGTGACGAATTCAAGATTTATCCAAGATATTCTTAGTACAAATATTTGTACTCGTAGTATACTTTTCACCATCTTAGATAGTACATTTTACTATTTTTGTGGTAATTTCTACGATTTTTAAATCTTGAATTATCCCAGTTTTCTCACAAAAACAGTAAAATTTACAGTACAACTTTTTTTCAGGATGAAGTGACGACGGCGTCGAATTGTTACGATTAATTAATACTCGACACAGCGCAGCCGCCCCCTCGGTTCTTCACACATCGCTCCACACATAAAGTATGTATAATTCTGCGAAAGCGACCAAAGGGGCGAGGGTTCGTGAAATGGCAACACAAAAATACCGAAAACGTTTCTGTGGTCCAGAAGCAAGCGCAGCCGTTGAATCAAGACGCAACTTACAACGTTACCCGCAGTCCCCCTACCCCTCGTGTTCAGATTATAAAAGACGCCCGCTGCCACCCACATATTTACCGCAGGAAAAAATTGTTCTGAGAAAATGTGGTGCATAACGCGGTCAAGTAAGGCATAAGTATACAGTATAGACTAGAGTATAGAGCTACTCATCGTACACTTGGAAGTTTCCGGCCATGCTTGTAAAAGGAAACACCAACAAAAAAAGTTCAAGATTCGAAAGCTATAATGATGATTTCATAATTTTTGACACGATCCAAAATACTACGAACAACTGGCCCATATTGGCTCGAATCAATTTATCAAAAATGTTTGCACTCGTGGTGGCCAACTCTTTCTTTCTGTCCAACATTTGAGTCAGTTTGAGCAAGATAAGTAATCCGCATCTCAACGAATATGTACGTGCAACCGAATATTACGAAACCTCGCGAAGAACAGCTAGATTTGGAACAATTTTCTCGATACTACATACTTTGAAAAAAATGTACATTCGGAAAATTGAAGAAATCAAAACTACTCGTATACGTGTACTCGTAGGTACAGTACATTACATAGTTCAGATTGTAAAAGACGATAGGTACGAGTATATGCTATGCCCATGACTCGCGCGCATAAATAGCGAGGATGAGATAATATGTGTACTCGTAGGTGGAGATTGCAGTCCCTATATAGTTGTAAAATACTCGTATCTACATCATCACGGCTTGAGCGGCGAGATAGCGAATCCAAGATAATGGACTGTCCGACCTTTTTTTTATAGGATCGTAAAATTCACTTTTCATCGTCACATAGCCTGACGATGAAAACGTTTTACACGGCTGTCCTAAAATTTTTGTAACTAAACAATTTTTTTGAACAGAGGCCTAGGTGAAGGTACTATAATATAACTTTCTGCTGCAAAATCACGAACTCACGGCACGTGAAAATTGTCTGCCGATGCCAATAAAATTAGCTTCGTGGATCGCAAACTCTCATACGATAAATTCAAACTTGCAAAGTCCAAACTGGACCTACAAAATATTCTACATACGAGTAGGTATATTATTAGATTACCGAAGTTCAACGTTCATCTAGTGGTAAATAATTTTGGAGTGAATATTTCTGGCCCAAGAAAATAGAGTAAAAAATTAATTGGTAGAAAAGATTTTACGCCTGGAATGTTTATTGGGGATAGTTCAGGGGATATGTGGTAAAAAATCTTCGCCCCCGTCCCTGTGCTTCCCTCTGGAGAACTCGTATATAATGTCGAAATTTAACTTTTTTCAGCTATAACTCGAAAATTATGCTGGATGTCTATTCTCAAGTTTAGTAAATGTGGTTACGTAACATACGATAGATTTGACAGACTATATAATTATGTATACAGGGTGATTCAAATTTCGATGCAGCACAGCGAAATAGCATTTGGTGCGTAGAAATTTGAATCGCACTGTACATACGTACGTAGTAATATAAGAGACTGCACCTGTTTCAGTCTAAGTGGAACATCAACAATATTACCTAGTTTGTAAAATTAGATTTTTTTATTCGACATTAATTTATGGAAAAGAAAAAAAAAACTTCACGCCAATTAAAATATATCGAACGTGGGTACTTATAGATTAACCCGTAAAAAAATATATAACAGCGAGATAGCCGCCGAAGTTGGGGCTCTTTTTTAAATTTCATATCTACTTCCTCCAACTTTCAGAATCTCATGCGCAGTTGCACCGTGCTCTCGAATATTTACTACTAGTCGGAACGGAATCTCGACAGTTTTAATCTCATCTCAGCCAGTTAGAACTTCGGCATGCTAAATCTAAATTGATGGCTCCTCGTATTTCAAGTTCAAGGTTATAATTATACGAGTTAATTTTTTAATCTAAAGCAAAAAAAAAAAAAAAAAAAGGCTCGGAATATTTCGAGAAATTGTCGCAAAAATTAGCGAGAAAACAAAATAGGAAAACAACATAAATACATAAAATCTGTGTTCCACTTATATAGTTGGCAAGTGCGGACTAATAACATCAGATGACATCTATGATATCTCTCACTTTATATCGCAGTATTACGAACAATTCTACGTGTATACTACTTTTTGTACCTCACTATTTTTGAAAAATGATTACATTATTTTATCTTGGGTAAATGAATGGTTAAAAAATAAAATCAAAACAGACCGGGCATGGCGATAGCTGCTACACTAATTTGTCACGACTAAACTGTCATTTCACCACAAAATAATTAAAAGAGTTATAAAAATTTGTGGTTGTCGGTATCCGCAGAATCGAAAATTTGTGGAAAAACAACCAAATATTGCATTGCAGGAAAAGAAATACGATATGGCAAAAAGATCGCTAACGTAATATTCGAGTCTATAGGCTACCATCGTTATGTGGGTACTTTCCGCCGATAATCGTGAATTCTAAGAAAATATTCGAGTGGATATAGTCGTTATTCATCATAAAGGTCAGAATTGATACGGATAATTAGAGAAATATTTCGAGATTCCCCATCAAAGTAATTCACTTCTCGATGGTAATTTCGAGTTTTGAAATTATTTTCAATCCAGTCGGGTACTCGGTTTAGGAATTTTCAAACTGTTGTTTACAAACAACTTAATTGAGACTGACTGACTCGATATACTTGTACATGGGAAATTTATCTACTCGTATTTTCAGGAATGAACGAATAATTATTCTGGGTAAGTTTTCCTCCCTGCGGTGAAACCAAAAGATACGAGTAGAAATGACATTGTCGCCAACAGCCGACGAAAAATACATACGAGTACAATAATACTCGTATACTCGACTCGTACTCGTATTTTGATTTGACGACATACTAATGAAAAATAAAAACATATTTTCGAGTAAAACCAAAATCTGAACCAGCACCTGTTTTCAGAGAAATTCAATTAGCCTATATACTCGTATTTGAAAACATACTAATTCGGATATATCAAGATTTTCTTTTAGCTAAGATATTTTTTATATAACAGAACAGCGGATGATAAAATTATTGTATAACCGACTAAAATCTTATTCGTAAGTCTATAATTTTTAGTTCGATATAAGTACGCGACTACATGTACATTGCGAGTACCTACACCTTTATTATTAAGAGTACTTAATTTTTTTTACGATGAATTCTTCGAAGAGTCGAAAATTTGTCAGCGTACATACGAGTATAAAATAGATCAATTCATCTACTTTTAGCCTTCAAGTGCTTTGTGAAGGCCTGCAGCTATTCCTAACACCGAGAATCGAATCATTTTCATAATTATATACGAGTAGAATATTTGTGAAAATCTGAAAATCGCCGAGTCAATTATTATATTTATTCGTTTCGAGAAGCTTTAAAATTGAATTAGGTGGCCGGGAATAATATACTCGTATACGTACTCGTAATTCATTTCAATTTCATTACTTAATGAACCTACTCAAAGTGTACGTAAAGTCGTATACTGAACTTTTATCGAGTATTAAGGTAGAAATTGAGTGTACGTGTACGTTTCCACGCGGTCACTCGCAAGGCGTATCGTATCACACTTCTTTTACTTGGCGTCATTTCACTTTAAAATAAATACCTATCGAATTCACATCGAGTTTTCGAGCTCGATATTCCTATGGGTTACAACATATTGTCTGAGAAGGTCGGTATACGACATACGTACGTAGGAATGGTTCGCGGACCAGATTTGATTTACTCTTGAAATAAAATAAAGCAACAGCAGCCATCAGAGCCTTGATCCTGACAATGATTACTACTCGATAAAGAGAACCACACGAACTAACAATAATTCTCCTTCGCTTAATGAATCGAACGTGCGCCTGAATATTCTCAATTTCGTCGATTTGAAATTTAACCAAGTCGTAGATGAAAGTCGACGGGTGAAACATACCGAGAAAACTTTTTTTTTCGACTGAAAATTTCATCGAATTACTCTCGAAACGAGACGAAATAACACGCTCGAATTTTTTCACCCATTTTCTTCAGACTTTTTTCTCATTTACTCGTCTGTTCTATAATCATTTCTTTAGTGACCACGCAAAAACAAAAATTCCATTTTTATCGTCACTATCGCAGCGCAGTTGCATTCAATAAACGTCTCCTCAATTCGACATGAAAAACTTTTCAATTTTCAGCTGTTCTTGTAGATTGTAAAAGCTCTTTATTTGCCAGCACCCTATTACCTCCCCATCTCGTTTTTTCAAGTTCTACCCTTGGCCCAGATTTAAGACATCCCTGTATTAGAATTCTGATTCGTTATACCTACTCCTCACCCCACGTTCATCAATTTTCATGTTAAATAAATTTTGGTCGGAGCCGCGTCGCCCACATTTTGCACAAACACGGTCCCTTCAAGTTTCGCTCGTAAAATTTTCAACTTCATTTTCGTATTCATACGAGTATGCACGAATAATACGAGTAATATATAGTAACTTAATTATATATAAGGGCTTCATTTTTCACGGCAGTAAAAAATTCGATAAATAATGCAAATCCGATGAGATTTCTTACTCCGCAGACTCGACAAAAATAAAATTTTCGTCGTTAAATTGAAAAAATTTTATTGAAACTACTTTTCGGTGCAGTCAAAGTTTGAATATTGAAGGCAGTCGAGAGAAAACTTTTTCATCGAGTTGAAAGATCGAGTTAAATTTCGATTTGTTAACGCAGCAAGGAATCGCTATGGCTAAACTGTAGAGCACAGACTATAGCGTAGACTGTAGAACTATGTATTACTCGCGTATATATAGCTATTGCAAACAAGGCGGAGCATGGCATATAAGTACGATTGCTCGTATGTGTATAATTATGTACGCGTACAAGTATTTCCAACATATTTGTGAACCATTCGGAAAAACTGGTTTTCAAACTGCTTCTCTTCTAAGTATAGTCATATTTTCATGACCCATTCGAGACCCAAAACAAATCATGAGACTAGCGATGACCATCCCCCTCTCCTTGTAAATACTCGGAAATAAAATTTCCATCCTCACAGGGCCCAGGGGATGGTGGCTAATTTGCGTCAGTCTTGAGCTATCGTATCGGAAATCGAAGCGCAGAAACATTTGCTCGGTGTTCAATGTACTCTTAGCCTCTTAGGTCTATGTCAACTACCAATAGCGAGTATATTTCAAGTGATACTTGGGGCTATTGTAAGACACAGACATAAAATTCATATTTGAGGTATACAGAGTGGAGGGGGGAGTAAAAAGATAACTACGCAAACAGCTCATGGACATCCGATCAGACGCTGCACAGAAAGATCTGACATTGTCAGAAAGGGACTCGCGGGAATGATATATCGACTTATATGGTCTCACAAGTGCCTAAAAAATCTCTACCTGCACACGCGAGACGTGAACATGTACGATTCTCTTTAATTTAGCATTTTTATATCGATTAGAACGAAAGAAAATAATAGCGCGAAAGGAAAAATGAATTGAAGTATACATATTATGTAACTAATAAATAAGTACATTTATACACGCGTATAACTCATTCGTCGGCCACTTATTTCAAGAGCTTGCTCATTCCTATTCCTTACAATCTTTATTCACTGCGATACCGAGCATATAGTTCTTCGATAACGCTATAACTCGAAGGAGCTTTTATCATCTCTATTTGTGATCCTTTCAAGATCCAAAAATTAGATTTATAAAATTACACACTTTAAACGTACCATCATTTTCAAAAATGTTTTCTAATAAATTGGGAGGACGGGCAATAGAAAAACATACTCGTACTTAGTCGAAACCGGAAAAATGCTTGTTCCAATAAAGATGCAGCTAACGCGTATATTAGAAAAAGCAGTAGCCTATTGCCGTCAAAGTGAGGTTTTTTTTCCCCTTCTTTCTTTTTATATGGCTCTCTCGAGCAAGGTCGACAACTGACTACACATTTATCCGAAAAATTTAGACCAATTTTATCTTCCGTCACGTCTAATCCATTTCCGTAATTCCGTTTTAGAAAATCCATAAATAACGAGAAAGGGTGCGCAACAAACTCGTTTCGAAAAATCGCAGGAAAAAGTCGCCACGAATGAAAGTCACCCACGAAGGATATATCGAGTGAGTAAATCAGATCGAATTTATAAAAAGGGGGCGAAAAGAAGCAACTATACTCGTATATAGCCTTCCAAAGTTCAAACAACACAGACATCGTTCGGATGCGAATTTTATCCAAATGCGAGAGGCAAATTCGAACGCGCGTACATACGTTACGAGTATCTTAGAATAACGTAAAACTACCAAAAATATAAGTTAATTCGGACAATCTTAGTGAAACAAAAAACCAAGAGCACAGATGACATTTTTTCCACACGCAATTTATTTTGTCGACGAAATTAATTTCCAAGATTCGAAACTACCAACAGCTTATGTACTCGTAATATACGAGTCTATATTATTTTAATCGCTACCTATACTCGTGCACGCGATATAGTCAACTTTTATTGGACAAAAATCAAATTTTCGTTTCATCTACTCGTACTTAATCCTCCAGTCATGATGAGTGAACATTATCGAAAGTGGAAAACTACTTTTTAACGTCTGTCTACTATACTCGTAAATAAGGTACACAAGTTTGAGCAGCGAAATTAGTTTTCCTGCTCATTCTGTGTCTGTCGCCTTCTTTATAGCATTATGCCCTTTCTTCGTCGAGTCCTTATTTTCCAATTTAGTAATTCCTATCTCGTACGAGAACACGAAAAGTGATACAAACGGACATCACAACAGTTACATTTATTTTATATCCGAGGTTTAATTTCGATGACAACTACGACAGGTATAATATCAATATATGTGTAGATGCTCGATTCGGTTGCTTTTGGCAGTTTTGATTTCGCTTTCGCACATTGAATGCGCTGCGCAGTATATGTATTTCGACCATCGCTAACCATCATTCATCTTCATCTTTCATCTTGCCTCACTCGGATGAGCGACGAGGGCGCGAGCAGAAAGTCACTTTTTCTCGTACAAGTACGTATAATTATTATAAGTCCGCACCGTCGCTAATTTCATTCGCAAACAAAACAATAAAAAATGTTTTAAAAGTTTTCTATTCGAACGTTTGTCGTTTTCCTAAAATGAACAATTGTGATATGAAAACGTCGACGCTTCTAAAACTGTTTAGAACATGGCCTTACGAGTCAACTAAAAGTTTAGCCAACTTTTGCCACGTTTTGCCCGCTTTCATCAACTGTGGCCAGATTTGCTAAATTAGCCCACTTTTGTAAGTTTTTTTTTTTTTTCAAATTATTCCTATTTTGTTCAAAGTTTTTCAATTTTCTGTAATTATAAAATTCTCAATTTTTCCCATTTGTTTTCATTTTCTGAAAACAATTGAACAGTCTAACGCAACAACCAGCCAACTGACATGTTTTTAAAAATTGACTTTTTGTCGATTATTTTTCTCAATATAAAAACCGCATATCCTTGTGATTATAAAATATGAGTACCTAGCAGAACACTAATGATGCTATAATATTTTTAAGGTACAATAAAATTGAATACCGAGTGGGAAAAAAATTTTGATACTTTGAGTTTATAGTAAAATAAATATTACGCCGATTTTACATTTTATTTCATTAGATATAAAACCTATAATAATACTCGTATAATAAAATGTACCATTCGAGACTTGGGAGGAAATATATAAAATTTATGTTTTAAAATTACAAATTTCAACTTATTGGACTTGAGCTTTACTTATTTGATGGCCTATTAGTTCTTCCTACACCTAACTATAATATGCATGTATAATGAGGGATTTACGGAATTATTTTGTCACAATTATCGTACTTTGTACCCGCGTATTTAAAATATAACATTAATTTTGGGCGATTCTGCCCGGCGGTTTTCGACACAAGTTCACGTATTTATCATCTTTACATAATCCTATAAAGCATCACATGCACTTATCAATCGAAAACATGCTTTTTTAGCGGGACTTGCTGCGCTAGAATTTCATTTTTTTTTGTTTTATGGGCATCCAAGTATAACAAACGATACTTTGACGGTAGCTATATAAATAGTACATTATTATACTCGTTAATAAGTATACTCGTAGACATTTCCAAATATTTTACAAATTTGTTTTCAACTTGGTTTATCTGCGAACACAGTTCTTTATTTGACCCTAAGTTTTACATCTTGACAACTCTTCGTCTATCTTCTATTCGAAGCTGATATCAATTGCCGCTATATCTCATTCCCTATAATTCATCCCGAAAAATTCTTTTTCATTTCTGATCACGCGGTAATAAAAATATTTACCGCATCGCATCATCGACCTTTCGCCGAAGAAAAAAACAATTTTTTTCCCTCGCTTTCTTTCATTCTTTCTTTTTTTCGCTGAGAAAAAGAGGCCAGAAAATTTTTTATTGAAAATTGGCTTACGAAATTTATTTTCTATTTGATCGAATCACTGGCCTATCGAAACAGCTAGACTCGAGCTTTTATTTTGCGTGAGAAAGCATTCAGCTGTGCAATCGAATCGCGTGAACTTTTTTCACGACTGCAATTATTTATTTGACGTTCGATTCGAAAGGTTCGTATAAGACATTAATAATATTTTTCTATTCGTCACAGAGAAAAAATGGGTACCTATAAAGCAGAAAAGACATAGGTACAGGTACGCGTGCATTGGGAAATGAAATTAATAAATTTCATTGCGAAAAAATACCGGAAATTGGGTGGGGTTATATCCGTACGTATAATTCTTATACTTTCATTGAAAATAATAACTACGAATGATACTCGTATTTCACCATGTTTAATTATTGGAAAACCACGCTTCAGTATTTTTCGTATAAATACAAATCCGACGACGAATTCTAATATCACTAAACGAATGTATTATTATACAAATAATATTACACGAGGAAGAAGACACATATTATATACTTCGTGTCACGAAGAACCATATGTACCTATAGTTATACGCGTGTATTTGTCAGATTCACACCGAACTCATTTCTGACAGTGAAATTAAGGATTTTCGACGTACCTATATGTATGTGTACTAACTGTAGTGGAGTTGCATTCGTACTAATCCCCAAAGAAAAACTGAATTTGAATTTTCGGCACCCACGAACGAACGAATTTCTATTTTCATAAACCTCGTCTCCAAAAAATGAACATCTTTTTCGAGGCATAACACCTTTCTATTTGCGTCACATCCGAGTTGATGTTGGACATTTATTCACCTTTCTCTACGTCATATCAAAGCTGATAATTATTTAGACAGTGACGCGCAATATTCATCGTGATAATTACGAGTACGAGCGCGTCGTCCAAACAATTGAGCCTTTCTTTGCAAGAATAAGGGCCCATTACTGGTAGTGGTCCACTAAATCCCCAGCTTTTTACCATTCTTGGGAGTCTCTATATATGTACATGATGTGTACGAGTCTGGAAAATTGTGGAAAAAAAAAATCAAAAATACTTTAATAAGACTGCGATAAATACTTTAAAAGTGAATTGAACATGATGATCTATCTATTGGTAGCTTTTTTGCACATTATTTCAAGCTACAATTTTCACCATTTTGAAGGGGGGTATTTTCATTTTCAAAACTTTGACTCTAAATTCTCGTATTATCAATATACTCGTAATTATACATAATAATATGGTCAAGTCCGAAACTTCGCAACCGGCCATATCTCGAGAATGAGGGCAGATATCGAGTTTTGGCAAAAAGTACCATTTTCAGGATAGAACGCACAGCGTCAATCGGCGAAAACACACAAAAAAAAAGGGATTTTGGCAAAAATTCGCTTCTCACCGTTCACTATACTCGATCATTTCTCAACGTAAATACAAATACGATCGAGTACCCGCAGGTACAGGACTATACATAATATATACTCGTAGCTCATACTGTAACTTAATTTCGAAACAAATATCAACCAATGCCTTAACCAGGCACGAATAGAAAATATAAAATGGGACTCGAAATACGATCATTAATAATTGTATACGTATAAAGATGTCGTAATATGAAACTGACATACTGTCAAGAGTAATAATTACTACACAATATGGCGAATGTCACACTATTTTCCTTCAGGCAACTTCTTCCTTTAGCCACTTCCGTAAATAAAATTCGAATATTAATCATTTTAATAAGACAATTTTAACGCGGCAACTTTTAAAAAATTTTCGGGGGTCCATTTATCACTCCACTCCAGAAATAATCATTTTCGTCGGTTCAAAAATCATTAATTATTTTTCTTCGCAGGTTTTTCTCGCCTCTCGCTTTCTTCTTAGCCAGTCTTCCTGCTTAACTTATCGTTTTTCTTTATTATACTCGTATTAAATTAATTTGTGGCTTTCATCGCGTCGCTAAAAGTCTGCGACTTGAAAAGTGTAAAATAAAATGCCTATTGTGTACCCGCAAAGAGAATCATTTCGCGTATTTCACCCTTTCAAAAATCACTATTACAATGGCAGATAAACGAAATTATTACCCTCGGCATTGTTTTTTCTTCGGTTAAATTACCTGCCGCATGTACAAAGACGACTTTTTGTCGTCCGCTCTTTTTGTTACTCGTCTAGACAACGTTATAGCGACGTTAGTCAGAAGTAATTAAGACGGGAGAGAATATACGAGAATAACATAATTATTAATTTACTGCAATCGCATTCATTCAGCGAGACTTTTTAGTAAACCTATTGCCGATTATACTGATTGTACTCGTATTATATACTCGTAATTACTTATTTGTTAATTCGGAAAAAAACTGAATCGAATACGCGGTACCGCGTATTTCAAAATCGTACGCGAGTCTAACGATAATAGTTGAAATTAGCGCACAAATAGTAGAATACACAATCCGAAATGATAAAAAGGACTATAGGTACAAACACCAAAGAATTCATGTATGTACTCGTACATATACGAGTACCTAATATGAATCTCAAACTGTCACCGACTTTTGCGAGAAAAAATAGTAAAAATTACTATGCATTTCTTTCAGCGCGATGTAATGAAAGAACGAAGACGTAATAATATTGGTTGTACGCCTAAAAGTTAAAACTATATTATTATTCGAAGATTGTTTGGCACGTATAGGTATTTAATGCTGGCCCCCCGATTTTATAATTTTTTATCGATTGCAGGAAATACGAATAATATACTTGGATTCAATGTCGCGATAATATAGCCTTTATACATACATGTACGTACCATTTTCAAGATGAAAAATGAGAATAATTCAAAATGCGACACTCGAAAATCAAATTAGCTAGGTGACCTATAGTTAACTGAAAATTCTTCATCTACATACTACAGCTTAGAGCGTTAGTCGAACAGTTGTAGAATAAATTGTTTCCAAGAAAACAATGCCTGATACGGACTCGATTAAAAATAAAATAAAAAAATAAAAAATAAAAAAAAGGAGAAAAAACGAAGACTTCCGACCGGATAAAAAATTCTGACACTCGTACACGATCGAGGCCGACGAAAAGGAATTTTTTTAAATGGTAATAAATTTTACGCACCCTATACGTTGGAGTGGTGTGTCTATATAATGCTATCCATTTTATACTGGCCATCGAACATAAAATACTGTCAATTTCGGGTCCAGTGAACGAATATACTCGTATACGTATATGCTGGTACTGCAGTACAACAGCAGTATATTAACATCAACGCAAAGATGAACGCCAAATGGACTGACCAAAAAGAGGGCGAAAAAAAGAAGAAAAATAGGACGGCAGATAATAAACGATCTTCCCCATTCGCTAAATCAATTTGGCCGGAAATAATATGCCCATTATCCAACTGTTTCCCGTCGGCCTTATAAATATTTAGATTTTGCTGGTTCTTTTCAAAGTCGACGAAAAAGACGCCGATAATGAAGCCGACTCTGACCGAGAAATTTGCCAAAAACACGAGGGTCCCCGTTTGAAAATTCCTAAAGCATCGAAAGTATTAATCTCTCACGCGCGGCTAATCTTCATGTTTTTTCAAAGAGTGCGCTTTCAAATCAACTGCGAGATATTACATTTAGAAAATGAAGAATCTTACGCGGGTCATCACTGGTGCGGTTACATGGACGTAAATTCAGCCACTCGGAACCAAGTTTGGGTATAATTTTAGCCAACTACTCGAATCAATGAACGAGTATGCGAGGTGGAATACGAAAATTCACAAACTTAAACTAGGTACTTATGTAATTAATTTTTGAAATGCAACTATGCCAATAATGTCTCTATTCACGATCAAAATTATATCTACGCCCCCTTTCCGCTCAAATTTTCCTACAATTTTGCTAAAATTTTGCTTAATTCCGCTCAAAGTTCGCTCAATCCCGCTCCAGTTCCGCTCAAATTTTGCGTCACCGTGAAATGAACGAATGAATGAAAATAGCTCCGTTCTGAAATGTTGTGTAGAAGTGTAGAATAGAATTCGCAATTTTCGAAAATGTTTCCATCATTAGCAGTGAAATGAAATCTCTAATCAAAAAGATATTACATACATCATCTTAATTCTCAGATTTGCCTCTTTTTATACGTAATGAGACCAAATTCAGCTTTCTACGTTAAGCAGAAGCTGAAATCACAAAATGAAGAATTATTTGTTAACGAGTTTCGAGTATGGGGCAGACATCCGGACATTGAATTTTATTATAATATACTCGTAAATACGTATTTGGTACAAAGTGGTCCTACCCCTTGAATAAATGTCCTAACAGAGTGGTCCTTTTAGCAAAGTGGTCCCGAGGGACCACTTTGCTTTAAGAAAGTTCCATCAATGTGCTTCTTCCGTATATAAGGACCACTTTGTACCATTTTTCTACTTGTAGCAAACAGCAAACTGGTCCCCCTAAATTTATAAGTACTGCTAATGTGTCTTACTCGTTGAATTTTATTATATACTCGTAGATATGGATGTGCGTAATTTTTATCGGTATTTCTTCAACTCTTATCGACAAGGGCAAAAAGTGCTAAAACTACATACTCGTATTAAAAGATTCGAAGGACACCACGAACCCTTTCAGCTTTTTTGCTATCATGCGCTGATACGGAGTAAAGGTTTGCAAAAATCACATAAAATGAAATAATTCTTGGCTCCATCGGAGACAACGTCCACTTAACATCGTCCAGATTTATACTCGGCATGAAATGTACTAGTAAAATAATAAATTACGTTATAAAAAACAAAAGGGAACATAGTACTGTAGGTAATATGGTACTCGCATTGTACTCGTACCGTACCAATAATAAACAGAATTAGAAACTTTTAGCTAATTCTTACTTCCAACAATACGACCGCTGCGCTGTTAAATTTTGTCCAAAGAGAGAGGGCTATGGCAAAGCTATGTGTATATCTCGGTTCGTTTGTTGGGCAGAATTTAATTTGCATAAAGAATGGTTTACTTATAGCCAACCACGATAAACTACCAGCAAAACTGCAAAAGTGGTTGTTTGTCTCACAGACTCGCGTCGTAAATACGTTGCATATTCGTGCGCTTAGGCCTTTAATTTGGCATCGTTGAATGGCTTTAGCCAAGTAATTTACAAATTAACCTAAATGCGAAATGCGATTTGGATTCTAGCGCCAAAAACGTAATTTGCCGAATGAATGTCGCCAATCGAATCAAAAAATCTTCGTGAAACTGAATAAGAACCATGATTGTGAAAAGTATATAATTATTATGATAAGTTATCAATTTTTTTTTCATCAAATAGGAACATATAGACGACATCAAAGCGTAGGAACGCACAAAAAAGCGCACAGAGGCACAAAAATTTTCAACCAAAAGTCTCCTATAAAGAATCATCATCTCTAACGTGAGAGTCCGATTCCTTAATTTGCCAAGTGTAAAATTGAAAACGGACAAAAAACAAACTAAAACCAATAAAAATATAGGTACAACTGCGACCCGATTTCAAAAGGTGCTAAACGCAACTTTTGTGCGGACGAAACTATGACAAAACCAGCAAAACGTACATCATGTTTGTATGAAAAATTGCACGACACATTTTTACTCGTACGTTCGTCATTTCTCGCCACCAAAATACTCTTTTATAGTTTCGCTAGAAAAGTAGGTTTTCCTTCGATACAATTTTCTCATACTCGTATTTCAAATCGCAGTAACTCCAAAAGTACTGAACCGATCGGGTCCAAATTTTAAAGGGGTCATTTTCTATACTGGGTGAACGTGTACTCGTATGTCCCAATAATCGGTTCAGTACGTCCCCCTATGGGCAAAATATTTTGAAAACGGATCCGTTTTATTCCGGATTATAATCCGTTTCTGGAATATAACCCGGAATTTTCCTGTTTTCCGGCTTCTAAAACGGATTTTGAACGGATTGTAATCAGTCTTACCGGAAATGAGTCCGGATTATTTTCCGCGAAGGCTGTTTCATCATATTTGTTGGCCCGGGTTATAATCCGTGAAACCGTTTTACAAACGGATTTAGAAAAATTGCCCAAAAATTATCACTGATTATAATCAGGAAATCCGTTTTACAAACGGATTTGGAAAAATAATCAAGATGACAAAAATATCTGCAAATTTTCAGATCCGATGGTCGAAAATAAAAACGGACTGACAACGGATAAAATTCTCATTTTCCGGATCATTTTCTCATTTTTTGCCCATCGGGCCGTAATCGTTGACGAAAGAGACGCATCTATAACTCATTTATTATTGAATCGTACAGATATACGACATTTGAGGAACGGGTATTTTTAGAATCCCGATGAGGTCATGATACAAATAACAATCATATACTCCCAAGTCTAACTTTTGCCACAAGGGCAATTCTGATAGCAGGTTTTTTGGAAAACCTACCAAAAGCCCGCTAAAATGTCAAACGCATTTGACTCGTAATTTTTTCAATTTACTTCTCGGATCACGCGTTCAATTTTTCCCGTCGAATTTTCTAACCACGAATTCATCTATTTGTTTTATTCGTTTATTTTTGTTTGTTTCTTTTCGACAACCAAAAAACGTGATTTTATAAATACATTTTGATAAAGTACGTCGTAAACGAACATTAATCCAAGCCATGGGGGCTTACGCGATCTTAATTTCAGTATTGTTTAAAATTCGCGATTATGAAGGGGGTTAGTTGGTGGAGGTGGAATGAAAGGGATTTAGTTCGTTTCGCTAATTCCTGTCACATAGCTGTGTTTTATTGCATCCCATTTGGTCAACCAGCGTATTTTTTTTGGTTTCTAGAGTAACGAAAAGTGAACAGGGTGGTTACCACATCATGAATAGTGGCCGAAAATTCTGCTTCCTCGCATAATTACGCATTTTTTGCTATTTTTTCCTTCTTCTTCATTTCGTTCCTTTGATGAACCTTGCCCTCGGTTTTCAAAATTATACGCCATAAGGTTTTTACGCAGAAGTCAACTGCGATAGGTACTCATTTCGTTCACGATGCGATACGCGATAGACGCTGATTTTCTCAAAGGCTTTTTATTTTTCATTTTTTGAACCATATACGAGTAGGTACATGTGATTTCCACCGACACTTTTGTAAATCAGTTAAAATATCATCCGACTGACGAATGAAGGTGAAAAAGTTAGCTATTAAATTTAATCTATGAAATCATGTACTTACAAATATTTGTATGTACGCGAATTCTAAAAAAAAAAAAAAAAAGTAAATCTAGTAGGTATATATGCTAAGTATTCGTGGCAGCAAACATCTAGCACCAAAAATGCTGTCGCGAGCTCTACAAGCTGAAACTGCAAAGAATAGATAAATTAGCGTACCTAACTCAGAACTCAACAAGCGAGCGAATGGGAAATTCGAATAAATGAGGCCTTTTTTCTCTTTACTCGGGGCGAATAAAAATATTAGGGAAAATACGCCGCGTCAATCAAGCAGAAAAGCAGATATATGTACAATGGTATACAAAGTCAGCAGGATACCATATATTACCTAAACGAATCGTGTTCGGCAAATACTCGTACCGTAAAATTATTCGACAAGAAGGAAACGAAAACTTGCTCTTACGATCTAATAAAAGCCAATTCCCTGCAGCTTAGTCGCCGCAAATTAAATTTCCTCCGCAATTAACGACCGTTACAGCGTCGTAATTTTTTCCTCCAAGTCACTCGTCGTGCAAAAAGAAAAATTACGTACCCATTTTCGGTTACGACCAACTCGCTCGTTTTCGATGACGTATAAATTAAATTAAAAAAAATAATAATAATAATAATAATAATACTCTGCTTTTTCTTTGTAATAAGAATTGGATGGTAAAGGAACGCATAGGGCAAAGGTGAGATAAAAAATTAAAAAAAAAAAAACTAACGACTCGAGGAAAAGTTTTACAAATTGAAAGCGAGAAGGGAAAAAACAGTCCCGACTTAATGGAGAAAAGGCGCGAAAAAATCGAGAATAGGGTAGAAAAAATCTTTATCGAAACATTCGAACGAGTTGACTACCTCGAAGGCGTACTTAACTGAAATTAAAATAAAAAAATTGATCATTTATAAACGATGGACGGAAGAAGGATGCAGGAGGTTCAAAGGAAATGTATTAACGAGTCCGAAGGGTTTCATTAATTTAGGCTCGGCGAAAGTGATTTTGAGAAACGGCAAAAGAAGCCGTTCGTCGAGGAATAATTTTACGAAAGTAAAAAGTTTAGTCAAAAAGTTGATCTGGTAGAAAACGAGCTTGCAAATTCCTTTTGTCTGGAGGATATTTTTATAACTGGCTAGAATAGTGTTTTCAAAGCAGGTGCTTTCAAAAAGCAACGTCATAGCGCAGACGGCGTTTAGACGCGAATATAAATGCCAAAAAAAAAAAGTTCCCGTTTTATCTAATCGTCGATTTGTCATTCATATTAATACTGTAATATTATGGCTACCTATATGACTTACGAGTATAAAGGTCTTGAAAAATTCGTAATCATAATTTCGCGATAGTTTAAAATAACCGTTGAAAAAGTAATTATTCAACCCTTTTAAGGCGGCAAATACTAAAAATGCTCTCTCAGCTGTACAAATTTTTTTGGCACTCGCGGTGTGATTTGTACTCGTATCTGCCATATGTCAATTTGCTCGAGAACTAAAAGAAATCAAAAGTACTCGTACCAATACGAACGTTGAAAAAAAAATTCCGAATAAAAGCATTTTTTCATTTTTTACTCTGTATACGAAAACTTAAAAGAAAATGTACAACCCTGAAACAGATCTTTGCGCGTTCCATCATTGGGACATGCCGCGAACCTCGGCTCGATCAATTACTAGTCTGCTCCCCCAAGGGGACAAGCCACGAATGGGAGATGGTTATAGAGGAATTATTTTCATTTTCAAATATTAGCACGCGAAGCTATTATCGCGCTTCTTTTTTACGCGAGGTGAAAATATTATTCCGCTTTGTCGCGATTGGAGGTGCTAGGTAAGCTAGGCAGTGTAAGAGTTATGATTTACTAATCTGGAGAATATGCAGAGGATGAATATCGAAGAAGGGCCTCTGTTAGAGGATTGCATTTTCAGACATCGACGTTCAAAATTTTCTTCAGTTATAAAATATTTCTAATAAAGCGCCAAATGATGGCTCAGTTGCAAGAGGAAAGTTCGCAGATTAAGAAACCGCGAGGGTTTTCAAAAAAAAAAATAAAAAAAGGCCAAGTTGATTTAGGCCCTGCTTTGAAATCCGTCTTTATAATTCTTGCCTCGTATACTGAACTCGAACCTGGATTCAATTACATCCGACTATACAGACTCGTACGAAAGAAAATTTCGAAAAACTTGAAAAATGAAAAAGGTTCGTATCTACAGGAATAAGGTTTTCCAAAATTCTATAAAATAGGTTGAAAAATAATTTGGCAAAAATGCCTAACTACAATTACTTATACCATTCGAAGTTCGGATATTCCATCATTCTTTCACCTCTTACCTGTCGACGAAACGAAAGGAGGGTTTTGTATCATACGGGTAGGAAGAAGAAATACGAGCAGGTGTCTACAAAATATTGCCACCACGGTCAGTTGTCTTTTTTGCCGCAGAATACACGTACATATACGAGAACGAATATATTATGTGAGCCCACCATTTGGGATGAAATGGAGGTTAGTTATATGCACCTCGCTCCGTCTCGCTCCTCCAAAAAAAGGGTTCTGTTTCACATCATAAATGAATTCGCGGTAAGATTTTTTGCAGCTTTTTCGAAACTTTTCAGAGTATTTTTTTGAAAGAAACGTTGCGTCGTCTTGCTATCGCTATGCACGAAAAGAGGTACTCGTAAATACTATGTAGGTATGGGTATACAGGTCTACGGTTTACGTCTGAAAAGGTAATTTTTTAGCTACAGACGGGTGTTTTGAAAATAAGCTTCGTGTTTTCTGCGACTGCGAACAGAAAGAAAAATGTCTTTCGGTGGTAAAATTGAAGCCGTTCGGCTTAGTTCATTCCTTCTTGGTTCGAGTATTGAAAGCAACTCTTTCTCTCTGAAAACTTTGAAATGACTGCGGAGGCTACGGATTAGAGTATTATTTTATAAAGTCTCTCTCTATCGTCAAAGATCGGCTCAATCGATTTTTTTCGCGTCATCCAGGCCGATCTTTCGTCGTCGATGAAAATTGAAAATAAAATGTAAACGAATGTAAATAAATGTAAATGAATGGGAATGATTGGGAATAAATGGGCATGGCCGGCGAAACATGTGGTGCAGAGCAGCACCACACAGAAAAAAGTGGAAAAAGGAAAACGAAGCCAGAAAATCCTCTTTAGAAACTACAAAATTTTTCACAGATTCACAGCGCCATCCGTCCGCATTTGTTTTCACTTTTTTTTCTTTTTCTTTTTTGTAATTCGTTGTCTACGAATTACAAATTTTTGTATTTTAGGGGGGCGAGTAGGGTTTGATCGTGAGTAAAGGAGATCAGAGGAACTCTACCACATAGGGAACACTGAAGTCGCCCGCCGTATAATTTTATGTATTTACATTAATATTATTCACAAAATAATATGGAGTTGTCCTCCAGTTAGTATATTACATACGGCTCGTTAATTTTTAGTTTTTTTTTTATGTTTATTTTTTTCAAATTTGTCAAATGATAAGAGGTGCACGGCACTTTGTTACTTTTGTTTGGGATTTTAAAGAACGTACAGATATAAAAAATTATGGATATTTCATGGAAACTGATCACATCGAGAACATAAAAACTTACCTACAAAATTGCATAAACCTACTACTTGCGCTTACACAGGTATTGTAATAAAGTAATGAAACTTTCGTTGCTTAGGAAAAGGGGTTGGGGGGATTGCTAAAAAAAAAATTATAAATCCTTACCTATCCTATTTTCTCTTCTCCTTCACTCGCCGTGGAAATTCGATGTTACCGTTAAAAATAATGGAGATGAAAAACGAGCGTTATTATTCGAACGTAATAACGATGGAAAAAGGTATGCGTATCGTATATTATTATTTTTTGGCCATAGACCGAATTAAGAAGTCGATAATGAGAATAAAATATTCCCATTGCGAATTTGCTATACTGCTGTACGGACGAGTATTTCCCACAAAATGACAGAAAGATGCTCAATGTAGTGGAAATGTAGAAGAAACAATAACTAAATAGATACACTGCGCCTTTGCTGTTTTTTCGCCTTCCGTTAGCCCTTCTGTATTGTCGGGGGAGGGTAGGATCGGATGGAAAGGAGGAAGGGTGAGGGTCCGGGCGACATGGCGATAATATGCTTTTTTCCTGTCTCAAAAATGAACTAATGTTTTTCGTAATCGAAAACGAAAAATGCAATTAAGGAAACGTTTTGCCGAGTTGAAGCGCTCGTTTTTCCTGCCTTTGAGGGGAGATGGGGCGCGGCGGGGAAGGTGCGCGAACGTTCGCCGATTTTCACTGAGAAAATTTTATCTAATAAAATTAAATTCCGCCAAGACGAATTCGTTTTTAAAAGCGGCTTAACGTGATTTATTTATGAGTGCTACCGACGCCGGCCAAGATGTGAACTCGAGTTGGACCAGAAACGTCAGATGTGTGACGTGTGACCACAGAAAAGCAGGCAAAAAATTCGAAAATTGTTTCTTGCACTATCATCCTTTCCATTTGACCTAATTTCTATTTACTTTTTGCTAAAAATTTCACAGAATTCAGCCGGACCTCTCGAGAAGAGTGAAACGCAAATTATTTTCCGTCGAATTTTCTATAAAGGATCGAGGAGATACCTTTTTTTCGACTAATGAAATAATTTTAGCGCAAGTTATTCAATCCAGCTGTTTCCTAAAGAATAAATTCTAATTTAACGAGTTCCCTGTTCCTTTGATGATCGAAACTGATACCAAAACTTTCAAAATCCATCCTATATGCCACTGTAGATTTTGAGAATGGAGTACCCTACCTCGTATAAGAAGATACTTTATACATTCATGATAACAAAAGCCTTTACGAATAAGAGCGTTTTTTGACTTTTTTCAAGTCATATTTTATTGCTAATAATTTTTTTCATACTGAAACTTTGTCGAGGGTGTAATCTACCTTTGCTTTTTTCGAGTGCGGTTCAGATTGACTTCGTATAGCGATGGTAAACGACACTCTTATTTAGCTAAGGAAATTTTGGAAAAAAAATGTACATATAGAACACCCGCACACGCTCATCTGATTACAAAAAAGCAAGAGCTTCCTTACGCGAATATAAGGGAAGAAAAGTCAACGAGATTCTAATTTTATAGAATTTCTCGATTGTTAAAGGCGATGGAATTTTTTAAATATTGTGTTTGGATGGGTTAAACCAGTGTGCTCATGTCTCGCATAACTCCTCGCACCAAGTATCTCCCTTCAAATCAACCCGAGTCCGTAATATTTGTAAAATAGGAGGATAAGTCATAGTCATATAATGGTAGCTCCGTGTCAATATTAATAGTCTTGAAATACAGTATACTGCTGTACACTCGAAATGTGTATACATACGAGTGCGTACGAGTATTATGCACTTTTGTCAGCCGCGGCAAAAAGTTAATGGTCCGCGTTAATTTAAAGTAAACACAGCTGTGGCGCTTTGCCATTTATTTTCGTACACAGTTTTCACTCTTCTCTATCAATTGGCACTTTCTAAACACGACACTGCACTCTTTGAAACAACAACCATCCATACGTGTAAATTACTCCTCGTGTACTACAGCCTATATCATTTGTTAACGTCCACACTATTGTACTATGTGTTCGGGTTTGGCATTTTGCGTGTGAAATGTTTGATAACTGCCGTCCGTATCTAGTCTACTCGCGTATTTATACCACTCAAGATACCGACCCACTGGCAAACTATCACAATTTTTCTTTTAATATTTTTTATTCGCTATAGCTTTTTTCATTCGAATTTTTTTACTCGTACATGATGCCCAAGGGTCGTGTGTTTGCACAAAAATAATTTTCGCACCAGTTTATTGTGACGACATTTGTTTGCAAACATTTAGGATTATTCTACCCATTTTTTCGATCAAAAGGAAGAAAATTGAGCTCGCGACGGTTACTAATAAATGGAGCTTGTCATAATTTGATAAAAAAAAGTTTTTCAACTGGCAGGGTTTATTATTTTTTTATTTTTTTAGCGAATATCTGGAACGGATGCGAAAAGAAAACAAGTAATAAAATATGATTCGTATGAAATTATAATACTCCACAGTATTATGTGATCTATTCGAGATAAGTGTCGTGTCACGCATTAATTGTGATTTTTCGGGACGTGTTTATAGCAAAGTCGAAGAAATAAATCTAATAGAAAAAAAAGATACAAAAAAATTCGTAGTAATGATGTTAAAAATTCTGTTTGGCACAACTCAAATTGTAGGTTTAATGCACATAACAGCACATTGTTGCGAGTTTTACCAGTCTCCTATCTGACGACAGAAATATAAGACCAATTCTCTTTGAATTTGATGTAGCCGGAGTGAGTGTGAAAAATTTGGACGAATAAATAGAATATTCGCCAGAACCTTGACATAATTTGATGTTATAATTAAGGAGGGGAGGGCCAATAGCATGCACAATATCGGTTGGTGTCTACACGAGGAAATGTTCGAAAATGAGAAAATTTGAATAAAGAAATCAGTTATTGGCAACGTACGAGTACATTCAATTTTTGATGGTTTCTGAAAATGTAAGCTTCAGTTTACATAGAATAAGATATAATAACATTTTCGATGGACTAGAGCTGTATAAAAAACATAATCACACCACACACTGCACTGCTCAAACTAATTTCATATTCAAGAGAGTCGTCGTAACCTTTCTTTGGTGCAGGTACGGTAAAGTATATATAACGACAGTTGACGGATATTAATTTATCATTACGAGTATATACTGGACAAAAATATTAATGGTACTTAACTATTTAAAGAAAAATATAAGGAGCTAATTATCCACTTACCATAAATACGGATAAAATCACAAATGCATTATTCAATAAAACTCACCTGCAACAAATAAAAAGAAAACAAAAGTTAGATTTTTTTTTCGAGTTAAAAGAAGGTGTTTTAGTTCCTCATGGCAACATTCAGTTATAGTCCACATCTTCGTGAAATTCAAAATTCAAATACACACACATCCATCTTCTATTGCGTCACGCGTCCTTGTTCAATACTCATCATCATCAATATTTAATCAAAAAGGATGGTTTAGCGTTATTATATGCGTATTTGCGTATGGTAATTAAGACTACACAACCCTTTAAGGATATATCAAAGAAATCTCTGAGAAGAGAGTACATAATACATAGCTAAGTAGGGAATAAGCACAAAGGAACTACAGTGTCAAAATATATTGTCGCGTGCCACATCTCACTTGTACCGACTATGTACATAGCCACTATAATGAATTTTTATGGCTACTTCGTTCGGAAAACAGACCTGCCACTAGCACGAAAATAGCCTGCGAAGAGGAAACGTTTTTTATGGTTCACGAGAAGTAATGGCGGGAGAAATATTCGAGTCATCATACTCGTAAAAAAAAAAAAAAAACATCAAAAACGATAAAAATAGGCAATTAAATAATACGACGATGCATTTTTCCCCATTTCTATTGTAATATAAAATTTACCATCAATTATCGAGCAACAGCAGATGAGGAATAATTTATTTTTTTGGTCATAATATAATGCCAAACTATTGAACAGCTGCGATTATGTATTTATACGTATTTGTTATCGACAAATGTAATATAAATAAGCCCTATGATATTAATGAGAATAAAAGTTGAAAGGCGACGACGCGACGTGGCGCGTCGGCAATTCGTTAGATGAAATTTAATTTTCTCCCCTAACTATCTTCAGAATATTCCAAAATTGTAGAATGCTCGGTGGTAGCCTCACACCGAATGTATGTACATGTGTGTAGAGGGCCTACTAACAAATTTGGCCGAGTGCGGCTGAAAAGAAAAAATATAAATATAAGCCGCATGTATAGGAAGCCCAAGCCGATGTAGAGGAAAAACAATTAACTTGCAGGGGAAAACAAAAATTTTCATCGTCGAAAAGGAAGAACGCACCAATAAAGACGTGAATAAAACGAGTTAAGTAATTTAAATTATTTTCGAAGAAGCTGCGAAAAGTGAATACGATTAAATACGTAACATTCCAATGCAAACAAGCATTTTCCAAAATACACCTATACTCAATTTAAAACATAACGAAATTATTGAAGCGGCCATAATTTGTTTGTTCCTAGAGATGAATTTTCACGAACGAATGAATATCTAAATAAATTTTATAAGAAACTTATTCGTCGTTGAAAGTGAGTTTTCAAATTGAAAATGAAGAGAGAAAAAATCAATCCTTAACTAACGCATTCGTTGAAAATTTTTACAATTAGATTTGGTTTACCACCTCCCCCCAACCCCAACCCGCCGAAGTAGTAACCAGATATTATTATTTTGATCAAAATCATGTTTACAGATTTATGTTGGAAAAGAAGAACACAAAATGGCCACCTGTTTACTGCGTTAAAAGACTTTCTTACAGAGATCGCAAAGAAACTTCAACATACTCGTAGGCCATGTTCAATGACTGAAGTTCAACTATATTGTCGTACGAGTAGATAAAAAAAAGTCCACTTCGAATAGATTGACAAGAAACCATTTTTTTCGTCGTTAAAAGAGCATAAAATGTAAAAAATAGGAAAAACCTGCACCCTCAGAAACGTGAAGAGTAGATACACACCATTAAACGAGAAAAACAAAAAAGCTGGCATCAATTATCGAGTCATGGAAAGAAAATACGATGACGTTGGAATTCGGGTGCGATGTACAAAAACAATAAACAGACAGAGGCAGAAAAATGGTTTTCCTATTTGACACGCAATGAATTCAATTTTTCCCTTATCATAATAATGAAAGTAGGTACTTATAATGATATACAATACAGGGTGATTAATATTTTGACGCACCATAGGAAAATAGCATTTGGAGCATCGAAATAAGAATCACCCTGTGTACAAAATTACAAAGTACATAATAATCATACTTCGGTACAATTTCTGTTCTCGACGAGCACTCGTTGTGTAGAATTTGTGACGAGTATTTAGTCAAATAAAGGACTTTAATTTCGGCAATAGGCCTCGGATAAATTTATAAATACTTTTCACAACCAATAATAATCATACTCGAGGCCCTGTGAGGGAGTAGGTAAGAGTATCGAAGCTGCAGTGAAAAATGAATATAACTTTTTTGTACGAACTAAGAGAAATTAATTTTGAACAAAGTTTTTTTTTCAACTACACACAGGTATACTCGTACTATTTATTGAAAAAGATGAACCTAATTCGAGGATACCTACATTCTCATTTTCTCCAAGGATTGCTCAGTGAGGGGTGAATTACGAGATTTCTTTAAGTACATAACTACATGTATAACATTTTACCAACGAATCTAACAAATTTATATAAAATAAAATGTTGGCATTTTTCGTCAATCCTCACTGTGGTGTTCTATTCAGAGTCACTCGTTATAAACTGGTGATTCTGAACAAAATTGCAGAAAATTAATTGGGCCCCTTCACGTCGCGTCCAAGTTGAACGTTTGGCTTCATCGCTATTTTAAAAAAATGAATGAAGAGAAAAAGAGCTGAAACGTAGACACCGAAGAAGTTGATGGGTGATGTCCACTGAAAACGAACGAAACTCTAACAAAAACATGTACCTAATAAACTTTCAGACGAGATTTACGATGATATATAAATTAAAAAGTCGCCTTTTTGACAACAACCTATAGTACGAGTACATACTCGTATACGAGTACCTACCTACGTTAAAAAAAGAAGAAGAAAAAAGAAAGATGTTACAAGATTTAAAAAAAAATAAAGCCCACGTACCTATCCGTAGAAAATTATGAAAGGCGGACCGAGATCGTGTTGATGACACAATGTCAATGTAACGCGTTTTTCCTTCAATAATTAAGAAAAACCAACATTTTCCTTTCGCTATCTTCTATTCTCCCTCTAAAATTACTTCAGTTTTCAATCCTCTAACTTATGTGTATTTTGTTTCTTCGCTACATAGTACATACATATTTTCACATAATGCCATTCGAGTAGTCTACATACATTTCCTCATTGTCAAAAGTCGAGTAGTTCGCACCCTGTGTCATTTATCATCGAGTATTAACCCGAAATCACATTTTGTATTTTTTTCCCTTTTTCATTCGACCTTGTCATTAATTAAAAGTACGAGTATTTTTTACTAGCCATAAACTTATGTGTACAATAAATCAATATTTTTATGAGATGAACAAAAATGTACCAAACCCAGGAACTAATATATATAGGTACATTGTTAGTCATTCTTTCCATTAGAGTTTGTTTCATCTAAGAAATACGAGATATCACAGGGATGTAACGAATAAGGGCGAGACAGCTATATTTCCATTTTTGACCGATCGCATCTTCTCAAAATCGTGATTGCGGTCGCCGTTGGTTCCTTCTATGGGTAAGGCTCCAATTTTACATAAATTTTAAACCGAGTACAAATACATAGGTACATTTGACAGTGATGTGCAAAAAGGATAAGAGCACTTTTTTTTTTTTTTTTTTTTAATTTTTCTACGGTTCAGACGTATACAGAGCTACACACTAATTAAGAATGCACTTTGGTCAAAATCGCGTTTTCCAATGCAAAGTATGGTACCTATGTGCCGCGGCACATACGGAGGTAGTGTCATTACTTTGGTAACACTGTTGGAACTATGTGATATGTCAACCGACAGATGCCGCTCCGTAATGTACCGTCCATTGCAAACTTCTTTTTTGCTCTCCTGTAAAATTTACTTTTTGGCACTTAGCATATATTGCGTTTCCGGCATTCTAGCCTTTCTTACGGTCAGAATATTATGTCCCAAAATGCAACCATCGCTGAGAAAATAGACTTTAACGTTGAAGTGCTACATAAAAAGTCTATGCAACTAAACTGTGTTTTTATTTATTCATTTTTTTATTTATTTATATTTTTTTGCTCTTCTGGAAAATTTGAAAAATGGAGCATATAGCTGTTGGTATCTATTTTATTTTTTATTAAAACCATTCCAGCTACGTCGTTATATACCTA
Source organism: Parthenolecanium corni (assembly GCA_038050395.1). Taxonomy (NCBI): domain Eukaryota; kingdom Metazoa; phylum Arthropoda; class Insecta; order Hemiptera; family Coccidae; genus Parthenolecanium; species Parthenolecanium corni. The sequence goes on along the minus strand of JBBCAQ010000034.1, from coordinate 673,224 downwards.
TATATACACATGAGCACGTTAAATAGAAAATGAATTCGTTTTTGGCTAAAATACATAAACCTAAACTAAATTTTTACCATGTTTCAAATATCTTGTCCAACATTGAAATTTAAACCAGTCTTCTCTGTTACTAAAATGAAACGAATTACACAACATAATAATATTGTACGTTCGTTTCTTCACTTTGCACATTTTTTGTTCAAAAATAAAAAATCTGCAGCTGCAAATGGTTTCAACTATCACATCGGTGACCTTTTGAAAAAATTTAATTTTATAATTCTCATTAAACGATCTTGGACGATTTAGGGCACCAGGCGACGAATTTTTATTCGCAGCGATAAACAAGATGCGCGCATTTATTAAAATATGATTAGGTCTCGAGAATCATAAAATGAAAATGTCATTAATATTATTAGTCGACAACTAACGAGCACGAATAAATTTCGAAAACAAAATTTTTTCAAGATTCTTCGTAGTTATAGGTACTTCTCTTTCTAAAATATTTACTTTTTTTGGTACACAATTACCGACAGGCGCGCCCTCTACAAGGTGGCTGAGTCGCGAATAAATGCGAGATTTTTGAAGCAAACAACTCGTCTATAGGTACGAATACGTCTGATGTTTATCTCCCTACAATCCTACACTTTATTAAAAATTTGTTCTATAATTATTACACTCTCTTCAACCTGGCATCAGGCCTATAATCACCAAATCTGTCTAAGAAAAACACAAATCAACAAATCCGGAAACAAATTTGAAAATTACGTATTTCACGGTAAAGTAAAAATAGTTGATTTAAAAAAAAAAATTATAGCGCAACAAGCCCCGCGAAAAAAGCAGGTTTTACGATTGATAGTGCAGGGGTGTCACGAACCCTAAGAAAAGGAAAAGCATCGATTTTTGACTACATTTTTGCTAATATCTCCGGAACCGCTGAACCGATCGACTTGAAATTTTTATCAGACAATTAGATCTCATCGAGATTGACCTCTGGTGAAAATTTCAACTCTATTGGTTCGACCATTCGTCTGTTCTCGTGTTCCAAAGAAATATACGCGCGCGGAGGGAGAAAGAATAAATAAATAAAATAAAGAAATATGAAAATGCGAGATGGGTATTCCCTATCGTGAAAGTCGGACCGACATTAATAGGAGGATTTCAGTTGAAAATCTGCTAAAAATAAGGCGTAATCAGTCCGAATGACTTTGTCTATCGTAGCTCATTATCACCTTTTATACAGCGGATAAATTCCTGTCTCTAGATTTGCAAAATAAAATACAATGCCCTTCGCTTTTAATTTGTCAGTTAGTTATACCGCTCTTCGTATTAATTAATATTTCGCATAAATAAGAACGCCTCCCGCTAGTTTTCTAAAAATATCATCATCCTACTTTTTTTCCTTCGTCTCTCACTTCTTATTTAAATCAACGTCGATGATAATATTTACGATTAACTAAATTAGACATCATCGTTATCCGCTCGTCTATCGATTATTTTAATGCGACAACATTTTTGTAGAACGTAAACAAAATCAGTACAGGTAGGTACTCAAGGCAACCCTTACTCGAAAATCTATTAAAGATTTGCCAAAATATTGGTAAAAATTTTTTTTTTTAGTATCGAAACCGGTCCCAAGAATGACAGAAGTTGAACCTTTCATTTACTTTGATCTGGAATACTAAAAAACAGAAACCAACTTGACCTATATATTCACTTTTTATAAACCCAAGTTCCGTACATACAATTTTACGATTATTACGTACATAATTATTATAGCATTTTATTATACATATTATGGAATATGAATTTGAGATTTTCATGCCAATTGTTAGAAAATATCATAAAAAGAAAAATACGTAATTATTGGTCCCAACCCTTATTTCACTAACAGACCCCATTTTAATACGCAGGTTTTACGAGTCGAAGTGATACTTGGCGGTGGAGTTACGCGGCATGAGCACACTGGTTCACCATTCAACCTACCCAAAAACAATATGAAGGTAATGAAGGTATTCGTATGTACGAGTATTTAAAAAATTTCACTACCTTCGACAATCGAGAAATTCTTTGAAATCAGTATATCCAACCTTACGAGTACATAGTCGGGAGGTACATTTGGCTGCCATATTATGGCATTAATTATGATCAAATCCCGCTTGTCCCTTCGTTCGTGAAATACGTGCGACATCTTCGAATTTAGCCCTTTCTTTTTAGGAGCGCTACGCTGCCAAAGAATTGATTTTCGGCTTTTTTTCTTTTTACCCTCATAATTCTATCTTGGAAATGAAAATAGACGGGAATAAAGATACTCGATTTAGGACAATCTTATACAGCTGTACAGCTCATGCGCCAACATTTTGCAACAAATTTTAGCCGAAATAAACAAACTTTATCAGCCGCAGTCAACCGATCGCAAGTGATAGATAAAATTTCGCATTGCTAATAATTTTTTCCTCAATTTAACTAGTTTCTGACATGACGTAAGAACAAATAACGAACTGTTTTCTTCTCCGTGCAATATAAGACCAGAAGTTGGTGAATTTTTTTCTATCAAAACAAAAAATAATAAAAAACGTGAAAATTATTCCAAGGTCGAAAATAACCTTCCGCGTTAACGAATGTTCGATGGTATTAATTAATTATGTATAAATGAAGATCTAAAAGACTTAATAATCGAGTAAAGACGTCGAGACTGGAGAGTGGAGACTGATCTATCACACGGCAAGTGAAAACAACTGCGCAGCTCAAGATGACGTAGTACGAGTATCTATTTAACAATTTTCAGATTAAAATAAGGTATAACATTATAGGTACTCGTATAGTACTCGTACTTAGCTAATGTCCGAATGCGAGCGCAGCTACGATTTAATACGCGAGCGCATTACAAACTTCGAGTACCTAATTCCGATTGGCTAATAGAAAGGAGAACTTTGAAATGTGCTCGAGACGAATAGAAAATAAATGAAAACGTTGGTACCTATAATACGTATAAGAATAACGTAACGACGAGCGGATAGGTAAGAGCCGAGTAGTACTGCGGAACTGGATTTAAGATGATTTTAAGCGAATAATTTCATTTTAGTCGCTTTAATATATGCGGCAGCCTACTAAGCTAACGCAGTTGTCCGAGTCATTTGAAAAGAAGTGACGAGACGGAGGATAACCGCGCAAGTGACATTCGTTCCAGACCTTATAAGGATTTTACGCTAGGAAAGATGAAAACGCGACAGTAAGTACACATACAGTGTGTGCATACACAGTATATAAGCGTAACTATTATCGGAAGGTAAATTATAGCGGATAAATTTTATTTATATTTCGTACTTCTTTTTACTCGCGTACCCATGTACGAGTACTCGCGTATAATTTGTATTTTATTTCATTTCCAGTCTGAGACTGAGCTATAGATATGAGTTTTACATTACGATGCTGTGCGTATTATTACATAACGTATAGGTAGTGGCCCCGACGCTATGATAATTGAAGTTTAGTCCTTTCTTCTGGAAATTCTTCAAACCTAAAATAATCTCTCATCTTCACCTCTCTTCGTCCATCAATTTTCTACAATATAGGTACCTTCTTATCGCAGTTGAATTGCACACACGCTAAACCCACCTTCGCGGTAATGACGTACGTATATACCGCGTACTCGTACAATATAAATCCACGTCGAAGCTCAATCCACGTTGCTGCAAAATGATAACGATTTCAGCCCGAGCTCGCCGATTCTCCGAATTTTCAAACTAGCAAAACAATTCGCTTAACTTCACCCATTTTCGTAAATCATTTCCTGGTTCGCTGCGCGATGAACAGAACATTTTTTGCAAATCTAAAGATAACCTAGTTGAAAGAAATGAGAATGAGGCATGGGGCCGGAAGGGGGAAAATCCGCTAGGTTCGTGCGGAAATTAATGCAGACCAAAAACTGTTGCCGCTAATTCATTTTTTTTCGTAACTACGGACGATCGTATCATAAAAATAGTAAAAAGTCTTGTCAATTTTGTTTTTTAAATTTTAGTCAAAAAATCACATTCCTCGTCCTAGAGAAAAGATTGAAAAGCCAAGCCAAGTCGGTAGATACGTCGTAGTCACTTGGCGTAATTAGGCACTTTGCGAAGTACTAATTATACGCCTCAGTCACTCGGGGTAAAAATTATTGAAAGGAATTCCGAGTTACCTACAGGTAGGGGAGAGGCCCACAGTTGTCAAGCGGCGATTCAGTCATGATACTCGTACCAATGCCAAAGGTTGATAGCGGACCAATTGATTCACCTAACTTGAAGTGTGTCATCTTACAGAAAAAAAATTTATGTCTTCCAAATTGTTAGCGAGAAAGGCATTTTTAAAGGTTGGTGGGGACTCGAAACCTTGAACCCAGTTAGTGAGAAGTTGATTACGATAGATGAAGTTATCTCCGCTATAGTTGACAGATTAATTTTTGAAGCTTGAATAACTTAACATCTCATAACTCAATCGGTTTTCAATATTTTTTCTTCCTTTCAATTTCTACTTTCTACCATTGCGCTATTAATATAACATCCACAACAAATAATTATTATCCTTAAAATAAAAATTCGGCGGGAACGGTTCCCACCCATTTTCCTCAATCAATTTTCCCGACATATAATTTTCCCTAATGGACATTTTACCTAATTTTTTCCCCTAACGACTGGTTGTAAAAATTGCTCAGCACCTCGTTATTTTTGAAGAGGGAACATCGAGACACTCTTTACCGTTAAATCGTAAAAGACAACGTCGAGAACTCAAACGTTGATGGTAAATCACCACATGGATAGCATTATATAATAGGTATTAATTATTACTTTTTTGGCAGATTCCAAAGTAGGGAGAAATTATGCCAACCTTCGAGATTTAAAAAAAGTTATAGGTACGTACATCGAAATAAATTTTGAAGAGTACGGTTGTAACGCCATTGTGCAACGAACAGTCTGTCAATAATATATTTTCTTTCCCATTTTAATTGTTTTAATGAAAATCGTATCATTTCTATTCGCTATATAAAATTAACTGGTGAGGATGGGGAGGTAGTCTAGTCGTACGTCCTTTCAGGAGGGGCAAGGGTGGGGCTTATTTAAAAAAAGTTTGAAAGGAAATTCTTCATCGACTGACCTACTCATCAACCATTTGTAATAAAAATGTCTCGTTTGAAAGTAGCTTGTTTTTTTAACGACTGAGCCTTATCTATTTAGGTATACTGGTATTAGGAGAAAATATTATGGAAAACGTCCATTAGGTAAAACTATGCTTAGCGAAAACAGATTGGGAAAGCGTCCGGAAATCTGCGGGAACTTGTGTTCATTCTAATGCAATTTTTCATTTCACATCTGCTTCACAATTTTCAAGGAACACCGCGTTACATATTCAACAATTTTCCGGTCCTTTTCGTATATTATTCTAATCCTTATAGCGTTATAGTGAAGTTGAACCACTTATTTTAATTCGTACGAGTGTTCCAAGAATAATAAACTAGTTACCGTATCTTTCTGTAAATTAACAGCAGTCTGTAAGCAGTCTGTAAATCGTTTTTTATTGAATAACCTACGGTATCGATTTAACGATTGATGTATGCGGTATAAAAGTTTTTCACTATAGTTCCAATTAATTCGAAACCAAATTTCCCCGAGTACAGAAAATGCGAATCAATGATCGATATTTGATTAAGAAAAATATGAACCTTGTGGGTATTTTATAGCTCGTTCCGGAACTGAAATACGCTCGTCATGATTTCGGAAAAGATGTTTGGTAATTTGACCAACTGATTTTAAAATTACACCTTGAAAACTTCATATGATGACTAATTTTTCCCAAAATTGAACGACGCCGAATCCAAATTTTTAAAAGTAGGAATACGAAAAAAAAAAAAAAAAAAAAAACGATAGTTAAAAACGTGAGGTTGTTAAAAACAAAAAAATAGTTTTGATGACGTTTTATGATCCAATTGAGTTGAAACTAAGGTCTCATATTTAGTATAAAATATCGTGCAATCAAGTTTCATGAAAATTAATGGTGCGGAGTCGAGTCAGGTGTGGCAAAAACCTCTCGAAAAGGGCTTGTAAGCACTCAAAAAGACGCAATTTTGAAGCAATAAGGCAGAAACTATATTTGTAGGTAGGTGAATTAATAGTTTAAAATACAGAGAAGGTACAAGTTTGGTGCGAAGTGGTTGAACAGTTTAACCTTAGTTTAACCATAAAAATTGAAAAAACCAGTTTAAATGGGCTTGTAACCTCACTAGAGGGCGCAGTTTTCAATCAATAGGGCTGAAACTGGGTAGGTTGGTGAAATTAAATAAAATAATGAAATCGTATTTTGGTATCACAAACAGGGAAAAACTGGTTTATAAAATTCGTAGTTTTCAATCAAAAAAGCCAAAACTGAGTGACTGATTCTAGTGAAAACCTACGTCTCTAGCGCAGCTCGCTCGGTAATTTGTTTGTATTTTCATTATGAAGTTGTTAATTATCGGTACTTCATCGATGTCGGTAATGAAAATTATTTTTCTAACCACAAAAGCAGGATTCGTCATATCCGTCGTAGAAAACTCGATAGTTTTACAAAAAAATTGCGTGTATAACTGAATAGAATAAATTTGTATTAGCTCGAAAAAGACATCCACGATTGGTTCGAAGCCAAAAAAAAAAAATTCAAGAGTAACGTAATCTTCAACCATAAGCATCGTCAGCACGAAATTATCGGAACAACGCAGACTATCAACTAAAACAAGGAACATAGGACGAGCAGAGAAAGCGAGGAAGACTGAAGATAGTGAATAAAATTATACATGAAAGAGTATTACAAAGAAATTACGATACGAAGTACGAACAATCTCGCGGCATTTCAACAAGCTTCTAAGTTTTATTCAAACTTGAGAAAGAAACTACGTTTATATGTACAGAGAATATGTAGGCAGGTGTTTTTCAAAATAGTGCGAAATTCATTTAATTCCCACTTTTTGCCAAAGAATAAAAAAATTCAACCTATAATGCTTAAAATTCTATTTTTATGAATTGAAAAAATAAAAATAAAATGGAGCCGTTTTGTAAAATTTGTGTAAAATATAATTGCGTCCAAAATGTATCCAATGGCGAGCTTTTTTTTCTATGTTTGGCGTGCCTAAATCATTTTGTGGGGGCAGACTTATTTCTCTCCAGATAATTTTTACAACATCTGGCTCGACTATTTTCTGTATACTTTTTGCGAGATTATAACTTGTAAACCGGCTAAGTTCTACCCTTATTTTACATTTTACGCACCCTCACGCAATAGGATGAACTTTTAAAAAATGGGCTTCGGCGAAAGACGTAGGAATTCGTTCAACATAAACGTTTATGATAATTAATAATTCAGCCTTAAATGCCTAATAACGAATACTATTTCTGAATTTTTAATGTCAACAAACCGCGGGAGATGTCATGATATAAAATTAAAATATTTTCATCGCGTACAAAACTTTTAAGGGGATATGATAAATGAAAAATTTCTCTTTTACTCGTAAAAATTTGCAAGCATGAAAAAAATTTTTTCTAATTGACCGAGACAAGGACACTATCGTGGCGAGCATATAACTTCATATCGTTTCTTTGGTCATAACGAACTTTAAAAAAATCTAAGGATGAGTGACAAAACTCAACAAGCTTGGACTAGGTTAAAAATTATAAATTTACATAAAAAATTTTTGTTCCTCAGCTCTAAAATACCTGAAAGACAACAGACAACGTTTGAGGAAGTGCAGAGACAAAATGAACAATATAAAGGCAATCGAAACGTGAGTTTTTTTCTTTGAGAATATAAACCTGTCATTTTTCTCGGTAAACCAGAAAATTTGAATTTGGTATAGTTGGAATTTTTACACGAATTACAAACTTTAGAAAAATAGATATCTGTTTAATTCGAGCACATTCGAAATCTCATATCGAATAATACTATACCCATATTATACTGCCGTAATATTAACGCATGAAAATTTTACGCCTTGCAAGGACTTTAAGTCAGTAATAAAAAGTATTGAAGAGTGGAATTAGGGTTTCTTGTTGGCAGGTCCAGTACGTATTTTGATATTATTCGTGATTAATCGAAGAAATTTGCATATGCGTTCGAAGTTTTCGTGAGACTAAAAAATTATCAAGTTGGGGACCGAAAATACACAAAATCTTATATCAGGCTGCACTGAAAAATATTTCGTTAGTAAATTTTACAATTTTTACGACAGAACTGGTTAATGCGAGATTCTTTTGACGAGAGATAAAGTAGGGCACCTACAGCTAAATAAAACACTTATTCAAACATCTTGCTGAACGGTTTCTACAGTATAATATTTCGAGCAAATATATTTACAATTCTCAATTAAACAAGTTTTTTCTTCCTTTTTTCATAATTAACCGTAAGAAAGTCCCAGCAACAGAACACATCGTATTACAATTTTTTCATCGTCAAATGTCTCAGAAATAATTCTTGCGGAGCTATTTTTAAAAATTTTTCGCGCTTATATCAAGTCGGTGAATATTTATAACTTACAACTACATTAATATACATACACTCTCTGCATCGAGTTGTTATACATAAACTATACGATATGAGTGAAGAATATAAGTCATTTATGAATCTGAAAAGCGCACAATTGCAATCCTGCATTGAATTATAGCCAATAATGATATCCAAGAAAAGCAGAATTGAAACTATCCAAATACTTTTAAAAAACGAAGAGGGTAGAAATCACGAGCTATTATTCTCACCGACGAGTTCCTCACTTGCTCATACGTGGCACGAGGCGGTAAAAATATGTAAAAATGTTAAGGAACCTCAAATAAATTCAAATTCAAATTTTCAACTCTCATTCTCACTATCGTCATAGATTTCTTTTTTTTTCAAATTCCTAAGGTGACCTTCATTTACGCAGCAGAAACAAACATTTAGAGTAGGCCCGTACCTAAGCGCTCATAAATGCTCGGGCATATGACATATCAGGTAGGGCGAGCGTTTTACCCAGTCACACCCTCTTCCCATTTTGAATGTCCAGTTGTCTTACTTTTTTTTTTGAAAAATGCCAGCCAGGACGAATGCACCAGGCCCTGGCTGCCCTTGCGCTAGTTACGGGCCTAATTCAGAGGCGGAGTTACGCTGAACTAATCAAAAAGAAAACTAGGAAGCTGGTTGAGTTGACAACTTTTGCTTCAATCTCGTTCCCAGTTAGATTGAACCGTTGTGCACAGATAGACCCAGAGGTGATGGCCTCTTCTCTCCAAAAGCTACAATAAATTTTCTACTTTAAATCTGCTCCACATCCCCTCCTCCTCTTCCTCCTCCTAAATTTACAATAATTTACTGTACAAGTCAATGCAGAACTTTTCTGATGGTTCTAGAGGTGTATTTTAATCTTACAACTTGAGCAAATCACACACAATACAAACTTGCAGAATTGAAACATATACATACATGTACATTTTGATGGAAAATATAAAAACTATTACACTTCCAACCAGTAACCAAATATCAGAAATGTTCACACTAAACTTCAATTTGCAGCATACTAACTTTAAAATAATTCAGTAATATTTATTATTAAAAAATCATAGGTACGAAGAAAATTTATGAAAAATATTAAAAATTATAAGGTAATAAATGTGAAGAATCAGTGTAGCCTGACTTATAGGTGTTAAAAATTAATGGGCAGCGCGCTAAGTTTTAATATTATTTTCTGAGTGTTTTAGAGGAAAACTTAATAGCTTCTAATAATCATTCCCTCGGTTAAATCTAAACCTTGCGACCCTGAAAATATGTTGAAGACATTGATCTTGAACGCGATGAAAATCCGAAGGTGATCATCATCAGCTCGGATTTATGTAATAAAAAAAATTAAGTGCGGAAAAATATATGTATAACCAACCACAGAGACATGCACATCACACGAAGTCATTCCTTGGGACAAGAATATTACTCAACAAATTTACGACGTTAAAACTTTTTTTTTTTAATAAAAAAGATTGGTGAACTGGAGAAACCGAATTTACCGAAGTGATGGAATTAAGCGACGAAGTTATAAAATTTGTGCATGCTTTACAAATCGAAAATTTAAAAAAAAATACTAAATAGGTACTGGGTGCTTCATACTTGATCAAAACGAGAACTTGATCCAAATATTTATGTTGTTCTAGTTCAAAGAGTTTCTTCAATATATGAAACGATAAAACAAAATATTGTGAAAAGATGGAAAACCATGGAAATATTCATCGATACTTTTATTTTATAATAAATCTCTAAGGGTGGAGTAACTTTCAAACTTGAAAGTCAAAAAAACCAATTTCAGTATCTTAAAAGCAGTTTTTATTCGTATTTGAAAAACTTGATATTCTTCCTCAAAAATATATTACTTTTAAAGTCGACATCAACTTCTAAACATCAGAAACTTGCAAGTATTCAAGAAAAAGGACGAATTATTATTTTCTAAACGAAAGAATTTTAGTAACACTTCACAGCCTATCTTCATTTTCCTGACTATACATTCTTTTCAAGTTGAAAGTTGAAAAAATGTCCTTTCGAGGAAAATTTTTTTCATTTTTCAAGCTGTATTCCAACCGATCTTGAATGAACTTACTTTTTTGAGAATATTAATTTTATGTGAGTGAAAAGAAGAGAGGCGGTGTCATTAACTTCTGCGAGGGAAAAAATCTAACGAACAAACTTGGCGTGAAAAATATTTTCCGAAAGGGGTTACCCCACCATTTTCCATATGATTGGAAAATTTGGCCATCAAAAGTGTTCTGCATCGTTTGCCTGAAAATCTGATTGAATTTTGAAGAACAGAAATCATCCATTGTCGAAAAAAAAAGAGATTGAGAAAAATGTCAAAAGGTACAGCAGAAAAAAGTTATTTTCATTGTAGTAGCTATAATAATTTTGTTCTTGGGCTTCGGAATTAAGAGGCAAGAAGTAAATCCCATCGTAAGACTTTGTTTTCTTTTTCACCCCGTAAAATTATCACGACGTCACGCATATTCAACCTGACAAAAACATAGCCACGTTATAGTTACGTTATTTCATCTGTAACCCCAGTATTTTCCCAAATTTTCTAGTAGATATAAATATTTTTTAATAATACTCGTAGGTACCAAAACAAATAAACCGTTCTTCGTATCTATGGAATTTAAATTTTCAAGCCTCGCTTTCTGCACTTTCAATCTTGAGGTAAATTTTCATATTTTTAAAAAATTATGTGTTATGAGTAACTTGCAAGAGCCAAGAGTTAAGAGTACGAAAATAGAGATCTGGTCGTAAGAGTAGGAGTACCTAGAGGTATAGGTTAAATTGTAAATGTTACGATCAAGTCCGACCGCCATTTGGTAACAGTCGTGACGTGTCTTTGTCAGTCACATGGCCATTTCACTAATTTTTCTTATTTAATTAATCGGACAATTTTACTACAAGAAGATATAATTTACTACAAGAAGATATGACACTTCTAAAAATTGTCACAATTAGTAGAAACAAGTTTCAGCCATTTGCTTACATTTCAGAAGATGATTTTCTAATTTTTACTTGCTCGAAATAAAAAATTCAAACGACGTCAAATTTCAAATTGTGTTTTGGAACTGTTCCCATCAGATCCCTGCAAAGCAGAAACGTGTAATGTAGGTCAGGTTCGCCAGAAATTTCATTTAAACAGTCAACGCCTGCCATTTGTAAACATTGAAATGATTAATTCATCGGCAATTTCAGTAGAAAAAATTGAACCCAAATAAATTTTTCATCTTTTCGCAACAGTTTGACCGAAATAAATGAAAAAATTCTAGAGAAGCAACCACCCTCAAAAAAGTAGGTTTTCAAAAGGAACTACAGGAGTTTTAATGAACCAATGGAAGTTTATGTTCCAGGATTATCAATTAAATATGCATAAAGGTAAAAAATGAATTTCTGTCGAAAACCTGCCGGCAAATTTTGAAAAGAAATTCACATTCGAAACCATCAACACTACTTTTCACAAAAACGAACCAACAGATCGGCTTTAAATTTGACTGGAACATTTTATAGAAGCCTCTATATTTGCTCAACATATCGATTTCAGCTTAATCGGTTCCATACTTTCCCTACTGGCAGCCATCAAAGCTGCAAAATTCGTTAAAATTCAAAAGGAGTCCGTCTCTTCAAAAATTCATGAAAAACCATAGTTTTTTAGCTACATTTTGGCTAATTTCTAGAGAACCGCAATAAATAAGCAACCGGAGCTCAACACGACATACTAACATATTTTTTAGCGCTCCCCTGAGGTACTATGTGTATTACATTGGTTACCAGAATTTGTAATACCAGCCGTTACTGTTGTTCGACTTGATTCGTATTTGTACGCCAAGTATAGCATTTTTTTCTCCGTAGTCTTTTATTCTCAAAAAGATGATGCGAATCACGGTTTTTGAGTCAGAGAATGAAAATTTACTGAAACGTCAACAAAATGAACGGACTAATTTTTTAAAATTGGTACTCGACTGCACTAGAATTAATCCATCGAATATTACCAATTTCCTGTATCTTTAGACATGAATTGATAAACGATGTTAAATTACATTCTCCCATTAAACACGGCGTACTTTTAAAGATTAGGATGAGAAAACTACGTGAAACAGATAAGCTGAAAACTATACTAATATAAACGCGTAAATTAATTATAATACATGTTATAATATTTGGCCGATTACTATCTTCCATTATCAAGTTTGGCTCTCCTTCTCGCCCCTCTCCCCTAAAACAAATCTTCACCTCAATTCTCAAAGAATAGAACATATTTAAATACGTAACGTTTATCGAGAACTCGATACAAAATAAGAAAAATGACCACACCGCCGCTCACATCTTACATTTTACTCTATTTTGGCTTCAATTTGAGTATCGCAAAACTGTTGGAAAAATAACAATAATAAAGAAAAATGAACTTTCGCCGACGTCAATTTCCACTCTTATTTAAGTCCGAGACATTTTCTTTGAATGGTCGCAGCACATACACAACCATTAAATAAAAAATAAAAAAGTTGAAAACTCGCTTGGAACAGCCATAAACTATACAACATATTTAATCAAGCGATTCTCTATATTTCCAGCTCTATTCCAAAATATTACCCTCGTTTCTCAACGAGAACCGATACAATGCACGTTTAATCAATAGGTATTCATATTTTAGTAGGTATATTTTGCAAGAATAACGTGATGAGTATTCAAATGTTCAACTATTCGTTCATTTCGTAAAACAGAGGTGTAAAACACATTAAAAATGTAACAGTAAGGAACTGTAACTTGAGCTTGCGTTGATTGAAGCATGGGAATTAAGTTTCATATTGTTTCATAATGTATGAAATAACCTCGATTGTTCAAAAATAAGGGTAACGTTGATTGAATCAAATTGAAACGCTTCACACATCATTCGTCAAAAATGTCTTCTTTTTTGGAATTAGGATTATTCACCAATTCTTTGGGAATTTAAATTTTTTATAAGATAAACGATTAAATAATAATGATGATTGGTTTAATAAAAACTTTCGAACACATTTTCGGACAGAAAAATGAGTGGAATGTATCGACTCTACGCTATTGATATAATTTAAGTTTGGAAATAGTTTCAAATATTCGTTTAAAAAACTAGATGCTGGGGTTATAATAAATAGGGCGAATTTGTAGGCAAAACTTACAAAACAACATAGAGGTACCGTAGAATGGAGTAACTTCATATTCACAGGGTGACTTTACCCATCTAAGAAATTCAACGTTTCAATAGAGCAATTTCAAAATGACGTCACGATATGTTTCATCTGATTGAAGTTTTTGTTTTTTCGTAAATTAAGTTCAACTGAAGAGTACTGAACGGTATTTAATACCTGTGCCTTTTGATACCAACTTTGGGCGTATACCATTCAGATTTTTTTAATTTACATTTTTTATTACAAGTAACCCTCATTTCCAGATGATAAGATTGCTCTGTTGTGCTAAGCAAGAATTTAAATCGAAAACGACTTGGGTATAGACACCATGGACGCAGGAAAAGAAAAAAAAAACAGATCGCGCCGATGTATTTTCGATTTGCAATTCTTGCCTAGCACAGTTGAAACCGTTAATTTTATAATGGGGTAAGGTCACCGTTAAGATAAATATGCGAGAAAGTACATTTCCAGTAAAAATGCAGAGTACGCACACTGAAATCAATTTCATGAATTAGATGGATGTAGAAAGAGAATACGACGATTAAATTTCGACTTTCACACTCACTACAAAATATACCAATTCGATAAGCCCAAGAGATTCCATTACAAAGGCTTACAGATGAAGAATTTATTTTGTATTTTTCAAAAGTTTAAATTCCTAATGGAAAAAGGATAACGTGTCTTAATTGCTTGATATGTAGAAAGGAATGAAATGCTCGGAGGTATTAATTCCGTACACCCTGACTGCAAAGTAATCAAGAAGTAATTAAACTGATATTAGCTTCAATTTTCCTCGCAGGTTTACATCACAAAAATCTCCGACCACCTTTTGATACTTTTGCACAAACTTTACTCAAGTGATGGTACATAGTTCTTCGTTCTAGTATAATAATATCTTTGGTTCGAGCATTTATTGTATTTGTCTTTTTCGTTTTAGTCACCAAATGACCAGCCTTGGGGAAAATTACTATAGCCACGCTAGTGGTTTGTCGCATAGAAAACACATAATATCTGTGATACACGCTAGCACAGTTAATACAAGAAGTAGATTAAAAATAAATTCTTATTATTACTATAATGTATCAATTTTAAGAACTCACCCGAATCAGCCAGTATGAATTCAAACTCCAGCCATACGGTCACAAAATCAACACAACGCGCACGCACACACACACACGCGTCGAATACGATGTTCGCACTTGAAAAAAATCACGAATTAAAACTCAAAAATGTTTCAAAAAATTGAATCAAAACTAAAAATAAATTCCGTTCGCTCCGAAGCACAACCGCACACAAGAGAACTGAAAAAATAGAAACAGAAAAAGAATATTTTTATTAGAGATATGACGATTGAAAATTATAAAAGATCTAAATTATTCTCAACTTTCGTCTCAAAAACTTTCGACTGATGCGTTCAAAAAATTATGAAAAATTTTTGAAACCCAATATCGGATTCAAACGCGGAACGAGTAAAATAGTTTATAATTTTCTACGAATTAATTTTATTTTTCAGACTAATTTGCCTCAAACATGGGGTAAAACCCTGTCTAAAGGTGATATGTCGACGTGAAAAAATAAAGAGGAAATCATTTTCCACTCGACGACAATCACTACGACCGTCTTTGGGGTTGGAGGTTAAAGACGCGGTTCGCAAGGATCGTACCGTCTGGACGGGAAAACGTACACTGAATAAGTGGATGGTGTTTCAGAATATCGTGTTCATGTGTTTTCGAATGAACCGCCAAAAGTCGTCTTTTCCCTCCACCTCCTGCTTCTTCAACTTTAATCAAACACCGAACAAGAAGAGGCGGAAAATACGAAATGTGCGCGCGATTTTCTATAAAAATTCCGGCTGATAAAATTTTTTCCATCCAGTGCTCAATGCAGCATCTTTATTATTTTGATTTTTATGGCGTAAATATTTGTACCATCAACCTGGACGGTTTAGAATGGAAATATGCCACGCAAACATTGTAAATTGAAAGAAGTTTTCCACAACATTTCTCGTGCATACAAACAATAATATAAAGACGGATAATAAATAATAATACATTAACGGATCAAAATAGGTTGATCAAAGTGTTTCTAAAACACTAACTTGGAATTTTTGGAAAATATAGAGCGTTTACATCAAATTATTGTTGACATTTCACTAGTGGAGATTTATCTGATTTACCTTCGAAATGATAGATGGATAACTCGATACGTCATGATGAATTTGGTGATAGGTCATAGGTGAATGATGAATGAGAACTGTCCACTAGTGTGATGTGAATAAAGAAACACTTCATAGAGAAACATAAGGAAGGGAAGCAATGTAAAATATGATGTCTTTTCGTTAACTATCAAGATATTGGAATGACAAAGCGTGAAAATTCGGACTTTCCATGGAAAACCTTAAAAAGAAAACAGCTTTTAAACATAAAAAGTAATAAACGTAAAAATTGTTTAAAAATCTCGT
Organism: Parthenolecanium corni; assembly: GCA_038050395.1. NCBI lineage: Eukaryota > Metazoa > Arthropoda > Insecta > Hemiptera > Coccidae > Parthenolecanium > Parthenolecanium corni. The sequence goes on along the minus strand of JBBCAQ010000034.1, from coordinate 657,063 downwards.
TTAATTAGAATGAGTAAAACTAATAAACCCAGAACTTCCCGAATAAAACATCAAACTCACACAAACATATAATAAAATATCAGCCAAGGCTGAATGTTTAATGGTTTAATTTTTGAGACGCACCCGAAATATGGAAAGTACCATACCTACTAATTAGTACAGAAATTAAACGTCAGCAGTAAGCACTTCTGAGCGAACCTGTACGTTATTAGTTCATTCAGCACAGAAAACGCGAATACACGCGTAATTACCAGTTCTCTTTGTAATGATTATTTATTTCGATAAAAATATTTTCCATAGGTCAAAATGTAGACCGGAGGACTAGTGTACGAGAAAATTATTTTTTTCCGAATTCTGAGGTCATCGAGAGATTGTGAAAAACTCCCTAGGCGGATATCAGTAAAGTTATAGCGAAAATTTTATTCGTAATGCGAAGCACGAAGTACATATGTAGGTAGTTATATACTCGGGTAAATTATTTTACGTATAAAATAAAATTTGAGATAAACATTTTTTTATCCACCGGCAAATACGATCTGACCATAAGGAAGCTTTTCAACACCTGCGTCCTGCTTTGCATTTTACTCTTAATTTACAAGTGATAGACAGTGTTGCGAAATTCAATTTATAAATCAGTTTTATCAAGTCAGTTAGATTAAAGAAGAAAAATGTAAAATGGTAGGATAAAAAAATCTTATGGCCCACTATCGAGTGTTATACATATTACACTCCAATGCCAATAATTATGTATCAAATTTCTGATATTGATCCGAAACATTAATTCTACTGTTAGTTATAAGAAGAATATTATTGGAAATATAAAAGTGATAGTCGAGGTCGTCAACCATAGTAATAATCGAAAAATATTCATCTACACCAAAAAATCAAATAGAAACTATTACAACATAAATTTCGATGATCTAGAGCCAAAGAAAAAAGTCTTCTACATTTATGCGGTTTTTTCTCATTTTTATTTATGTTCTTGGAAACGTAAGGTTTTATGAAACCTCACGTAATATTAGAAAATGTTCAAAATATTAGGATTACCAAGTATAAAAGTCATTTTTTAAACACTAGTAGGTAATGATTTGATCTATAAAAAAAAGTACCTCAAGTCGGTAAACAAATTTGTAAAAAGTGATTGACAGGTCAAAAATCGAAAAAATAATGTTTTCATATCTTCTTAAGCATGTCTTCGACATTTTGGTGACGAATCACACCACCGAATCCTGTTACGGCCCTTTTTTACGGTAAATTATGCACAAAAAACTGGCCAGACTTTTCACATTATTCTGTCTCTAAAATTCTCTTAACAGCAGTAATTTGTAAACTGCACGACCAATTTCGACAAAATTTGCAGGATTTATTTAGGGTCATATGAATAAATAACATACGTATATTTCATTAAAAACAATTAAGCAGTTTCTTCTTGAGAAAAATTATTTTATACTTGGAAATTATGATCTAAACTTTGATCTTATCTCAAAAGTAGAATTTTTAAATGTCAAAATTCAAATTATCATATCTGAGTCAATTTTCAACCGATTAAGGGGATTAAAAAGTGTATGTTTAGAAAATCTTCCTCTACCAAAAGCAACCAACAGCTCAAAAATGATTTCTCCAACTCAAGGTAGGGTCTACCATTTCACAGATAACATCAACACTCTCACCAGTTAATAGACACCTACAAATGAAACTATCGGTTCACAAACATGATTTCTATCCGTTTATTTTAATCGAAAAACTTACTATTTGTTCAAAAATAACAACCAAGTCTAGTACCTAACTCACTCGAACTTCCATAATTCAGTTAATCAGATAAAAGGGAAAAGAAAATCATAAAAAAGGGTGTAAAAATATTGAAGAACACATAAATTTGGTATAGTACGCCAAAAGAAAAACCGGCGAGTAAAAATTATTGTAATGTTGACGTCAAGAGATTAAGATCAAGGTATTCTTCTGAACTTGAATTTAATTTGAGATTCCATTGAAGTCATATCGAGTGAGTATAAAGGAATTTAGTCATAAAATTTTATCAAACGAATACCTCACGGCCTTCGCAAACAGATAAGTTTAGAGCTGATAATCAATAAATTATTACTTACCTACTGCACAGGTAAATTCCAAAATTAATTCGATTCCCATCTATACTGGTGACTGCATACATTTTTTACGACTTCATAATTACTGAGGTTTGAAATTTGAAACCTGAAAGATGAAACAAATATTTTATAAAATTTTAAAGTCTTACAGCTCCACTTCCTAGAACTTCTTATAAAAAGAAAATCAAAAGTATATAAATAAAGAAAAGATGGGAAAATAAATTCCAAGATCCATTTATAAAAAGTTTTCAGAAGACATTTCAACATTTTCGCCATTGCAGAACCTAACTTAAACCTAGCATATTATAATAGAATTAATAAATGCGTGACTGCGGTAGAATTTAACAATATCGTTATGACACATGACCTTAAATTAATAATTGGCTTGTCCATTTTCAAAACAATCAACTTCAATAACAGAAATAGCGTGTAAAATTAAACGTTGGAAAAAATCAAAATAAGTACCAATTACACTAACACTGATATAATTCAACCTCCATACTGCAGTCTATTATACCGCAACTGAATGCGTGGAAGAATCGAATAATCACTTCAACTCTTGACTATGGCTTTCCAATTAACAGATCCAAGTTTATTAGTACCGTACATAGGTCTACATGTACACATTTTCCAATTTCATATTGATAGGCACCGGTATTTATATTTTTCTCTCACCTTCGGTTCGACTTTCACTATCGGAAATATAGGAATTTGTTCTACTCTAACAACTGAATCACTCGCATTATTCCATCAATAGATCATAATCATGGAATACTTGGCCAAAATAACTTATAGTAATTAACCAGAAAAATCGATTTTGCGACGAGAAAACATACGAAAAATATGAGAAATTTGATGATAGGTATTATACTCGTATTCTAGTCTTTGAAAAAGTATATCTATGTATACTTATTCAAGAAAATAACGACTATGGGTTTAAGAGAAATCATTTTAACCTAGTGTCAAAGATTAATTTAACTCCGATTTGAAGCAAACCATCATGATTCTGAAAAAAAGCATGCGCAACCGCGTTCAAACGTATATTTACCATGTTCGGTTTCATTCTTCATTCCTTATCCTGGATTTTCGAGTACAACTGGGTAATTCGATCCGTTAACTCATCAACCAGCAAATTTCGATTTCCCACATTAACCTGCAAGTATAATTGTTTAAAATATCGCAATTGCAACTCATTGATTAGAAATATCTATTGACAAACAAATAGAGATACTGACGGAAATTAATTCTACGTTTGGCAACTGACAAAGCTGTTCCACGAACGGTAAATTCTTTCTTTCAACAGGAATCGAAGCAACAATCACGTTCGATTTATCATGAAAATGGCGTTTCACAATATACTCAAAACGTTCACTGAGTAACTCCATTTTTCCAATTTCGTCAATTATCAACACTTTGGGTGATGAGTCCTGAAAAATTATTTAAAAAATGAAAGATGCGGAAAACGAGAAGAAACTAGTTAAAATGAACAATTTTCAAACGTAAAATAACCTCGTCACTAAATACTTTCTGTAGAGCTGAATTGATGGAATCTATATTGACTGCGTAGCGTCCTACTGATGGTCCTCTATTTTCACCTCGAGTGTTTCTAACAGAGAAGAGTCGACAAAGATTATATAAAATATTCGGACACCGGGGAAAGAAACTTTTGGTGCAACTGCAATGCTACTTACGAAATGTAAGCCAAAGGATATCTGGAATCATGGTTCAAGGTGACGATGTCAAAACCACGCCGGACACCATTCACTCGAAGCTCTTCGGTGAAAAATCCATCGCAAGAAATTCCCTTATTTCGCAGCTTTTGCACGATATTTTTTATTAGCGTTGTCTTTCCACAACCTTCGCAGAAATTAGTATGAAGACAGGCAGACATATTCAACATTAATAATCCAATAATTTGATCATTTCAGTTATGTCAAGAAAATTCAATCAAGATACTTACCGGGAGGACCGGTTATGAGGATTCGCGTATGCGACATTAATGAAGACAAATTCTTCACAAGTTATGAAGTTAATACGAATTATAGAATTCAGAAACTTCTAAAAATACCGACGATAACGATTAGAAATCAACTTTTCAAATACTCCGCGAACAAAAGCGCACATTAATTCACGAGAAATTGTAAAACCGATCACAATTACATTTAACAAGATGACTCACCTCACTCACTCTCACTCAACTCAAACAAGGGACAAGTTTTACATCGACCATGTGCTGAACATGCTTGGATCTCATGCTTGTTTCGGATCAATTTCGGATATAAAGAAAAAACAGCATGACGAAAATACACGAGAACACAAATACGATATAGATTTTACAGTATACACTGCAGGAAAAAAGGAATAAGCTTGAAAGCCAATAAATTATTTACGTTACATTTAAGAGAAAAAAAAAAAAACTCTTATTGATGACGTCATAGTGAGGCACAACAGACAAAAGCAAAAGCCAAAAAAATAATTTAACGCTTCTTTTTCATTTGAAACTTTTCGGCAGTATGATAAAAATGAAAGATAGGAGATAGAAAAGTATCAACAAAGAACGATCAACGATTTTTCGTTAAAAATTTGTCAGTGTATAATTCTAAATGTTAACTTTCAAGTATTATTATTATGCTTCAAGTAAATCATGTTTTAATGCACTATGAAAATGGTTGGTGAAAATGAAAAAGAATTATCTTAAGTGATGACTACCATGACTGAAAATTCTTCCACTTTCTTCAATGGTTTCAACTGTTGCTACTGTAAAACATGTATCATTGTAAGTTTTCAGTTCAGAGGTTTCTTTTCTCTACAGTTTAATCTATTTTATTATTTCCATTTATACTTCGTGTTTTTAGTAATATTTATCAATTTTTTTAGGCCGAAGCTAAAAAATTGGAAAACAAAAACTTATATAATGATGCAGTTCAAGTATTAAATGACGCTGCAGCATATCACTCACAAATAATCAAGGAACTTGATGATGAAAAAAAGTAAACTATTGAATTTATTTTATTTTTTTCGGTACCCATTCTATCGCAGTTCAGAATACGAAAATTTGCCAGCTTACGTATTGATTACATTTATTAAAAAATTTTTTTTATTTGATATTGAAATTAGAAACTAGTAGAAAAAAGTGCAACCTTTTTTCGCCTTTTCCAAAAACGATTGTCGATAGGCGTTCGATTTTAATAACTGGCTTACTTCGCACGAAGCTGATCAAAATTATCATCGAATTCTAACAAATTTATTAATGTTGTCGAACATTCAATTTGAACTTAGTCCATACTTGATTTGGTTCATTAACGTTTCAACTTTGGTTCAACTCTTCATTAGCCCTTCTTGAGTACCGTATACAAAACACTGTCCATCATTTAGAGCGGCCATATTCTAATCATTTTTTTTCTCTTTCAATATTTACAGAGCGTTGTTCTCTCGATTAAGTGAGAATGATCGAATTCAGTTTGAAGCGATTCAATCTTCGAGAAATCTCAATAAAAATGTAAAGTACTAAAATTATGCAGTATAATAAATCTGTAAGAAGATCTTTCACGATTGTATAAATTTTACAGAAAACTGACTCAACTTTGAGCATAAGATGTCATGCACCACTTAATATCATATGCGGAAAACAGAAGGCCCAACATGGTTTTTCTCAAAGAAATCCGAATGATGAATTTTCCTGCCCAGTTGCTGTTTTTGAAAGTAAATCAGATTCTCGACTGCAACCCATGTATCCAAAAAATCTGGTAGGTATTCGTAATAAATGCGGGAAAATGTTTTTCTATTCATGAATACGATAAATATACCTTTTCATTTTATTAAGGCTAATTTCTTCTGGGGTATCGTTAGTTGTTGAAAATTTTGATCAACCCTATTTTTATGAATTTGAACATCTTTCGAAGCGATTGAAATAATTTTTACTTGAAATTTGGGATTTAATTAATCGAGTATAAAAAAATATTGAATTAGTTTGAAATCAGTATTTTTATTTTGGTCTCCTGGAGTCATTTTGCCCTCTTCTGACTTGAAAATAATTCTGAAGTTTGTCTATCGATGGAAGCGACTGGTATCTCCTATAAAATATATTTATTTTGAATATTTCATTTTAGTATGGTTGAAGAATATAATTTACCGAATTCGATATCAATATGATACTAAATTTATAATTTAATAGGTATACAAGGATGGTAGGGATGTGCAGCTGGAAGAAATTCGTGCGGCTTTGTACTGGGAACGAGTGAAAAAACAAGGTAAAATTTATAAATGTTTTTGAAGTACGGTATCCATAAACACGACTCTCGTTATAACTTCCATCCATTAACAAATATTATCGAGTCCTCCGGATTGAGTTGGTGACTCTTTTCGGAGAAATTCAGGACCTTAATCACACCAGTTTATTAAATCCAAATACATTTCTTTTTATATTCCATCGCCTTTAAAAACTCAGAACTATATACACCTGTATACACGGAAGCTCTTCGGCTATTATCATGATGTGACTTTATACCTATCCAAGATCTTTTATAACTTGTAAAAATGAAACAACTGGGAAAAACATGGTGTACGTTTATTGATTCCAAAATCATAGTCCATAAGCCTGGTGAAAGCAATAATGATAGGAATTAGCAAACCCGAGGACCCCATGACGGTAGTCATGTTCGTGCAAATTTATTCGTATAGCAACTAATAAAAATATTTCAAGCTAATCTTCTCAACTTTTTCTTTTCAGGTAACCACCATGCGAACCAACCTGAGAAAAACATCCTATTTACTCGAGGAAGAACTCCATCGAATGAAAGGGAAAAATCAAGTCTCGAGAAGTTTAGTGCTCCACAGCTGGAGAAAATTAGAAAACCTCTACAAGATATGTCGAGTGAAAATGTGGCTGATTTTATGCAGCAGTCTGAAACTAATAACGAACCACATGATGTTATCAACCAAATAAAACCACTAGTAGTCTCCCGAATCACTAATAGTAGCAGATCTCCGTTGCAGAAACGTAATACCGCGAGCACTAGAAGACTTGATATTGTAAGTAAAGAAATTAATGATCCTCTTCCAATTAAAATGAATGAGAACCTGTTAACCTCTCGACTACCATTAAGAACTACGACTCCAAATTACACCATTAACCAAACTAAACCGACAGAAAAATCATTGCATATCGGTCTTCCCCAAAAAATTAAAAGCTGTCAAAATGTTGTGACAAATAAGAAGCAAAGAAATGAAAATCACGAGAATTCTGTCACCACGAATCAGAATATAGTTCAGTCATCGCGTGCTAATTTTCCTGCAGCTGATAAAAAAGTATTTATCGAAGAACAAAAATCAAGAGTCAAAGAACCGGTGAAAGATGATGCTTGTGCAACATTCGAACCGAATCAACTGAGAAAAAATTCAGCTCACCCAAAATTCACTGATGCAACGTTTATTTGCCATCCTGTTCAAAAATCTAGTTCCATCTTTGAAAAAACTTACGTCATTGAGAATGAACCAAAGTCGGCAGGTTTAAAGTCTGAAAGCCTAAACAACAAAGAACAGAAAACGCCAAAGCAATGCAATAATCTCGATGATATCTCCAAATTGTTTGAAGAATCTTGTATGATCAACTCCGCAGGTACGTAAACTGCATTTGTAAGATGAGCTCAGAAGATAGCTAACATTCAGACCCTTCAAAAGGGATATCTTTTGGGGCGGAAAACATTAATTATACCGTTTCAATTCTTTTTTGTTTTTCGTTTCAGGCACAAAACAATGTACCAGCAAAGTATTGCCTAGCAATAATGAAGATAAAGAAAACGTTTTACCCATCCGTATGATATCATCTCCGTGGGACGAAGACGACGAGGTAGAGGAGGCATTGCTTTATTCTTTTAAGCTAACCACCTAAAATTCAACAAAATCGAATTGAGAAATTTATTAGTTACTGACATTGAATTTTAAAATCAAATTATAAAAACGTTAACTAAGCACTAGTGAACGAGCCTAGTTTAAAATTAAAAAACAAAAAATGGTAAAAAGTGCTGTCAGAATCGTAACTGAGAATTGTTTTGAAATTTAGCCTCTCTGAAGAATATAAATTACCAGAAGTTAAATTTTTATTCCCACAATATTTCTATTTGATTATTGATTACTTTTTTTTTATTTATTTTTTTTTGAGAATGAAGTGCCATATTTATATAATAGACCCTTTTATTTATTTTCCAAATCTTTATAAAATGATCTGCCAAATGAGACGTATTTACATTTATTTTCAATACACATCGAAGAATTTGTCATATGATTTAGGATACTACTGGAGAAACTAAGGCTTTTGCAGTCATTTTACCTTCGTCAACACCAAACAGGAGAAGAAGTCAGTTCTATAGCAACGGGTTTGTAATCTCGAATTGATTTGACTTTTCGACCATTTTTTTTCCAATTTTACTGACCCAAGCGTTCGATTTTCAGGCACTTTGCAGAGCCAAAACGTAGCATCGGTCCACGAGCAAGTATAGCCAACACAAGCACATTAAATTTGAGCATGATACCAGAAACATCGAGAGAAAGGTCCAGCAGTTCATCTGGAGCCGGCAGTGTTACAAGTGTGGCGAATTCCAAAAACGTAATTCAGGACAAACCAACTTTAAGTGCTATTACTGAAACTGAAGAAAAATCGAGATCCGTATACTCGAATTGCGACGTTTCTGATCCATTCGATTTCGAACTACACGACAATTTACTTGAAAGATTACAGTTTCCTCGTGAATACCATCAAAATGGGTACCATCTTTCAGAAACGGATATGTCGACAATAAAATTAACCAATAGTTATAAATTAGGTAATTGTCAGGTCCTCTCTAGCGCACTCGATTATAATATATTTGTTGGCAAATTATACTTTTCCATCAGTTTGATTTGTACTCGTATTTCTTGTGAACTGAATAACTCGATGAAATATTTTCAGGCTTGAAAAAGTATACCATAGCTGCAGAAATTGGCAAAGGAAGTTATGCTAGAGTGTTGAAGGCGTTTCCAACTAGTCAACCGAACGAGCAAGTGGCTTTGAAAATACAAAAACCGGCTTGTGTATGGGAATACTATATCAGCAAAGAAATTCTCAACAGATTAAAGTCTGAAGATAAAGTGAGTGTCTATTAACTTGAATTTGTATTCGTAACTCACAGTCTCGCAGACACTATTATTTATTGTTGGATTAAATTAATCATTATGGGATTCTTTGTTATTTCAGTTGCGGTATTTCCTTCATTATTCAGACATTTTTGTATTCCGAAACTGTAGCATTCTCTTGTCAGAATGGGGACCATATGGTTCACTATTGAGTTTTAGAAATTCATTGAAAACGCAGAATTGTGGTTCTGTAAGTGTTATTAGCTCTTTTAAAAGCACAAAATATTTCATTATTGGTTTTAAGAACGAGCAGAGTACAATTTTATTCGTTTTTTCAACAGAAAAATTTTTTGACGCTAGGAATAAGGTTAGGGTTAAACTGATCGGAGTTTTTGAATTCTCTGGCAATAATATCTCAAACTACGGTTAATTTTTCTTCAAATATTGTTGGAAAAACATATTGGAACTGTGGTCGTTCTTAAAACCATCCCTCAATCTTCATATTAATTACATTATTGTTCGTCATTAGCAAGAGAAGTATCCAATGGCTGTTGGCGTGTATCTCAGTATTCAAATAATTTCCGCTGTTAATTACTTACACTCTTGTCGAATAATACATGGTGATATAAAACCAGACAACTTCATCATTAGCTGCGTGTAAGTACACTATCTACCAACGAACTAATTATTATTTTTTTTCAAATTCATTGTAAAAAAAAAAAAAAATGCAACTTTTCTCAACTTAGTTTTATCAGGTTCAGTTTTTTTTTCTAAAAATTAGTTCTACGGATTGAGAATAATCTCGAATAATAAGAAATTTTTCCTTTCATTTTTCAATAGCTCGAGTGATGGGAGGCCGAGTATCAAGCTAATTGACTTCGGAAGATCCATCGATATGACGGTATTTCCCGAAAATACCGTATTTCATAAAGTGGTTAAAACCGAGGATTTTACGTGTAATGAAATGCGAGATGGTAAAGCGTGGACATATCAGGTATGCAAGATATTACAATAAATTAAGACTAGTGAAATTCATCGCGAGTTTTGTTTAAAAGAAAAATACGGGTCATCGATTATTTTTACATTTCAGACGGATTTATTTGGAATGGCCGGTACCTTTTACGTATTGCTTATTGGCGATTATATGAAAACAATCAAGAAAGGTAATGGTCTTTGGGTATTGAAGAAGCCGCTAGCAAGGTAAAATATTTTTTTCATCGAACATAAATTTCCTCTTCAGCCTTTTATAACTACAAAATTTTGGAACAAGAAAAACCATGAAAGTTTGTCGAGCTTCGTTATTTCCAAGTTGAAACTAACTGGGGAAACAAACTTTTTCATCATTTTTCTCGGAGCCGTATCGATGTAACGTCATTTGTCGTAAATAAAATCTATTAGTTAGCGACAGATTCTAATTCCAAGCTAAGAGGCTAAGTTACTTCGTCGCTTTGTTCATCATCGGCATTAGTTCATCATTTAAAATATCCGATTAGAAAAACACCACAAAAAACTTGAATTAGAAGTCTAAGAATCCAACTTTTTTTTTCTCCTGCGCACTCCAGTTTGTTATACAAACTCATCTCTCCTCCCAGATTGATTGCGAGTTGAATAAAAGCATTTAAAAATACATTTTTACTGTAGAAGAAACGCATAGAAAAGCTCTAAAAATTCTCAGGATTTTGTTAAGAAAAAAAGGTTGAAAGGGTTCGAAGTCACCTCCACCTCTTACTGGCAAAATAGGGTAACTTATCAACTTCTCAGCGTAGAAGAAAAACATTTTGAAAAGAGGCAGGGAGTAGGAAACACGATAGATTGTTTATTGTTTAGGGAAATCCTAGTTTCAACATCTTATCCTCCAACATTTTATTATATCAGAAACGGTTGGCATAATTTTTTGATGAAGAGATCTTTGAAAAGCAACAAAATTTTCAATCTGTCCTACTAGGTTATTCTTGAAATCTATCCGATTAAATTTCATCATTCCCTTGGAATTTTGAAAAAATTATACTTAATCAATAAAAAAAATTTTTTTTAATGCTGCTCTATTGATAAAATTATATTATTTGGTTCGTAGTTTTCATCGTCAACGTTCTTGCTTTCACATTGTTTGGTTCTTGAATTAATTTTACTTTTTGCCAACAATTTTTTTTTTTTTACAACTAAAACAGTACCGTTATTTTACAGATATATGTGCAGAGACCAATGGGATCCAATTTTTATGGCATTACTCAACGTTCCTTCTTGCAACGAATTACCAGATCTTTCAGAGTTGAAAACACAATTGGAAACTTTTTACGATTCGTTTAGTTCGTTTGAAAAAAAGCAACAGTTCAATAAAATTTTGCCAATTTTTAAAAAATAATTTTTTTAGTGATATGGTTAACATAAGTATCGCTATCCGCGGAAAATTATTGGAATAATATTAAAAATAATTGAAATACTTGATTAAAGAAATGTTATATGTATTGATTGAAAGTTGGAATGATTTTATTAGTTAAATTTATTTAGGGCTTTTTAATTCTTTGAAATTAGTACGCTATTACTTTTTCTTATGCGCTGTGATCGTCATTTAGAATAAATTTCATTTTAAAAATATTCACAATTCATTCTAGTACAGTCTAACGTTTCTGTTGCCGTGTTTTAACATCATGATATTCGAATAGCCAGGTCTGATAGTCGAAAACAATTTAGAAAAGATATCACCATGTATTACGCTACATCATCGATCAATGCAATGGTATGTTTTTTTCACCGCCAAAAAATTCTATCACGTATCAACAGTTTTTAGTTCAGAATTTCTGAATAAATATTCATAACGAAATGTTAGCACAGGAGGAAATTTGATTTTATGCATTTTTACCTATTTTCATTCATCATTATTTAATCGAAAATTTGTGTCTCGAACAGAGCTCAAACTCGCTTTACCTGGTTTGTAAGACAGTTTTTTTGCCACAAGGCAACCTTAGTAGATACATTAAAGATTGCAAAATTTTTTCTGTATCAGTTCTAGAATTCCGAGTTCATTCTTCAAAACTACTATTTGTCAGATACATACATAGGTACCTACTTAAGAAATTTCTATACTCGATAATTTAACGGAGCAATATAATTTTTCATCAACAGTGAGAACTATATCGCTGTAATAACTTATAATTTATTTATTTCTGCAAACTATACTTCGACGTAGAAATATAATCATTACATTCTTAGTAAAAGTTTGAACTTCGATATGACATAATACTCTTATTCTGAGGAGTTCGAAGATTAGACTAGCTTTACCTGATGTCGCAATTCGGTCGTCGAATATATTCACGAATCAACATCCTCCGGAAGCAGAAATCCGATTTACTCGTTCTTCAACCACTTTTTCAGTCAGAGTTTCATTCTTCGATACGATTTCAAAAACTGCATCCCCTCGACAGCGCTCCACATCAAAAATGGCACTCCAAAAGTTACTTTCATTTTTCTCATTCGTTAGCAACGAGGTCGGCTTCTCGCATTTGAAATGACGACGAAAATTTTTTCTCGAAACCAGTCTACTCGGTTCATGCAACGCCAGACAAACGTCGCACTCGAATTTTTCGATTAGCGAACCATATTCATTCCACGGGCGATTTGTCAGAACGCTTTTCAACAAAATATTGTCAACTTTTGCTATACTTTTATGCAACAAATACTGATCGTATAAATCATCCCGGTAGTTCAATTCTTCGATGAAATCAGCCAGATCTCGAGGCGAGGCGAAATCTTCGATAAATATAACCGATTTGTCATTTGGCAGCCAATCCTAAAATAAAATGACCAACTTTCAGATCTGCATTACGAACGTTGAGCGATAATGAGAGGATATACCGAAGCCACCCGCTATGCGCCGAAGAATTTTCATTTTCAAACCAGTTTTCAAAAAGTCTTTGAAAAAGCCTTCCAAGTTTCAAATTTAAAAAAACACGTACGGGGTTCGAGGGTAACATAGCCAAATTTGACAAATCGATTCAGAATGGAGCTCGTAAAATGAAAAATTGTCGGTAGGTACAGTATTACGTAAACTAGACGGCGCGACGGATTATTTTCCGAATACCTACCTTTAAAAATCACGAATTTTACTCGAGTACGGATTATTTTTTTTACAAGAAAAACTTGCGGTAAGTGAAAAACACAAGAAACGAATTGTTCTGTAACGCAATTTTTCTCAACTCGGAGAAAAATCAATCGATTTTATCGAGTTTTTATGGGTATCTGTAAAAGGCAATAACAGTTTCAAAAAATAAAACGAATAGGTAGACAACTACCTACGTAGATACTATACGAGAATCGAGTTTTACGTTTTTTGATCAACGTAGGTATCTATATTTGACGAATGATGACACTTTAGAGGGCCATTACAAACGAGAGAATGGATGTTTTCTAAAATTATATAAATTATAGGTAATTAGGTTAAGTACGTTAAATAATTCTCACTCGAATTGTGGGTGATCCGAAGTAAATTGGGACTGAGCCGACGATGAGAGATCGCCACAATTTTTCCGTAATATAATCGTCGCATACCGCATTTTCTACAGCAATGGTGAACTTGTACCTCGACAAAAAAGCCAAGAATTCAGGCGAATTCAATGACTCTAGCGTGCGAAGACTGAAATTTTATTTGTAAGCACAAATATAAAATGGGCAATATGCGGAGATCAAGTGGCGAAAGGAGATGTAAGATTTACTTCGTTGGTAACTCAGCGTTGTTGAGACACTTTCCAAAGGAGTCGATTTTCAAATACTGGCTGAGATTAACGACGTATTCGTCTCGGTTTATTAGCGTATCGCAGCTAGACTGAATGTAAACAATAGGTGCTATAGACTCGAGCAATTCATTCTTCAATTTTGTAGGAACCAAGTACTTGATATCTGAAACGAAATTATATTAATTATCTATCTCTACAACTTGCAATCGAACGATGATTTTGAATAAATTCGTATCTCTTCAATTCGAAAATAATTTTCCCTTAAATAAATTTTCGAAAACGTTCAAATATTAGGTTCGAGTATTTTAAAAATAAATTTTCAACGATAATAATGTACACCTGTGATCGCATCCAAGCTGCTCAAATGCATCGTAGTCGATGGCAAATCACTTTCACGATCGAAAGTGGAAGTGAAATTAAACAGCCGCGTGAACTTTTCACTCGATAAAAACGGGGCATTTTTCAAGGATTCTTCGTGGAACAAGGCCCATATTTCTTGTTTTCGGGGAACAGGTAAATCGGTAAGATTTATGTCACTGCCGTAAAATAAAAATGCCTGAAATAAATAAAAAAAACTAACAGTGAAATAAACGAATCAAAACTATCGATAATTATAGGTAATTCAGTTTTCGAAAAGACGATTTAAATCTGCGATTCGATTCGTAATTTTTGGGACCTATTCCGGCTGGCAATTCAAAAATTGAGAGATTCAATTCTCCAAAATATATTAAGTATATATTTTAAATATATTTTTTTTAGTAATAAATTTTTCATACTCGGGTAAATAAATAATTTTCTAAAGGGCGAATAAAATAAGCGATAAGTTCGAAAATCGAAACGAGTCAACAAAATTAACCTTCGTCTCGGGAACAAGTCGGAAGCTTCGACTTTCGGTGAAGAAACAATGCTTATGGTCACACTTTCGTATTTCATCACGTCTATGAGAAAATGCAGTCCACCATAATACCACGGGAACACCTGCACATGAAAGTTGAACTAGTTAAAAAAAATAATAATAAATCAAAGAAGTAAGAAGAAAAATAAGAAGCGAGAATTGAATTAAAATAAGCATTTGAGCCAAAAAAACGATAAAATGTTAGTCATTCGCTCGAATGTAAAAATCTCGAATTCAATTTTTTATGAATTTTTACCAGTAACATGAATTTCTCCATCAAATTCGTCTAAACGGTCACATTCAAAAAATTCAATACACACCTAAAATTTTAAAATACCTAATTACATACTTATTTGAAATTAATTTTTAGCTTTATTTTTTGTCAATTTTAAAAGAGTACGGAGCACTTTATCAGCACCAAGATGAACAAAAGGGCCTTTATGGAATGAGTAAAAAGTAAATTGCAGACGTTGAAGAATTCTTTGCAAAAAATCCAAGTTCGACTTCAGCACACTGTAAATTAGCTCGCTATATTTGAATTCGGTTCAATGAATAATAATTCTTCGAGCCCTCATTTACGAAATTTTAAAACTCTGCTGTATTCCAGTCAAATAAAATGAGTAAAAAATCCCTCACACACCACAGCACAGTATGTTGGTTGTTTGATTGCATACGATCACAGCCGCTTTTCTCATCAATTGCTTTGAAAATAATGGTCCACTGGTACTGATTTCCGCTATAATTTCTTTCAAAATTGAACATTTTTCAGACGAATAGGTAGTTGGAAGAAGAAAAGTAGGCGATATTTATCGATTTTTTTTTCTCAACAGATATGCAAATCAGGTTTACAGTATCATATAATTATATCAGTACCAAACCCCTAATTCCCAATATTATACCCACGGGTATACGTAGAAATAACATTTTGGAATCCTTATTCGTCAGTTTTAGGAAGTTTAAAAAATATTTAAATTGAAAGAAAATTGTTCTGTATTTTCGACTAAAACGGGGTTACGAATAAAAGGAATAGGAATAGAACCAACATATTCTAGGTAGTAAAAAAAAAATAAATAAAGCAAGAAGTTCATCTCACATTGTTCACAAGCAAAAAAGCAGTTGAAAAGTGGGTATTTTCGAAATAAACGTCCAGTCATTTTTCTTTAACTAAATTACACTTGTTCAATATTCAGATTATAAACTTCAAAACGTCTTATGTTGAGAACAAATGCACCTTTTTGGGCAACTGTTTTTTTCCTATTTAAATAAAAATTAATTTTTGAATATCTATATGATGCCATAAAAATCTGAAAGTATCATACGCCACGTTTAAATATCATTATCATATGTTATTGATTATTGATTTACACCTAATCAAAAAAATGAGTACCTATGGGTACTTTTCAATGTCCACACTCGAAGACTCGAAGAAATCGCACAAAAAATTTGTCAGAGGGCAGTCTGCCAAAAAGAAAAATAAGTTTTCGTTAAAAATCTTACGACGATATATTCAACCTCCTCGCTTATTAATCGTAAAAATTAATTTCTAAAAAACCTTCCGCATCAAAGCAATTTACGCAATTTTACAAGCGAATTTTAATTCCATATAACATGTGTAAAAAATGTCACATTTCCATGTTTTTAGACAACCCTTCGTTTAAAAATTTTGGATTTTTTTCAAAACAAATCAAATAAAACGTACGATGGCCATCAAAAATACAAGCATGCATCATAAAAAAAAAAAAAAAAGCATTTTCCTTACCACACAATGTCGATTCAACCAAATCGCAAAACTTGAAATTATTTTAGCTTCTGTTTCTTACCTCTATGAAGAAACCGACTAAAATAGACAGCAGGGCGGAAGCGAGCAGTGGTTTATTAAATTCCTTAAAATATAAATAATATCCTATGAGAAAGGACAAGGTCACGCCGACAACAAAAATCATATTTTTTCAATCTGCAGTGCCATCGTTCACTTCATTGTCGACGTTAATCTGAAACCATAAGAAAGAAAGAAAGATTAAAAAAATATTTAAAAAAAAAAAAAGTAGAGAATGTAGGTAGCTACTCGCAATATACTCGTAATACGACACGATGTAAAAAATAATACGAGGCGATCGAACAAGTCGAACACAACTCGCGTGTGATCTACCCTGGGACCATCCCCTTCCTACTTCGATAATTTTATTCCCATAATAACTTGAACTTGCATTTTTTTAGTTTTCGAGTTAAACTTTGTTCAAGTTTCAGTACCACCCACTTGAGTTGCGATTACATGCTCGGCCCATAGTATGTATAGTGCCACTATATGATTTGAATTAGACTGGTGTCAGTACGAGTGATGAGCCATGAGAGTACATATCTAGTAGATACATATAGCTAGTGTATGATATAAATACTGGCGCCACAGGGTATAGCAATCAGGTAGACAGTATGTAACGTATGCATAGTAGGGTAGGTCGTAAGATAACTTCCAAACTTCTCTCGCCAATTCGCTTCCGACATTTCGAACTTGACCTCCTACTACTCGTACTTTCCATTCTAATAATCTGATTTTGATGGTCAGCACTGGGCATTAAAAAAATCGCGCATCTTTCTTCGCCGAAGCTATTATAGAGTTGCGCTGTGAATTTTCATTTCACAACTAATGTACATCTTCATGCCCCACAAACTGCTGAAAGAACTCCCAAACCAAATTTTCAAGTTTTAAAAAACGCGTTATACTTATACAAGCCTACGTATCATTTGACACGAATTAGTTGCGTCATTTCAGCCACTCATTTTGATGGAATTTGTAAATGGGAATGAGTCCAATCTTTTATTAGCTTAGTCGTTATCAAATGAAAGAGAAGATTTAGAAAATTTTCGAAAGTAAGTACCGAATGAATTAAGGAAAAAAAAAGGATACAACAACTTACCGACGACTATAAAAGCCTCGGATTCTTAAATTTATTTATTTATTTACGTATTTATTTTCATTTACTTCGAAGCCACATATGTAGCTGCATAGAGTAGGGACTACGCATTTTGCAGTTGTAATGGTTTTCATCGTATTTGAACAATTTAATGTATTAAAAAAGTAAATAATTATTATAATTTTAAAAATCAATCGTACCTCGCCCCCGCACCAACGGGAGTAACGAATTATTTAATTTGAACGTATAAATGCAACTAGTTCAACATTTTTTTCAAGTCGTAATTTTTTTTTGCACTTTACGATAGTCGTGAGAACGATATTGAAGACGAACCTCGATCTAAAATCTATTAAATTATTCTACAAGCGCTGTAACGGCCAGCTCTGAGCCCATTATGTGAAATACAGGGCTGAAAGTGACTCGAATGAAAGTTTCGCATCTGTAGATTTGAGAAAACGGTTTTACTATATAAATAAATGCTAGCAGGGCTTCACCCTCCAGGCTGTTATCTGTAACGTCAATTATTATAAATGCGTAAGACGTTCGTTTAAACGAGTTAAATAGAACAGTGCATTGTCGCATTTTCAAAGGCGAATTAAAATAAAACTACTTATTAAAAAAAAAAACTTTTTAGATGAGAATGACCGCCAGATCAGAATGTTTCCGGCGAAAATTCGCAAATAATTAATACGAGTATTTCACCGAGAAATTCGTACATTTTACCAGAGAAGAATTAAAGGATTGCCCAATCTATGTACGAGAGTACAGGGAGTATAAATATTTTTTGGCACTAAAACCTCCCCTCGGTACATTTTTCACGAAAAGATTTACGATAACGAAAATTTTTCGAGTGAAACGAAAAAAAGTCTGTGGGAGTGATTGTCGGTTATTATTCGGTAGTATTTCAAAATTTCTTTTCAAAAGTTATGTTCGACAATTTTCTTTTTTTTTTTTGTAATTCGATACGTTAGCCATCGTTACTCGCAGCTCAATTTTAATATAAATTTTTCGATTTCATTTTCAATTTGAATTTTTTTTTCAAAAAATATAAAAAAATAAGTATTCAAGAAGGTAATAATAATAAAATATTATAGCTACTAGTACAAATTGATAGTTTGGACAACGCGTCGGTTAACGCGTTTATGTTTCCACTACCAGGGTTGATTCTAAAATCGACTGTTCCATTGAAAAGAGTAGCTGTACCTGGACCTGGACCTACACACGTTGATGGCAAACATGACGATTAATTTTTTCAAAATTGATAAAGGACGAGTACCTATAGTCTAATAAAAGGCATTCCTAGCTGATGGCTGGTGTCTTTTTTACGCCGTTTCCAACATCATTTAAATAACGATCCGTAGTACATATATTGAAATCAAATTAAAATTCAACGGCGAAGAAGTGAAACTCGAAGTTTCTTCTACATAATTATATTAAGCTAGCGTTTCACAGTATACATAACAAAATGACATTCCGATACTTCTTTCAAACCAAATAATTTCTCACCGTATGTAAAATAAAATTAAAACTTATTTCGACACGATAGTAGCCATTATTTTCATGGGAAGGTAATAATAGGTAACTTACAAATGATATTATTATAAGTTGGTTAAATTTTGTAGAATTTATTTTTCAGTAAAAGGTTTCCGATTAGATTGTTGACAATAATGACGTGATTTTTCAGTTGCCAGCGAGAAGTTATAGACCTATACCTACCTTTCCATAGAGTCATCCAACAATGAAAAGGGAAAAGAAAAACATCCGAAGCAAAATACATAACATAATATAGAAATATTATTATTATTATTATTATTATTTGGACGATTATACGCGAATTTAGTGGTAACATAACGGGGCATTATTAAAAAAAAAAAAGCGTCATCCGTCTGTGTGCTAGTGAGCGCGAGGTTGTAAAAATAGAATTTCAAATTTATGCATTTTAGCCCCCGTTCAATTCCTTAGTAACGATTTCTACCGCGCTGTTCACGGACATACGCGAATTTATTCCGTTAATTATAGTCTGATAAATTTTCGATTTTCACTTCCAAGTTGTATTTCATTTTTCGAAACCATCTGCCGCAGTTTACCTTTCGCACAAATACGAGGTAAGACTAATTTTTCTATCATTTATACGTATAAATAGGTACAAATATGTACAAATATTTACGAAACTGTAAGCGCAGGGTACAGCGTGTAAGATTTATAATAATATAGATACGTAAATAAAAAATATAATAATACGAATAAAAGTGGACTACAGAGGTGTTGCGGTCCATTTTACCGAATCGATTTGGCCGCAACCGGGGGTCTGATTAAAAAAAATCTTTACCGCCTCAAATTGACATTTCTCGACAGCGAAAAGGCCAAAAGGGTTAAGCTATACGCGAAGTATCGATTGTTTTCTTCCTTCGCAGTTCGCACCGATCCGATCATTATACGAGTACGGCGTCGATGCCTTCTGGTTCTGGTAACGAAAACAAAGATACCTACGTTAACCCGTCAAAAAAGAATTCCCTACGTGTTTAGGTACATACAATATACGAGTATACTCGTATAGGTACGCGGTTGAAATGGAAAGAACCAAAAAACCAATTCCATCGGAAAAAATTCAAAAAAAAAGTCCTTTTTCTCGGTAGGTACTATAGGTATATGTATCGCGTTCATTCGTGCCAACTGCCTTAAGAATCTTTTCTTCTTTTTTTTTTCTTCTATTTCGCCGCGAAAGGATTCATTATCTAGGTAGACGTTAATTTTCTTCCTAGCAGGATAAATAATTAGAGCCGAAAGTCGGCTCATTTGGCGCGATGGTTGGCGATTTTACCCGTTACCAAAGTTGGGCTCTTGTATTTTGTAATAATTATCGAAAAAATTGAAGAAAGAAAGAAGGAATAGGTAGAATTAGTTTTCTATTCGGTATTGTGCTGCAGTATTATTAATCGTACGTAATATACGTGTACGTATAATTATACTCGTATTTACTGTATAATTACGTATACGCGACTGTTGTAATTTTTCGGCCGATTTTCGTGGGCGAAAATGTATTTTTATCGGATGGAGTTTGTTGCATACACTATATAGCTATGTTCGCAACCGCGGCTCGATTCATTTCTGCTCGCAATGCCCGCATAGTTGTACGCGTACGCATATACTCGTAAACACAGCAGGTATAGAATTAGGAGCATAAACCATCCGAGAAAGTGAGAAAACGGCAAAACGCATCGACCGCAGCTGCCGTAAACTGTCCGATGCGTCCACATAGCCTTTAACGTACTCGCAGAGTTACACACCTATATTTTCGTACATAGGTACTCGTAATATGAAATTTTCGCGTCGCATAAGATCCTATAATGACACCCCATAAGTGCGCGCTTATCGTCGCTGTCAAAGATTTTGCGAAAGAATGCGAAGCCAAATAGCGATCAGTCATCAGAGACTGCCACTGGTACGAGTGGGTGAAAATAAAACGACGTCGACAAATTACTAACTTACGATACACGACTGCGAGTGTCTCTAGTAGGCCTATATATACTATGCACCATCGAAACACCGCAGCCTGCAACCTCTTCGACCACCCTATTCGCATTCGCCAATCAGTTTCAGCTTTCAGTTCACCGTCACCCAACAGCCTTCAGTAATCAGTTACCACGGATAGGCTCACTACGTGTAATACTGTACTCGTCGCAGTACCTCTAAAATATAGTACTGGCAATCATTTTCACATAATATTTGCGTATTATAATTAGGTATACGTATTCGGTATTCGGTATTCGGTATTCGGTATTCGGTATTCCGTCCGCGAGTACGACTACATATACTACAAACTATAAATATGTAATTAGATAACCGTATTACGGACTGGTGATTGGAGATTGGTATTCGTATAATACGTGTACGTGTACGTGTAAATGCTATATATTGTATAGCATTTCCTTGGCACCATCGTTCGCTGCGAATGAGTATCATCGTACCTACTCGTATTACTATTAATAATTTAATTTCTACCCCAGGAGCGAAGGGACGTGATGTCGTGGAAAGCGCGGCATTTCGATGGCCCTCAGCAGGCAGCTGCCTCCGCACACTACGCAGCGCAGGTTTCCAGTCGGCCCAGTCACAACGGCGGCGCAGTAGGGTAAGTCGAAAATATACTCGTAAATCGTGCCTACTTAGCAATTTCGCACTTTTAGCTGATAGTGCGAGTAACACTTTTGCGGTATACCCGGCCAGACGGCCGTAGTCCCGCACAGCCTACCTATTATAAGTATTAACCGCATAACCTATTCGAACAAAGCGAGACGAAATCAACTGCCATCTCGAAATTCTCATACAAAACAAAAGTTACCTGCGAGTCTATGTACTCGCGTATAGCCATATAGCCCATTACTCGGTCTCAGAACTGAAGTCGTTCACCGAACACCTCTCGCTGCTGGCATACCGAAACCCGTATCCGTATGCTATTCTTGAAACGGAGTTTACTTTCGCAAAAAAGAGTAAGAAACTTTGCAAAAAACTCGGATCAGAAGCTACTATAACTCGAGAACCGCAGTCGTTAAAGTTTCGCACCTCGCATTTTAGCTACTCGTAGTTTTCGGTTTTGGCGCGGTCTGGCGCGTGTAAAATGGAAATTCTTTTCCAGCTCGTTGACTGGAAAAACTGGCTGAGCCAGAGTGTTCTAGGCAGGAAAAGCAGCTACGATAAGGGCTAATACGAATAACTGGGCACAGCCGACTTTTTTTTTCCTCGAAGGGTACGGGGCTTAGCGCGATAAACTTTCAACGGAACGAAACCAACGATACAGACAGTGAAAGTGAGAGTGACAGTGACAGTGACAGTGATAGTGACAAGAAACCACGCGCCACGCCGATTCAAATACAAGTTTTCAAGTGCAACCAAACGTTCGTGTACGTGTACAAACACTCGTGTCAGAGCCACAAATTTTTGCCAGCGTATAAAATAATGTTCATTTTTTCAAGTCAGCGCTAAAAATAACGAACATAATACGAGGAGTAACTTTTCAAAACGCATCGAGTTTATTTTTACAAAAAATATGAGCTACTGACGCCTTTGCGGTTAGTTTACTATGCACTGCAGACTACATACTCGTAATTCGCCTAAACATTAATTTAGCTGGGTACTTGTAAAATATTTATTTGATTTTTGAAAATTATAATATGGTCTTTAATGATTGGCAAAACTATAATTGGCAATTTTTTGTCCGGAATATCTGGTGTCGAGGTGGTTGCAAAACACCCTTTTTGCAGGCAAAGTTTCATTCGAACCGGTGCCGTGCCGGCATTTGGTACTATTCTTTTTTAGCGAAGATAAACGCCGAACAGGGTCTGAATTTTAAAACTACACGTCTACCGCCGATTATCGACTTATCATCACAAATTAGGTCCACGAATCTACCAACAGTGCCAACAGTACCAACAGTACCAACAATAGTCTATAACTCGATACTTGACGGAATTCACGCGTGGCCGTGGAATTGTTCCACATTTATTCGCGGACGAAAAAAATGTTAGCTTTCCATTCTTCCGACTATCGTGTAATGTAAATATTGTATACTAATGTTCGAGTTCTTATAAATTGACTACCACAAAATTATGACAGTTTAAAAGTTGGAAAACGGAACATGGCCAATGTTTCTCTTACAACGAACAAATGAAGAACAGAACTTGAGGGTTGAGCAAGCTGAAGAAAAAAAGGAAACGAGAGAATGAAAAATTCCCCGATATTTGTATTCCGTCTAAAAACTAATGTTACCGCGAAATTTCTAGTCGAGAGTTTACGTCAATACTGCACAATTGAATGCGAGTAAAAAACAAACGAAGAAAAGAACAGACAAAAAAAGGACGACGCTCGATGAATTCAGAATTCAAAATACAAAATTACGACACGAGTAAAAAATTTAACTTCAGTCGAGTGGTGAGGAAGCGACGATTCAGTTAAAAACAGAACAAGCACTACAAGTACAAATTTCAACTACGACTTTTTGAGTAGCTTCTCGAGCTTATTTGTACGTGTGGCGAGTAAAAATATAGTAATGAAGAGCCAAATTCAAAAGCGCGCCAAGTGCAGAAATATAATTTCTCAAAAAAATGAGAAAAATGTGCAGCTCCCAACCTGCGAGTCTTGAGCGGTTGATTCCAATGTAGTTTCTTAAATTCACAAATGTCTCACAATTTTGCAAAAAATTTTTTCTATCTCCGTAAATTTGACGAAAAAAGTGGACTTTGAACTTAGAAAAACAAAATTGATCACTTAGCGCACGTTGGGATCCGAGTTCATGCACTTGGCTCACTTTGGAACAGAAAGGTGAACTAACTAAGCGCATGAGACGAATACTGTGGAATATATGTACCTACTGAACTCCTGATTCACTTTGCGCACTTTGGAACCGGCTAAAAAATGGTCATTCTTTAAAGACGGAATTATACTCGTAAATGCACGGACTGCGTTTTGAAAATGTTGCAAAAATATTATAATGCGACTGTCGACGAGGGATCACTTTGGCCAATAGATCGCAGAATTATCTCAAAACACGTTTCTTTTTGCACTAGGCGCATTTTGGAATCCGGCTCTTCGATTCATTCTTACACTCGAGCTCTCATTTACTGCAAAGTGAGAGATCTGGAGGATTTGGAATATAAGTACACATTTTCTTAGTGCGAAACTTTTCCAAAGGAGAAAATGAAAATGAAATAAAAACATTAAAGCTAAATTCGATAATCATCCGCTGAGAAATTCGACGAAAATGGTGAGGAAGCGAGTTAGAAAGAGATCGATCCTAAAGTTGCCCCCCCCCCTCCGCTATCCCACGCCCACAATACAAAAAACAAAAAGCTTTTCTTCTCTAAGTTACTCGTACGTCGATTATCGTACAATAATAATATCGTTATTTAACAAGATCTTGAAACTTTTTTTGGATCCTAAATATTGGGAAACAATCCAACTACGAGTAGATCATATCAAAGGCGAAAAAAGTATAGAAGAAAGAAATAGAAAATTAACGCCAATACTTAGAGACTAATTCCAAAATATCGAATTCGAAACCACAAGGTGGAAAATTAAAAACAAAATTTGATGTTCTATCGGCTCGAGTACGCCAAAAATTTTAATTTGAAATCGGTGCCAGACTTTTTACACCTTGATACGGGACGTGGGTTTTATTTTTCCCTGATTTACGATAGTTTCTCATTAAAATGCACGCAAATGGATTGAACCACTTCGGGTCGATCTAAATTAAGACCACATAAAAACGTGATCCATTTAATTCTATCGAAAAGCTTAACGAATTTTATTTAGAAAAAGTAAATAAATAAAACTGACAAAATAAATCAGAAAAAAATCAAATCGATTAAATTCGTAATAAATTTTTAGCAATCTTTAATTACGCCACTAATAAAATATGTCAACCTATCTTCCACAAAATTCTATTTGCTACTAACGACACCACCCACCCAATTACAATAATTATTTTTCTCTAGAAGAAGCAAAGTTGATCGTGGATCGATATGTCTTACTTTTGGCTCCGCTCCTCCCCAACCCTCTTAAATATATTAGCATTAGCCCAGATTAGCCCCATCAGACGTATCCCAATCTCTGCCCCCTCCATGACATATCTTTCGAAATAGATCGATATTCGGGTACATATCGGTATACGTACGTATTCTAAAAGATACAGATTTAAATTCTTATTCATCGAACGTAAAATGAAATCTTTAGACGACTGACGAATATCGATGTTCTGATAGATAGGTCTACTGATATTGGAATGTTACTCGTAGATAACGGGACCACAAGATACATAATATACGAGTACGTACGTCAGCAGCGAAATAGATAATCGAACAATACAGATGATTTTGGGTTTTTTTATTTTTGCCGATTATAAATTAATGTTAAATCAATTTTATTTTTCCATACGAGGAGGGGTCAGGTGGCAGCTTCGATGCAATTTGTAAGCGAGCAAAATTCATAACATAATAGCGCGCAATTACAGATCTTGCCTATCAATCGATATTGCCATTGCCGCTAGATTTGATCGTGTCAACAAAAAAAAAAAAAAAAGTTAGATAAAACTCTTCCCTCGTCCGAGTTCATTTCACTCAAATTTGAAATTCGAAATTTATTATTATTAAGTTAAATAAGAAGATACAACCAGTGAGCATACACCTCTGCCGTGCTCACGCTGGGGCAAGGGTGGAAAAATAATAACGAGTAAATCGCGTAGGTAGGAAACATTTATGCAGCAAGGTAAGATAGTTATAAGAAAAATAATTTTTTCTCTCCATATTTTTGTCTCAGAAATGAATATCAGACTAAGCAGTCATCGAACTCATCGAATTCAGCAGTCTTGCGGATGTTACAAGAGAGTGAAAATAGTTCGAGTAAATACATTCCATTCGAGTTGAATTTTTTACAGCTATTTAATAGAACGTCAATCATACGGCACTCTTTTCTCAGCAAATACCAATTTCCTACTAGCGCCTATACATACACATACATATTATTCAGTGCTTAACACAAAATCCAGATTCCACTTAATTTTACTTCCCGAAAACTTAAACAGTGCTACGCAAGAAGAAGACGAGTCCACTTTTTCAAATTTTACCCGAAAGTAAAAAACCATTTTCATGTCTTACAAAATCACGGTGGCACAGTGCAAAAAAGTCGTATCTCCATTTTTGTGGCATTTTAACATTTCGTATCATCGGATAGGTAATTTTACGCTCTACTTATTAAAAACCCGAATTTTTTTAACCGAATAATACGTATACGTATTAAATAAATTGACTTTTAAAAATTTTCCTATATTCCACTCTTCGGCTCTTCCAATTTTCACAGTGCAAAAAATCGTATATCTACTATTCTCTACTATTCATCTTGGGAGAATAATATAACCGAGCCACAAAATTTCGTTTGCTTGGTTAGTTTTTTTATGGCAGCAATTACAAACCTTCTTTTCGCTCTTCTACAAAATTAGGTAAATGAAAATACTCGATATACCTACATCCTTCTTGCACAGCATTTTTAGCAGATTTTCTAATATTAAGATCGATTTACATTTTACTCGACGATGTGATATGGTTGCATATTGGGATAGTGTATTAGTAGATTACACGATTGGTGCGGAAAGTAAGCGATTACTTTCCAAACTAATCGTGTATACTATTTTAATTTATTACGAACGGAAACCGCCCTATTTCCGAGTTGGAAAACCGCAAATTATCATGATAAACGAATTAATCAACGGCAAACAGAAATATAAAGGTGCGGAAAACAAAAAATCCCGCATCTGATAATTTGCGGTTTTCCAACCCAAAAATAGGGCGGTATGGTGGTATTTTCCGTACGTAATAAATTAAAATATTTTTACCGTAGGCAGGGCTCGATGTATACAATTAAGCACAAGAATGAAATCATCGACAAATTTCAACAAAACAAACAGTGGAACTATCCCTTTTTTTCCGTACCACTGTTCAAATAAAATGCGCATTTTCCCACTCGTTCATTTTCAACCTTCGTTATTACTCGTACTATTCCACATACCTCGTTCAATGTTCATCACTTACCTCTCCCCTCTCCACGCTCGCCTCAACCATAGTCTCACCCTTACCCTTTCAAGCAGTAGGTAAAATGTTTGTCAAGTTGACTGTTTTTTTTTTTGTTTTTATTTATTCACTCGTATGACTTATCTTGCCTAGCCAGTATTTTTGTTTTTTACAAAAAACGTTTCTATTCAATTTTGGGATTAAATTTCCCCATTTCATACGCGCGCACTTTGGTTTCAATTTTCGACTCCCTCTATAAGCAAAACGATAGCCGGCAAAGGCCAATGTAAATTCAGCTGTCGGCAATTAGGTACATAATGTAAATGAATTTTAGCATGAGACTCGAAACATACAATAAACAAATGCTCATCGCTGATACTTATTGCCAAAAATTTTTGATGAGTATTAGCTTAGTAGAATATTACGTTAATCTCATGTTCGCACACTTCGAAAAAAAATGTTTTCTCCATAACAAATGATTGCAAAAAAAATATAACCATTTTATATTTTGGCCAGCGAATATAGTTAGGGGACGTCGAGCATACTTTTTTTTTGGGGGGGGAGGGGGGGCGAGGAGGAGGGAGACCTAAAAAATATCTATTACTCGCATTTCGACAACATAACCCACTGAACTACAGATCATAATCTCTGAATCCGCTCAATCTACTGTAAACTCTAAAATTGTAATTTTCAGCTCAACCTTGACACAAACAACTTTTTCCCTAAACAATCTATTTTCACATGTTTTTATCAATTATCTTACACATTAAATAAATGATAGAAGTAAAAATGA
Source organism: Parthenolecanium corni (assembly GCA_038050395.1). Classification (NCBI taxonomy): domain Eukaryota; kingdom Metazoa; phylum Arthropoda; class Insecta; order Hemiptera; family Coccidae; genus Parthenolecanium; species Parthenolecanium corni. The sequence goes on along the minus strand of JBBCAQ010000034.1, from coordinate 628,967 downwards.
AATGCAATTAAAATTGGACAATAGATTTGTGCCAAATAAAATGAGCTCGTTCGTTTTTTTTTCCTTTCCTTCCCCTAAGCTAGCCCACACTTTCTCCCTCTTTTTTTTATTTCATTTAGTTTTGTAATTATACAATTTCAATGTTATACTCAAAATTTGTTCGACAATGTAGTCAGCGTGTTCTCACTTTCGCTTTTTTTTTGTTTTTGCTTTTGACGCAAGTCCACATTTCAAAGAAATTAACAACGTGCACCATCGCGTAAATTTTGCATGTTACACTGTCTTGTTCCTTATTTTAAAATTTTGTGGCTCCTGTTTTTATTAAAAAATTTTTGAAACCCTCGACCACAATTAATGCGAATTAATTCCATTTTAGTAAGAAAAGAAGTAGTGTGGCCGCCACCCCACGATTCCGAATTTGAAGACGAATACGATAACAATCCAGCATACAATAATTCCCAGTCGTCACAAGTAAGTTTTACTTTTATTACTTAATTAAAAATTAAGTACTTTGCTTCAAGAAGGGCGTATCTCTAGAAATTCTGAAAAATGTTTCTCCGATGCTTCCCCTTTCTGGTAGTGAAAACCACAATCAACATTTCTCTATCCTTCACCGTTGTCTAGATATTTTCAAAAAAAGAAGCAGAAATCCTAATATTTTTGCAACTAATTGTAAATAAATTTTCAAGAAAAAACTTGTAAAAAGCTCAGAATTTAAACTGAAGTCACGTTTGCCGGGGGAAAAAAAAATTGGACGGATTCGGATACAGAATTTAATACTCCTAATAAACAGTGAAATATTAGGATTTGCATTTATTTCCCCGCCTCTTTCCCCATAGTTACCCTCAAAAAGTAGGAATGATATCAAAAATGACATTTCGTCGGTGGCCTGCTAAATACATCCGAATGGGTTGAAAATCTTAAAAATGATGTGTTTGGGTTCGTTGAATTTCTCTGCTTAAGACAAATCCAACGAGCCCTAACACCTAATTTTCTAAAATTTCATCACGTAAGAAGTATTTAGCAGGCCTTCGACGATTTTTCCCTTACACTTTTTACAACACTGAATCGTTACAAAATCTATATTATTATTATTCTGTAAGCAGGGTTCGTACTCGCCCGTGACTTTTCTCCTACTCCCTCAGCATTTTCTCTTATTCACAAAGTTGAAGCGTGATATGTATACGGTCCTTTAAATTTCATTATAATTTGTAAATGAGCTGTTTTAAATATTATACAACAATTTCCAACTCGAAGTAAAGATAGAGGATAAAAAACAAACAATTTTTTATTACCATGCAAAAATACTTTTTCCTATATTATAGTGTTCGATAAAACGAACTTTTTGGAATTGAGAAAAACTTCGGTAGTAAAAGTTAGTGAAAGTAAAAACAACAGCATTGCGCTACATTGACAAAACATTTTAGGGAAACTGGTTAGGGACTAGAAAAAAATTTATGGGCGAGTATAAACTATAAACTATAAACCCTGCTTTTCACCACATTCTGGATAGAAGCATAATGATGCGATCTGAGAAACCATACACAAACCCGGGATTTTTGATTTTGATTTTTTGATTATATTCGATAACCCGAACAACTTTATAACACTATAACGCGTTTTTAAATTTCCCGGGTTTGTGTATGGTTTCTCAGATCGCATCACATATTAATTTATTCGCCGAATTATGTTCAAAAAACAATTAGAAATTTCAACCTGGAAAATGTCTTTATTGCAAAAAATATGACTGTTGATACGAAACTACAACCATCCAAGTAGATTTGCATCACACATTTTTCAAATTGCTAAAACTGATGAGAAATATCACATTCATCTTTCACACCACATGTTAACAGCTACTATCACCAACTATCACGATAATTGAAAATCCACCAACATCGTGATATTTTTCCTAAGCTACTCTCGCGATACCGATATACTATCATTATATAAATCAGTATATTATTATAATAAATGGGCCTTTTTTACGGATAAAAAAAGTTGAATACTACATACCAGTGGCAGCCGGCAGGATTCTTTCATCAACATCAGGAACCGAATAGAAGTTAAGGGACATTCGTCACTCGACAGAACGTAGATATTTTCACGGATAAAAATTTCATGTTTTAACTTAATGAACACTCGACACTTGAATGTAAATGCGAAATTGCGAATTGCTATTTGCCAAAAATCTTTCAAGATGTTGGAAGATCATAAAAATGTAGAGCCGAAAAAAACTTGAACTACTTAAATCAAAATTCTTATCTCTTCTCTTCGTTCATCGAGATCGACGATCGACTACAGCAACAGGCACCACCGGCACACCACGCTGACTAATGACTATATATATACCTTCAGTGACCAGTGCTGCCAATTCTAGCGGCTTACGTTGGTAAACGTGTTTAGCTTCACAATAAAATTACAGTTGACTGTGGCGGTGGCAGCACTAGTGTGGCGGAACGCCGAACGCCGAACGTGTAAACGCCCAAATCCAAATGATCGGAATTCGGAATCCGTAAAAGGAATAAGAACGGAACGGGGGAAATCGTGAATTTTTGCAGATTCAAAGGAAATCTGTTGTTCTGCTCGGGTCCAACATTTTACAGAAATCCCTTCGCCTCCGCCACCGCAAAAGTCGCGCGAGCCGCGAAGCTGCCGCGTGCGAATGTCGCATCCACAGATTATCTAATATTGGTCGCATCGCAGCAATCGCCGCTCCATAGAATCTCACTTCCTACTTTTATATTTTGCAAAAACAGAAAGCATATACTTAACGTAGTCTTGTTATGCCCATCATCCAAGTGAGTGTCAAGAACAAAAGGTCGTTTCTCGCACTTTTGGCACTTGGATGATGAGCATAGCTAGGCGACAATAAGTAATTATGCAAAATGAAATTGTTGTAAGGAAAGGAAAGCTATACGTACAAAATGAAACCCAAAAAATACCCGACTTCTACGAGTCCCTCCGCGACCTTTCGGTCAATTAAAAATAAACTTCCAAGTCGAAGATTTCGAAATCGAAGCTTGAAAACCTTTTTTCAAATCTACCGGCGACATCAACAAACTACGTGTGCACTGTGCATTCAAAAATATGGAAAAGAAACCGGTTGAATTTGAGATTCGAATTTCGAGTTCAGCCAGTTAAAATTATCAAGTTTTCCAAAAAATACACTTTTTGAAACTGACGGCTATCTTTTTTCCACATGTTTTCAGGGAACATCAAACGGCACACAACAAAAAAAATCATCCAAATCGTTTATACCGCCACCCGCCACTATTCCGCTAAGAGCATCACCACCTATCACTCAAGCAGCATCGCCAATTTTCAAATCAGAACCAATTACAATTTCGTACCGAGGCGGTTCCAGAATGCGTGGCGATCAAAAATGGCCTCCGCCCGAGTGCAAAGCTCAGATACAAGCTGAAAATGAAGCCAGAATTGCTCTCGCACGGGGGCCCCAATTTAAGCCGCCCAAAGCAAAAAAAGATTATTCGTCTTTTTTCGCCAAAAATGCCCTACCCAATAGTTACCCGGGCTACAAAGCCCCACCGGGTACTCAACATTATGATGAAGAAAATGGTTACAGTAATTACTAACGCATGTGATATATGTTTGTCAACTTTTTTTCTGTCTTGTTCTTGTTTTGTATGTTTTAATTCGTAAGCTCAATTTACTTGTTTCTCAATTTAATTTAAACAGAAAAAAAAAGATGACATTTTTCTTCTAATGATTAATTTGCCGAAAATTTCATAAAGTAACCAAAAATGAAATATTTTCATATTCTGATCGCCGAGACAAAGCTTGATCGACTGCCCAATACAAACGATTATACATTATTCGTGCTTGTGGTGTGATAAATTCTATCGATTAAAATTATTACTATTTGCATGCAAAAAATCGTAAATAAAAATTATAAAATCAGCAAAATTATCTTATAATTGAATGTACAAAAGTAGACAGTATCAAAATATAAAAGTACAAAGGAGACGATTATCCTTCCATTGAACAACACCGTTGTATGCATTACCGAGTAACTCTAATTATTATCGTTTTGTAACGATGGTATGATTTACATTAATCGTCAAAATAGTACGTAATATTACTATATTATTATTTTGAAACTTAGCCAATATTTCAAGAGATTAAAATAATTTTCGTTATATTTTTTGACGATCTTGACGACTGATGATAAATAAATTACTGCATCGAGTAAAATCCCTTCGAATTTTGGAGAAATAAAATCGACAAAAAATAACTAGCATCTTTCGGACAGAACTAAACTGAATCTAGAGAGCCAACTAATTATTACAAGAAATACCGTCGAATTAGTTAACGGATAAGATGAATGATGATTAGGCCGTTCATCAACTCCGCGATGAAAACTGATTTTCAGGAGTAATGGAGATTATTCACAACAATCATGAACTAACAATTACCTAACACATGAACAAAACACTTGTTTCTAAGTACAGCAATAAAAACTACTATCCTTTCCAAAAACATCATTTTTAACGAAAATTATGAATAAGCGAGTCCATTTCTTTCGGTCAATTAAGGCTTCTCGCTAGTCGCTATGCTAAGAAGGAAACCTCGCAGGCTGGTTTTTTGGAAATGAATGCGGTGATTAATGGAAGGAGCATTTAAAACTAAAGTTGATTACATAAATGGAATACTTGTGCCATACTGATTATTAAACATAATAAGAAATTAATTCTAAAGCCGAGTATAAATACTAAAGTACAATCAATTATTAATTTCACAACAACGCACGGATGCAAAAGAGAGAAAAAATCAGGGGAAAGGAGCGGGAAAACACAAACTTTCTTATAAATATTGCACAGTTTTGATCAGCTGGATGACGGATTTACAAAGTCTTCTAAAATAAAATTACAGGTAACCTTCACTTAATTCCCCCAATAAGACTGGTCAATCAAAATTAACCAGTTGATATAATTATCGAAAAATATGCCTCCTGAAATTGGATACCAAATTTTAATGACAATTGACCAGTTCAATTTATTCCATCCATTCACTCACTCACTCGCTCACTCACTCACTTACTCATCACTCACATACCTATTAACAACTCTTCTAGTCCACATAATTATTCTCCTTAGGTAAGGACTGGTATCGAATACCTTCGACTAACAAGGCAGCATATCAACACATTAAAAAGTACTAAAACCAAAAATTAAACTTTTAAAAAAAAGTAGAATTAAAAAACGATCTCACAAATTATGGCGTAAACAATTATTGATAAAATTACAAAATAAATAAATGCGACGTACACTTATAATCAATGAGTATTACGATGAAAAATAAATAAAATAATAATACCATACATGATGACCTATTTCTCTCAGAATGACGCGCTAGACATGGTAAACTGTTTAGCATACCATAAAATGCAATGTAAAAATTTCTTAAAACAGATATTAATAGCTAATTTTAAAACGAAAAAAAATATGACGAATGTCACGCATAGGTACTTTTGAAAACAAAAGTAAAATGGTTATCACAGCTGGGGAAAAACGGTAATAACTAAATCTTAGTTGGCAGTTAGTCGTGTTACGAAATTTTTTCGTCATTCATTTATCTTGTAAAAGGATTTTAGATGTATCCTTTACTTTTACTCAAATAAATACGAGAAACTACTACAATAATAATAAATACCACAAAAAAAAGAGAGAGAGACAGAGACGAAGACAGACAAAATAAATAGCAAAAATGACACGGAAGAAAAATTCGATGAACGAGTTTAGTTCGTTTTCGTTTAACGAGATCCACTATACAATATAGGATAGAATTTCACAACAAAAAAAGAAAAAAGAAAAAAAAATGAAAAGAAAAAAAAAGAAAAAGTCCAAATAATGGGAACTAAAAATAAATTATTAATACTTATCAGCTTTGAAGAAAAGATTCGTTGCGTTTTGTTCACATCAGTTCAGACACAAATTCTGGTTGTCCGTCTTTGTTCATACGCAGCTCCGAACGAGCTCTGAGTAATTCAGTGGTATCAGCCGGTACTTCAGGAACTTGGAACGTACATCCTTGGAATCCAAGGGCAGCTTCGATCATCTGTCAAAGCACTTCGAATTAACATTCGGAATACTTTTTTTTTAAAGAAAAATATAGAAACCACAAAATTCAACGAAAAACTACACGATTTTTGGCACGCAACAGAAGCTACTTAATGGAAGTAGATAGCATGATTATTTTTCACACAATTTCAATGGTCGAGAAAATAATGGATTATCATGATCATACGTTATTAATTCTGGTAGATACTTTATAAGCAAATCATTGAAACAGGAATTTAATATTAAATGCCAATTTAATAAAATGCTCGACTGTATCAGGCAATCGGGGAAATGTAATTTAAAATTGGTCAAATTATTTAAACATTTTATAAAACGGTTCGCTTAGTTTTTGTCAGACCGTTATAGTAAAACAGATAAAATGGAAACGAGTTAATAGATAGATCAATAGAATAAACGAGGAAAAAGTCTGTTTGTCTACCAAAGTACATGGCTAATTCTTCGAATTAAGATTATAATTTCACCCGTAAAATACATACTTGTTGACTATGAGAACTAGTTTTATCCATGGGTAGCACTGAGCCACCAAGAGTAGCGTAATCTCCAGGTCCCATGGACAACATCGTATTGATAGAGTTGCGGCGCCCAGGTTGTTGAATAGTCGCGTAAGTATTGTCAACCTAAAAATTAAGATGCGAATAAAAATATCGCAGCAATTACATATTAAAGAAGAAGAAAAAAATGGCTGCGTACCACCGAAGTTTCGTCGCTACCACGTCGATCTAATGTCGTAGTTACAGGCAGACGATTTGCTTCTGGTTCACAGAACACTTGCATGGTTAGCTCTTGTTCCTCATAAAGTTTCAATTTTCTAAAAAAAAAATATAAATAAATACATAAAATAAAAATAATTTGAATACGATACAAGTTATCAACATGAAAATAAATAAACTCGAATGAACTCGCATTAAGAGAAAATTGAACCAAAAATTTTGAAACCGATATAGGATACGAATGATTTCGAAAATATGCTACACTCGAGTTAGAAAAAGAATAACAACTTTTCTTTTTTTCCAATGTTTTGTTATAAAAGGGTACGTCGGTAAGCAAAAACTAGCATATTGTGCTTCCAAAAATGATAACATTCAAAAAAGTGAGAAACATACAAAACCAAACTAATTTATTTTATCCGATAAGAATAAAAACAAGAGTACGTGTAATACTGACGAGTTCGTAAATAATGTAAGAATAGAAATACTAGGTCTTTAGAAATCGAAAATTTGTCGCTAGATATGTATTTAAGGGCGTGTAGCAGTATTCCAATCATAAGTAAAATACCCGTTTCTAAATTAACGAGCCAGATCATTTTTCTTCTCACTTTTATGTTCTAATGATTTTCAAAACCTCACGTAACATATCCTGATATGAAGCAAACTGGACTACGTAATGTAAGTAACAACGCAAGTAAATATCAACCTGCTCATTCTCACCTCGAGGCTGACCATTTACGCTCGAACATTGTTTATTGCAATCTAAACTTACACGTATACTCGTAAATAAATAGTGGTTTGAACTTACTGTTCGATCCACAAAGGATTTTCTGTCGTACTCAAATCGTCAATAATAGGCTTCTTGATTAACATATCGCATTTCATATCCAAAGGTTCTATTACGATCCTACAGAAAGCATAGTTGAAAAACAAAAAAAATGAAAAGGATAGAAAACCATAAAAAAAGTGCAAGAAAGGTGCCTGAAAATCGTGAACAGAGATGCATACCAGTGTCTAAAACAACAGCATAAAACTAGGATGCTCGCGCATCCCACTAATAATACTATAGTCAGTGCAACTAAAGCCGCTAAAGCGGGTTCAAACGGTTGTTCGGTATTTTCGGTAAAAGCGGGCTAAAAAAAAACAGAACAAAAAAATCACTCCCGTGTACATACAGTAGTAAGGACGTATGCACGTGACGGATAAGCGACACAAACGTGAAATAAATTAAAAATGGCGTTCAAAATCAATAATGATCGCGTATACGAACCAAAAAGTTTTCAATGGCAAAAACTGGATAATATTTTTTCAACGAATCGTATTTGTCATCCATTAGCTTCAACACGTCATTGGTTGACACGATCGTTCGAGTTTCGTTGTCGATCATGTGCATGTACATATCACACCTACAATTATGAGCAATATCAATCACCATTAAAATACGCAGAATGCGAGCAAAGTGTGGACCAGGTACATCCGAATTGCGAATTGATTTCTGATTTCACTAGCGAGTATCGATTTCGTTCATTTTTGGTTTTAATTAGACATACGCAACTTACCATTCTGGACGAGTTTGTCCGACAGAATCCATATGATGACCAACGGTATCAGCGACCACTATATTCCCAGTCACGTTAGCTAGCTGGCTGACGATTGAATGTACTTTTGATTTAACCTCTTGAGGAGGACGAGATATAACTACACGCACTAACTGATGTATCTGGTAGATCCAAACCTACCGAGTCGAAAAACGTAAAACGTAGTTGAGAAAACACGCGTAAAAGAGTAATTCTGACTAAATTGCGAGGACATATCGTACGTTCAATTTAGCGGTAACTTCACGATGCGGCGGACTCTTTTCCATGGCTCGAACGTGTAACTCGAAACGATTTTGATTATACTCGGAAACAAGACGCCTCGTCACGACCCTCCCGTGCGCGTTTATTTCAAAAGGCGTCAGTACTAAAGACCCGGAAGATTCATTCGAATCGCCTTTGAACCAGTACGAGTGAGTGATATTGTAATCCAATTCGCCGTTAAGACCTTCATCCGAATCTGTTGCAACAACGTCCGCCACAAATTCTCCAACAATCGAATCGTATTTCACGCCTAAAATGTCATCATTACCAAAATGTAATACAGATTACAGAATACGCCCTGACTTTTCTATTTCGTCGTGGTTTTTAAAATACACGACACGAGATACTCGTACATACCCGCATAGTAGACGTCTTTCGCAAAATGAGGAGGGTTATCGTTCAAATCTTTTACCAAAACAACAACACGAGCGATAGTTGGATCACCTTTAGCGATGATTTCGTTCTAAAACATTAACAATATTGTAGAAACTATCGAAGCAAAATTTTATTTCACTTATAATATTAATATCCGCTAGCTTCTACAGACTAATTACTGTCGAAAAGTGCAGGGATATCGACACTGAATGCCAATAGTGAGCTCAAAAGGTTCGTTCAACTAAGTTGAAATTATAAAATTGATGGAGAGATTAATGTTGAAGCCTTATGGTATTTTTTGTACCCTCCTACGTTTTCTACTCGTAGTAATACATATAATTCAAATCAATTGTACCCAAATATGTTTCAAGGTTAAATTTGATTATCTAAAAATTAAGAATAGAAACTATCTAATCCAACATTTAAAGGCAGATTAGGCTATTCAAACTGAAAAATTCTACAGAAAAATCTTGCTAAAAGAAAACTTTTAACGTCAGATCAGCGGGAAATTCGAAAAATAGCACACGTCACATTTATATTATTTATAGGAAAATCGAATATTTTTATTCGCTTATCATAAGTATAGTGAGCGGGCATTGATAAATCAAAGTTAATTATCTCACCCCCGCCGAGTTATAATTGGCATTATTCGACGCCTTCACATAAAATTCATAAGAGCCATTCCGTTCTCTATCCAACACGTCCAATGCGAAAATCGAACCATTACGACGATCGACAGCGAACACGCTATTTTCATTTCCTTTGATGATGAAATAATAAATTTTTGCATTTTCACCCTCGTCGAGGTCTTCAGCCACTACCCTACCTGCGTAAAATAAATAAGTTTTTACACGTAGGTATCCTGAAATTTACGACTCAGTAGACTCAGATACACTGAGTAGTGAGCAGCGTAGTCAACCGCTCAGTATCGTATCTTTTTGGAGTTGAAACTCGAACGTATATACCAGTAGTAGGTATAACAACTTGTATTTGCAAGGAGCAATATTAATTAATTACAAATTTGTAACGAACAACATTGATTAACAAGATGCGACACAATTTTCAACTCAGTTTTCTGATTACGGGACGATTTTTTGGATATCAACTACACATTTGATTCTTGTCGAGTACATTTAATATAGGAAGGCTTACGGGGATGATCAATTCAACGAATGAGTACAACGAACATTTCTTTTCATGGAAACATGGTTTTTGGATTGAAAACAGAAACTCGAAATTAATTTAACAACTCGGATATTAAACAATGGGTAGAATTAAATTACCTATATGAAAAAAAAATAAAACAATTGACTGAGGAAAACCCTAAGTTATCTAATTCAAAAATTCATTTAATTACTATTTGCGAATACCTGTTAGATGAAAATAAGCCCCTCGACGAAATTCGATAGTTCTTTCACAACTTACAGGCATATTAGAACTTACCAATCAGCTGTTTCTCACGATTATTCTCATTTACGCTGAATGCATATTCATAACTGCCATCTTGAGTTTGAAACATTGGCTTGTTGTCATCAATATCTTTCAAAATGATGGTCAAAAACTGAATGGTCTCGTACGTTGTTTGGGTTCCGTGATCTTTTGCAATTAAAATCAACTACGAAACAAAATCCATCGTAGAGTATATCATACACATGCTGGGAAAATTTGCATTTCATAAAATTAAACGAAATTTTCCTACTTGGTAAGAAGACTTTTTCTCTCTGTCCAAGTTTACACGCGTTCGCAACTCTCCGGTGTTTTCGTCGATGGTGAATTCGTCAGTAGATTGCGTATTATTATTTCCAACTTTGAAATGATAGGTTACACGTCCATTTTCACCAGGATCCTTATCTTCGGCAAAAACTTTCACAACCAGATGATGCACAGATACGTTCTGATTGTACAGTAAATTAATTATAGAATAAAGCAAAAATCAAATTACTCGTTATTACTGGGGGGAAAAAAAGTACCTCTAAAATAAGAACCGAAGCATTGGCGGATGACGGTTCCTTGAAAAATGGTTTATTTTGATTCACATCCAACACGTTAACCTCGATTACTGCTTTGTCGGTAAATTTGCCATCGTTAACTTCGACGGTCAATTTAAATTGTTTCAGCAAACCTAATAACGAGCGTTTGGGATAAAGAATACCAGTACTGGAATCTAACTGGAAAGCTTCTGCAACGAATCATAAACACAAAAATTAAATATCCTCCGAGAAAGGGTACAAATAGAGTGAAGTAGCCATCTTCTTACCTTCGTCGTTACCATTAACGATATAATACCTCAACCTAGGTTTATCGTCTGGATCTTCAGCATGCAACTGCACTATCGGCGAACCTGGAGAGTAAGGAATCGTTTCCACAATATTCGCCAAATAAAGATGATCGCTGAAAACAGGTGGATTGTCGTTCACATCCTCGATTTTAATAACAACCTGAAAACAACGATAAAGTTTTACGAACACGAGCAACTATGGGAAAAAACGAAAAACATAATTTAAAAACTTACAGGAACAATAGCGGATCTCCGTTCGTCGGCGCCGGCCAAGTCGGAAGCCTCGATTTTCAACAAAATTTCCTGAATTTTTTCACGATCTAAAGTAGCGGAATTAGCAACTTTGATAACACCAGTTTTTGCGTCTACATCAAAATCACTAATATATTCTCCTTTAAACGCGTAAGTGATTCTCCCATAATTTCCCAGATCGCCATCACTGGCTGTCACATTGATGACAAAAGTATCTTTAGGTGAGTTTTCCTTCACAGAAGCTTCGTATTTATCCTGAAAAAGAGAGCGTAAGATGAAGTAAAAAATTTCCTACGTACGAGTATTTAGCTTCAACTCGTCATTCACGCAGAAGAATAGATATAAACTTGTTGGAGAATCGTAGTAAAGGAATACAAAATAAACGACGACAGTCTTAGGAGTAAAACCAACCTTTTCAAACACAGGATTCATGTCGTTAATGTTTACGACGTTCACTGTGACATTTGCTACCGCTGACAACTGTGGTTCGCCAATATCGTAGGCAACCAAGTAGAAAGTGATGGTTTGCACATGTTCAAAATCAATTCGCGCTTTCGTTGTAACAACACCTGTATCAGCGTAGAAAATGTTCTTAAGCATCGTTCCACTTTCAGCGTAAATACGTCAATAGAGACGTAGACATTCACGAGCACTCACCAGTGGTTTCATTAACGGTAAAATACTCGGACTCGGGTTCGATGGCGTAATGATGAATGTCAGAATCCGGATCCGAAGCGGTAAATGTTTTCAAAATACTTCCCACCGGCAACTCTTCTTGAATTTGTTCCACATAATACGGCTGCTTAGGGGACCAAGGTGGCGCAAATACTGGCGGAATATCGTTTACATCGAGTATCGTTATCATTAAAGTTCCTAAAAACCATAAATTACAAATTAAAACTAGCTAATAGAATCGAAAATAACCACAGAGTATTAAAACCTTTTCCACTCTGCGGGCGTTTAGCACTGACGTCGGTAACGATTACAGACAGTGTCACAACAGCAGCCTCGTCTCTTTGTAACGGAGATTTAACGTACACCTCACCCGAATCTTTAATCCCAAAGAATTCCTGTAGAATTAATAAGGTAATAGAGAAATGTTGAAAAAATAAAATGGCTACCGTCGAACGGGGTGACTTTACATTCAAGGGGCGACTTTACCCACTTCGTTTTAGCCCAATAAATAAATTGCCTGGCAAAAATCAAAACCGAATTACGATTTGGATCGAAGCAGGTAGAAGGAGGAAAATAAAAAAAAGATCGCCGCCCCTACCTCACTTCACCCAGTAAGAGAACAAGAAAATGAAGCGGCGATATGGTTTTTTCCTTTTTCTTATTCGTCTTTTTTTTTTCACCACAGACACTCAAAATATTCAGTTCGGATTCACACGGTTGAAGTTTGTACTTGACTAGTTTCTTTTCAATCGTATGTCTCAGTACAAACATCCTCAAATTTTGCCTCCCCACCCATCAATAACCCGTCAATAACAAATGGATGGGTAAAGTCGCCCCATTGAGGGGTGACTTTACACAAATTTTTTGAAAAATCATAAAAAATAGAAGGAAGGCTGCAAACTTAAACTTTTTTTTACAATTGTGTTGAGAAATGTTAGACCTAAATTTTAAAATCAAATTCACTTCAATAGCTTAAAAATTGGATGAGTTATTAAAGGACAAAGTTGAAAAACATAAAAAAAGTGTGTAAAGTCGCCCCATACGACGGTACTTGGAAAAGCGTTAGAATTAAAAAAAGTAATCAAAACCTTATATAATATTGCCGAATCAGTTACTTCTTTCCCATATTTGTCAACAGCAGTTATAGGTTCAACAAAAACGTATTTCAGTGCACTCGAATCGTCAGTATCAGGATCAAAGGCAATCATTCGGTAGAATACATCACCAATCTTGGCATTTTTTTGAACCTTGAAATGAAAATTGTCTCGATGAAATCAACAATTTCAAAATAATTAAATAAATAAATAAATTAACTAATTAATTTATAAAAAAAAATAATAATAATAATAAAAGAATGATAATCGCGTACATCAGCTCGTTGCAGTGCCGGGTCGAAGAATGGATCTTTATCATTTGTATTGACAATATGAACGTATATTGTAGTAGTACCGGTCAGTATTGGTGTGCCTGAAAATTTGAATACCGTACATGAAAGAGTGACACAACAATCTACGGTTACTTACAAATAAACTTGAACGATCGGCTAATAACAATTATTAAAGAGTAATGGATCCTCTCACAATCAAATGTGAACATGAATTAAACTGTGTCAATATTTATTTTAAAATTTCAGTTCATAAGCAATGACGGGTGGTTAAAAATTCATAACATTGGGGCGGGCACGAAAATTATGGGAGGAAAAGGTGAGAAAATAATGAAAAATGAATTGAAAAGGAATCAATGTGATACAATGCAAGTAAGAAAAACCAACTAATATTTGGTAAAAGAAAATTTGAAACAGACTGGAGGGACGAGAACACTACGTTCCTTAGAGAATAGACATTTTAACGAAGGCGACGCGGGTGAAAAAAAAGGCAGAAAGAGAGTGAGAAAAAACTGAAAAGAAACGCAACATTGTCACTAAATTATGCCCGGATTTCCCATATAAACTCGACTACTAATTCGGTTTACCTCCATCTGTCGCTGTCACCGTAATATTGTACAGATTTTTCCTATCGAAATCCAGCTTCGATGCAGTGCGGACCAGTCCAGTCTTATTATCGATAGTAAAGTCTTCGAATGCTCCTCTCTCAATATGATATAAAATTTCTGCATTTAAACCGGTATCCTCATCGGTTGCGTTGACTGTTATAACACTTGTTCCTGTGAAGTTCAATTCAAAAATCAACATTATCAGGGAACTCGGTCTGTGATTTATTTAGACTTCAAATCTTGCAAAGATGCAAGTATGAAAAGAAGAAGAAAGGAAAATAATAATCATGAGACGTTTTAATATAAAAATCATAATACGAGTAAATTAAGGATTTCGCTGTGCTTCAGCGAGTAACTGAGTAGCTGACGAAGAAAAAAAATGTAGCAGTCGACTCGCCGTTCATTGTCACACATTATGATAACTGACGAGAAGAAAAGGGAGAAAAAAAATGAAGAAAAATAAACAGGGGTAGAAAATGAATAGACGACGCGACGGCGTAGCAGGTGGCGCTGGGCTAAAAGGTGCGACTGGTGCGACCACACATTCGTCGACAACATATTGAGCTACATATTCGCATACACACGTATACTGGTTACGTTCAACTCCAGTCTACAATTTTTCCCTATTTACCGCATTCAACGCGAATCGCAAGAACTAAGTTGATTCTATTTGTAAAAAAAAAAAAGGGCGACAATAGAATTTATGAGGTTTGATCGACTTCTGATAAAATTCAAAAGAACAACACAACTCGCAACTGAGTTCTAGAGAACTTTCATCATTTACACTTTATCAAAAAGAACGCACAAATATTGTAATTCGAGATGAGCGGAATTACAAATGAAAGCTAAATAAAGAAACAAATAAAAACTCAGAACCTATATAGAACCTAGAACTTACTCCTCGAGTGAGTTCTAAAAGTGCAGAACCCAAGTTCTCGGGTCTGAGTTCTAGTGGCAAAAAGATTAGCTAACTAAAAAAACTATTTCCGCACTTTTTCAAATATAACAGCCATTCGAGAACTTTTTTGAAAAACTGCTAAGAGGGCGGAACTTAATAACAAACAGAACAAACCTAATGATTCGCAGACTACTGGGACCCATCCACACAAATGTGTACTCGCCGGTCAGCCAGCACTCGGCGCGTCGACGGATGTGTGGTCGCACCCTAACGCAGTGTTTAGCGTAAAAGAAGTAGTGACGTAGCGTATACGTGAATCAAATAAAAGCGTGTCATTATTTAAAAAAACGCAAAACACAAAGAAACTATTTTAGTTTATAAAATTTTTCCTGAAAATCAATTTCGAAAAACCTATCAATTATTTTTCCTGGCTCATAATATAGCATAGTAATAATGATAAAGACAGTCAGCCTTAAAATAATTTCTAATTCTAATATAATAATTTATAAACTCATTTTACCTATTCCTGTATCTTCCAAGATGTCGACAGAATAATTTTCTTGCATAAATTCTGGCACATTATTGTTTACATCCAATACTCGAACATTTACGATACTTTTCGCATAATATATTCCATCGTCAGCCTGAAAGGAGATGAATAAAAATGAAAATTATTTCATCAAAAAAACCAATGAGTCGACAATATCAACTCAATTTAAAAGAATTGATTAGGTGAAATAATGGAAAATAAAACAATGATGTAATGCGTAGTAAAAAATAACTACAATAAAACAATAATAATAAGAGTACTACACACAGGCAAACAAAAATTACTTCAACTGACCGTGACAATAAATGTTATCGTGTCCGTGTCATTGCTCCTCTGAATGCCATTTTCATTAGCTACAAAAATTTCACCTGTCAAGTGATCGATGCCGAATAATCCTTTAACACTATCATCAGGTATTGTGTACACGATCCCAGACGTTTTGTCCGCATCCTCAGCCTGAAACGCATCAACAATCAAATTTCTACACGACAAGAAAATATATGATCAACACTTCCGCGGGCATTTTCCAACCTTGATATAAAATGCAGGTTCGAATTTCTTCGCCCCTTCTTCTATCACAGCAGTATAGTTTTTGGACTGAAATACCGGAGCATTATCGTTACTATCCTCCAGGATAATTTTCAACTGTACGGAAGCACTTTGCCCTTGGCCTTCTTCGTCAGTAGCCTAGCAGAAATGTTGTTAGTTATTAAACTTCTCTAGTGAAAAACACCAATGTGTATAAAAAATTGGCGATTAATAATATAAAATGTACTTTGTAAGTGAGAAAATATACAGGTTTTGATTCGAAATCGAGACAGGGAGTTTTTCCAGGCGAAACGCAAAGGGCAACGGTGATAACGCCTGTTTTTTTATTCACATTGAACCTAAACAAATTTTCAAGTAAGTAACGAACAAAATAATACGCGAGTAAAATGTGGACGAGAATTTTCGCTTGTTTTTTACCTCTCTGCTCCATCACCTATCAACTCGTAAACAATACCTTCTTGACCATTTTTACCACTGTCTCGGTCCGTGGCTATGATGGAGCTCACAACTGTTCCTGGTAATGATGATTCATTTATAGATGCCGTATAAGTCGGATTATCAAATTTAGGGACATTATCATTTGTGTCCGTCACTTCGACAATAAGCGTTGCTGACGATGAGTGGGGGTAGTCAACATCCGTTTCTTCGGCAAAAACCTAAAGTAACAAACATAAAATTACCAGACGGAAGGCAGAACCAGTAAGAATAATACTATTTATAATAATCGAGAAATGTAAATAAAATTGTGTTTTAGTCAATTTTACAACGAGTAAACAGACAAGTAATTATGGATGGTGCTCATCCAGATGAATCTAATTTTCATCAACACTCGAATAATGATTACATTTTACAAGCATATCACTTACCAATATAATGAATTTTCGAGAATTGGGATTTTCGTAGTCCAAAGAATGGTTCATCAACCTAATGATTACAGCAGTTGTACCAACAGCGGAAACTGGTTCAACAGCGAAAGCTCCAGAAACATCATTTAATTTCAGAGAATACGCAGAATTATTTCCCTAAAAATGATAAATGCAACCATTAACAAAGAAAAAAGTAAGTAATAATAACGAACGGGTAAATAATTAATAGTACCATCTTACAACGTGAAAGCCTCCGAAAATCGAAAATACTGAATTAAACGTCGATAAAATATAACAAGTTGAGAATAAAAAAAAAAGAACAACTGAACTGCGATAAATATGACGTCGTCAACTCGCACGATGAAAACAATTGAATCCACGAATTACGAGTATATCCGCGTTTCGGATTATCAAGAGCGATTTCAAAATACTTATTGTTAGTTCAGTACTCACTACATCAGAATCCGTCACCGTCATATCCAAGTTCGGCAACGGAGAACCTTCGGGTAAATTTTCTGGAATCGAGACGTAGTATTCTAACTTATTGAATGTCGGCCGCTCATCATTCACATCTCGAATAGTAATCGAAACTTCAGCAGTAGCTGTGGCGCTGTCTTCATTTAGTGGAACTCCACTTTCGACCTCACGAGCCTTGAAAAATAGTCACCGGTAGTGTATTCAGTATTACGCAGCAAATATTCAAACCGAAATAAAAAATAGAATATTTTACCTTGACTGCGAGGGAAAGAACACCGTTGGTATCAGCTAACTTCTCACGATCCAATTTTGTAATAGTGCGCAATTCGCCACTTGTGCTATTTATTTGAAAGTAGTTAAACGGATCTAGAAATTGAGCATATTTTCAACGAAAATAAATCAGAATAACTGGAATTAATACATCATTGGCCATGTTACCAGCAACCTCAATGAAAATTCTTTACGTACTTGATATTAATTCGTAAACGATGTTTCTAGGCGATCCTCGATCTCCATCTTTGGCTTGTAGGGTTATCACGTGAGTATTAGGAGGCGCATCTTCTTGAACTATGGCTGTGAGAGAACTTTGAAAAGTGGGAGGTAAATTCTGAATGTCTAGGAGTCGAATTTCACATACGGTGCTCGAATTGAATTCCCCATCCTAGATAAATACGAATAAATACGCGAAAATTAGCTGCAAGAAACGACTACGCAAAGGTTTTTTTTCAATTCATTCCAATATATTGGATATGATCATCGCTCATTTATGATTAAAAGGGTGAAACTATTTTAAAAATGATGTATACAATTGAATTTCTGAAAAGAAGAGAGGGCATGTTTAGCATTTTGATAAATTACGAATATTAAACCAACTTTCGTCCACTTATCAAGTATCCAGAATCAATATTCGTAGCCTAATTGATTTGTCAAACATTGAAATACGTTTTTTTGCGAGAAAAAGATTGGAGAGGCGCTACTAAATTGTATCAAAATAAAAAGGAAAGATCAATTTGAAAATTTACCGAAGCCATCAACGTCAACTGATACAAACGCTTTTCATTATAGTTCAACGGTTCATTGAGAATGATTCCTCCTTCGAAATAACTCGCATTACTGCTTCCAGTTTGAATTTTGAACTTTTGACAAACATCCGCGTCCTGCGTATTTTCAAGATTGAATCAAAATGAATTAACGTGAATACAGGCATTCAATAGAAAAATTTATATGTACTTACTTCAGATGATCCGCAAACAACATCCAGAGGATTACCAATGAAGTCTACATCTTCGACTTTAATGCCGTTGAAAATTGCAGTGCCAACAGGTGTATCTTCATCAACGGTAACTTCATACGGTGTCTGAATTTCAAATAAAGAATTCACTTATTCTCTTTTACTTATTCGAAACAAAGAACCGACAAAATTATATAAGTCAATTACTAAACAGAAAAAACGAACCTGTTTAAATTTTGGAGCATTATCATTTACATCATCTAAAATTATTGAAATGGGAACTCTAACAACGTTATTCGGATTACTGCCTTCAACTTCGTCTTCTAATGTTACAACAAGTCTCAACGATTCGTTTACCTAGGCAAGCAGTAATAAAGGCGAGTTTTTAGGTCATCTGATTTTGAAACAATGAAAAAAAAAAACAAACGAATAACGCCCGTGAATTTAAACGAAATCCGAAAAGTGAAAGGTTTTGGTACATTACGCGCGCTCAAGTACTGAAATAGAATACAAACACAAACAAGCACTTTTCTAAATTTCGAAATTCAAACATAGAAAAACCGACTGTAGACGGTTTTTCAACAGACTATTGATACATATTAATGATGATTTACTTTGAAACAAACATTTTTAATACACCACTATTAGCTGTTTGTTGAGGAAAAACTAAAAACGGCTGAATATATCAAAAAATGAACTTTCGTTTTTTTATTTTTATTTTTTTCATTGATTTCATGGGCAATTCACGAAGATTGGCATAATTGAAAAAATTCAAACACAAAAATCTGGATGCAATTGAGAATATCATCAATCATGTGAAACTACATCTAAATGCACGGAATCAATTTTTTTACAATGGCCCTCCAGAGATATTTGTGTTTTGATGCCTCGGTCCTTTTTTCCTCAATCCATCTCATCGATGGGGTGAACGGAGATCACACAATTTTACAAAACACTTTCGATGGGGAACAAAATAACAGTAAGGTAAATCACCTTCTCGTTCTCGTACCCAATCGAAACATTTCGTCAACATTTACTTAAGCGAGGAGAAGGAATAAAATAAAAAAGTAAGATTTCATTCAAGTGTTAATTTGTAATCGACTAACCTCGCGATCTAAAGCTTTAACAAGTCTGACATCGCCGGTATCTCGATCGACCGATAGCAAGTCTGTTCCCTCGATTCCATAATGTACAAGCGATCCTTCTTTGTCAGCCCCTTTCAACGTTCCAATTACGCTACCGACAGGGGTATTTTCCAGCAACACGAGGTTATTCAGGTCATTAGAAAATTCAGGAGGTTCGTTACATGAGATTACTATAAAATGAAAAACATACATTAGGAATTTAGCACCTCTTAAAGACAAAGTATACAAGTCATAATTGTACTGTTTAGACGTACCAGTAAAGAAGAAACTCAAGATAAAGATATTCTGATTCATCGTTACAGCGAGAAAAAATCAAGTCACTTTAGATGTTCGTTATATTGGTCATGATTGTCTACAATAACAAAAAAATTGGCATAAGAGTAACGAGATTTACGAGGAGTCCGAATAATATCGCGTTGAATAATTACAAAGTAAAACGTAAGATCTTACCTCGGTTGAGCTACTATGATCAACATGTCCAACAAAAATCATCAAACTTGAAACTACTTCTTTTTTGAAGACAAAAAACTGAAATAATTTGTCAAATTCGAATACGAAGAAGTTCTATGGTTAGTGTTATCAGGTCAACGGATGGTTAGATTTGATTGCTAATTTGAAAAATCAATTCGAATGCAGAAGTAAAGAGAACGAATAATTTATTTGAAAAATCAATTCGAATGCAGAAGTAAAGAGAACGAATAATTTATTAATACAATCGCATAATCGTCACGTCCGAAACGAAAATCCGAATGGCGAATCCGATCCACATTGCATTAATCGACAAAAGTAAATTTTGATTTTCAATTCAAGTCCACTCTCATACGTCACGTCCTACACAAACACCTGACGAACACAAACACAAACGAGTCAAATTCACCAATCACCGTTCTCCATTCATCAAACCAACAAGATGCCGACTGTTCACCGTTGTCCCCAGCTGTTCGACGGTGGATGGAGGAGGAAAGGAATAAGCTGGGAATAAGAATGGAAAAATTACGAGTAAAAAGATGGATGGTGGACATCGGTACGGAGAGTCATTGCGGGGAATATCCGCACCTACGCAAATTTTCCAAGTTCTGCTCAAACGGCTGACCCTACAGCTTTCTAAACAAAATTTTCTCAAAAACGTTTTTGCTTCACATAGCAACTTCAAAGTAAAGACTTCGGAGCTTTTATAAAGGGTGACTTACAGACACCGCTTCTTTTTTTGTGAGCGGAATGATACTCCTAATTTTTTCACTAAAAGGAAAAGGAACCACATTAGGAGGTGGGAGCGGGAAGCACAAAAAAACTTATATAAATAAACTCCATCAGGATTACGAATTGATTGGGGTAAATTGCAATACGACCGACGTTATTGTACACATTATGACACTGAAGTATATCTCCTTTCAATGTTTATCGGTTAAAATCATAAAATTTTATTGAAATTTATCTTTTCTCGTATGGCCTGTACTGTACGCAATAAGCTACTTATCTAAACCGTACTTGGCCACATAATATTAACGCAGAAATTCCGCTTAAATTATGATAAAAATTATTTATTTACAGTATTTGTTACAAAAATCGTTTTCTGCGACGGTATTTTCAACAGAGCCGCCCAGAGTCAAATCTGTTATATCTTTGACTACCATTTCGGCAACTTGCCACGCCATTTCTTCCTCAACCTGCGAATTAAGCGGAAAATTTGTAAATAAAATCGAAAAACAAAAGAGTTGCTTTAGACCAAAATGGGGGGTAAAAATTTTTCCAACTCGAACTTACTCGATTAACATTTTTTTGGACAAATTTCTTCATCATTTTGGTAATTCGCGATTCTGTATGACAAAATAAGAGAGGTCCATCAGCTTCATACTCATTCGCAAAGCAACAAGGTTGATAATTAATATTTTAAAAAATTAAAAGAGAATGGCTGATGGTTAAAAACTTTTATACCACTCGAATAAATTTTTGAAATCATCGAATTTGGAAATATTATTGAATCACAATAATGGAAAAGCATTAAAAAAAAAAATTAATAAATAAATAAAATGAGTTTCAAGTCCCTACAATAACTGAACATCTTCGTAATAATCAAATGGCTACTCTTGGAAAGAAGACGAATAATGGAAGAGAGTAAATTTATTAGGTTTTCACTCTGAAGTTTATCATCGATATTTTCCAAGAAAACAATCGATTCCCGAATTTCTGAATCAACTCCATTAAGTGAAAACAAAGATGTCGATCCATTCAAAAAATCGAGAATATTCGGAGAATAAGAGCTTATAAAAGTCAAATAAAGATAAACCTTAACTAGGTAATTTACCTTCGTTTCGACCTGGATCCGGTTCAATGTCACTTTGAAATCTACCTAATTGATCAATTTTCCCAAAACTCAAACCACTGTAATCAAAAATATTACGATTCATTATTTTTAATGAAAACATACTTTATTTATAAAGCTTTTTTCAAAGTCTTGATTCGTGAACTTTGAAAAGTTACCTAAATGTAGGTGATGAACTAAACATAATTATCTAAAAGAAGCAAATATCTATTAGCTATACCTCTGTTTCCGCCTCTGCCAAATGAGATGAGGATCAAGTTGCTTGGATGTCGAGCTCGAATCACAATCGCCGACAGAGCTAGTTGATGTCGAATGATTCATTAAAGACGTGCACTGACGAATCATGTCGGAGATCAGATGAACGTAGTGTTGCGAAGATAAAAACGGTACCAAATAGTATTTGCGCAAAAAATCTAGAGCCACGTTCACGGCACACTCGAAACTGTCGGCGGTGGGCGTTTGCATTTCATTGCAAATGGCTTCTTCAACGGTCGATCGGACCGCATCGTTAAAGCCTAGGGGGCACGTTGCCAGCAGAGACAAATATCTGAAAAGAGGTAATTCAGAATCCTTTCAAATAGGTCTACAAAATTCAAGTTAAACTACCTATTGTTGAAAATGATTAGCTGATGAAAGGAATGCTGACGAATGATATCATTTTAAGTGATTTCAACCGTTAAAAGGGTCCAAATTGCCAAGCTATTAATATTAAGCCCCGTTCATAATGTACTTCTGCTTTTGCTCCAACTAATCAGCGTGAAGAAAATATAAAACCACTTCGTATGGTAGGTTCAAGTAAAAGCAAAAGAGAAAGCCAAAGTGCATTGTGAACGGGTTTCACTTAAGGGGAATTATTTTCAGTTTCATTTCATCGATCTAAAATTGAGATGAATGAAAACACTTTTGATGCTCATCTGAAGGAGGAAAATTTTATTCGCAACGTCCAATTAAATAAACACGTTGGTATTTAAAAAAATAAAAGTAATAAAAATATGAAACAGGGATCCTTCCATCTGACGCCATTCATTATTCATAACTGGAAAAAAATTGAATATACCCTTTTACCGATACAAATGACGCGTACTCACTTTTCATAAATATTAATTGCATCGTCCAAAATTTGACTATCGTCTATGCCAAGGGTTTTCGTAGCATTTTCAACCAGTTGCTGGAAATTTGACGTAGCCAACCAAAATTCTACAATTGTTTGACAGCCTTCGATTTCTAAAAACTAAATGAAAAAGAAAAACGGAAAAATTAGCGATTTGAATAAAAATAGATTCTTAGGAGAAACCAGGGACAATTCTACGCTAAGTAGCGAAAGTCACAAAGAATTTCTTAAACTAGTCGTTAACATTACTTTGGGGAGGGTGAGGATTTTCAAGTCAGATTAATTGCGAACGCATAAAGTGAAAAATTTGCAAAAATTAACCCCCTCATTCACTTTTTGCGTTTCCTTTTGCGTATGCCCTTCTGACGCCTAAAACAAAAATATTTCGAACAATTTTTTATTTTATGGTGAAAAACATGAACTGGTAAGACGTGTTATTGAATGAAAACCCCTTTCGTTCATTTTTCTAACTCGCAATCAGATATTCATTTCTACATTCGAAACCGAATAAAAATACGTGTTCACACAAATACAAATATGGACGACTAGGATGATAATGCGATCTAACTAAAACATTTTTGCTAGAAAAAATTTGAGCATGCATTTTAGAGAATCGAATAATTTGGAGTGTCCGCATCCTCGTCTTCAATATTTTACACGTTTCGAGTAACTCAACATTTTAGGATAATAGGCGAATGAAATTATTACTTCAATCTGCAGTTCACTCACTTGCGTAAAATATGATAAAGCAGTCTCGTGTTTCAAAATATCACCCAAAGTAACCATTCTACTAGTCAATAGATCAATTTGATATCGGCAATACCACTCGCTACGCAAGAACTCTTGCCATAAACTGATAAAAACAACAAACATAAAATTGATAGTTATCTACTCTCCAACGACAATTAAAAATTGAAAAATGAAAAACTTTTCAACATTCTAAATTAAAAAGCACGTAAAGCGAAAAAAATTAGACTGAGAACTGATTTCTCATGGTTTTGAAAAAAAGTATCCATCTGGCTAGGTAATATGATTTTCTAGCAGCAAAGAAGCATTCATTTCATCAATGCAATAGAATCCATGATTTTTGGAAAAGTCGAGTCTCATGCTTTCCAACACCATAAATGATTCGGTACCTAAGTCATAATGTTGAAAAAAATCTTGATTTTCGTCCGTCTCACCCACGGTTAATAATTTCCAACCATGACCCTGCTTTCAAATATTCAACATGATTTTAAATTAGAGAAATTTTCATCGCATATTTGGGGATTCCAGGTTTTTCTAATTAATGTGGGCTAAGCAGTAAAATATTAAAGAAAAAAAATAAATACACTTACTACGAGAATACTTGCTGTAATAATACCCACAAAGAAGATAGGTCGCAATAATCACAGAGGAAATTTTCGCTCTTGAATATTTTTGAACGGATTTCGTCGATGAATTTAATATGAAAATCGCTTAATTCAAAATCTTCTGCCAGGTATTCTTTTTCTTCAATTTCATTTTCAGTCCATACGAATGTCTTGTCATGTTTAATTTTCTTGGCTACGATATTCCATACAAGCAAAATTTCTGATTCCATCCGCGTATCTAAGAAATGTTTAAAATACGAACAAGCCATCTTGTTGTCATATAAATCTTCGAATACCAGCGTTAGCCGACCTTTTTCTAGAGGAACTACATCGGCTGAAACACGAAAGTCAGTGTAAAATAAAGACCATACGAATAAAAGTACCGCATCGACATAATTTCAAATATTTTACCGCAATTATTCACATCGAAAGATTTCAGTGGTCCATCGTAACGCGGATCCAAGGAATTGACGACAACGTTATTCTTTTTGGGTGAGGTCGGTAGTCCTTTCTCTTGAATTTTTTTCCAAAAATTGAGCATTCTATCATTCTCGAGGCAGGAGACACGGATTAAAAGAGCAGAATTATGAAATAAATTGAAATGTACGTGTGATTTTATAAGATTACATCCTTCTACGACTCGGTTATTACACGGTTGACGGAAAGCAAGGTGAAGAATACAATTTACAGTACCGAGAATAGGAAATAAAATACATGATCAATGATAGAGACTGACTCAGCAGTGGAGGGCATTAGCTCGAAAAGTGACAATACCGCACCATAACGTTGAAAAATTACTCAATTACAAACGATAAAAAGCAATGAAGGCGGTTACTTGAACACTCGTATATTCCGAATCTCAAAGAAAATCGAATGATTTAAGAAGTGAATATTCGAGTAAAATTTACCGACTTGACGCAAATTGAACTTTGAAGGCAATTATTGTAGCTGTCCAAGTCCACTTCCGTAGAAAAAATTAAATATTTTTATGAATTTCTTATCACTAAAGTGAAAATCAGAATTTCCGTTTCTCTTTGCTTTCTGCAGCGTCTGCAACAGGTCCTGTCCCAGTCCAAATAAGAAAGGAAAGGATGAACATTGACTAATTACCCAATTACTATTGGTTAGTTGTTAAAATAACGTTCGTTAATTCGAGTATTCACTATTCACTATTCAGTATTCAGTATTCAGTCACGTGTTTATTTATATTCTTTTTCAAGAAACAGGCAAACAGCCTAGCGAACTATATATGTACATGTACAACTTTTCACAACGATGTGTCGAATTGAAATCTCGAACAGACCTATTCATGTGTAAAAAAAAATTGATAAGGATAAAAACTTCGCGAAGGCAAGGAGATAAGAGAAATGAAAATTATCAATAGAAATGTGACGCGGGTTTCCGATTTGGTTAAAATTGTGTATTTCTTCAATTTATTTTGATTGATTCAACTCCGAAGTGATATCCAAGTTCAACACTAGAATGTTCATTGTGGAATATGTTACTAGAACTAACTGAATAGCTATCTGTCAATTTTGGCCTTCCTCTCGCATTCATTCACTGATTGGCTTGCCATATCGTCGATAATACGTGAATCTCCAGCAAGAGCCATGTATTCGCTGTTATATAGTCTGAAAGAAGCTCATGCTGATGCGATTTGGTGTTGTGCTTGGGGTGAAATTCGTGTCGACGATGGCGAAGACGATGAACGTGTAAATATTGGCGACGAAGAAAACGGTCACGATGAAAATGACAGAGGCAAGCTGTGCGACTGCATCGTTACCGGTTCGGTTGATGACTCGATCAAGGTTTGGATTTTTCAGAATAATAAACTCGAACTTCGCACTACATTCACCGGACATTCGCTCGGTATCTTATCTGTTGCTTTAAATTCAGACTGCTCGATTTGCGCCTCCAGTTCGTTAGATTCAGTCCTGGTGCTATGGGACATGAAAAGTGGCACCAAAATCAAATCCATCATGGTCGGGCCGACCGAGTTGTGGACGATCGCATTTTCCCCCGATGATAATTTCATCATTTCGGGAAGCCATTCTGGCAAAATAAACCTGTTCAATGTTGAAACGGCGAAATTGGAGCAAACGTTTGACACGCGTGGAAAATTTACCTTGAGTATAGCCTACAGCCCCGATGGAAAATATATCGCGTCTGGTGCTTTGGATGGTATCATAAACGTATTCGATGTGCAGAATGCTAAGCTAACTAATACGCTAGAAGGTCATGCCATGCCCATACGTTCCTTGTGTTTCTCGCCGGATTCAAAGTATCTTCTAACTGCTTCTGACGACGGTCATATGAAAGTCTACGATGTGCAGCATGCTACGGTTGTCAGTACCGTCTCAGGCCATGCTTCTTGGGTACTAAGTGTTGCTTTTTCACCAGATAGCAAATATTTTGTTTCTGCCAGTTCTGATAATACGGTGAAAGTTTGGGAATTATTGCCTACCGAACTCCAAGTCAGTTGTTTGCATACATTCAAAGAACACGCTGATCAGGTCTGGTGTGTCAAGTATAACAAATCGGGAACGAATATCGTTTCCGTTTCCGACGATAAATCCATTAACATTTATTCTTGTCCCCCTTCAAATTCTTGAGACTCAGTTCCAACTGTATCTTCTCCCGTCGCTCGTAGCGATGATTCAATTGACACATGTACCTTCTAATATCGAGTAACGTTCTTAATGAACTTTCAATTTCGTGTGTCTCGTCTCTCGTCACTACATGACTGTTTTCGAGTGTGATTATTTCTAGAAATTGTAACTTTTGTACCGAATAAAGTCTTTTCATCTAACGATTTTCTTCTTTGTACTTCACTATTAATTAATTAAAGCCGAATAATTATTATTATTACCTTTTTCACAGAAAAATCAAAACTAGGGGAGATGAAGGTGGAAAACTAAGCAGTTTTTAACACGTAGCATACCCTCTGCCGCTCTGTGAGTTGAGTTCAAACTGGAGGACCTAGACGACTGCGAAGCTCGTTTTTTTTTTTTACTCCGGGTAAAAGAGAAGTTACTTGTTTAGCTTTCATTGTATTGTTGGCGATATTCTATGGGCATGCGGTACCACCGAAACAGAACTACATTATTTGTGGGCAGTTTGGTGCGTTGCGTTTTCGAACGCACTAAAAAAATGCGGGGTTGATAATCTGAAACGAGAAAAAAATCATTTAAAATGATCGTGAAGTGAAATATTTTTCTCTTTTCGTGCATTCAATGTTGACTAATTTCAAGTTGGAAAAAGAGCGAAAAAATAGAAATCGAGCGACATCTTCCCATGCCCATCAAATTAATAAGCCACGACCTCACGTTAATATTTATATTTTAACGATAAAACAGCGCTTGTTCGATAACTAACTTAGAAATTAAACTTCTTAAAAGTTAGAAACGATTCTACGAGTACATGCATGTATTGGCTACACAAAACTGAATTTTATTCACCGAGTCGCACTTCATGCAACAGCAGGGTTTCGAATTTGACCGGTTATTCGAACTTTTTTTTTATTTTTTTATTTTAGGTATTGCGCGCTTGTAAATTTCGTACAAAATCCTATCAATTAAATATTAATATAAAATAAAAAATAGAAAAAAAAAATTAAATAAATAAATAAATAAAACAAACAAACGTAAAAAAATTAAAGACGGAGAAAGAAAACGGTAAAAATGATGGTAAAACTAAATGTACAGACAGACAGATAGATACTCGTCGCCTAAAAAACGAATGAAACGCAATCGAAAAGAACAAAATTGAAAGGGAGAAAACATAATGTATAAAAAATATGATTGTTTCATCGTCGAACCTACTACGAAGGTATCGAACTTACAAAACCTCAAAAGGTAAAAATAATGGGTACCGCACGAGTTACTTTGGTTGGGGTTCTTACGAACGCTACTACTAATTACATTTCTAAGAGAGAAAATCGACGACAATCAACACAAAACCGTCTGTATAGTCTATTAATGAATAAAATAATGTGAAACGAGAGAGAAAAACGATCACTCGTCGAAAGACATAGCGTTAATAATTATTATTGCACTTCAAATTTAACTAACAAAAAAATTAAAATCAGAACTTTGCTAAATATTATTTTCAATCAAAATCAAATTCTTATCGCAAATGACTGGCAGCTCTGTTGCGATTTGCTGGTGGTCCGGAAAGAGATTAACAAAATCAAAAATGAAGAAAACTAGTTGGCCTGCATTTAGAATGTGACATCACCACAAAAACATTAATCAATGAGAAAAAAAAAAAAATTAGCAACGGTAAGAACAATTAACAGTAATAATAGTAAAATTAAAGTAATGAATAATGATGACAATAGTAATAGGTATAAATAATAATAACAACGACAGTAATAGTAATAATAACAATAATAATAATCATAATAATAATAAAAATGATTATGACGATGAGAAAAGAGCATAAGAGTGAAATCAACACAATTTTAGAAAGATTAAAAGTCGTTTTATTTGAAAACTATAAATTAATGCTTCTTCAAATTTAAGAAGTAAAAAGATAGCCTTACATGCGGCGCAATTTTTGGTAACGAATTTTCAATTCTTAAGGAATTTATTCAAATTTTGCGACCATCTTGCGTGTGAAATAAGAGTGACTATCCTTGGTCTCACATCGATTGCCAACGAGAAAAATTTAAGGCGGTCTAACAGTAAATGTCATGAAATTCGGACAGATTACGCGTATTTATTTTGGCTGGGAAACAGAATCAAAATCAAAAATATTATATTCGCCCCGAGTTAACGTGATGTACTGTAAACTGGATACGTTTTGAATGGTAAGTAATGATTATAACACCAAGTAAAAATAAATTGGAATTCAAAATCTTGCAGTACTAAAAAATTGAAATTATTTACTGTCCTTACGAGCAATGGAAATGGCAAAATTTCGAGACTATATTTTGGGCTATACAATCAACACGCGATGATCAATGTCCACCGACAACTATATTCGACGAAGATAGAGAGATTCGAGTGCGCGATTCACTCGAACATGTAATTTAAAATGATTTATCTGGTCTATAGCAAAAACCCGAGGGAGTTAAAATTGAAGACGAACCAAGTCGAGGGCGCATCTAACTGGTAACAGAAAGCAGAACGTGAAAAACAAAAAAATCCTCGCTACAAATAATCAAAAGACACTATAAAATAGGTATAATATGCGAGTCAAAAAGCAGGAAAGTGATGCGACAAGGAAATGTTCATTACGTAAACGACGAATATGTCGTACATTATTATTGGAAAAACGTTTAAAAAAATTATCGAATAATCTGGCAAGCAACGAACTCATCGAACATCAAATAGGTATAAAAATAAGTCGCCGCTAAAGACAAACGAAGAGATTACTAATTTTCGAGCCATTTGTGATCAGAGATATACCTACAGCTGTACACTCGTATGTATATGCACTAACAAACTTGCGGTGATGAAAAGGCAACGTGTACTTGTATGTATTATGGTAACACGCAGAGCTTTCAGGTACTAAGCGCTAGGTATACACGTATTCTAAAAATAAGATACAAATAGAAAGAGAGAAAAATAAGAGAGACAGAAATACTTGGACAATGCCACGGGAGGGAAGTTAAGAAAACCACACTGATTAATGGAGCTGTCAAAAGCAATTTTCACTGACAAATGAACTTTTGATTTTTTTTTTTCAAGTTAGGAGATTCAATATAGCAATGGCAGCAGCCATAATTACTGTAACATTTTCAGTTTTCAGAAGAGACGGATTTCGTTTTTTCAAATTTTAGGCTCAAGATTCAGGAACGTAAGTATAAAATTAATATTATGTTGAAAATATTGAACCGAACCTTTATTGCCACTAATTTAAAATGCGGGACAATCTCTATTCGACGACGTGTCAAAAAACAATCGAATTACTCGGATAATAATATGAACGTGAATGAGTCAACTTGAAAAAAGCATAAAAGCTGGGAAAGGTTTTTCATTAGTATGGGTCTTGAAAAAATATTTTCCTCGATAAATTTTCATAGAAACGGAAAAAAATACGTAGAAGAATGGCAATCATGCGACGCTCCGACACATAAAATTCACAAAAATGAACGTTCGTAATTCAAATTTTCAGAGCTATGAGATTCAAAATGTAAGTACTGTACCTACCGATACGAAAACCAATTAAGATGGGTGTGCCACGCTTTATCCCTCATCAATTAATACGCTCGAGTTGATACTTCTTTTTACACCGAATTTCAACGCCAATACACGGCTTTAGGTAACAATCGATTTCAGAAAGACGAAGAAGAGACCATAAAATGAAAAGACTCCACAATTTGATCGACCTTTCTTCCCCCAAGTGATTGGTTCTGAAATACTTTTATAAGCCTTTTTCCAACTCCACCACTGAGCGAGATACAGACAAAAAATAGCGGCAATAAATAATAAACAAACGAAACGACTGAAACAAATTTAAAAAAAAAAACGGAAATCGACGTCAACGTTATCTGTTTCGCGTTTGAGATTACGAGAACAATTATTAGAGGTACATACGGGGGGGCAAGAGAATAAAGTCGTACAAAAAAAATCTATTCTATAGGGTGAATACCTTACTAGAGAATACTATACAAATGTTTCTTTTTTTTTTCCCCTCCGAATATTTATAATTATAAATAGTATGTATATATAATATTTATAAGAATTTATATAATGCGTACTGTATAAATATGTACCGTATCGACAGTAATAAGAAAGTGTGATGGTAATTGCTAGTGACCGTTAGTGTTTTGAGGCGCGATAATGGCAGATTTATCATTTCTAGGGCCTCCGTAGATGATTTTGTTTACTTTTTTCATATTCTTCAATAACTCGAGCGAGCACTTATATGCTGATCGTAATGATACCGCCCATTCTTTTAAACCGATTTCGTCCTAGAACAATAGTTATAGTATAACAAAAAATAAAACAATCACTGGCCTTCGGACTACCTCGACCGAGACGGAAATATCTACAAAATCATCGATCTGGTTCTCAGGCCCCGAATTAGAATTTGCTGTATCATCGACGCATTAAATTAAAATGCACAAACGATCGTGACCGTCAACGGAGAGGTATATCAAGAGTTTAATAATTTAATTAGCGAAAAAACTTACCGAATTGGTTAAAACAATTTTCGTATCTTTCGTTTTGAGAATGACACACTGTTCGTTTTTCACAACGACCAAATCACCACTAACGTCTTCCAACTGGTCCATAAAAATAAGTTCTGGCTTACCGCTTCCTGATTCTGGATGTAGTTCCAAACGATTCGGATACAGTTTGGCATACCGCGTTTGCCATGCCGATGCGAATGGTCCGCCCAATTTTTTAATGTAACCGTGCAAAATACAGTCGGATTCTAAAAAAATTTTTCAATTAAATTTCGCTCGGCCAGAAAAAAATTAAATCCATTAAGGTACAACACACGAATATGATCTACTATTATGGAGCAAGAGCATGTTTTTTTTCTTTTCAAATTGATGACAGCGAAACTCGATGTAGGTACTCGATATACAGACTGGATTGAGATAATCAACGATAGGAGGAAAAGTTGAGGGAAGGATTTCATACACATAGCTACATAAAATCTAGAAGAGGAAGTAATTTTGTTTCTATTTCAAAATTTGTAGTAAATATGTACTTTTCAAACAAGCATCAAGTGGAAAAAAGTGATTTTTCAGGAAAGACAAAAACTGTTTTCCTTCTCAACCATTTCTGATAATTTGATGAAAGTTGGCAGGTTCAGAGTTGAGGATCTATGCGAGAGAAGCTTACGTTTTTTCAATCCCTAACCATTCAAATCACGAGCCAACGGGTCTCTAATTGATGTCAATGACTTAATGCGTTTTGGAATGATAAATTTCTTCGAGTCGGTAAAAATATAGGCAGCAATAATCACTGGTACTCTTACACGACAGAACCTTCTACCACAGCCAATGTTGCCTCATTCATAATTTTTCTTCTCTGCACGTTCACAGCTTAACCCTTTCACTACTAACGACATTTTTATGAAATTTAAGAAATTCTTGAGAAATTCACCACCCATAACTCACAATCAACGTAAGGCACAATCAAGGTACAATGCAGCATTAAACTTTCAGTATTTGTTGGCTGCTAAGCAATTGAAAATGAAGAAATATTATTTTCATCATTAGTCACGAACGCTTAGCAACTAATAAAATAAACACAACAATTTTAATGACTAACGACGAATGCTTTTCTGAAAATGAAAACTGTCAAGTCCCTTTTCCTCTTTCCCCCCTACAATTATCAAAAACCATGGAAATTGTTTGAGGCTTCGGTGAATTATGTAGTCCGCATGGCGCATAGTGAACTACCCAATGGCATTTGATGGCATTACTAGACTCATTTTTGGTTAAAAATGACTTAATGCGTTTTGGAAAGTTACGCCTTATTCATTGTATTCTCCTCGATATCATTGGAAAAAAGAAAAAGTCGATACGATTCACGTTATGACACAGGGAATCAGATATTTCGAAGTGAATATTGTTACTCACAACGAGTGATTCATTAGCACGAGAAAACTTTTAAAAATAGCGAGAAACTTGATAATTGCAGCAGATGAATTGAAATTAAATGAATAAACAGAGTATAGAGTACACAAACCTTTTTCATCGTCAATAAAACGTTGTTTCTGCTTGGCCTTTTTCTTTTGCTCTAATTTATCAGTTTCAATATTCACGCTTTCGAAAACAGTTTCAGCAACTTCATTTTGCCACCTCTCCGATATGACTAAAGCGAAATTTTTATACAGCTCTTGATCTGCTTCGGTTAGCTGCGAAAAAATTCCGAGCCAAAAATTATTTAATGTGGGAAGTGAGTAATAAGACGTAATATGTACATACTCGTACAAAAAAAAAAACACAAAAAAACAAAACAAAACAAAAGAAGAGAATACGATACTTTTATTCCTTTGGTATCTTCTTCGTCGAAGGACCCAATGTCGAAGGCATCGGCAGCGTTTACTTCGCCTCTCGGAGGCACTAAAGGTGGAGGATACTTTTGCAAATACACCTGCTGCCAGTCAAGACCGCTGAAAAACGGATGCTCCTTCACTTCTTCGGCTCTGTCAACAGATACGCAAGAAATTATTCCAACTACTCTATACGACTATACGGTCTATACCTATTTCGCCTTCCAACCCTAAGGTCCTTTGCTCCTCTAGTTCTGCGTTCGAAATAAGATGCTCACAGGCGCAGCTGAGCGTTTCACACCGACGCAACTCAAAGTTTGTTCGTACAGTCGATGAAACTTATTCTTCATGTAAACAAAAGTTGACCCAATGCATTGTAATGTTCGGATAAACCTTATCAACTTTATTGAAAAAATTATGTAAAAAAAACTATTTGACGGGTTGCGACGTGAACATCTTATTTTGAACCGAGTATTGAAAAGTAATTTTTCAAATCGCAAATAAAGGTAAGAAATAAAACTTACCCGCGTCCTTTGCAACCCAATCGATCGATAACTTCACGATGTAAAAGGTTCTCCAATAAGCCTTTCAATTCTTTTGAAAATGTATCTGGTAACTCTACGTTCTACAACAGAATAAAAAAACAGGTAATGCGAACGAATCAAGAGAGACGATGACAATATGTGTAATTCTCAATAATTAAATAGGTATTCAGTTATTGACAACTCCGATGCAATCATCTTATTTCAAAGAGATTGAATATTTAAGACGTCGATCTATAATTTTGGACTGGTACCTTGATGGAATTTTTTCGCTTAGATGTTCGAATCACGATATTGAAATACGAACCAACTGAAGTCAAAACAAAATTTTTCCCCCCCGCATGCAATTCAATCAAAAAGTTCTTTTAAAATACACATATTATTATTATCTATTTTTGAAAGATTCAAAAATTTCTGAAATCGGAAAAATTGTAAATAGTACTTGAGAGTAATACGAGTACCTATATTTGCAATAAATTACTACCAACTACTTACCGACGTTAACGTCATACGATCGATTTCATGCTTATCTTTAGTTTTGTGCTGTCTGAAAGGGCTGTGCCCTTTAAGAAGTTTGTAAAGCATACAACCGAATGAAAACCAATCGGCGCTTGAATCGTAACACGTACCCTTGGATAACACTTCTGGCGCCATATAACCATGAGTGCCACTGAAAACCGGCAACGAAAATGATTAACAAACATACATCCACACAGGTGCGAGTACGAAATTTCTATAGAAATCATTGGGGTAGCTTACACGCTGGCGTGGGGTTTTTTCTTTGAAAAATCACAAGCTAAGCCAAGATCAGAAATTCTGATGTGACCGTGTTCATCTAATAATATATTGGCTGGTTTTAAATCTCGGTAAACAATATAACGTCTGTGCATATGTTCGAGTCCTGTGCAAAAACGATTAATATCAACACGTGAAAAATATTTTGGCTCATACCGGTTCCAGTAGGCGAGCTTCTTTTTCTGACAGATTACCTAAAATTACTTCGGCAGCATAAAATCTCATTTCTTGTTCATTAAAAACGCCATGTTGAGATAGATGGTAATGCAAATCCCCTCCATTCATTAAATCTAATATAAAGCATAATTTATCCGGCGTATGGAACGCGTAAGTCATGCAAACGATAAAAGGGCAATCTTCCTGCAACATGTGAATATCATACATAATGATGATTAAGAAAGAAGAAATAATACGTACTATGTACGGTATCTCCTCGTATTATGCTTAGAAAAGCTAGACAAAGCTGTTAATTAAAACAACTTGAAAGGTGCGCACGCGGAACAAATCGAAGGCATAAAGACTCACCCCGGTGCTGACTAGTGACAACATTATACGTTCATTAAGGGCAAGCGTTTCTCCTTGCTTCATTTTAATTCGTTTCTTATCTAAACACTTCATGGCGTACATTTTTCCTGTATCGGCTTTTCGGCAACCGTAGACTTCACCAAATCCTCCGCGTCCGATGATACGATGAACGCTGAAGTCATTCATCGATAACTATACGAAATGAAAAATATCAAAATGAAATTCTTACGCAAATAATTCGATATTTCAAACCTTAGAACCGTAATCACGGATTCGCTCCGTCGCCTCAACCAAGTAAGCTACCCGCTAGCCGCTACCCATATGAGCAGAGCACAGCCAGGCGAAATAATGAAAAAGGAAACGAGGAAATGTAGAAAAACAATCGAGCCCTCTCCGCCACACAATTAGGTTGATTCGCTCGCATATATTGGTAACGGTAGCTGAGCCGAATGAACTCGTAAATCGTACAGTTCGTATCCTCTGCCTAATTAGACGAATTTTGAGGAGTGAAAATACAAAATACCTATCCATCGTGCGAGAGTACTGCAGCTCGTGTTTGCACGACGCAAGTACAAAAAACCAATACATAGGTAGGTGCTGAAAATAATCTACCAAAATGGATGATCACACGGTTACACGTTAGAGATACGAGAACGAATAACTTACGCAGAAATGGCATTTACGAACAGAATATTGGTAGATCTACTCGGTTTCTAAACAAACATATACCGTTCATCATTTCTAGTTCCGATTTAACGGATATAATAGGATATAATTATGCGCGTGGATTTATCGGAGAAATAATTAGTAAGACATTCATGTCGCAGTTACCCGATTCCATGTCGGAATAACATACCCATTACCTAACCGTGAAACGAAGGTACAATTTACAGATATTCCAATCAAATTTTTTCACAGTCGATATTTATTAAATTTTAATTTTTGAAAATTTTCCATGCGACGAGTACCCTCGCCACTACCCGGCTGTATGATTTTCAACAATACGCGACAATCTGTTCGAACGGATCGCAATACAAATTTTGTGCACAACTAGAGCATGATTTGCTCGACACCGTTCAAATTATTAATGTTCGGAGGATGGCACAGTTAGCGAACAACAACGATACACAGCTCTTATTCGTTGTCATTCTCAAATCTAACTACCTCCGTAAACCGAAACCAGCTCAATCCCTCTCGGGTCTCATTAGCTGACAAAAGATACGAAGGTAAAACCACCAACTCGGATCTTGTACGGACGGTGATCAGCCAGCCAAAAACAACTAATCTTTTGGCCACGAGGCACGTCCGATCGTAAAGTTATACTAATAGAAATATGAAAGGCAGAAAAATATTTTAACTGTACGTTTTTTAAACGTGAAATATTCAACTACTAAGCAAGAAGACGGGCTATACTCGTATACTCGTATTATGGAAACAGGGTTATTTGAAAAAAAGAACGTCTACTTTCCAAACTAAATCAATTACGAAAGAAATGCTCGTGGATCAATTTGAAGTACAGATTAAAATATGCGAGTGCTTTAGTTGTAAACTCACTTGAATATTTAACTCTAAATTCTTCCACTGGCAAAATCGCGTATATTTTTCACTAAATAACAAAAAAACATATGAAAAAGGTCGAAAAAGAATAATTCTTAATCTGACAGAAAGCGAAACGGTCGTTTACCTTTCAAGAAATTTTTGAAAAGGTTCGCTCCTCATTCGATTGAATATTTCGGGAATGTAAGGCTAAAATATAACAAAAAAATGAAACACAAAATTATGCACAATTTCAATTTCTATATGTATTATTACTAGATGAGCACACCACGAATTTTTCATCACACTCGACTACCAGTTCAATACGAAAATTTGGCTGCATAAAAAATACAAATCGTGATTCATACTCCTCGCTACGGTTATGGGCGAATAATTTAAATTTATGTTTATATGGACGCACGGTTATTTGTATTTTCCATATTTATAGCCTTGTAATTATTGATGGGTATCACTGGACACGTCGAAAATCGCAACATACTGGATTACGAGTAAATGACAAACACTGAAAATATACTTACTTCAAACAAATTAACTGGTACATCGTTTTTCACCAGGCAAGCTTGAACATGCGCCACTGCTTCTTGAGGATAGTTCTATACGGAACAGAAAACAAGAAAAAATCGCTAAATCAATGAAAATGAATAAATGCAAA
The DNA here is from genome assembly GCA_038050395.1 of Parthenolecanium corni. Taxonomy (NCBI): domain Eukaryota; kingdom Metazoa; phylum Arthropoda; class Insecta; order Hemiptera; family Coccidae; genus Parthenolecanium; species Parthenolecanium corni. The sequence continues at coordinate 591,194 of JBBCAQ010000034.1, read as the reverse complement.
TGCACTAAAAAAAAAAAATGAGTAAATGAACGAACATAATTTTTAGAAATACCAACACTAAAGAAACAACCAAACATTAGAGCTCGTGTTATCCATTTTTGTTTTGTTTTCAGCCGCTCATAATTATTCGGGGGGAAAGAAATTACGAGCAATACGTACAAAATGAAGATACATTACTTATAAGCAAAAAAAAAAGAAGAAAAAATTATTTGTACAAGATTTTCACTTCAAGCCATGTCAAATTTTCCCGAGACAACGAATTTGTGGCTAATTTGTGATTATAAACATGGCTATACCACTATAACTTCGATCTACTCAACACGTAGTAAGGATTGCGCCCGATTTAAAGAGTGATTTTTAGCGGGGGAGTTAAGAAGCATTAGTACATCGGTTTACCCTACCCAAATACTATATTGAAAAAACTGCAATACCATTAAAAATCTAAGAATTTTGTAAAAGCGATGTAAAATCGCCGTACCCTTATACACAGAGGAGCTGTTTGGCTACCATTATGGCATCCGGGGAAAATTTCATCACACACCCGCTTGCACCTGTCACTAAAGACAAAATATACTTCAACATGATTTATAGGTTAATGTTTCGAACGCCATAATGGTAGGAATAGACTGTAGACAAATGTAAGTAAGCGATATTGGTAGTCCAGTAAACAAATTGTCCCTGTTCTTCGAAATTCGAAAACCCCGTAAATCAAAAAAAGTAAATTGTTGGGAAACTGAAAAAAAAAAAAAAACTGTTCAAAGTAAAGAAATAAGTAAGTGAATCATGTAAGAAATATTAGTATTGTAAACCATGCTCAGTGGTAATACGTAATGATCACAAATTTCTTACGTGCGTATGAGAAAGCAGCTCTTTCATGATGAATTCGTCGTAAATCTTTTTCGCTAATTCTCTACGTTCATCAACTGACTCCACTTTTTCGAAGCGCTTAATCTGTAAATGCAATAAAAGTAGTCGTCAAACAACACCGAATAATTCGTAACAATATTCATTCCGAATAAAAAACTAACAAATAAAAAAAAAAAGCTCTCATAAATCAATGAAATTTTTTCAGAAATATTTATTGATTTAAAATGACTGAATCCTAACCACGTTGGACTAATCAAATTAAATCAGTTTCCATTATGCATAGTTGATACAAATTACGAACACTCGCACTCGAAGCCATCGGGTGGCGGGAAGCCGAGAGAAACAAAACAACTTCTATTTGGTACCTAAACGAGTTATTTCTTCCTAAGAATATTCTGATTTTGTATAGTCTATTCGGAATACGTTAAATCTATCAAATGACCAATTTTATCCGTCTTTATAGTTCCTCTTCTCTCTCCCACCCCCTTCTCAAAACAAGAAGATTCGGTAAAATGAGCATTTAGATTTATTTTTGCTTTTAGGGACAGAAAAACGTTTGAAATACTCGGGTCAAATTGAAAATTTCATACTCGAAAAATACGAGATATCAAACGAAAAAATAAAATTACTAATTACTAAAATGATAAATACATAAGCAGCAAAATATTTTCCAAAACATCTAACAAAACTCAGATATCATTTTAGTAGATTGTAGATGGATAGAAAAATAGTAGGTACATAAATTTTATTAATCTTACTTCGTCGTAGAATTCCAACTCTGGTAATTTGCCTTCGGGTAGCGTCTTACAAAAATCTTTGAACAACATGTATCCTAAAATAAAAATGTAAGTATAGCCACATTTAGACTAAAAAATATAAAAGTTTCAAACGTACCACAGACTTACAAAGGGACAGAAAAGGTTCATACTTGATCTTTACTTTTCAAAGGTTGGCGATATGAACCACGGAATGAAATATAATGAAACGAAGTTTCATTGTTTTCTTTTTTAAACACTCTCATCTCCTCCCTAGTGGAAAAATCCACGTTCCTCATGGAGCAGTTTCACACGAGAATACTTTATATTGCACACGTGTATCCAAAAGACCTGGAAAGCTACCACGATTTAATTGGTTGTGCTTCGTGCAACACATATTTTATTAGTTGTCATTTGTCTTTCTCATCGATTCAGACCCTAGAATGAACCTTTATTTTCATATTGGGTGAATAACATAAAAATACGCATAAATTAATAATTGTTTGAGATTCACAATTATTTTAATAAGTACATAGCGTAGATGACGAATGGAGAAATCTAATCTGAGGAACGAACGGTAATGTGAGTATAAGTCGGAAGAAGTAAATTATTGTATAATTGAAAAAAAAAAATTATTAAAAAGAATGAAACACCGTGTTTCGTTTAACTTTGGGCTTTTATTTTTATCATCAGGTGAATAGAGATCAAGTCCAATTTGATTAAACATTTTTTCACCCTTTCCACTGCATTTTAGAAATGAATTTTCAGACTTACGTGGTCTTCGATGTTATTTTCTAGTTCTTATCGAATGACTTACGTGGTCAATTATACGAAATAATTTTCAATGATAAATTTCTTGAAATCAAAATTAGGTTCTTGAATATTTTGTGTTTCTACCTTAAGGAATATGTATGAAAAAAAAAAGAAAAAAAAAAGAAAAAAAAACACAAAGCATTGTGCAAGATAGTACTTGGAAAATGACCCAATGACAAAACCCAATAATCTCAAAAACTATAAAAATGTAAACAACGCATTTAATAGCTCTTTCCAATGAAGATAATTTCGGGTTACATAAAGCGAATTAATATACTCGTACCTTTGCAACATTTTTACTAGCATTTTATTCCCCCAGTCAACTCAAGGTATTCAACATCTTTTGATGTATAGGAAGGTTTAGATAAAAGGATACGTGCCTGAATGACAAGGCAAACAACTTTTGAACGGGAGAAGAGTCGAATGCATTCTATTTACGAAGAGCGGCGAATCTAAAACCGTATGAAATTTTAATGCCATTTCACGTACTCGACTAAATGACTTCAACCCAACGAACCCAGCTCTTCGCTATTTTTATTTCAATTTTTGTTACTTTCGTTTTCTACGATTTTTCTTTCATTCTTTTTTTATTTTGAAAACATTCTCCAGCGGACCAATCAACCCATTTAATATATTTATTTTATATTTAATTTGTCGAAAAACAACAAAGTATAGGGTTTTTCTCAACTAACGCTCACCAGAAAAACGAATTTTACGATTATTTTACAAGTAGAAGAATTTGTTCAAGAAACGTCACCATTGTATCCGCACAACCATACAAATAATTTAAAATTCACGGGCGTTTCAAAGTGGAAATGGCACCTTTGGGAAAAAATTTATTTTTCTCCTCAAGTTTTACCCACATTATTCACATAATTCGACAAAAACAAAAATTAAAATACTTCAAAAAATTATTTTTCACCCTCAGCTAAGGTCTCCTTTTGCTTTGGATCCCCCATAATGAAATCAACTGAACTCACTCAAGCAATGAATGGGGCGCGACTTTTTCATCATGTTTCTCTCTTTTGCATCTTCACTTTTTTGTTATGTCGACTCAGAATCTGAAGTCTAACTTGCCAAAAAATGAAAAAAATTTTTGATGGATTCTGCTACAGAATTTTAGGCTCTAAAACGTGGCGTGGTCAGTTTTTCATTTTCTTCACCCGTTAGTCCCTTAATTTGCCCTTAAAAGATAGTGTTTAGGCTTAAAACAATGTTAAATAAAAAATACGAGTAGTTAAATCGCGTTTTTCTCGAAACTTTGTTTTTGGCAAATGAGACTTTTGATTTGGAGCCCTTCAAATGCGTTCTTCCGATAAGCACTAATTATTACTTTCTACGAAATTAATGCATCCGAAGTCCCTCTTAAGCTGAGTAATATTACACTTTAAACATGGTCCAAAAATTCCTTCCTATAATCTTAGTGGGTGCTAATTTTTTGTAATTTATAAAATTCATATACCCAGTGTAGGTGTTTTATAATGAAATATTGTAGTCTTAATCTCACTACGCCTATATAGATTCAAAACTTTGCGTCAAGAGTAAAGTAAATGCGAAGATGGACTCAAAATCAATAGAATCATTTCGAATGTAACGAAATTTAATATTTTAGGGATCATAACTTCTTATCTGGGATAAGTACAGACCTCTACCATCGCATAAAACCTGGCTCAGAAACGAAGAATTTAAGGTAACATACAAACGATTTTCTATTATAGTTTTATACATAAGATTAATAAATGATAACGCGTGGATGTAATGATCTAATCTTTCATCAGTTGGATTATTTCTTATTTTACTTAGGAATTCGCCGAATGAAACTAAAATTTAGAAGAAATAATTCTCAACGTTCACCTTATTTAAAAGCTTCAATTTTAGAAAACAAACCTGCAAAAATTCGTTTCCAGCAGGCCATTTAGGGGACGGGGTGGGTAATAAATGGGGATTCAAAATAATAATGAAGGGATAACTGCGATAAGAGGAGTAGAATAGCGTAGCTTCTCTGCTGATGAACATTTGAAAGTTAATGCAGGCTTAGTACTGCAGAGTCTCTCGCAAAACTTGACGAGAAAAAGAAGGCTCAGGTAGGTAGATAAAGTGATACCGCCAGAAAAGGGGAACGACAAAAAAGTCCCTCGTTGAATAGGGCCAAGTAGGGCCAAAGGGTTTAACTGATTATAACATTCATATTTACAGGGCATGTAAATTATGCCATAATTTTACCGATACGAGATACGGATAACTGAAGAGTCCGATTCCAAAAAAGGCTTAGCGTATTTTGGAGGTGAGAAATGAAATGACATTCGTAAGAATGTGTTCAGCAATTCATCATACATTGATGGTATACGTTTTGCTGGTTTTGTCATAGTTTCGTCCACCCAAAAGTTGCATTTAGTACCTTCTGGAATCGCGTCGTAGTTGTATTTTTGTTGGTTTTAGTTTGTCTTTTGCATGTTTTCAATTTTACACTTGGCACTTCTTTGAAACGGACTCCTAAATTCAATTAAATAACTGATTTAGTCAGCTAGTTCGATTCATTCAACGAATGGTTGACAATGAAACTAGGAAAAAAACAGACCAAGAAGTTCGCAAAACTAGAGCTTATGATACAAAAATTACTATTAAATGCTAACAGAAACTTGAAAAATTACTTTTCACGGGTACCTACCTAGGTTGAGTGGGATTTGCGTTTAAACCGCGAAAATTTGCTCTGATAAGAATTCTAGCATAAAATTATACTTTAATTAAATGAATAAACGCACAGTACTTACCGAAGACTTGATTGAAAATTTTATCGAAGTGTACCTCGTTCTTTTTTTCTAGATATTTGTGCATAACACTGCGTACACTGTAATAAAAATATGGTTCATTACTTCATTAGTTTCGGGAGTGAAATAACAACCGACTTCCAACAAGTTTACTAAACAGCTGAATAGCTAAGAAAAAGTTGAATTTCAATTTGGAGAAACACACGTCTCTTCAAATTGTTCTCGATGATAAATTAACTTTCATATTACAACGAAGATTTCCCAAAAAGAAACTGCAAGTATGCGTATAATTCTTATGCGAATTCGACAAACAATGAAATTGTGTATAAGTACCTGGGGTCGGGTAAAATTATTTTTTTGCTGGCTCTAGCTGCAGGGACAAGCTTACTCTTCTCCATAGCCATCAGGTAGCTGACATCCGCCAGCACCGCTTCTAAATCGGCCATGGTGAAATGATATTCGACGATGAGAAGCACAGGGTAATATATACCAGTCACTTATCGAACGAAAGCGATATTTTTTGAAATCATGATTGCGAACCCATAGGTATTACTAATTTGAACAATGGGGTCGACATTTTCATCGATGTAAGAACGACATTTGAATGTTCGAATTCGAAAACACATCTATTCACAGTACACGAAACGGACGATTCCTTACGAACCTATTGGAAAAACATCGAAAACACTGAATATGATGACAAGAAAGTGAATTTAACATACAAAACAAATTTATATTCATCGGAAGATAGTAATGGACAAGTACATCAAGTTTTTAATTAATAAAATAAATTTCGACGTTCGATAGGATAGTGGAACAAAAATCCTGAAAATTTTACGGCGCAACTCTACGAAGTTAAAGGCTACGTTATACAAACATTGGTTACTCTTGCAACATACTGTCATGATAAAAATTTTTTCAGAAGATTGTTCCTCTGTCCAGTTTAACGGTCCATTAAATCAATAGAGAAATTTTATCCAGTATTTGTAGTATTGGCCCTCTCACTCAATCATCTCAATGTCATTTCTGCGCATGCGCGCGAGCTATTATCAATTAATGTCTGTTTTTATCAAAATTCAAAAATCAAAATTAATCTGAATAGAGCATTCGAATTTGAAATAACAAATAATATATTCGCTTTTTTGTTTTTAAAAGTTTCTACATCTGTCATCTATTTTATAGTCCGTATTCCGATCCGGTGGTCCTGTTTTAAATTGAAGAGATATGAAAATGTTTCATGTAATAAAAATGAAGAGATTTTTAAGAAGAATCGGTACCTACTCTTCAACATCTCATTGTGAAAACTATCGTGATCGAGCTATCGTTGCACCTTTCCTATCCAAATTTGTCCTATGTACGACTAATGTTCATGGCTCCAGACGTTGGAGATTGGATGCTGCCATTCAAAATTGCTCGAGCAACATATTGCGAGGCGTATTAGCGAGGCATTACTGTACTAGTCAGGATGATGACTTTCCACGTCTTACTCGGCTGAAATGCCGCGGATATCCCACCACATTTGCCTCCATCAGTAATTTTTTTCTCACGTACTTGGTTATCAAACCTCATTTGGATCAATCGTTCTCAGCCACTGAATTTCTTAACACTTCCAAAAAAGTATGCAATTTTTCATTCAAGCGTTCTGTATTTCTTTCTAGTGCTCACTATTTCCATTTTATTCTGTTTGCAGCGAATTGTAAATAAATACTCCTAAGTTCTTATATTAGTTCATGTATGTGGCATTTTTCCGGTTCGCACTTATTTTATGTAAATATGAACTATTCGTTTGTACTCTACTTCTAATAGTCGAGCTTTTTTCAGGTTGTGGAAATGGTCTCGAATCAAATGGCCGAAGCTGATTTAGAAGCTTTGAAAGATTTAGTAACTACGGACGTTTTTGATGAAATCAAGACTAATCTGCCTAAATTTTCCGCGAGTCAGCGTCAAGATTTAGCCTTCAGTAATGAGGAACTTGTGTATTCGTTTTTGGATACGATTTCTCTAAACGTAGGTGAGTGCAGATTTTTTGTAACTAAACTAAATAACTTTTCAATGCTTGAGGTGCCATCTTAAGGACAAGTAAATTATGTAATCCAGAACGATTTACCCATCGTTTTTCAGGGATTTCCGTCAACTTTACCGAAACTCTGCCCTACGCCCTCATTTATTCTTTTTCGACTTGAAATTTTATTTTTATTTGATTCGAAACCATCAAAATCTAAATCGGGATTTTGCTATGAGTAGTTAATGAGTAGTGGAATCTTTTCAATGGGTCAAAAAATAAGTAACTTGGGTCTCATTTTTCATCGTGGAATTTAGTCTTAACCATCATAAATCTCAAAAAAATTCAAATTCAACTTATGTGATTTTGTTTAGATAACGAAAACAACACCAAGTCGCTAGAAATATTGACCATTCATCACGCTATCAAAGGAATAGAAGAACTGAAAAAGCTAGCTGAAAATTTGAATCCATTTGAAATACAAACTTTTCAGAAAAAAATACTGGAAAGTAAACCCCGATCATTTGTACTAAATTATAGATTCTTAAGAAAGTTTTCCAATACAGGCGAGGCAGATGATTGGATTCTAAATGGGGTGCAGCATCAATCAGGTAAATCAATGAAAATGATGAACTTTTTGTGAAGAAACCGTAATCTCAGTGTTATTCTTACGGCTTACCTAATTATCATGCGAAGGTAAATGCAACGAGTTCGTTTTATTTGTTTATTCAGTTGTGCTATTCGTAATATTAAAGTTTTTTTTTTTCATTTCACAAATTTCTGGATAAAATCTTTTTTTTTTAAACAAACGTTTGCCGAAAGTATGACGCATAACTGAACCGATGAAGTGTAGGTGTTACAAGTACGTTGCTCATTACTCAGTTTTGACAAAATTTTTCCGAAAATTATGAACTGAAAAATAATTGTTAGGTGCTTGGTGTGCTTTGAGGAACTTTGAAAAACAGAACCAAGGAGAAGAAATAAATAACCAGTGAGAATGAAATAGTAATTTGTGGTCTACCCAAATAAGAAAGGTACCGTACAGTCTGTCAAAGTCTACCATAGACTAAGAAAGTTGATATTGGCAACTGGTGAGAGATTGTGAGCGTGAACGAGATAAGGTTATTAGTATCTATCTGAAATGAGCGTTGTTTTCAATTTTGTGTATCAATTACCTTTTATGCGTGTAAATTATCTGAAGTAGGTACGTTTTCACCCCTCTCTCATTCTTCATGGCATGAAACATTGCTTAAAGTATGAAACTTGTATTTTTGATGATTCAAATGCATAAAAAGTAAAAAATGAAGAAATGAACGCAATGCCTCAGCCAAATGTTCTCACAGTTTATACCCATTTCGGTCTCAAATGAAGAAAAGCAATCGGTTGTTGTACGTCCAATATATAAAACGGGAGCTTTGACCTTACTTATTATGGACGGATCATATTGTATTTGCTAAGGACGATCTATGTCCTCAGCTCTCTTTGACTGTTCAATGAGTGAAGTTTTTTAAGATGAAATATTTTGTCAACTTCACTGATTTATCCATCTGTATTTTTTATCGTCAACAATATTTTGAGCCATACTCATTATCAGCAACATATTTATTAATTAAAAATTTTGTCCATAACTATACGTATACACCATAGTAAGTAATAGAGTAAAACATCAGGTTTTATCGCTGTGAATCAATTCGTGATACGTCGAAATTCTGAGTCCGTGCATTTCTTTAATTTCATCTTTGAGTGTCTGCAAATAAATCGGAAATTTAAATCCCATAATAGTAAAGAAATTAATAATGACTTTTCGATATAATAAATTTTAAGTCAAATTTTCTCGCCAGATCGTCACCACAAAGTAAAAAGAGCAAAACAGAGAATTTAGTTTCTTTTTTTCTTTTTTTCCGGAGAACAGTTTATCTGACTCCTCGTTAATTTTACCACTTCCACGGACCACGGTTGAACTATCATCATTTATCAAGAATTGATAATACTCTAATACAATCTCGAATAAAATTAGACCACCAAAAAGTTGAAATTACAAACAGCTGTGCCTATAATTTTCTCAAAAACATCGACAATTTTTCGGTAAGAGTACAATAAAACGATGGCCTGGAGCAAAATCAAAATGGTTGTCACCTACACATTCTTCTAAGAGAGAATACATTTCTATTAAGTTTTCAGACACGCTATGATTGAGATTATAATGGTAATCGAAAGTGAGTTACTGCAAAATATGGTAAAAACCAAAAACTGAGCACCGTGGTGAAGAAGGCTAATTACTCATTTTTATCGGTTTTTATTGGAACTACGCTTCCGATTAAAATAGTTTGTCTGAGACACTACTACGTGATAGTGTAGGTGAAAGCGCTACATCAGTCCTCTTCCCACCGGTTGTTCCTTTCACTGTTTTACAGTGGGCAATCATCGTTAGTGTTCTCAACGTACATGATAATTGAAGGGTCCCGAATCTAAAGTCTCATTTGCTAAATTAAGAGATCTTTTTGATAGATTCTGATACAGAATTTCACGCCCTACGACGTGGCATGATCGGGTTTTCATTTTTATCACCCGTTAGCCCCATAATTTGCCTTAAAAAAATTGAGGGTGACGTACTATGTTAGATAAAACAGTTTTCCTGAAAATTGTGTTTTTGGCAACTGAGTAGTAGATTCGGTGCCCTTCAATAGACTTGGTTCTTGTCGCTTTACATCATTAATCAATCGATGTTGTTTCACCAGACTAATATCTTTGAACTCCGGAGTTATAACAGTGACATCAAACATTGCTCCGCAACCACCTGAAATGTATTGAAACTGTAACAGTAATTAAGCTTCGAATGATTCGATTTTCTAAGTATTTAGAGTATGACCGGAAACATCAGCAACGTAAATCTGGTTGGCGTTGGGAAATCTAGCTTTCAAAAGTTGTACCAATTTTTGTTCGGTTTCAGTTCCATTCGATACGAATCTACGTCCCGAATTTGAAGTCTACAATAAACATAATTTCAAAATTTGAATTTTATTACTACGTGTACGAGGGAAAATAAATACCAATATATTCATAAATTAGGCTTCTATACTTACACAACCGAGTTGCAGATGTTTAGGGGACAAAACCCCTCTGGCTCTGGCAACTTTATGTTTCAATAGACTGCCGAACATTACGTTCGAATAATAATAATAACGTTCAAAATCATCGACAAATGAGTAATGACAAATGCGGAAGTCAGCTCCGTTGTCCAGTTAGAGAGAAGAAAGTAGAACTCGAACGAATAAGTTACTCATCTTGAGAGAGACGAGGAAGAACCGTCATTCAAAATAATAACGAGCGAAGCCTTTGACTATTTAATGTCTCCTATGTCTCCTATAGTCAAAAGTTGAAGCTCGAATCGAACTCAAAGAGAAGACGAAGAAGAAGGAAGAACAAGTCAAGTCCTGTCTTGGAAATTGGAATAGGTACAATTTTAAAACAATAAAAGTTAAAACAAAAAACAAGAATGCAAGAAGAGCCTCCTAGAAAAAACTCAAGCTGCAAGCCACTGCAACTTTAGCACTGCCTGGGTGCCTGCAAGCTCACGTCCAGTCGATCGCACTTATCGACAATTATCGATAACTGAGTTATCGATAAGTTCCTCTGATAAATGATGGATTAATTTGATGACGAATGTCTAAAATATAAATATGAAATGTGACTATAAAAAAAAGTACCAAAGGGCACTGTGACTGTTGTTGGAGAGTGGAGATTGGAGTATTGTGTTTTTGGATATTGATTTTCTACTTAAAAAATTTCAAGCCTGACTCATAATTCATATTATTATTATACTCTACACTATCAAGTTCACGTGCGACTGTCTTTCAAGTTTTTACCCCTTAAATTTCAATCGAGACTTGTATTGTTCTTTCTTTTAAAATAATTTTACTCGAGTAGCCACTAGCCACGTATAATGGTTCATGTTCAAGCTACAGGTTGTTTAACATATCTCTTCTCATGTCTTCCTATTATATTTTTTCTATTTGCTGATGGCTTGGCCAGCGAAAGCAAAAAAGGTCCCAAAGTTACCGATATTGTAAGTTCTTCTGTCTAAATGTGATTCTGTCAGGATTCAGTGAATGAATTCTCATCAAGTTCTTTTCCGACCCAATCATTTCAAACAGTTGATATTTTCTTTTAGGTTTTTTTCGACTTGTCAATCGGTGATGAAAAGGTTGGTCGAATCGAAATTGGATTATTCGGCAAAACTGTTCCAAAAACAGTCAAAAATTTTGTGGAATTAGCTTCACGACCCGAAGGAGAAGGCTATAAAGGAAGCACTTTTCATCGAGTCATTAAGGATTTCATGATTCAAGGAGGAGATTACACGAAGGGTGACGGAACTGGAGGTATGTATTCGGAAATCGGATATACTCTCTACAATCTACAATACTATCGAAATTTGATTTTTTTGTATCGACATTTTCGATTTTATTTTGGGTATTTGGTGCTATTGGTTAGAGTTGATTCAACTTGTGAGGGCTTTTCGCATACTAAAACCATGTGTCGGAGGTAATTTTTACCAAATCTGAAAAAAAAAAAAAAAAAAACAAATTCAATAATTTTAGGATTTAGCTGAGTTTGGACTTGAGGCTGCAATAGCAATATGCCTTTGACAAAACTGAAATAGAACAGCGCGTTATTTCATTTCAAATATTGTAACCGGTGTTCTTCATTAGAATCATTTCGAAAGATATGCTCTAATGATAATATTACTTAATTTCGTTCATTACATTAAAGTAGACAATATGATGGACAGGTGCTAGCATTTATGGTGAACGATTTGAAGATGAAAATTTCAAATTGAGTCATTATGGCGCTGGTTGGATGTCGATGGCCAATGCCGGGAAAGACACGAATGGATCTCAGTTCTTCATCACCACTAAAAAAACTCCATGGCTAGATGGACGTCATGTTGTTTTTGGCAAAATATTAAAAGGAATGGTGGGTATCTAACCTTACTATTCGTGATTGTGGAGAAAAGTTTCTCATTATTAATCTAATTTACAGAATGTGGTCAGAAAGATCGAATCCACGTCGACTAACAGTCAAGACAAACCTGAAAAACCGGTAAAAATCATCGACAGCGGAACGATTAGTGTTGTCGAACCGTTTTCGGTCACCAAAGAGGACGCTGCCGATATAAATTATTAATTTAGAATTATAAAATCTGTTAATTCTGCTTAATTTATACGAGAACATATAAAGGCGATTTACTTAGAAGATTGTATTTGTTTGGCTGTTACACGTCTGTTTTTTCTTACAATATTTTCAAGATTCAGTATTCACGCCATATAACTCCTTCACTAGTTTGCCGAGACCTAGAATATGGTTCAAGACATGTCTGATAAACCTGGTCGACGAAAAAAGTTGTACGACCTATTCCTGTTGGAAGTGTCTTCGGCCCCATTGAATGCAGCTCGTAGAACAGACTGATTTCGATTAACTGGTTTGGTAATGGAAATTTCAGAAAATAGTAATTCATCTAACGTCTAAAACAAACGAAATTAAAGTATTCTATAAGCAATAGTGATAGCTCAATTCAAGGGAAACAAATTAATACTCGAAGAAAATAAAGTCTACCGTTAGCTCGACATATAAATGCGGCTTATCGAAAATATTATACTCGTAACGTCAAAAATGACAACATACATATTTCATTACATCTCGTAGTCACATTTTGTTAATTTTTCTTCCTCGTGAAATATGCCACTTGGTTTCGCCTCATAATAACGGGGGTTAAAAAAATATCAGCAGTTACAGTCAGGACGATGGATATTTTCACTATAATTGATAATAATGGAAGGAGGAGACCTATCTTTCTTCATGAATAATATTATAATGATGATGCGCCACTGACTGCGGAGTATGACTAATAAAAGTCCTTTAATCTTGAGCTTGTAACGTAGCGCAGATACTTACTTTATCTGAAACATGATTTTGACTTTGCAGTTGTTTTTCAATACGTGAAAATTCCGTTGAGAGCTCTTTATTGTTTTCTCTTTCGACGACTTCTCTGATAGTCTGGATCTAAGGGAAAAGATCGATTATTTCCAATTTTTGATAATATTCTTCCATAGAAAATTAGAGAAGAATGTTCAAAGTTCGGCGATAAAATTGCAAATCAGAAACAAACTCGAGTTAATTAACTCACCACGTCGACGGGGAAGGTTTGTTTTGGAATATTTGGCGCGTCGAATGTCAACACACTGCGCAAAATAGTAATGACTTCTTCAATTCGCCCCAGAGCGCAAAACGAACAAGCCTAAAATGTAATTTTTAAAATAAATTCGTTCTACTAAAGTGAAGATGGTAGGGCGAATAACAGTAGATACTTACTTTTATCGATCTAACTAAAACAAAATTTTGACTTGAAAGAGCAGACACAATTTCTAAAGCGACGTGAGGACTGTTCTGCTTCAATGCCAGAGCTCCTAAATAACAAGCGGCTCTACGCAAGGGTAACAAACCACTTTCATGCATTTCTCTCCATACCTTCAACGCGTAATTGAAAACGTTTTCTGTATTCTAGTCAATTAATTTGTGTATTAATAATCATCGAGTTTTTTTTCATCTCTCTGCCACATCTTTAAATTAATCGGGATTCTTAAAATGACGAGTGGAAATAAAAAAACCGCCAAGAAAAGCATCAACGAAACTACAAGAAGAACTTAAATATCAAACCGCAATCTGAGTCCAACATTATTCGCACGAACCCTCGTGACATACTCGTAATTATTAATTATCATTTTCAAAAAATAATGTAGTTTCATTAGGAAATGAAGTGTTTTGACTTTGGGTGCACCTATTTCAAGTTTTACTCGGATTTCTTCAGCTCCGGACTGTGGGCTTTATACTCCGTTTAAAATAAGGTGCTCACGCTGCAATCCGCTACACAATACTTTTTACATAGTTTTCCAAGAAAAGTTAAGGTGTATCTGAAGGTGAGAATGCATTGCATTAACTTTTGCTTACATGAAGAAACAGTTTTATTAGCTATAAATACAATCTTCGAGTTGCATCGGCGTGAAACGCTTAGCTGGGCCTGCGAGCATGTTATTTCGAACAGAGTATTTTTACAACGTAGTAAGAAAAACAATCTTTTATCTCTCCCGAAAAATCACTTTTTTCGACTTGATGCGCTTTGGAAAGATGCGCCTCATCATATAAATATGATTAATGCGTGATGCAGCGTAGCGGAAGGAAGGCGTGGAGTTTCTAAAAAGTATTTTCCAACACATTAAAATGTAACGATGTAAGCGATGAAATAAAACTTGTGTTTTTTGCACTTCGCGGATTTCAAATTTCCACTCTTCATTTACAACTTACGATCTTATAACAAGAGGCAAACAAGAGAATCATCAAACTTCTCGGGTACTTGCCAAAAAACAATTGTTTTTGCTTCACTTTTTCGTACAGTTCAATAATTTCTTCGTACTTTCCATTTATGAATAGCAAATCGAACAAAATGACGTGAGCAGACAAGTGGTCGAAAAACCCGTCCAATTTAGGATTATAATAAGCCTGTAAAAAAATGCATAGTAATAATAATAATGATAATAATAATAACAATTATAATATTAATAATATTAGTAAATTTTGATAAAATAAATTGAAATCTATCAAAAACGGAAGCGAAAAACTTGAAAAAAATCAAAGAACGAAAAAGACATAATGAAGTTATTCACAAGGCCAAACTTTTCTCTTTAACGAATATTTAGATGAGTAAATCGTAAGACGAGTGTAAGAAACATTTATGAGTGAGGCAGACGAGCTGATCTGGAAATTACAAATGAACCGTTGTAGAACCGAATGTCGAAAGTGCCATTTTTATGAAAAATGAGATAGGGGTAGAATATATTTTTGTTGGGACACCCCCCACGGACGTGCAAAAGGATTCGTCTCAGCTCATACAAAAACGGCTGTTTTTAGTCGATTGAAAGTAGCGGCATTTTGTCGAAAAAATACCACGCGAAAATGTTTTTTTGCGCTCCTGGAAAACTACGTTTTTTGGCACTTACGTTATTCACTTCTACAACGGCGTGAATAATTTTCTAAATACTTTTCAACTGTGAGGTACGAATTAATAGGACTGAACTTCTCGCTTCTTCCGTTTTGCAGTTTATGCCACGACCGACTAAGGTGGCTCTTTATAAACAATTCTTTCAATTTACGAGTGGGGTTTTATTTCAATCGACATGTGATAGTCGTGGATGTAACCATGTTATAATGAGCATGATATACTAGAATAATGTTGGGCTATTTCGGTTTGAAAATATTGGTCACGTCTTCCGAAGAAAAAAAACACCGGGCTCAGTTGTTCAGAAATACGTAAACTATAAAACACATTCGTTTCTTTAACGAAAAAAAGCTTCAAATCATGCCTGTACGATTCTCAACTGCGAGTCAATTTGAATAAAATAAAGAAAATTCTAACCTGCAAAGCTTCGTCCGGCTTATTAAAAAGATAGTACATTCGCATGACAACAGGACCAAAATGATAACTACCAAATCGTAACTGTGCATTTTGTTGATGAAATCTAGAAAATACAGAATTCAAATTTAGACGACAATAATTTACGGATTTATAACGAAGAATCTTCGAATAGTAGACATCATACTTCTCCATCATTTGTACTGCCAATGATAACTGCTCATCTGAGCCAGACGTAACATGAATAAATTGCTTCAAATCTTCAGTAAATATCATCGATGTTGGATCATTCCCAGAACAATAATCTTTCATTTTTTCTTGAAACTTATCGAAATAATCATCTTTGAGGTCGTATTTTTGCCGATTTTTAGTGTAATCTTCAATACCTATACTAGCCGGACTATAAAGCAACCGAATTTCTGGAAATATATTTTTAAAAACTTAAAAATCGGATAGAATTACTTATTATTATAGTGTACACGCTCATCAACTTACTTTGGAAATTTGTATGCTTCCATAACATTCGAAAAGTTGTGTTTGTTAAAATAGTGTTCATGACGGCAGTGCAGCTTGAAATGTTCAAATTTATAGTACGAGAAAGCTAATTTTAGAAGTCGCAAGAACAATCTGATGAAGACTAAACGAAATATCAAATATTCAATTGATGAACAATACTGTGAAGTAAACTCATTTCAGCCAGATATTATAAAGGCGTGAAAATATTCTAATATTTTTCAGTAAAGATGAGAATTCAAAAAAATGAAATGTCTATCTAACAAGAGTAGTTTCGTTGACGAAACTGCAATTTGGCGAATCTTGATTTGAAATTTGAATATAAAATATACTTTAACTAATTATTAAATACTGTACTGATAAAATACCACGCACAGAGTCACACTTCACAGACGGCCGACGACGGGACGGGTCGGCTAATGTATGTAAAAATATTATGCTGGATCGCATGCGCAGAAGTAGTCGGTTGGCGTTGGTTGATACGATTTACGAACGGTGGAGGTGGACAACGTAGGTGATAGAGTTGCCGGTTGCGTACCTTTACTCGCTTCGCGCAGGGCTACGCTGTTTCGATTTTCTTGTTTTGCGCATGCGATCCAGCATAATATTTTTGATACATTATAGGATGTTGACAGGGTCATTCTATAAGGCCAGGATAGCGCGCTGGCTATCCATGCTATATTTTCTAAAAAGGGTGGTACGGACTACGGTGCATGTCGTCGGTCTAGAGCGGAATGGTGCCGATTTTTATTTTTGTAATTTTTGTGAAAATGGGGTTTCAATGCTGTCTTATAGGAAATTTCGTGCTCCTTCCAATGGTAACACTGATTTTGACCTCCGATGAATTTTTCGTAGTTCCTCAAAAGCACTTCGAAAATTTTGCAAAGCAAAAAGGTTCCTGAAATGAAAAGGTTCCTGGATATGGTAATCTAGTGCAAAAAAAAAAAATGATATAGGCGAAAACTTCATTTCGCTCTCCTGAAAAATTTACTTTTTCCCGAAAAGAACCTTTTAAAATTGGACCGACGATCTTTGAGTATGGAAGCAAAGTAATTATTGTAAGATGAATCGGCATTTATGCAACACTACGACTTCGAAAGTTGAACTTACTTACACGAAGATCATATTTTCATGAAGTTCTTCCTATACAGTGCGAACTTTCGCCTTGCATTCCCAATAGCAATGAAAACAATTTTTTTAGCTTGTTTCAAGTCTATATCTAATCCCGTCAATATTCGAAATTTCAAATTGGTCAATATTTCCATCATACCTTGTTTATAGATAACAAGGAACTTCGTCCTCCTGAGACCCTCGCTTTGCTCAGCCCCCCAACCATTTCCACTTAGCTGTCCCATCTCTTCCAGCGAAAAGGAACCTCAGGAGAAAAGGCCGATATTACCCTGAAAGTCGTCAAGTTTTTTCGGCCAATAATACTCAAGTCCAAGAAAGGTTTTTTAGGCCAATATCCGTCTCCACAGGTTCGTAAAATGGTTGAAAAATTACGAAAAAATATAAAAACAGCTTTTTAAATACAGAAATAAAATGTTACAGACAAAAACGACGATCCATCGTCAATTTATTTTTAAAAAGTTATATTCCTATAAGAATACATCTGCGACCATAGATAGAGTACGTGGGTGAAAATTTATTTCTTCTTTCAATAATTTTTCTGATTATTGTATTTTTCGCCAATGAGAAAAAATTGATACATAAATAGATAGAAAATAATATGTACAGGACAGAATCATGGAAAAAAAAAAGAAATAAGAGAAACATACGCTAACGGTAACGTTTTATACAGAACGAACGAGCAAGGCGATTAACTAACTTTTTTTCCATTTCAATTCGCGAGTAAAACAAAGAAGAGAAAAGCGTATCACAAGATTTCATTCTGTATACACCCACCAATCTTTTTCATAACCTTCGTGCACATGTTCGAGTAATACTTTTCGACGACTATCACAGTACCTGTAATGAAAATAATTATAATGAGTTTTAGCTAACTTACTTAATTTATATAGTAAGTACACACAAGTTGGTCGGATGTAGAATTATTGGGTACGAGTATATTATTTGGAAGAAAGTTTCTTAAGGATAATAATACTACAATAAAGTTTGTTATAAATCACCTCTTTGATTTTAGAAGGAGCAAGAGTAACATATTATTGAGCAACGAAAAGCTCAGAATTTAAACTCGTATTGGCGAACAAGAAAAAAATGATTTACGTAAAAACATGTAAATACTAATTTAACATGGTTCCACTGACCTAAGAGTCGTCCATTCACAGTGTACTTCTGCTTTTGCTTTTCCTCCAACCAATCAGGATGAAGAAAAAATTATCAAAAATGAAATTTCTTCTTACGACTAATTCAAGTAAAAGCAAAAGCAGAAGTACATTGTAAACGGCCGCTAGATAATTTTCATTTCTATATAGATCGAAAACTGAAGATTGATATTTTGCCAACCAGTCATATATCCGATCAGTTCACTTTAAATTTTATAATTATTGCTAGTATGAGAAAAGCTAAAAGTAAAACTGATTCCAACGTTAAGAATTTAGCAGTTTGCTATTTTTTTTTTTCAATAAGTTTTCAGCAGGCTTTCTCAAGAACCCCCGATTAATTTTAGTCCGACTCCAGGAAATAGGCATGAGACATGCACAGTTTTGTGTTTCGTGATCTCAGGATTCTAAGAATACCCATCTTGCAATTTGATATCATTCGTTTATTCAACTCGAAAGTACTATTAACATACTAAGAAATTTGGTCAACGCAGCTAACCTGTATTTGTCTTGTACTTTTTGTTTGATATCGGCTAAATTCTCAGAAGTGATATCACGTTCCAAATATTGCGATAACGTTTCAGTGGCACTTTCTAGGTCACTTTGATTGACCTGGAAGAAAATTAAAATGGCGAGTGTTGAATTATTAATATTATCGCTATTATCGCTGTTATTATTATTATCATTATTATTATTATTATCATCATCACCATTATCATTATTAATGACCTAGATCACTGATGATAAGTATATCTTTTCAATACAATCTCCAAATTGAACCAAAATAACCCACAGTAACAATGAAATAGTCAAAATTCAAAAATAAATTAGCTGTCCAGAATAAGTCAACTGTACGTCCTCAAATTTGCTAAAAAAAAGTCATAGTCTAAGCTATTACACGCTACCTAGAATAAAAAGTGTTCTAAAGCGATCGATTTCAACAATTGGGGTTTAAGACACAAACTACAAACCTAGTTTTCCTAGTTTATAGGTAATACCAGATCTTGTCCGAAATATAATTAATTCGATACTCGCTAGAAAATCAGAAATTGAGTTTTCTGGGAAATTGACGGATACAAATAAGAAGAAAGTGGGGATGTTTCACCCATCGACAGCGTAATATAGATTCATCAAAATTTGTCGTAGCGATTCAAAATTCAAATTCGATAGGTAAATGTTTTTCTTTTGAAAAATTAATTAATTAAAAAATCTAAAGAATGAACTGAAAAGCCTCTTTTACAACGTACTTCTGTCTTTTGGTTTCGATTTTGTCTTCTATGCTTCTAAAAATCTTAACTTGGACTTTGTTTTTTCTTAAATGGGAAAATATTTCGTCAAAAGAAATGGCCGAGGTTGTGAACCAACTACGAAGACTATTCAAAACTTGCTCGTTTTTGCTTCGTTGGCGGTGATATAATTTAGTGAAGAGGCTTTATGCCACGGGTGTTACGGACAACCCTGAATCGAGCACTGCATTTGAACACCCGGCTCCGTTCTTTGACAAGGAGAAAGAAATTTCGTTAGCTCCAATTTCAAGCTCTCTAGGTAGCTGTGTTGGAAAAATAAGTGTAGGATTGGGCCTTCTCCATCTACGCTTTACATTCATTCAGTTCAATCAAACTCGAATTACATACATTCAGTCAAGAGCTGAAGGAATAATTCCAACAAAATCAATTACTGGACTCTTGAAATAAGCTTTAACCGAGTTAGGTGAAACTGGACTGGAAGGCGTAGTGCGAATAGTGTTATAAATTTACCGTTTGCCAAAATTAATACATACCTCGAAAATGGTCGACTGGTTATTCTTTTTTAAATAAAACGCAAACACGTACGTGTACATCAACGTTTGTCTGCATTGGCATAGAATATCGACGGCTTTTTTCAGAAATTGCACCTTGAAAGCACATAATTAGGGAAAAACAGTTTAAAGAATAATTAATGCGGTGCCATCGATTTAGTGTAACACTTACTTCTATCCAAGACATATTATGATGTTGCATTTCTTCCATTTTACCTTTGACAGAGGCGTAGAGTTTGTGTTCGAATTTTAAAGACTGCATATGATTCATGTAACGATTACAGTAGAATAAATAACGTTGCAAAGCTGATCTCGATCTTTCTTGCGCATCACGAGCAGCTCGTGCCTCTTCTTCGTCGTACCGATTGCAGTTGTACCTAAGAATGGCGAAAAATAGAAAACAAGAATTACGAAGACGAATAAAAAGTCATCGCAATACCGATAAAATTCGTAAAACGCACCAAGATGACCCGTGAGGTTCCCACGATCCGAGACAGACCCAACAAAAATCAGCTTTGCAGTTTTGATTTTTACATACCATATGATTACATCCGCCATCTTTTTCAATCGTGACCTTGCATTTGGGACATTCCTACAAAATAAATATACTCGTTGATTAATTAGATTCTCGATTAGTTCGATAAAAAATCGAATCGGTTAAAATGTCGACGAACTGATTAATAAACGGTATTAATGACTTTTCAAAGGGTGCGAACTGCGAACTCACTTTCGTATTTGCTGCAATCCAGTTCGAGGTTTCCGAATCATCGTCACACTTTTTGATCCATTTTTTAAGTAAATGGCACTTGACAGGATCGTGCCAATTTTCTCCGCACATGAAGCAAAAAGTATGCAAGCATTTACAAGTCACGGGTCGAGGTTCTACGTTAAGCACTTTGACGACATTATTACAGTCGGGCGATGGACACCATCTCAGCAAGCGATTACACTGTTAAATAAAGACAAATACTAGTTAGTCTGTTATTTCGACGGCGCGTCGTACACTCAGTTCAGACTGCATAATGATTACCTAGCGCGATCAAAAAATCGGGCAACGTCCCCCCGTATCCGGCTAGACCGAGATAAGCGAACAATAATTCATGTCTCCTGCTTCGCTCACCTATACGACATCGGCTTACAACAAGTTGTGAGGCTTGATTTTCATTTTCATGTCTCTTCCGACTGCAGCTATCTATCATACGTATTTCAGGGTATTGCCTCGAATTAAAAAAAATCTCGGACGCCGATAGCCATTGTTTTTTGTGAATTGAGGAATCCTACTATGTGATAATGATGCACAGTACAAACTCATCATCTCAGAATTAAGTATTAACACTGCCATACCACTTTCAAAAATAAAATGAAAAAGGGGCATTTGTTGGTAATTCACATCTGCCAAGGGCCTATCAAGTACGAGTTGCTTGTATATGCAGCAAAATACCAAATACAAAAGAAAAATGAAGACTCTTACTCTGTTCATTTTAAGAAAGCAAAAATAATGGAACGTCAAATTCATTATCATCAACAATATAAGTATCGATCAGTGAGACAAGAAACAAGAAAGTAAAATCGGAAGCGCAGCTATTTCTTAGGGCTGAATGTGAACGAGTACCTTTTCCCCTCTCCCGAAGCTCTGCAAACTTTAATCTGTTTTTTGCAATCTTGAAATGAACGGAGTAAGTATATGACTTTTTTTCCCTCGACTTGATTATTTTGAATAAGCGGAACAGCGAGTAGTCTGATCAGTATCCAATAATATTCCCCTAAAAATTTCCTTCCTTCGGTAATCTTTTCACCGATGAATGTTACCCGAATAATTACATTTTTGCGAAACAGGAAACGGCGAAATCCTCTTTTTTTCGAAATTAAGACTTTTTCATATTTTTTACAAAACAATCAGCATTACTTGGACAGGTTTTCAAAGATTAAAATTCATTAGGATTATCACAATTTTAAAGATCCCGTGTATAGTGGTAATAATAAAAAAAATAAGAAGATTGGTAAAATATAAGTCTGTCATAAAAACCTTTCTTCGTGCCGCACAAAATAGAGACTCGAATCATACACAAGGAGTGATTGTAGTGTAGTGCCCAACCATAGATGAATTCAAACAAGTGGCTCTTACACCTGCACGACCTGTTCATTATTTCTCAGCTAATTTACGGCTCTACACACCTACAAGATACGAGTATAATGCTCATCTTTGTCAACTTTCAGTCACATCCGACAAAATACACAATAGCTCTTCATACTGAATAAAACCAATAAAGGAAACCGGTGTAATTAATTCATTTCTGCAGTAACGTGACTAAACCTTTGACATGTAAATTTCATACGTCTCACAACTTATACGGATATTTTAATAAAAACGTCGATACTTCGGGTCCAAGTAAAAATCTTACCAACAACAAAAATGCTAGTCTGATTATTTTCAGATGTGTCAAGATCTTTCTGATTAATTCAGAAATCCTGAAATCGTCGACAGGGGTAGATCAATGTGCTCTTTCGCTTTTTGATTAGCTTGAATTAGTTAATAATAAAAAGTCAAATGGGCAATGAGAAGAAACCGGTCTTGGAGTGATTTTCCTATACAAACAACGGTCTTCCTTGAATTGACTCGGTAATACGACGAGATGATGAATTGGGTAATACGAAAGATATCGATTTTTGGCAACATCTCATTCATTTAAAGGATAAGAACTATTAAAATAATTATTTAAAATCACATAAATAGGATATAAAAATGAATACGCCTACAATCTTTTATAATCATCATTTTTCCTAGATAAACTGGAATAAAAATTTCAGCGCAACTTTGTATCGGGCGTCAATTGAATAAAAACTTTTAAAAATACAGTTCAACAGAGGCACTTATTAGACCAGGTGTAAATAGTCTCTCCCAAATAAGAATGGTCAGGCGCCACAGTGTATCAACGCACTGCATGAATTATGTGTTAGATCTCCATGCAAATTCACCAGCCTTTAATTCAAGTAGACAAAAGTACAAGGTATGAAACCCCCCAGAGTATATCGAAGGTGATTTTTAACCTTCCGTCTAACTGATCAACGATGATGGTTATATACGTGGGATTGTTTTAAGGAGTATCTTGATATCATGCAAATAAATCGGACTTTCTTTGACATAAATGAAGTCAAAGGCGAATGAAAAGTATTTTGCACAGTATAAAGAACACTTTTCCGTCGTAATCTAAGAACAAATGTTGGTAGCACGGAGGTACGTTAAATATATTATATTCCATCCTATCTTCAAATGATAAAATGAAATGCGCACAAGTTGACAACGAAAGGCTGTCATTATTTTGATTTACTCGCTTCATCTAATTTTGTATTGACTGAAGAGTGAACAATTCAACTTACCTGAACGAAACTGTTGGTAATGATTAATTGATATTTTAATCTGACTTTCGAATCTTTCACTAAATTCATTACCGTCGCGTCATCGACTAAAATATCGCAACCATGAGCAGCACACGATATTGTTTGTCCAAGGCCTTCCTCCATGATTTTCGTCGTAAGGTATTCGGTCCAGCAATGAGTACAAAATCGATGATGGCATTCTAGACCAGTCATCATCTAAAAATTAAAGACAGTCTCCTTCAACCGAAGAATTATTACACAAAAGATTCAAAGATAATTATGTAACTCACAGACGACGGTAATATCATATAACAAATTTCACATTCTTCAGTGCCAGTTGACCTCCGTGACTGCCAAAATCGAAACAATAACGTTTAAATAAATGAATTCAAATGAAAATACGAATTCCGATAAATAATAATTAAATGACGCACTTTTCTAGGAGCAGTAATAGATTTACGATAGGGGTTAACCACACGTGCTTCTGCATACAATTTTTCTTGATCGCCATCGTAATACCGCTCCATTAATTTTTCCTTGTCCCATTTGAAATGATTCAACAATATTCTAATGGTGGTATGAGGTAACTAGGGAAATAAACATAGGTATTATAACATTGTAGTAACGTTTTACAAATTGAGCAGGTAAATTTAGAAAAACTAATGAATAATGATGTCACACAAAGCGTGAAAAGTATTTAAATCGGATCGTTTCAATACCGAAGCTTAAAACGCTAAGGAGTGTTGCTAAATTGTTGTACTCGAGTCCAATTCTTTTCAATTTGAACTGCGTCGTGTACTAATCGTGAAAGGTAACTTCGCATCCTAATTTCATCGAGTTGACAAAGAAAATTTTCATCACAAGAGAGAATGATGACATATAACTGAGGCTCACTTGTATAACTGAATTCACATCTTTTATCGTTTCAACCATGTGTTGGACAATTTGTTCTGTAGATAAAACTTCGAAAGGGTACTCTTCAACTTCGTTCTGCTTCTCCCTCGATGTATTACATTCGACTTCCATAGGGAACTCGACATCATCGCCACTGGATACATTACCAGAATCAACTTCGTCCGAGGGAATATCTTCATCTGAGTTCATAATAAAATTAAGACTCAACTTTTCACTGATTCCACGAAGGTCTATTACTTAAAATTTTATCACAAGAAATTTTTAGATAAGGTCAGAACCAAGAAGAATACGAACAGACCCAAATTACTGAAGCAATGAGCGAAACCACCACGGAATTCAACTAACCACCGTTGACTAATTTTAGGCGAAGCGAATATACGAGATATGAAGCTACATAAAAAAATACAAAACAACCCTCGCGACGTAGCTGATTTCAAGTTATTTCCACGATATTCAACTTCAATTTGAAAAAGAATACGTAAAAATTTTCTGACGTCAGCAACAATTGAGTCGATGACGTCATAAAGAAAAAAATCGTTTTTGGACAGGAGGGGAAGTAGAAAACAAAGTAATACCACTCTGCAGTCAGTGAAGAACAGACGCTACTTCAACTTCGGTGATCGGTCTGCAATAGAGTGGAGATAGCTTTCAATATCACCACTCGAAACGCTTTTGTCGTAAAAAGTAAGAACTGGAGAGCGCTATTGTCGCGAAAAGTATGCCGCTTGATGCCGACGCCCGACGGTGAAGAACGGAATCCTCAATCTATTCCGAGTCCGACAGAATGGACAAGCACTAGCATTTCATTTCCATCATTAGTGTTATTTTTATATTTTCGCAAATAATTTGGAAACAGCGGAGAACTAGACACGCCCTACACAACGTTTCGACCATCTTGTTTAGTTAATAAATAAATAAATACCAATAATAAACTGGGATAAGAGACAAATACAAATGAAAT
Source organism: Parthenolecanium corni (assembly GCA_038050395.1). NCBI lineage: Eukaryota > Metazoa > Arthropoda > Insecta > Hemiptera > Coccidae > Parthenolecanium > Parthenolecanium corni. The sequence goes on along the minus strand of JBBCAQ010000034.1, from coordinate 565,678 downwards.
TATGACACTATATTTTAAACTACCTATTTACTTACACAGATGTACAAAAAAATTACGGTACCTTTCAATCAAAAAGGAAAAAAACTGAAGGGCTATACGTAATCAACAGTTAGGAATGCGCAGATAACATTTGTTCAATTGTTTTGTCTGTATCATCCACATCGTCTGGTAGATGGAAACTGCTTAATGCAGAATCACTCTCTAGAAATTCACGTAATTCAGATTCCAGATCGAAACCAGTTACAGGATTTGAATTACTATTTACATTGGACAGATTCTCGTCATCGTGTTTAGGTATATTAGGGCCTGAACTGGGCGGAAAATTGTTTGAATTGATAGTCGACGTCAAATCGTCGCTGCTATTTAATACTTGATAATTCTGAAATCAAAAAAAGTAAATTAAAATCGAAAAAAAAGAAGAAGAGGAAATACAATACCTATTTTAGAAAATTCAGACAAAAATTTTTTTCAAAGGAATACGTATGCAGCGATAAGGCAATTATTATTACTATGTTTTAGTCTGAAATTACTAAGAAACGTTTTCGTCGATAGAATACCAATATAAAAATTTCAGTTATAAGAGAAAGAGAATCAAAACTCATGAGTTAGATAGTTAGAAATTTAATTTACTGAAAATATATTTTCCGCATTAGGGTCTCACCACAGTCATACCACTAAACATCTGTGTATTCATTCAGTGAAATTCATGTTATCACGCACCAAAATAAATTTTTACGGTGGAAAATGGAAAAATGAATAAGTTCAACAGAGGATTTTACATTTTTTCCAGCACCAAAAATGATAAAACATCGATAAATCATTTACTAAGAAACAATATCAAACGAGAATTAGTTATTTTGTAAAGTTTAGTTCGTATGAAAGACGCTGAGAATAGTTAATATCTCCTCCACACCTCTTGACTAAATTTCTATTCAACTTTTTGGCATTCAAATCCAGATTTACAGTTCTATGAATTTGAAATGTTCGAGAGAAACGTATAGCAGGACTTTAAAATATGTGAAGTGGTCATGGTCCGGACCTTCTCTGATCATTAGCTCGGTTACAAAGAATTGAAAAACTTGAAAAGTATTAATCAGGTTTCATAGTTTCAAAATCACTGCAAATGAGTAAATACGATGCGAATAAAGAAAAAAATATTGAAAATAGAAAAATAAATATGGTAGGTAAAAGTTCGGGCGAGTAAAATATTAAATTTTTGCTTACGTAATGTGTGGTGTAAGAATTTGAAGAAATCTGTTGCGGTGGCACTGGGGCAATACCCATGGCCTTGCGAACTCCGGCGACAGGAGCAACGTTACCTGGCGACACTTTCTTGATGATATTAGCAAGATTTTCCGTGACTTTATCAGCTATGAATTTGAATGAAAAATGAAGAATAAAATGAACAATAATTAGAACAGTCTTTGGAAAAAAAGAATGAATCCAATCCAAGTGTTTATACACGGAAATGCGAAAAAAAATCATTTACGAGATCTTTAATGGTTTTAGACAGCCTTTAAAACTTCAAAGAATGCGACTCGTCTCTTTTTTTGCAAAAGACTACTATTAGTACTAACGTGAAAAAAGAAAATAAACCAAAATACTCGTAACTTACCTAAGATATGTTCTGCTTCAGAAATCGGAGATATTTGTGCCAAATGCTGCGGCAGTGGACCACTGAGCCGTTCGTACTGTGTTTGATGCAGTCTTTCCAATAAAGATCTGGTTTGCTCCAACTTATCCGATAGTTTCTGTTCCTCTTTCCAAACATATTCTGTAAGATTCAATTAGTCTACAGTGAGTTCAGAATGTAAGATTAAGAAAACAAGAACGGATTGAAATGGATAAATCAGTTGTAACATGAATTCAGATGTGACAAAGGCGTTTTGGGAAATATAATTGAAGTAAATGTTTCTCAAAGTTGAATGTTTTAGCGCAAAAAATTTTGTATTGACCCCCCAGCCATAAGACATATGCATGTCAATAAATCCTAGGAAGACAGTAACTAGCGAGTCGAGCGAGAAGGGCTGGTAAAACAGGTAAATACATGTATCAAAAATAGAGGATGAGAATTACCGTCCATTATTTGCGATGGAGAAAGCGAACAAAATAAACAATGATCTAAAAAATTTTTAACTCGTAATAATTTTAATGGTGCTGAATCTGAATTTGCTTTGAAATTATCGCTTACATTATCTCAAGAGGCCAAAATGGGATCACAAAAGAAGACTAACTGAAACTTAATAATTAATTTTCAAAAAAAAAAATACAAACAAACAAACAAACATAGAAAACAAAGCAAATAAAGAAAACACTTACCGTAATAATCGATAAACGTTGTGTCAATACCATATTCAGAGAGCGATTTTAGCTGATTGAATTCGATTTTCGACTCATCTGACCCAACTGACTTGGATATTGGATTGACGGTGGCAGATTTAATACTACTGGGTGCCGAGGTAACGGTATTATTACAATTCAGAGTGACAGATAAACTAGTCACCGGTGAAATAACTGTCGTAGAACTTTCTTTTTTACTATCTTGTAAATTTTTCAGCCGCCTCTCGTCCACTTCTTCTTCTTCTTCCTCACGAATTTTCTTTTTTTCTTCCAAAAACTTTTTAGTTTTACGATGATCGCCGCCCGTCATTACGTCGAGTAAGTTATCAACCATTGTTGTAACATAATCGCAATCTTTAGAAAAATTCAAAATACTGAAACAAAAGAAAAACGATTAACAGCGATACTTATGTTCGAAATATTCTTCCAAGATTGGTTTAGAACTTCGGCTCATATTAAACTTTCAATTCAAAGCCATTCATTACTTGCATAATTTAAAAAAAAAAAAGTTTTCTCTTTCTCTATTCGAGTTGTTAGAAGCTGAAATGTGCCTACAAAATTTGTCTAATGAAAATACGAGTACAAGCAAAATTGGCCAAAATTTATGGGTAAAATTTTGAAAATGATGAGTTTGGGTATGTTGAATTTCTCTGCTCAGGACAAATCCGACGAGCCAAAACACACAATTTTTTAAAATTTCATCACATCAGAGGTATTAAGCAGGCTACCGACGATATGTTTTGTAACGGAAATTTCACATAGTTGGACTAATTGTATAAAATATACATGTACATCTACGGTTGTCACAGACACATCACTAATAATTACTGACGCCATTTACCGCAGCATATTCCACGTGCGAGTAGGAAGGTGATGTGCATAGTTAATAGTAGCAACTAATGAAAATCGGAGCTTACCTTTCAGCATATTGAACAGATGTTTCATCTCCGTAGGTTTGAAACAATAGTTGCGATTCTTCGCGAGTCAAATTGGCAAATGTCGAATCATAAGAAGGAGCGTAAGATCCAAAAGCGCCATAATATAGTGGTTTGACTGCGAACAAAATAGACAGTTGAAAAATCCGGAGGGTTGAAGGTAATCAATACGTGCATTACTTATTACCAGGTTTAACAAAATTTCTTTTATCTTCCCTGAATCCTTGAACATTTCCAGAACCGTGACTTAGTTTACCGATAAGTGAGCCCAGTAAAACTGGTCTTTCTTTAGTTTTTTTGTCAATACCGTCATTCGGTATAATAATCGCAAGAGTGGTAGAGCCATCTTCTTTCTGTCGAAGAAATCCCATCTGAAAGATGAATCGATAAAAATAAACTCGTCATACTCGTATTTTAGATAAATGGCCATCAATATTATTATTCATAATAAATTAGAATCCGAGTTCACGTTCGAACAGCTTGATTGGCAATGAAATTTAACATTTGGAAATAGAAAATGAGCGAAAACAAAAAAGTCGTTTCCAAGTATTTTCCCAAAAAATCTGAAAAAAACAGCCAACATAAATATAATTCGCAACACTATTTCATACTAACCTCCATACCCGGCTTTTTCTGAGCTAATTTTTTGGCAACTTCCTGGGCAGCGTTTTTAGCTTGAGCAAGAATTTCGTCTGGATTAGAATCTTCGGACGCAATTTCATTTTTAAATCTACAATAATGGTTTCAAGATGAAAATAAGCGATAACTAACCCAATCACTAACCATTGAAGCGTGTTTCAACTTACGCTGAGACAGACTCCGTAGTGTCACATTCCATTTGATCGGATCTGCATTTCTGCTCGACTGTAGCGGCATTATCGATTTCCATATTAGATTTAGCATTTTCTTCGTCTTCAGAAGGGGTAGCAGACGAGTCCAAATCGAAACCAAGCTGCTCAGAAGACAGTTCGGAAAGCAATGGTAATAACTGCGGCGTTGAACGGAGTTTGTCGCGTGTAATTATTTTCAAAGCGGCATGAAGTAATTTTTTAGCAGCTTTGTAGTAAACTGTATCAGGTCGATTATAAACCATTGCATTTCGACACATCAATTGCAAATCATCCTAAGAATAGAGAGAATAATAAATAGGTACCGTAAATTTAATACAAAAAAGTACAACAAATTACATATTTGTTTTACGTATAAACTGTGAATCATCCATCGATTGAATAAAATGATTCAATATTCTCAAATTTAGATTGTGTGTACGTGAAAGTAAGAAAAAAGTATTCAAGTGAGAGTACAAAATTGAAGAAAAAGTTCCAGTATGCGTATTAATGAAGAACAATTGAAAATTACAATAACTTCGGAAGTATAGAATCAATCAACTTCAAATTTTAAAACAGTCATTCTTCATCTTTTATACATTCCGAGAATTATATTCCAAATTTGGTTTTGATCCGTTCAGTATTTCAGTTGGAATCGCCAATGAAAGCTTTGTTTACAAAAACTTTCAAATCGCAATAATTCCATAAGTACCGAACCGATCGAGTCCAAATTTTAAAGATCTCGTCTCCCATACATAATTAACATAAGTACTAAATTGTATTTTGATTCGTTCAGTGTTATGTCTGTAATCGTTGACAAGAGATTGACGAAAGGTTTGTCTATAAACAAATAAATTATGTATTTAAATTTTAACACAGATGTATGAATTCGAAATATGATATGGGTAATTTTGGAATCCCGGTCATGAAATGTAGAGCCTCACTCACAATGTACTTTTGTCTCTTGTGAGTCCCAGAAAAAAAATGCATAAATGGGGTCTACGGAGTCGGGAGAGCAAATACACCTCACAGATATACGAGACCCACAAAAAGGTCTCTCATTGTCAAAAATGGCCAAGTCCGCCATCTCCCTTAACCAGAATCACGCATAAAATCAGACGGACTCCATTATACCGGTCAAGTTGATGGAAGTCCTTATTATAATCATGCCATGTTTGTACGTATAAGAGATCCCGGATTCCAGACAGAGCTATCGATATCTCAAAATTAACTTTCCATCGAGAGTTACGAGTAGTAGTAACATTTATTTCCAATCACTTTGAGAGAAAAAGAACCATACTTCCATTCTACAGACGAATTGTTCAAACGAAGATTATAAAAAAAATATAAAATTTACCAATACTAACAATGTACTGCGGTAGAGACGAATATACGTGATTTTCAATGTTCCGTTTCATCGAATTCAAATCCATTGGCCGACTAATAACTAATGAATACCCGGGAGCAATTTGATCAGTTACAGGCCAAGCAAAAAATTGTTGAGTATCTTTCTTCTCAACTATCTGATGAACGTATTCGAGCAATCGTTGCAGAGCTGTTTTTTCTGACTTTTTTAGTCGTCCCAAAGAAGAATCCACGTTACCGATTACTTCCTTCTTATCATCGACTAATCGAACAAACAAGAATAACTAAATGACTGTCGCAAAAAATTCACTGTCAAAATATAATTTTCAAAGTAATTTTCACATACCTGGAGAGAAGTAGTGTTGCGGAGATGCAATCGATTCTTCGTTGTCATCGGCCTTAACATCTTCTTGACTAGATTCTTCACGATAACGTTTCTTCTTGTCCTAAACATAATAAACGGCAGCAGAGTTATTTGTATGCAAAAACATGAAACCTCAGACAATATACACAATGATTCACAAAAATGACCAACCTTGCGGTGCTTTCTCTTTTTATCACGCTTTTCGTAATCTTTTTCTTTTTTCTTTTTCTTCTTTTTCGACTTCTTATGCATTTTATTAAATGCGTCAAACTGAACGGACGAAGACGGTGAATTAAATATATCTTCAGAATGTTGCTCGGTCATGGATGTTCCAGCTGGAATGTTTTCGAAATAATGTTCAGGAGTTGACGTCGATGATCCTCCTCCAACTTTCAGTATCAATTTCAAGCCTGAAATACGAGTGTAATCAACAATAGTTTTTCTCATTAATGTAACATCAAGAAGTTACCAAATGACTACTTACCACTACCCTCGGGTTTATCGCGCTTTGTTTTTTTCTTCTTTCTGATGAAAAAATCCTCATCTTCGAAAGACGCCAGCTTGAATTGGAATTCCAAACGAACAACTCAACAACGCTGAAAACTTTCTATAGAAGATAGAAAAACTTTTTTCGATCCACGATATCACAATGCAAAAACCTCCAGATGCCGAAAAACACCGCACGCAACACCTCAGCTGTCGGCTCAGAAAAAATCAGAAAAACTCTTGCCTTTAGGATGATCGGATGATCGGACCTTTGATCGGGCTCGGAGCGTAGCGTACCGAACTGAACGAGTGGAAGAGGAGGAAGGAAAGAAAAAATTTATATTCTCTCTCAGAGTTGTATAAAGTACAAGTTGGTCAGCTTGGCAAAAAAACGTAGTACAAAATCCGTTCTCGCCAAACTAATCCACCAGAGCGCATGACGAGCTATGATGACAAATTCTCGGGTGTTTTCGGCGATACAGACGATCACTCGAAGATAGCCGAATGTACTACGTTCGCAAGCTGGAGGTCGCTGGTTCGAATCCAGGTGGAAGCAAAAATTAAAAATTTTTTTTTTAATTTTTTTCGATTTATTTGGGCGTAACATGGAGTATAATGACATTCGGAGTTTTCAGACCGATGAAAATGATGACAACTATAAATTTTTCGTAACTTTACAATGACCAGTTGTTCTCTAATCTTCAAAAAATGCACTGGTTATCGTTTTTATGGGTCTAAATGTCATTATACTCCAACTTACGCCCAAATAAATCGAAAAAAATTAAAAAAAAATTTTTCAATTTTTGCCTCCACCTGGATTCGAACCAGCGACCTCCAGCTTGCGAACGTATTACATTCGGCTATCTTCGAGTGATCGTCTGTATCGCCGAAAAAACCCGAGAATTTGTCATCATAGCTCGTCATGCGCTCTGGTGGATTAGTTTGGCGAGAACGGATTTCGTACTACAAAATTTTACACAGGCTTTATGGGAAGCTGACCAACTTGTACTTTATACAACTCTGTTCTCTCTATTCTCCCAAAGTTTCCTCTCCATTCTATTGGTCTTTCTCTTTGCCGCTTGGATACGGATAGTTGATTACTGGTTGATTAGTTGATAGTTGATTTTTGTTAATTTGATACGAGTACGTTCCGTAAAGTCCACCCGGTGACCGGCGCGGTGGCGTGGTGACGTCGAGTCAACTAGCGCGCTCTCGTGTAATGTTTGGTTTGAAGCAGAGTTGTATAAAGTCAAGGTCTTTTCTTTTGTATAAAGTATGGTTTGAAGTTTGAACTGATTTTACAAAAAATAAAAATAATATTTAAAAAATCTATTATCGTATTTTAACTATTTTAAGGCAGGTTAAAATATTCCTAACTCAAAACTGACTGTAATTTGCGATTATTTGCTCAATTTCACTCATCATCAAATTATACATGATTCAGATTCATATCTCGATTATATCATGGAAGAGTCCAGCGATTCTGAATTTAAAATTCACATTCAAGTAAGTCCCTTTGGTTCTGCCTGATCTTTTTATTAAAATGAGTATTATTTCATTCCTTTCTTTTCAGAAAAATATCAAATGTATTGCCGAAAGTATAAAATTATCATCAACTCTGCCTGTTGGTACAGCTCGTTCCAATTTTGTTGCCTGTTTTCCTCGTTTCAAAGATGAAGTTAAACCGTTTTCCGATAAAATTCTCTCGATGTAAGTGAAACATTAATATTTCTCGTCTTTTCGGATAATACTCTATGAACTATTAAAATATTATGTTTTGCGACAGGCTTTCCGACTTATTGCAGAGAGAGGGTATTAGAGGGAATGTAGAAGACTTAGATACCGAGGAAAAAGTAGACCTTGTTGTGGATGGTGTCAATAAAGTACTTGATCGTGCGGTAAAATCCGTTTTTATGACTTTTTATTGCTCTTCTTAATTCTTGATTTTAAAAATTCGGATTCCCATTTTATTTTTAGAGAGAAAATTTGAACGAATTCAATGGTTTGAAATGTAACACACCCGTTCAAGAATCGATCAAAGGTTCAGAGAAAAGTTCGTCTGGCAGTTGGAATCGTGATGCGAGTAGATCAATGCGATGGAAAACGAATTCTATTGGAAATTACTCAAAACCAGCTCTTCGCACTCAAAATATGCTTGAAAAACCACAAGATAAATTCGAAGTTAAAATTGATAATTCAAACATGCCTTTTGAACCGCGATTAACATGGAAACCAAATGCTATCAAACCTTTGTCCGTGTATTTAGAAATGAATACAAATGGAGTGGCTCGGTAATGAAATCGTCATTATCGTATTGAATAGTTTTCTCGTTTTGTTCATCACGTACGTTTTTGTCTAGATATTGCCATCCGTATCTTCATGAACTCGATGCTTTCAAAATACCTTCAGATCAACTCGAAAAAATTGAGCCAAGTATGCCGCCGGAGTTCAACTCGACCTGCGCTATTTATGTCGATGATGATAAAATGCTGACCAATATGATGAATAAATTGAAAAATGAAAAAGAATTAGCCGTTGACTTGGAAGTTGGTTGATTTTTTAATTTTTCTTGCTTGTAACTTAAAATTACAAGTACTTATATTTCTCTGGTTTTTCTAGCATCATAGTTACAGGTCGTACCAAGGTTTAACGTGCCTTATGCAGATTTCTACTCGTGAAACAGACTATGTCATTGATACATTGGCTTTACGAACTAAATTATTCGTATTGAATGAAATATTTACTAATCCGAATATTGTTAAGGTCAGTTAAGAAAAGCGGAGAGATCAATTTTTTCCGAAACTATTTTTTTCTTCAATGTATTTGTTTTTCGTTTTTTATGTGAAACTAAAATATGTTTCAGGTGTTTCATGATGCTAACAGTGATGTAATATGGTTGCAAAAAGATTTCAATTTATACGTTGTTAATATGTTTGATACGCATTTAGCATCGTTGACATTGAACTTTCCAAAACTAAGTTTGTCGTATTTAATGAACGAATTCTGCAATCTAGAGTCTGACAAGCGATATCAATTATTTGACTGGCGTATACGGTAAGCCAGGCTATTCACTCTGCCTCCCCTAACCATAATTGCTCGTATCATATACTAAGTTTCGTTTTTTCAGACCTCTGCCAGAAATGGCTCTCAAGTATGCTAGAACTGACACCCACTATTTGCTGTACATATATGATAAGCTTCGCAACGCACTCTTAGAAAAAGTCGGTGGTTCTACTCAACTGTTGGAATCCGTGTATTCTCGAGGAGTGGCCATATGCAAAAAAGTGAGCTATATTTCCTTCACGGCCTTTCATTGTTGCAAAATTTTTTTCCTGTTCGAATAATCGACGGTTAATTTTAATTTCCGTTCTTTAGAAACATGAAAAATTAACGGGAGAAAATGATTACCTCATCCTTTATAAACAAAGTAAACAGACTTTTGATAATCGTCAAATGCATGCCCTTAAATCATTATATGAGTGGAGAGACAATGTTGCGCGTGAAGAAGACGAAAGTACTGGGTGAGATTTTTATTTCTTACAGTAATCATAATCATATTTTTTAAAATGAAGTTAGCGTGCTACTCTTCAAAGTTATCTAACATTAGGAAAGTAAACTCATGTGTACATTTTGTCTGACTATTTGCAACTTATTCGTCAATAAGCATTTTCATACGACTATTGTTCTTTTGTATAAATTCAAGTTTGGATCTTTAATTCATTCTAATTGAGAGCTTACGTCATCAAATCGAATTATTGATCCAGGATTTTTTTTTTCATGTCATTTCAAATGTCTTACGCAGGTCTTACGTTTTTATGAAGCTTATTAACCAAGAACTCTTCTCCTATTTCACAGTTTGGTCCATTTTCCCAGCCTCCCTCCATTTGGAATTTCGAGTTGAAATTTTGCGCACTAATTGTGCTAAATTTATGTTGATTTGTGTCGCAAGTTTTAGAATTTGTACTAATCCCTTCCAAATATAGCAAAAAAACATTGAGAAATGATAGCCTCCGCCCATTTGGAAGTTCGATCTGAAACTTTGCACACAAATTGTGCTCAATTTGTGCTCATTCCCCTACTAAATTATGGCTCCTAAACGCCCCCATTTGGAATTGTAATCTGAAACTTTGCACACGAAACTTTTTCAAGTGTTTTCGGAATTCTTTCTTTTTCAATTATTTGAATGTATGTATTTTCTTTTTTATTTATGGAAAATTAGTTCAATACGTTGAATATCTCTATCGCTGTACTCACTGTCCAAAACTTAATGTAATCTTTATCTAACTGTGAATACCTAACAGTTCTATACATTCATTTTATTTATTTTTATACGTTCAGAAATACCTATATCAATTTTTTGAAATTATCATTGTTTTTAATTAGTACTATTTCTTATTATCACGTTAAACATGGGACATATTCTCTTCAAAACAGGAATACGAACTGCAGGGACCTTGACTCTAAGGACTTTTTACCGTCTTAAGAAATGTCAGGGATAAAATTAAAGATCTTTTGGGATTTCCGGAATTTTTTTCGATTTCCAGAAATTTTATTGATTTTTTGAAAGTGTATGGTTGTTTCTTTGAGGATCTTAAGGATATTGTCCCAATTTTCCAATGATTATTCAAATACGAAATGATATTGTTTGATATTTAATTCTTGTGTTGAAAATTTTTCTCCTTCTACGACACAGTATTTACAAGTTATCGGATGGTAATATTGCATGATTTTGCTTAAAAACAAGTTATAGAATTTGTTTGGCCCTTTCGTAAAATTCATTTATTAAATTTTATTTCCGGACTAATATGTATTTTCGTTTTAAAAACTGTTTTATTTCACTTGCAGGTATGTATATGTCTGGATGACAACGACTTATTAACTGTTTTTAAAAAATATCAATTTCACTTTTCTCTTCTGTCTTTGTTACTATAGATACGTGCTCCCAAATCACATGCTTCTCCAAATAGCTGAAATGTTACCACGTGAAATGCAGGGTATCCTGGCTTGTTGTAACCCAATTCCTCCTCTTGTTCGTAAAAATTTGTCTCAACTTCACCAGTTAATCAGCATCTCTCGACATTTACCTATCAACAGGGTTAGTGACGTTTAAGAGTGGTAAATTTGTTCTTTGCTTTACCGTGAATTTTTTCAGTAGAGTAATAATAGCACCTACGACTTACGAGTGTACCTATTATTTTTCATTATTTTAGAGGAAGAAATTTTTGTTGTAGTTGTTTCATAATCACCTGAATATTGTCATGCTTTTTTTATGTACTTCGAAATGTTTTTTCCTCGTGGTGTACTGAACAAATTACATTGCTTTCTTCATTTCGATACTTTTTCATTCATTTTTGGTCGTCGTATGTTACAGAATATCATTCAAAACGATGCTCATTCTTTGACCTCGAATAAAAGTCCAGCGTTATCCAAACTTAGGTGTCCGCATGATTTTTCACATCATGACGATTTTCGAGATAATTTAGCCACATTGTTGGAAGGTTCCGATGTGATAGACGTATCAGGTGAGGATGAGGAGGCAGCAATATCGTTGTTAGATGACGAGAAAGTCGATGAAAAAGGGTTCATGGTAGGTACAGGGTTTAAATTTTTTTTCTTTTTTTTACTGTTGTAGGCATTTTTTAAACAATTAAATCTTCATGTTTCCCTTCAGAGCAACTGTCGACGAAAAATGAAACGTACTGTTGTAAAATTTGTATCGCCTTACGAACGCTATAAACGTACTGTCGTATTTTTATTGGGCACCCAAGAGAAAGAAAAAGAGCCGAAGGAAGATACCGCAAATGCCGACATTGTATATGTGCCGAAAGAAAATCGTCATGGAAAAGTAAATCATGTTAAATTAAAATGTATTCCAACGTTTTTCTCACTTACGGGCACGTTCACAATGTACTTTTGCTTTTACTTGAACCAATCATACAAAGGAATTTTATTCTTGATTGCTTTTTCCTCATCCTGATTGGTTGGAGCAAAAGCAAAATCAAAAGTACATTGTGAACGAACACTATCAATTGCTCCATTTCATTTCGTGATCGAATCGAAGAATATCGACCATGTTTAAGTATTTCACGTTAGCCTCGATTTTAATTTTTAATTAATCCAAATCAATTAAAATCAATTAATAAAATAAATAAATAAATAAATAAATAAATAAATAAAGAAAGCAATAATAATTCTAATAATTCTATGCACAATAATAATAGTAAATTTAATAATAAAAAACAAAAAATACATGCGAAAAAAGACGAACGAAGTCTGTTACGACTGTACTAAGTATTATCAATACATTCGATTTGGTTTCAAAGCGCTTCGTTTATTCCATTTGAAATACATTTATTATTTCTAGGCAAAAATGGAGGTTAACGCCGAACCTGATGTGAAACGCGAGCGACAAGAATCACGTCATAGTGAAGATGAAAAACAGAACTCTACCAAGATTTGTGACAAAGTAATCGACGAGTAGTAATCACTCTAGTCCATGGAAAATATAAAGTGTTCTTCGATCAATGTTGAAATTCTATTTTTTTCTAGGTAAAACCAGAGAAACGTGACGAAATTTCGCCCGTGAAAGGAACCAAAAGGAAATTATCATCTTCCGATGATCAGGTACTTGAGTATACTTACCACCTATTCGTTATAATTATGTTGTTACGATGAGGAACGTCCAAACTGTGACTGCCACTGCCGTTCGCATTGTCGAAAAACATACGGTACCTACAGTAATTGATCACAATTAAACTGCTCGCAAATTTAGTTACTTGGTGGAGATTACTTTGTTGGACGTTACCAATTAAGTAGTCAGCAAGTTACATTTTCGTAAAAATGTATTCTATCATCAGCTGTTATTTATAGCAGCAATCAAAAAAGCAATCGGCGGTTGAAACAACGATAAATTCGTCCAATGATGAGTCCATTTCAGCGAACGATGATTCTACAGTTGTGAAAACTCGCCAGGAAGAAATGGAAGTTGTGTCAACAGCGTGTAACAGTCGCAACGCGAAACGTAAGCGCAACCGAAAACGAAACATGAATTCGTCGGAACAGGAGGATGGAAAACCGAATTTCAAGCCGTTTGATTATACCAAAGCAAATTTCAATCGATTTGTAACCAGCGGTCAAAAGAATATCAAACAATTACTGAGCACAAAAATTACTTTTGGTGCTAGTAAAAAAGAGGTGAGTAAATATCTGTCGCAAAATTTGTGGTCGTTTTGTTCCAGTCGCTCTCTCTTATCTCTCATTGAATTGTTGACGTTGAAAGGTGACGAACCAAAGTATTTTAATCTGTGGTGGGTGTGGTGGTGTAGGCTATGCAACAGTTGAGAATGTATGATATAGTGGATTGAATGTGGCCCGAGTCACAGTAAGGTGGTTCAGTGTGCAGGATGTAATGAATGTGTGTGAGACGTGTGTACCCGATGCGGACCCTTGCCCGGACCCTCTTCCTCCGGCAGCAGGCATTGTAGGACGTTTGCCATTTCTCTAATTGAGGCTTGATGGTCCTAGACGACAATTATTTTGGAGGTCGAAGCTCGAGAGAAAAATTACATCGAAAATGAAAATTATGTGATTCGAAGTTCAACGAATGATAATTATTTTATCGAAGAATATTATTATTGAGGATTTATGACACTTGTAGCTCGTGGATAGGTGCTTTTGGATACAGCAATAGAAAAAAGTGTAAACTTTTTAATAATGAGATGCCATGGTGCTTCTTCCGTTCTTTGCACGGAGAAGTGTGTTTTTCTCTTCACGATACCGTAATTTTGACAGGATTAGAAGAACGAACCAGTTTGACGTGGGGACAAAAAAAAAAATAAACGTGGGTTTCAGTCACATTTTTATGACGATTACTTACGAAGAATTGAATTAATAAAAATTCTAAAATCAGAGTTACCTCAATTTTACGCGATTGGCGGTTTGCCCCACATTTTCGATTTTCTCCATTGATTCAGCGATCGATTCAAAATTTTCAAATTCACCTACGTAACCCGAACAAAGGTGTTATCGCATCAAAAACACAACCAATAATTAAAGTAACTTGAAATAAATGTTACTCGAGAAAAAACGCATTTTTGTGAATTATTCTCGCCTTCGCCTCTAAGGTAATGGTCACTTTGAAAACTGTAATTTGTAGTGCTTGGTGGCATCAATATTCTTCCCTGTTTCTATTCAGTTTAGTTTTTAATTTGTAATTTATCGTGCATTTCGCATGCTCGTATTTCAATTTTTATTTAGGTATTATTAACGTTGTTTTTTATTTTACAGACGAAAAAAAAAAAATTACGCAAATGAAAACCGCAGATGCGTAGTTGTTTCTGTAAATTTCTCTCAAGCGAGTATGTATAAATATTACTATCGTATCTGTTCTTTGTCCGACACTTTATATTTTCACTTTTTGTTCTTAATGCCGACGCTGTTGAAATAAATTGAAATAAATTGAATTAATTGATGAAAGTGTGGTTTAGTAAAAATAAAAATTATTGAAAAACAGTAGAAATATTGATGTTGAATTATGTACATCGATTCTTATTTAGTCGACGAAGATTGTATGAGGGGGTTGGCAGCTACCGTTTCATTACTCGTTTCCCCAGTTGGCTTACTCGACGTAGAACGATTGATTTTCATTAGTCGCCGAATATTTTGCTTATTGCCAGGCAAACGAAAAACACCGCAGCCTGTTCTGCTTAAGGCGTCAGCGTGGCGAACGATTTGCCATCATAACGTGTCGTGAATTCAGTCGACAAATACGCAGCGAAGCAGTTGGAAACAGAAATAAAAAACTAGTGACGAGCCAAGCATCCAGAGTCAACCCCTCGAAATGGCGATCAAAAAAAGGGGACGAGTTACGGTGAACCCTTTTTTCAATTATTTGCGCGACGTGCGCGTGCGGCCCGGCCACGCCGGCAAACCGGTCGTCGAGACGTCGAAAATCGGCGCCTGCGAATGGCATCGCATGTCCGACGTCCAAAAAGATCCGTACCGCAAGATGGCGCTCAAGTTCCGCGTGAAGAAGCCCGGCCGCAGCCGCAGCATGCGGCAGCGTTCGCGCTACCGGCTGCTGACGACCGTCGCCCGCACCGTGTCGGCCGTGAAAAAGCGGCGCATGAAACCTCGCGCCAACAGCCCTGCCGCGCCGCGCACCCGACGTGCTCGCGCAAACGCTCGCAACGGCTCCGACTCGGAACAAGTCGTGCGCCGACAAATGCGCAGCCGATCCTCTCGTCGCGCTCGCGCAACCAACGACTCCGAACCAGCGCAGCCTCTGTCCAAGCGCACCCGACGACGTTCTCGCCGCCCACGCGCTGACAAAGGCGCAGACACCGACCAAGTCGTACACCGGCGAAAGCGTAGCCGCGCTCGCAGCGCATCCAAGAAGGGCGAGCGGCGCCGTACCCGCAGCCGTGCACGCAGCGCATCCAAGAAGGGCGACCGGCGTCGTACCCGCAGCCGCGCACGCAGCGCATCCGCCAAACCGAAGAAAAAAACTTTGGCCAAGCGCATGGTCCGGGAGCGCAAGTGCCTGCCGCAAGCCTACCGCTACGCGCAAGCGACTTTGAAACGCGTCCGTCGCTCCCGCCATCCGGCCAGCGCTTCCGGTGAAGAAACGGCGGGGGCAGTGGCGCCCGCTTCGAAATCGCGGCCTCGCAAACGCGCCAGCCGCTCCCGGTCGCGCGCCGTTGCCAAGACTCGAGTCGGGCGAACGAAATCGCGAGGGCGCCGCGCCAAATCGACGATGCAACCAACCAAGTCACGAGTGCGCCGAGGCAGGTCACGTTCACACGTCGCCAAGTCGCGCGTGCGCAAATCACGTTCTTCGGCGCTCAAGCGTTTCGCTACTCGGGACGCCTCCCCGGCAACGGGTGGCCCCGTCAGAAGGCGGCGGCGCGGAACGTCGAAAGCGGCGGTCACGGCGGCGCAAACTTCGACCAAGAGGAGTCGCAGTCGCAAACGCCGACGTTCTGTCGGTGCCAAAGCTGCGCGCAGTCGGCGACGCGGCTCTCGCTCTAGATCGCGGGCTCATTTGTTGAAAAACGGCGACGCCGCCGACAGTGGCGCAGTACCGGCCAAGCGCAGAAGGAAGAGACGGTCGGCGTCCAAGTCAGCGACGAGTGAAACGTCCGCACCGACCAAGGCGAAACGGCGGCGCACGTCGCGCGCCACATCTAAACGGCGATCGCGTTCCGCAGCGCCCAAGGCGTCGGCCGTGCAACGACGTCGGAAGGCGTCGAAACCTCGATCGCGGCCCAGCAGCAAACGTCCGTCCGCAGTCGGCATGGCTTCGTGCGCCGCACCCATGTGAAATATCGGACGCAGTTCAGCAGCCAAACGTTCTTCTTGCGCCGAAATTTCGTCGCGAAAAAAATTTCGTTTCATATTTAAAATATCTCGTTACGCTCGATAAATTAATCCTTTCTCGAATAAATCGGTTTATTACAACATTTGCTAGTAAATATATATACTTATTCGGTAAAACGTAATTTTTACATTTTATCTCTTGTCTGAAATAACTTGGATTTCCTATCTCGAAATCTCTAAAGCAGAATAAAATCCGAATGTCCCTAAGTCTGTCCATACTTTGGAACCCACGCAAATTGTTTCTTCTGCGTAGCCCCCCCCCCCCTCCACAAGACCACGCTGGTGCGTACATGAAATGAAACGACTGCGCCAGTAACATCTTACAAATCAGAAATTTCGAACGGGTGGTAAAAAAGAAGAAAAAAAGTACGAAAGATACAAAACTCGGATAGTCGTCTTTATTTTTTCATTACGATAACGATACAAAAAAACAGCAGGAAAAATAGGCGCGGCTCTCCGAAAGAAACTACGATAGCTTCTATTCCACGACGTAAATTCGGGTTTTAGTCCAAACACAACTTAAACATTAACGAGAACAAAACAGTCGGAATATCTGCCACAAAGTTTTAAAAAATCGAATAAAAAATCTAAAGAAAAGATTAACTACATACTTTGATCTACACAAACGTAACTGAAACCAGTCGAAAAATTATTCGTTAAAATGCGTATATGTACACGTAGAGCTTATGGTACCACCAAGAATAGTAAAAAAAAAAGAAGAAAATAGCATGTTTATAGAATCTCTTCCGAATCCAGAATCATTCTATCTCACGCATTCGTCTAATGGAAAATTATTCACGCTCTCTTGAAACGCATCGCGTGAATTTGGAAAAAAAACATGCATACATTTCTCACGACAGCATTTTTTTACATCATACCACCCATTCCACCCATACCTCCCATACCTCCCATTCCTCCCATGCCGCCCATACTACCCATGCCTGGGACTGGCTCTTCTTTAGGAATTTCGGTAACAACCGCTTCGGCTGTGGTCAACAACGATGCGACACCAGCAGCATCAGTTAAAGCCGTTCTGACTACCTGAATGTCGATGGAAACGAAGAAACAACGTGTGAATCAATTTGAAAAACGAAATGAAAAAATCGCCAAACCAGGCTGTAACTTACTTTGGTCGGATCGATGATACCCCTTTCTATCATGTTGACAAATTCGTCGTTAAGTGCGTCGTAGCCGAAATCATCGGAACCGTCCAACACTTTGGAAACGACAACCGCTGCGTCAACGCCAGCATTTTTAGCGATAGTCATACACGGCATTCTCAATGCTTTGCGAACAATCTCAACGCCTGCAACATATCGATAGAAAACAATAAGTGTTACCCTTAGTTCAGCGATGTACATTCGAATCGAGAAAATAGGAAATAAGAATTCGATGACGTAGAAATACGAAAAATGAACGTTGGATTTTTAGAAAATGAGAGCCGAACTCGGTCATCACTCTTCACAAACCGAAACGCTGGAGCCGGCGGACAAGCCGGTTTGAGCGGCGACGGAGAGAACAAGAAACGAAAAAATTTTTAGGACGACAATTCTTACCAATCTTTTGGTCATCGTTAGTAGATTTCACTTGATCTAAACACTTGATGGAACGTAATAATGCAGTGCCACCACCCGGAACAATACCTTCTTCAACCGCTGCCCTGGTAGCATTGAGCGCGTCGTTTACTCGATCTTTCTTTTCGTTCACTTCAACCTACATCAGTCAATTCCCATATAAGTACTCGAAGGATATCAATTACTACATGCAGTCGAATTCATTCAACTACTCACCTCGCTCGAACCGCCGACTTTAAGAACGGCTACACCCGATGCCAATCTCGCCAATCGTTCTTGAAGTTTTTCTTTTTCGTAATCGGACGTAGTGTCTTTAATTTGATCCCTTATCTGCTCCGTTCGTCGGTTAATGTCTTCTTTTTTGCCACGTCCCTGAAATTTCATAATTAGTAAACGCGCGTATGCGAAACAAAGAACGCAAATTATTTAATTATACTTACCGATAATATTAGCGTATCGTCTTTGGTAATAACAACTTCACCGACTTGACCAAAATCGTGTATTTGTACGTCTTCTAATTTAACAGTTTCTGATTCGTCATTCACAACAATACCGCCAGTAGCAATAGCTATGTCTTGTAAAGTAGCTTTTCTGTTATCTCCAAAACCGGGAGCTTTCACCGCCGCTACTTGTAATCCTAGTTTCAATCTTGAACAAATAAAAAATCAGCTTTCAGTTGTAAGATATCGTTCCGAAATTTCTGCTTTCGACATCGCAGGAAAACAAAGATACTACTGAGAAATTTAGAATGAAATAAGAGGCTTCACGAAGCCTTTTCAACAAAAACAAAAAATAAAAACGAAACAAAACAAAAAAAAATTTAGAAAAAAAAAGTAGACTAGAAGTTTCATATCGAGAATATTTTGTAATATTTTAGCTGAAAATGCATACACGTGCCGACTGCCGACTCCTCAATAACTCGCAATCTGTTCTGAGAATGAGAAGTAATCAAAGTACAAGTTCTAAGTTACGACATCTTCGTTTGTCAAATTTTCTACATACACCCCTTTCCCTCTTTTTAATGTTCTTACAAGATTCTCATTTCAATGATGAATGGTTACTTCAAAACAACAGGCATAGTAAACTACACTGAAAATTGTTGATATCTCTGCATCACTAAATTTCAACTCGGAGAACTCGGTATCCTCAGTTCAGCATTGTGCACCAACTTGGTTAAAACTAAGGTAATGAAATATGTTGCAAAAGAATGTCTGCAGTGTCTTACCTGTTGACAACCAATAAAGTAAGGGCTTCTCCATCGACGTCTTCAGCGATTAAAATTAACGGTTTTCGTTTCGCGTTGGCCAATTCTAAAGCAGGAATAAGCGACTGTACGTTTGAAATCTTTTTCTCACTGCATAAAATAAGAGCATCCTGGTATTCAACTTTGGCACCTGTCTCATGCATAAACGAAAAACAATAGAATGTACAAGGACCAAAGTAATAAATTAAGTTCAAGATGAATAAAACGCTAACCTTTACTAGAATTGATGAAATAAGGTGAAATGTAACCGCGATCAAATTTCAAACCTTCTATTACTTCTAGCTCGTCAATTAAAGTTTTACCATCTTTCACAGTAATCACGCCATCATTGCCAACCTGAAAACAAAAAGTGATTGCACATACTGAGCAAAGTACTGGATGAATAGAAGGGCTGTACTGCAAAATGAAACTAGGAAATAAGTAGTCGAGAATGGCTACAGGTCTATTTTATGAATGAGATTCGAAGCTATCAAACTTGATGAATTTCTATCTAAGCTTTCACAGCTAATTTTACCACTGACTAAGGTGCTATTTCTAACAACTACATCACAAGAATCCACAGTTTTAAAAAATGGGCAAAATTCTCGGTCTTTAAGCTTACTTTCTTCATTGCACTGGAAATCAAACTGCCAATAGTTTGGTCACCATTAGCTGATATCGTTGCGACTTGAGCAATTTCTTCCGGTGTTGTTACTGGCTTCGAAAGATTTTTCAAATTTTCCTTCACCGCATCAACCGCTAACATAACTCCTGAAAAATGAAATTTGTTATAAACTTCGTGGAAAGTATTCCGGTATTATAAAATGCAAGGGGCTTGGCAAACCTTTTCTTATTTCAACGGGATTAGCTCCTTTACTGATTTTTTCAAATCCTTCTTTAGCAATAGCACGAGCTAATACAGTAGCAGTTGTGGTACCGTCACCTGCTTCCTCATTAGTATTATTCGCAACATCTTGCACCAATTTGGCGCCGATGTTTTGAAATTTATCTTTAAGTTCGATTCCTTTGGCTACGGTTACACCGTCTTTGGTAATTTTCGGTGAACCCCAAGATTGTTCCAAGATCACATTTCGTCCCTGTAAAGAAAAATTATTATATTTTATCGATGACACACGTAAAAAAAAACGACCGATTCGAAAAATGTGAGAACTATTTAACGAAATAACCTTGGGCCCCATAGTTACAGCAACAGCGTCGGCGAGGATATCTACTCCTTGCAACATGAGTGCTCGAACTTCAGCACCGAATTTAACATCTTTGGCGTAAGTTCGAACGAACGTTTGACGGCAAGCAGCTAATTTCATCATTCTCGGAATGCGATACATCTGAAATGAATAATCGAAGTCTGAATGTACAGTTGATACAAACAAAGTAAAAAATAATTACACACAATGCAAACACGTGGTTAAAGCTATTCATGGGATGCATTTCGACGAATGCATGCACACGGAACATCAATCGGAAAAATTGCTTACCTTTGAAATTTTATTATTAAATGAAAGTTGAATATAACAAAACTGAATGAATTATATACAAATAGATTCGGTCAATCGAAAATTCAATGATTTAAAAAAAATTTCCGTCTTATCTGCACAGTGCACAGTGCATTGGTTTGGTAGCAATCAGCATTCAGTGGAATCGAGTTCAGAAATCCAAACCAAGTCCACAATGAGAAGCCGGCGGCCGGCGTTTTTGATTGTGAAAATATAAATACAATGGAATGATCTAGAAAAGGATGATGCAATGGTGAAAGTTCCGATAAACGATTAAATCTACACGAAAATGCATGATTAGTAATCAGTATCTTGATAATAAATAGCATGGATAGCGATGGATAGCCAGCGCCCCTTCAGACTGTGATTATAGCGCTTCTAGCGTTACTGGAAAATGCGTAAACAAGCATGTCCGTCCGTATCGAATGGAATGAACAAGTACTCCTTACTAAAATACTTGTGTTTTGCCTGCTTTTGCACGGGGCAACGGGCACCGGGCAGTTTGCTTGTGGTTGTGGATCTTCTTCTTTTATTTGTGATCTTGGTTGAGATTGTGATTTCGATTTCCAATTCGTCGTGATTTTTTACGAATGATCCAATACTCAACAAGCGGTTTATTTTCACTTCATCTCGTCTTGGTTTTTTTTTTAAACATGAACGTCTGCATTTCTGCGATAGTGTTATCGAAGTCGCTGAATTTTTTCGGCGTAGTTTAGTATCTTAATTGCTCTGTCAGTGACAATTACGTCGAGACGAGGATGATGTCGATTCGAAATTGTTTTCAAATTCTACTTTTGTCGGAAAACGAATTCGTTCTTCCCGCACATCGAAATTTAGATCATGTTTATGGTTTACTCTCCCTCTAAATGAATGGATGATTGGAGTTGGATACATGATTATCGGTGTTGATCGGTACTGGGTTCGTAAATTTTCTGCATTTTCACAACATGCAATGTGAGATCAGAGGAATGGCTGATGCTAACCCCCGAGTCAGTGACACGTTGCCGAGGAGAGGTCGCGTGAACGAAGGTAATTTTGAAATTCATTATTTTCTTGTATTACAGTGTATTTACTTTTGTCTATTTCATTCACCTATTTTCATCTATCTATACTATTATGATTCATGAAACTTTTCGCTCACTTATTTTTCACGATATTATTGATTATGTTGATAATTTTAATTAAGAAATACCGAATTGTTCGAGTAGTAATAATTAATGTTTGGATGATACCAGAATTACCAATTTAGTGATATTGGAAATTCTATTTCTTATGCTAAAAATAAGGTATCCTTTTCATTTTCTACTGATGAAAGAATAGAATAGTTCTAACTTCTAACTTCTGAGAGTAAATGATCTTGATAGATTTCAGTAATGAGCGTTAGAATACTACATGTTGCAAAATTTACAAAAACATTAGAAAAAGAACTATCGAGGTATTGGGAATTGAGATTGCGATGTAAAAGTTCGCACTCTGTAGGAAGGAAGTGTAATTGCACGAAAATATGATCTACAGGTACAGCTTTGTTCGATTCATCACCAAAAGTGTTGAGTTGGGTTCACTCTAAACACCTTGAGTGCACCTTTAAAACCCTTAGGTTTCACTCGGGTGTTAACCAGAGTATTTGGTGATCTAGTACGCTATTTTCTTCATCATGGTCATCTAATGTTTTTTTTTTCAACATGAACGATTTCTTCAACAGCGAAAAAAATTAGCTTGGCGGAAGACGCATTAAATTTGATGTTTTAAGGTCATTAAAATAATAAATATTTAAAAAAATTTTCAAGGCATAAATAATTAATGCATTTATTTTCAAAGTTTGAAAATCCACCTGTTCCGCGTCGTAGTTAGATAAAAGCATTTTAAAAAGGAACATTGTAATTTGAAAACGTAATAGAAATTCAAATTGGAAAATCTACTGGTGTAAACAAGTCCTTCTCAACTAAGCCAGAACCAAATAAAACCTCAAACCCTAATCCAGAGTCGGGTTAAAATGTTCTATTTTCACCCTGGGTATCACATCACCCCAAGAAGCCATGGCATAACCCAATTCAAATCGATCGTCGAACTAGGGTTCATTCAGAGCTGCAAAGCAAATCGAACGCTCAAAACTACTATAGAGTGCCAAAGTCGAACCCAGATCTATTTTTGCGGCTGATCGAACATACCTTTCATGTACATACATGTGTAAGTTCAAGGTCGTGTAGGGGTTCTCTCGATTTCTCCATTGTTCCGTAAAATAGACATGCAGTATTGAAATCAACTTTCCCGCTTTGGGATGAGGTGGTAGTCGTCTTTGAAAATTGTCCTGCACTTCTTTTGTCCTTCGACCTGGCTTAGTTTCAACCAGCCAAGAAAGGGTCTTACGATGAACTTCAGAGTCCAAACAGTGATCAAGATTGTGCGTCGTTGACCCCTTTATAATCTCTGTAGTGTGCAATGCCTCTATTATAGTTGAATTATTTTTAGGAGACGATCAGTCAAAAACTTTGCTTAACATTATCTAAAAATCTAATGCTTCTCACTTGATACTTCCGCCAACAGATGATAATAAGCATTCAATCAATATACTCTCTCTGACCATACTCTCTCTGACCTTGTTTTCAGTTTTAAATTAATAATCTGTCTCTTAAGCGAATGAACTGACGTCATCCTTTTTTAGCAAAAAGCGAGGTGGCCCCTCTTGTTGCTGGCATACCGCAACGTCTATCAACGGCTGACGACGTCGGTTCATTCTCTCAAGGCAGAGTATGGGCGAAAAGTTTTAATGACTGTTTTGATTACTCTTGATGAATAAGCTCTATCTAACATGCGATGAACAAAAAAATAATTTGTCGTATTTTAAAATGGAGGTAGCTAAAATATTGCATTTTCAAACTTTATAGCGTCGAAGCCCTTTCAATTTCAAGTTAGGGCAAAACATTTTATCAAGTACATATTTTGATTAGTTTTAATGATAAATACGAGTATTAATTACTGGGGCTGGCTTGTCAACTCAAACTGGGGCACCCTGTATATTATGTTCGTTATGTATACTTAACGAACCATGTCACACTAGGCATTTTTATATCAATATTCTCCCATGACGAATAGGTTGAAAATAGTTACATTAGTTGCGTGAATTTTCATTTTTCCGAGTTGAGAAGTGCAAGCTAGATAAAAGTTATTGTGTGCGCTCGTCGGAGAGGAACAGATTTGAACGGATAACCCATTAAAATGGTACGACATATCTTTTATGCTTTTCTCCCTGCTTTTTTTAATTTTTATTTCATCATTAATAGCATCACTTTATTGTTATTTTTCCACGGTATATTTTCTGTTTTTGTCTTCATCCTTCTCTGTTAGTACCAATATGCGAGTATTTACGAGTACAGTAGTTGAGTAGTTGTCGTGTAGCATCGATTATTCGTATAGTTATTTAGTTTTAGTTTATAGTTGTATTTAGTAAAAATTTGGAAGTGTGAATTCCGTATATCTAGACACCTGTTATACGATGTCGACCCAGTCGTGCGTTACACCTGGCCAACATCCGCTTTGGCTCGCACCCCTCTTATTCAGTTTTATAATATGTACTTTTTATTCTGCCACCCTCAGAGTTTAGACGCGTGAAGCTCGCTCGCCTCGATAACGGAGTTCTCCTTTTTCAATTTTCATTTCTATTCCTATCTTTGACGCTCATTATTGAGGGAACTTACTTGCTTATTTTTATGAGCAAACAAACAAAACGCGCCAAATCGAACAATATTTTTCCTATAAGTTGGTAAATACTTGTATTTTGTTCGTCTGGATTAGTACTTTGTTTACTAATGTTTACTCGTACATTTGTCTACGCTTATTTCGTTTGTTCGTACGAAAATAGGTAGTATTTTATCACCAACAAGTAGATTTAAAAAAATATTTTCAAACTAAACGGCAACTTGAAAATCCCTAATCAACTCCGTCACAGGTTGGAGGGGGGAGGGGGCGGCGGCGTATGCACAATTGAATTGGTATAATCACGAATCAGCTGGTTCCTCATTCGGAATCAACAATGGATCGTTTAATTCAAAATTAATTCGGCGATACGTATTCGGAATCAAACTTGGCTCATATTCTACTGCACACGTATTTCTTTTCTTCTCAATTTCATCGTGTACCCTACAAAATTTGTTGACTTGATACAGACTGGTTGGCTTTTGCTATGTATGTAATTCCAAGTGTATGCAACAAGAATGAAGATGTGAGTGGGAGGAAAACGTCCTATAGGTACTAATGAAAAGTGAAAACGAGATTAAAAATATAGAGAAAGATCAATTAAGACAGAAGTGAAGAAAGTACAGTTAAGCGACGAATAGCGAGTGGAATGATGCTTTTTTTTTCCAGTAAAGAGAACTGAAAGAACCTCTTTTTTCCTATCTTTTTTTCTTCAATAATACTTTCTCTCACATGCGTCTCGGTTTTTTATGATACACTACGGACGTTATCTTCATCATCATTAACTCATTTTCTGGTCAAAAAAGAAATGTCAATTACTTCAATTTTTGCAATACGCAAGCACAGTTGATTTATGCATTATGGGCGCAGCAAGGTCCACCATGAGAAAGTTTTCAACAGAACGATATGACGGCGTTATTTTGGAACCTTCTTGTCCTTAAACATATTTTCAACGCGATAAAATTTTCGAAAATCCGCCAATACAGTTTCCTTATTGGAGACTCATCAAAAAGAAGATTCCAAAAATGTATAAGACTTTATTCCGAATTGATCGAGCAATCTATTGGAAAAAATTAATGAATCGAGCCTCCTTTCGCTCTGCTCAATTGAGATCAATCCGTGACTTTGATTTTAACAATATTTGTTTGTTTGTTTCGTTTTGCTTTTTTTTTTTAAATCTACTCGAGCCCATATTCGCCTTTTAAATCGTCTTTCAGCAATTCAATTCTACCGACTTGGTCATTATTTTCCGCTAGAATGTACACTTCTATCCACATTCACTTCTGGCTTTGAGCAATCCTCACCTACGAACCAAACATATCTCTCTCGTTTCCCAGTATGTGCTTGGCTGCATGCGGCATTATCTTTTTCATCCTTCCTACAGAGATAGATAGATTCAGAAGACGGTCGAAGAGCGTACGAAACGATTGTGTTTTTCATTAAAATAATTATGATGAAATCGAACAAAATACAATCGAATCGATACGTTGACTGTAGCCATAAAATTTGAATTAATAATACTCGTATTCTACTCGGAATGGCAGAACCCGATCAACCGGATTTTCAGCGGAATGATTAATAAATTAGAAAGTGCCAATATGATATTTTATCCAGGTCAACTAAAATTCATTTTGTGGCCACATTGATCGCGAAATCGCCACAATTGCTGCAAGGTTTTAAATTTTAATGCGAGAGATGAAAGAAAGAAAAAAAAACCAAAACCGTTCAGTCGAAACTACGAGTAAAAGAATTTTCATTGTATTCGGAAAAATTTGTACCGACTCGCAATATGGGGAGGAGGGTAGGGGGAAATCGGAAGTGAAAACAAGTGTCGGATAACCTAAATTTCGGAATATGAGTGTGGACTGTGAACATGAAAAAGAACTGAATTCTCGCAGTCAAACTTTTACTTAGAAGTATGCAAGTTGAAAGTAGACAAACAGACGAGATTATAATTTCTATAAATAATTAAGAAAAATTTTTAGGCAACTGCTTTCACTTGTATCTTCATGCGCACTCCAGTGTACACGGTTTTCAAGGTCCACGATTCCAACTTTTTTATTATGCGCACTCCTGTTTGTTACGTATAAATTATATTTTCTGCTCCGTGTTGTAGTTGAAGAAAAGCATACATAAATAATTTAGATAGTAATTTTTGCTAGTTGGTTCGGCGTTATAGCGCTCGAATCTCGAATTCTCGATATCCTCGACGATGACGCGTTAGTGGGTAATCGCCAACCGGTCTTCCGTCCCCCTCGCCCCCTTCCACCAACGTTTCTTCCCTTCTTTTATCCGAACTCGGCCGATGGAGCGGATGGATGGACCGTTGCACGCCACACTCGGTTTCGTCCATCTCCATCGTACGTACATAAAGGCGAGGCGATTATTGGCCGTGGCCGATGCCAATTGTATCCCAAGTCCCAACGAGTTAGTGGCGTGCAAAGCTGGCACTGGCACTGGCACTGGCACTGGCACTGCATTTGGCAGCACTTCGGTACCAGCGAGGAGTATAGATTATCGAGTATCGAGTATCGAGTATATAGTATATAGTACAGCTTAACAATAAGTCCAAGCAGGCCGCGATGTTGAAGGCTGATTGCGACTGCGAGTTCATGCATGGGGCAGCGACGTGTCAGCGATAGTAAAGTGAACGCCGAACGGCTGAACGCAGAGCAGCCGGCGCAGACACCACGTAGCTACTCGTTGTCTTCGGCGTTGTAGACTACAAAGAGAGAGACCTTGAAACGGACACTGGCGAAGAGAACGAATGAGCGAGAAAGCCAGATAAGTTGAACGAGCTGGCGAATACGCGAAGCAGCCAACGAGGAGGGGCCGAGCAGCTTCGTTGCTGGACTTTGGCCGGCTATGCTCGGCAGCCCGGCGAGCATCCAGTGACCACTGAACTGAGCAGTGACCAGTTTTCTGCTGCGACTTGCGAGTGCGTTCTCTCAATCGGTGGTTCGGCTGGGCTTCTCTCGACACGATTTTTATGCGACTCAAATTCAACGTTCAACCTACGGCAGCTCGTGTGCGAAAGCGTGTGGTGCTTCGTGGTACGTCCGTACATTTTGTGTCTGGTCTCTGCGACTGACTGACTGACTGACTGACTGACTGACTGACTGTCCATCCATCTCCATGTTCCAATTCCAACTCCATCCATCCGTCCGGCGTCTGTCTCTGCCCATCCATATCGGCATTTCTGTTACAATTCAAAATACGAGCTCTGCGCCGGTCGCTTCGTGTTCGGTGTTCGTGAAGAGCCCCAGGGGAGTGAAGATTTAACGAATACTTGTATGTTTTTTTTAAATACGAAAACCGTTTGCGTCCGTGAGAGTAAAATAATAATGTATTAATGTCTCGTTGCCCTTCCCTCCGTCGCCTTTATTCTTTTTCACTATTTTTTCCCCGCGTTGCGTGCCTTCGAGAAAATTGGGCGGGTACCTGCCTACCTGCTTACCTGCCTACCTGCCCACCTACCTACCTGTTACTCCTCGGCCCTTCCTCGAAAATAGTCCATTTTGTGAATGAAGAATGAACTGAACGATGAAGACTGAATCACTGAACTGAAGAGAAGATTGAGAAACGACCGAAACGACCGAAACGACGGACGATGCGGTCGGTGTCCTCTTTGCTTGATCGTGGAATCGTGGAACGGTGGTTCTCCTCGTTGCCATCTCGCCGTGGACGAGGCTCTCCTCTCTTCGCGAGATTCGCGTCGTAATCGGATTCAGGAAGGAATGAAGGATTTTTACTTGGTTTTTTGTTGATTCTCGAAAGTCGAGAATCGAGATCTTCTCTCTTTGTGTTGTGTTGTGTCGTTCTTCGCTCGACCAGCTCGTCTCTCGAGTATGAGTCTATGAGGTATGAGATATCGAATCGATATTCCATATTCCATAATCCATACCTGGACTGGACCTAGTCTGGATGTGGATGAGTATGAGGTCTGTTTACACGTTTGCCTTGCAGTCTGCGGCCCTGCGCACTGTGCACGTTGCCGGTTGGCGTTGATAGACCGCGTCCGGTCCGAGTTTGGCTGTGGCTGGCTGGCTGCCAGCTGTCAGCAGTCAGCAGGACCAGCAGCGCTTTTCGCCGTTGTCACTCTTTTCCCTTCTCTCGCTTTTTTTTCAGTCTTATCACTTACTTCATCGAGTTGACTGTTTTCACTGTGTCGCGTGTCGCCTTTGTTACACCTTCGCACGAATTTTGTTCGACTATCGACGCAATTTTCGTTTCAATGAATTTCTGCAAACCTGCAGACGTCATTGTGGTGAGTGTGGTTTATTTTATCGTTATTCGTTAATTTCTGCTTTTTCACAATTATCTTTCCCTGTCTCAAAATTTACTTTCTCCCTGTCCGAATTGAAACACTGGAACATCATTTGTACCATATAAGTGCCGCTTCACGAGTTCCAACTGCCATATAATGTAGGATTTATTAATTGAAATCGTCGTCGAGAGGTCCAGTTCAGTCTGGATTCTGAGAAAATTCAAATTGTGTATTCTAAATGGTTGATTTTAAAAATGCCCCTTCTAATTGAAATTCAACATTTAGGCTTCTAATAGTCCAGTCCAAATGGTGTCTAATTTTTGATTTATCAGGCTAAAAATTAAAAAAACACCATATTTTCGAGATTTGAAACAATCCAATGATCGAAGGACAATTCAACTCCTCTCTTTTTTTCCTCTCCCCCCCTCCAATACTTATTATATCGAGAACATGTGAATTGTAGCCCATCGTTATGGACGTGATAAGATAAATAATGGACGATCCACTTGTTCCTCCCAATTAAGCCGATACATTTTCAACCATTTTCAGTACATTTCATTAAAATCTATATTTTCTGAATTTTTATTAGTTCTTCACTGTAAATTGAAACTCGACCCCATTATTTTGACAGTTGAAAAAATAATAATTGTACCGGATTAATGCCAGTCCAGTCTGAAATGAACATAAAAAAAAATTATTATCTTAAAATACGAGTAATTGCATTATTTAAAAGCATTTTGCTCCATGACGAGTTTTTGTTTTCGTGCTTTTTATTTCTTCTCGCTACTATTTAAACATATAGAAAGTCGAAGCTTCCCGTTATTACGAGTAAAAACGATCATTGAAAATTCTTAAAATCCGATCATAATCATGCTATTTATTTTCAACTTCGGCCCCTAGATGGCAGCTACCTGTAAAGTCGCTCCACACGATGCGTGCGCAGCTGCAGCGTGCTACATCGGATCGGACCGGTCCGGTAGTCCGGTACATCATTCGTCGTGTGTATGGCGGTAGGGCCCCTCGTAAGCTCGTACACTGGCAACTGGCACAGTGCAGCTAAAGCTATTGGTTTATACTCGTACTCGCCCGTAGTCTTTTTATTCCCTCAGAATTTTCCCTTATTCGCAATTAATTGGAAGCATGCGCTATTTATACTGTCCTTTAAATTTCATTGGTATGGGAAAGTTTTAAACATTATACGAAAGCTTCGAACTCGAAGCAAGAGAGATTTAAAAAAAAAACTTTTTATCGCAGAGGAGAAAAATTTTTCGTCCTCCCTCACAATTCTCTTTCCCGTAATGTTCGATCGATCCAAATTTTTGGGATTGGGAAAAAATTCGGTGAAAGTATAAACAACAATATTGCGCTACACTGACTACATTTTAGGGAAACTGCTTAGGGACTAGGAAAAAAATTACGGGCGACTATAAACGAACTAAGTTTACAGGCCCGTACCGCCCGTGCGGGCAAACAGAGCATTGCCCTATCCAATGAAAATTTTGCCCTTCCGAGAAAATTTTGTCTCCCGCAGAATTTTGCGCCGAAAAATCGAAA
The DNA here is from genome assembly GCA_038050395.1 of Parthenolecanium corni. Classification (NCBI taxonomy): domain Eukaryota; kingdom Metazoa; phylum Arthropoda; class Insecta; order Hemiptera; family Coccidae; genus Parthenolecanium; species Parthenolecanium corni. Next base: position 535,139 of record JBBCAQ010000034.1, on the reverse strand, counting down.
ACGACGAAATAACCTCTCAATTCCTAAAAATCCGAATAAAGAGCCAAAATTCCTATAAATCTGAAAAAAATTGTCGAAATTTCTCAAAAGTCGAGAAAAGAGAGCCAAAATACCTGAAAATCTGAAGAAAAAAAAAGAGCTGAAATTCCTAGACATCCGAAAAAAAAAAGTGCCGAAATTACTGAAAATCCAAGTAAAAGCGCCAAAATACCTTTAAATCCAAAAAAAAAAAAACTAGCCAATTTTGGTGATTTTTGTCGGATTTTTAAGAATTTTGGGTCTTTTTTCACATTTTTAGGAATTTTGGCTTTTTTCCCGATTTGTTGGTATTTTGGCTCTTTTTTTTTGGATTTTTAAGGATTTTGCCTTTTTTTTTCGGATTTTGAGGAATTGTGGCTCTTTTTTTCGTACTCTTATGAATTTTGGCAATTCTATTCGAATTTTCAGGAATTTTGACGAATTGTTTTAGATTCAGCTCTTTTCTTAAATATCAGTAGGTACCTATTTTGGTTTTTTTTTTTTCATAATTTTTGGGATTTTGGCGATTTATTTTCGGATTTCTAAGAATTTATGCTCTTTTTTTCTGGTTTCTAGGAAGGTAATTTGGCTCTTTTTAGCAGATTTTCCCTTGAAAACCTGCTTATTTTTCATAGTTTTATGGATTCTGTTGTTTTTTTACGAATTTTTCGGAATATTTGCGATTTTTTTTTTTTTTCAAATTCTTAGACATTTTGGAGATTTTTTTCGAATTTCTAGTAAAAATTTTTGCCTCACCAAGAGCAAGAATTTAGCCAGCGCTCAACGCTTCAAACAATTCTTAACAAAAGCCGAATATTTTACTTCTGCTGATTGCTGGGTGATGCAAGGAGCGTGCATGAGGTTTGGGCCGCCTCCGCAGAGACGTGCATTGGGGGGCCCCCTTTTCATAAGTTAGTGCCCCATTCTTCCTTTCCTTCATGCTATAAATTTTCTCCTCGTTGCCCCGATTTTTCCCTCGCAATTACTTTGGTGCCAGCGCAGACTGCGGAGTCTGTGTATGTCTTACACGGCCCTGATTCAAAGAGCGATATTTTAAACACACTATCCCTTTTTATCTATAGATAGGTCGAAAATGAGATCTAAACGAGAATTTTGAATAGGACGCCCGTTTTTGAGAACTTTTGCTTGAATTTTGAATATACTCGTGCTCGTACTCGTGCTCGTAATCGTAATCGTATGTGTAGTGTGAAAGATAGGCAAGGCAAATGCAAAATTGCAAATACACCAACGATGAAAATGTAAAAAACTTGCTTTTTGAATTAGAACGAGTTTCCGGTGCAAAAGAAAAGATGCTCATTCGTTGCTTCAATTCAACCATTGATGTAGATTATAGAATAGACGCCAATGAGGAGGCCGTCCGCCCAGTGACGCTTTTTTCGTTTTGAACTCGAAGAAACTGATTCTTTGAAACTGGTTTTTGATATGTTATTTTTTTCCGACCGCTGGCCACCGTACCGCATTCCATTCTTGATGTGGAAATATCTGGTTCGAAAATTCAAATTTTAACGTATTTTCGAACTCGGAGTCATTCCACCGATGTGATTACTTATTACTGATTTGTATGTTAGCAGCGGGAGGTATCAGCGCAGGTTATTTTTCACAGTGAAGTTGAACTGCAGCTCCTTGCTACCTCTCCTCTCGTTGTAATACAGTATTTGGTAAATTCGAATTCCTAAATCGTATTTCGAATCTGCTTCAAATGTGGCCGTCGCCGTACCGTACCTCTTCCAAGTTGGCTGTGCTGCTGGGAAAGGGAAATGACACGACGAGTGAGGAGTGAGGAGTGAGGACTTAGGAGTGACGACCGCGCGAGGGTGGTTTGGTAGATATTTTTTGCCTTCGTTTTTTCGTTCTCGGTACAAGTATCGAGTATGATCTCTGTTACGACCTACCTGTGCTGCCATTAAAATACCCGAAACCGGTTTCTGAAAACCAATTCTTAGAATTTTCTACGTGAAAAGATTTTCATCGTTTCGGCGTAGGGAGAAAGAAAAAAGATGGAAGAAAGAGAATGAAGAAAGAAATACCTAATCTGAAATCTATTATTAAAGTTATAGGTATATATAGAGAGTAATATAGTCGGCGGATGCGGGTTCAGTCGAACCTGTTTTCATGTTTTCATTTCCACTCCATGTCGATGGCGAAGAAGTAGTTCTGTAGTACCATCGTCTCGCCTTTTTATAAATTTTCGTTTCTTATTTTTACGCGGTTTTTATTTTAAAAATTACGTTTTTTCCTCTCGGAAAATACAAATACATTTTATTTTAAAGTTCAGGCATTTGAAACCCATTTCGTTTCCATTTGTTTTTTTTTATTTCCAGTTTGCCGAGAATGGGTTGTACACGAAGACGAAGCCCTGGCTTATCAACTGCAAAAGCAAGAAGGTGAGATTCGTATTTTTTCAGAATATTTTAAATACTTACGTGTAATATTTACGAGTAAGTAGTAAGTACATGTACGAGTAATACGAGTGTGAAAGAAAATACTTGTATTGCGTTATTTTACTCGCGCCTGCACTTGTACGGTGTGTTACACGTGGTTATGGTTGCTACTCGTATTTTTGTTCGTATGTTTGTTAAATTAATGTAGAAATTCTTTCTTCCTGCTTTTCCGCAATTGTAGTGGAAAGTCATTATATACACAACAAACAGCGCAATGCTTTGGTCCGAGAAGATTTTCCCAAAGCGAAAGAAGAACAGGAGAAGGAGATCGTAGAGGCCGCTGAAAAATACCGACAAATGGTTTGGCAGCAGTAAGTTTTTTCCTTTTTTTATTCGTTTCTCGCGCTCCGCGTTCTTTGTTACCCGTACCCGCTCTACTGAAAGAGAATTGTAGATGTAGGTAGAGTGGACATAATTATACGTACGGAGTGTGAGAGGCCAGAGGAAAGGCTGGAGGAACCGGTTGCCGGGTCGTACCAATAATAATTCTTTGTTTGATGTTCTCACACAACCGAGGAGGAATAGCGAGAATAATAATAAAAAAAAGAATGAGAGGATCGTCTCGTCTCGTCTCGTCTCGTCTCGTCTACACATCGTGTCTTGGCTTGGTTTCGACTCTCGTCTCGTCTCGTCTCGTGCGCTGTGTTCTTATATTCCTATTCAAGTTCTTAAATGGCAAGTCTAAATTGAACTTGATTCTCCAAATTGTATTCGCGTACTGACAACAGGGTGCAATGTTTGTTGCAATTATCTTCAGTTGCAAAGATTTCACACGATATGACTCTAAATTTCGCCGCTTATTTTTCTAAATATTTTTCTAAAATCTGACTTGGAAAATTCAGGAGCTCGAATAAGATTTCGCAGTCAGCCGACTGATCCGAAGCAAAGAAAAATTCTCAGTGTCCAAGTTCATTTTTACATCGTTTAATCTGCAAGATTTTTTGAAACAGCGAATATGTCATTCATTTTTCCCCGCCCGAAATAGTATTATCCAAGATTGATCCGATATCATTCGAGTTCATTAATTGAATGGCGAGGTACTCTGATTGAGGAAGTTTTAATACGTACATTTTCTATATTTATTTCTTTCGATCGAGTCATTTTTCTTTTTACACGGCCTTAAAAGAATATCTCAGCCTTGTCAATCGTTAATTCTGATGTAAGGATTCTAGACTATTTCTATTTGCCCTAGGTAACAGAACAGAGATGATTATAAAAGAGATTTTCTTATTTATTCCAACGTATAAGTACATGCCGCTTGCGCGGTATACTAGGCCAGTGAGATATTAGTTACCCGAAGGTGCGATAAACCCGATTGTTGTATTATTGATTACAGTTGTCACGTTACTCCACTCTGCTGTAATCAATATTGGGCACGAATCACTTTGGAAAAATAATTCGAATCAGCAGAAAAGACGAATTAACACTTGACCTTGAAAATTGAATTTTCAATTTTGAAACTTCCCCGCCGTTATTTATAATGTAACGTGATTTGTGATCGGGTTCGAATTATCAATTTGTTTCGAATCACGAATCATATGGGAAAAGATGATTCGAATCACAAATTGCAAAAATGTGATACGGATTCGTGCCCATTACTGGCCATAATTGATTGGACTCGGTGAAGTGGCCACTTATTTTAATCGCCATTAAATTTTCCCTTTCGATGAATCCAGATCGGTCAGGATATTTGAAAATATTGGGCTCGCTTGATGTTCCGATATATTGCGATAACTTTGAAGACCTAATTCTTAGTTCGTCCAAAATCTGTGTTATGAATGTGTCAACATCTTTCGGCGAATTGAAAACAATTGGACAGAGCTATGTGAGAAGACGATAAGTCCACCATTTCAAATTTTACGGGAGAGAAAAAAAAAACCTTTCATGTCCAATGCCGTTCTTACTTCTTACGCAGCACCGCAACTTTGAAATCTATTTTCTCAGCGATGGTTGCAGCATTCTGAGACCTAGTATTTTCACTTTAGTTAGAGCAGAGCTCGATGTTTACAATTAAACCCTTTAGGAAAAGGAAGTGGCGATGTTGTTTCTTTCAAACTATCGATATGTCGATATATTTGAAGGACGTAATGTGATTCAAACAAAGGTCTCGACTGCAGAGGAATTCAATTTTTGAAAATAGTGAACTTGTCCTCTTCTCGCGTAGCACTGTTCAATTATTGACAGTAAAATCTAGTCTGGAAAAAAATTATAAATTTGAGTATGATAGAGGAAAGACCTGACTTGAAACACAGCGTAGTATTTGTTTCACGTAACTTGGTTTTTTTTTTTTTTTTTTTTTTTAAATATAATATATTTACGAATTCCACAAAGTTGACACGTTATAATGTAACATGGAGGAACTGAAACTTGAATATTTTCTGCGTCATCCAATTTATGTCAATGTTTTTTCAGGGAGAAAATGGACTCTACATATGCTCGTCGGATAGCCGAAAAATTGGAACGAGAAGAATTTGAAAGACGCCAACAAGCGGAAATAATGGACGAAGAAATGGCGAAAAAAATACAGGTATTGTGCTTACTCGAGTTGAATCATTCACATTACGTACGAGTATTCAAAGCTGTCTCGATCAGACTGTCTGTTAGATATTATTTATTCGTTGTTGAATCCGGAAAAGAATTCTATTTGATCCTTGACTATTCATTAAACATCGTCTCGTATGTTTTTAAACTTTTTAACTCTTTTGTAAGTGATGAAGTTATTTCCTCTTTGAAAATACACCTACCTTTTCGCCCCTTCTTTTCCAGACTTTCATGTTTCATGGGTACGTATTACGTAATGCATTTGATTGGAATTCTTTCATTTTATCAGTCGAGAAAAGCTATTGCTGACTGACTGTCTAGATTTGTAGTATGCGCGACTTAGGTTATTTTAAACATTTTGCGCTTAGTACATTCCACTCGTTAATTTATTCGTAGTTTTGTTCCGCATCAAGGTCAACCCATCTTCTCTCTTTATAGTAGTTTCCAATAAATTTCAATGAAGTACCCTTCCCCCAAGTACTCGTGCAATTTTTCTTTTCATTACGGGGTCCACTTGAAAACACTCGAATGAACTGTTCGTCGACGATAGTCTTAGCTAGGGTATCAATTGAAAAATTTTACGCAAAGAAAGGATTCAAAATGTGGAAGCGTAATGTAAAGCGTGTCATTGAAATAAAATACCCAGTCGGGAACTAAAATTTTCGGTGTTTTTTTTTTTAATCGATTCAGGCTTACGAAATAATTAGGAATGCAAATTCTGAAAACAACGATTCTCGAATTCCGTCCAACCAGATATCCACCGTTTTGCCAGACGTGAATAAAGTTGGGTTGCCTATTGTGGAGAAAGTGCGCACTTTTCATCCGGTCGTCAAGCATCATGCTAGTGTTGCTGTTACTCATAATTTGCGGTAAGTTATACCCCATTCTTTTGTCTCCAAAATTTTACCATCGTTGAATTTGCGTATAATTATTCATTATAATACCTCCTGATTCCTGAACATTGAAACTCTCGACGAAAATTTTTTTAACCACGTGTTCCTTGATCGGATCTTCTCGTCACCGAAATACCGACTCGTACTTACTGTCGGCTTTGGGAAAATAAAAAAGAATCGAAAATCTTCTCCATCAATGCTCGAAATATTTATGGGCTAAAAAATATTTTATGACGACGACGTTGCTCTTCACCTTTTAGAATCTACAGTTGTTAACCATTTCTTATCCATCGCGAAGGTCTCATAAGGGGTGCGACACAGAGGAAACTCGGCACTATGAATTAATTTGATGCGTTAATTTTCTCTGGGGAAGGAGCAAATGAAGTGTGTGAGAGTGGAAATACGTCAAGTTTGTGACAATAAATATGTTCTCAGAAACCATTAATAAGAGATATTAGCGACGTATTGACAACATATAGTCAACGCAAATTGTTAGGTCGAATTCAAATCGGATCCTGCGGATGTTGCTAATAACGCGTGTAGAGCTGAAACAGAAAAATATTCTTAGTTCGCAAATTAATTATTCGAGTCGTAATTAATTTTGGACTCTCCAGGAATCTCCGACTGAGCGACGATAACGGAAATTATGCTGGTGAAATTGAGAAATCTCATTTGGAGTCGTGTTCTGCTCTGTATTCCAATAGCGCTTGTTCCAATCGTACGCCCACCCCCGCTACATTATTACCCGAAGATCTGAACGATATACTCACAGACGTTGATCTGCAAGAGGAGGCGAATCGAAGACTGCTTGAGGAAAAAGACGCGGTACTATGCTTTTTAGTTTTTCCTAATTTTTTGAAAAAACCCCCAATAGGTGACGATCGTGAGCGTAATTTAGGACGAATGTCGACATTTTTTATTAAGTATTTTGCCTTTTCTTATACTGTTTTTGCTTATTTTATGTGATTATTTGTAGGCGATATAACCTATTTTTAATGTTGAACAACGCCTATCTTTGGTTTGTCTTCATTCTTTGTCACTGGGATTGCATGTGTAAATAGGTACTCGTACAATGCAATTCCACTCGGTTTCAAGTTTCGCGTTATATTTTTTTTCCTATTTTTTTTTTTTTTTGTCACCTCTATGCTCCATTATAAGCTCAGACTTGAATTTTCATACTTGACGTTTATTTGAAATACTTACGTCGATTAAATTTTATCTTTCTCCCGACTTGAATGAAATTTATCATCAGCTGCGAAAATACGTGTATAGCTTATTATAATTTTTGAAGTCTCAGTACGGTCTCCTAAATTTGCCATCAATAGTTTTGATGGAAAAGGTTTCAAAAAGTAGATCTTGCTGGTATTTACCGTATCGAACGTTAATAAAATTGTTATTGAGAATCTTTGTGTGCTGAGGACAACAATTTTCGATTATAAGGGCACCTAATAACCTATTTTCCAATAATTATTGTCATTTTATATTTTATTGTAGTTGTTTATCGTCATTATCATCGATTATTATAAGATATCATCGCAAGTTGTGTTGTGTGATTGCTATTTTCATTTTTAGGTCTTCGGTTAAATCTTATTGTACATATTGCCCGAGTTTTGATTTGTAGAAATGTAATATTGTTGTATTCTGCAAAAAAAGTCACTTCCTTTTGTTTGCGCATAATCTGGAAGTTTGTTAATTTTTTTCTTTCCTGTAGAACATTCTTGTATTTTATTAAGATGTATTATTCGATTCCAAAGAATTGCTTGCAGCAGCTTCGTATACTGTGTAGAAACTATCCGTGGAACTGTTTCTGTGGTTCCATGTTTGACGGGTGATATTTTAGTGCACGGTTTTCTTTTACTTACGTGACTAGAGTAACACTCGTCAAATCGAATCACGTAACCGTCATTCTTTTTGCACTGCGCTTATGATAAACTTGACGATTTCAAGTTACTCGATTTTAAACTTTCGAATTTCTATTCGCAGGAACTTGCTCGAATGCTTCAAAAACAAGAGGAGGAGATCTTGCACGAGGAAGTTGACCGAGATCGTCTCATAGCTATCGAAGCTCAAGACAAAGAACTAGCCAAACTGCTGTATGAAAAGGTGAGCTATTGTCGACATTTTAATTCACTTTTTTTCTTTTCCGAGTGTTTTATTCGTTCTTGTCTGTCGTTAAGGAAAAAGCGAAACTCAAACGAGCCAAAGAAAGAGCTCGACAAAAGGCATTGCTCAAAAAACAACAGATTCACAACGCAGAAAATTCGGCCCTGACTGCTGAAGAGAGTACATCGTCCGAAGTCACAGCAGCTTCCAGCGGAACTATCTACTCGAGTAATTCAGACCAGAGGTTAGCATATGTAGCCTTTTGTATCTTGAAAATTTTGATAGATTCTTTACGACGCGACGGGAAAAATTTGGGTCAAAAGTAATAAGCAGATCAGAATTAGTATTTGAATAACTTGATGACTTGATTTTCCTTTTGTTTCAGACCAAATGAAAACGATTTACATTTAATAAGCGAGATTGGGGAGGATTCAGCCAATGGTAATGACTCTCGAGGCACATCAACGATATCTAGAGGACGAACTAGTGCTCCACTGATGAATGTTGCCATGCATATTGATCCGACTTATTTTTCGCAAACTCAGTCGTCCAGTATGCCAAACTCGTTAATATTTCAAGGTATTTTCCCCCCGTATAAAACAGTCGTCAATCGTCGACATAATTTAAAATAATTGCGTAATTTTCGAGTTTACCCCGTCCATTCTGTGTGAAATTTTTCGTCAGAATTGATGATCTCATTTTTCAGTCTCCTAACCCTCCGATTTTTTTCTTCATTCGAAACCCAACCGCCTCCTCGAAAGAAGTGACTGTAGTCTCGAGTTTGTTTAGAATTTTGTTCACGACTCTTTTCCTCCTACAGATGGTGATGGCGCTGCCCCTCCATATATGCCTATTCAGGGTCAACGGCGGTATCTGACTAATGCCGAAAAAAAGACAAAGAAATCAAAATCTAAAGATGGCTGTAAGCAACAATGATATATTAAGTCTTTTTACGTTTAAGTGTTCATTTTTTTATTTCTCTATTCGTTATCTGATAGTTTTCCATCATATTATTATTGTACTTGTGAATTTTGTTAATTGTTATTAAACTATCAAAAGTCGAAAAGCATTTTCGTAATTTCAGTCTGTTCTGTTGATTTCGTTTCAACCGGTACCAACAATCAAATTTCAAATTCCAGCAAATACGTAATTCTCATTTCTAGGTTTTTGGTGGAATTTGTATTCAAAAAATTCTATACTTACTAAATTTCATTATAACGACATTTGAAAAGCGTCACGTAAATAAAGTATCAATATCAACAGACCTAAATTTTGATGAAGTTACGAGTACGTCACACTATTAAATACAGTACAGAGGAAAACTTGGGAGACAGGATAAAGGAGTGTAATTATTGTAAAATAAATTTCAGCATTTATTTCCAAGATTTAAATGAAAAACAACAGAAATTCAATCGTTTCTTTTTCAAAATACAACGAAACATTTTACTTAACTTGTAGTATACGAGTAATAAAATTGATGAACAAAAATAGAATTTTGATTCCAGTAGGACGGAGTTGAGTTCAACGAATGGATCTTCCTTATTCATTACTCACGAATGTCGGAAAGATAAATATTTGTATTAAAATCCGTCCCACAGAGTACGGGTAAAATCAAAACTCTAGTTTTCGAAGTAGGTTTTCGTATCTTAAATAGTAAAAGAAAAAAGACAGCCAATCGATAATCTAAAAATGAACCGAAACTCAAAGCTCCGAAACAGATATGTAAATTCAGAATACTTTTAGTGTTTCACTAAATGTTACCGAAGTAATTAATTCCGGTATGCGACGAGCTTGCGCTTGGTAACACGGGTAAAATTATTGTCTTCGGAACAGTAGAACTGTTGCCCTCTTTTCTACAACACAGAAACAAACGAATTATGATTAGAATACCTATTTATTTTACTGCCGGACTCGAGATGCCGATACTCGGTATGTACAAAACAATCGTAATTTTTTTTTCTCAATTTTCATCGTATTCGTCAACTTGGTAAATAGCTAAATACTAAATACTAAACTTACTTCGGCATTCTTTTATTAAATACTGGAATCGGTACTTTTCTCTGACCCATCTCTCTTTGAACCACTTCAAGAACCGAATAAGAAGGCAGCCAGCACTACATTGTAAGAGGATAAAATAATGTAATACAAGGTACCGTACTCTCGGACAATTATTTCTAATAAGAATTAATATAAATTAAGGGGTGTAATTATGTACTCACCCGCCCTTTCGCAGCAATGGCGACGACATTTCGTTTCGGTTCAGCATCGTATGCTTCCGACTCGCAACCAAAATGAGCACAATATTCGTGAACAAGTTGACGTTTCTCCTTATTCATCACTTCGAACGAGTAACTACGGCTTTTTTGTTTGGACTATCAAAAAAAATAAAATAAAAAAAAGTCAAGTTCAATTTCAATATAATATTTTAACAACACGAACTGTTAATTACTTAAATTAAAAAGATTGAAACATACAGCCAGCATAAGTCCAAAAATATTATCATCCATTTTTTGGCTGATCGAGCATTGCCAGGTACTCGAAAATCATTATCGAACACAAAAACTTGGGTGATAATTTTTCGGGACTTGGCAGGTATCAGACTTTCCAGCGGGCCGGAAACAACTTTTACGATTTCGTTTTAGTCTGCCGGAGCTAGCAAATAATAGTTCATGCAACCCTAAAAGAACGGCGTGAAAACGGAAAAGCCAAACATGAATCCGAGTTCACGTCGTGAATAAAAACGATAAAGCGTTCGAATGGAATTTCAAAGAATTTGTCTCAAATACTAGATACAAGACAAAAATCAATTTTCCACCACTCCTAAGGAACGAATTTGTCACGTGTCACAAATGAGACACTCACCTCTTTGGCCAATTTCACCAATTCCGTCAATCTGTCGTGCACATGACGACACAAAGACGGATCTTTCTTGGCCCATGACTTCATAAAATCCGAATACTTGGGAGTGAGTTTAGCGTTAAGATCCGGATTTTGTATTTGTAATGCCAGAGCTAGACGGCGATTGCGCATTATGAACTTGCATTCGTCATTGCATTCGAGGCTAAAAATAAGGTTCAAAATTAAAATCTTGTTCAGCAGGCGCACGGATCATTTTTCAAATTCAAATGACGAATAGTAAAACGAAGGTTACGTTCGGAGATTTATTTTTTGGGCATTTATCTTTTCGTTCACGTCATTAATGCTGATGCTGTTGCTGATTTGAAGTTCGGACATTTTTTCTGCCAACGTAGCCGATATTATGCGTCTGTAGTCATCCGTATGTTCGTGACACGGATGATCGACAACCAGATTACCACAAGCACAAGTAACTTTCACCTAGAAGCACGAAAAATAGAACGAATGTGATATTTTTTCATTATATTATTTGAAATATTGTACAATATTTTAAATAATATATCATATACGGCTTATCGGTTCCAAGTTTTCAGACAAACAGTACGTACATGGAAAATTGATTAGGTATTTTACTCGATTAATTTCATAACGAAATAACGTTCACTCCATCGAAAGTTATCCTCGTCTGTAGCAAGTGTGAAAACATCGAGAAAAGGCCAAAGCCAAGACCGAAAATAAAGCAAGATCACGTACCATTTCTCGGCAAGGTGTAGTTGGACAAACACTCGAATGGCATGGAGCCGCACAAGGGTGGCCGCAGAGTTCACGTGCTTTCATGCACGGTTGCGCGCATTTCACGTTGGCGCTCAAACAATCGCCCGCATGACAAGGTGTCTGACATTTGTGCGAATTACACGGCAAAGGTGCACCACAAGGTAATCCACAAGAAAACTCTTTTTGGTAACAAGGGATTGTCTTGCGAAGCTGTGAACCGAAATCAAAATTCAACGTGAAAAATTCGTCTACAGAACTCGTATTAAATTACTTTTTCGATGGTTTTATACTGCGCATTTTTATCGTACGTAAGAAACACTTGAAATAATTTCATGACTAGAACGCGAATGACGAGAATAAACCCAAGTTTCACTTTCTCACTGTTACATTTCAATACTACGAGTATGTTAATAATTCAATGCTCTCAAAAACGACTTTAAAAATACTCTACGCCTGATGTTAGGTACATTCATCCTTTCTATACACGAAATTGTTTAATTGAAAGATAACTGCAGGTGTCAGCGAATAATACATGTACATCGAGTGTGGGTAGTCTTACTAGTTCTACCAAATCTGGCTGGGTTTTGGTTTGACAAAAAAAAAAAATCGGTGGAAATGTGTTCTCGGGCTTTTCTTCCCTCGTGTTTGTATAATGCAGTTTAGACGTTTCACATTTCATCGGCGCTCATTAGCAGTTGAAGAAACTTAATTTTGCGCGAAAGAAAGTAACGAGTCAAATTGAATTTTGACACGTCTTACTTCATGGCCACCGTAACATAACTTATCGGTGAATACGATACAAGGTGGACATTCACGATCCGAATGGCAGGTATGTAAAGGCGGATGGTCACAATCGTGTTCTCTACGACACGGTTTGTCGCACGTTGGAGGCTTCGTGCCGCATGGAACTGGAGGATAAATAACAGAACTTCGGCAATGACAATACAACTCTTCGAAACCTGCGAGAATGATTTCAGTTAAAGAAAAGCGACGTACGATTTTACTCGAGCGAGACCCTTTTATACTCACTACTTTGCAGACATCTTCCGCATTTACCACGATGACACAACGACTCGCATCGATGTTTACCGCAACTCATAGCGCCACTGCAACGTTGCTGACAAACATGGTTAACGTCGATGCAGCACACTTGATTACATTTGTGTTTACCACAGGAACGTTTCTGTATATCACATAAGATTAACGCACATTCTCTTTATAGTTCATAGGTAGGTACGCAGAAAACACAACGGAGACAAAATAAGCCCCACAAATATTCTCACGAGGGTCATGCAGATTGTTGTTATATTTTTCCAAGTAAACTATAATAAAATTTATTTTCATCGTTACGACGATTATTCATTATTTATGCCTCATTGATGAGATGTACAAAAAAATTATTCAAAAGAAAAGTTCTTCGAGTCGAGCTAGGATCGTTCAAAAATTTTTATGTCTCGCCATATTGCCAACCGAGCGAAGATAATCAGGTTTCTCTATCTATCAGCATTATTGAGACCATTTCTTTCATTTTCAAGACGAAATAATATTTCTGTATAATTTTAAAAACTCCGAAATGTTTTAAAAAACGTTTATTCATTCATTAAGCTCGATAGAGTCATTACACGCTCGGAAAGAGGCAGTAAAATGAAATCTCTTTCAGTGGAAAAATTTGGAAAAAGGTAAGAACTATACGACTGGAAAAGGATGTATCGATGGAAAAAAATTACTTTTTACTCTAACCAACAATTATTCGAGAAAGATAGCTTTTACGAACTCACCTTGGCACATTTTTTCTGACATTTAAAGACACCTGCTTTCGCCAATTCAACGCAGGATATCGACTTCTCTAACGCTCCACATCGACACTTAATCGCTGTTTGCTTGATACACGGTGGACAGTCATCTTCATGACACTTGGATTCGCACGTATGTGGTTTATCTACCAAGTCGCGAATAAAATAAAAAATAAAAAAGGATATTCGATGATACCGCGACAATAAGGTCATAAATAAACCGACATGGACGTACTTGAAGGGCCACATGATAAAACTTTGTGACAAATCTTATCACAAGTTGGTATTGGATCCAAGCACGATGTTCTCAAATTCTCCGTCGGTGTGGTTTTGCCGCAAGCGCACGTATCCAAAACGGTCGTCGATCTGGGACACAAACTGCATTCGCCTTCGTGGCAAATACCGTTGCATTTGTGATTGCCGCAGCTCAACATGCGATCGCATTTTTCCTCACAACTGAACTTGTACTCGGAATTTTCAATACCACAAACAATTTCCTTGATTTTCTTACCACAATAACAACCTGCAAATACAAGATGAAAAAGAAAGAGAACGCACGCGTTTTTAGGAAGGTAACATAAAATCGTTTTTAATTTACTCGCGTAGAGAAGTAATTAATTGGTTATATTATCGAATTTCTACGATCAGCGAGCAAGTTAGAAGTAAGGAGTACTCGGTTCACACTTTGCTACAAGAAAAAAAAAAAAAAAAAAAATAATGAAAAAAACGCACTAGTCTTTATTTTCACAGAACACGTCCCACACTCTCCAGTGTGACAACTTTTCAGACAACGATGGTGACCACAGTTCAGTGAACGGTCGCAAATCGAACCGCAAACAATGTTTGTTTTCGTACTGCACTGCACTGTACGTTTGGTACGCCCGCAACCGCATTCTCTGAAACAACATACACTGGTAAATCCGATAAATTAACTTTAGCTGGGAGAAACAAAAGTAACTAACTCACCTAGACACTTGAATAGTACACGGAGGACATGGTCCAGGATGGCATAACAACGTACACCGATGTTCGCAAATAAACCACGGCGTTGGATTGTCTTTAGATCGACCGCAAACTTCCCCACACGAATGTGCGGTATCTATGCGATTCCAATCCGTTTGTAGTTTACTTTTTCCACAAAAACACATATATTTGTCTGGAATGTCTGACTTTTCATCTTGACAAGCGGGACATCGCCAATTATTGCTTTCTGAAATGTAATAATAATTACTTTCTAGACGCTCGAGAAAGAATGTAGTCCAAAAGTAAATTAATCAAGATGAACCTTTCTTTGACGATTTAGCCCATTTAGTTATACACCACATATGCAAAACATGATGACAGTTTGTACAGTTCCACACAGGCTCTCGTTGTTTCACAGTGTCACAGCAAACAAGGCATTCTAACGTACCATTATTGAGTTGCTCTATAAGACGATCTCTCTGACTTACAGACTGATCTATCACAAGTAAAACGATTATATTTGAGATAACGAATAAAATTTGCAACGGAAAAATCAAAAACGTTTTCAATAACGTTTGAATTTTCTACACGCTGAAATACATTAAGAAAATCAACTGCTTCTTACCAGGGTCAGAACTTTTCTTCTTATGACTACCACACTTAGATCCATCTTCCTTGCGTCTGAATCTATACGTGTCGTTGCCAGACGACTTTGGCGAAGAATTCTCGAAAAGTAAACTGGGCATAAGATTCCTGGCTTCGGAATGTGTATAATCCACATTCATATCAGTCCTGTACCTGCAATTTGAGAGAAGAAAATATTTCATCGGTTTACATTAAAATTAATGGAAACATCGACGAGCAATAAACTGCATTTACCAATTCGCTTTCCCATTTCTGGGTGAAAACGATCTCGAACTACCTTCATCTTCTCTGTTTTTAAACATCCTATGTTGTGACTGGTCGAAAGTATCATGATAGTTCCCATTGAATCTTCTGTCTTCTCTGATATTATTAGAAAGTGGTCGAAAATCCGAAGAATGATCGCTCCGATGATGGATTTTGAAATTAGAGGGTTGGCCGTAGAAATGGTTTTCTGGTCCATCACTACTGGCTCGTCGTTGATCATTATAATTAAAACGGTAGTTTCTATCGTAGTAATTACTCCGACTGTCAGACGCATAACCAGGTCTGTTACAGTAACCTGATTCATCGAACTGATCTCGCGAATTAGAGCTAGTGTTCTGTCTCTTTCCTGAAATATGCCACATTATCAACATTTACACTCGAATGTTCGTAATATAAAGAAGAAAAGACTTACTCGAGTCGAAGTTGCGAGTTTGCGAATGAAACGCTCTAGGCACAAATTCTACCGCAGTCGCCGTTAAATTCGAATTGGCAGCTTTTACCAATATTTCATCCAAATTACGATTACGATTCATAATTATTTAAATAAAGCGAATCGACGGGAAATTTGAAAAATGAAAATTCTGCAATTTCATCTCTTCCTTTTACTCGAGTCAACGTCAAGTCATGGTCGAGTCTTGACACTTGATAGATAAGAATAAGATAACGAAGTTCCCGAGTCAGGCCCAGGACTGAGGACTGAGGAGGGCCATTGATAACATTTTTTATTTTCACAAGTTTTTCACCATTAGCGTTACTGTCGCATCAACAGAACAAGTTTTCCGAAAAAAGAAGCCAACGAAAGGAATAACGGCTTCTATCTCAATTATTCTACTGCCATTGTTTCTTTCTTGTAGTAAATAGTAATTTTAAAAAATTTTTTCCTATATTTAGTGATTTAGTATTATTCAAACTTATTCGATATGTCTACGTCAAAAAGAAAAAATGCTGGAGGAGACAGTAATGCGAAACGGAAACGGAAATCGAACAAAGAAGAAGACGAAAGCGGAGACAGTGAATTTGATGATGTATCTCCCGACGGTAACGACGAATTCAAAGACTCAAACAAGGACGATATCGACGATCTTCTTGGAGAAGATTCAGGCTTGGTAAGTTCTAATTGAAATTCGGTCGCTCATATTCGAACGAAATTGAAATTAATGACGAATCGAATACTCATCTTTTATTATATATTTTGTTAATGCAGCGGGTACCTGGACGAACTCACGTTGGAACATTGTTAATATGCGGAGCTACAAATTGGGACATTGCTGGGCGCAGAGCGCCTCCAAAAGGGTCGACCAAAGCCAACGTGGGGCCCAATTTATACAGTCCACATACTTTAGCACCTTTAGAGAAAATACGTATTCGGTATGCGGTTAGTGGTCCAAATGCTGCGCATACAATTCTCATTACTGACGAAGGCAAAGCTATGGCATTTGGTATGGCTTTTAAAAATTTTCATCTGTTTTGACCTTTCCACGAAATGCCGAACAAATTATCTCGTATTTCAGGTCGAAATGACAAAGGACAACTTGGCACCAAAGACTGTACGAGAAGAGACGTTCCAACCTTTATTGAAGGGTTGCAGGAGCATACATTTGTCGATGCTGCTGTTGGTAGAAATCATTCTTTATTACTTACAGGTAATTTTAATTTCGGAACTTTTCTCCGTTCTATCAATTTCCTCGACGATTTCATAATTTATTCTGTGCGTAATAATAGCACATCGCCAATAAATAACTAATATTAAATACATAATTTTCGTACGACTTATAGATCGTGGAGTAGTCTACGCATGCGGGGACAATAAAATGGGGCAGTGTGGTACGAATTCGTTGAATCCAACTTTTCCAACCGCGGCCCGAGTAATCACCTCTGATTATACTTTAACTTCGCTCTTATCGCTGCCTTTCTTAAAAGAAATGGTTGCATCTTTCACGATATTTCTTTTTGTTTTAGGTGAAACATACGGGTCCTCCTATAGTTAAAGTAGCCTGTGGCGCTGATTTTAGTTTGATTTTAGATTGCAAAGGAGTTCTGTATTCATTCGGATCACCCGAGTACGGCCAGTTAGGTAAGAGCTTCGAGCAGGTTGTTGTTGAAGACTGTATTATTTTTCCAAAACTCGAATTTCATATTTTTCTAGGCCATGGAACTACCGGTGAATATATCGCACAAGCTAACAAAGTATCTTATAACATCGAAAAAGTTCCAAAACGGATATGTCTCTACGTGGAAAAAGGACGCGATCAACGTCCTGTCCCAGTCGATTTTCCCGAAATCATCGATATTTCTTGCGGAACCAATCACTCGGTGGGTGTTTTCTCCCCCTCCCCCTCATCTGAATATTCCAATTGACAATAAATATTTTTGCAGCGTGTAGTGAAATATTTTCTCTCTTTCTCTCGAGTGCTCGTTATAATAACGGCATTACCGGTTAATCACTATTCAGAATTCAGCATCACCTTTTACATTTGAAAATAATATTGTAATAATAAATATGTGTTTTAGGTTGCTTTAGATTCACGTAAACGAGTTTTTTCTTGGGGTTTCGGAGGTTACGGGCGGCTGGGCCATGCTGATACTAAGGATGAAATGGTTCCTCGTCTCTTGCAATTTTTCAGCACTACTGGCCGCGGTGTGCGGTCCGTTCATTGCGGATCGTCGTATAGTCTGGCTGTTAATGAACATGGTACGCATCGTTTTCTGTTCATCTTTTCGTCGACTAGTGAAAAAGTTTTCTTTACTATTTGTATTTGTATTTTTTTTTTTTTCATTCATTCATTATTTATTCTAGGAATGGTGTACATGTTTGGATTAACAAAAAAAACTGGTGAAGCGAATATGTATCCAAAACCTATTCGTGATTTACAAGGTTGGAAAGTGCGAAGTGTAGGATGTTCGTACACAAGTATTGTCGTGGCTGCCGATGATAGTGTCATCGCATTTGGACCTAGCCCCACTTACGGAGAATTGGTAATTTGTTTTACTGTTTTTCAAAATCAAAATACGTCAGTTTCTGAATGTTAAACCAACAGATTTAATAATTCTGTTTCATACAAATTAAAGTTGACTGATTTAAGACGTTTGAATTTGAAACTATGGGCGAGCCGTACGATACTAGCTGAAGTAAGGTTTAGATTTGAACCAGGTCCAACCTGAAACCATCCGATATTTTTGTCTTGAACCTGCTTCAAGTTTGAACCCCTTTACAACTAGTATTAAACACCGTACTGTACGAAATTCGCGTTTACTTATTTCTAATGAGATCTTGATAAATCTGTAATACCTTCCTATTTACTGAATGTAAGATGAGATTTTTGCATTTCACAAAAAACTTGGCATCGTAGATCGGTCTTATTTTTGAAAAATGAAAATTACCCAGCACTTTAGTGGAATACATGTATAATGGATAATTATTTAGTTACATCAGTATGACTATAGTTCGTTCAATATGAAAAACTTCCTCCACAATTAATAGGCAACCCGCGATATCTGCTTTTTAAATTTTTTTATACAGCGACGTAAAAAGTAAGAAGCGAAAGATGCGCAAAGGATAATGCGTGGACACGTGGTTATAAATACTCGTGTTGGTATTGATACTTGGTTGTGTGATGTCAATTTTATATTGAACTATCGTTATAGGGTTTGGGCGAAAATCGGAAGAGTTCCACTACACCTTTAGAACTGAAAAAATTGGATGGTATCTACATAGAACACGTATCTTGTGGTATGTGCCACACTATAATGATAGCGCGGGACGACACGGACGAAGAAAAAGAACGAATTGCCACACTGCCATCTTACAGTCCAGCTGATGGTGAGTATTTGGCAAAACTTGACCAACTAATCAGTTGTTTTAAGGCTATGCTCCTTTATAAGCCCGAACTCGGTTACTCAGCAATTCTAATGTTTTATTGGAGGTGTTTCTGATTGTGAAATATGGAAAAATATGAATCCGAACCATCCAAAATTAAAAATTTTTATCTAGTTGGCTGAAAAAAATTAATGCGTCGATTCCGAAAAGTGCTAGGTGTAAAATTGAAAACAGGCAAAAAGCTACAAACTAAACCATTCGAAAGATGCTAAATACAACTGTTGAGTGGACGAAACTATGAAAAACCAGCGAAACGTATACAATGTTTGTATGACAAATTGCATAACACATTTTTACGGGTGTCATTTTTCACCACCAAAATATATTTACCACTTTTTAGAATCGGACTCTTCAATTATATTTAAACAATTTTTCCCATAGAATGAGAAATTTTTCCCGACTGTTTCTGGCTTGAGTTTTCAATAAAAAGTAGTGATTTGTAAATGTGTTGGTTAGATATTAAACTCGAAGATTTATTGTACAGATTTTAACTTCTGGTCTAGTATTGCTTTTACAAATGTATTTAACGGACCTAAATTCAACTCTCACAGGGACAGAAATTTCAGTTTTGGAGTAAAAATCTAATTCCATGTACCTTACCTTAAAGTCCAACGTTTGTGTACAATAAATCGGGTGACAGGTTTTGATTTACTCGAACCCCCTCCAACTTGCTATGATTTCATGTCAAAAACTCAAGCTACAAACAGTCGAGAAAATGTTACATTTTTTATCCTGCAGTAGGTCAGGTGGAGCATACCCTTTAAAAAATATGTTAATGTTTTTCATTTTTGATTTACAAACGGTCAATTACATATTGTCGAATTGAAGTTTTCATAATCCTTATTAATCCTATCTTGTTTCAATTTTTTCAGTCAAGTGAAGCAATCGAAAATCTCAGATTACTCTCATTGCCCTCTGCGGATAAATGAATTCGTTTCTTATTTAATAAGTTGCCTATATTTTAATTCGAACAACATTCTTACTCATTTCAGTATTAAAATTATTTGAAAAAAAAATGAAAAAAAACTAGAAGCGATTAAAACGCATTATACGCGTACGCGTTTAGCATTTAATTTTACTTTTTTTTTTTTTATATATTTTAAGAGTTAGGGTTACATGAAATTTCAGATCATTTACGTACTAAGTGTTAAGTGTTGATGTACTCTTCTCTGTTAAATGTTTCACTAACGCTAAGGTATAACCTTAAACCTTCAATTTTTTATTATATTTTTTAAATTATCGATTCTCGTCTAAATGTAATGTGTGTAGTTAGTTGGTCGGTACGTTCTTTTAAATGTCGAGATTGCGTATGCCGATTACTATCATTCCTGATTGATGTGAAATTCTGTAACTTGTTAATGCTAGTTAAATTACATTGATTGTATGTATTAATCGGTCGAAATCAAACAAAACAAAAAGTATTTGAAGACATGTAACCGGTTACAGAATTATTTAATCTGCTCAAAAATTAAGCAATTGAGCCCTTATTTGTCTTTTTTCATCCCGGATATACGTATTTCATTGCAACTTCACTTTTTCTTTTTGTTTTAATTGGCTGTTAGTTTAAGATATTTTTAATCATTGGAAACTGATATGATGACAGAGAAAGTAGGGGGAAAGCACTTTTAACTTAAGATAATGCCTTTTTTGAATAAGTAAATGAAAAACGTACTCAAGATTTCTTCTTATTCCTTTGATTAGGTACATTATAATTTACACAACACGAGCAATAAAATACGATAATATTTTTAAAAGTCAACAACAACAATTACATGTACAGTATATACAAAAGAAAATACAACATATCACAAGCTATGATCATGAATGAGTGCGTATGTAAAAGAAAGGAAAATTATGTTCTAAAATTTTGTAGAAAATTAAAAACGAATTACATTTCAACACGTAGGACGAGCAAAATTGGGAAGCCAAGTAGAAAATGCAACAGAGTTTAATTTTTTGAAAACTACCTATTCATTCCGCTCCGAACTTTTCATTCAAGTCAACTGCAGTTAAAGGCGTAATTTAGGAGATGACGGGCCTCTCAGAGTTGAATTTATCCCCTCGCCCAGAGAAGATATACTAAGATGAGTTTGAACATGTTCTTACTTTCAAGACTAAGAGTGAAATTCACAAATTCACCCTCGAGTTCATTTGTGAGGTCCCAAATTACTATTTCTACATAAATAAGAATTTTACCAGGCTCCACATACGACTTGACTTGTAGTAGAGTAGAAAACAAATACCATAATTTTGAAAAAAAATACAACTTTTTAATGATATTAGAGAACTTCAAGATTATTTCCTTCCATGAATATTATAAATTTTTTGTACAATATTAGCAGTATTTCTAATTTCTGAAATAGAACTGACTATGTAATTCTGCATAAAATTTTCCCTAAATAGAGACAGCTTATCATTTATAGAATGAAATCGTAAAAAAACTGATTTATCGAGCGTGAAATTATAAATACATCCAAAAAAATCAGCAATCGCAATTAGATATATTGTCTAACATCTTCTTAATTCGAGATTTATAGTTTGGTGAGAAATGTGGGTGTTGATTGGTCCATATTAAATGACTTACGCAAATACTCGAGACAAAATATGTCAGACTGCAACATCTTTCCCTTCATTCCGTATTTACTATTAATTACTTGGCGAGCAATCGCGACAACACCCGATGCTTGACAACGACATAATTTCAGCGAAATTCAAGACCGATAATTGACTCGGGAAACGGATACGTAACAAAATTGCGTCGACTTATCATACCAACCAATTGGACCAATTTCACAATCGGCGCAGATGAGATACTGAATTCCAGAAACGGCGTTTGAAAATCCAATATTTTCAAATGCGAATTTATCTGCTACCATCCAATACTGATTCAGAATTTCTTCTTCTATATTCTCGTCTTTGCGGTCTTTACGTAAAGTCATTTTAGGAAGGGCGAACTGAAATATAAGAAAGTATTCCCATGCAGTGGTTCAAGTACTAACATATGGAACAGAAATGAGCTGAACCCGAGTATTTTCTCACCTCGATATCTTTATATTCCGCGATGCCGGCATTCAAAATCTTGGAAGGACATCGGATACACGATATTAGTAACTTATTTCTGCCTTCATCGACGTGATTTTCCAATTCCTTCAAACTGAAAGGACCACTTTTTTGTGCTGGTTTAGTCTCCGTCTCCATGTTTCATTAATTGATACAATAAAGTGAAGTAAATGACCAAGTACAGTGAGCTTCTACAATATGATTCATCAATAAATTATCACAACATAGTAACTGGAAGTTGATTTTCTAATTTTTAAATAGAATCTAAAGAGAACGGCAAAACCCAAAATTCCAAAATATGAATAAATTATTAAACAAAATTTATATAACGTACTTTAAAATTAAAAAAAAAAATACACGTTCGACGTTATCAAAAAATATAAGATTTTTCTGACGTCAAAATTAATATCTAAACGATTCGAGTACGGTACGACTATATATATACGACTACGACTACGATACGAGTCATGCCAACCACTTTTTTTATATATTACTTTGTTGTTGATTAACGCCGGTCGCCAACTCAACACCTGACGGATTTGGAAATTTGGAATATCCGTGTCTGCGTGAAGACTGCTCAAGCTGACTCTTTCACTGGAAATTTGAAAAGCTATTTAAATAAATATTGAGAATATAAACACGAGCTTATGAGAAAGAATCTTTATTTAGTGCAGTAAACTAAGCCGAGGCATCATCCAATAATGGTAAGTCAAACTTTTCCGTTCATCGTCGAGCTTATTTACTATTGATTTCGCCTTCAATTTCCTGATGGTTGATTGACTTTTTCCATGATACAATTTTACAGCCTTTACGCTTAGATATTAAACGTAAATTAACAGCTCGTTCAGATCGAGTGAAATGTGTCGATTTACATCCAACTGAACCTTGGATGCTGGCATCTTTATATAACGGTAACGTACACATCTGGAACTACGAAACACAAACTTTGGCAAAAAATTTCGAGGTAAGACTCGGAGTTAACAATAACCTTAGTTTTTTAATTTGATTACATTTTTTACGCGACCATGACCTATACTGCCAAGACTGAGGCAACGGATTTTATTTACAGGTATGCGACGTACCGGTAAGAGCAGCTCGTTTTGTTACGAGAAAGAACTGGGTGTTGACTGGTTCGGATGATATGCAAGTTCGTGTTTTCAACTACAACACGTTGGAGCGCACTCATTCTTTTGAAGCTCATTCAGATTACGTTAGATCGATTGTTGTTCATCCCGTTCAGCCGTATATATTGACTAGTGGAGGTTAGGGACATATTTTATCTGATTGCTGATCATTTCTTCGCATCACGTTGAGAAAATTTTCATTTTCATTTCTTATCAATTTCAGACGATATGTTAATTAAACTTTGGAACTGGGAAAAAAGTTGGTCTTGCCAACAAGTCTTCGAAGGACATACGCATTACGTTATGCAGATTGTTATAAATCCCAAAGATAATAATACTTTTGTCAGCGCTTCCTTGGATCGGACTTTGAAAGTAAAATATCGGCCGTCATTAATCGCATTTATGCTTACAATTCGTACAGTTCGTAACGGGGTTGGTTTTTTTTTTTAGGTTTGGCAGTTAGGATCTTCCACTCCTAATTTCACTCTCGAAGGTCACGAAAAGGGTATTAATTGCGTTGATTATTACCCCGGAGGAGATAAACCTTATTTAATCTCTGGTGCCGATGACCATACCGTTAAAATATGGGATTATCAGAACAAAACTTGCGTTCAAACCTTGGAAGGTCATGCTGCAAATGTCTCGGCTGGTTTGTAATAATTTTACTCCGGGCATTTTGAGAAACACACGATGTCATCAGTCTTTGAAATTCTTCTGCGATTTAATCTTTCATTATTTGCTCAATAGCTTGCTTTCATCCTGGCCTTCCTGTAATGTTAACTGGTTCTGAAGATGGCACGGTTAGAATTTGGCACTCGGGTACTTACAGACTGGAATCGTCATTGAATTATGGTTTGGAAAGAGTTTGGACCATTTCGTCGTTGAAGGGTTCTAATAACGTGGCCATTGGGTTAGTATCTCATTCATTAATCAGTACATTAGGGTTACTCTTTACCAAGGGGATAGTATTAAACTTATTATGTGAAATTTATCCATTCGGCTTAATTAAGATTCCCGAAACATAGAAAAGTACAATTTTCGTGTAAGTAAAAAAGTTTAAAAAATGATTTCGTCATCCAGCCGAATTTTTACGTTGAATAGCTTTCTAAAATTGTATATTCTACTCGATTATTTTTGGCATTGGCAAATATTTATTTATTTAGTTATTTATTTATTTTATTTTTTTCAATTTTCATCAGATACGACGAAGGAAGTATTATGTTGAAAGTAGGTCGTGAAGAACCAGCCGTGTCGATGGATGTAAATGGTGGTAAAATAATCTGGGCCAAACATAGCGAACTTCAGATGGCTAATCTAAAGAAAGTAGATGCACCTGACTCTAAAGGGGATACATCCAGCATTAAAGACGGAGAAATATTGTCTGTAGAAGTTAAGGACATGGGCAGCTGCGAAATCTACCCTCAGTCAATTGCTCATAATCCAAATGGAAGGTAATTGACAATTTTATTTAATTACACGAATCATTACCATTTTATCTAATCATTTTCGTTAATTTCGTTTGTAGGTTCGTAGTTGTTTGTGGTGATGGAGAATATATAATTTATACAGCCATGGCTTTGCGGAACAAAGCATTTGGTTCTGCTCAAGAATTTGTTTGGGCACAAGATTCTTCTGAATATGCTGTCAGAGAAGGTACGACGACGATAAAAGTTTTTAAAAATTTTAAAGAGAAGAAGTCGTTTCGACCGGAATATGGAGCTGATGGTACGTATTTTGTTTGGTATACTTTTACGCAAAGGGTACGACTAAACCCGCCTTTTCTGAGAATTCTCCCAAACAAATAATGCAAAACAAAAAAATAATAAATAAATAAATAAATAAATAAGATTCGGTAACAATATGTAATGCTTCCTCTCTGTGCAAAATTTTTGCATCCGAACTCCGAAGTAGCTTTTAAAAAATGTGATTCATGTTTTTAGGTATTTTCGGCGGATGGTTATTGGGTGTTAAATCACTTTCGGGCCTTGCACTGTACGATTGGGAATCTTTGGACCTCATTCGACGTATAGAAATTCAACCGCGACATGTATTTTGGTCGGAAAACGGAGAGTTGGTTTGTCTAGCCACCGATGATAGTTATTTTATTTTACGATTTGATTCGAATGCTGTTACTACGGCTCGTGAAAACAATGAATTCCCCGCTGATGGTGTCGACGAAGCTTTCGAGGTGATTTAATTTTACGACGTTTTAGAACATAAGGCTAATTAGATCGATGTCCGAGTTAATATGGTCTACGTTTTGCTTCAAACGTATCAGTTTTTTAATTAACTTATTTTTAAAAGCATGTTTTTAAACACGTATAATTTGAAAAAAAAAGATTACTCAACCATCTATTTTTAGCCCCCCAAGTCCTAAAAAGTTATTTTCCCAATTTTCGATGATTTTAAAACGTGACCCACTGTTAATACCAAAGAGAGCTCCAATACAAAAAAAGTTTCTCTTCTCATTTCTATTAATTTTTTTTCAGGTTCTTGGTGAAGTACAGGAATCCGTGAAGACTGGATTATGGGTTGGTGATTGCTTCATTTACACCAACAATTTAAATCGTATTAACTATTATGTTGGTGGTGAAATTGTAACAATTTCTCATTTGGATCGAACCATGTATTTACTGGGTTATGTGGCTCGAGATAATCGTTTGTATCTTGGAGATAAAGAGCTGAACATCGTTTCTTACAAGTAAATTCTTTCGAGATTCTGTCCTGATAATTTCGTTACTCGTTTCAAGTACTTCATTTGACTGTTAACGTGCTATTAGGTACACAATGTCTGCAGTTTCTCATTTTTTAAACGCATTTTCTAGTTCTTGCAAGCTCCAATCGAGTATTTCTTGGGAATATTGCATACCAGTGTAATCTGATAGCAGGCCTGATTTACTTCGTATTACAGATTTAAGCACATAATATTCTTGATGAAAAGTTTTGTGTTTTGTTAAAGAAGGAAAAAAATAGTTTCTTTAAATACTGCTTTTTTAAATATAATTATACCTTCGAGACTAGTACCGTTATCACTATTAATTTTTATTTTTCAGTTTTCTTATTTTTATGTATCGATTTTCAATTTAAATTTTCAGTATGCACCGTTCATAGTCCATATGAGTATTGATTAGGTCAAGACTTAAGAGTTTGATGTTTTCATTTTCAGTTTACAATTATCTGTGCTCGAATACCAAACAGCGGTCATGAGATCTGATTTCGACACGGCTGACCGTATCTTACCTACTGTACCTAGTCACTATCGTACACGAGTTGCTCATTTTTTGGAAAAACAAGTATGCTTTCTCTAGAACATTTCATTGTCAATTTGCATTTAAAATAATTTTTTCAAAAGTTTGCAGTTTTCTATCAATAATAAAAATTAATAGTAGATAAAACTAAAGAAAAAAAAAGAGAGACTTGAAAATAATTTATCTGATGATAAATGGAAGCAGTCCTGCTGAACCAAACTTACGATCTCAATTATTTGTATTGTATGTTTTAATTTTGTTCACAGGGATTCAGACAGCAAGCTCTAGCTGTATCTACCGACCTGGAGCATAAATTCGAATTAGCTGTGCAATTAGGTAATTTGGAAATAGCCTATGAGTTAGCCAAAGAAGCTTGTAGTGTTCAGAAGTGGAGACAACTGGGCGAATTAGCTACTGCGAAAGGTAATTTAGAGCTAACCGAGGAATGTCTACGTGAAGCCCAAGATTTTGGTGGTTTACTGCTCCTCGCCACGTCATCAGGTACGTTGATGCGTTGTTTTACCGAGGGATCAACACTAAAACTTTCTCACGAATGAATCATAATTTTATTTTCTTAAGGTCGTGTTAGCCTTTCGATATTCCCGCTTTTGTAGGAAAATTTTCTTTCGACTGTCTTTAAATTGGACGTCTCAACACTCGCAATAAGGAACTTCAATTATAATTGAAGTTTATTATTATAATTTTATTCTAGTTTTGATTCCAAACTCGAATGCATGTTTATCGAATAGATTCATGATTAATTTCGACTTGAATAGTATTCTCGACAAGTTTCAATTCTTTCAAATTGTTGACCATCATTTCACGTTTCTTGCAGGAAACGCTGAGATGGTCGAAAAACTTGCAGACAGCGCCGTCGATAATGGCAAAAACAACATATCGTTCGTATGCTACATGTTGCTTGGAAAGCTCGAAAAATGTCTGAATTTGTTGATTGAAACTGATCGGATACCAGAAGCTGCATTTTTTGCGAGGTAAAAACATTCTACTTTTCTAACTGATTATTCACATACTCCCATATCAACGTTTTTCCACTTGAATTACCTGATAACATTCAAGGACGTACCTACCAAGTCAGATGTCAAGAGTTGTTGGCCTTTGGCGTGAATCGTTACTCCGAGTAAATGAAAAAGCCAGTCAATCTTTAGCTGATCCTAAGGACTATGAAAATTTGTTTCCTGATCTATTGGAATCCTTAAAAACCGAGCAGTATTTGAAGCCAGAAAGGCAAAAATTATTCCCAGCCACAGCGTATTCTTCATTACCGGTAAGGTTTTGACTTTTGACTGACCGTTAGTGTAGAAAAATAAAAATGCTAAGCTTAAAAATCGAATCCAATTTTTCTTACAGTCTCTTAGTGAACGTCAACCTATCAACGAGATGAAAGAAAGTGAGGAACGTGGAACCTTCACCTTCGCTTTTCCTAGTGTTTCGGAGTTTTATAAAAGTTTGGAAGAGACGATCGAGGAGGATCCACCATCCGCAATGTCTGATAAAGACGAGGTAGTCGAAGAAACCGAGGTCGCAGCACTTATCGATATTTCTGCTTAGGTCAGATTCCTCGAATACTAATCGTAATTTGAAGCATTTGTGCGCAACTGCGCCAAACTTGTTATTGATGTACAGTTTTGTTGATTTGAATATTTCTACTATCAAATTAAATTTATTCCTATTTACTTTTCATTTCTTATACTACGTAACTATTATTTTATTACTTCTACTATGGTATTAACTAATAATCTAATTTTTATCAAGCAGATCTCGGTGCGCTTATCTATATTAAACTGCGTTACTTTGTGGTGCCCAAGAGCCTACATAACTTGGAAAACTATTTTCCATCGTGTCATGTCGCACGTAGTAGTAAAATGAGTCCGTAGTCTATGTCGATGATGTGCAGTGTACTCGTATACATCCCAGAATATAATAAATGACTTATGACGATTAAATCAAATACCTCCAGAATCGACTTCGACTAACGGACTAAGAAGCTAAGAACTTGAAAATTTCCGCTTTTTTTTTTTTTTTTGAAATCAGAACCCGTCAAGTCAACAAAGATTAATCTTTAGTTGAAAAAAGATTAAGACGTAATGTAATTTCTCATTTTTTCGAAAGGTATGGTTATTTGGAAATTTTGGAATTGGGTGAAAGCAGGTGAGAAATTCTTCAAAAAAAAAAATTTAAACACGTAGCTATACTCTGTTCAACTTAAGAATGCCTAAAACGGAACGTCAAATTCACATTTATCAACAATATAAAAATCGGATATGTGATAAGAAACAGGAAATTAAAATCGGAAGCGTAGCCAAATATTGTTGCTGAATGTGAACGAGTACCTTTTCCTCTCCCCGGAGCCCTGCGAACTGCAATCCGTTTTAGGCATTCTTAAGTTGAACAAAGTATACCTACTTATAAAAATAATAGATTTGGGACTTGGACTTGGACTCGCCGACTCGCCGTCGAAGCTCTCCGTTCGCCGTTCGGTCATTCCTTTCCGTTCTTTACTTGTTTCTGCGTCTGCGCAGAACCCTTGTGATGTGATTGTGTGATGTGATCGTATTCGTGTGTGCCTGTGTGGTGAACGGTGGTGTGGTGTCGTAGTAGAACGTCGAGGTCGAGTGTGAGGCTGTGCTGTCGACGTCGTCGTTTTCGTTATTTAATTTCATTTCAATTGTGAGAAAAGAACTTTGAACTTACCATGTATACTCGTTTAATTGTGAAATTTTTGTCAATTACATTGAGCAAATGAACTGATGTGCACTTTTGATTAGTTATATTCGTTTGCTATGTAAAAGCATCTAATTTTTCAGATTCGCGGAAAAACAGGATTTAAATTCGTCCTATTATCAGGTGAGATTATTCTTCATTTCGATTTTCAATGATTCATAATTTTTTTTACAGTCGTTTATGTTCTTTCAGTTAATTTGTGAAAGACCAAAATGACGAAATTGTTTGCCTTGTGCATCCTATACAAAAGCAGTTCTTCAGCCATACATTTGGCGAAAGCCTATGACTTACAATCATTTGGATTCTTTCAACGTACTAGTGCTCAGGAATTCATGGAATTTTCGAGTAAAACCCTAGTTGAACGGACACAAAATGCTTCTCGACAGTCAGTAAAGCAAACAGGTTAGAATGTAGATAAATGTAGATACCGCGGATTTCATTTGTTTTTAATTATTTTGTTTTTTGATTGCAATTCATTGATCAACTAAAATTTGATAATTTTGATTGAAAAACTCACGGTACACAACGAAAACAGTAATTACTAATTATTCACATTACTGTTGCACATTGTGCGAGAATTACTCTGAATAACTACAGCCTGGTTCACGATGTACATTTGTTTTTGCCGTAACCAATCTTACAACACAACGCAATTTTATTTTTGATTACTTTTTTTTCACGCTGATTGGTTGGAGCAAAAGCAAACAACCATAGCAAAAGTACATTATGATATTGCTTTCATCATTAGAATTTGTATAATTATTAGCTTTCTTTTGTCGCCAACACCAACAGGGCCCTAATTTAACCCAGTTGTTTGTTTCTGGTTTTGGTTACTTTCTAATTCGTAGCGCTGTTATGAAAAGCGCTCGTGAATTTCGAAGCACCCCTGCCTCCAATTCATCGTTTATTTTTGAATAGAAACGTGTCCATTTTCTTGTTTTTGACTATTATAGCTTCTAATAACTGCAGAAATACAGTTCAAAAGACAAATACTCGATTGAAGAATATAGGATCTTAGGGACAAAAAGTTCAGTTTTTTGGAAAGTACATTTTTTGAAGATTCATCATTTTATTCTGCTGAAAAATTTCCGAATATGCTCCCTTATAAAAACGAACGATTTAATTTTATATTCGTTATTGATTATTTATATATTTTCGTACCTCAATCATCAATGTTTATTTGTATAAACGTTACAGACTACTTTTGTCATGCGTACGTACGGCACGATGGTTTATCTGGCGTAGTAATTTCAAATCAAGATTACCCTCACAGAGTTGCTCACACGTTAATAACAAAAGTAAGTTGTTCTTTAATTTCTTGTGTGAATTGGCTAGAGACCAATCATCAAATTACTTCAGTGGATGTTTTTTAAACTTTTTTCGATTTTATAGAATTTGATCTCTTGTTTTTTACAGATTTTGGATGACTTTGCAGCGAAATACCCACCTTCTTCTTGGCCATCTTCAACGGAAGCTTCCATTAATTTTCCTGAAATAAAGATGTATTTAGCCAAGTATCAAAATCCCAGAGAAGCCGATGCCATGACTAAAATTCAAGAAGATTTAGATGAAACAAAAATAATACTGGTAAGTAATTATTTTCTACTCTTTACATAGTGATTTTTGATGATTTAAAAGTCGATTGGTCCGACTGGGTTTTCAAGTACGTTCTTCGGTGAAGTAAAAAAAGTCAATTTTATAATTTTGTTCGTAAAGTTTGTTGTCCAAGAATCACGATGGACTGATTCAGTAGACTAGATCTACTTATATTTTTTCGATCTGTGAGCACTATGTTTTGATTCCTGAATGGTAGAATGCAAAGGTGTGTGAATTTTTCATTCTCAAAGTGGGGAAATAATACGAACGCCTTTTCTTCCTTTTTTTCAATTTATTCGACTACCTATTTAATTACTGTATTTTATTGCCATTTTCTTTCGTTGATGGGGTGGTAATTTTGCTTCGTGGTCAAAAAATTACTATCTCGGTCGAAATCGATAAGGAAGAAATTTTATCACTTCAAAGTGGAAAAGTTTTGATTACCTATGTCCGAATTAGTAGTTTTAAAGTAAAACGATTCGAAAGCTTGTTATCTTGCGAAGGTCTGTTTTGTTATATCTTTTACTCGCTGTTTGCGTTATCATCCGCGAATACGAAGTTTTGGGCTAGTGCTGACAAAAATGATACTTTTATGATACCTTAAAAAGTGAGAAACGCAGTTATCTATTTATTGGACGTACAACCTTTCCCCTTGAAGGTAAAGAATCACTCTCATATTATGAAAAGTTAAATTTTTGAATACAAAAATAATAGTCGAGTACGTTTTAGACGCGTCAATAATTATGAAAAGTATTTTACTGTGTAAGGACTAAAAGTAAGGAATTAAATGATAAGTAAGATGAGTAAAAATTTTATCGAGTGAGTTGAAAGAAAACTTGAATAGGTATTAAAATAGCCGTGGAAACTTACTTTTAGTTCCAATGTAATAATTTTTGAAACTGCATTCAAACCCCGATAACTCGAAATTGATGAAGAGAAAACTTTATTCGAGTTACTGAGGAATATAAGCAGAAGTTTACTTTTAATTTTAAAGTTTGATTTTTCTTTGAATTTAGCCGAACAAAATTACATTAGGGTAGTTTTTAAGGCAACGATAAGATTTACCATACTGTCCTCAGGCTTTCAATTGCGTTAAAGAGATTGGTGGTTGTTGAAATTTCGAGTTATAGGGGCTGAAAAAAATTTATGGTTGCTAAAAGCTTTACTGGGATTAATACCATTATCTGCATCCTATTTTCAACTCGTCATTTCTTAAAAAAAAATAAAAACAAAACAAAACAAAACACCATCGTGTATTTTATTTGAAGACTTGAACGGGTTTTCTCTTGGAAAACAGAAATATTTACAGAAATATTTATTCTTCTCAATATTATAAAGGGTAATCACAATCTCACGGTTTCAACTTAGTTGTAGAGGCTCTTTATTTTCGATGAAGAAATAATTTTTTGTAAGTGGCTTATGTGAATGGACAGAGATATGAAAAGCTCTTCACGCTATGGTCATTTTCGTATTATCGAAATTCGAACTATGGAGGTTCGATTGTATTAATTTCTTTTTTATTTATAAGAAGAAATAGCTTCTTTCCTCCAACAGCCAAATGGTCTATTGTTGACTTTTCTTATTTCAGCATAACACTATCGAAGCCGTTCTCCAGCGAGGAGAAAAGCTCGACGATCTGGTCTCTAAATCTGAGGGATTAAGTATGCAGTCGAAAGCATTCTACAAAACAGCTAGAAAAACTAATACATGCTGTAATCTAGGTTAAATGGATGGAAGGAAAATAGACGCCTATGTATATAACTATACAAAAATATCCTACGTTCGATTTCTTCGTGAAAAACTTATTCTACGTTTTTTAAAAGATAAGTGCGGCCAAAATCTGGTCTTCAGTTCGTATTTACGTGAGAAAATATTTTGTCGTTTGCCGAGTGCAGCTGGCATTGTGTTGTACATGTATGAAAGGCAATTCATTTCAGAGCATCATTTATGCGGCCGTTTATTTACGTTTCACTAAATTATGTTAACGCTCGTTTAATCAATTCCATTAGTGATTTAGTTAATTTTGTACCTACTTGCGTCGTCGACTTTGTGAGTACGTGTTGTATCAGTTTCTTTCATCATAAAATTGATTCATCACTTTTCTTCCCTAGTTGATAATATTGTGTTTGTTTTGATGGGCTACTACAGGAGAAATCGTTTTCTAACCGCTAGATTCAGTTATTTGGATAAAAATCTAATCGGTTTTTTTATTTTACGTGTCTGGAAAATGTACCTAATTTTATTAAAAAAATTTAACTCTTCGTATTACGAGAGAAAATTCTTTCCGTGCCCATTTTGAGGCACGAATTTATTTTGCCAAGAAGAAAGTATTTTTTTGTAAACTTTTTTGATATCGATCATGTTTTCTCAGACTAGTTTGTGACCATGGGTAATTACAAGTACCTATCACTATCAGAAGTAACAAAATCAAGAGCACCTACATAAATTTGACAAAATATAATACTGAATCTAACAAATCAAAATATTCCCGCATTAACAATATTGATATTAATTCCTATCCACTTCTTTTTTAATTGAAGGGTAATAATGTAATATGGAAATGTGTGAAGTTAGTGGACGCCAACGTCATGCTAAATCTCTTACTTACGAGCATTTGCAAGTTTTCGGTAGAAAGCTCCTGGTATTTTTGTTTTGTTTTGTTTAGTTTTTCTGTTTGTTTTTTGTTTTTGTTTTGTTTCGGTATTTTCTTGTTTTTTTGCGAGTAACATTCCCCTGTCTTTGTGCATAGAGCTAAAACAAATTGGTACCAACTCTTCAGATTTGTAATTCATGTACGCAATCAAAAACATGATGAACAGCTTTAGTATTGTTCGAGAGAATGTGACCATAATGTTTTGACACTAATCAGTTGCAATGTAATTTTCGGCGCAGTACGTGTTTCTGTACTCTGTTCTCGAAGAGAAACATGAATCGGCGACCAATTAATCGATTATGATCGGTTGATTTTGGGTAGATGCGTTTCTTGTTCCTCTTTTGGAGCAAAGCGTAACATGGATGTGTTTTTGGTTTGGCTACGATTAGCACTTTGATGTCATCGATTTTTATATCTTGGGCGTACCGTCTTCGGTTTTATTATACTCCGACGCAGGTCAATTATGTCATTAGGTTAGTGGGTCAGTAAGTATGTAGGCCAATTGACCGAGACAAGTGATAACAATGTTACTGATGTATTTCTTTGGTCAGTGACATGAATAATGAGAGATCATTGAATGTAGAATAACAATTCATGTTTAGTTTCACCAACTGAGTTGAAGAAAAAAAACTGTCCCGAGTCTCACATAGAAAAAATACGATTAATTAAAAAAAAAAAATATTCTGAAAAGTTCAACTTGCTAAAAAATTGATATATGATGATGAAACTACTTGAAATGGGAGGGGACAGATGTATTTTGAATTTTTAAAATAAATTTCACGCAAAGTTCAATTTTATTGTAAATTTAACACAATAATTTATCTGCTCAAAATTGAGTGTGGCTCAAAAATCGTTCGATAAAAATGGTGTTTTAAAGTTTTTACCGACGAATTATCATGAGAACAGTGAGCTTTCTCAAAATTTTCACTGAAATTCAAAAGTAGACGCTCCAAATACCTGATAAATACTATTTTTTTAAAAGTTAATTTTCTACCATTTTTCTGGTTTTTTGCTTCCCCTGTTTAGCTTTCTAACCGTAAAGTTCTTTTCTCCTTTGGATCTCTCAAATTATCACTGACCAAAGTCGCGAACTCTTCTGAAGCCCGAAAAACCACGATTCTATGTTTTTCCACGCAGCGGAAAAATCATGGAAAAATATACGAACTTATCCGATTCATCATTATTAAACTTTATGATAATAATTACATTTTACTCAATTTTCGTTTTACACAAAAAAAAGTCGACTATTTTTTTTTCTTCCCTTTTTTTTGTTTTGTTTCGTGTTTCGTCTTGTTTTATTTTATTTCTATTTTTATTCATTTATTCATTTATTTATGTTTTTGAACCAAGTGAAGTTTGACATGAACAGTTTATACTATTTTTTCTTATATTTTATACATTTCATATTATTGTTGTTGGTAGACATACTGTTTTCTTGCGATTTGTATGCTCTCATTTTTATCTACACTATTTAGGGGCTGACTCCTCAACAAAATTTGTCTGGGTGATTTTTCGTTCTTTTAAATTCTCAATTTCGATTTACATTAGACAGTGAAATGCGCGTGAATTAGATTCCGATTATATTATTTTTCGTTTCCTCTGTTTGTTTTCAACATTTTTATGATATTGTGATGTCATATTTCTATCAAAAAATTTACTTAAATCTTCTGTTCTTGAAAAAATACTTGTTTTTTTTTCTGTGTTATCTTCGTATTTTTCCATTTTGTGTTTCACATTAATTATACCTATCGTCCCTGTATTTATTTATTTATTTATTTATTTATTTATTTATTTATTTATGTACGTTGGGCCTGTACAGGTTTTAATTTTACTAAATTTAACTCTTCTTACGATATATTTTTTTATGTTTGTTTAGGTATATTTTCATTTAAGTCGTATACTTTTTCAGTTTTCAGCTTTTAACTCGGTCTCATATCCTAAATTACTATTGTCTGTCATCTGTCAAATTTAAATTGACAGACAAATTTCTAATAGATTTGACTGCGATGAGACCATTTACCGTATTTTTTGTGTTGGTTATCAAATCCTGATCGTACCTATATTCATGGGCAGGTCAATCTTTTTTTTTCTTTCATGACGGGTAAATACTTATTCGAGAATATCCACTAAAATTTCGAATTCGGTTTGAAATTCGTGCTCGTTGTTTGTAGAAAAAATGAAAAAATTCGTTTCAATAAACACAGAAGGTTTATGTAAACAGGTATAAGTGCTGGTTCTCTACTCGCTCGATAATTATCGTCGAGTGTATATTTCTGAAACGTCGTATTGCTATCTCCTGCTCGAACAACCCGTCGGTTATTCGAACTGATGAAAAACGTTCATTTTTTTAGACAAATAATTCAAGTAAAATGGTTGTTCAAAAATGTTGTCTGTTAGTGCGCGTATTTCAGTTTGCATTTCTGAACGTTGTTTTTCTTAAATTATTGCGTAAAAAATGTTGATATCATTTCCGCCGTTGGTGAGTAAAATATTTATTACCGGTATAAAAAAAATGATTTAAGAATTTTCGTTCCCAAAACGTACCTAGATATAACTACTGGTATGAAGGTTCCATAAGTATTCTCGAAAATTCTCTTCGTTCTTCTTTTTTGTTGATGAGATCGTATAGTACCCGCATTCATATTTTCATCATTGAACAGAAATTATTGTTTGCGGTGATGCTTAATTGAATTCGTGGTAATTTGTCTATTACTTACTTGACAAATTAGTCTTAATCTATTTGTAAAACATTGTAGCTGTTTTATATTACGATGTTGAAGATGACACACCTAATTACATAATTATAATTCTCCGCATCATTCAGTCCAAGTCCCCATCATTTACTGATATAAATAACGACCTTCGCTCCTGATGAAAATGCGAAGAAAAGTTCAGTGCCTTCTACTCAAATTGTTGCAAATTTGACGAGGAACAACACTATTGTGCTACAATTTTTTTTTTTTTTTAATTGATATAAGTACCGTAATTGAGAAGTTATAATTTTTGAAAAATCAGCTTGATTATCTTCAATTGTGGATCTTACATAGCTTGGCGGGGGCAGGACTTTGAGAGAAAATTCGTTTTTTTTTCAATTTTTTTCACCTTTATATTTCGATTTTATAGTCTCATTTTCCTAGACCATAAAGCGCTCTTCATAATGCGAGAAGAAAAAAATCTCATATTCGATACTATTATTATAGCAATTCAAAAACTGATTTTGATAATAACATGTATAGAGTTTATTGTTTACTCGCCAAGCAGTGGCGTACCTTGACCAATATTCTGGGGGGGTGCGCGGGTCATAAAACCCGAATACTCTAAATTCTTTCCTTCACCATAGGAGCAGGATTGCAGGTCACAAATTACTTACTAAATGGGACACCAATAAAATATCACGACCAAAATTTAGGTAGAAATGTATAGAAAACGAATCGCGCGCAAAGTATGCGAAAAATTTTTTAGAGTTGATTTTCGTAAAATTTGATTTATTTATGAAAAAACACCAAACCTGGTGGTTGAAAACCAAGTGTGCTGGAGTTTCTTATGCGTAATTATTCTGTTGGCTCTGCTGAGTGGGTTTGAACCCTCAAATCCTCCCGCCCCGCCCCCGCCCTCAGTACGCCTCTGCCACCAAGTAAACGCTTCGTCATTTGGCTTCGACTTTGGAGCTGTTTCTCTGAAACAGTGCTTTGTAGAAAGGTGGTGCAGTGAATCCTGCGCATATTGGACCTACCCAATATATCTGAAAAGAAAAAAAGAAGAGAGAAATAAAATGACGATGAAAGTGCGTGAAGTTAGAGCTTTACTGAGGGAAACTAGGGGTAGGTAGGCGCACTTACGGTCTATACTTCAAGTACGTAACTATTGTTACTGAACTTATTTTCAACATAAAAAAAATAAAAAAATTGAACGAGTTTGATAAACTTGACTTCTCACAATTTTGAATGTACGATGTACTATATGTACTACTCGCACCTATTAAATTTATAATAAGATAACGTAAATTATTCGTACCCAATGTTTTGTCCATACGCCATTGAATATGGCCGGTGCCAACGAACGTACAGGATTCATACTGACGCCATATTGACCCTGCGCAAAACATTCAGATTGATAAATTTTCACGCACTTTTTAACTTGTGTACGAGCATGTTTTGTTAATTCGCAATTTTTTTTATGGAATAAAATAAACATTCGTACAGGGGGTAACTACCATCAGTCAGGGTAATATCGGATATCAACTATTAGAGTTCATTATTATTGTATACACCGTAAAATATTGACGCGGATAGGTATGTCTTACCGTGCGGAGGGGGGTTAATCCAAAATTTTTTACGCGTTACCCTGAGGATTAACGCGGGGGTGTTATGCTGGATGTCACAATGACGACGTCATCAATCTTATAAACGGCTATGATGACGAGGCAATATAAATCTAGGATGATGACGTCATCAGTTTACTGATGGTTTTTTGTTTAGGGCGTGCATACCATGCCATTTCAATCGTCGTTATCCATAAAATACAGTTTCACCTTAAGCTAGGTTCTTTAATAAAATAAAATATAATTTCAGCAGCACTTTTGCAAATCATATGAGGAACTAGAGGAGAGTAACTATGAAGGTCTAGAATCGTAAGAATACTATATGATTCGTGTAGAATTTCCAACTTGCGATGAAAAATTTTTTTTAATTTTCGACACCGCGATAATACGTAGTTAAACACTGAAACAAATCATACATTCGCCCTCAAAATCAATAAATCAAGTTGATATCCGAATTTGTTAACAAGTTAGATAAGATCTTATTTGAAAAAAGAGATTATAAAATTTTTCACGTCTTGTAAAATCTAAATGTAAAAACAAAGCTATATAATAGTTATAGCATCGATTAAATCTGTTTGACAGCATTGGAAGAATAATACCTACGAGTATTATTCTACTTTTTCTTTATAATGTAAAAAATTTGGCGGAAATGGCTAAAAATATGTTTTGAAAAAATTAGACAGGCATCGACGAAGACTATTATAATTTTTAGGAACCCTAAAATCAATTGGAAAAAAATCTTTCAATCCGATCGAATGATTTCACAATAGCCATAATTACGTTTGATTCTTAAATAAAATTCAAGTTGGACTAATTTTCAGTATTTTTTATGGCCGATACTTTCTTCTGAAAATTAAATCAGCCACTCGAAAGAGTGCTTAGCACTAGAAAAACCAGGTTCTACTCGATTACTCAAAGGACCAGGTGGTGTCATATGACACAAGTCAGGGGTTCTCAAAATATTGGTCCTCAAAAAAATCCTTTTACAAATTTTGAGTGGCGTCGTATGTGACGCCACCTGGTACTTTTAGTGTTAAAATCAAATACACGTGCCCGATATCTTTTATTTATCAACTATTTTTGCTCAAAATTTCAGCTTTCGTTTTTTTTTTTTGATGCGTTAACATCTTCATATTTTTTCACTCCTCGGTTGATGGTCGATATACTTCTCTTATTGCAAAGGTATATATTTGATGAAAAATATGAAATTTCTCGCTGAGCGAGCTTGTAATGAATTTATTTTTGTTTTTTCTTCTCGAACCAATGACAATCCTAAAGTTCAAGTGGGCAAATTCCAACGAATAGGATATTACGCGATGAATGCAAAAAAAAAATGATAACCAAGTTCAATAAATATAAGCACCTCGGTTACCTCGGTACTTAATATACTCGCCTTCCTTATAACCATTTGATTGAAAATTATCGTAGCTGGAAAATTTTTGGTGTAACGTGAATTTGGTATAAGCTAAAATTGTAATTACGAGTATTTACCGCTGTCAACACGATACCGACAATGGCAAAACTGAATTTAATGGGAAGTGTATCTGGTTGGCTATTGCTTCGAGGGTCGAATGCGCCGCATACCATAAAAACGAGAAAAAACGTGCAAAAGAATTCCATGAACAGGGACTGCATGGTTGAAAGAAGGGGATTCGGTACGGTGGTGCAAAATCCGAAGCTTTTGTCCACGCCGTGAAATACGATATCATGCGGAGTTATGAACTGGAAAAAATCACGTGGCTCGTACGATACAATTTCGTCTGTATTAATTTTATAATTACACTCGTGCACGAGTACAGCCAAGGGATTATTACCTACAATTTTATCCGGACGAAAATAAATTCTGTCCACGAGCGCGTACAAAATTGGTAATGCCTGTAAATACTCGTACGTAGCACAGGGACGAGTGACGAGTGAAACTTTTTACTCAGAAATTTTGGCGATTTGTTTCGACTTTGTAGGGAAAATTTTTGCGCCACCACGAATGTTTATATATTGCTTGCCCTGCCTAACAAAGGCTTCGCGGTACGGGCCTGATCTGTCTGAACGATGTCATACCTCTTATTCGTAAATTACATATAGTAATATACGTACCTACATAATTAACTACCTACTCGTATCTCTGGCCAGGTTGACCATTTTATAATCGACTAACGAAAGATATGAAAATATAATAATTAAGATTTAAGCTAGGTACGTCATACGTGTAAATATGATCGTCTTTA
Source organism: Parthenolecanium corni (assembly GCA_038050395.1). NCBI lineage: Eukaryota > Metazoa > Arthropoda > Insecta > Hemiptera > Coccidae > Parthenolecanium > Parthenolecanium corni. The sequence continues at coordinate 494,981 of JBBCAQ010000034.1, read as the reverse complement.
CCGTCAATAATTGATATCCTAAACAAGCGCCTAAACAGTCGGCCATTACGTAGACCAAGGCCATTTCAGGCTTCACAATTCCCAGCATGATGGTGGCGGCTGTAATCGCCGGATTTAAATGCGCTCCACTCACGTGAATGAACATCTGTAAATTTTTTTAGCGTGAAAAATAATAGGCGGCACGCCTATATACGTACATAATATTATACTCCTTTTGCAAAATGCGGATCTGAGCAAGAAGTGAAAAGGGCAAGGGGAGAGCAACGTGGCCTTTCTTGACAAAAATGCCTGTAAAGTATATAATACCGCGGTGGTACCCGTACCCGTACCCGTACCCGTACCCGTACCCGTACCCGTACCGCAGTACTTGGAGTCGATAGCCCCGTATGAAAAAAATCTTACGTCCATTTTCCTAATTCGATTTATCGATTCGGTACCTATCGTTAAACGGGAAATTTTTACACTCTTTCGTATCTCAACCTCACCTTGAGAAAATTTTCGCCTTTATGGTACCTAATCACGAAGATAATGTACTGTACTTGAATACATTAGCTGGCTTATCGCCCTAGTTAATCAAGTTGACAGCTTTATTTTCGTTTTGTCGAAAAATTTTGTAGACGAGTTAGCGCAATTGGCAGTTGGCTTATCGTCTTATTTTAAAATTTCAAACTAAACATATTCTGATTGGCCGGTTCGTCCGTTCGAACGAATTCGCAATTTTTCAATCTGAGAGAAGAATGATAACGATTTTCGACAATTAGCTCTGTGCCACGTATTGCCATTTTTAAATACCTACGTTTTTCAACAACGTTACATGCTACGATACGAGTATACTTATACATAGGTTGGTCCAAAATAATCCGTACTTTCCTCACCAGTGGCCCTGAAAATTTTTTTGTCGAATTTTCAACTACATCAGGTCGAAGCCTGATACATACTACATAGTTGGTGCAAATTTTAAGTTCTTAGCTCAATTAGGTCGCTCACTATGGCCAATTTTGTGAGTGCTTTTCCAGTATACCCTCCGGAAAATGGTTATTTCATAAATTTAGTGTCCCCCGCAGACGCTAAACTGATTTTTGTCGATCCGAGTGGACGACCAAAAACTACTGGCTACGAGATTATTAAAGAAAAAAAAAAATCATGAAAATCGAATACCTATATTCAGGCCCCGTAGTAGCGGTTCGAATTAGGTAATTTTTTTTTGCCTAGAAAAAGTTATTATTTTTTCAGTGGTTAGCAATTTAACCGATAAAATACCCGATGCATTGCGCCAATAATAGAGGTTTGTCTTATATTTTTTATTCTTACGTAAAACAAAACCGGCAGAGTGTCATACAACGTTAGCTGAGATGTATGCGGGGACAATGCAGGAATAAACGTTCCAGTAAAAGTGGGGAATAGAGGTACACGTCCACCAAGCTGCAGACCAGCATCAGTGTCAAGCAAAATGATGAAAAATATTGTCTTAGCAATGTTGGCCAAAGATGCCATGCTCTGTCAACGCGAGATGGCAGTACTTCCGGATATTTCAAACTTTGAAAGAAATTTTCCATTTTTTTAACATGAAAATTCCGGAGGGTATACTAAAAATGCCTTCACAAAATCTACCCATATGAGCGACTCGATTGAGCTAGGAACTTGAAATTTGCACCAGTTATGCTGAATATTTCAGGCTTTAGTCTGATGTATTTGAAAATTCCAAAAAAAAAAAATTTTAGGGCCCTTAGGGAGAAAAGCACGGATCTTTTTGGACCACCCTATGTAATATCGAATTCTTTTAAAACGAAGAAAAAGTGTTTGAAAAGTCGAGTCTGCGGAAAACCGCACCCTTTACCCGAACCTTAAGCACTGCACTGCGCTGCGCAGTTGAAAGTCGAATTGCGCAGTTATACGTTAGTCGAAATAATACCCAGATGTGGTTGGCTCGGATCGAAGATTCGTTTGGGTCGTATTAAAAAGCATAATATGGCGTAGACATAAATGATATTACGGGTTATTTTTGTTGGCACGTACCACGATGATGGACGAAATGACGAATGCGAATGCGAATCCGGCCTCGAGTGGAACTATTGGTTTGTTGCTAAAACCAGTAATCAGGCTCATGCAGCCGAAGAACATGAAAAAGGCGCTGGCGAAAACCTCGGCTAAGAAAATTTCCACCACGTTCCATAATTGCAAACGCATCGATTCCAGCTGTGACAGCTATTCGCCTTCGCCTCGCCTCGCCTCGCCTCGCCTCGCCTACAACTTTCAAGGTCGTCGCATAAGGTCGTAGAACGTATCGAATAATCGTCGGGTCGTTGACCTACTCAGCTCGTATTCTACTCTCGAGAAAAACTCGCATTTCGTTTCGAGTTTTCTCGACCCCTTCGACCCTCTCGTCTCGTCTCATGGACGAGCGTTCTGTAAAATCTTTGGCATACAGCTCTATATATACGTATCAGAATAGTGAACAGGTACTACAGTATAATATCTTGACGGAATTTTATTGCGCACTGTTGCGCATAAAGCCTTGCGCAGAGTAAACGAATTTTTAATTTATTTTTTTCGACAATACGAGTAGATGTTACATACTGTTGGAAATTATAACGCGGATTTGGATATGAATGATATGATCGAAGTAGGAGATGGTGTTTTACCATCGCGATGCCTTCTGTAATCTTCTGGTAATGAATTTTGCATCTATTTTCTCATTCTCATAAGTGTGGTGGCACTCGAGAAACATTCCTCAAATACAAAAAACTACTCGAACCAATTTGAAACATTATATTTTAAAATATATACGATTCCCCCCCCCCAATTCACACTGTTTACTGTCAGTCTTCAGTAGCTAGCTGGCCGAGTGGTGAAGCCGAACGATACCTTCGAAGCCAAAATAACGCAGCTTCGAATTCTAGTTCGGGCAAAGAAGATAAGTGAGAGAGAAAATAAAATAATCGACGATAGGATTAACACCTCACCCAAGCCACTCGAGTCGTAACATAGCGGGGACAGATTGCTGGGATTAATTTCACCAGTAATCGACAAGACTGCGATAGGGTTCATCACACCCTGCAGCCTTCTATCACCTCGCTCTAGTGACTAGTCTGGCCTACTGTGCAGGTTGCATGCCCCTTACGCACAGAAGGAATTAAGACTCTCGCGTAACCATTTCCCAGTAATGGCAGTAACGTATTGTCACCGAGAGCAATTACGAGCTTAGACTAGACGAGGCCAGGTCCGTGTCCCAATAGATGGTCCCGTCGACATAATGTTGTTTCACGGCTGTATAATAATAAGTAGCCTACTTGTCAGTCCCTAGAGGTTCGTAGTGTGCTGCGGAGATAGGTATTACCAAAATTTTTAGACACTTTTTTCCTAACCTCGTAGAAGCGATTAGGTTTGCTAAACTTAATACCTGTTCCGGGGAGTATTAACAAAGAAGATGAGGCCAACCCTGGCGCAGTGGCTTTCGAATTCGATGTCCATGAGAATTAGTTTACGGCGGAGAATAAAATATATAAAATCTATACTCGTATAAACAAATAAATAAACGAATAGGGTACTCGTACGTGTCTATTATCGCTGCTGATTACTTGGCAAGTACAAAATACGAAATGTATCTATCGGATGACTCATATCCGTTATTCATCTTATGTCGTGTCGTGTTTGCGTTTCCTCATTTTTATTTAGTCGACCAATCTTCATGCGCGATGGCTTAAAATCTTTTTATAAACGAGTCTACTCTGAATTTCAGCTAAACTTTCCCCCCTCAACCCGAGGGATCAATCTAGAGGTGATCGAAACGACAAAACCGCACAGTCGTGGACATGTGGCGTTTTGCGACAAAACACACTGTTATAGTTTTGTTGCAATAATACGCAACAAATCCAAACTTAATTTGACACAAAATTCAATAAATTTCAACTTTTTTGTAATAAAATTTACAATTAATAATACTTTTAATTTGCGACTCGATACCGTATAAATCTCACACCTTCCGGGGGAAAAAAAAAACTGAATTCGAGTAATGTAAAACAAATATCTATTATGCGACAAATCTATGTTTCAAAAAATCAGAGCAAATGTGAATTATTTTTAGCTTTGTTTTAGAGTAATATACCTGCTATAGCGATGAACTGCGAGTTCTTTTATGCCGCCGGTCCGACTTATTCCAGCTTATATTCGTCTATTTTCACAATAAAAATTCTTCGCTATTGCGAACATTGCGAAAGACTGGAGAATCGAATTTCTAAAGAGTGTCGGTATTATAATCACTTATTAGTGGTTTAAGTTTAACCGAGTGTTGAACGATAGGCTGGATGAGAGGCGTATTGTTTGGTGCTCGTAAAGTTTGTAATACGAGCTAGTTCTTTAAAAATATTTTTTACGATGATGCGCTCAAAATACTCGATAGATTTATTAAATTAAATTATTAAATTAGTATACATAGTTGTACGTACATATGTGTAGGTACGAGTATAATAGATATAATGATATTACAATTAAAGTTTGTACTCACCAAATATCTTAGTTGAGAAACGTCGAGTGTATTAATTATAGCAAACGATTTGAAAAGACGTAGACGGTACCGACAGTACCATTGTTGAAGCCAATATGCAATCTCGACGTGAAAATTGTTTCCGAATTTGGCTGAGAGTGAAAAGCAATTTCGTCTTTTGACGATAAAATAATAATTTTCAATTTAATTCGCAGTTAGTAGGTATAGTGGCTTCGCAGTAAACGAAATTATATTTTGTGCCGCCCCTACGTAATTATTTAAGCTTGCCTATGATTACGCGGCTCAGTTGGCGTAGATTGTAAGGTAAAATTTTAGTGGTTCCTAGAATGCGGTCTTCCAGACGTCCACCAAATGGTTTTTTCTTCTGGCCAGGGAGGTGCGAGAATTGAATTTTTTTTTTTTTCAGGAACCATCGACGCGACGCCTCGCTGCGGTACCTATATAAGTACATCATATTGTAGTTGCATTTTATATCATAGACTATTTACCCTCGTAAGTATACATATGTTTACTGATTCGCTAGCGAAAATCGAAATCGAATTAATTTCAACTTGAAGTTGGAAAGCCAATAAATGGAACTCACTTGTTTGGATAAGCAGAACATTAAGATAGATAATGATGATCGCATCCATCAGAAAATCATAATTAAGACAAAAGTTATAGGTGGATAACAGCTTTACCCTGCTTGCATATAGGAAATATTTCGAAAATATCGTAAAACGCGTAGTACCTATACCTATAAATATTTTGAAATATTTGTAATATTTATATCGTTTGAAAAATGTTGCCACAATATTACAAACGTTATGGAAATAATGCGAGGGTATCCCCCGGAGATTTCATTTCGTGTCATCTATATTCTATACCCATGTATCAAATAGCCCTGGAAACTTTTTCTGAAAATTTCAAAGCTTCTCGTATTTTTCGTCCGAAATATATGGGTATAGGAATTCGCAACCTTTCCAAAATATCTTCTCTCCAACTCGAATGAAAAATAGTTTTCCTCAAAAATATTCTCGCGAGTCGATCTGTTTTCCAACTTGGATTTGCAAAAACGAGAATATTTTGGGAAACTCGGCCCATGAATAATTGGCTAAATGCTAAGTAAACGTTGAAAATCGGGCTCGCAGTTTCGTCAAGTTTAGATTAACATTGTGCAAAATTGTATAGATAAGCTATAATTAGTCGAAATGTAGGTAAGTAATATTATGGCAACTGAAAAATTGAATCCATCGACTGCGTATGTACCTACTCGGTACTTATTTACTTTTGGTAAAGTTTGCGACGACTTACCTGCCTAATTTATATTTCGAAATGTCGATGGAAATAATAAACATTTTTAAAAACGACCGACGGTTCGAAATTTCAATTCGCATTCGTGATTTTTTTTGTACTTACATTTATTTATATACCCGCTTATTGGATGCGGTGAAAAATTTTCAGCCATAAAGTAAGCAGTTTGCTCGACCGTTGGAAGTTGAAAAATGTCAAGTATAGGTTCCTACTCGTTCGTTCGATCATTTTAATTTGCAAACGATTTTTTTCATTTACTAGGGGGCTTCGGCCCCCTTGCTGCAGTTTGATCCAGGCCCGTACCGTGAAGCCTTCGTCAGGTAGAGCAAGAAAAATTCTTGTTTGGCCAAAAAGTTTTCCTACAAATCCGAAAAAAAGCGCCAACATTTCTGAAAATACGAAAACAACAGCCAAAAATTCATAAAAATCCGAAAAAAAGAGTTTTGGCTCCTTTTTCCAGATTTTTAAGGATTTTGGCTCTTTTTCAGATTTTCAGGAATTTTGGCTCTTTTCCGCAGCGTTAGAAATTTTTGAGATTTTTTTCAAAATTCTCGGAATTAGCTCTCTTTCCCGGATTTTTAGAAATTTTGGCAATTTTTTTCGAATTAGTAGGAATTTTGACTCTTCTTTTCGAATTTTTAGGAACTGACTTTTTTTTCGGATTAATGGGAACTGATGGGTTATTTCGTCGTTTTTTGTTTTTCGGGGCGAAATTCTGTGGAGGACAAAATTTTCGTAAAGTAAGGCAATGCCCTGTTTTCCCGACCGGGCGGGTACGGTTCTGGTTTGATCAATATTCTTTCTCCCTTCCTCGTAGCTTTTAGCTTTTATTATTGAAAAAGACTTGTTCTCTTCCAAATCTCTCTTCCTCGTTATGTTGGTAGAGGTACTCACAACTACATACGCAAAGACGTGTGTATAAATGCAGCATCTGCTGTCTCAAGCTCTTGTTGGTTTCCAGAAAGTAGTCGAGTCGGCCGTGATGATATTATATTTTTTAATAAGAGAGAGATTATATATACGAGTATATATAATACACTATGTAGTGAGAAAAAATTCCTAATTCGGAATGACGCTACCAATTATATACAGATTTTGGTCCTTGTAGCATGTTATGTAAATTTTTCGGCGAGATTGAAATATAGCAAGTCCTGCGCACCGACTTGAAAACAAATCAATTGGATTTCGTTAACGGTAACTTAAATTTCTTAACGAGTGTTGTCTTTCGCTACGAGCTGCAATTACGAGTAATTAATACGCTCGATTTATTTTGCCATTTTCGCTCGACGTCCGCGTATTTTACAGCAGTTTGGCGTAATTTCATGGAATATCCGCATTCCGCATGAAGCGTGGTAAATTTTTCGAATCGAGGCTTTTTATTTATTAATTTTTTTGATTTTGGAGAAATCAAACGCCTATAAATGAGCTTTAATAAAGCCCTTTCGCTTTTGGTTAGATTGCCGCATTATTTTTCTCGACATTCTCTACCTGTATAATAACCTACGAACCTATCGATGTTATTGAAACATATACGCGTCTATCCTAATGCCGATATTTTTGATGCGGTTAACATCTTATTATTTTCACTCACCCGGGACTAAATTCGAAAATTTGCCCAAAACGGACGGAACGTGCGCAACGCCCGCTGCAAACGTGAAATGTGATATTCGTTTTTTTTTTTGTTTTTTTTTTGTCGCTAGGAAATTGCAGCGATCAAATGAAAATAAGCTACGGAATAATACTCGCGTATTATTGAAAACTGTTTAGTCTGGTCTGGTGTAAAAGTATCGGCCTATATAATCTATATTTGAACATTGCCGCGCAAGAAGAGAATAAGTCCACTTTTTCATATTTTACAGGGGAGCAAAAAAAACAAAAAAAAAAAACAAAAAAAAAAGGTTAAAACGCTTTCCTTAAATAGTTGCATGTACCTATAGCATCTTAACTTTGAGGCATATTTTCTTAGCGATGGTTGCATTTTAGGATGTAATATTTTTCTGCGGGTGAGACTCGATTTATACCTATTATTAAAGCCTTTGAGAACTCAGTTTTCAGAATAGTTTGAAAGCGCCGTATTCGTTTAGAATACGTATAAATGAGGCCCGTGCGTGTTCGTTTAAATCACTCGTGTATCAATAGGTACTAATTCTGTCTTGTAATTTTCCAGCAATATCGAACCAACAGAATCCCGATTGATCCGAGAAATATAGCGAAATTTGTCACAAAATTCGACGATAGTGAGCCGCGCGCGGTGGAATAACGTTTTCAAAGGTCTAATTTATTTGAGAACTCGCTGCGTGTTCGTCACTAACAATGGATCCCTGTAAGTACGAGCAAAATTCTACTTTCAATCGATACGCTATACATGTAATTAACTCTCTTTTTATTTCGTCAAGATTTAGCTACTAAATATTTTACGATTTATCTACGGGTATATGTACCACTATAGATATTTTTACTTGAAACGAGTAGTTTTCAAATCTTAAAAATTTAAGCTTATATTACTATATAGGCCTATGTAACGAATAAAAAAACTTGGGGCGACAATCCCCCAACACCGCCCCCGCCCATAATAATAACTACGCGAGCGTTGATAATTGGTTTGAAAAGGGCGCAATAATCGATTAAATCGTTCCATATAACGAGTTTATTATCGGCTGTTCACCGTTCAGTATACCTGCTGCCTATCTGCTAGCTGGATTCGACGATTATATTAATTTTTATCAATTCTCGCTGCGACAAATCTTACCCGAGAACTTGGAGCATTATCGGGCATGCGATCATTATTTAAAACAATTCCGCGCATTATCATTTATTGCTCTAAATTCTTCTCGGTCGTCTTAAATATAATAGGTCGAACTCAATTTTTATCAGTAGCGATATACCTATACGAGTACCTAGAACATACGTGTAAGTGTTGTACATAGGTGAAGAAAACGTGCCAAAATAGCATTATAGCGATTTAAACTGCCTGTAATCAACCTGTGCGATGCGAGCACAGTTCGTGACATACCTAATAAACTTAGTGCAATAATCTTACAGTAGACTGTTTACAGTTTTCCATTTTCAACTTTTCCTCGCAGCATTTAAGTTAGGTACTGCCTATTCGTAGTTATTTTTTATGCATTAGGTATATTATCACGAAAGATGTTAACACATTAACGCGATGTACCTATAATTATACATGCAGTGATTAACTGAAACTCGCATTTTCTTCCTTATTTTTGGGGCAGTTGATCGTCTCCTAAAAATTATTATTTTAATGCCATACATGTATAATACGGCAGTTGATTCTCTTCCGGAAAAAAAAAAAATTCACCTACCTTTTCAAATAATATCTCTAAATTTGATTTTTAAAACGTAAAAAATTGAAGACATTTTTTACCTCAAACTTTTCGGATTTTTATTCGTCATTCTACGAGTATCTCCGCTCGCTTCGATTGTTCTAATTTTTGAAACCAGAAAACTACGGGTACATCGTATAATTATTTGCCAAATAATGGCGTAAACCGGAGTTCTTCAACTATCGTAGTTTTGAATCTTTTTTTTTTTAAATAAGTACCCGAATTGATCCGAAGGAGGAAATATTTAGCCGGCGCCCAACTCGACAATGCGATTTAATTTCCACGGACGCGGCTGCAGCAGCTGCAGCCAGGGTTGGAAAACCTTTAAATGATTTTACTCCCGACTTTAGTTAGGGTTTCGTATTGAAACGCGTATCGTAAAGGTTTATGGTAACGGCGGTATCGGTATTGGAAAAGATTTTGGTATCGGTTTGGCTTTTCAATTGATTTTGGTTTCGATTTTAGTTTTTCGGCTTCAATATTTCATTCGGCTTCGGGTTTGATCTGATAAAGGTTTTGATTAGGGTTTGGATTCCGGTTTTGATATTGGGAGTGCGCCAGGAGTGAAATTTTTCATCGTTCCCACGAGTTATACTCGATATCAAAAAATTACTTTATTTTTCGAGGATATTGTCTGGAACTCGGACCTGTCTAAAACTAAAACAAACTCGTTTGTACTGGTTTTGCTTTCGCTGATTTTCAGGGCTGGCAAATTCAATTAATTCGTATAAAGCCATTTTGATTTGCATAGTGGCCAATGGGTTTTGATACGATTTCAAATAGGTACTTATCTAGTTGAAAATATCGATTTTCAGGGGTTTGGGGTTGGGTTTTGCAGCCGTAGCTGCAGCTACTGGCTGCTTGTTCGCTGCTCAGCTGCTGGCCCGTCACTGCGGGCTGCTGGGTGTCACTCGGTGCATGTCCGTGCCTCTACGACGTGACGTGCTTCGAATGCTGACTCGCATCCGCATCGTTCTTTTCGAGCAGCAGCAGCCAATTTGCCTATACTGTACCTATTTTCAATAGCCTATACTCGAGCGTCGGATCGATTTCTTTTCCGTTTTCCTCGTTTAATTGTAATTTCTTCAGTCTGCTGTAGCCTCGCGCACGAAACTGGGTGATCACTCGTCACTCGTCACTCGTCACTCGTCACTCGGTCGCATTTATCCCACCGCAGCGGATTCGTTCTCGATGACTCGGCCGCGGCGCGTCGTCGAATGCAGACCGCAGACGGCAGTGCAGTGCGGTACAGTGCCAGTGCCAGTGCCAGTGCCGGTGCCAATGCCAGTGCCAGTACGTGGCGGCTACCTCTTGAGCCAAACTGTACCCTGCATACCTGCTCGATAGCGATTCTCCATTATCGTTTATTTCTAGTTTCTACCGTTTTCCTCTTTCGATATTGTATTGGTATAATACACCTATACCCTACTTTTTACTACGTGCTGCTGCCGCGTAGCATTCTCTCTATTTTTAAATTACACGCCACTCCACGCCACGCCACGCCACGCCAGTGTTGTCGTTAGCTGATTTTAATTCGGTGACGTCGCGCCTGCCTGCGACTTTTTTTCATCCGTCGCGTCGCTTTCGTCTTTTGACCGCGAGTCGCGAGTCGCGAGTCGCGAGTCGTCGTAAGTTGTCCGATCTCGTCTATCTTATCTGTTATCTCTACAACTCGATCGTGTGATGAGTGAAAGTGCCAAGTCGAGTTTTTGCGCCAATTTCCGCCAGAAATGTGAGTACCGCCCGACATCTATACAGCTATATAGCTTGTCGCAAACTTTCATCTTTCTCGGCTCAGTCAGCCAACTGCGGCGTTATGCTCGTATTTACTGAAAATCTTCCCCAATAAGTTTTTTCTGGCCAGACAATCGCCATTTCGCGGAACTAGATATGCCGTATATTATTACACCTACATCCTTATGTCCGACCTCTTTTCTTCTTCTCGGTACTGCGTAGACTGATATACTCACCGTATATGAGCCAGGTGATCCGGATGCTTTCTAAAAAAGTCTGCTTCATCAGCTCCTCGGAATCGAGTTTTATATGTATACCTATTTCGTTTATGTAGATATCTATACGAACATTAATTTTTAAAGAAAAAATAAAGCGTAGCCCGTAGACGGTAAAAATATATATTATTCAAATTCAGTTCTACGCGAAAACAATTTCTTGTAAATTCCTCTAATTTTCGAGGTTTATCAACTTACGTAGGTACTACTATATATACTTGTAAAACCGATGAAAAATTAACTCGAAACGGACGCGTTAATATCCTTCGACATTTATCCGAGACCCAAATTTCAACTCGATCAAAGCCGAAATCGCTTCTTCTAGAGCTTAGGAAATATCGTCAATTTCGAGCCTCGCGCGAGAAGGTTACTTCGAACTTGAATTTTCAAGTCACTCGGTAGTTGGTACTCTTTACGTTTGAAGGGGCATTCGTCAGCGTGTAAAGTTCGAGTTCGACCGAATAAAAATCACACCCTTATTGGCTAATTAATTCGACCCGTTCGATAGTCGAATATGAAACGAGAAAAATACCTTGCCGCCAAAAATCAACGCGTATTAACCGCACTGCCGCACTCTTATCTAAAAGTCCAACGCGGTGATGGGCGAGGAATCATTTAATAGGTTATTTGGGACAATGAACTCGACAATCCGGCGGGCCAACAGTAGTTGTCTACCAATTTGGCCCGACTATTATATTTTTTTGACAACTTTTAAATATTTTGGAAATTAATGCGAAATATTTTCGTCGACAATAAGTCTAATATCGTCATTTTAAAATTTTTAGAAGGGCATTTCTTAATGGTAATGAGTTCTTATTGTCGCGATATCTCGACAATATTTTAACGGTTAACGGTCTCCGTTGCTTTTTTTATTTTTATTTTTTTTATTTTCGGTATTTCTAAGTACTCGTACGTACGTATTTACGCAATATTTAACGATTTTTTCAAAACACCCCTACGCTCTTCGAGTACCGACTAACTAAATTTCAAAACAATCGTTGAGAAACAGTTACGAAAGTAGGCATTTTTATTTTTATTTACAAAATTTATGAAATTTATCCGGCGCGTGTTACTAAAGCCAATCGGCAATCGGCAATCGTCACCCATTATATTATTCGACGAGTTATTATCGCATCGCTTCCTACAGTCTCTAGCTGTATATATACTCGTAATACAGACTCGAAATATTATCCTATACTCGTACCTACTCGTATCAACTAGCCTCCGTCAGCTCGTAGTCGAAGATGCGAATAATATATTCGTTCATCGGTTGCACTACCCATTTTCAAGGCTCGTATCAACCGATTTCGTATCTGTGGTCAGAAAACTGCGATAACTGGCCTTAATATAAATTGCAAATGACGAGAGGTGCGAGAAAGGGAGGAAGGGTTGCGATCTCTGGTTGCGCCACTCGCGCTGCTGCCACGAGGCGAGGGTAACGATTTTTTCTTCCTATTATTCGTCTTTCGTCGACTCGTGCACGAGCTTGCGTTTGCGTTTTGCCCTTGCGTAAAGCTCGGCTGGCTGTGGCAAAGCGAAAGTGTTCTTCAAAGCCTCGGTCTGTTTTCGAGATAAAAAGTGCAACCTGTCGCAATTTCAGCTGTCCGCTCGTCTTCGTCGTCGTCGTCGTCGATGGCCGTCGTTTGCAAACGCCGCGCCGCGCCGCGCCGCGCCTGTCGTCAACTTGGGCCACGCCGGCACCGATTTGATAAAATTGGCCGAGACTGTTTTTGAAATTAATATTTTTAATTGGCGAGTGAGAGTGGGGATGATGCTGTGTCTGTGTCTGCATCATGAATACAATATACCAATATACCATTTCGCATATGCACGCACATAATACGTATATGGGTACGCATTTCGGGTAATACGAGTATAGCGTACCTATACGAGTATATATATACGCTGCAACTCTCGCGTACTAAATAGTAAATCGTATTTAGTGAAAGTTTCATTTTAAATTACTATATATACACCTATATAGACCTACTCGCGTATCCGCGTATCCGCGTATCGGTATATTTGTTTACAAATAATTAGAGAAACTTTTACTCGTATTATCCGTATAACGATCGTCTACGTTTTCTCGGCGAATTTCTGCAGTATTTCGACCACCTTGGCGTAATTATATAGGCTATCTAGGTATAGATACTGATCGACACATCTTCTCGCAATACCGGGTAAGAAGCCTGTGTTTTTATTTCTAGTCGAGGATGTACTTACTCGTAGCTGTATCGTTATAATAGTTCCCGTATCAATAACCAATGTTGGGCAAAAATATGTAATGTAGGCTTAGTGTAGTTAGCCATATATGAAACGCATGTGCCGTCACGTGAGTGGAAAACTTTAGACAAATTCTCCGTTTGCCGAATAGGTAACATTATTCGGGTCGATATTCGCGCTAATACGAGTAGGCATAGGTATATACGCATCTCAGTATACCCTCGACTTAAATTCTAAAATGTTAGCTTTAAATCGAATCAGTCGTCGCCCTCGCTTAGAGAATGGATAATTTTGTTTCTTTCTTTAACGCGAGTCTGTGCCTATATAATAATAGCGACGCGCTATTTTTAGATCAAGCCGCCGGCGAGTGTAGAAACTTCCTTCTTATACGCTTTCGCTTTAGTAGCCCGTACCTATTGAAAAAAATTACAAGCCTCGTCGACTTTAATACTCGTATTATAATTATGTTGGCTCGTAATAAATGCAGCCTGGAAAAAAGTGACGAATATACTGATAGCCGCGATACTACTCGCGTATAATATGCGACATCTTTTCAAAATTGTTCCATTTCCACATTTTTCAATATTTTACTATCGATACCAAATTTACCTACATTTTCAAACATGTTAGCGCCGAGAACTTTTAATGCATTATATAGTCTCGACTCTCGAGGGTTGACTGCGCAAATCTAGATGGTAAAATTTTTATATTTTAGTCTTTTATTTGCTCGGATTGTATGTCTATAATACACGATAAGCCTGTATACGCGTACGCATACTCTTGCTCTACATGGAGGGGGGAGGGGCTATCAGATCCGATATGATTTTCTTAATAGGTACGATAATTACTTATCGCTCTATTTATGTATGTACCTACTATTTTGCAGTCGCGAGGAATTTATCGTAATTTGTGAAAAATGCGAAATAAGCGTCGAATATTTGCCAAAATGTTGGAAAATTAAAACATATTACGTACCTGCGAGTAATTATGTGCGATAACAAATAAACCGCTGAAATTTGGTTCGTTTCTCTTAACATGGTAGTTTGACTGAAATCGATTATGTCATATATTTGGTCTTTTAGATATACCTAACCTCGTCGAAAATTAAATAGTTGATTGATAATTATAAACGCCGAGACATCTAAAATCGGATGTAAACTTACCCTATGGGCAAAATATTTTGAAAACGGATCCGTTTTATTCCGGGTTATAATCCGTTTCTGGATTATAACCCGGAATTTTCCTGTTTTCCGGCTTCTAAAACGGATTTCGAACTGATTGTAATCAGTCTTGCCGGAAATGAGTCCGGATTATTTTCCGTGAAGGCTGTTTTATCATATTTGTTGGCCCGGGTTATAATCCGTGAAACCGTTTTACAAGCGGATTTAGAAAAATTGCCCAAAAATTATCACTGATTATAATCAGGAAATCCGTTTTACAAACGGATTTGGAAAATTAATCAAGATGACAAAAATAACTGCAAATTTTCAGATCCGATGATCGAAAATAAAAACGGACTGACAACGGATAAAATTCTCATTTTGCGGATCATTTTCTCATTTTTTGCCCATCGGGTAGTCATCGTTATGTAGACTATCCAGACAAATTTAATAATACCTAGACAAAATAGACGATATTATGTAGACTATCTAGACTATTTTAATAATACCTTGACGTTATTAAATTGTCACCACCCACCTCCTCTACCCCCACACCATTTGTTCTCACCCACCTCACCAACCACAATCTAATAAACTGTCCTCCAAATTTTGTCTAGGCAATATAATTTTCGACTAGGTGTAATTGAAATTGACTAGATACTCTACATAAAAAATTTGTATAATCCATTTTATGAATTTAGTCTAGATAATATTAACATGGTCTAGATAGTCTACATATTCATTTGTAAATTTACATCGGGTTTTTTTATTTTCTACATTTTTCATTTGGACTGTATATCTTCCGGTTGGCAATATGTATAATGGCTAGACAATCACGACCTTCCGATTTATTATGAATTTTGACCACCGGTTCAGGCAGGCATTGTGAATGTGGCTAGGCAAAACATGTGGTAATTCATTTTGACTAGTCAACTTTGATAAAAATACGTAAATAACAATAATGCCGGCAAATTAAAAAACTGGCCAAAATTATATATTCTGACTAGAAATTAAAATTGACTGCGACATATATAGATCAAACAGAAATTTCTGGGACGAGTATCGTTAAATTGAACTTTTGGGATCGATAAAATTGTTTTAAAAAAGGCGGATGAACCCGTGATACTTTTTCAGAAGTTTTGGGTTTCCCCTGAGCCGTTTGTTCCGTCATCTATGCTGGCTACTTTTTCACTTTGTTGCTAGATGCACGAAAAAAAAACCTGCGAGCAATTTTCAAAAATGTGGGAATCTCCGGTAGAGTAAGGTTTCAATACTTTTGTCCCCAAAAAGTAAGCTGAGGAACAAGAAAATAGGTTTTGACACGTGAATTTTTGCATTTGTCCGAGTTTGTTTCTGTAAAAATAATGAAAAACGAAAGCATAGCTCGAATGCTTCGTGCTATTTGAAATTTTGGAGGTTGTAAGTTTCAACTATGGCCAAATTTTCAATATTTTACTCAGTTTTCATAAATACGCGGAAATTTTACCGGCAATGCAAAATTTTCCCAACATTTCCACGATATTTGGGCCCTTGGGGGTTTTCATGTGGCAACACTGCTTTTTCGTTCTACTTGTTTTAACAGGAAAGTGTTTTTCTTACGCAGTAACCGGCAATCGTTTCTGCGGGCAAACTTGAAATTTTTTATATAAATTAATACAAATCACGTAAAATTCGATAACTATATAATGTGACCTGACCACGCAAATATTATTGATTCGGTCGAACTGGGAAAAGGAAAGAGGATCCGGAATAGTGAAAATTCGCCAAAACACGTATTTTTGCTGTAAATATGTAAGATTATGTTTGATTCCCGAAATTTTGATCAACGTCCGCGTTCAAAGTCAATTCAGCAAGAGGTAGAATATTTTTTAAGTGAGAGAAAAAATGTGAACAATTTCACCTGAAACATGATAACACTCGCTTCAAGTTAACATTTTTTTGGTCTTCTGCTAGGGGTATGTTCGATTCGGCACGGTTTCTCAAAACTGTTTCAAAACACATTTTCCTAGTCTCGTTTCAGTTTTGAATTAGAATCATTGAAAAATGTAAACAAAGCATGAAAAAACCGGTTGGACTACTGTTCATTTTGTTCAAAACAACTCAAATGTAAACAAAGGATCGAATTAAATTGCGGAAGTATAGTTACACTTTTTCTGCCAACCAAAATACAAACCAAAACCAGAAAAACCGGTTCAGTTTTGGCAAAATAAACACGAATGGATTCGAAACTGTGACCAAACAAATGGGCAGAATGAATCTGTTTTGAAACAGTTTTGACAAACTGCCAAATCGAACACAGGGCCTGCATCTGCAATGTTTTTGAGCAGATATAGTTTCAAGTTTGTTTTTCATTTTTTGGTTTGTTTTTCGGTTTGGTGCTTTTGTTGATATCGTCTGAGCTGTGCATACCTATATATCATAATATGCTGTAATCGTTTTCTATCGGTGCGGTCTGCATGTAACCCAGCAAAATGATGGTATCGCATTCGCATTTGGTGTTCAAATTTTAGACAGTGCATGTTGACTCGACTGTTGATCATACATTTCGTGATATTCCCATTTACCGGTGTAGTTATTATATATATCGCGTTATTTCGAGGGTAAAACAAAATATGCCACCCTGTGCGGAGAACGAAAAACTGAGTCTCATCCCAAGAGAAACTCGACGTAAGAAAATATCGTAATATGGTTTACAAATAATTACACATATAGTTTATTAATAATCAAAACGCGAATACATTTACGACGGTATTAAGCCTATCCAACATTTTTATGGTAAGATGCGTGGTTTCTTAAAAAAAAGTGAAAAGCTAAAAAGCTGTTGCCATGGTTGTGCGTGCGTTTTTTCCGAATATCGATCTGTCTCTGAGAGAAATAAGAATACGATTTTCCCTATTTTGGTTAGGAAAGAGGGGCAGTTTTAGATTTTTCGTCTTTTATTCTTTTGGAGTAAGTATTTTGTTAGTGCTTTTTTTTATCTGGGATACTGTTGGGCAAATGAATTTTTCAGGGCAAGCCCGATAAAGAATCGGTATAAGTAATGTCGACATTTAAGAAACCGACGCTAAAAATAATTTTTCAACAATTTTTTCAAGTTACTATGGTTTTTAGTTCAATTTGGGAAACAGTTTAATTCTTTGACGTTGGGGGACCGTGGTCTCTTCGCCAGCTTATTTCCGCCATCGCTGTGACGATATATTTTATTATTTTTGTAATAATTCTTACTGTAAGTATTAAATCGTCCTAGTTTTCCTATCCGAAATAGTGAAAATTATCGCTAAATTTTTTTACAGTGATATTCTGAGGAAAAATCCATACATCCACTTTAGACCTTCAATCCTTAAAAAACGTTCTTTCATTCGCTTCGTAGCTTCATTTTTAATGAGAAATACTTTCCAAGTTTTCTTTTCCCTTTTTCTAACCGCATATCATTTATCAAGTTTTTCATATTTTCTTTCTTTTTATCCTCCCTACTGTTTGTCGTAGAAACTATCTTCCGGTTATAACACCAGCTTGTTTAGCTGTTTGCTAACATTTTCAAGAGTGCTGAAGCATTACTATGAAGCTACATATTAGGTATAGGAGTAGATATATTTTTCGTCCCAAGGAAGTATAGCGCATTATATGTGTATGGCCAAATATTGTAATTTTCCTCGACGTACGACGTACGAGTATGTTTAAAATTTAAAAAATTTTAAAGCTCAGCGAGAAAGCCAAAGTTGAATCCAATTTATGAAAAAAATATCGTTCTATTGTAAAAACTTTAAAGTCTTCTTGAAATAATGACGATAATATATAATAAAATATACGATTATAAGGTACCTATAAAATTTATGTCAATAATCTCGAAGGCAATTTTTTGATGTTTTTTCTGAGATTTTACACGGTTCCATTGCGGGGGAAAAATCGTATGAATATTTTTGACCATGTATACGTAGTACTATAGCTACGGGTGCTGGCCCATAAAACTTTTAAAACTAAATAAATGTCTTGAAAAATTTTGACTTGGTACTCGCGGTTGTGAAAATTATAGCTTCGTTATCGACGAATCTTTCCCATTTATTGTTGGTGTTGGACGCGGAATGAAAACATTTTTATCGTCGCGTTGATATTATTTATGGTTATATAGCTTAGATGTATTTTATTATACCTACGACGCGACGCGATAGTAATGAAAAATTTAAAAAGCTGATTTGAGCGGAGAAAATGAAATTTTCATTTTACTGTTACCTACTCCTACTTCAATTACGATTTATTAGTCTTACACAAAATAAACGATGCGGTCGAATTCTTCGATTCTTTTTTATCATTCGCATATAATATGAAAACCAATAACGAAACGAAATTAAAAAAAATTAGACCCGGTTGTTTTTAGCCCTTCCGGGTAACAAGGGGCCAAATTTCATAAATTTCAAAAAATTGTACATAATTAGTTTGGGTTCTTTAACTTGGATTTGACCGAAAATAAAATTGAATTATCTCCGACAATGAACCGAGAACAATCGGCATTATTTGCCTCAGTTTTTCTGTTGTTTCCTCGAATTTGTTTATAAATACGACCATGCTCGCGAATTCGAGCGCATCGACTAGTTAAAATCTATTTGTTGTGGAAAACTCGGATTGCTTATTATTCGATGATTGGTGGAAATTATTAGAAATTTATAGTAGCGATCCGTGGCAAGCCGAAGTACACCTATTTGTTTTTTGTTTTTTGTTATTTTTTGTTACGTGCGAGTACAATTCACGCGCTGTGGCTGCTAATGGTACCTTTGGTATAGCTGTTTTTCTCTAACAATGAAATTCAGGTAAAATGCGAGCGTTTTTATCGACTTCATACTGAAAAAAAAAAATGTTTTTTAATTTCATTGCCCGATCTGATCTGCAAACTGCGACACAAATGTGGAGGAGAAATTGTGACGCAGATGTGGCAAAAGTTGGAGTAATCGCAGGAATCAGTGTCCCAAAAGTCACATTTCTCCTCCACATTTGTGTCACATTGTAGATCGGGTAACTTCGTCATCCATAAAATAAAACGAAAATGGTACAAGAGTTGCTTCGAACGGTGAAAAGAAGTTAATTCGATTCGCTGCACTTTCTGCACCGACGAGTGATAAAAAGTCGATAAAGGCTTCGAAGGCCTTTAGTCCGTGTAATATTGGCAAGTGGCAACACTGTCGTCGCTAATGCGATCGTCAAAGTATTTTCTTATTATTATCTTCTATACGTTCGTGGTTATCGGACGATATTAAAATAATTTAAAATGTGAAACTCAATTTTCGTTTTTTATTTAAATTTATGCCTTTAAAATAGTAGGCCTACCTACAGTCTGTTTCATTCGAGAGTTCCAGGACGTCGCGTCGTAAGGATTTGAGGAAGGCGATCGGGTTGAAATCAAAAATACTTTATTCTCATTTGTCGAAGTAATGTGACGTCGCGTCGTGGAACTTTTAACTGGGACAGACTACGAGTATATCGATATTAACGTCGGAAGATTTTTACATTTTTCTTCTATATTGCGTTGCCTCACCTTCCGCAATTTGCACGAAGACGAAGGGTTCGACGGAGATTATACTCGTACCTAAATTATAATACGAGTACATAATTATTATAATATTTAATACAATTTGATGTTAGTGGAGTACTGCAGTATGTACGAGTATGATTAGGTAGACGCCATATTCGTGCTTTTATTCGCCAATGCGCGTATCTATATAGGTACGCCTGTGCCGGCGTGTTATGTAGGTTTTGTTTTGTCTTTTATCTCGTCTGGATGTGGCACATAATTATGCCATGTGGTATGCGACGGCTGCTGGTAGTTTTTATAAAAGAATGAAAAAAATAAAAATAAAAATAAATAAATAAACGAATAAGTAAATAACATCGGTACGCCCTACAGCCAGCAGCTGCTCCGCAACAAGTTCATTATACTGCTGGTGCTGCGCATCCTCGATATAACTCGGTTTTGAATTCGAATTCGAATTCCATCTTGGTTGATAAGTTGATGCTGTAGTTGACATATACATATAGGCTATATTGTACAGTTGATTTGATTCGCTAGCTTCGGTACTTCGGTAGTCGGAGCTTTGAATCCGAGCTCGGTTGTCGTCCGATCGTGTGTACGTACGTGTACGTGTACGTGTATGTGTATGTGTATGTGTATGTATGATGCTTACTACAGTTTTACAGTCGATGCATTTCGCATTGTAATCGCATATTCGCCTTCTGTCTTTCTCTTTTTGCCACTTTATTTATCGTCCCGTTAATTACGTCTACCTATGCTCGTACGATAATTTTTCTTTCTCAAACACAGGTGTTGAAAAAATGCGTGTAACTATAGCACTAAATTCTGTTTAACGTTTGACTCGTTTTTTGAAAATATTTTCGTATCGAAGCTGCGCATGCGGTGCGTTTGCTGGTTCGCGTGGGTGAAACTGTGATAATAATACCTACCTATACTCGTTGTAGAATAATTTACTTTATTCGAGTGAAAACAGTCGGCGTAAGATGGACCGTTTGACAAAGTCGGGTAGGTTATAGGTATACTTATATACCTATCGCTATTTTTAACAGCTTAGGTATTCTAAATTTGTTATTTGTCAATATTGTCGACGACGACGAATACAGGTAACGCGTCGAAACTCGTGTAGCTGCTCGTTTCTTTAATTGAATAATTTATTATACGCGCTTCTCCTCGTAGTAAGCCAATAAGGTCGAAACTTTGTAGACTGATACTCGTACTTATATTTGATAAAATAATTTACGACGCCCCGCGTAGCTTATTACTTTTTTTTGACGACGTAGTTTCCGCAACAATTTATCGTTTCTCCAAGTTTATGGATAGTAGCCTACACGGGCGCAATTTACATCACAAGTTGCACTTTGAATTTTCGCAACGTTTTTATTTTATTTTTTTACCGGCGTGTACAACTTCACTCTTTCGAAGAACGCTTACATTTTCAGACCGATTAGAATTTGCAACTGCGATCGTACCGACTACCGACACCGAGTACCGATTATTATTTCCTGAAACTGTCCGACTCCGAGTAGAATTTTGTTCTCACTCGTTCCGACGAATTCTCGGCTTTTCTAGAAAAACCGGTTTTCTCCATTTTCGTAACAACTCGGAGGTCGATCGCCTCTTCTCCCCAGTCCGAAATTTCCTTCCTAAAACGATACGAGACTACAGTTATTGGTGAAGGTGACTGGTTAGTCGTATATCTATACCTCTTTACTTATTACTGAAAATTTTCGTAATTTGGCCGTGACTGAGAAAAGGGAATAGGGATGGGTCGGGTGTGAAGGTTGAAAAAAATATGATTTAGGCTATCGACTTTTTAATAAATGCTTAATAGTTAATACTCGTAATTCATCGATGTGCCAGCTTGAATACAGCCATTTTAAAAACTTTCTTACCAAGACGCCGAATAATAATTTTATTATTCGTAAGCGACCTTTTTTCCTTCAAATTTTATCGAGCAATGAACGCGAAGAGAGGAAAAATTATAATTACGCTTTATCCGAGTATAGTTTTATACTTAATTGATTGGCAGAAATAAAGGAAGGAAAAGAAATTTATTCCATTCGCGAACGAGGCCTTATCGGAGTCGAGAAAAGTAATGCGTGATTCTGTCAATTCTAATTACCTATTCGATGAAATTTATTTAACAACTCTTACCCAAGACCGAGACAAATGCTGTGCATTTCATTTTGTTCGTTTTTCATCGACTAATGCCACTCGAAGGTATCAATGTCACTATAAATGTCGTAACTTGTACGAATTAAAATACCTACTTCGACTTATTTGAGAAGGCGATATCGCAATAATATAATAAAATAACAATAACCCTACTTGATTCATTATACGCGTTTGCATGTTTATTTATCATTGTTGAGAGAAATGTTCTAATCCGGTATAGACATCACTCGAAAATTATGATTCGAGTGTTTATTATTACATAAAGACGAAAAAATAAATGAACGAACGGTAGTTGAATAAAAAGAAAGAAAGAATGAAATGTTTTTTCTTCAAAAAGCAAGTTTGACGTTTGGCGTCGATCGCTTTTTCTTTACTCTTTTACATTCAGACCCGAACCACCCATGCGAGCAGACAGGGCATTGCCCTACCTAACGAAAATTTTACCCGACCTAGAAAATTTTGCCCCGAAAAATAAAAAACGACGAAACAACCACTCAATTTCTAAAAAGCCGAAAAAAAGAGTCAAAAATCCTAAAAATCTGATAAGAATTAGAGCCTAAATTCGTAAAAATTCGAAACAAATCGCCATAATTTTTTTAAATCTGGAAAAAAGAGCAAATATTCCTAAAATTCCGAAAAAAGTGTCAAAATTACAAGAAATCCGAAAAAGAATGGTGAATTTTAGCGATTTTTCTCAGATTTTCAGAAATGTTGCACTTTTTTCCGATTTTCATGTATTAAACGCTATTTCTCGGATTTTCACGAATTTTGGCTCTCTTTTTCAGATTTACAGGAATTTTAGCTTTTTTTTTTCAGATTTTTTGGTGTTTTAGCTCTTTTTTTCGAATTTTGCGGAGTTTTGGGCAATTTTCATTTTTTTAATGTGGTAACATTTTTATTTTTCTTATTTTCGGATTTTGAGGAATTTTGGCAAATTTTTTCGGATTTATATGGGGATCAATTTATTTTCTTTTTTTCGGTTTTCTAGGGTTGGCCCTTTTTTCAAATTTTTACGGATTTTGGTGATTTTTTTCAAAATTTTCGGAATCGGTATTGGCTTTTTCTTTTCGGATTTTTAGGAATTTTGGCGATTTTTTTCGAATTTCTCAGGAAAATTTTTGCCCCACCAAAAATTTAGGCCTGTTTGCATTTTAGCTAATTTCTAAGAGAATGTTTTAGTCGAGTTGAATTTTTGGCCCCTGAACAATATGCAGACGCATTTTCCTACCCAATAAAATTGTCATTCGGAAAATTTTTATACTACGTAATTATAGATTATTATTTGTAAAAGCGGATCTGTACCATTGCTGTGCTTAACGTGTTTCGATCTTGTTCGATTTCTTGCTATATTATTAAAGGTTTAGTTCAAAGGTTATCGCGAGTTATTAATAAAAATTCCGTGATAAATTTTTACGTTGATCGCAAAAAAATCTATTCATGTAGTTCTCATTTGCTTCTTCTGCTGTTCGTTCAAAATTAACTTGGTTGTCGTTGAATATTGTATTAAAGTGCTTTTAAAGATGAGTCGTCAAAATCAGGGCTCTACGAAACGTAAGTTGAAAACAACTTGAATTTAATTCACGGTATTAATTAAATCTGCTCGTTCGAGTACAGATCTACATAATTATATTATCATACCAATACGGTACCTAATAATTTTATCGTTCTAGCTTTAGAAAATTAGATTTTTATTCGGTATATTACCTATTTACAATTGCAGTTGAAAAAATTTTCGACAGATTTTTACTGAGAATAGTGCTCGGAACTTTTCGTGTCAAAAGTTGGGCCGAAGACCTGCTGGGTAGTTTTTTGTTTCACGACTCGCATTTTATTCTACGTATAATACTTTTGCAGTCAAAAAAATTGAAATTATCATCATTCGTGTGCGAGCCTATTCGAAAGTTTTTAATCTATAAATCTTCAAATTCAGCTTTCATGTTATATACAATATGTGATCAGATCGTCTTTCATTGAATCTCGAGTATTTTTAGAATTAAAAAAAAATTACTTACTTAGATCTGTACGGCGTGATTCTTGCAATTTTCTTGAGAGTTAATAAACTTCATCGGGTTTTAAGTCTTTTCTGAAGCTCTGACGTCATCGATAATCGAACTTCAAATACGAGTATTTGGTTTTAATATTTTTGATATGACCTCGTCGTACATGAGTTTTTGAGTTCAAGTTGGTTTATCTGTCGCTACACTAACTTGGTGAAATTTTCTAGACCTTCGTCAGAATCGTTGTTGGTCTGATTCGGTCGAGAAATTGAAAACAGTTTCAAGCAAATAGCAAATGCCATGTCCTTTCATTGTCAGTTCCACAAACTTTAAACCATAGAGATTTTTCACTACTCGTGTTTTTTGCCACCAGCTGCGTAACGAAGTATTTTTCTAGTACATGATTTTTCTAGCGTCTTTATCAAATATTAATGGGATGGACTGAATTTCTTTCATCTCCAGAAATGAGAAAAATGATTAAGCGGTGAATATTTTTGCCTAGCAGTCTCGGTGGCCGGGTCATGCCAGAATGCTGGAGCTCACTAACTATGTAGTCCAGTACCGAGTCATATAAATTTTTCAGATTAAAAAAATATTTAAAATAATGCACTATGGTTGACGAACGTTTGATGAAATAGAGTTTGAATCGATTTACCCCTTAATCCAGCCTCACCACAGTTATAACAAGGTGGGGGGGGGGAATAATATTCCACACGTTGGTCGCGCCGTATCTTTTATGTGTTATTTGATGGTTAAACTTTTCATCTTCTAGTCTACTTACGAAGACATAATTATTATTTATAATTCCGGTACTACCTTTTGTATGTAAGATATATTATTACGCACCTATCTGGAGTGAGGTTCTTATTGCCACGCGTAGGTTCAGCACGCTGTCTGAATTAATAGCGACCAACAGTGTGATAGCCAGATTTCTTATTTAAATTTTCAGGTACGAACAGCAAGCTCGTGTTGAGTAAAAGCATAATGAAATCGATAAATGAACGTCGGAAGTTTGACACACTACTGGAGATTTTCCTGGCCGAAATTATTGGCACAGGACTGCTCATGTATTTCGGATGTATGGCTTCATTTGGCAGCTTAACCGAGGTTAAACCTTCTCCACCTATGCAGAATGGACTCATGTTTGGATTTGTCGTCACAGCGCTCGTCTCCGTAAGCATTAAATTTTTCGGCTAAGTAATCCTCAAATTGCATCGGTTCTGAAAGTTTCAATGTCGTGCTTAATGCCCGTAATGCCCGTAATGCCCGTATTTAAGCGGAATATTGGAATTCGCCTTAAAATAAATTTTAAAACTCGAGTTTGGTAACCAACCCACATTTTTGATCCAGACGTTGGATCAATTTTTACCCTCCGAAAGTTATTATAGAAATTACAACCATAAGTGTGTGGTAACTTAATTCGGGAGTGTATTTAATTTAGTAAATCGTATTCAGTCTCTAAACTTTCATTCGACGACGCGCCAGAAAACACCGCATGTTTATGACTGCGAACAAAACATAATTTCTCCGTATCTTGGACTTTCTTCCCTGTCTTTTGTATTTTGCATAGCATGGGACGCTTTTGCGACGCTAGTTTCATACATACTCGTACCTACTCGCATATTTACATTTTGATACCCGTAAATTATTTTCAACGAGTGGCAAATTTCTGAACCATCTTTTCTGGACATTTCGTCGTAGCGGGTATTAGCCTAGCGCGGTAATTAGGTACACTCGTATTTTTCGAAAGCATATAAGCCTCGAACTTGCACGCAACTCCTTTGTGTCGTTCGCGCAGTATTATAAATACATTAACCAATGCCCAATGGCTTATTTTGATAATTTTGAATTTTCCGACGTCGTTGATTTCAGGCCTTGGGTCACATCAGTAAAGCTCATCTCAATATATCGGTTACTCTTTGCGCCTATTTACTCGGAACCATTTCCACCTTAACCGCCATTGTTTACGCAGTGGCTCAATGTATCGGAGCTACACTCGGTTTTTATTTACTGCAGGTACGATTCGCGTTCGTTTATATTATAAATAAACTCGGTGTTTGTTTTTGTGATAGTGATATTTTTCATTTAACCAAAAAATTGATTTCGACGAGATCTTTTTCGCCTAGAAAACATTCCTCGCCTCGGTATAATATTCGAATACTTTTCCAAAAAGATAAGCGAAACAAAGGCGCAGCGAGGGAACGTCCGCGAGGCTTAGCCCTCGAGACTCTCTTTCTGGAGATGGTTGGAAAAAGTCGAAATGTATATAAGATATCGCAGAGACGTGCTCTCCATACGACTGACCGCAATGTAGTTCATTGGGGGCCTTGACAGATGAAAGATCCTAAAGGACCGTTCACAAATTAGGTACTTTTGCTTTTCTTCTTCCTAAATAACCCTATGGGCAAAATATTTTGAAAACGGATCCGTTTTATTCCGGGTTATAATCCGTTTCTTGATTATAACCCGGAATTTTCCTGTTTTCCGGCTTCTAAAACGGATTTTGAACGGATTGTAATCAGTCTTGCCGGAAATGAGTCCGGATTATTTTCCGTGAAGGCTGTTTTGGCCCGGGTTATAATCCGTGAAACCGTTTTACAAGCGGATTTAGAAAAATTGCCCAAAAATTATCACCGATTATAATCAGGAAATCCGTTTTACAAACGGATTTGGAAAATTAATCAAGATGACAAAAATAACTGTAAATTTTCAAATCCGATGATCGAAAATAAAAACGGACTGACAACGGATAAAATTCTCATTTTCCGGATCATTTTCTCATTTTTTGCCCATCGGGAATGGTCTAAAAAATGTTTTAGCAAAAGACAAAAGCAAAATCAACCTTTGAGGAAAGGCCCACACTCGATTACACTGGTTCGACGTTTAAAAAGTAAAAACAAAAAACAAAAGCAAAAGTACAAATTTTGAGCTGTCCTTTAGGACGTTTCATTTGTCAGGGCCCCAAGCCCCAATCGATTACTTTGGTCAGTTAGCTACATGAATATGGCGATAGCGAAGTGCGTTACCAAATGCGGAGCTCTTATTCGCTAATTCTATTCTGTAGCTGCTACAATTTGATTGAGCGACGAATACTTATATCGTTCGTTTTCAGGTGACTACTCCCGGCTCGTTGTTCATGAATTATGTAGAGAACAACTCGACTTGCGGTTTCTGCACAACGACATTGGCAAAAGACGTTTCCATACCGCAAGGGTTTCTCATCGAACTCGCTGCCACCTCATTTTTGATATTACTGGTGTGCAGCGTGTGGGATCCGAGAAATGCCAGCACCAGTGATTCGGTACCGATAAAATTCGGTTTGATTATTTCAGCTCTCTCTATTTGTGCTGTAAGCGATCATTAGTTGGCGTTTTGACTAAAAACATTCGTTACAGTTTCACGTCACGACTAATATATGTTCGTAATTTTCAAACTTTTTATTGCAGGGACCATTTACCGGAGCCAGTCTGAATCCAGCAAGAACTCTCGGCCCAGCAATAGTTAATAATATTTGGGATAATCACTGGGTACGTTAATCGACGTGTATTCGTTTTAGTTTTACAGCCGGATAAGTTATACTCGTAGTACCTACCTACCTACCTACCTATGTACCTATTATTTCTTTTGTGGAAGATTTGTTTTTCTTTTTCGGTTAGATTAATACGAGTAAATAGGTACGGTACCGGTATTTCATTAATTAATATCGATATTATTTTCGTAATTAATCATCGCCAAGAGGTTTGTTTACCAGTCTAATATGTAAATCTTTACCCGATTTTCGAGCAATCATTCTCATTTCTCATAATCGGCCCATTCGCCCTTCATTTGGTACCGTACTATAATATATGGGTTGCTGACTGTACTCGAATCGAATGACAGTATACTACTTCGTGGCTTATAGTTTGAGAATGATTGCGAACTGTTTGGTAATGTAATAATCAACAATTTAATGGTAATCGTATTCGTGAACATACTTTTTGATTGAAAAGTAGGTACTCGACTATTCGAATAAATAGGTACCTACCGTACCTACTTCAAATTAGTCCGCAGTACCTAACCATTGTAATGAGCAACTTGCTCTTTCATTTTAGATATAATTAGTAGGTCGTAGAAACGATATCACGTATTTTCAATTTGAGTAGACGTTTCTGTTCGATATAAAAATCATTCGTTCGCTTTGAAAATTAAGATTTTCGATTTACTTTTACCAAAAACTGTCTTTGATTTTGACGAAAAAAGATCTCGAGGCGACTGAAAACATCGTCAATCGCGCGAGAAAATTTTACTTATCTAATTAATGCGCATATAATTAATATTTTGAAAGAATCTCCTAGGATGACCAATTTCAAATTAAGTATACTTAGTATTTTTGGGATGCATTTTTTTACATCGATATTCGATAGAACGATAATATTCTTTTTCAAAGGTAGAAACGATCGTACTATACATGTAGTATAGACATTTGAAAGAATTCATCCAGGTCTAAAATACATTTTATAGCCATCGGAGAATTTCTCACAGACTCTTAAAAAAAAAAAAGTACCTTACCTATCCTATATGTATGCAGGCTCGTATCGCCCGTACGGCCAAACAGGGCATTGCCCTACCTAACGAAAATTTTGCCCCTACAGAATTTTGCCCCGAAAAATAAAAAACGACGAAATTACCTCTCAATTCCTAATATATCCAAAAAAAGAGCCAAAATACCTGCAAATCTGAAAAAAAAAGAGCCGAAATGTCTAAGAATCCGAAAAAAAGTGTCAAAATTACTTAAGATCCAAGAAAAAGTGCCAATATTTCCAAAAATCCGAAAAAAAAATAGCGATTTTCTCTGATTTTTATGTATTTTGGCGTTATTTGTCGGATGTTTAAGAATTTTGCCTCTTTTTTCAGATTTTTAGGAATTTTGACTTTTTTCCCCAATTTTTAGGTACTATTTTGGCTCTTTTTTTTTCGGATTTTTAGAGATTTTGCCTCTCTTTTTCCGATGTGTAGGTATTTGGGCTTTTTTTGCCGGATTTTGAGGAATTTTGTCGATTTTTTTCAAATTTACAGGAATTTTGGCTCTTTTTTTTCGGATTTTTTTGTATATAATATGCTCTTTTTTTTGGATTTATGAGAATATCGGCTCTTTTTTTATACTCTTAGGTATTTTGGCTTTTTTTTTTTTTTCATAATTTTTGGGATTTTGCTGATTTTTTTCAAATTTTTCAGAATATTTGCTTTTTTTTCTCAAATTTTTAGAAATTTAGGAGATTCTTTTCGAATTACTAGGAAAAATGTTGCGGGCCTTATCTGACGAAGGTTTCGCGGTGCGGGCCTGTATGTATGGCAAAGTTTTCAGATTTTTTTTGTTTTCATTTTTTGTTTTCACAGCCCCAGCTGTTAACGTTAAATTATATTTTATTCTAGCTTTACTGGTTGGCACCTCTCAGCGGTAGTGCAATTACGACATCATTCTATAAATACGTGTTCATGAGGAACCTCGATACCGTGACTTCGGATGAAACCAGCAGTCATAGTCGTTTAGACTCTCTCAAGGAACGTACAGCCTTAAATGATAACTCCAGCGAAGAAAAAAGTGTGGATATAGCCTAGCTTTCCGTCGCCCCTTTGCTCCCAAGGATTGAAAGGTAGCCCAATTTTCGGTCGTCCCTTCGCTCCCAAGGATTGAAACGTCGAAAGTCAGATATCAAAATTATTGTGATTAATCCGAGACGGCATAAAACACGAGCTAAACTTTCGACTTGAGAATATCATCTTAGGTCGACTTTCGATTATTTCATATGGCATCTCGAGTGAATTAAGAATAACCTACATTAGCGATACGAATGTCGAATTTGTGAGGGAAAAAAAAGCGTAGGTCGGCCATTTGTCAGAATATCTTTTGCTTTTTTATCCGTTTTGTTTACCCGCGAATATTTTGTGATTTGTTTGTACCGTGTTACTTTTTTTTACATCGTTTTAAGATTATTACTTACTTTTTGATAATATCGTCGAAAACCGGTTTCGTAACCATTTTATACGATTTGTAAAAATATTTATTTATATTATATTTTTTTTTTTTTTTTTTCAATAAAACGATTTTATTTTAATAAATTTTAATTTACAATTATATAGGTGAAAATATGTGACCGAAACTGGGGAAAGGGACCAACAGTCGGCAAAATTGATTTTTGAGAAAATTGAGTTTAAAATAGATAGCCGATAATTGGTCCCTTTTCTTCTATTATTATAATAATTATTATTTTTGTTATTACACTCGACCAGAAGCCAAAAAAAACTTTCAGGTGCCAAGAATGCAAAAAAAAAAAAACCGTTAAAGGATGTATCTGATTGTGACCCTATGACCCATCTGACCAAATTCATTTTGAAAAAAAAAAAACGATCTTGTCGACCATTCATTTTTTCCATTTTTCTGTTTTTTTTTTTCTTCTTTTTTTTCCAAGATTTTTTCTTTTGTTTCACTCGTCTAACTTGAAAATTAGTATCTTTGTGAACTTTATAGATAAAGCCTTTAATTTTATTTATTTTTACTGATTGTGTTCCTCTACCCAATGTTGCCAGTATCTCCAATCTTAAAGGTGCCGACGTTTGGTCGCTTTTCCCAGATCCGGTCACAGGTCACATAGTAAGCATACATACTTACATCAATTTTGTTCGTTAAAGTTTATCGACGACCCAAGTTCAAAATCGGCTAAGTCCTAAAAATAATTAATAATTATAATGAAAATTTGTTTTCCGCAAATTTGGCAAAAATATTTGCCTACTCGGATATAATACGAGTACTGTCATTCTATATTTTTTAGTAGGAAAAAAGCACAAAAAGAAAAATAATAGAATTACCTCTACAAAATAAAAATTTTGACAGAAAGCTCGCAATAATACGGTAATACGTGGTTGACAAATTTTTTATGCAGTTTTCATATTATACGGTAGTGACAACGAGTGAGTTTTTTCTATCGACTTTGATAAAAAGAATTTGATGTGCACTATCTTCAAGCTTGAAATTATATGTATATATATATATCAACATTGACGAAGTGAATTAGACTGTTGGAACAAGACGCGTAGCTTTTGATTCGTGATCCAGATCCAGATCCAGATCCAGATTGAGATTCAGATCCAGTCCATCAGCATGGCGGGTCCACGATCTTATCGCGTGAGACATCTGGTCGTAATCTTTTGCGCAGAATTTCTCGGCACTGCCTACCTCTTGATTTTCGGTTGTATGGGTTGCAACGCGTCGCCGCTCACCCCCACACAAATGGCTTTGGCCTGGGGATTTACAGTCACTTCTGTAATTACGGTAATGCGCAATTCATTATTCATCGGCACTTTCGAGTGCGTACCTACGTTTACAGTAGGTAATTATTATCAACAACAGGCCTGCTCATGCTCAGAGTTACTGACACTCTTAGCTCATGACCCACGGGCCACGAATTTTTCACAGTTCACGGAAAGAATATTTCAGATGTCGCGAAAAAATAATACCACCTATGTAAATGCGTGAAAAACTGTCGTATTTGTATTTGGCTGTAATTTTTCAGATATAAGCCGAAGCAGGCGATTTCCCTCGGACCACCCTACCCCCTAACTACTTCTGAAAAAAAAACTATAGTTATCCCATTCTATATTCGAAAACTCGATAATTTTCTTTTCATCGCAAATAATGTGCTAGTGTCAGAATATTGATTCTACATCTTTATTCTTCTTTAATGTAAATAGGTAGGTATATATTACTTATCCGAGTTAAAAATAACAATAATTTAAATCCTGGAAACGTGAAATTTTATTTCTATTTCGTAGTTTATCGGCCATTTAACTCAGTGCCATATTAATCCATGCGTAACAGTTTGCGCCCTGCTTCTCGGATTGATCAGACCTTTGACAGCGCTAGTATATTTTGTTGCGCAAATGCTCGGCGCCATTTTTGGATTTTATTTAGTGCTGGTATGCGAATTAAAAATATGACTCGTAGATTCGTTATAATTCGTCAAATTTCTTACGCTATCTCTCTTAAGGCTAAACAGTCTATTAAGCTAGACATATATGTGTAGGTCTTAACAAAGGATTCGCTGATGTGGACTTCGACGGAGCCAGATGCAGCATTTTGTCTAACCACCCTTCGTAGCACTGTCACAGTTCCTGAAGGTATACTTTGCGAATTTATCGCAACCTCGTTGCTATGTTTTGCTGTTTGTAGCGCTTTCGATCGACGAAATGCCTTGTGGGGTGACGCCGTACCCATTAAAATTGGAACCGTTGTTGCAATACTGATATACTCCATCGTAAATATTTTCAAAATATTTTTAATCATCTTAAGTCGTTTCTACAAATATGTACCCAGGTACTTATTTCGCTGTAATTGATAGAACAAGTTTACCATAATGTTGTTCTGCGACAGCACTGCACTCATGGCGTCGGTAACCAAAGGTTCGGTACGTTTTTCTTACCCGCAATGAAAAATCAAAAAGATTCGGGAAAAAAAAATTCAAAATAAAAGAAATCGAGAGCGGGAAAAAAGGGGACGTAAATAAGAAAAAATTAAAGGAAAAAAATTCCTTTGCGCGTGTTATTATAGTTGCTGGAGAAGTAAGAGCCATCATAACAGAATCGTCTTGATCAAATTTTTATGATAAAGAAAAGGGGGTACCTACACTCCAGGTCTACTAATAGTGAAAAATCAATATTTTTGAAAGGTACATATACGAATGCCATGAAAAATCATGACTTTATATTCAGAAAGTGTAAGTCATGAAAAATGAGAAAATATACAAACATCTCCAACAAAAATACGTCATCATTTTCATCGTCAAAAGAAACTCTATTTTATCGTAGACTAGCCTTCCCTTCCCGTCAAACCGAAAACTGGTCCTAAAAAGTTTGAAATCTTCTTTGTAAAATTTTTGTAAACCATAATTATAAGTCCCCCCTCCCTATTATTTGGGTCCTCGGGCGATAGTTTCGGGGGAACTCGAATAATAAATAAATAAATAAATAAATAAATAAATAAATTTTTCATTTATATTTTTCGGAGGCGCCCTGTGTGAGTTTTCGATCACTCACTGACTAAAATTTGTTCTATCAATTGCATATCTCCAACAGTTGGGTATATTTTTATTTCGCGAGTCAAATAGTTGTATGAATTATTAAGCTGTACTTGTACCTGTTCTCAGGTAAGGGTAACTATTCCCAAACTGCAGGCCCGTACCACTCGTGCGGGCAAACAAGGCATTTCCATAGCAAACGAAAATTTTTCCCTACCTAGAAAATTTTGTTCTCCCACAGAATTTTGTCCCGAAAAATAAAAAACGACAAAAAACAATCTTTGAAATCAGTCCACATGTAACTATATTATATTGTGTATTTTTGAAAATTTCTGACGCTTGTCCACAAAGCTATATGTGGTCCCTTTATGACGTCATCATACGCAGGTATATCATTTGAGACGCAGGTATATCATTTGAGACGCAGATGATGGCAAATATTTTTTTAATTTATAAGATAAATATGTAAGTATGCTCATCTTCAAAAAAACTTGTTTCTTAAAGAAAAACTTGCGGATATTTTTTTTAATTATACTGCTGTTGTAAATGAGCTAGAATTCATCTTCCGCCTTCACAAAACTTCAGTGAAGACGGCCGCTATGTTTCATAATTTTAAGGGTTTTGACGATTTTATTGGATTTTCAGGAATAATTGCTCTGTTTTTCGGATTTTTATGGATTTTGGTGTTTTTTTTTCGGATTCTCGGGAATTTTGGCGATTTTTTCCAAATTTTTAGGAATTATTTTTGCCCCTCCAAAAATTTTGTTTGCCCTACCTGACGAAGGCTTCGCGGTATGGGCCTGCCAAGCTGTTTGGTAATGATTATTTTATTCATTCTCGTTCGTAAACCGAATATAGGTAACGTAGTAACGAATATTTAGAGTAACTGGGTGATCATTTATGTGGTAAGAACCCTGTCCAAGTCTTATTCGTTCGTACTTATAACCGTAAATTTCTCAAATTAACAGGGCCAGTTAACAGGAGCCAGTTTAAATCCTGCTAGATCATTCGCACCAGCTCTACTGTACATGAAATGGAAAAATCAATGGGTACAGAGAAATTATATACTTACTTAATACTTTCTAATTTTTCCATTAAAATGTAACAAGGTTGAAAAATCTCAGTACAGATCCGCTATACGTATAATCGTATTTAATCGACCTGTTTTCAGATATATTGGGTGTCGACCCTCGGCGCAGCAATTTTTTCTACACTAATTTATAAATTCATCTTCCTGGCCAGAGTAGGAGAAGAAATTATAGTGAAAAAAGATGCGATAGTTGTTAACACAAATAATCCGAAAAGCCCAATGACAGAAATCAAGGATCAATCAAAAATGGAAATTGGGATTCGAGAAGACCCAACTTTAAGGTCGAAAATTTCGCTATAAAAATAAAATAAAGAATCAGATTTGTTAGTACGAATTCCCTCGATTAGTGGGCAGCAATTAACACCAAGTTTTGAAAATTTTCCTGATTATGATAACGCGTATTTCAGCATATCATATTTTATAAGTGTACCTATAAGGGGAAGCAATAATTTGTCGCGTGGGTAATTGAAATAGATGTGGAGTACTGTTATGGACACACATCTATTCTTGCTGATTGCTGTAAATTGTAATTTTGGAACGAAAAAACATCGTTTTGTTAGCTTTTACGAGTTGCCGGTACAGTTACTTATCTTTGGCACGTTGACGTACATTTTTATGTGCATGACTCGCAATGCAGTTGCGATTGTATTGAAAGAAAATAACTATTAATACACGTTGCGTACAAAAAATTACTTATTTCTATATTATATATTTCGATAATGGTTGGAAAAAAATAATACCGCCAGAAACAAAAACTAAAAAAATGAAGAAATTCCCATTACTCGCAGAGAAGTATTGTAATACTCGCAAGTCGTAACTAATTATTTTCGGATACCGAGAAGAAGCACGTAATTCGGACTCGAGTCATTCGAAGATTTTCAAATTTTAATGTTCTCTCGTCAAGTTGAAAATTTTTTACCGGTGTAATTTTTTAAATCTTATTTTTCACAGTTACGAGTACGTAGGTACTCGTATATTTAGAAACACGAAAACAGTTAGATATAAAAAAGCTGGGGAAAAAAGACGGAAAAAAAAAGGAATCAAAATCGGTCCAGCCAAAATATGAGACGGAAAATGTATACGTCTTATTCTACATTTTTCTCTGAAAAATTCTACCAGATCAGATAGTACACTATCTAAACTTGAAGACTTTCAATCGAGCAGTAATATTTTATCAAATCGACTTTATAGTCATTTGTTTAACCGTTTCTATATTCTATGAATTGGATTAATTTTTTCCCCGTGCGATTACCCGTCTTACATAATAATATGGTATAGGCTACCACACACAAATATCTCGGCGAATTAATCTCAAAATATTGATACCATTTCGTGTGTAGAAAACTAGCGGAGCGAGAGAGAGAGAGTAACAGAGAGGAAATGACGCACGCGAGTTCTGAATTGTGATAAATGGGCTCGTAAGCACAGAGGGGTCTACGAGCAGGTAGGTACCGCATAACGGATAAGCGTAAATCGTAATAATAAACGTCGCTCTTCCGAGGTCGTAAACTTGTATAGAATTAAA
This sequence comes from Parthenolecanium corni, assembly GCA_038050395.1. Lineage (NCBI taxonomy): Eukaryota > Metazoa > Arthropoda > Insecta > Hemiptera > Coccidae > Parthenolecanium > Parthenolecanium corni. Next base: position 459,090 of record JBBCAQ010000034.1, on the reverse strand, counting down.
TTTTTGAATTTTCATCTATACCTAACCTATGGTCGTACTTGAACAATAATACGAGTAAGAATTCGTATCGGATGTAAATTTCACCGACTCTCGGAGTAGGTAACTTGGCACTGTTAATACGAGTACGAGCAGTAGGTACTCGAGTCGAGTTACCGCCGATCCAAAAAGTACGAGTATTTTACGAGTGTACCTACCTACGGATTTTCAACTTTAATTCGCGCAAAATGTGCTTACTCCTTCTCACTCTCAGGTCATCAGCCAAGTTGGCGGCTACTTTTCAGTTTTCATACTCGCGTATCTTCGCTATACTCGTGTAAAATACGAAACACGCGTTCTTCATTCTCCATCTCCATCTCCATCTCCATCGTGTACGAGTAGCGAGTAGCGAGTATAGCGCGCGTACTCTTACCTACGAGTATACTGTTCGCAGCGTGCACTGCTTGTAGTATCAGCTCGCGTATTTACGGCGATGTACTGCTTGTAGTATTTCGTTATTTCGTTATTTCGTTACGTGCATACGGCGACGCGACGATTTACCTACTTCGTACCTATTTGGTGCAGACCGCATACTGCGATGCGAGCTTCGTCTTCGTATCTAAATTACGACGCGACGCTCGCATAAAATGTAGCCAAGTATTCCTACACTCACGTACGAGCATTAAACGAGTATTAATTTCGTTCACTTTTTCATAATCAAGATGGCCGGTGTTCTGTTAACGAATGACACCTGTTTTAAGGACCGAATATAATAGAAGCGACGATTAAACAATTATAAATAGCTTTACCTATCTCCTTTGTCACCCGTTTCTCCTCATTCATCTTTCCCACATCCGAATTCATTGGTCGATATTATAATTTTCATCCGTTTCAGTACGGTTCTATTACGTAGATATAGGTATAGGCTAGGATATAATTGCTGAAAGTTTCATTATTGGAAACATTTACCGAGGTACTTTCAGCGGTCTCAGCGCTAAGAACTTTGCTGCAAAAACTTTTCGAAATCGTATTAGATGTCTCGACGCTATAGTAATTTTACTGAAAAAATTTTCTCAAATAGTTTCTTTGGTTTTAGTAATAAAAACTCGAATTAATGGACGGGCGGAATTACCCAAAAAAATTTTTAATGGCCCGCTTAAAATATCTCGCCTGGTACTACCCTGAGACACGTACCTATAGCCGATGAAAAAATTTTAATTTGAAACATCTGGCCGATTTTTTTGCGAATTTGAGACATATGTAGCCCAAGTTTTTTTGAATTTAGACATCTAGTCAAATTCGATTACATACACGTTTCAGCTAGATGGTGGAACTAAAAAGTTTTACGACCTGAAATGATTTGTCGTTCAGCTGCAATGTCTTATACCGTACATATCGATACAGTAATAAATAAAGTTCTTAGGACTGAAACCACCTGATAAATAACTGGCGAAGGAATTTCCAGCAAAATTCTCATAACTGCGACTTAAAAAACTACGTCGAGAAAATTTTACAGTAAAGTTTTTGCCTCTGCGACATAACGACAAATACTTACCGATAAAAAAAATTTCCAGCAAAATTTTCACCACGGAGTTCTCTAAAAATACGTTGAAAACTTTTCCCAACAAAGTTTTCAGCATCGAAACCTGTAACTTTAGTTCGATATAATGTTTTCGCGTAACTAGCAACGTATTTAGCGCCGAAATAATACGCGGAATTAATTCCAGAAAATTTTCCAGCGAATGTTTTCAATATTGAAACGTCTATCGACGGCGCTTCGAAACATTTATTTGTAAACAGAATGTTCATCGCAGAGACCTCTAAAACAACTCGGACCGAATTTTTTCCAAAAACTTTTCACTACCGACACCGCCTAAAATAATTTCACAAAATTTATTCAACAAAATTTCTCAACAATTTGCAGTTTTAGGGGCGAGTGCTCCCAGGGGTGCTGTGATCCCCCAAAGCTTACGAGGAGTGTCCCCTTCCAGGTCAAATAGGAATGATGACGACCCTACCCCTCCCCCCAAAGGCGCGAGAAAAAAATTTTGGTATTCGATCATCTTTAAAATTCTTTTCTAGATTTGAAAAAAAAATGGGCCCCCCCAGAATCGTCAAGGAGGAGTTGCTCCTCACTAGATCATGCCTTCACGGCACCCCCGAGTGCTCCTTCCAGTTATTACGCAAGTGCGTACTTACGCAGTTCACCGTTTATCTTCTAGCGCACTCCAGTCGACTGTTTTCAAACTTTCAGAATCCAAAATTTTCCTCCCACCCACTCCAGTTTGTCGAATAAAGTTTACTTTCTGCTCCACGCCTCGTAGTTAAAAATAAAACTACGTATTTAAAAATATCGAGTCTTTATAAGGTTGTACGCTTTAACGCGCGAAAAAAATTAAAATAAACCGAGAAATGTTCTCGACTGATTTCTGCCCGAGTTTTCAACTTGATGGAGATACCATTTTTGAATTTCACAAGTTCCTCTCACGAGATATTCGTAGTGCCAAATATGAGAAGTTGGGGCGTTTGGTAAAGCATATTATTATACCCGTAAAGAGGCTCGTATGTAGTCGAAACTCGGAGTATCGAGCTTTCTTTCTTACTTTTTTTTTTTTTTTTTTGGTCAAAAAATCATGAATTTGAAATGTTGGTCATTTCAGAATCGAGCAAAAAATGTCGCATCATATTGTACTCGTACAAACTACAGTGCGGGCAGTGGCAGAAAATGCTGCGAACGAAAAATGCTCGAAATACCGAACACGCGTAGAAATACGGTGCAGTGCGGTGCGGTGCGGTGCGGTGCGGTGCGGTGCGGTGCGGTGCGGTGGGGTGGAGTTGGAGTATGCGACGTTGGGGCCGGGGCGGTGTTACCGCTGCGCCGCGCGTACGTCGCCTCGCGTCGCAGCCCGTGACGCTACTCGTATTTTGGTTTTTTATTTTCATTTTTCGAGCATTAGGCGAAAAGTTGGCAGGCGGACGCGATGCGCATTGCGCAGTGAACTGAACTGAATTCTCACCGTCGCTTCGTTTCGCTCGCTTCACCCTCTTTCAAGTTTCAACTTTCAACTTTCAGCTCTCCACATTCCTCCTCCACCTCCACACTCCACACTTCACACTCCACAGTCGCAGCGCAGTTCTCGCTTGCCACTTGCCACTTGCCAGTTCTTATAGTTGGCAGTTGGCTTCGCGCACATGCACACGCACAGTCGCGTCGATATCTCGGTGCATGGTGCAATTATTTCGATGTAATGCGGCGGTTGCTGTCCGCGTCCGCATCCGCGTCACGTACGCCGCAATTCTTTTTATATAAAAATTACAATCGAATCGAATCGAATCGAATCGAATCGAATCTTCGCAACGATACGCCGCCGCGTCGCGTCAAATGTAAAAGTAAAATGACGCCGGGCCGTTTATTTATTTTTTAATGCGATTCGTCGACCGCATTCAACTGCCCGTAAAGTGTAAACTATGCTACCTATATTCATTTTTTTTCACATACTTCATATCGTCGCTTCCTATTCGGGTGAGAATTTAATTTAAGCGTGCCGCGCGGCAACGGCGGCTATCCGAAATAATTAGTAGATAATTAGAAATGCGATGCGATGCGAGGCGATTCGCTATTTGGCTTCGCCAACAGCCGTCTCTCGGCCAAGACGAATATCGTACAGTCCTTTATGCGCGCATTGCCGTCGTCAATTTGCGAATGCAATTGCCGGTGTGCGACTGTGCGCGAATAGGTATACTCGTAGCTGCGGCTACCCGAATATTTGACCGTACCTAGCAGGTGTTGCCAAAGCCAAAAATCAAAATAGGTCGTCGCGTAGGTCTAGCGGGCGCAGCGATAACTATATATAGCTAGCGTAGATTACGTACACGTATTGTAATATTACTATATAATATTAGCCATTAGGTGAAATACACGAATAAGCTATATATATATGTCGAGCCATAATGTGAAAATGCGAATAAGTCCCGCTAGCCCTATATATATATATATATATATTTATATAATACCGAGATGGACGTACGCGCGTTATCGTAGCGTGCACGTAAGGCACATATACGTAGGTACGTATTTTATTTTACGCGGCCCCTGCTCAACCGCCGCCCGTTCACTCGTTATGGTCGGAGGCGACGCCTTTGTCCGATCGCTTTATTATATGTGTAATATAGTCCTTATATATATACATATATAGTTACATTATGACACATGCGAGACCCAAGATAAAGTATGACACTTGCGAGACCCCCCTTATAAGTACTCACAAATGAAACCTTCGTCTTCACATGGCTTGGTGGCTATCTGTAGATGCCTTAGACTATGTAATGAAGCCCACAGCTGTTGGCTAGGTGTACAGTACAGTTTGTAGGGAGTAAAATGAAATGAGGGAACCACGAGTGTACATACAATTGATATTTGAGGCACTTGCGAGTCGCAGACAAAAAATGCAGATTTGGGGTCTGCGGAGTGGGGGGAGTAAGAAAAACTAGACATACACCTCGTGGACATGCGAGACCCGCAAAAGGGTCTCGCATTGTCAAAAAGGGTCTCGCAAGTGTTATGAAATATCTGTTTTGGGTCTCACATGTGCCCAAAACATCTCTCTCTATATATATATATATATATATATATATTGTTATACGGCGATTGGTTATTTGGCTGCAACTCTGTTCGTATAGACGATGGCGAACAAAATTGCACGGATTTCGAAGGGGTGAATATACTGCACGGCTTGTTGTACGTTCCCGGACCGGACGTGTGCTCGTCGTGCGTCTGTTACCACGGCTCGCCGATGTGGTGCAAAACGATTTTCTGCCCAGGACCGCCGACGGTAAGTTGCGATTGCGACGCGATCGTCCCTCGTCGACTATCTGCAGGTCGCTACGTTACGCTACGCTACGCCACGCCACGCTACGCTACGCTTCGAGCTCGTAGTCGCGCGCTGAGCAATCGTCAGTATTACGAATACCGTACGCAGCTATAGGTCAGGTATGGGTATACAAAATTTACAAAATTTAAAAGTCAAAGTCGTCGACGATATCCGCATCCGCATGGTGCGCGTGCCCATGTACACGTACCTAGTACGTGTGCGAGTAACGTATGTATACGAGTGTATATTCGATATTACGAGTATTTGCATTATACGTGTACTCGTACACATACACTATAGGTACGTACTCGTATTATACGAGTAGGCTAGGTACCTACACATACGTAAAAGCGAACCGATTCGATTTACAAGCGGCCGTAGTCGGGCCGCGGGGCTATACGTCCGTACTTTGGCAATTTATTTAAGCTATCGGCCATTCGGCTACCGCACCGTCTGCGACTGCGAGTGCCGACTACACGAATAAAGCGAGCAGCGTATGCGTATGCGTATGCGTATCGTATATGTGTACAGCTATATACCTATACCTATATTATGTGTACGTATTTTTTTCATTTTTTTCGCCCCGTACATAAATGTCGGTTTGTGTGGTCGCGCAGAAATGCGACAAATACGTGAACGGAGTGTACTGTTGCGACTTCATCTGCCTGGACGATCCGCCGAAGCCGCTGATGAAAAGACGAGGCCGATCCGGAGCCGCGTCGTGGAATGTTTGCGCGCGCAGTCGGCGCTCCAATTTACTCTCCTTGGCATTCGTATTCGCATTCGCATTCGCATTCGCACTCGTAGCGCAGATGCCGATTCCGTTTCCGTTTCCGTTTCCATCGACGACCTTCTTATCGTAACGATAACGACGCGACCGGGCCCGGCGCTTACAATAACGACTACATAGCGAGTATAGCGAGTATAGCGAGTAGCGAGTAGCGACCGACATGCCATCCGCTACCTGTAGCCGCTGTACCATCGTTACGACTACCAGCGCATCCACCGTCTACGTAACTACGTACGTACGGCTACGGCTACGGCTACGGCTACGGCTACGGCTACCGTAACGATAATACGCGGTATAAGGCTAATTATTGGTCGCGCTCGTGCATTTTCTTCTCGTTTCTCCGACGATCGCTTTTATTCTCGTATTCTATTTCTGATTTTGCGAGGCGACAAAGCCGCGAACCGCGAGTAACTACCGACTACCGACTACCGATTAGACCTTACAGGTATATTTCTATTTTATCGTTATATACGCGATACGAGTGTAATATTTTATCGTCGACAGGCTGTTATAGCGTATACTCGTAGTGTGATAATGGTAAGTGGCGCGCGTAACCTATAGCTGTAATTTCTTCGCCCCGTCTTTTATTTGCGAGCAGAAGCGTCGCGAATTCGCATCCGATCGCTCCGGTTCTCAATTGCCAATTGCTCAGTCGCAGTCGGCACTCGACACTCGACACTCGACACTCTGTACCTTTTCGGGTATACCTATCTAAGTATATATAAGTACTCGACGTATTATAAATTATCGAGTGCGATCGTTTATAATTATCGCGCCGCGTGTATTAATTAAAAATTATTTGTCTCCTTTTTTCTGGCATCTATTTCCGACGTGTAGCCTACAAGTAAATACTCGATCGTATCTACGCGCGTAGACCGCGACGTCCGTAACCGCCGTCTGTCGTACAATTATCGAAAAATAAAATACGCGACCAAATCGAATTGGAATTTCATTCGAAATACGATCGTAGGTACATACTCGTATACTCGTAATAATATGAATTCGTATTCGCTGCACCGCGAGAGCGAGTTTTATATTAATTTCGCAGCGCAGCGCAGCGACGTACTCGTACCCGCACGAAGCCAGTGGTGACTGGTGAGAGGATGAAAGATGAAAATGAATAGTATACTAATTACGGGTAGGTACGTATGAGTATGTATATGTACGAGTACGAGTACATTGCAGGTAGTACCGAGTATTTTCAAATGTCGCCTGGTTATCAACGTTTTAGTAAGCGCGGCGCTACAATTAATTACGCCTTAGGTGTTCGTTTCTATCGACAATCATTTTAACCGATGGCACTCTTGCGCAATTACCAGTACACGTTGCGCACGAAATAAATGATAAATGAAAATAAAATGAAATAATAAACGCGTACTAAAAATAATAATTACGATAGTAATAATAATAATTTAATAATAATAATAATAATAATAATAATGATAATGATAATAGCCTAATAATAGTATAATAATTCGACGATAATCGTTATAATGATTATACTCGTAAATTAGTAAAGACTACGTACAGGAAATCGAATCTTTGTAATTATAAATGCGATAATATACTTGACGCGAAATAAATAGGCGAGTAGACTCGGTAAATGACGGGCACGGGTGTCGAACGTACAAATAGAAGGGTAGACCCGTAGGTCGCAGTCTTTTTCCGTCTACGCGAGAATCATTTTCACGAAAGCCCGTGGTTATACGCGAGCTTATTATAGGCCTACTCGTACGTATGCTGTACGCGTATACGTAAACAGTAGCTATACATGTACGAGTATATACAGACGGGTAAAATGATTATAGAGAAAAAGGCGAGACGTAAAAGAACGGAACGGATCACAGTCTATAGTTAGGACAAATGCGGCCGTTGCAAAAACTCGCCGTCGATTTTCGACTGGACTGGCTGGATGCGGCCGAGCCTCAATTTAGTTGGGAGGCGCGCGTAGCCGAGCGGCAGTCGGTCGCAGCGTCCGCGCTGCCAAGAGGTCGCAAGGCGGCGGGTCGGAGGGCGATCGGGTCGGCTACACCAGGGTAGAGAGTTCGTGGGAGGCGCGAGAGGCGCTGCCACGGTCGACAGCCGCCGCCGCCGCCGCCGCCGTCGTCTGGCCAAGAGTGTAGGCGGCGGCGGCGGCGGGGGCGCTCGTGCGGTCGAGGTGGCGGGCCGCGTCCGGCCTGTCACCGGCCTCCGTTCGTGGCCGCAGTCTCCGCTGTCGGACCAGCTCCTTGACCGCGTTCGTCTTCTCCTGCAAAATGTACGCGTAAACCATACGACATACGACATACGTGTGTTATTCGTCATCATCGTTATCGTCGTCAATCGTCGTTAATTAGCCCGTATACGGTACCTATACTGGCTACCAATTACTATTAAAGTTATACTCGGACGCGTTAACAAGCACTCGATGAGAACGTACGAGTATAAATATTATACTCGTATGTACCTACTTTTTAAATACCCGAGTACGAATTACGATACGATGATACGATACGCGATCATCGTACGATCGCAATACGTAGATACGGGACGGGTATAGGTACGCATACAAGTATTATGCACGTTTCAAGAGTATAGCCTTTAGGGTAAAAAGATGGTGGCGTGCCCGCCGCGCCGATCGACAATGGAGGGCGCGGGGGCGAGGGCGACGTAAGCATAAAATCATAAATACGGCGCACTCACTTTCTGCCAGACGAAAACGTTGTGAACCATGGCGCAGCCGCAAAATACGATGCCGGAACCGACCAGCACGCTGGTGACGATGGCCGGCGTCGAATGGAACTGGATGAACGTGTAGAGTATCACACCTGCGGCACAAGCACAAGCGCAAGCGCAAGCGCAAGCACGAGCGACACTATAGCGCGTGTAAAAATAATAAAAAGAATATCGCCTACCCTACGCCCGCTATCTGCGGCGACAAAAATACTTTGGATCGCGCCGCGTAATCGAGTAGCGAGTAGCGAGTAGCGAGTAGCGAGTAGCGAGTAGCGGTCGCGTTCACCATGTAGATGTACTCGTATACTCGTACCGGTATGCGAACGAGTAATTATAAAATTAAAATCACGAGTAAAGCCTTCTCGAGATATAGATATACGTGTACGTGTACGTGTAACTATAGTTAGTTACTATAGACTAGACTAGACTAGAGATAATACGAGTAAAATTGCACGTACCCGTTAAGAATACCGGGATTGAAATGAAAAAGCCGGCGATAGCGCACACTCTGGTCGCTGCCGATTTCTGCAAATAATTGTTCGTCCTGGCAAAAGATAAATTACCCGTAAGTAAATGAAATAGGTACGCGTATAGTAAATTAGTAAATTAGTAAATACGTAGTAGGTACGTGTATACTCGTATACTCGTATGTTATAGGTATAATAAGGACGCGAGTACATAATTATTGTAATTCGCGCGCCAAGTAATCCGTCGTCGATATGCGCGTGTAGTGTTAGCGCAAACCCACCAACTCGAGAATAATTTATATTACCCGTGGACCCGTATATATTTATATATTTATATAGAGATGTTTTGGGCACATGTGAGACCCAAAACAGATATTTCATAACACTTGCGAGACCCTTTTGCGGGTCTCGCATGTCCACGAGGTGTATGTCTAGTTTTTCTTACTCCCTCCACTCCGCAGACCCCAAATCTGCATTTTTTGTCTGCGACTCGCAAGTGCCTCAAATATCAATTGTATGTACACTCGTGGTTCCCTCATTTCATTTTACTCCCTACAAACTGTACTGTACACCTAACCAACAGCTGTGGGCTTCATTACATAGCCTAAGGCATCTACAGATAGCCACCAAGCCATGTGAAGACGAAGGTTTCATTTGTGAGTACTTATAAGGGGGGTCTCGCAAGTGTCATACTTTATCTTGGGTCTCGCATGTGTCATAATGTAACTATATATATTTATATATTTATATATATTTATTCAGTTATTCATTTTCCAAAGCATCGCCGCTGCTATCGTTCGTCAAATAGGACTCGTTCGTTTTTGTTTTTTTCTTTTCAGTCTTAATTGGATAATAATAATATTATTATTTTTCGGCGATTCGCGCAGCGCTGGTCGATGACAGTCGACAGAAGACGGCAGAGAGATGAGAGAGGAGAGGAGAGGAGAGGCGAGGGCGAGGAGAGGGCGAGGCGACGTACGTACCGCTGACGGTTGTCGAGCGCCGAGCGAGTCAATTTCACGGCGAACAAGAACTGCACGCAGCAGACGAGCAGACAGCACAGATTGAGGCTGAGGGTGAGCGAGCAGAGGGCGAGGGTGACTTGGTAGACGGTGACGTACTCGTCGGGCGAGATGAGGGTCAGCTGCTCGGTGCGCATCAGCTCCTTCATGTCGGCGGCGGTGGCCGGCGGCGGCGATATTTTCAACAAAAACAGCAGCGACAGCAGCGCCAGCAGCAGCGAGACCAGGCACAGCAGGCCCAACGAACTCAGCATCTCGTTGACGCCGTCGCTGCCTTCGGCGGCGGCTGCGATTGCGGCTGCCTCCTCGTCGTTCGGCTGGCCGTGGTCGGCGCCGGCGCAGACGGCGGGTGCGCCGCGGTGGTGGGCGGCCGGCGACGGCTTGGCGATGTGGAGGCCGCCGTTGGCCAGCGGCTTGGTCGGCCCGTTGGCGATGGGCGTGAAGGCGCCGGTGGCCAGCGCCGAAAAATTGGACGTCGCGTCGCTCAGGTTGAGACGGTGTTGCGGCGCCGACGGACGCTGCTGCGGCTGCGCCTGCGTCGTCCACGACGCGTCCAGAGGCGCCGATCGCCTAGCTCGCGCCTCCGGCTCGCAAATCCCCACCGCCACCGTCGCCGCGTTCTCCAGGCTGCGGACGGACTTGGCAGCCGGCGCTTCGCCGTAGAATTCGTACGCCGCGGCCGTCGGCGGCGGCGGCGGCGGCGACGACGACGAGAGGCGCCTCGTCGTGTTCTGGTATTCGGGCTCGGAGACGCAGGCCGAGGCGATGGCCGCGTGCCTCACACGGCCGGGCAAATCGGCGGCGCCGGCGGTCATCGCCGTGGCGTTGCCGTTCAGCATGTGCTTGAGCATGGCGGGGCGGCGGCGGCGGCGGTGGCGGCGGTGAACCGGTGCGGGCCGGCTATGCTAACGGACGAAGGCGGACCGGCGGCGACGGTGGCCCGGCCCGGCGATCGGCGCTGCGGCGTTGGCGGCGGCGGCGTCGGCGCCAAGAGCGGTGGCAGCGCGGACGACTGCCGACAGCGGCGATCCATGGCCGCGCCGGGCGGACGATCGACGACGGCGGACGCGGGCGGCAGCTGCTAGCGCGCGCGGCCTCGCCTCACCTGCGCAAACGGAACAACCAATTTAAACGAAGGCGTATTACGAGTAAAAATAAGGAAAGAAATGAAACGAAAAGAAAAGCTCGTCGATAATTTTGCGATTAACCCGCCGCGGCTCGCGCCGTGAAAAGGAAACTTTCTTCGCATCTCGCATCTCGTATCTTGGCGTGTGATTTTGAAGACAGTTTCCACGGCGCTGCGCCTCGCATACGAGGGTGCTGGGCCGTGGAAATGTCGACATTAATTCGAGAGTAAAGATATACGCGGTGTTAGTTTCGATGGCGCGCCAAAAATCGATTAAAAAAAGCGCGACCGGCGGCGGGTTACAAGACTGGAAAACCATTCAAATCTAAGACATAATATATACATGTAGGTACGAGTAATTCGTCACTGGCGCTATATATAGGTACATAATGTATATAGGTATATAGTACGTGATAACCAATACGAGTACGTACGGTAGACTATTATGTTGGTACGATGTAAACGGAGAAAAACGAGTTTGCCGGATGAATGGGGGAGAAAAAAGAATGGGGAAAAAAAAACCTGTACGGCCGCAGAGGCAGAAGTAGTTACGACCCATCCGCGTGGTCTAACTCTAAAATCTACAAAAGAATTTGTATTCGGCTTTTTCCGAAGGATCGCGCGCGTTCGGCTTCGGCGTTTACACTCGTTTCCGAATGCCAAAGCCGAACAACCGCGAGCCAAATAGTGAATAGAATAGCCGAGTTTACGCGGGTAAAATATCTGAAATTCCGATTGTAACTGGTTGGCCGGTTGCGAGAGGCCGACCTTGAGCAATGACTCGTATCGGATCAAGTCGGCGACTAGGCTAGGATGATGGCGGTGATGACGTTGTAGGTATACGAAGGTATATATACCTTTTGAATAAAAAAATACTTTTCGTCCGTCACAAATAACAATCAGCTAGACTATTTCGAAGAAAGGGGCGGTAAACACACCCTTTTCTACTCTGGAGAGCAGCGACCGACAGCGCTCGCAGTTGAAAAAACACATTCCATTAGCATTACTTCACTATTATACGATATTAAACAGTGTCACAGTACACACGCTGACATCCTATTCCAATTCCCGTCTCCCGACCCGAGTCCCGATCCCGATCCCGATTCCCGACTCCCGAGTCGTGTCCAATCCTCGATCTGAAAATACGCGACTTACGCGTTTCATTCGACATTCGCGCGTTCGGGTAGCTGAGAGCTGAGATGAGATTATTATCAACTTTCGACTTTCGTTAATCGCATACGTAGGTATATAGGTAGGTACTCGTAATGGCCGAATTTCATTTCTATGCAAGTGGTACATGTACGTCGACGCATTCTGGTTTAAAATTATTACAATGGGCGATGGGTCTAGTTTCGAATAAATCTTCGACTTTATCGACGCGTTAATATCTTTATTTTCACGTTCACCCGCCCGCGACTCAAATTCGGAAATTTTGCCCGAAAACTAAAATCGACTGTCGATTATCGATTATCGATTAGCGATTAGAGGAGCGCGTGTGAAAAAAACACGTCACATGCGCCCGCCTTTGCCGGCGCTTTTTCTTTTTAATCGGTTTGTGGCGCGCCATAGAGACCATCTTCATGCGCCAAGAACCAAGAGATAGGATGAGAATGAGATGGGATGATGGCTGAGGCTGATGCGATGGTGAAGATTGAAGAAAATCAAGTTTCCACGGCGAGCTAACGATAGCGAATTTCACTATTAGGCAATCGACCAATATAGTTATTAGATACCTACCTACCTACCTACCTACAATTTATGGTCAATGCTCGATTCGATGGTTTGATGATAAAAACGAAGCGTTAGTTGAGAGTGAGACGAGGTATATAAGCTCCGTTCTTCTTATGCTTCGCGTTACTCGAGAAATAAGAATTACCTACCGATTTACTTATTTGCGAAATAGAAATCGTAAGAAATTTTAGGATAACTTACCGAGAGAATATTAGCGGTCGAGTTGCGACAATTGTGACCACGGAGTACTACAAGTCCGAAGTCGCAGCGACTTATGATTCTATTCGCAAAAGCGAATGCGGTCGACGTCTATTGAAAATGAAAATGTCAACGTTTTCCACATACATATAATATTTCGCCTTCGAGGAGAATATTACGCTTCTCTCCGACCTCCCAGTCCCAGTCTTAGTCCCAGTCGCAGGTTATACAAAATTAGAGCTCCGGTAGACACGATAATTCATATTTTCTGTTTACGAAACCCTGTGCGAGTAGAAATTAAACTCGACGATGGTAAATATAGCGTATCGAAGGATACGAATGCTTGAAAATAACTACGCGCAGGTATAACGTACTATAGGCCAATCGTATGAAATGTCAACTTGTAAAAAATTTATGTACTCGTAGGCATCGACGGCGATGGAATTTTATAACAACGGCGCAGCCATCCGATCAACGCGTACCTACCATCGAATATTAATTTGAGAATTTGAAATTGAAGCCAGGTAGACGAACAAATTTTTTCAAATTACTCGCACCACAAGCACAAGATAAACAAAACGAAACACATTTGGCAACGATCGATTTTCGGTTGTAAAAAGCGAGAAGCGAAACGAAATACGAAAACTATACGAATAATCGAATACGAGTATGACAGTTTATTTTACTGCCCGCAGAAGCGCAACTGCTGAAAATAAAAACGACAATACGAATTGAACGATATCGATATGAAATAGCAAATTACAAAACTACGACTAGAACACAAGAACAGATAACTATTAACTAACTGTAACTGGAAAAGTGGAAATGTGGATCGTCAATCGTGGAAGTGGAATCTGAAATTCCGAACTCGACGTTTCCCTCTCTCCTCTCAACCACTCAAGTCTCAACGAATAACAAAACCAAACCAGTTTCAATTTGACCGAGAGGAAAAGAGTCAAGTCGGAACCGTCGGAACATACCGCCAGCAGTGGTAGGGATAATAAAGAGACCACGAGCTGCTGACAGTCTCGACTCTCGACTCGAGCCTACCTAGAATACCTAACCTACTAGCTAGCTACTACCTACATGTATAGTACCTTTAGTAGCTATAGTACCTACACTTTACAACGGAAATAATAAAAATATAAAAATATTCGTGAAACTGTGCAAGTATGGACTATGGAGTGGACATACTACACGTAACTAGTATAATTACCATTGATGCGTGGCATCCGTGAGAAAAAAAAAGAGATTTTCGATAAAATTTTTTCATCGTACAAATTTCAATATCATCGACTCGAGAGGATAATCAGGTATTTAAACACGAATCTGCAAAATATTTGCCAAAATTTCTTTTCAAATTAATCGAAAAGTAATTTGCCGATAGCGCAGCGCAGCGAGTCTTAATTTCAGACGAATAAAAAAGAAATGCCGAAGTAGATACATACGTTCGAGTCCTCGGCTACTATGGGGACGTCCGGGCCAAATTTCGTCAAACGATGCCTGATGTATCTACGTTAGAACTTAGAAACAGATAGATGTAAGAAAGCGATATTTTTAGTCGAGTAAACTTGTTCGAACTCGAATATCTAAGCAAATAAATAGTCCGTAGTCTATACTAGACGTCATTTGCACATCTTTCTGAAAGGTACCAGGTACTTATTAAACGTCGGTTACTCGATGTACGAGTGGCACCGAAAAAAAAAAAAAAAAAAATTTTAAAAATGGAAATAGGATCTACGATATCAACTTCAGAGGCAATCTACCCGTAAAATATGAAAAGTAACGATGGTACCACTTGGACAATATTTTTATACTCGAATACTGGCGCAAAAAATATTTATCTAAATAGCCGATAGTATCGTAATTACGAGTAGAATAAATTTGAAATTTGAAATTGGTGTACCTATTTCGAAAATAAATTTAAATTTACGATGATACGTACCCGGTACCCCTCACATTCGCATGACCAGGATTTAAATCATTCGAGACAATCATCTAGCCGATGAAAAAATTTCAATTTGAGACATGTAGCAAAATTTTTGGCAAATTTGAGACATCTGGCCGGATTTTCTTCTTTTTTTTTTTGAATTTGAAATATATCTAGCCGATGAAGAAATTTTCAATTTGAGTTGACTTTTCATACTTCAAAATCTTAATATTTTACAGTTCGTCTACGTACGTAGAATGGCCTTATCTTCGCGATCTATGCGAACCAAGAGCTGCCGACTGGCGCTTAAAAGCCAAGTGGCCGACATCTGATGGCGAACAAGGAACTGTACATGTATTTTACGACGAAAAAAATGTCATTTTTACAACCGCTGTAAATATCAAATTTATTTCATAATCGTAAATGAAAGTGGACTGATCACGAATGATTGATTAGTGCGTACCTCCCGGTAGCCGTCATCGTATGAGGGAAATACAAATTCTTCCACAGAAGAATAATTCGACAAAATGAGGAATGAAAAAACATACATGTACGTCAAATTTTTTCGACTACCAAATTTTGTGAATTCGTTGTAAATGTTTGTAAGCTCTTACACTCATGTTCAAAGCTGGATTCACTTCGTTAAGACCGGATTCATTCATAAAACTCAATCCGCATAATCCTGCATTAAAAATACAAAATTAATAAGTAATTTTTCCCTCATTTCCACGATCGATGCAACGAGAGAATATTTAAAAAATATGAACCAAAATACGTATGAAGTAGATCAGGTTTCGAACTTATACATTTGGAAATGCCACCCGAACGATTCTGACATGAAATAATCGATTTTCTGTTTTCTTCCCAATTAACGTGCTCGAATAATCCTACAATCTGCGATATAATGGGAACGAAAATATTAATCTAATCGATTTGAAATGATAATAAAGAGAAGAACGTGTACTTACTTTCAGAGCAGCGGCTATCCAAAATGAATAGCAGGTATCAATTTCTTTGTTAGGTCGTCCTTGGAAGCCAGATTGTTGACGAAGTATAAGCCATCTTCGGAGTTTCCTCATCTGCAAATAGTACAAGTCGGAATGAAAATACCCGTCGGTTGTTGACAACATGAAAAAAATCTTAAGATTTGTCACCAACGTATGTGTCGCCAAAAAAAAAAAAAAAAAAAAAGGCAGTCATCATGCATAAAATTTGAGCCACTGCGTCTCTTCATTTCGTGCAGTTTTTTCGGTAATTTTTCAAAGCATATTTTCAACCGAGTTTGAGGTTGGTTGCGTCGTGTGCCGAAATTCTCCATTGACTTTCATTTGGTCATTCAAAATATCTCTTAATCCGATTTCAGTCGGATTGAGGGAGTTGTGTTAACAACACGTTAACAATATGTTGTCGAAATCTCAGATGTAAACGATTTTTTAAAACATTGATCAATTTTTGGATTTCTTATCACTTATATGTTGTCAACCTCGGTGTATTTCTATCATCAAACACAGGTACCTGAGTACTAGAAAGAGCAGATTCCAATTTGCCCATTAGAAATAAACTAGCGATGGCACAAAACGACGAGCCGCCATGGGATTCACAATTAGGTTTTAATCCTATACCTCCATCATAACCCTGGAATTAGAAAAACAGTCGTTAATATTACTAATTACAGAAACGATAAATTGGAAAATACAAAATAAATGAAAGTGAGACTCGATAAAATGTCGAGTTCCAAGAAAAGTGAGAAGCCAAAAGCAAATTTTCGAGGAATTTAGAAATACAGATTTCTGAAACGGCTAAACTTGAGGAACAGTAACTTGTGGCGCAAAAAACAAATTTTTTTCGACGTGACCCTTTTTGGAACACAAAACATTAAATTATCGCTATTTACAATGGAATTTGTGATAAACTTGGTCGCTTTTTCAACGTCGATGTAAGAAAAATCATTCAAAATATAACATATGACGACAGCGCAGTACACAAATCTCATATCATTTTCTTCTTCAATTGCTGATGAGGAAAAACTAGCCAAAAAAAGAAGAAAAAAAAAGAAATTAGGTATAAATAAAACGTATATTAAGTGATGACGAATAATCCGTCGACAAGAAACTATTATAGCTTGGTTTTACCTGCCATTTTCATTCTGAAGATGTTTAAGAGCTCTTAGTATAGCGGTCTTCTTTACACGGCCAAGATCATCACCCAAGATGACCAGACTCAATAAACACGAATAAGTCATTGCAATGTGTGCGGCGTGATACTCTGCATTATTTCTAATATCACAGTCGGTGAATGTTAGCGTGCGAGATCCATAGAAACCACACTTTTTCAACTCTTCAACGTCGTTTTCTAATCCTAGATAGGTAAGAGAAAAGTTATTTCATCGTATACGAATACGAGAAAACTGAAAGTCAGTCTAGATAATAATGGAATACAATATGTTTGGAACGCGAGTTACCGAACAGCTTCCATCCACACATCATAACGTAATATCAAGTTTTCCTAAAAATTACAAGTCTATCCTTCTAGATACGTACAAGCGAGTAATTATTGCTTTTTTCCATCGATCCACTGAAGCGCTTTACTAACAATTTTTTTGGCCATATCATCCACTGGCAATAACCTTTCAAACGAATCATCATTTATTTCTGCAGAGAGTAGACTGAAGTGAATAGTTCCTGTTTACATAATATATATTTTTACACCTTCGGCTTCCTCAAAAACGTAAAAAAGCAACTTGTGACGTTTGGGGAGAAAACTATATATGAGAGTAATATCGCCTGTACATTTTTCATGCCAGAGAAATAAAGGATGCAGAAAAAAAAAACAACACAACGGTCTAAAATATTATCAGCAGAACATTATGAATATACTATGAAACGGGTCCAAACAACTCGTGAAATTGAAAAATGGAATTCGCCTGCGAGGAAATACTCTAGATTATATAATCAAAAGATAGAAAGTACCTGCTCTCGGCTCAACTTGTTGAGAATATATCCAGTTACAAATTCCAGACTTTTCTTCAATATTTAGACAATCCATACTTTTTAAAACGTCCAACCCGGACAGAATAAAAAATAAAATTGACGGTCTGGGGATCATAAAAAAATATTAGACATCCAAGTTTGTAGAAAGACATTCTCACCTGATGTGTTATCACTAACCGTGTTGATTCCTGCGAGGATAAATTACTTGGGGCATTCTTCAAAACTTTAGTAATGAACAATTTATGTTTGCTGAAAAGTACCCCAGAAATATCTGTATTATCCATAACTTGTATCGAATAAGTATCTTAATTTACTCTATGAACACTTTCATAAAAAGAAGGAACTTATTTTCTTTCCGTCTTTCCACCGATTTAATTTTCAGATTAATTTAATTTCTTCCAACTTAAATTCATCACACGACTCTCATATCACTGAGATCTAGTGGAATGGAAAGTGATAAGGGATAACGGATTCGTATTTTCATCGGCTTGGCTCGTCGACCAAAGACGAAAACAGGAGGAGACGAGTCTCTAGACTAGAGGACTAGAGTGAAGAGTCCTATAAACTCTCCTACGAGAATTTCAATCAAATGGGCTATCATGGCACTCGTGGCTGTATCAGTGGGCTGTATGGGTATAGTCTGGTCTGTCCCAATTCCAAATAAGAAAGGATAAACACGTGAATAAATACTCGAATGAACGAACGTTATTTGAACAATTAACCAATAGTAATTGAGCAATTAGTCACGTGTTTATTTTTTCTTATTTGGAGCAGACTACTTTACTGATAAGCCGAAACATTTTCTAATTTTCCACAAGACTTGGAAATGAATTGAACACGTTTCTGATGTGTATGATGTGAAAAAATAAATACGAATGCATGAATGAGCTTTCGCAAAGTACAAAATCAAATCATAAAATCAAATCAAGTCGCGAATCGTATCGAATCGTATCGCTAAAAAGTGAAGCAAATTTCTATATTCAATATTAACGGTACTCTACATCAGTCATTTTAATTCTCATTCATAATAATTTAATTCTTGACAATATTCGTTACTTATAAGATGATTAATTGTTAGTTGATCATATGATCATTCACAAGTTAGTTACTGTAGTAAAGCTTTCACATGGTCAGTTGTGGCCATTTTTCATCATTGTAAAGTGAAATATTTATTCTTTTCGCAAGTTCAACGTACTTAATATAAAGGAATCGTGTCGAACATCGCTCTTTGTTCTGAATCAGGTATTTCATATTTTTTATCTCCTGTATGTCAAGTTGGTTAACAATAGTGCCTAGTGCCGACATGTCTTGTCTTTCAAATTTATCCTGCTATTATTGTTCATATTTTCGTTACGAATTTTTCAAAATTGGAATAATTTGTACTGGGGTAATGAATAATATGATTTGATTAGTTGGTAATTCTATTTTCAGCTTACTCAGCTCAGCTTGCAACATGCCATCCGAAGCGAAGAAAAAAGCTCAACAGAAGAAGAAAGACGCTGCCAAAGCCCGTCAAACAGTAACGAAAACCATACCAACTGCCAAAAAAGCAGAAGTGAAAAAGCCGACTGCAGCTAGTGGTGAAGATGTTCAAAATGGCCTTAATGGTACTGAAGACGGACCACTTGCTGAAGGTAATTTTATACGTTTCCTGTACCTTTATATCGAATATTTTTTATGAAATTTTATTTTACATTCCAGAACTTATTTGTAAAAAATTGGAAGAAGATATGAAACTGAATGCCGAAGCCCGTTCGTGTACCGGAAGTTTAGCTCTACATCCTCGATCACGAGACATTAAATTTGCAAATTTTTCTATAACGTTTCATGGTTGTGAACTTGTTCAAGACACTATGTTGGAATTAAATTGTGGTAGACGCTATGGACTTATTGGATTGAATGGAAGCGGTAAGGACATGTGACATTTCATTTCAGCATATCGATGTCTTTTCATCGTTGAAAATTCGATTTTCCGCTAAAAATTTGTGTTATTATTGTACGATGCTTTTCATTTTACGAAATCATTTAGGTAAATCTACACTGTTAGCTGTGTTGGGTAACCGTGAAGTCCCAATTCCAGATCATATTGACATATTTTATTTGACTCGTGAAATGCCAGCGTCTGAAAAAACTGCTTTACAGTGCGTCATGGAAGTGGATGAAGAACGCATGCGCTTAGAAAAATTGGTTGAAGAGCTCGTCGCTTGCGAAGACGATGGTAATTTGCTCTCTTCTAGTCCTCTTATTTTTTGAGAAAAGAAATTGTGTATCGCTGCAGTACAGCGAATGTAACTACTGAAACTAAAGAAAAACATAACGAGTTCGCAGTTTGCCGATTGAGCCATTGGAAAACATTAGTGCGAGTTATGCAAACCTTTTTTCAGTCCTTCATTTTCACTGTCCGATTCTTTTCTTTCTGATGACATAATTGTAAGCTATCATCGTAAGGACCCGAAATACTCAGCAAGACGATGAATAATTTTACTTTACTTCCAAATGAGCGAAGAAATAATTTACTGTCCTAGTCTAGAACATTGAATTTTTACTGTTGAAAATCGGAACGCTGAAGCAACATTTTTGTAGCATCAAGAATGAAAAATTGTTTCTTCCTTTTTTCGACCTGTGGAAAAAAAAAAGAATAATTAACTGTTTGGAGCAACTATATCTTGAATGAATGATTACTATTGGTCGATTATACCAAAATTGAATATAATTTGGTCATTGAAAAGTCAAAAAGTTTTTTTTTTCTTAAATTCACGTGACCATGTTCTGCAAAGAAGCTGGCAGACACGTGGAAGATAGGATGGGTGCTTTGATAATTTAATAGATGAGATTACTTGCGGAATGGTTAAACTGGAAGGAATCCTCATGAAGTATGCCTCCTCCCCCAAGAGTCCATGATTCAAATTCTAGAAATAGGGTAACCTTGGTGCAGCAGTTACTCCCATATATCGATGCAAAGGGCTACTCCGATACAGAAAAAAAAAAAAAGGTGAATTTGTTTTGGTGGTTAGGTAGTACCTTCAAAATTATAAGAGAAGATGCAATATGATTATGTAGGATATATGATGTGTGGGTGCTTGTGTGTTGATAATGTTCGGAGCTGCCCTTAACCGTCATTCAAACTCGTCCTCCATTCAAAAGACTAGTAGGCCTATATAATATACGTTTATGGTACCGACTCAAAAATACATTTCATCACGGTTACATCGTTTCGAGTTGCATCCGAATTTCCGTATTCTATTAGATTTCTCTAATCACAAATAAATGATCGATTATCAAGTTTATAATAACGATTTAGTCAGTCAACATTTTTTCGTATTATTTCAGAGTCTCAAGAACAGTTGATGGATGTGTATGAACGATTGGACGATATGAATGCTGACACTGCTGAAGCCCGAGCTGCTTATATTCTGCATGGTCTCGGATTCACGCCCGCTATGCAGAACAAAAAAACGAAAGATTTTTCAGGTATTTGTTGAATACTTACCTTACTGGCAGAAGATTTTCAACAGTAAGATTGAAGTCGTTTGGTTTTGTGATTTTCTAAAAATAAGTAAATATGTTGCCAAAAAACAATGATTTTTTATGAATTCTTGAATGAACGGATCCTTTCGATCAAGCCAATCTGTTGGTTGCTTTTTATAAAAAGTAGTTCTGAACGTGAATTTTTCTTGGGAACTTGTCGGCAGGCTTCGATGGAAATTCATTTGTTACCGAATTTTTGCATAATCCTAAAAGATGAACTTTTAAAAGATTCATCAAAACCCCTGTAGTTCCATTCAAAAACCTGCTTTTCTCGCGGAGCTTACTGCGCCATAATTTCTTGTTAGATTTGAATTGCTGCGAGTCCGACAATTTCATTTGTTAGTTCAAAATTAGTTCTCATTTTTCAGAATGAACAAAATGAAATTTAAACTTACTTTTTGAGAAATTTTTAGATTCGCATAATTGAGTAATTTTCTTTGAAACAGAGGTATACATTTTTTACAGGTGGTTGGCGAATGCGTATCGCATTGGCTCGAGCCCTCTACGTTAAACCACATCTATTATTGCTCGACGAGCCAACCAATCATTTAGATTTGGATGCCTGTGTATGGTTAGAAGAAGAATTGAAAACGTATGGTATTCAGTTTTTAACTTCTATTTTTTTTTAATTTTTTTCATGACTCATTATTATATTCTAGTTTTTGGTTCTTCCTTATTATAGATATAAAAGAATCCTTGTTATTATTTCTCATTCACAAGATTTCATGAATGGAGTGTGCACAAACATCATTCACTTGAACAAGAAACGATTAAAATACTATACGGTAAGACATGTTTGAAATGTTCGTGTCGCGGTATGACTTTTAATACGGATCACATTTGTTACTCGTATATTCGATTCTGTTTCAGGGTAATTATGATATGTTTGTAAAAACAAGATCTGAATTGTTGGAAAATCAAATGAAACAATATAACTGGGAACAGGATCAGATAGCTCATATGAAAGTGAGTCAAATAAGTATTGAGATCCATTTTTTATAGTATAGTCTATCAGTCCTGAAATATTTTTTTCCTTCTAAAATTCTCTATACCAGAAAGGTACCACGTTACAAGTGAAAATGTCAGAAATTTGCTCCGTAATTTATGATCTCCCTTACAAATTAGTCTCATTAATGGAGAAAATATTAAAGTCTGAAACTCGTATTATTCAATAAATTTTCGTCAAGTTCTTAATACTTATACTCGGATCGTAGTAGTACTAATAGTTTTATTATTCCTTAGTTTGGTTAAAAAATTGCGCGGTTATTTAGTCTTGAAAATTGAACATTTTCTTGTGTACCAATTAGGATATGTTTCAATTTATTATAATTTTTTTTTTTTGCAAAATCATCTCCACTGATATACTGTCAACTGTCGTCGACAGACCATCATTTTCTGGGGGACCGGACAATTCACCGCCGGCGACTCGCCGCCCAGACAATTCGCCACCAAATGAAATATTTCAAAAAGTAAAAAAAATTTATATCAAAAAGAAAAAATGAAATACGAACAATAAAAAATCACAAGTAAAAAATTAGAAAAAAAATTTTTTTAAAAATTAAAATTTAGTCAGACATTAAATTGAAAGTGACGCCGCGAAGGTAATCCAGATGAGTGTGGGGGGTAGTGTCGTTAAACGATGAAACTTTAAGGATGTCCATGACTTCATATGACAACAAAACTTTATAAACTGAAGTTAAACACTATACAAAACGGTCATCACATACTCCTTATCTTAAATAGTACAGATAAAACATGAAATACGAATTTTGTTCATCTGGCGGCGAATTGTCTAGGCGGCGAATTATGGTCGGTGAATTATCCGGGTGGCGAGTAGTCGGCGGCGAATTGTCCGGTACCCCATTTTCTGAATTGACTTCCCGTACTAAGAATAAAAATTTTGACGCCTGTCGGGGGAAAAAAAATTATGAAAACACGAAGTATAGATTTTAGCATTTGGGACTTGAACGTTATGAGAAATTTGAACCAGTACGATTATTTTTTCTGTTGGGATCTTAAATACCGTACACTTTTAACAGTACTGTACTTCACAACGAGAACTCTTCGTATTTATCATCAATCCGTAGCCAAGTATAGTACGAGTAAAAATATATATTATTTTTCTTTATCAATAATAATAAAATGAATATTATCGTACCCTTTCCTAACTACTTGGTTGTTGTATATAACATTTGTACAGTATTATCATTATTACTTCCTTATTTAGAATTATATCGCTCGTTTCGGACACGGAAGCGCCAAATTAGCTCGTCAGGCTCAGAGTAAAGAAAAAACGTTGGCGAAAATGGTGGCCGGTGGCCTAACCGAAAAAGTTATCAACGATAAGTTGGTATCTTTCAATTTTCCTTCTTGTGGCACCATACCGCCACCGGTTATTATGGTTCAGGTAAATTATTCTGTTCTCTGTACAGTGCACACTATTTGGTTGTTATTTATTATCGTCGCTTCAAATTCATTTTCCTTTTATTTTTTCTTTAGAACGTCAGCTTTCGATATAATGACAATAGTCCTTGGATATACAAAAATCTAGAATTCGGTATTGATCTCGATTCGAGAGTCGCTTTAGTTGGTCCTAATGGAGCCGGAAAGAGTACGCTGTTGAAACTATTGTATGGTGAAGTAAGTGCGTGTGACCGAATAATTTTCCTTTAGTCTTGTGATTTGTGCCTTCAGATTTATATATTTCAATTTCTTCAACTAGAAAAAAGTTCGACTCTTTAAGTCAGAGTTCTCGAGTATGAATTAAATTATGTTTTAAATTTTCAAAAATATCTGTTATTCAGTTAATCTTATTTCAAAAAAATTTCGTCTGAAACTCAGTTTCAGAGAAAATTTTGAGTGCACACTACCAACATTTAAGGAGTAACGATATTATTATAAGTTTTTCTCGGTGTACAGTTCATTACCAACGTTTTTTACGAAGTAATGGACTATACGTCGATCATTAATTGATTTGCTGTACTAGTTTTTCCGAGCGTGAGCAAATTTTATTTTTCAAATTTGTTGGAAAATAAAGTGACTTACGTCAGTCATTGTTTTTACAGTTGATACCCAGCGAAGGTATGATTCGTAAGAATTCACACTTACGATTTGCACGCTACCATCAACATTTACACGAGCTGCTGGATTTGGATATTTCTCCGCTAGATTATATGTTGAAATCGTTTCCCGACGTTAAAGAAAGGGAAGAAATGCGTAAAATTATCGGCAGATATGGTTTGACCGGTCGACAACAAGTAGGTTAATCAGTTGGCTTTTAGTTTCATTTTTGCAGCAATTTCAAAATTAAATACATATGTACCTTGTTTATTGCTGTCTCGCAGATCTGTCCCATTCGACAACTGAGTGATGGGCAACGTTGTCGAGTGGTGTTCGCGTATTTGGCGTGGCAAGCTCCACATTTATTGTTACTCGATGAACCTACCAATCATTTGGATATGGAAACCATCGACGCCCTTGCTGATGCAATCAACGATTTTGAAGGTGGTTTGGTTCTTGTTAGTCACGATTTTAGATTAATTTCTCAAGTAAGTTGAAAATTAATGTATCCCAGTTATGTTTTCATAACTATTGGCATTAGCTTTTCGAATTGAGTCGCTTATGGTTTAGCTTTTATCTCTTCTTGTGATGCTATGTTTCTGTTTACGAGACAGCCAGTGATCTCTGATTTCTATGTCAAGGACGATGTTTCGTCAATCGAATTTAAAATTGCTGTTTAAAAAACTTCTGGCGCAGCAAGCTCAGCTGAGCTAAAAGAGTTGGTTGTATCCGTTCCCTCATAAACTCGTCAAAAATTATAAGTTTTTAGCTACATTTTTGCTAATATCTAGCGAATCACAAAACCAATGGACACAAAATTTTACACTCCACTTCCTCGCATCAAAACTGACCCGTGGTGCAAATTTCAGCCCTATTGATTCACAGTAGTTTGTCTCATCTCGTATCCCAAATGAAAATCCTCGTTTTCAAAAGATCAAAATGCATTTTCTCAATAACCAACGAATGGATTTACTTCAAATTTTAATGGTCAACTCTTACGACTTGAATAAAATATGTACAGTTAAAAGTTAAAATTGATCCGATTAGTAGTTTCTCTGTAATTAGCTTTCAAAGCTAAACTTTGCGATGTCGTCACAGTGTACGTAAACAAACAACCAAATAAAGTTGAAAATGCGAGATAGGCATTTTTGGAATCTTGAGACCACGAAACGAGTAACTATGTGGGGTCCCATGCTTATTTGTAGAAGTCAAACCCAAATTAATGCCTAGAAGTCGAGAACCTGCTAAAAAAGTCAATTCAACTTTGTTATTCTTTTTGTTGTCAATTTCGAAAAATGTAAAATGTTACAAGCGATTTCTTTCGAAGTGCACCGACGTTTTGAAAATAATTTTTTTTTTCAAATGTTAGTTGACACTTGGCAATTCATGCGCATAGTTTTTGTTATGGCTCGTTTTAACGATGTGCCCGGCAATTAATCTTTACTACAAGCGAGAAAAAAAGACTTGGAATGAAAATTAGGATAAGGTTTAAGGTTTTTCTCTTGCTTCTTATAAAGTATGAACACGGAAATTTTCTTGATGCGTAGGTGGCGAAAGAAATTTGGATCTGCGAACACGGTACGATCACTAAGTGGCAAGGTAACATTTTGGACTACAAAGAACATCTTCGAGAAAAAATTACGTCGAATTGTAAAAAAGTGGCTTTATGAATCGTATTCCGACTGTTGTGTTTACTTTTTGACTTCCTAAGCTTCGTATACTTCTTTTTTCCTTAAAACCTCAACTCCAATCGATAGATTTATTTTTCACACGTCTTAGTACATCTGATTTCCATCGTTGAACTTTTCTCAAATATTTCCCGTATTTAATGAAATGAAAAAAATTCTATTTTTGAAGCTAAATGAAAACATCGAGTAAAACCTTCGGATTGACCAGTTATGTTTGAATAGTTTTGAAAATAAACAATTTACACGCTGTACTGTTCAACTAATTATTTAATTTAGTATTAAAAAGCATCTTTAAGAATTCTTAATTTTGTCGCAAAGTAAGAAACAAACAAACATCGAACAAGATATTATTTAGAACAGATATTAACCAGCTTAAATTTGGAAATGGTGTAAATTCAGTCGTAAATAAATGATTCGTTGAGATGGCCTGGAGATATATTTGCTTGCGATCGCAGTAGAGTCTCGTAATTGGCTGATGCAGATCTCAACACCTGTAATTTCAATTGTTACGTTAGTTAAATTAACGAACAGACGGATAAACAAACTACTGTACCGACGAATAATTCGGATAAGGTAATTTTTGATTAAATTCGGTACTAAAAATTATTTAAATAAACAACGTTGCTCGAAAATTGCCGTTTGAAGAAAGGCAAATTATTTGATTTTATTCTGAAAATTCATCGAATAGTGTTTTACATGATAGTCTTGAGAAATGAGAAAGAGCGATGTATTTAGTCTATTGCAGATACACAAAGAAATAATTTGATAAATATAACGTAAAATGAAAGTACAAAACCAATTTGCAACTGAATTCTCAGGACTAAGGAGTGAATCACCAAGCAACATAAACAGGAAGTTATTATAAATGATTGCAAAAGTACTGGGGTCGTTTTAAAAAAATCGAGAAATCCAACTTTTTGCGCCTTTGACAAAGATATTTGAAAGAAGGAAATGGAATGAAGGTCGGCCGTAAATTTTATTTTATACTCGAGCACGTTACAATCACTTTCTCTTTGAGGCTCCAGAATTATGCATCGGCTCGCAGCTTCACCATTATTTGTAGGATCGAGAAAAAAGTAAAAATACCTCTAAATGTTTGTCCATATCAAATAATGCCTTATCTATCCATTCTTGAGTGTCTTTTGAACACGATGTTCCATATTTTATCACCAAGGCCAAGTGGGTGACAGAAAGGACTAGAGCAACGGTTCGTGCCTCCAATAATCTGGCATCCAAAGGTGCATACATACTGCGTACGACGTCGTCAGCTCTAGGAGTAATTTTTTTCGCCATCTTCAAAGTAGCACATTATGTAAATATTGGATTAACATACATAAGGTAAACTTGACAGCTATTAAAAATGACGATAAGTTTTCACTGACCAGCACAAAATTTTCCAAATTATGTTTTCGGTGCTGACTGATGTTAGCCATAGTGAGAGCGATTATACGGTTTGTAAGCAAATGACACAATTTAAGAATAGCTAAGCAATGAGGCATCAGACCGCTAGCATCGTTGATCCACTGCTCATCGGACAAAATTTGTTCAATATCCGGATGTAAGCACACCTCTCCTAGTTCGACCTCCGAGCTTTCAGAAATGAGTTGAGCATTCTTTGGTCTGAGGAAAAGAAAGTAACTTCGTATGAGACAAAAGGTAAGCACACTTTCACAGTTTTACCGTTATAATTATATTACCTTATAAATCGAGTGTTCGAGCTCAGACTTTTCATGTATTTCGAAGTACTTTTACGAACATTTTTCTGACAACAAAGAAATATCAATAGGGCCGTAGAGCTCATTAACACGATAATGAGAACAGTGAATGCAGCGATAACCACAGCTTCCATGATCATACAGGGACAGTGATGCAGTTGGAAGAAGTTATTTCTTTGGATTAATCGAGCTGATTCTGAGAAAATAATAAAATAATTACAAAAAACAAAAAGCCTTTTCGAAAAATTGGTGAAACTGGCTGAATTGTCGAATTGTCCGAATACCTGTTATCCATGGAGAATTTTATAATATCGTAGAATGCCTGGTAGAGGTTTAAAGGATGCCTTAAGGACAAATACAATAAAATATTCGAGAAGCAGCTTCCAATATAGATTTACATATACGAATTTTATGAATTATTTTTCAGATTTCAATTTTCAAACTACAGCTGTAGTACACACACAGCCTACAGCGCAACAAGTGTACGGTGCGATCGAGATGTTTTTTAGTGCGCAAAAAGGTGCCTCCGTGGTAACGAAGCTCATATTTTTATCAACCTTCAATTTGATTGGTTCTTTTTAACTACGCAAAGCACATTGAATGCGAACATTCTCCTATTTAATTTGTTGTGATAAAGAAAGTTGTGCTTGTCCACAAGTTCACATTTCTCTTCATTCACGAATCACACAATCACAGTGGTTTCCGAAGTGATTCGTCATTCGTGGTGTAATTGATTTGAATTATAGAGTATTGTAAAATTTTTCCAAAAAATTTTTAACGAGTGTTAATCAGCGCGTAAGTGTTCACATTGTTGTACTCGGATGTTTGATATTCTATCGGGCTATAGGGTTCCACTGTACTATTCCATTTTTGAATTGAAATGGGTGATTTCAACGAGAATGTCTTGACGACTCTCAAGATTTTGATAATCGGTGAAAGTAGCGTTGGTAAATCGAGGTAAGTTAGATTCATTCTTCTGCTGCGATTTGCAGGTCGCATTAAATACTCTGTATCTAAAAAATATGCTTGTTATTGCGACTTTACAGCTTGCTATTGCGTTTCATTCACGATCGTTTTGACGATGATTTGGGCCTGACAATAGGCGTTGATTTCAAGACGAAAACCATAATGATCGATGGTCAAGCAGTAAAATTAGCCATTTGGGTAAACGGAATTTACTTTTTTCTCATCGTCGTGAGATGGGACGTTAATTAAATCGCATTCATCTTTTTAGGACACTGCTGGTCAAGAAAGATTTCGTACTTTAACGCCCAGTTACTACCGCGATGCTCAAGGGGCTGTTCTTGTTTATGATGTTTCGGATCGTGCCAGCTTTTTGAGGCTTGAATCTTGGTTAAATGAATTGGAAATGTATTCGACAAGAAGTGGTATCATCAAAATGATTGTTGGAAATAAAATCGATAAGGTGTGAACTGAAAAAGTCGTTCAAATTTCGAAGTAACTAGTTCTTTACAGCGCTACCTTACGTATTTTAGGGTGATCGAGAGGTGACCAGAGAAGAAGGAATCCAGTTCGCAAGACGGCATAAATCATTATTTATTGAAGCGAGTGCAAAAACCAAAGATGGAGTCCAGTTTGCTTTCGAAGAACTCGTGCAAAAAGTAATATTCTTTATTTTTTCTGTTTATTTCTCTTGGACAGGGTAAAGATGATGCAATGATTCGTGTTTACGTCATTCTGAAACACTATTGACAGATTTGCTCCTTAGCTATCTCCTTGACCGATCATCGAACATAATTCCGTATCATTTTCATGATTTATCTCGCTCTTGTTTGGCGTTTCATGAAATACTTGATATTTTTCCGTCATTCCTTAAAATGCGTGAATTAAATAATTAGCCCGTAACACTTCTAAGAACTAGCGAACCGTGTGAATGCCCGAGAAAGTTTCCCGAAGAATTTCATCCTTGCCGCAAAACGAACCTGAATTTAATTTTCTCTCATAATTTGAAATTTGAAATTTGAAAATTTATTTATTTTATTATGTAAATTTTAATTCTCGAAACCCCAATCGGCGATGCAAACGAATAAAATTTATATTTTTAAAGCATAGAAAATGAAAAGAAAATTATCAATATTGAATTATGTGGGGATACAAAGCAGTTACATGCTTCGAGTGTGTCGAATTTCGCTTACTTCGTAAGTGTATTATGTGTAATGTGTATAATTGACGGTATACGAGTAACTTTATCACTAAACAACGTATTTTCTTTGCTTGATTCATTCTCAAGCTTGTTCATTAATTTTTTATTTTATTATTCAAATATTTTTCAATTCTTACTACCTGCTCATCTCTTTCAGATCATTGAAACACCTACGTTATGGGAACATACTAAAAATAAAGAAGCCCAAATATTAAACGACGATGATCCCCCAGAAAATCAAAGCAGCTGCTCGTGTTGATCTATGGTGCAAGTGGGATTGTTGGGTCATCTTTGTCAATATCGAACAGAATGTGATGAACTTTATTTTCTTTTTGTCCGTTTTCTGACCCCTCCCCCCCACACATTAAGTTAAGCACTGGAAAATTGTTTTAAATTATATTTTTCCCGATGTGACGAATATTACGAGAATATTCGAAGAGTATTACTTACCTACTTTTCAAAAACTGGCAGCGCAAAGTCTTTTAAATCTGTTTCATGGGATCAATCGTGGTCGAGAGAGTAATACATCAACGTAGCTAACTTGAATATACATGACTGCATTTGTATCATTCATAAATCATACCAACATTCCGAGTGCTTTGTGGTCGAAAATTTATAATGAAAAACTTCGTGTGCGAATCGTTGAAAAATTTCTTACAATATTCTGTTTTAATTCGTTTTTTTTTTTTGGTTTTTTTTTTTTTTGAAAACCGAGTCGTCTACCCGGATAGTGCCGAACTGCCCGAATACAGTTTTGTTTATTTGGACGACTCGTAACATTCGCTTGTTCTGGTCACTTAATAATTTTAGAACTCGGTATTACGACGATGTGAAAATATTTTTACTGAAAGACTGGATCGTCGAATCTTTGATTTTTCTGAAATTATTTTTCAACTTTTTTTGACATTTACATTTCATCAGCATTCGAATTTCTGGTAGGTACCAATAAAAAGAGTCGATCCATGTCGAAAATCAGAAAGGAATAATGGTGGCAATTCTCGATCTACCAAGTCCAATCATAATACCCCTTTTCCTCTCAACATAAACTTCCTAAGGAAAGATTGTTTATGGTAGCGTCACGAGTAATACTTTTAAATTAAGTATCTGTCTCTCACTTTTAATTAAATATAACATGTACTTACATTTGATATGTCGTTGGTAACGAATATTTCATCGCGAATTGTTCGAATTATGCCAGAATGCTGTTTTGTGATTTATTTATTGGTTTCATTGTAATTAAACAATCGTCTTTGTATGGTTTTTAAAAATGTTTCTATTACAAATAATCGTAAATCGTTTTATTCAGTTGAACGACTTTTTAAACAGCTTCGCCGCCTAGGTCGAAGAAAAAAATTTTTTTCAACTATCAAAGTACAATATTAAAAGCGTCGAATGCTTCAAATTTTTGTTGTTGTCATATTTTGACGAGTAGAAATGTAAAATTTTTATAGGTACTTCGAATTCGCTTTGAATGAAAAGTTTAATTAGTTTATAGAAATAATTTTGATGTACGCCTTATTTCATAAGGTAAGCAAACTTATGGGGGCCAATTCCAAAAGCTGATGACTACAGTAATACCGCAATGAAAATTGGAAAATTGAAAACAATCGAACCTCCGAGAAAATTAATCAAGCCCAAGGAATTATTGATAAAAATCGTTAGATGACAAGTGCCAAATGAAAATGGCGCGTATGTTTTGCCTGCATTCTTGATATCGAGAATCGATTTTTAACTTGGTGATAAAGTTCCGAACTTACTCTATTGAAAACAAAGATGGAGAAACAAAGTTTTTGTCAATATCCGGAATTCAAATTTCAACAATTTCGACCTTTCTACTAGTTTGTGGCTCTATTAAAAATTTTTATTTTCACCCGAAGGTAGGGTTTCTCAGATTTTGTTACATGTTACCTACCTACTTATTATTTTGTTCGTGAATTGGCACATAAAAATTGAAACATGGTAGAAAATTTTTAAATTTCTAAAAAAAGACATAGCCTGTGGACTAACCTCTACGAAGTTATTATTTTTACGTCGACCAAATAATTTATCGCAGTACGTAGGTAAATGAAATCCAGATTCGCGTGTATAAAAGATATTCTTTTAGGGTTCTTAATAACAAAATCGTCATTAATAATGACATTCGCTATTCTGCTTTTCTTCCATTTCGTGATTCGCATATTTTGAAATAATTGTACGTCAGTTGCTGGGAAGAAAAGGGTGGCAGTTGGGTACCCTAATGGTAATCAGGTGTAAAGACACTGTGCAAGCAGACGAACAAGTGCGATGTAGTTTAGACGAATGCGAAATTAAAAATTTGTCACGTAAATATTATATACACCCGACAGAACACTCACTCCACGAGCACATCCTTCTTCACCATCATTTACTTATTACTATCGATCACGCACTTCCAGTTGTATAAATATTGCGAATTTCAAATTTTAAATTTGTTATTACCTTCACCTACTGGCAGATCGTAGATAAGCTTTTCTGCATGTCAACGTCGTGCATCGTTTGTGATATAAAAATGAATACTCGCGTAATATTTGTGTGTTGTTGTACATTAATAATTCAGGTAGGTAGTAGGCACCGTACCTACAGCCTCGTTTTGTTTTACCTAAATATACCTACATTTTATAGAATTTGCGGCGTTAATAACGATTATAGGGAAGCTGCCAAGTGCCAAATAGTGCCAACTAACGAGTGAAAAAAGTAATTTTACAGACGATAGAATAATGTATAGCCTTGTAGACTAGGTACATTTTATACTCTGTTACAAATGAATGACGGCCGATGACATTAAAGGGCTATAGGGGGGAGTCAAATAACGCCACCATTCTCCGTCCTAAAAAGCCCGAAAGTGAGAAAACGACTACGTTGAGCCAACGATTGTTTCAACAGTAGACGTTTTTTTGGTTTCCGACTTTTTGGGCGGAAAATGGCGGCGTTATTTGACTTGGGTGATAACTATAGTACTCTAATGACACTGCTAGAACGTTGTCGAATAACTAATTATAATTATCATTAAAAATATATATAGTCCGCCCCAAATGGGAAAGGATAACTGCAAGCTCTATTTTCTAGCTGCGCGTGGATTACACCGCGATTCTACGATTTCTGTCCAGTGTCCAATCGCAGCGCCAATATAAAAGACTAGGTTTACTATAGTAGGTATAACAGTATAACAATCTGAGTGAGTGAAAACTGAAAAGAGTGGAAAAGAAAGAAAAACCAGCGCACCCTTTAAGGCGGGTTTATACGCGCCGTTAATATTTTCACAAACCCGAAAACAAATTCCCTTATTATCAAAATAAAATCGTCCTATTTATACTGTCCGTTAAAATTTATTGGTATGGGACTGCATTAAAACATTTAAAAAATTTCAAACATGAAGCAATACATAGAAGATAAAAAATAAACATTTCTTATCACGGAGTAAAAACATGTTTCATACTCTTTCCATTATCGTTTTCCCTAAAAGATGGATTAATCCATCTTTTAGGGAAAGTGAAAACGGCTTTGGGAATGTGAAAAACTTTTAGTGCTCGTATGAACAGCAGCATTGCGTTCCATTGATTCATCTTTTTAGGGAATTATTTTTCGGCTTTGTGAAAACGTTAACGGCGCGTATAAACCCGCCTTTAATAACCACAAAAAAAGAACACGTGACACTGCCAACTCGTCTAGAAAATGTTAATGTTTAGCCAAATTTTTCTCGACTGAATTTTGGCTAAACTTTCAACATAGAGATATACGATTAAATACGTTTTACTCGAACGATGGACTTACAGCCCTAGAGAGTTAGATTTTTATTTTAGAGAAGTTAACTGCTTTTACCCCAGTCCAAAGTAGATATACTCGCCTATAGTCATAGCTCGAACCGCAAATTTTATTTAAAAAAAAAAAAAAATGCCAATCAAAAATCTAACCCTGTATATCGTAGCCAAAAATCATAAATTTCTGCTCAGAATTCGCCTTTTCACCGCCGGCAACCGGTGTGTAGCGGAGCATAAACTGCTACGCATTGAAAATTCAGTGCGTAGCGTCGCTACACACTGAAAAATGTCGTCAAAGAGGGAAAATTTTGCGTGCATCATTGCTACACACAGAAAAAGTTGAAAAAAGAAAACGTAGCCCAAAAATGTACTTGACAATATCAAAACTGCTACACACTGGGAAAACAAAAGTTGCCGGCCATGCGCCTCTCAATAATCAGTTAGGAAAATTTCACTGTTTTTTTACGTTTTTTACTCGCTTAGTAAATTATATATCCGAAGTGCGTGGCTATTTCAAGTGGACACTGGACAGTGGACACTATATCTAACACAAACCTAGCAAGCCTTTAGACTGGACAATCTCGTATTTAATTTATATGGGCATATTTATCCGTAGGTAGTCATTTTATGACACATATTGAGACCCACAATAAAGAAACCTTCGAGCCCCGTTTACATTCTACGTTTTAAGGCGGTAAGAAGAAACGTTAAACGAGCAAAAAATTAATATCTTTTTGAAATTTAACCGTGTTTAAGGATTTTATCTCATGTTTCTCATTATTATTCAAATGAGAGACGATTCGCGATATTATCATGCCGGTTTTAGGAATATTTTCACCCGCTAGTACCTACGTTTGTTTGGCTCGAAGCAGGGCTGGGCGATTTGTAGAAAAATTAAATGCGCGCGCGCGCGATTGCTTGTTCGCAGGAGGCATTCGCTGCGCCGGCAGTTTCGCTGGAAGTGGACTCGAGCGTGGCCAATGGCGGCGAAGCTGCGAATCCGCTCATCCAAAATGCGACCGGCGGCGACCTGCTGCTGAAGACGCCGGAGCCGTTGCATCCGGGCGCGGCGACGGCGACGGCGGCGGCTATGGGGGCGGGCGCCGCCTCGGTGGCGGCCTCTGTCAACGATTTGGCCGACCAAGCGCAGCTCGGAGAGCACGTGCTGCCGGCCATCGACTTGTCCGCAAATGGTAACATCTCCGCTTCCCCGCCCACCTCCTTACTCGCAGCCTCCTCGTCCGGTTGGCCTGGCGAGCCGACCCTCGAGACGACCAACTCGCCACTCGACAGCGAGCTTCAGGCCGCCGCCGCCACCGGCTTGCCCTTGCCCGCGGTCGACCCGATGCTATTTTATAAAATACTCACCAGCATGATACGTCATCCGGAGCAAGTCATGCAGTCCCTGTTTCCTCCTTTTTCACCAATCTTTCCTACCATGCGAATGCCCAACTTCAGAGCCCAAATGCCAAGTGCGTAGACGTGTAGTGTACCTACGTATGTACCTACGCATATGCAGGGCCGGATTCAGCGTTCTGCGCCCCACGCACGTTCATGATTTTGGGGGCCCCAGGGCCCTCATTTTGGCTCCGTGAGGCCTTATTTTATCGTTTAATTAGACCTCATGACCAATTCCGGAGGCCCCCAAATTTCAAATTCTACGCAATGTGCGAATTCACTTTATGGGGAATCCGGCCCTGCACATATGTATATAATACTGTACATTACCACGATTACATTACTGTAGTACTTACCGTACTTATACTGTACTTTACGTTGTACTACCTATACACTACACCTAGAGTCTATGTGTATACTCAGCCGTGAGTCTATAGTTATTCGCGTTTACTCGTACCTACCGAGTAGGTATATGTGTAGTTTAGATTGCTGTCATTGTAGTCAACAAAACTGATGAGGAAAAATTTCGGCAGATATGTTTTTCATTTTTTTCACTTTACAATTTGGAATAACAAGGAATAGCTTCGTAGTCCACAAATGCATAATATGGTCATAAAACCGACAAAATACTACGTTTGTATAATAGTCAACGTAATCACGCGATTTTCACGCCTAAGAAAAATGGATTAATCCTCGGCTTTTAGCCAGGAATGCGCAATTTTCAATGCCTTATTGACCGAAAAAGATAAGCTCTTTGGTTTGGTTGGTTATAATATTCAAGGTGGCATGTGAAATACTGGCTCAAGTGGGGCTCGAACTCACAATCACGTCAAACCAGTTTCGTACAGTGCTGCCAAGTGGTCTACTCGAAAAATCTTAAAATCCGAGCGTGAAAAAATGTTTGAAAATCCACATAATTATTGTTAAAGTTTATAGTCTTTTTCTTCCTTTTTCTTTTTTTTTCCAGGCCGGTTCGTGAAGCCTTCGTCAGGTAGGGCAAGCAAAATTCTTGGTGGGGCAGAAATTTTTCCTACACATGCGAAACGAAGGCCAAACTATCTATGAAATATCTGAAAACAGCGCTAAAATCCCTAAAAATCAGAAAAAAAGAGCCAAAATTCCTAATAACCTGAAAAAAAAAAGAGCCAAAATTTCTGAAATCCGAAAAAGAGCTAAAGTTTTTAAAAATCCGATAAAAACGGCCAAACTTCCTACAATTTGAAAAAAATTGCCGAAAATTCTAAAAATTCGAAAAAATGAGCCAAAATTTCCACAAATCTGAAAAAAAGAGTCAAAATTGTTAAAACTCCGGAAAAAAGTGGATTTTTAGGAGTTTTGGCTCATTCTTTCGACTCATTAGGGATTTGGCTTCATTTTTTACAGATTTTCAGAAATTTTGGCAATTTTTTTCGAATTTTTAAGAATTTTGGCTCTTTTTTTTCGGAGTTTTAGGAATATTGAGGAGTTAATTCGTCATTTTTCGTTTTTCGGGGCAAATTTCTGTGGATGACATAATTGTCTATGCGGGGCAAAATTTTTGTTAGGTAGGGCAATGCCCTGTTTGGGGCCGCACGAGCGGTACGGGCCTGTTTTTTTCTCTCCTTGGGTCGCACAAAGTGTATGTGAAATAAAGAAAATTAGGGAAAAATAATTAAATTTTCTCCAACTTTGTTTTATATCTATTTAGCTGATTTTTCATACCTATTTCCTAAGTTTTTTCTAAACATCTTCAGAATTTGGCAAGAAAGCTTAAAATGCCGATCATCTTCATTAAAATTATCAAAAACAATTGAAAATCTTACGACTTTTAGAAAAATCTTAAAACTTGGCAGTTTTGTGAGGTTCAATTTGAAAAAAGTTATTGATAATACGAGTTTGAATCCAACTACAACTACTGCGCCATTTTCTATAGCCTACGTCTATACAACTGCGAGTGCGTTTTTCAAAGTATAGCCTACACGTATGTATAGCTTATCTGAAAATCACGCGCATATCTTCTTCAGTTAATCCCAAATCGTAGCCTCATTAAAAAGATCGGAGAGTGTCAGCGTCAGCGTCAACGTCGATCGTAAAACTCGGAATGCCCAATTTTCAGCTTATTTCAGTCTAGAATTTAATAATAATGGCTCCGGCTTACGGTCGTTTCAAATGAAGCTTGTTGGTTTTTAGGTATAAATCTGGTCCCAAATGATCCGTCGTTGAAATTAGTCGACCAAAAAATTATTGACGATGGAACTGTGAAGGGGCAATTCAACTCGTACGAAGGTCGACCTGATCCAAATACCGTCTCCAAAATGCAAACCGGTCAATTTTCTTTGAACAAGGATGGCGTTCAAGGAACTGGCATGGGTCGCATTTATAGTAGCTCTACTGCCAGCAGCTCGTCGGGTGGAAGCCCTCTAGTTTCTGTTGGCACTTACCTCGGTGGTCTACCTTCTCAGTTTCCTCGCTTCAACATGGCCTTTCCTTTACGTTTGACTTGAAATATCTAAGAGCTTCTTATCTATACCTACTTTATAACTTAATCGTGTATTCTTGTACTTCGTGTTGATTAAAATATTTTTCCCGACTATACCTGTACCTGCGCTGCATACGTGATATATCGAACCGCACGAACGACTTTGTGATTTTCAAGAGTTTATTTTCTTCTGTAATTTGCAAAATACATAATTTCGAAATACGTAAATGGTCGATTTAGATCAGTCTGGTTTTTAGACTCTGAAAATGAAGAAAATGACAGCGTCGATTTCCACATGAAAAATATTAGCAAAATTGAAAAAAACAGGTAAAATGACTTCTAGGAAATGCTGTCTTTCTCCGTGACATCTTCATTTTTCTAACCCATAAAAATGTTTCACCAACCTCGTCTGGAAACATAGAAAAGAACATGAATTAATATAATATGTAGGTAGGTATGAAAGCTCATGGTTGAAACTGAAATCTGAAATCATAGTTTTTGGAATGAACTAATGAACTATATAGGCCTAGGTACCTACTTTTTTCCACACCACCCAAGTCCCAAGAGGTAAAGTACCTACATGGTGCGTTTTTTTTTTTACATGGTATTCCCAGGGGCCAGGAGGCCAAATTCACTCGAAGAGATCGACAGAAATTGTTGGCTGGAAACATTCTCGCAGAAGAGATTTGGCTTGAAGAAAGACGCTGCACTGCATTGCAATGTGGGTGTTTGTACGATCTATGTACGAAACCCGTAGATCTAACAATTAGACTGGAGGAAAAAGAAGAAGAAAGAGGGAACACTTGGAAATATTAACGAGAAACAGGAAGTAAAAAAGAGATGGTGATGTTGGCAGCTGGTTGTGAAGAGGGAAGAGCCGACGCCATTTCCAAATAGAATGAATGGGCGGGACCAAACAGAGCCAAATTGACTTTTTTTCTCCTCATGCTCTGTAGTCGGTCAACATTTACATCCTTTTCATTGCATTTTGCATGCATTTTAAAAATTCTTATAAGTTAACGCCAATTTATAAAATTCAACTCTTTGCCATCAAACATCAGTTATTTTGATTAATTTCTCCTCTAAAAATAACTCGTTCGAATTTTACTAAAAAGTTCAAATTAAATCTCGAATCGCTGCGAAAAAATGATTCGAATGTACGAGTACCTATATTTCAAATTTTTGAAAATAACTTCGGTTTTCAACATTCTTAATCCAATGTTACTTTTGATGAACTTTTTCATATTTTACCTAAAAAATGATATGATTAAGTCATCAAAAGGATCTTTCAAGCCTAGTTACAATGGCCTTTGCCTTTTTTCATTAATTTTTGCTTTTATTGATACCACCAATCAGCGAAATGCAAAAAATAATAAAATAATAAAATTGCTTCGTATTAATTGGTTTGTATATTATTTATTCTCCAATAATTTTAAAATATTAATATTCGCCCAAAATTAGTAAAAAATATAAAATATAAATACATATTATTTTGAATTCATAAACTATCAGATTTTAAAAGTATTTTTCTTAAAAGGTTATTGTGATTGTTAGGTACTACGTAATGCTTTTTTTAAAAGACATTTAATATTTTAAAACAATGATTTCGAATACTTCCGTAGAATAAATAAACATATCAACTTATTCTCGTCGTTTCTAATTTTGGTTTCATTTTTATTTCGTTATTTATTTTACATCGTTTCAGTTTTTAATTTTTGTCAGGGTAATTTTTGAATTTGCCGAGTCTTTCAACTTCTCTAGACGCAGATACCTCGAATATACGACGAATAGTCGTTAATGGTCGTGAATTATTGTAGAAAGAGTCTCGTATATGAATATAATGTGAAAGAATGAAATGAATCTCAGATGAAAATAATATAATATTATACAAATAATAAATATACCAACGTTCGATTTGATAAGATTTTTTATTTTATTTTTTTCAATAATCATAGCTTTCAAGTTTTAATGAACATTAGCGCTCTCTAGGAAACGAATTATTTCGTAATGATTTTTTTTTTATCTGTGGTATTTTCTCTGGATTCTGGAAGTGGAACTGTGGAACTGGAAAGTCGGCCTTGGTTCCTCGGGTCGGAGTCGGCTTGGCTCGTCGTCGTCAGTTGGCAGTCAGCACTCAGCAGTCGTTTCGGTTTACTTCACGGTTCTGAATCCGTTTGTTTTATGTTCGGGTTGTTTGTATTTATCTATTTTACAGGTATATTTTTTATTTTGTAATAAATGATATGATTTGTACTGTGGACAAGACAATCTAATCAGACATTCATATTCTGACAATTTGAACGTAGAATTAAGAATATTTTGCATTGCAGTTGTTGTTGTGCCTTGTGTGAATGTGGTTCACTTTGGTTGCGGTAGTTTTCACTTTTTAACGTTTACTTATTTTCTTCGATGTTGATTTTGTAATGAATTTTTCAAATGTGATGAGCCGGAGCTTATTTTAATTATTAGAATCAGTAGAATTATAATTCATTATTTTTAGATAGGTATATGCTCGAGTTTTGCTCATCCTCGTCCCGTTCTATTGTTTTTTTCTTTACAAATTCGTCGGTGCCGCGTTAAATTTTCAGTAACTATGTGGCTCATCTACTTTTCGTCGATCTTTTCCTATATTTTGCTATTGATACGCGTATCTGCAGTCTTGTAGTATTTTGATGGATGTGAAGAAAACTGTACCCAATTTACGAATGCTTACCAGGACGGAATTTTGGACAGTGCGGTGGCGACGCATTCCGTTTCCGGTAAGTAAACGCTGCAACGCGCATTCCAATTAAATTTTTATTATAATTTTCATTCTGCGTATCTGACTGAGGGCGGTTTGCAAAACTTATCGTTAGCATCCAATACTTGAACGTCGGTCTTCCTATCGATCTGGTCGCATGAGTACCTAATTATCCCTTATCACTACGAATTGAGTTTGCGTGCAGTCCGTAGTCAGTAGCCGTTCGTAGTTCGTAAAGATGGGCTGTTGGGGAGAAGCAACTAGCAATTCGCCTCTGACGTCGAAAATTCAAAATCGTCCTCTTATCAGTAGATCGTACCATTTGGCGTAGTCATAGTCTGAATGTACCTTCGTTGAGGATAGTGACGGGAACGATCAGAAGTCGTTTTTGTTCGTAATCTATGACTAGGATTCAGGAGTGTCACTTTGTCCGATGGCCGATGGCCTTTGGCCAGTTAGTACTCGGACCTCGACTGCCACTAAATGCCCATGGGCCATGCTTAGGTTGCCCCATGCTCGATCGTGACTCCACACCGTACTAATGTATTGTCATTTTGTTCTGCTTTTCTGTTCAATGGAATGATACCAATACCAGACATTACGTCATTATGTCCTCACCCTAGTACCTCGACGCAATATTTTGTTTATTTGAAACCAGCCTGTTAAAATTTTTCCCGTGTGGCTAAAGTTTCAAATTTGCATGGAATGGCATGAATGAAAAAAAATTTCCGACTGAGGGATTTTCTCAGTGGAGTAAATAGGAGACCATCCTACAAACGCACCTAAACAAAATCAGCTCGATCGGATTATTAAAAGTTATTCTAGATGAATTTTTGATTTTCGGAAAATACTTAATTTTATTCCAAGTTCAAAAAAACGAAATTTCTTCTACAGCCATTTCTAATGACTTGATCTAGCCAATTTTTTAAATGCGCATTTGTACGATGGTCTCTCACTTACTCCGCTGAAAAAATCCCCCAAAGTCGGCAATTTTCTTTCTCGTATTATATTATGCCATTATACTTACTATGCAAATTCTCAACTTGACTCGCACGGGAAAAATTTCAACAGGTTTGTTTCAGATTAACGAAATATTATAGTGTTGAGGTACTCGAATGAGGATATAATTTAAGAGGGGATTTTCGTTGAGATTTGCTTCGGACAGTTATGTTAGTTGGCCTGTAAGGCGTGTATTGCGAACAGCTATTTCCAATTCCATCGATCGATTACGTTTTCAAAACATAATAGGTACATTCCTTTTTAAAATGCGTTTATTTACGAGTAATTATGACGCGGAGCAGAAAATGTACTCGTACTTTATTTTATACTCGTTTAACCAGCAGGAGCGCGCGGGGAAGAAAAGTCGGATTTTTAGACTTTGAAAACAGTAAACTACTTAGTGCGCGTCATGATAAAACCATTTACCCAAAAGCTTTTTTAAATAAATTTATATTATTTTATAATTTGTAAGATTTCCTTCGGACCGCTTTATAGCTCATCATCGGATGTCGTCTTCGAGTTCTTATCACTTTCTTTAATGTATGAAACCGGCCCATATAATCGTTGGTGGTGTACTAAATATCTCCTATGTGATGAAATTTCAAATAATTATGTATTTTGGCTCATTGGATTCGGCTAGAGCTGAGAAATTCAGCAAAAACAAACATAATTTGCAACATTTTGAACACATAGGAGATATTTAGCAGGTCACCGACGACATGCGGGTTTCTAATCTGTTGAAATAAACTTTTCTCTAATTTTTTATTTCGATTTGAAAATTTAATTTCTCGAAAATTGGCAATGCTGTAATATGTGATTCTGGTGGGATTTTGGGCCGTGTCAAAGCCGCCGTCAGTAAAATGGAATTAGGTATCTATATATTAGAATAACAGCCTCTTTGCAGCTGTATAGTTTTATTTAAATTTGCGTCTAGCATTTGGTAACGTTTATTTATTATTAGTGGTGTGGTATCATCACCTACGAATAGTATCAATAATTTTTTTCAGTGAGATCAATTATAAAGATCAATAAACGTTTTCATTTCAATAATCAATATAAATTCCAAGTACTATTGAAAAGATCCAACAAAGAATCGATATTTTTCATGATTTATACTCCGCTTTAAAATGAGTGAAACGACCGAATCTAGTGGCGTACCCAGACCAATTTGCGGCGAGGGGGGTTTCGTATAAAGCCAATGTACTCAGTTTTCCCCTTTATCGTTAAAGCAGGGTTGCCTGGTCAAAACTTCATAAAAAGTAAGCCATCCATACAACTCCGTGACAAAATATAGCTATTCATATTGTAAAAAAATTTTTGGGCTTTCGTTCGGAAAATTTGATTAACTTGGAAAAAAAAATTGCAAAAAAAGACAAACGAACCTGATCAATAGATGCGAAAACACGTCAAATTAGATGTTTAAAAACGAAAGGCACTGGAGTTTCTTGTACGTATTTTTTATTTTTCGGTATTGGGAAGGGTTCAAATCGCCCCCCTCCCCCGCAGGTACATCATTGATCGAATCCCATTTTAACAGACTGACTGTCGTGAAAAGCGAAGCCCGTAAAATTCGAGCGCAGTCAACCTCGCCTCAGACGCAGGTTTTCAAAAACTACGTACGCTCACTGATTGGCACAAATCTATAATCTATATGTGGTTTTACATAAATCAAACGACAGATCGATTTGAAAATTATACGGTACATTTTAAAATCCCGCTCTTATTTTCCGTAATTATGAGTTTTTCGATACCTTTATGAACTTCGAAGCTAAAAATTCCATCTAAATTCAAAAAGTGCTGCTCCTTGTAAAAACCAAATACGACGAAAAAT
The DNA here is from genome assembly GCA_038050395.1 of Parthenolecanium corni. Lineage (NCBI taxonomy): Eukaryota > Metazoa > Arthropoda > Insecta > Hemiptera > Coccidae > Parthenolecanium > Parthenolecanium corni. The sequence continues at coordinate 415,917 of JBBCAQ010000034.1, read as the reverse complement.
ACATACATCCCCTTTAGGTAAATGTAATCAGGATCTATTGAAAAATTTTCTCTTTCTTTTTCTGTTGCGAATGAGACTTTTTTTGATTTTTAGCCTTTCCGTTTTGTTCTTCTTTTTCTTAATTTTCTTTTTTCTATTTCCAATGCTTACAATATTATGCCGAATGAATTGACATCGAGTATCGTGCTTTCAGTCCTATTCGTACATCTTTCGCTACTGTATGAAGAATGTGTTTTTTGTTTTCGAAATCTTTCTCATTTAAATTTATCAATTATTGTAAAGTATAAAGCTTTTTTTCTGATCTAAAAATCTAACCCTTCTATCGAGTTGAGCATCCATTCGTTATTATAATTTTATTTCTATATTACGCGCACTTATTTGTTTCTAATATCAGTTGCTAGTCCTCTGGTCAGTTTGTGCAGGACTGCCCACATCAGCTACCAGCTACTAGATTTAGAATCCCATTTTTCCCCTTCGTTTTCTTTTACTACGAAATGGTTTACAAAGTGAACCCTCACGGGCTGATAACCATGCAGCAGCCCTTCTCTTTTCGCTTTTATTTAGCTCCAGTCCTAACCGTGCGTCGTGAGGACGAGAAGTGCGGGAATATCGACCGATTTTCCATCCTCTCGTCGTCGTTGCCACGAGCTTGGAAAGAATTCACCATTAATTTCCAGCGAGTTGTTGGATTTATAGATTGTTGGAAAATGGAAACTTTCTTGTAATTTTTATTATTTTCATGAGAAAACTTGGACGATTCGAGATTCATAGTAGAAATTACCGCAAAAATAATGAAATAAACCATCTAAGTTGGTACAAGTACTTTACTAATGCTGAGAATATCTGCAATGAATCTTGAATCGTTCCTGTTTCCCACAAAAAAATTGTAAAAAATACTATTCATTTTTCTCAGTGATGTACTCGTATGTACTCGTATGTACTCGTATTTTGTGCGCTATATAGTGCTCACGTCACTCCTGCTGATTTTTTTGGATATCAACTTTTTAAGACAAAATTTTTTTTTTGGTTTCTCGATATTTTTATCTTTCGTCAACATTTAAAATTATACTCTGTTCAACTTGAGAATGCTCAAAACGGACTGCAGTTTGCAGGGCTCCGGGGAGAGGAAAAAGTACTCGTTCACATTCAGCAACGAGAAACGACACGACTTCCGATTTCGTTCATTTCCTTGATTTTTTTTCTGCCTTATCATCTGTTTGCTACCCGGAACACTTTTTTGTACCTTCAGTCGACTGACGAAAAAAGTTCCGATTTCGAAACACTGATCGAAACATAAATTAATAATATTATTATGTCGAACCACGCGAATCTCACGTTCCGTTTTAGGCATTCTCAAGTTGAACAAGAGTACCTATATAGAGCCTATTCGGATTTTATTGAAACTATTCGACGCTTAGTTAATCCCTCGAGTTAATCCGCCCGCAGATGGCGCAATCACAGAATTCTCTCGAGCTTTAAAAGTAATCTTTTATTCTCAGTCACATTAGTAGCAGGTTTTCACTGAAAATATTATGTTCCTGTTTATTTCGCTTCCATGTTTAGTAATCTCCGGAGATGTCTATCAAGTTTTTGTGGGCGGTTGAAATTTGTTTGCTTTTAGTTTGAACATAATTTGAGTTACATATTAGTATTACTGGTCCTGGCATTGGTTTGGAGTGTAACGAGTAGACAGTAGAAACATGTTACGGAATTATGAAAAATCACTCGGCTGTCGAGTTATTCGAGAAAGTGTATTCGTTGAAAATGCGTAATAGAAAATAGCGATTTTTCAAAGTAACTTTTATATGCGACTACGAGTATATTAGAAGAGGAAGAAACTCTCTAGTTGGAAAAATCAACGCTAGCTGCGATTGATTTTCATTTAAAAAAAAGAAAAAAAAGACACCTACGATACTCGCACGTTCGTGCCTTCTTTTTGATTCTGATTGACAATTCATATTTCATTCTCCGTTCCAAATGAGAAACATAAAAAGTAGCGACTAATACTCGATTACTATTGGCCAGTTTTTCGAATGTCCGCATTTACTCGGTCAAGTTTTCTTTCCATCGCGTGTTTTTTTATGTGTCGCTTGTAGAACACAATGGGTTTATTGCGAGTAGGTATAGCAAATTTATACGAAATTATCAAAGATGGTAACGTTGTGATGGTTGGACTGAGACTGACGACTGACGAGTGACGACTGACGAGTGACGATACACTGATGGGCAAGTTTGTGGTCGATGCTATTTCCCACCCCTTCGCAGATATTGGCCAAAATAGTGACTTGCTAAAGCCAACGAAAACATTCGGACGTACGAGTATATACGACACGACGTATGCACTCGAGTCGATTCAAAGACTCGAGTCGAGTACATTACTACATTACACTTTAGTTAGACAATAGACGTGGTTATAGAACTTATATAGAAGATGGATCATGGGGCGCGTTCGTTATCGATTCGTTTGATCGTGTCGGTAGTTATAGAGTTGTAGAGTGGACTAGCTTCATGTGCGAATGAATTTATGACTGACAGCGAGCGAATATAGCGATTTGCATAAACGTCCCGCCCGACATTGAAAATTCCCATCTTTTTTCTGCGTCACTTACGCTGGCTGCCCGATAGACGGTAGGCCTATACCTACTCTACTCGTAGTTATCATTCATTTTCGATTCCGGAACCAATAAAACCTACATCGTTTTTTCCTTTTTCCTATTTCGATTCTCTCTCGTCTTTCTACGACGATGGCGCTCAAATATGAAATATACTCGATAGAATTTCAAATTTTTTCCTTCGCTTCCCGCCTCGCTGCTCGCTGCTCGCTGGTTCGGTGTAATTATTTCTAGGTATAGCTGTTTTATTTTCGATTCGAATCGCTACATAATCGCTGTACTATTCACTTCGAATGGATTCCACTCTCGAGTCTCGACTACGAGTATCTCTTTCTCTCTGCGTCACAGATTGAGATTGTGTTGTGGATTCGGATTGGGAATGCGCCTGCGGTAACCGTGGAAGCGTCGATGTCGCGAGTAGGAGGCCAAGTGGAAATTGAGAAGGAAGGGAATGACGGTTGCTGTGCTGTGACGTAGTAGTGGTGGAATGGGAGTTAGGAGGAATGGAATGGAATGGAATAGGTATGATATACGAGTATTATTCTACGATAAAATTAATGTAGAATGTCGTCCGGATTTTAAAACGCGTTCGAGTATGTAGTGGCGCGGGGGCGGGGAGGTGGTAGATTGCACGACGGAACCGAGTTGTGAGAAGACGCGAATGAAGCGAGAACCGAGAGGCGAGAGCCGAGCCGACAACCGAGTCGAGTCGAGACTCGAGACTCGCGATGACCCTCTCGGCTCCCTTTCTCCTTGGTCTGCGGAGGGAATGCCTGCAGTCCGAACGACAAACGAGAAACGAACCCGCCGTCGTCTCGCTTCACAAAAACGCAGAGAGCACCAATAGGGAGTCAGCATTCTTCCTTCCTTCTCAGTTTTTCTCCTCTTCGCTATGCGTTTTTGTTTGATTATTGTTTGTGGTATGTCCGTGTGATGGTGTTGTGCCTCTCCTCTCTCTCTCTCTCTCTCTCTCTCTCTCTCTCTCTTTTTCTCACACTCTCTCTTACTCGCCCTCACTCTCTCACTATCTTACTCTCTCTCCCTCTCCCTCCCACCCCTTCTCGCTCCAATGTCTGTTCACCACGGTTCACTACTGTTGCGATGTCTCGACTCGACTCGAGTTGAGGAGACGACTCTCTTCTCGCCTCGGGTAATCTGGTCGCATGCGCGCGTCTCCATATCTCGAGGCTTCTATGTGCGTAGTGCGTATGCGTACACCAAAACATACAGTCACGAACCAACATCGCTTTTCTGTTTTTAGCTGTTTTTTTTTTTTTTTTTTTTTTTGTCAAGAGTTTCCTTTCACATCTCCAGATCAGCTCCACTTCAGAGTCCAGAGTCCAGTCGTCAGACTCCACTCGCCGGCTTTAAATTATGCGTTTAGTTTATACTTGGTGGATGGATAGTGGATACCAATTGCCCGTTGGAGTCGCCCATATTATGTCATCTCGTTCCATTCCATTTCGTTTCGTTTCGTTTCGTTTCGTTTGGAGAACTGAATTTAAGATACCCGTGAAAGAGCGCATTAGCCGTGTTGGGTGAAAAAATTATGTCGAGGCTGACCGAACATTCGGTACTGGGCCGAACTTTTTCGGAAACTGAGGGGAACATTGCAATAGTATTGGGCAAAATCCACAAATTAAACGGATTCGATAGGTAATACGCGAATATAAGAACGAATAGGAAAAATCGGCACAAATTTACGCTTTCCTCGATATTTTTGCCCATATTCTACGCAGTTGTTGGTCATTGGGGCAAAAATGTTGGGTTCGTTCGCCATTTTGGACGAGAAAATGTTGCGGCGAGTACGCGACTTGATGCGAAATGAACGGCATCGCGAATTGTGGAACGAGAAAGAAGACGTCTTTGAAATACTCGTAATCTGTTCATTCGTTCGTTCTATCCTCGTCTCGTCTCTCGTCTCTCGTCTTTACGTTTCTAGTCGAATGGGTACTGGGTAGGGTAGCTGCGTGCCCAACCCAAGCCCAAGTATATACTCGCAGTGGGATGTACGCAGCTACGCGGCTACGCTCGCGACTGCAATACGTAAAAAGTCGAGACGAGCATTAAGCATAGCTGTTTACTTTACTCCCAAGAGAATATTTATGCCCAAGAGCACGAGACGTCGTCCGTCTCGTTTTAGCGCCAAGTGCTGCGCCGGCGCCGCTACATCCGCAGAGTCCAGCCAGTACAGTAATTATCAACTTATTAATCGTTCGATCCAGTCGGCCGGATTCGTTTCTTTTATTTTGGTGCGGTGCGGCGTGGTGGCGCTCGTGTCGCTGCGACGTTCTCCGTTGGCCGTTCTGAATCGGCGAGCCGCCGCAACTGCCGCTGCGGCTCCGTCGGCCGTGCCGCAGCGTCGCGGCGGACTCATCCGTCATCTTCTGCCGCACTCTCCCTCCCCGTTCGCCCGCCATCGCCATCGCCGCCGCTCGCCGATTCGGCCACCGCCACTGTCGCTCGACGTGCGCCAATCATCCGCCTCTATATTATTATTGGCGACTTGACGAGCGAAGGAAAATGAGAATAATAGCTACGATGGTATACGAGGCGAGGCGAGGCGAGGCGAAGCAAAGCAAAGCAAAGCGAAGCAAAGCAAAGCAAAGCAAAGCAAAGCAAAGCAAAAGCTCAAAAGAGGTAATTACGGTCGAATGCGCCGTCGACCGCGGTCAAATATCGGATGCGATGCGATGCGATGCGATGAGATGCGATGCGACTGCAGTAGTCTGCCTCGCCTCGCCTCGCCTCGCCTCGATCTCGGTCTTGGCACTCGGTTGGCGGCGACTGCGGCTGAATGCGCCTCTCTTTCGTGCTCTTAACCCCCACCTTCTTTTTTCGGCGGCGCGTATCGATTTTTTGTGCTGCGCGATTGCGTTCTTCGCCCAGGTCTGTAATGTATAAGTCTCTACTGGTCTCTACCTACACCTAAAGTCGTTTACGTAGCCGGCGCATTTCTTTTCAGTCACACTCACAGCCAGCCGGCAAAGTAGCGGAGCGAATTGCTGCGCTCCTTCAGTCGGCGTTACCGTTGAAACTCGCAGCTCGCAGCTCGCAGCGCACTGCGCATTCGTACGCTCTCATAAAAGGGGGTTTTACTACCGCCGAGCGAGTCGAGTCGAGTCGCGTCGCGTCGCGTCTCTCGGTTGCCGCAGTAATGGAGATGGAGATGGAGAACGGCGGCTGGATGGATGAAATGAATGTCCAAATCGAAGACGACGACGACGACGACGACGACGATGATAATGATGATGGTGATGGTGATGGCGATGGCGATGATGATGATGATGATGATGATGATGATGAACGTGATGTGGAAATGGTAGATGTCAGAAAAGGATAGCCGCGAATTGCTGTTTATTATTGCGAGCGGGGGGAGAGGGGGCGCACATAGCGCTTTATGTCGGCGAGAGGGGCTCGTCGTGAAATGAAAGAAAATTATTGGCCGACGTGGTCCATTTCTATCATTGTGGTCCGATTCGAATGTCCTCGCATCGGATTGGTTCCGGAAAACGTGTTTTCCCCTCGATTCACGTTCGCGAAAAAATTTTCACCCGCGACACGGCGCGATCGAGTTTGCCAAACGTTGCCAAACATAATTATTAATTATGTAATAATAAATTATTATGTACATACTCGCGGATATGTAAAAATCTCGTCATTTTCTCGACGACCGAGTTTGAAAATTATTGTAAAATCGAGCTACGAACGCGGTCTTTTTTTTAAAGGCTACGGCTAATTTTCTTTTTTTCGTTTTTCGAATTTGGACGAGGAAAAAATGACCGCTTTTTAGATGCTGCTCGATTTCAGAAAGTGCAAAGATTACGCGCACTGACTGCGAGAAAAGGGTTTTAGCTAGCGCGTACTTATTATTATACGTAGGCTACAGCTACGAGTACAGTATACCGAGTAGGTAATTTTTCTCATCGATGTATAACAACTAACAAATTAATATTACTCGCATTATTTTGAGCTAATAAATTCTTGTAGGTACGTATAACGAGAGTAAAATGCACCGCTTATTTCTGTATGTTGTGCAGATGGACGTGTAGGCGTACTGCGCGCGTGTACCCACGTATAATTATTAAGTATAGGTATATACCCGTGCGACCACTCTCCACTTTAATATTCATTCGTACGACGAACTGATTCGCAAACCAAATTTTATATTGCATTCGACTTATCGGCGGAATCAATTATTTTCTCCGACTTGGTAGAACTTGAGCGGGTATTCCATTTTTGTTTCGAAAACTTGGTTAAAATAAACTGAAAAAGTCTGCGGCGCTTGTTCATGCAATATGCGATACATGTACGATAAAATTGTACATTTCTGTTTCTCGTCGGGTATGTGGGCAGCGGGTGCGATAAAGTCGTTATTCAATTTTTGAAATAAATTCTTACATTTATTAGGAATAAGGCTAAACTGCTTTTTGTTTATACTCGTAATATTTAAATTTTACAGAGTATTTTCATCCGAATTCTCGTCTTGTTGGTCATAATTCATATCGTCGATGAATCCGTTGTAGGTATGTGACGCTCTGAAATAACGGAATAGGTATATTAAACGTCCTTAGCGCAGATATGTTGATGAAAAGTTTACGCGTTAAAATATTCCCAAAGTTTATTTACAGAGAAATGAAAACTTGGGCAGTCGAGGGATTGAAGAAAAATTCGTGTTTTAATCGAAAACCAAAATTCCAAGTTTTTCGATGTTTTTGATTATTTATTCTTTTTGAAAATGGTAAAATTAATTCGACGCGAGTTTACGTTTCCAAAACGTTCCTTATTCATCGAGCTTAGAAACACATTACATAAATAGATTGTTCTGCTATACGGGCAGGTCACATGGTGTGTGACGTAGGGAATTAAAGGATCAATTCGCTTTAGTGGATATTGTGGATCGAACTCACGTGTGAGTGATTCTACAAAAAAGTTGGATTTTTTAGAAATGAAATATAACCAAAATATTATGGCGGTCATTTTGAATTTTTTGTTTTTGGAAATGTCAGTATACTACCAAAAGAATCACAAACATCGCAAGTACGAGAAAACAATCAAAAAGAAGTCTAAATTTTCGAATGTGACTGCTTTTTCAACCATCTAAAGGTCTTTTACAGTGGTCAGGGCAAGGGACGTTGTAAATGACTTTTGTTATTTTGCCACAAATGTGTGTCTAAACCCTCGGAATGTTGAAAATAGAGCTTTTCGAGATCGTGCAGGGATTAATGTACAATCGTGGCCATTTGCTGGATTTTTAAATTTATTATAACTAGGTATAAGACTCATTTTCAGTTGACTGAAAATAGGATAGATCGAAAGACAAAAAAAAAAAATGCGGGGTACTTTTCAAAGATAGCTATACCATCCCATCTTAAAGAGGTGAGGTTAATACCAATTCTGCAGGTGTGTTTTCCATATTGTTTAGAAGAAATAATAATTATAAACGAATACGGTAACTTTTCCGGTTGGCGAGATATTCAGCCCGGACAAGAAAACCATCATTTTTGTACGCAGAATTACCTGTAGACCTACAGACTTAGTCAGGAATTTCAGAATTCCAAGTTTTAAGTTTCGTGCGGTTTTCGCAGCAGGTGATTCTATCTTTACGCATGTTTTTCCAAATGTGGTCCCCATAGTGACTGGTGAATGAAGCGGGGGGGGGGACCTGCTCTCGATTGAATTCGGATACAAAACTTGTTTCTTATTTTCTGTCCTTTGTTTATGTCAGGCATTTCGCAGTGCTATTTTTCTATGTACTTGTACGATCCTAAATTCCTCATCTTCATTCCTCATTCCTCAATCTTCTCCTAGGATAGATTAGAAGAAAACGATGAGACGTTACGTAAATTGCCTGCGGTACGTAGTTGACTAGTTCTGTTATTTGACTCTACGCATTTTGTCTACAGCAGGCATATATTTTATGCTGTCCCTTATTCTACATGCTTCTCAAAACGATGGACTTATCCCATTTGGAATATTTTGCTTGAAATAATCACTATTTAAGAAGAGGGTGCGTCCGTCCAGTCCGAGCATTTTCTTCATTTTTCCTGCTCCAGAAGTGAGATACAAGTATAACATTGCTAGGATGTGTCCCCACGGGTTGATCCTCTAACTTTATTCACCGAAGCATCTGCTTGCTTAGCCTAGTGCAGTGGAATTTGAGGTGAAAGTGTTTTTCTGCTTTCCTGTAAAATCAGAAAAAGTGCACTTATCCCCTTCTTGCATAACAGTGTTCGAGTGTTCAGACAGCAGAGGTGAAATTTTACATTCAGGCCTGTATGTTCAATAGTCATACGTTATTTATCTATTCGGATGCTGAAGAAATATTTCACTTTTTATTAACATTTTACTGTCATTAAAGAAGTGCTCATGCAGACGAGTGATCTATAACTATCAAATAAATATAATTATGGCCCGCAAATTAAGTTCTCAAATGATGATCAAATAGTCATAAGTCAAGTAGGCTAATCATTACTGAATAATTCGGTTATCATTTTCAAACTGATTTATACAGAAATTCGTTGGTAATCATTTTTTTAATTCGTGGACCAAAATTACCATGGGATAACCATCCATTGACATTTTTTTTTCTCGCATTTATGCGTGTAAAATAATTTTTTTTTCAATTTGATAATAATTCCTTTCAGATGTCTCGATATTAATTTAAAAAATTTTAAAAAAATACTATCTATGCGTTACTGAAGTTACATTATGCAGTTCATTTTATGAAAAATTTGTGATTAGAGTTCAGGCCAGTTCTGAATAAGTTTTCAACAAAAGATCTTGTTATATTTATATTTTTACTGTTGATCGAACACATAATTAATTTTTCACCTGCTTTGTTTTTTTTCCTGTTACAGAGTAATTTATATGAATAATGAGTGAAACGCAAAGCCAAGTGTCATCAGAAACTCCAGCTACGCAGCAACTGCGAGCTCAGCAACAACAAGTGGCTGAAGCACAACAACAACAACAACAACAAGTCCAGCAGCAACAACCACCACCAACGCAACAGCCGACACAACAACAGTTAACGCAGCAGCAGCCGACTCAAAATGAGCAGCAGCAACAGCAACAGCAACAACAACAACAACAACAACAACAACAACAACAACAACAACAACAACAACAACAGCAGCAGCAGCAACAACAACAACAACAACAGCAACACCTTCAGGAGCAACAAGCTCAACAGCAGCAAATTGTTATAAAGCAAGGTACACCAGTCAGTGGTCAGTCAACTGATGTTTCCGGACAGCAAGTTCAGCAGCCGCAGACTCTAATTATTAATACGACAAATCTTGCTCCTCAGCAACAGCCACAAAATCACGTCCAAATACCTCAATGGTCTGCTGCCGGAACCCTTAGTACTTTACAGGTTTGCATCGACTCTTCCATTTCGCTATTAATAAGCCTACCGTCGAATGGGGCGACTTTACACACTTTTTTTATGTTTTTCAACTTTGTCCTTCAATAACTCTTCCAATTTTTAAGCTATTGAAGTGAATTTGGTTTTAAAATATAGGTCCAACATTTCTCAACACAATTGTAAAAAAAAGTTTGAGTTTGCAGCCTTCCTTCTATTTTTTATGATTTTTCGAAAAATTTGTGTAAAGTCACCCCTCAATGGGGCGACTTTACTCATCAATTTGTAATTGACGGGTTATTGATGGGTGGGGAGGCAAAATTTGAGGATGTTTGTACTCAGACATACGATTGAAAAGAAACTAGTCAAGTAACTACTTCAACTGTGTGAAACCGAACTGAATATTTTGAGTGTCTGTGGTTAAAAAAAAAAGACGAATAAGAAAAAAGGAAAAAACCATATCGCCGCTTTATTGTCTTGTTCTGTTGCTGGGTGAAGTGAGGTAGGGGCGGCGATCTGTTTTTTCTTTTTCTCCTTCTACCTGCTTCGATCCAAATCGTATTTTGGTTTTAATTTTTGCCTGGCAATTTATTTATTGGGCTAAAACGAAGTGGGTAAAGTCGCCCCTTGAATGTAAAGTCACCCCGTTCGATGGTACATATTTAAAATTTTCTCTCAGTTTTTTCAATGAAGTTGCTTTTGTTGGTATTCCTTGTTTTTATAGGGGCTAAAAAGAGAAAATTGTGTTCGAGACTTTCTGAAATCTTAATTGAGAAATAGATTAATGCCGTAAGTATAGGTTTCGATTCTATCAGTTCGTTCAGTGAGTTATTTTTACGTTAGAAGGTCAACATATCTCTTTATGTATTTTTTTATTTTATTTATTCATTTTTTTTTTTTGGGGGGGGGAGACTTTGGATTAGCAAACTCCTCTAGAAGAGCCACGTTTCGAGGAAACGCGCAGTATTTGGAAAATATCAATGATTTTGAACCTTTCGAAATGATTTTTACAAAAAACCGAACGACTGATTCACTTGAGACTTGAATCTACATAGAATCTCGTATTTATATACCTACCACACAAATTTCAGCTAACTATTCGATCCTCTCTGTTATCAAGTTTTTTCGGTTTTTTATACGGAGTACGATTAATTAATTTGAATATCATGAAGAAGTTTCAACACATTTCAACATCAAAATGTAAAAGTACGTTTTAATGTTGGTAAGTCGCAGCGAGGAACTAAAACTACATTTTCCTTTTTTTTTTATATTTTCAGCCTGGTCTGACTTCGGTTCCTTTACAGCATTCAACCGCTGGTACGATTACCACGATGTCAGCGTTACAGCATCAACAACAGCAGCAACAGCAGCAGCAGCAGCAGCAACTTCAACAACAGCAGCAATCAATTCAGAACCAGGCAAATCAGGCGATCCAACAAACGCAAATACAACAATTGAGTGGTTGGGGTCCAGAAAGAGTGAGTTCAGTTTTACAAATTCCACGTTGTCCATGTTTTTTGCTATGTTAGCTATTTTTTAATAATTTTGTGTGTACGTAATTTCTGTGTTTATCTACTTACGAATAGGCTTGTTGATGAATCAGTTTTATTTTCACATCAGGTTCAAGTGATCCAGTCGCCGCTATCAAATTCCAACGGTTATGTTGGTCCGTATCTCATGTCGGGTAATATCGCAGTGCAAAATCCCAATGGTCAGATTCAGTTAATTGCAGGGGCAAAACCTATTCAGTCAAATCAACCCATTCAACCTATGTTTACTCAGGGAAAACAACTGATTCAAGGACAACCAGGTAAATTTTTATTCGAACGAAATTACTTTTTTTACTCGTAAATTTTTTAGCGCTGCAGAAAGCAGCTTTGAATTCACCGAGACTACGGAATGGGTATATAAAATATAACTCCTTTACGAATTTTAGTTGATTGGTTCTGTACATTTATAGTTATTTCAATTTGCAATCATTTTTATGTTTACTCACACTTGAACACTATTTTCAATTTCACTTTGTTACTCATACTCGAATCTTGTCTTCGATTTTACATACTCGCATTCAAACAATTTACGCAAGCTAACCTTGGAAAATTAATTTTGAATGATTGGCTGAGCCGATTTTGGATTTTGTAGTTCAGTATACCGAACAGATTGAAACGAAACTTGGGACATGATTTACGAAAGATAATTTTTTTTATTTTTAAACAAATGAAAAATCCTCAATTCTATTGTATCGTACTTTGTAGAAATACCTACTTTACTTGCTGATAATGTTGCGCTAGCGTTTTTCAAAAATATTATTTCGGGTGGCATCAAGTTGAAATAATTATTCAACGCCCATGTTCCAAGTTAGAAATGTCTAAAACACAATAGAGGACAAACGAGTGTGACTGACTGATTTTACTCGTTTTCTAGTTGGAAAATGACGAAGTTTTATTTAATTCTTCTTCGTTAATCTGTTGCAGCTTCTTTTCCTCAGTTTTCTATACCAACGTCAAATAATCAAACAATTTTAATCGGAGGACTTCTCGGTAACCAGAATTTAATTCCAGCTCAATCTGTCGCTGCTGTTACAACGTCTAAAGCGCAAGAGTTGCAAAAGGTATTCTATTCGTAAATAAATATCGTATTAAATGGTGTACGTATGCGATCGGATCTGCAAGAAGGAATAAAATGTTGCTCGAATTAAAGTTGAGGAAATCGCGCATAAATTCAGTTGAAAACACGAGTTTTTCATTTTCGATTGGTTTAAGTTGATATCTACTTATTTTTCACATTTTCACCTCCTAAATTTTTTTTTATTACTCTGGTCAAGTGTAAGACTGCGGCTATAAAAAGATGACTGATCAGGCCATAGTTGCGTCAGCATAATCATAACAATAACCAAGTATGTAGTACAGACTTGGCTACATGAAAGAAAGAAAAAAAATTATAAAAACCGAATGAAGTTGTGTGGGCAAATTTCGGAATCAACATTTTTCGATTTAATTAGATGACTAAATCGTCGAGTTGTCTGTTCAGTCATTATTTATGTAACCGCAGCTGAATAAAGGTCGAGGGAACCCGAATTTCGGCAGCCAATCAACTAGCGGAAAAAGTAATTATCAAGTTTTGTACTTGGTTAAATTGTATACTGTAGAGCACCACATACCACTAAAAAATATGTTTCCAACTCGGAAATTGGGTGAAAATATGAATTCTTGAAAATTTACGTGGAAAAAATTATAGAAAACGGAGTTTGTACTCCAACTTGGCATCCTCGTGTTTTGATTTAATTATTCTCTTTTCACATGCTCTTCATACTCGTATTTCTTCCTCTTTTGCCTTGTAAATCGATCCTAGTATGCGATATTTCCTTGCAGTAAAATACATGTACGCGTGCTATAGTAATCATACTCGTAAATACTGTACCACAGGGCGCTCAACCGTTGCAGGTGTCGCAGTGGCAGTTCCAATCGGTGCAGCCTAATTTGTGGCCTGGTTCACAACCGACGATAATTGCTCAAAATGGCAGTGTTTTTCTTAGAGGTAAAATATTTCATACTTACGGCTTCGTGGTTTTTTCTTTACTCCGAAAGATGATTGCTCTTCAGTCGGAGTTTTTATGGAGAAGAGTATCGTTACTTACCAAACTGAGTTACGCATAATCGCGTTTGGTTGTAATTTTCCTTACTTTATCAACTTTGTTTTTTGTACTTCTCGTTGTATAAATTATTATTTTGTAACCGTTAATGTTACGAGTATGCACTCGTACCTGTGCGGTGTACCAATCCTCGATTATGCGTACAGAATTATACACGACGCAAATTTTCAAATTTTTTAAAACCTTTTGTTTGACGGAATATTCATTATCGCTCGATATTAAAAGCAACGGAACGTAATATTGATAATTTTACTCGTAGTTGTCGAGTGGAAAAATGTTGAATTAACTCGTTTTTTGTAACCAGTTGGAAGTGACAAAATCTGATCTACTACGTACATTGTGTTCGTGAAATTTCAAGGTCTTATCGTTTTAATTTTAGGGACACAACCGGACGGATCTGGGCAAGTGCAACAGACACCAGTCTTTGTGCAGCAAAATCCACCTACGCAACACATTCAATCGCAACATGGTAAATTGATCAGCTTGGTACCCAGTTATTTCGTTGTTTTTAATTCGGTTTTATTAACCGAATTTTATTTACTATATTTTCCATTACTGCAGCGCAAGGCATTGTACAAAATCAAAACATTCAAAATATAACGCAAATTTCAAATCCCGCCAACACGGTAAAACGATCTCAAGAAAATATTCAACCTAAAATTGTGGGTCGTACGTTTAACAATATTCTACCTGCTGGCACTACAGCTATACGACCTGGTAGTTCGGTATCGACTCAGACAACGCCTGCTGCTCAGATGCCGCAATATATGCAGAAATCTCATCAGGTTTGTGTCATTCGAGTTTTATTAAAACACCGACGTACCGTCCGATGTGCGATAATACGAGTATCTCGTTAATCTCATATGGAATCGTTGCTTTTCGTTTTGCAGCACAAAGTTCGGGCTAAAACCAGCGTTGTTAGTCGGACAGGTAGTTTGATGACCCAAAAATTAGAAGCGTCGAAATCGCAATTACCTCAACAAATCGCTGCTCAAACCAAAGGGTAAGTAAGTATAAAATATCGACTTTGAACGGTAGTAAAAATTTCGAGTTGGAAGATTATTACGAAAGACAAGCCGGGCCCACATACTTCGTTACTCATCCTCTAATATGATATCATTTGCTTTGTCGAAAAATGTCTGTCACTGATCTTTGAGATCTGAAAACGTCCGACTAATAGAAGACCGTTGTTGGAGCTGCTTTATTTTGTTTCCTTTTTTCCTTCTGTTTTCATCTTCGGTAGTCGCACTATTATATTCACCAACTATTCGATGAGAGATCATTAAAATAGCTCCAAAAGCTCTGCCGGCTGTGGCATTCCCGTTTCCATTTCAAATAATACCAGCTGTACTCGAGTCTGTTGCGCTATAATTGTTTGTGTCTGTGAGATTTATTTTCTAATTTCACTTTTCGAATTTATATTTCAGTATGATGGTTCAGTATGTGTCAGATCCTAAGAACCCGCAAGTGTTGCAGCCAGTTTCTCAAACACTGAAGATGCAACCAGTTCAACTAGCACAACAACAACAACAACAACAACAACAGCAACAAGTCCAGCAGCAAATCATCCATCAGCAGATGACGTTGCAGCATCAACAACTGGCACAGTCTGGTATAACTTTTCAACAGCCTCAGCAACTAATTCAGCCTAAACCAACATCGCCTCCTTTATTGAGTATGTATTATTAATAATATTAATTTATTATTAGCTTTCGGTTCTTCAGCTAACAGAAAAAACCGAGAACTTTGATGAGTTTTACTCGAAATTAATAACGAATTAGTATAGTAGGTACACATTTACACTTCGAAAATATTTGAGTCAAATCGTAAAATAGGTATGTTCTTAATTATTGTCGAAGCCCGAAGGCATCTTGAGTGCGAGTATTTTCCTCAGTATAGAAACATATTCGATAGTTTTTCTTCATGCAAATATTAGGTCGTTTTTCCGTTTCCTCAATATAAATAATAATTGACGAATTCGCTAAGTAAGGTGCTACATAACGTAACGAATAGCCTGTCCAATAAAGAAGAGATATGGAGCTTGTTCGGGTTTATTTATGTGGAGTGTAATTCTGATTACACATAATTTTTCGCTATAACTGTGTCAAACACGAGTTGAAGTCTCATGCACCGACTATCAGAACTTGAGTGAATTTGTATTATGTCTGTAGTTTCGTCGCAAACGCCGCAACAAATTCAGATCTCTCATATGCAACAGCAGAGTGGTGATCAAATGGCACAGCCAATGGTCATGCCAGTCGTCTCGGTGCCTGGTATCACGTCGTGCCAGTCAGGTCCTTTACTTGTTATGCAGCAACAACAACCACAACAACAACAACAACAACAACAACAACAACAACAACAACAACAACAACATCATCATCATCATCATCATCATCAGCAGCAGCAACCGCAACAATCGCAACTTCAACAGCAAATCGCGCAGCCACCTCAACCGCAGCAACAGACGCAGAATATCGTGTCGACGGATGGGACTGCTGTCACGTTGGCGCAAAAAGCGCAGCCATTACCAGATGTGGCAGTTAGTATGCAAGGTGTGCAATCGATTGCGCCACCAATCATTCCTCCACCAGCCAGCGTTGCCATTAAACAAAACGACCAGCCAGCGGGCGGTATTACGACAACCATCGCTGGTTCGGTGACTTCCGTTAATTTTTCGACACAGCCTCCATCTGTGGATTCTGCAGCTGCAGCTGCTCAGATGGCTGAAAATAAAGCCGAAGCCATCGAGGGCATTTTAACTTTGGGTGCTGTGAAAGTGGAAAATGGTGAGTCATCGATCAAGTTACCTAATATGAGTTACTTGCGAAAGAAAATGAAAATGTTTATTACAGTATTTTGTAAATCATTCGCAAGTTCTATTTTTATGTTGCGAACATTTTGGACGGACGATTCTGTATTTTTATAATCAGTACCGTTTTCGTTTAAAATAGGAAGATGATCTAAATTGAATGCTGTTGAAAAATTTCAACTCGTGAAAACTGAAAAGTTTGCTCAAAATTACTGAATTAAAAGTTATAATAGTATTTAACAAGTTGGAATTCTTAAAATTTAATAGTGCACAGTGTGAACACGAAAAATAATGGAAAATTTTCTCTGTTATTGGAAAGACTACAAACTTTTATCAATGCCAATAAGATTTCTTGTGAATCGAAAAAAAAAAAAAAAGAAGAATTGAACGTAATTTACCGACCCAACGTTGAATTTTCTTGATCGTTCATGTAAACCATTTTTGAAAATGACCTCTATTTAGTTTTGTATTGAGGCTTGTCGGTGATCCGTTCTACTGTTTGATCGTGTTGTCGTTGTATAATTTATCGTAGTACAAATTATATTCGCAGTTGCTGAAAGTAATGCGGTAGTCGAAGAAAGTGTAAAAGATAAAACGTTACCAAAGGCACTGGTTAAACCCCAAGTATTAACCCATGTCATCGAAGGCCATTTAATTCAAGAAGGTAGATACCTAAAACTTTTGTTTTGTTTTGTTATTACGCTTTTTAAACGTACACTTATAATGTTCCATTGTCATTTTTTAGCTGATGAACCTTTCCCTGTGTATCGATCAGTCTTGATGACAGAATCGATGCAAACGACCAAAAGTGAAAAAGATAAACTGAAAACAGAGGATGAGCATCCAGGTAATTTTTTTCAGTTTTTTGTTTTCCTCGATGTTTCTTAAAAATTATTTCAACTAGATTTTTATTATTTCTATATATTGCGAATTCATTTGTGAAATATCAAAAAAATGGGGTAAAAATTTGTTTTTCTCGGTTATTCTTGCGTTTGGTCGGAAGATGTAGATAAAATTTCGAAATAATACGAGTATAACTCACGAAAATTTTAGTTTATTAATTTTGAAACTTTTCGTAGTTATTGATACGATTTCCATTTATTTTTCCGTTTAATAAATAAAAGCCCCTCTGCCCGCCCGTCCGCCGCCCGTACAACACACGCACAAAAATATTGACTACGTCATTCTTCTTCTCTTTTTCAGTTAAAAAACCCAAACTGGATTCAAAGGAGCAAAATGGTAAAAGTAAATCAAAAAAAGGCAGAAAAAGCTCGCTCAAATTCAAAAGGTAACCCTATTATATTTGTTTTATAAAATGAATGTCGTTAGTTGCAAAAATAAGATTTGTCATTAAAGTACCACATTGAAGGGTTGATTTGATAAACAACCTGAATCGTGATGGCAAAAGCTGGGAAAGCATGTACAAGATCTCATTTTGGCACTTGGTAATGTTTCAGTGTTAGCGGTTTTCATTTCACGGATAGTACAATGTTTTTTTTTTTTTTTTTTTTTTTTTGGAATTTTCAAATTAACAATTGCGCGGAGAACATTAGCAAGAGGACTCTCAAAACAACAGAAGAATATATTTTTATATTCCCACAAAATACAATATTTTATCATGTCACCTCGATTCGTGTTGTTTTTTAAACCAATCCTTCGCTCGATATTCCTGAAATTAGAGTTGTTCGAGGACCCGGTTCCCTCATTTAAAAAAAATTGACGTTGATTTTTGAAAGTGAATAGAATCACTCTTATTCTAAGGGTGTCAGTTTTGTAAAATGTCAGAAATAGGAGTGTAAAATAAAATGATTATTAATTCTGTATGTACTCGGTTGCAGACTAAACGGTGATGTTAAAAACGGTAAAATGAATTCCGAATGGGTAAGTTGATATTCTTGTTCAAGCACGAGTAGTTCCTCCTATTTTTTTGTCCCCCATGATAAGTCATCATTAATACGTTTGCTAATGTGTTTGCTCTGCGTAGGAGGGTAGCGAAAATAATGATTCAGGTCCTGAAAGTCTTTCCAGTCCGTCCGAATCTCATGATGGCACCATGGATGTTGAGAGTGGTAATCACGAAATACCGGATGACGCTAATTCTGACGCGCTGAAAGTCAATCCCAATAAGTGGACGGTATGTCCTTATAAGATTTTGTTCAACTTGTGTTCTATCTTTCATCTGCCGAAACCAGCGTCGTTCATAATTTAAAAATAAATAAATTGCACCGTAAAACGGAGCTTTAGGAAGAAGATGATGAAAACGTAGCGTTTTACAAAACAATTAGGTACTATTTGATATTAATCAACTAATACGAGGATGGGTATTAAGTACCTACCGATTAGTGTGATCAAATATATAAAAGATGAATAAATAAAATCGAGAGCGTAGCATCGTATTGTGGTGAGCCCTGTAAAACTGCATATCGTTTTTACAATCATAAAAAATGAACATTGTACCTATCTATAGTATTATTTCAAATATCATTCTCAAGTAGTTGGGAAATATTTATCATCTATTATGATAAAGTTGTTTGTATTCTTTCAGACACAAGAAGTTCGCGACTTCATACGTTCATTGCCTAGCTGTAGTAATTACGCCGATGATTTTATTTATCAAGAAATCGATGGCCAAGCGCTAATGCTGTTGAAAGTACACCATTTGACGTCCATCATGAATATGACTCTCGGTTTGGCGTTGAAAGTTATGGCTAAAATTGATTCTATGCGCGATAATACGGCCTCTTCTAGTCGAAATGAAAGAAAGTAAAGGGGCCTCGACTGATCTTTACAAATTTGTAGAAATTTTAAATTTTGTATGTTTAGTAATTTGTGTACTTACTTTTTGTACAAATAATTCTCGACGACGATGCCAAAACTAGTATTTAATCTTTTTTGTATCATATTTTATACAAACAAGAACAAGAATGTACTCGTACAGAGAATGCGTTTTTTTTATTTTATTTATTCGCTGGGTAGTTGACGATTGAATGGTACATCAAATATATTGCGCAGTGAACGCTCCAAGTGGCTCGTGGTTGTTAAATGCTGTATTCCCGGCAGGAGAATAAACATGAACCAAGTAACCATGTCCATGTCCGTACTAGTCGACTGCTAGTGCTAGGATAATATTTTTTATGATTTTGGTGCAATGGTGGCTTACACATACGAGGTTCTGCATTTACCTTTTGACTACGTTTTTCAATTTTTCATTAATTTATTTTGGAAAAACGAAAACAACATTTTGACAATTGTACCTCGAACGCCCCGTGGCGACGTTTGATTTTGGCTCCGTAGAGAATGTCTTTCCCTTACCCTCGACTATTGGGTATTTTGGTCAATCAGGTTAGTACCTCCCGTTGAATGTCTCGCAGTTATCTATCCGAACTGGTTTAGTCGATGCAGAAAGTTCGATATAGGTATTTCATGGTTTCAAGATACCGTGTCTATAGTCTTCATCGGTGTACTGGTTACACTAATATAGAGTAGTACTTCTCCGTGTATGGACTTAGATTCAGGATATGACAACTGACAGAAAAACTGTATTTATGAAAGATATAACACTGGAAAATTATAAAACTAAACTTACCGACTTTGACAAATAAAATGAGAAAATGATTAATTGCTTCACTTAGGAATTCTTATTTTAAAATTCTACAGTGAAATGAAATGTGACGCTTCGTTTGTGGAAAAAGTAGTTTTTTATATATTATAGAGTAGCATCCGCGTCTTGAAATTATTTTCCTGACGTACCTATAATGGAATTATAAACTTCGGGGGTGTACAAAAAAAAAAACTAAGGGTAACGTTGTTGACTAAAGAAAGGAAGAAATTGAATTATTTGTTCCTAATGGGTACTGGCTTCTGAGATATCGAAATTTTGTTCATTCTGCCAGCTGAAAAGCAATTTGTAACCCGGGACGTTGGACCCAGTCTGCCCGCATGCCAGATTGAAGTCCTTACTCCTTAGGAGGCTACTTAAGAGTTGGTATGGCGCTTGAAATGCGCTCAGAGTATTGCAATCTGACTCTTTCAAATTTGTTATCCAACCTGTGGTCGTTCTCTGCTTTGATATTGCACTAATTCAAGTGGAGGTTCGTAATTTGTTCATTCAAATTGTGAACTGTTACTGGGACTGTCGTCCGAGTATGCTGGAGAATGGCTCACTGGAACGTCAGTTAGTTTTTCCGGAGTCCAAACCTTGGCCTGCATTATTCCGTTCCGTAAATTCTCTTTGTTACGTGACCAAGATAAGTGATACTGACAATGGGGTCCATAGGCAGCTGAAAAAAAAATCCATATCGTTGATTAGGTACTGTTTTTTTTTCTTTCTTTCTCGAATGGCTACATGTAAATGTGAATGGGCTATGTAAATATCTGAGCAGAAGTCTATATCTTTATCCTAAAGGCTTACATATTCACCATTTGTGAACCACACAGACTTTTTTTTATCACTATCATCATCTTGTCGTCATTAATCAGGCCCGTACCGCCCGTGCGGGCCAACAGGGCATTGCCCTACCTGACGAAAATTTTGCCCTACTTATAAAATTTTGCTCCCCGCAGAATTTTGCACCGAAAAATAAAAAACAAATAATCCCACAGTTCCTAAAAATCCGAAAAAAAAGAGCCATTTCTAAGAATCAGAAAAAAATAGCGAAGTTTTGCGATTTTTCTCGGAATTTCTGGAATTTATCGCTTTTTTTCGGATTTCTTGGGGTTTTGGCTTTTTTTTTTTCGGATATTGAGGAGTTTTGGGCAATTTTTTTCGAATTTTTAGGTATTTTGCCTCTTTTTTCCCGATGTTTAGGTATTTTTTTTTTTTTAGAATTTTGGCTCTGCTTGATATTTGAAAGTATTTTGTCTTTTTTTTTTTTCATATTTTTATGGATTTTGACGACTTTCTTGGATTCTTAGGTATATTTGCCCTTTTTATTCGGATTTTAAGGTATTTCGTATCCTATTTT
The DNA here is from genome assembly GCA_038050395.1 of Parthenolecanium corni. NCBI lineage: Eukaryota > Metazoa > Arthropoda > Insecta > Hemiptera > Coccidae > Parthenolecanium > Parthenolecanium corni. Next base: position 394,511 of record JBBCAQ010000034.1, on the reverse strand, counting down.
CATATTTTTAGGGATTTTGGCAATTTTTTCGGATATTCCGGAATGTTTGCTCTTTTTTTCGGATATTGAGGAATTTTGGTGAATTGGTTCGAATTTGTAGGAAAAATTTTGCCCCACCAAGAATTTGCTTGCCCTGCCTGACGAAAGGCTTCACGGTACAGGCTTGTCAATAATTCATCGTTGATAGTTTCGTGTACCTACAATTTCTCGATACAAATTCTCAAAAATCGAGGAAGTGGAGATAGACGGGAATTAAATTTACAAAATCTCGAAAATGGAGTTCGTGTGAACTAAATTTGTAACTCAATTTTCGTTCAGTTGTCTCAATTTTCGTCTAGATGTCTCATTTTTCGGCCAGTCGTCTCAATTTTCATCTAGATGTCTCAATTTTCGTCTAGATGTCTCAATTTTCGTCTAGATGTCTCAATTTTCGTCTAGATATCTCATTTTTCGGCCAGTCGTCTCAATTTTCGTCTAGATGTCTCAATTTTCGTCTAGATATCTCATTTTTCGGCCAGTCGTCTCAATTTTCGTCTAGATGTCTCAATTTTCGTCTAGATGTCTCATATCTGGACGAAAAATGAGACATCTAGACGAAAATTGAGCATGAGGAAAGGGGTTTCAAGTACGAGAATTTCTGAATTTCTTCCACATATACGAGTAGCTTCATGTTCTCCATTTTCGAATTTTTGTGAATTTAATCCCCGTGTACCTACAAGTGCTCCATTTTGAAATATTTTTGAATTTATTTCACATTTACCTAGTGGCGCCCACTCAGGGGGTTAAGTGGTGCGGTCGCACCGGGCCTCAAAGTTTATGGGTCCCATCAGTTGGGAATTTTGACCGCCCTTTACTACCAAATATGTTGAATAACATGGAAGTGAACAAAATTATGAGGGGGTCTCCTTACTGAAAAGGGCCTCACAAGTGATCTTGACCACCTATTTCAAAATACGTGTGCGCTATTCTATTATATTATACATTTTAAAACTTGCCAAACTCCGAAAAAATCATCAGCCAAAAATTTTAGTTCTTAGACGATTCTCCAAAAATCTGCTGCTGACCGACCAAGTGGTGCCTTTTGTGTGAGACGGCCTCAATCAATTCATTAAGTAACTAATCATTATATACACATGTATAGGCACCTAAATAGGTTATATCAATAACGAAATTTATGAAATCGATTGGTGTTTCTGAAATATTATACACGCTTTAAGAAACGAGTAGATAAACCTATGATATATTTTTTGAATTCGAAAATAAAACGATCGATGTAGATACTCATGGAGGTAGTTGAGCTATCTAGGGTTCTAAACGAAAACCTGCTAATGATAATACGAGTAATAACAATAATAATACGATATACGTATAAATAGCCGACAATAACGAATTAATGATTGTCATATCGCATAAATGCGGTTGCTGTGGTTATTAGGTAAATTATTCTCCCCTACGTAATTTATTTTTTATTGAAATTTTCAAAGTTGTAATGAGAAGGGAGGGGGGATGGGTGAAGAAACCGAGTACGCGGTTACGGTCTATTGGTTTAAACACAGCTGTAACATGCATCCCTCGCAGTCGACCCTTTAACCCTCGATATTTTTACAGATTGCCACCGAGAGTATAACTAATTCGTTTTTCGATTTACTTATACTCAGTTTTTGTTTCGTTTTTGCAGCAGTCTATTAAAATCGGGTCAAATATGAAGAACCCCTTGTCTCCGCACCTTGGCGTTTATTTTCAGTAATTATCGGTGGTCGCCCTTCGTCCTTTCTATAATTTAGCCCTGTACGAAGGGGTCGTGACAGGTTAAAAAATATTACGATACGAATGAAATACTTTTTTTAGGTTCACTATTTTTTTCATACTTTACAATCGTAATAATATGAAAACATATTTTTCACACGAACGCCCCGTATAATCGAGTTTGTCTTTGCAAATTTGCTATCGATAGATACGCACAAGCAATGGCCGAACTAAGGGCAGGCCAGCTGAGGCGACACCCCCTCGCCCAAATGTTTTTCTGAAATAAACTAAAAAGCTCAGAGTAGGAAAAAGAAAATTATACGAAAAAATCAACTCTAGCGTCAATATTTTTGGATACCGACAATGTTTCCAAATTTTCTGGCCCCTTAGCTGGCCTCGGCTAAAAAAAAGCTAGGCCAGTTCCACCGCTGCGTATTAGTTTTCGAGGGTGTAGTTTCGAACACCTTTAAGTTTTTAATTTAGTTTAAGTCCTAACTTCTTATTATTAAATGCGTATGTCTGGCATCTTTTAATTGTGACGTGCGTAGCAGACCCGATATTTACAATAGCCTTTTTGAAAAGTACTCGTAGTATAGATTGAGCGAGAGGTTAACTCCCTGCCTACGAATTTTCAAAATTTCACGTCTAGCGTCGCTATACACGAAATTTTTCACGACGCGACGTGGAGCATGCGCTACACCCCTACACCCGCTGTACAATGTATGTACGCCAGCTAATTACAAATTGGCTCATCTCGTCTTGAAATCTTCCTTGTAATAGTCTGTAATAATTATTTTAAAAGACACTTTCCTATGTACAGTTTCACCTTTTTAAATATTTTTTTGTGGTCTTTTATAACCATATATATAGGTAGGTAGTCTATATTGTTCTAATACCTATCTATTTTATGTCGCTTCAACGTAGAAAGATGCCAATAATTTTCGTCAAAAATGAGAAACATGGCGCAGATATTCGTAATTCGCAAATTATAATTTTTCTTCCTCTTCTATATGTAGTAGACTAAGTTATGACACGGAGTTAAATTTAGAAAGCAGCGGGTGAAAAAAAAAAAAACTGCCGCGTGAAAAAGGGAAAGTAAAAGTGTAGGAAGTTGGTGAGAGCCTGTCGATGTTGATACAGGTGCGGAATTTCTCACTAATTTTGTTTTTCGTATTTTTAAAGCATCGATATAATATATATAAGTATTCTCGGTAATAACAAAGTTTCCACTAATTTGCAAGACTCGACAAAAATCCCCCCCCTCCAACTCACATCCCAAAAATTTCTTCTTGGTTAAGCTCCCGTTCTTGCAGGGATGCCAACACCTGCGACTAGTCCCAGAAACCAGGGATTTTTCCGATTTCAGAGATTTGAAAGATGTTTCGGATTTTCAGGAATTTTAGCGATTTTTTGGAATTGTACATAGGTACTTTGAAGGTTTTTTTTTTTTTTTTTTTGAGGTCTGAGGATTGTGTTTCAATTTTTAATTTTCCAACTATTATCCGTTAAGTAAGAGACGATATTATTTTATTTTTGGTATTTTCGTTTTCAAACTAAAATTTTACAGATAATTTTTTTTTAGTACCTAGCCAAAATCCCATATTTGAATCACCTTGTGCAATACTTGAATACTGTATGTATGTGTGTATGTGTAATGTACCAAGTACCAACGTAGGGTTTACTTTTAACCTATGTACTTACTTTTCACGGTGATTTTTCTCGGTTCTTCTTTAGGCTCCTGCTTATAAATTCGACCATTATTCGTGGGCATTTTGATGGAGCCGTCTGGATTACAAGACGTCTTATCCGATTTTAAAAGTTCGCTCAAAAAGTTGATATAGCTTATGGCTAGCTTCAAAGTGTCGACTTTCGATAATCGTTTCTCGTACGGCATCGTCGGTATGTGATTTCTTAAGCCTTCGAAAGCCTCGTTTATACTCTGCATTCGTCTTCTCTCGCGTAAATTGGCCGCCTGCCTTTGTTGTATCTGCTGTTGCGGGCATTTACTTCGCCTGCAATGGCGCTTGAATTTTTCGCTACCTGTCGGTAAAAATTCCAAAACATTTATACCCCTCTGCGTGCACTATTTTGCTTGTTGGTTTTATTCACTGCATGGGTAATTGGGACATTTTCAAATAATTGCTCGTTGACGATGGTATAGGTACGTCGATTGCTCGATTGTACCCATACGAGTATGGGTATACGAGTGTGTAAAATTTCACGTAAAAATTTATAACTTTATTTTAAAATTCAGCATTTATAAAAGTAAAAATTTTCGCTAGTAAAAAAGAAAATTTTATGGAACGGAAACGATTAGGATTATTTTCACTTTCGGTTTATTACACTGAAATGCGTAGCGCGTACCTGTAACGCCTTCTTGGTCGCTGCCATAACTATAGCTGGTCGAGCAGTCCGAAATAGTGCCATCGTCTTCATCACCATCGTCGAAACCATCGTCGTAGAGTAGAGTGTCTGTGTTCATATTTTGGTCCGTTAGTCCATTGCTAAACACGAAACCATTCAGAGTGGGTACAGACGATGATGAAAATTCGTACATGAAACGTCTGTTCATTGCCTCCAAACCGAATATGTCCGTTTCAAACATGTTGCTAAAAGATCTCTACCTTTGCAAGAACAGAAATAAATTTTAGAAAAGAGACATGAAAATCAGTGATAAATAACAAAACCAAAATTGGCAATTTAATTATGTTCGTCGATAATATTGCAGCCAATTATCTGGGGTGCCTGTGGTCTCCATGAGTAGTTGACGCGTTACCCCTCCCCCCCCTATTTGCTCATATTATCGCTCCCAAGTTTTTTTACTGCGCTGAATTTTTCATTCCGTTTTTCTTGGGAGGGGGGTTAATCATCTTGGTTGAGGGGTACAATGTGTGGTGGAGGAGGGGGTGGTAAATTCAGATTTCAAGTTTGGGAGGAATGATGAAAATTTGGGGACGAATGATTAATTTACCCGAAGGAAGAAATAATTTTTTTTACTCCGCTAATTTGTGTTTGACGAGTTGCTCGCGTCCAAAATACCTTCTCACAGCACAGCACCCTTGCCAATTATTATGTGCGCATTTATTGGCATTATAGAAACTTATTTGGCGACCCGATTACTGGGAGAATCTCAAATTGATGAATCTGACTCAGTGTACCCAATCGTCTGGTTTGTGATTACTGCCATTACTGCAAATAATGCTACATGTCAGAATGAACAATCCAATAATCTCTATACACGAATGAGGTTGTTCAACCAGAGTATAATTATATTATTCTTAAAACTCGAAACGGGGTGAATTGAAATAAACTATATAGGAGCTTTTGATTTTATAATATATTGAGAGATTTCAAAACTATGTACTTATATGAATGAAAAGCGCTAAAAAATGGAAACTTTTACATATTTTGACAAGTACAAATTATTCGAGTTTCTTTTAAATTTGGTACTCGGTTATACTCGTACCAGTCGCATTGCGAGGAAAATTTTACTATCGCATATTAAGCCATGGAAATTTGTTTGTTCATCAAATCTTGGGTGTTGGTTTATGTTACAGAAGAAAATGAAATTCAAAGTTTGGGTACGATATTGGAATTCAGGCTCGCTTTTCATTTTAACGTACAATTCTTGTAATACGAGTATACATATGGACAATTATTTTCATCAAATTTTTAGTGAAAAATAACTTTTTCGTATTTAGCTTGTATAAATTTTGAATGCAGCCTAATACCTACCGATTTTGCTTTCAGAAGCCAAAGAAATCAAATTACAAAATACTTGGAAAAAATTCGCAGATCGTCAGATCTCGATTCTCGACTATGTTGAAGGTAAGACTTTAGAGGATATTGAAAACTACTATAGGTATACGCATATACTGTATGTGTATATATATTGTTATTATACGTCACATGTGAGACCTAAGATAAAGTATGACACTTGTGAGACCCTTCTTATAAATACTCAGAAATGAAACCTTCGTCTTCACATGGCTTGGTGACTATCTATAGATGCCTTAGGCTATGTAATGAAGCCCACAGCTGTTGGTTAGGTGTACAGTACAGTCTATAGGGAGTAAAATGAAATGAGGGAACCACAAGTGTACATACAATCGATATTTGGGGCACTTGCGAGTCCCAGACAAAAAATGCAGATTTGGGGTCTGTGGAGTGGGGGAGTAAGAAAAACTATACATACACCTCATGGACATGCGAGACCCACAAAAGGGTCTCACATTGTCAAAAAGGGTCTCGCAAGTGTTATGAAATATCTGTTTTGGGTCTCACAAGTGACAAAAACATCTCTATGTGTACATATGCGTGTATTAGCTGAATCAGCCATCGATTAATCATTTCGAAATTTACCCCCGTAGCGAAAACAAAGATGTCAACAATTTTTGGATTCGAGCTCATTAAATTCCATAAAACAAGTATATGTACCTATTACTAAAAATGAAATAAGTATGTTAAAACGAAATTACCACTCAAAATAATATATAGTCGACGCGAGTAAAAATTTTAGAGGAACTCTCTTCGTAGGTCATTATTTTAATTCGATGTGTTGACCCAAAAAAAAGTAAATAAATTAAAACGAAATAATTAAGAAAAATAAATAAAAGGACCAAAACTATATAACATCATTTTGAAAGAGAAAGCGTGGCATATCCCAAATCTTTGAATTCCAGTTTTTCAAATTTTTTTATTTTTTTTTTATTAAAACCATAAATTTATTTGCTGTTATCGCACTGACATAAAACTGTGTATGAGCGACTAATAGCAGTCAAAAGAAGAAAATGTTTTGCCTACAAACCCTGACGAGCACCAAACTTTCCGCAATTCGCGTTTCCCAAAAATTATTTTCTTTCAATTTACCATGCCTCCCCTTGAAGGTGGCAAAAGAGGTTTTTATAGGTGCACAATTGACAAATTGTTATAAAATCGTGTATATCCATTTTATTCATAATATAATAGCAGTTTAAAATTGATCTCAGCGTAAATCTCGTAGAGTCCTCATCCAAAATCATACGTTTCTCAGAAGATGAAAGATGTTTTTTAAGGTTAGAAAAAAAATGCCTAGCTTTTGGCCCTTGAAGACCGCGTTTTCAACATTTTATCTGTAACAGCGTTAAATTCTGGAAATAAATCAAAAAGCATTTGGCATCATTTCTTCAATCTTTAACTTTTTTTTTTTTTTGTTGGTTTTTGATAAACTATGATGAGAAACCTTACGATTTTGTTTCACTTCAAAACTGCTTCTACAATTTTCAAGAGTTTTCAAATTTGAACTTATACTTTTGACGCGATAATATTATTTTATTCCAACAAAGGTGTACCAACTTGAAAGTTGAAACTTACCATGTTTTTTTTTTTTAAAGTTGCACTTTACCCCACAAAGTCGTTGAAAAATATTTCACCGCATGAGGACAACGCAGAAGCGACCAGCAATTTTGTAAAACAAAATACACGCGGACACTTTTCACTTCAATTAAGAGGACAACTGCCGTCCTCGAGGGTCAAAACGATTTCGAGCTCTCGAATATTTTTGGTGCGTGCCAAGGAAAAAGCTCGAAAAGGGGGCGGATCTCAGTTACAGCGTTGGGCTTTTCATTCCACCAATCACCGAAGGCAAAACTCCTAATTTCTTTTGACGAAAATACAGCGATGAAAGTATAGCTGCCTGCGATAGTATTGGCTAAATTTCGTTTTCTTCTTCTTCTTCTTCTTCTTCTTCTGCTTATTATTATTATTATTATTATTATTATTATTAGGTATTACTTATTATATTACTTATTCTTACTATCATCATCATCATCATCATCATCATAATCTTGTACTTTTTACGTTTTTTTTACTATTTTATCATTAATAAGAATGACAAAGAACAAAATTTAATCCAAGTCCTCACGTTGTTAGAAGCTCGGGCAATTAATTATTGTGAAATGTATTTTGAAATAATGAAAATCCGAATCCGAATCGGAAATTAATATATTATATATTTGGCAATATGTTGTTCGATCAAAATAAGCAATGTAGGGGAGGATCGGGTAATGGGAACTACTATTCTCAAAAATACATTTCAGGAATTACAGCTAACTGCTGGAGACATGTCGAATTTGGTTTTTCATTTAAAAGGAAAAACTCTCCTCTATCTGATATGTGGTAAGAAGTTATTCCTTATGGTTTTCTCCTCCAAAAATCGAATATTCTACACCCTCATTTTTTCAACCCTCTTAAAAAATATCTGGACGAAAGGAACCAGGTACTAGAGCAAAAGGAGCCGTACCTAAAATTTTCAATCTTAAGAAAAGATTGAAATTTTTTTCACTTTAATTTTGAACATAATAAGATTAATTTTTAAGGTACAAGTTTCATTCTTCCATTAGGTGCGTAAGCGTACACGCATTCGTCTTGTTTCGGGTATTCGAGGAAAATTTTGCTTACAGATCTCGGTGATTTTTTCACCAAATAACCGAAATAAGACGAATGTGTGTTGCGTAATGTAGCCATACATACTCGTATATGTACGTACCATTATGGTTTGGTCAATTTTCAAAACAAAGTTATTGGTGTATGAAATTTATTTGAAGTAGCTACTCGGGCATCAGCAACCGTGACAATGATTTCCCATATTTACCATTGGAATATTTACTCAAAATTCTGAAATTTAATAATAATTATAACAACTATACTTACCCGTTATAATTTTGTTACGTACACAAGTTGATTTTTTTCAAGGTTTGCTATAATTTTGAGTAGGTAATATTCCTAAAAATATAAAATTTATTATCAATTATATCGTCGGTTCTTTTTGCTCGAGGATATTTGTTTTTAATATTTTTATAGCCGCGTTAAAACTTAAAAAAATACTACGAGTATTCAAAAATATTTTCCGGTGCTTAAGAAAAATATTTGTTCTTTTCACAAGATTTTTGATCAAAGCTGGTCATTTTACCTACTAACGATCAGAGCCTCAATTAAAATACAACAAATGCTAGCAAAGTTTCGCATCAATTACTCGTACTATAGAAACTCGAATTTATTGGTATTTGCAGTCCAAACTGGCGACTGATTTTATTATTTAAACGACGATTCGATTTTAATTACTCGTATTATAATTATTTGTATATAAGTACGAGTACGAGCATATTATTTTGATTTTTAGTTTGTCAAAGATGTGTACAGCGTGGAAAGTGAAGGTGTTGCAGGTAGGTAGTAGCTGCTGGTAGTATATATACACATACATATAGCCTAGGTAGCCGTGTGCATCTCGCTCGTTGTTTTATATACTCGTAATGTGAATCGATAAAAGCAGAAGAATGAGAAAGTGAAAAATCACACGCATTCGTGGGCAAAAGGGCGGGATCGCGTATACGTACGAGTACCTATAAATGTATAAGTTTAGACGAATAAGCGAAATGATAGGCACGAATCGACGACGATGGTGATGCAATTTTACAAAAAATATGAGCGACGAGGGAAAACATGCGCTGTATTTCGTCTCGGCTGATGGTGTCGCACAGGTGCGCAATTTCCCAAAGGGCTGCCGAACGCCTCCTCGTCTTTCCACCAAATTTTCGCTCATCGATTTTTCACGCAGTATAAATTCTTTTTCTCGCTTCAGTTGCCTCCGAGCTCACTATCGCCGTACCCAATCGAAACTTTTCAGCTTTTATAGTCGTCAAAAATGATGGCTTACTATTTCGAGTGGTGCTGGCGATGAAAATCGCGATATACCTACTCGTATAATATCGTGTACACATACGAGCTGCTTCCAGTTTGTATTAGAGAAAGTCAGCTCCGCTTTTCAAAATTCATCCGGGAATATGAAAAATACCTACTTATCCCCGCTCGACTAGTTACATTATAAAACTATTGGATCTGACTTCGCACGAACTGATACATATTACGAGTGTATACAGTAGGAATGAGTTTGAAAGCTTTAAATGCTCCCCAGGGGTGGGTGCTGAATACAGCTGCGTAGATAATTAGTGAAAATTAGCCGTAGATATAAAAAATCGGAAAATGGTGGAAATTAAGTCAAATTCCATTATTCGAGTGTACCACTGCGACGTACACGTTGAGAAGAATCTATTTTACAAGTTTGCCAATGTTAGCTCCACTATACGGTATCCACTATTATATGGAGTTGACTTTCGATAGCAATTTTTGCATGGGTGGAGAGTGGAGCTGACTTGTATGTATACCTTTGGATAACGTACATATATACTACTCGTACGTCGAGTAGGTACGTATAATCGTGTAAAATATAATACAGCCGACGCACTCGTATAATATTAGAGATGTTTTGGGCACATGTGAGACCCAAAACAGATATTTCATAACACTTGCGAGACCCTTTTTGACAATGCGAGACCCTTTTGCGGGTCTCGCATGTGCATGAGGTGTATGTATGGTTTTTCTTACTCCCCCCACCCCGCAGACCCCAAATCTGCATTTTTTGTCTGGGACTCGCAAGTGCCTCAAATATCAATTGTATGTACACTCGTGGTTCCCTCATTTCATTTTACTCCCTACAAACTGTACTGTACACCTAACCAACAGCTGTGGGCTTCATTACATAGCCTAAGGCTTCTACAGATAGCCACCAAGCCATGTGAAGACGAAGGTTTCATTTGTGAGTACTTATAAGGGGGGTCTCGCAAGTGTCATACTTTATCTTGGGTCTCGCATGTGTCATAATGTAACTATATATTATACATAAATACGTATATCGTTTTATGCCTAGTCCCGCGTACCCGCACTCGACTATTTACTTTTTTTTTATTCTTATATTTTTATTTTATTTTTTTATATCTTTCTCGACAAAAATCAATGAGAGGATTTGTGTCGGAAACAGTCAGCCATCGAGTTTTTTCTTCTTGGTAGGAAAATGATGATAATTTTGGTCGGCGAAAACGTCACTTTTGAATTCAGTTAAGACGATCGTACTTTCATGGTTTCGTATACCTACTCGTATGTGTATGTGTATAAGCGGTAATGAAAAACAAATCTTTCGGCTGAAGTGTTGGCCCGCGGGCGATCAACCACTCGCGAGATCAAACCGTAATTATATCGGTTATAGCGTAGGTCTGTTTTCAGCCAATTTTGGTCAACTTTTCCCATACCTAGTGTTGCTTATATGTTTACATATGGATTTGCTTCCGTCGCGTCGTCAACGAGTGACGCGTCGAGCACTATACTCCATTATGTGCAATACATAACGAGTACTCGTAGATATAGACGACGTGATTGAAACAACAAATCTCGGAAGCTACGCCGGGTCTCGTATTTTCTGGAGCATCCTCGGCTGGCGACTGGCGCATGTGTACATCGGAGATGGAAGCGTGTCTCTGACTGTATATACTCGCATTCTCGCCAACTATACGAGTAATTTATCTCAAACACGAATCATAATGGCGAAATAATTTCGAGTGGCAAACTGTTTAATGAAAGGGTTAAGAAGCGTGCGATTTATATATAGGTATATACTCTCGAGGACCGATTTAAGGGCGTTATGTGTGACGCACGTTGCGTAAAACACTTCACACTTGGCTTACGCGCTGGCATTCGCTCCTTTAGACTTGAAGCGCAGCTCGTCTACATAATACGCATGTATATTCGATTTGCTGGTTAAGCTATACTCGTATATACGTATATAGTCTCATGTAGTCTGTACTCTGTACCTGTTTACATTTCTAATCGCAGCCACGTGCAGCAGCCTCGTGATCGAACGTGCGCCAACTTCGAGCCCTGCAATCGCCTCCACCTCCAACTTGTCGTCGTCAGTCGAACCGAAAATACGATCGAGTCGTTTTTGCCTTGCAACAGCACCAGTGCCTCATTGACTGCGATGTAAGAGTAGAAATTTGCTACTTTACTCTACCCGTCCAACGGCTGCGTCACAAAGGCCCAAAATAATACAAATGGAATACGTAAGTCCACTTCCCCCCCCCCCAATAATCGAGTTCGTCTAAGGTTCAATATTGTATTATCACACACCGCAACTATCGCTGAGAAAATGGACTTCAATATACAAGTAGTGTCGAGGTCTCGCAGAAGAGACCAAACATTTTCTTCATCCGGTACTTTAAGGTAACTTTCCACGTCTATCGTAGTCTAAAAAGGCGCACGTAAATTTAGAACTTGGGCGTCTTCCTCGAGCCTACTCTCCAACACGAGAGCGAAAACAATTATTAGACCATTTACAACAAATTTCCACCCTTTTAGGTCGCACTCGATAGTAACATAATTTAGCAACTATCGCACCCCCATCACGCGTAGATCGCACTTGTTACGAGGAAGATGAGCGCAGAAAGAGAAGTGAGGAGGAGGAGGAGGAGGAGGAGTAGGTTTGGCGGGGGGGGGAAGAGCAAACCACGGAGAAAGAAAAGGATGAAATGAAAATAGGCGCGGAGAAAAAACTTTGTGCCGGAGGGTTATTTGTAAACGTAGGGAGGTGAAAAAGGCAGCTGTAAATACAGAAGGAAAAGAAAAAACCGCGTTCGATGACGGAACTGCAACTTCGAGGGGGCAAATATATATCTATATCTATATCTATATGTTACGTATATAGCGAGTACGTAGTATTGTACTGTACTGTACCGATAGACATAAGTAAGCCGGAACCGAGTGCGAGGCTGGGGATTATCTAGGTCTACTACTCAAACATACTCGTCCTATAACTATATACGAGTATGTATAGGCCTATATACATACGCACCGAGGTCGAATTATAAAGAAGAATACGTCGTTTTGAATGTTGCTAACACCGAACAGCGGCGACGGTTTCACACCCTTTCTACAATACGGTTTTAGTAATGGAAGTAATGGAAAAGCAAAGTGGGATAGATAGCGAAATGTATACATATACTCGCAGAAAACGGAATAAAAAAAAGAAAAAAAGAAAAGAAGAACCCTTTGTCCGAATAAGTGGATATTAATTCGATTTTTAAAAAGTCAGCTGTTATTAAGCGTTGATTTTCATCGCGTACACAGTGTATAGCCTATACATACTCGAATAGGGCGATTATCGATGACATAATTAATACGAGAGGATGTCCGACGAGTTGCTCTCCCCACCCCTCCTGCCGCCCGCTCCGCTTCTTTTTTTAGAAGAAGATAAATTACGCATATAAGAATGTAATATGTATTTATACGTACGCTGCAGATTAACTCGTCGGTAGACGCGTGGTGTTTCGTAGGTATCGAATATAATAATTATCGACGACACGACGCGACGTCGAAATTGTTTTTTGATAATATATTGTTGAAAACTTTTTCCGGTTTGAATTCGTCGTCTTTCGGTTGTACCTACTTCCCTCTGGCTACTCGAAAAGGTTGCGAAGGTGGGCAGTCGAATGTGTGAAATTATATTCGACGTACGAATTCTTTGTACTACGTAGATCTTTAGTCGCAAAGTTTGAAGTCTCGTCCGTCCGCGATTCTGATTCCTCGATGTTATATTATCTAAGCACATGCACCTAATAAACGTCGTTGTACCCATATAATCTCGATGACGTCATCATACCTAGGCTCGATCATGTATAGACTCGAAGACGTCATCGAGTCTTGACAAGTTGAGCATCATATGATGACGTCATCGATCTAAAAAATTGGTTTTTAAAGATCAACTTTTTTTACTAGACGTTTTAACTTGGTCAGAAATTTTTTAGTTGCGTAAGGCTATATACCGTAATTTAAGAGTTTACAAGATTTCCGCCTACGTCGTACGAGTATTTATTTGGGTCGAATAACTATCGAAGAATCAGCCCCAATTTAGGATAATCTTATAGGTCCAAGTTCCAATCGAAACAACATGAATAAGTGACAAATTATACTGTTATAACCTCCGTTCGAAAGAGATAAATTAGCAGCTACGCGAGTACTACACTTCGCCGCGTATTTTACATTTTGTTGAAAAACTACATCCGGCTACACTAGTTATTCCATTTTTCGCCTTTGAAGCGAACACAGGTATTATTGAAATTTTCATTTTCGATCTATATCTATCAATTTTTTCCGAGGATTCTAAAATATTTCACCGCACCAATTTTTAACGTACACACATGTATAGTGATAGAGATCTCTGCGGAATAGGAGGGCCAAATATATGTATTTGTCAAAAAATATTGCGACTTATTCGACAAACTTCGTCACATTCCTTTTCTCCCAATTCAAAGATTAAGCTTTCTCCGGGGGGGAGGGGGGGGGGGAAATTTACTTCCAGGGGTCCCAGCTCCCCCGGTCACCCTCCAGCAGATCCAACAATGACCTATAGTGTTCTTTGTTCTACTATTAGCCACGCCTACCTCTGCTGTATGATTGGTCAGACTGGAAAAAATAGATCATTATACGTACTATATTAATAAAAAACAAAGTTAAGTACGCTTATTATTAATTAGTTGACAGTTAGCCACGCCCACTTCTGCTTTACGATTGGCTATACTGTAAACAATATGGTATTATCTACGAATATGTCAATGACTCGAGTGTGCCAACCTGTTCTCGATGGTACCACCTTGGGACCTGATACCAACCTGTGCTTGGCACTTGCTGCAATTAAGACATCGACTGGCACGCTCAGTTCGTTTCCGTCTTTCATCCTGTTCACATCAATTTATACTGGTCATTATCGTTTTCGCATTAGTGTGTCAACTATAGGTCAATGTATCCGATTATTATTATTATTATTATTATTATTATTATTATTATTATTATTATTATTATTATTATTATTATTATTATTATTATTATTATTATTATTATTATTAGTGTTGCAAGTGTTCTTTCACAAGTGTAGCCAGAGCTTTGTTGGTGTGCACTGCGTATAGTGAGCCAGTCCCGATGGTAAGTGAACTTTTTCTTTTTGTTCTAATCATTTTTTCATTTTTTTTTTTTCTCAGTAATTTACATTATAACGTAATTAATTCCGGTGTTGGCTGTTCATTATTGGACTTTTTTTCATTCGGAGTTTTAAACCAAATTTTTAAGAAATACTTTTTTGGTGTGTTTTTGTTGAATATGGTCAATCCCTTAATTTTTTGTTTGAGGAGCGAGTATTATCATCGATTAGGTACTGAAAAATTTAACCATTTTCAGATTTGACTTTCATTTTCACATGATTGTTTTTAGCCTCTCTCTTCCAATGAAAAAACAATTTTTTTTACAGCGCATCGTACAAAAAGTTATTATTACGATCTCTGTTTTTACTATTACAAATATTACGAATTACTAAAATCAAAGTACTAAAACTATTTTTAGCCTCTCTCATCTAACATTACCTGTATAAAATTATTCCGGGTTTTTTTAATTCTTTTTTCTCGCGTTATTAAAATTTTATTTCATCTTCTATAAAGATGATTTTATTCTTTCCGAATACTCGAGCTACGAGGAGGACGTTTTAAAAAGCAGAAAATATGTTGATAGAAGTGAAAAAATGAAATACATATATGATATACATGTACATATATCTACGCTACACGTTTAACATATTGTACCTATTCGCATTATGATTATTTTGCGTAAATATCTAATATTGTTTTCTAATTAGCGAGCAGTACGCGTCATGTTATTTGAAATAATTTTATTTTTCTGTAAGTACGAGTCTATTATAGGTATAATTTTTTAGGGTACTCGCTGTTGTTTTTCGTTAGCCTTTTAAAGCCACGTGCTCGCATCTCTGCCCCAATTACATCTCCGCCTTACTCCAACTATCCGAGAGAAATATACTCTGCGGTTTGAATACCGCAATCTTAGTCGCAAATCTTCTCCCGAAGTACGCGGCTTTTTTTAATTTTTATTACGCGTAATATTATAAAAGCGGAATTAAAACGATCTCTTCGAATACGCGCGTAGCCCCTATACGCTATGAAAGACTCTTCATACGAATGCCAAATAAATGCCGTATAAGCCTAATACTCGATGATAGAGATAACACGTATAGGTTCTTATTGTATGATCTCTAACCAACTGGGGAGAAAAAAAAAATAGTCGTAGGGTAGCGAGTATCTCCAACGTGAAAAAGAAGGTTTTCGGTCGAGTGCTTAATTTCTCAGTGTTCGGCTCGCCATTTGGAAACCAAGTGTATAGGTGCTACCTATACAGTACCTATATGTACCTATACACGATAATCGAATTGAAATTTTATCCCAACTTTGTTTATGATTTATTGCTGGTCGAGGAATGTTGCCAGTTGGCCAGTTGTTACGTTGTAATCCTTCAGTCCCTACCGAAGTTGATTTTAGAGCATTACTCGGGCATTTGTCGGTCGGTCGAGTAATTTTTTCCTAACGCGCGTTAGAAAATGAATTTCCAAATTTTTGCCATCGCATCGTCGCCGACTCCTTCACGAATTAATTGGAAACCGGAATGGTACATTTATCAGTCTAGTCTCTAACATTACAAAAGAATCATATAGGCTCTGCGACGTGAATACGAACGTATATTTACAAAAAAGAAAGGACAAAAAAAAAATAGAGAAAAAGTATTATTAGCAGCACGAAAAGAAAGAAGAAAATCCGCTGCTAAAATAACGTCGACGAATAAATAATTTAGCGATTAATGAAAAACAATCGCGAAAAAAAAAAATGAACTTACGGCATACAGAAAGTTTGAAAATGTAAAAAAATAGGTAACTTCTCTACGAGACGAATGCGGAATGAAGGAAATTACCGAAGACAGGCCAACCTGATTCGAAATCATTTGAAAGTATAGACGGCATAATTTGTAAATAGATCAGGCCCGTATCACCCGTGCGGGCACACAGGGCATTGCTCTGCCTATAACGAAAATTAGAAATTTGCCCCGAAAAGCATAAGACGACGAAATGACCTGCACTCAATTCCTCAAAATCCGTGAAAAGAGCTGAAATTCTTGTAAATTCAAAAATAAATCGCTACAATGATTCATTTTTTTTCGGATTTTTGCAATTCCGGGTCTTTTTTTTCGGATTTATAGAGATTTTTGCTATTCTTTTTTGGATTTCGTACGAATTTTGGCTTTTTTTTTCTCGGATTTTCAGAAATATTGGCTCTTTTTTTTCGAATTAGTCGGAAAAATGTTCGCCCCACCAAGAATTTCGCTTGCCCTATCCGACGAAGGCTTGGCGGTACGGGCCTAGGCTTTCATCTTATCAGATTTCATCAGAGTGACAGACTTAATTTTGTCCACGTAAGCCGTATAAGGTACACGTTACAACTTACGAGTATATGGGCACGTACATATACTGCGTAGGGCCACTTATACACGTTATACATGTATAGCTGTCTGTTTATGCAACCTGCAGTCGTGTCGTTTGGCGCGTCAGCCGAGTGCCCGTGCCCGTGCCCGTGCCCGTGCCTACGTAATGGTTGCCAATTTATTCGAACTGATTTACGCCCACTCGGTGCTCGTATAGCTATTTTTCGAGCGTGCGAGACAGCCTTGCGAAAATCACTCGGAGCTGCGAGCTGCGAGCTGCGACCTGCGACCTGCGGGTGCAGCAGCGATTCGCATTTCAGACGACGGTGACGTCGACGCCGGCGCCGGCGCAGTTCTTGTTGAGCTGCCTATCGACCGAGTTGCCTCGGAACATGACGATTTGTCTGAGAGAATTTCCAGAGGTGAGACGAGATCGTTTGGACGACTGGGTGATGGTCTCGGTGAGGGTGGTGCTGTTCTCGCCGTAACGCAGACAGCCGCGCTTGAATCGTCTCCTCGATCCCTCGGCCAGCCCTGGGAAACAGGTCGACAGGCCAGATACGATCCACTTGAGCGGCGGCAACTTCCTGCAAAGGTAAAAAACCCGCGTACCTTATCCGATTTACGAGTACGCAGTAGACCAAAAGCGCTCAATAATTGCGCCGTATAGCGGCTACGTATAATACGAGACGTACAACTGCTGCAGCCAGCTATTGGACTCGGGCCCGAAAAACGTAGTAGACAATATAGTCTACGTAGTCTACGTACAAAAATCAGTATCTACTCGCCACGAAGCGCGAACGTGTACGTACACATACGAGTATTATATTGTTAGAAATGGAAAACGAAAAAATTTACCACAGAGTCGAACACGTTCGAGTGGAGAACAGACAGTAGATGACCGGATTCGCAGCCGAATTCAATGGCGCTAAACTCTGAATGAAAGAAGCGACGGCTACCGTAGTTTGAGTCTCCGGTATGAATTCGTATACTTGGAGTAAACCGAATATGATGTACGGACTCCAACAAAGAATGAAAACTGCGCGAGAAAAGGACGCCAACTTTAATTTCCAGCCTGCGGCGCGGGGGCAATTGCGCGTAACACCTACATTTCATCATTTCATACTCGCGTATAGGTACGCATATGTATACGTATATATAGTTATTTTACGTCACATGTGAGACCCAAGATAAAGTATGACACTTGCGAGACCCCCCTTATAAGTACTCGCAAATGAAATCTTCGTCTTCACATGGCTTGGTGACTATCTGTAGATGCCTTAGGCTATGTAATGAAGCCCACAGCTGTTGGTTAGGTGTACAGTACAGTCTATAGGGAGTAAAATGAAATGAGGGAACCACAAGTGTACATACAATCGATATTTGGGGCACTTGCGAGTCCCAGACAAAAAATGCAGATTTTGGGTCTGCGGAGTGGGGGGAGTAAGAAAAACTATACATACACCTCGTGGACATGCCAGACCCACAAAAGGGTCTCACATTGTCAAAAAGGGTCTCGCAAGTGTTATGAAATATCTGTTTTGGGTCTCACAAGTGACAAAAACATCTCTACGAGTAGGTATGTGTACAAGTATATATACTCGGCAATATTAGTACATACGTATACGAGTATCGCGTACGTAAATATTAATAATTATTGTAGATACTCGTCGCGTACGCGCCAACTTATAAATTAATCGCGAGTCGACATTTTTCTGTAATAGAGATTTTTCAAAATCCTATATCCAATATATATATATATACAGGTACCCTTCGAACGCGCTATTAGGCTATTTTCGGCATCTACGTACGTCTAAGAAATACGTCGATCGTAGCTAGCTTATTACTCGGCTACGTTTATAAAATTATAAAAATTATCGAGTACCTATTTAAAAGTGTACGAGTAAACGCGCACTAAACAGCCGAGCAAACTGCGCCATTTTTTCACTCTTGGAAATTTCTCTAAAAAAACGTACGACTTTTGACTTACGAATAGCGCGTAATGCGTAATGCGTAATGCAATTATATACTCTCTCATTACAATTCGCATTCGTCGAATTCGATATTATAGATATACCTGTACGCGTATGTATACTCGTATTAAGATGATAGTATATGTATGTAATATACGTATACGAGTAGAGATGTTTTTGTCACTTGTGAGACCCAAAACAGATATTTCGTAACACTTGCGAGACCCTTTTTGACAATGCAAGACCCTTTCGTGGGTCTCGCATGTCCACGAGGTGTATGTATAGTTTTTCTTACTCCCCTCACTCCGCAGACCCCAAATCTGCATTTTTTGTCTGGGACTCGCAAGTGCCCCAAATATCGATTGTATGTACACTTGCTGTTCACTCATTTCCTTTTACTCCCTATAAACTGTTCCGTATGGTACACCTAGCCAACAGCTGTGGGCTTCATTACATAGCCTAAGGCATCTACAGATAGTCACCAAGCCATGTGAAGACGAACGTTTCATTTGCGAGTATTTATAAGGGGGGTCTCGCAAGTGTCATACTTTATCTTGGGTCTCACATGTGACGTAAAATAACAATATATATATGTGTACGTTATACGCGTATACCGACCTACTCGCGTACAGGCTCGGTTAGGTACACTGGAAATTGAAATCGGCGAATGGACGACGAACTGCGTTATACTAGTACTCGTATGTGTGTATGTGTGTGTACATGTAGCCTACTGGTACTGTGCCGATTACGAGTACCTCGCGTAGCCAATATACGAGTATACTTACCAAAAACGATTACGAAGGTCATTTTGATCGTTTTCACTTTGGCTCTCGGTATTAACCCTCGTGAGCTTGCCCGCCTTGATTCGTATTCTTCCGGAAATTTGCGAATCTTAGCCTGAAGAATCGATTCTGCGAACGAGACGAACGAAATTAAATCGAATATATAATACGGTCGCGATTTATCGCCGTTATATTTTAAGGCGTTAACGTTTTATTAGTAATAATTTTGGAATAGGTACACGTAATGTATTCTTGAAAATCATGAAAATCAGGGCCTGTACTTGTTTCGACGGAGCGGATCGAAGGCAATACGCGCCACAAACCTCTGGAAACACGAATGGGTTGGCCGGATTCGAACCGCTACGCTATCCTGTACCGATTAATGCGAGGATAGAGGCAGAAATGCGCTAAGCTACCTGCGACATGTAGCTTCCTACACGAGTATATACGAGTATTACGCGAATTTGAATTTGCGAGTGGTGGTTCCTAAATAGTCGACCGAATAAAACGCTATCGCCAGTATCTATCTGCCATGTAGCCGGCAGAGCGGAGTGCTATTGAAAAATATTTCCAGCGCAGCGTACGTATATGTGTACGTATACCTGTATATAACCTCGAAGCACCCTTCTCGACGATAGGTACGCTACTAATCTACTGTCGAACTATACTATGTATATACAGTATACGCAGATAGGTCACCTTTTCGCTATTAAACTCGATAACCGCCGCGTTATCTACCGTTCGTTTAGGTCAAAAAGAAAGTTGCACTTTTATTTATAATACGAGTAGTTCTCGTCTCGCTCGCAGATGGCACTGTCGACGTGTTTAACATTCGCATCGATGAGAGCAGATGTCGTCACGAGGCCAAGTGTAAAACGCGCACCCGGCACCCGGCACCCGGCACTCCTGTCTTCGATTAATTATGGGCTCGTATAGGCTATAGACTAAATAAGGGAAATAGCTGCGGAATCGTAGTAAGGCGTCTTTTATTTTGGCCGACTCGCGCTATATGTGTAGAGGTATGTATGTGTAATACTCGTATATTATTCAAAATGTTTCAAGAAATGGACGCGGGCCCGATTCCACGAAATTTTGTTTCCTCGCCCATAAAACTGCGGCGAAGGAGGTGCGAGAAAGACGTTAAAAACTTTTCCTCGCCGCTTGCTAATCGCAGAATTATAATTACGTAGAATATTCGTAGTACCTATACACCTATACTCGGTATACATGTACTTACTCGTCGTATATACGAGTACGAGTACATACGAGTATTTGTTACGGCTCGATAAATAGAGGTACGCGCGTACCGTCGATCGATTTATAAAATCGTCCGCGTATTCGACTGCGTTACGATAGCAAATACCTACGTATTTGAAAAATAAAATTATATTATTTGGTCGAAATTTCAAAATACTCGTACGTAATCATACATAACTATACCCCTAATTTATTATTTGGCTATACGCGTACGCCGCGGTATATGCGTAGGATAGGTACGTCGTTTTATTTTGCCTTGGCGCAATCATTTTCTTTTTATACGCGTACTCGTACGTAGCCGTAAACACTCGTAAGTACGGCAATTAAGATTTCCGACTTTGTCTTTAGGTATAAACGTATAGGTATAGGTATAGGTATAGGTATATATTCCAAGTTCACCGTACACATATATAGAGTGCAAATACGAGAGTTTAAAGGTGAAAGTGAACGAAAGAAGGACGAGATACAACTCGGAACGCGTGTGAAAATACGAGTACGTAGAGAGTGTCGCAGTTTGCGTCCGCCGCGTCGGTCCGAATTAATTCGACCGTAACAGCCGATAGGGTTTTCTAATTACTATAGTAATTTAATTAATCGCATTTAGCCGTTCTCGGACTAAGAGAATTCGTTTTTTTATTTTATTTATAGCCAGCTCCAGCGGGCCCGTGGGCCCCGTGATCGCCTCCGTATATTCTGCACTCGTGGTCGCACGATCGGTTTTACGCTAGCTCGTCGCGAGATTCGACTTGGCAGAAGCAGGCCTTCGCCAGCATATCTCTACTTGGCAGATATATACGAGTACATATTACGTATACTCGTACTCGTAGGTTCGTGGTTTCGCCGCATTTGCTCGGCGAGTCGAAAAAACGAATGAACGATCATATACTCGTACTCGTACTCGCATTGTCGCGTTTAGTTGCGCCCGAGCTTACGACGACGTATACGAGTACGCGATAGTAAAGGCGGCTCGTTTCACCTCTGACGCTCTTGGGTCGCGGATGCGGGTTGGCCACGACGATGGCGCCGCTTTTGCTCCAAATTGTGCACACTATGACCGTGTAACAGACGATGATGATGAGAGCCGGCGCCAAAAACACGGCACACGCCACCAGTGTCATGTAGCATTTCCACTGCCATTTGTTGGAAAATTCTAGCCAGCATTGCGTCCTACCTGAAACACAAAAACAGACGCCGCGCCGGCCATTCGTCAACTTTTCGCCCGCTCGCGCGCCTTTTCACTTTTCACACGCGTCGCTGCCTTAGCCCCTGCTGCTGGTGACTAAAGCTACGAGTATAAAATTACAGCTATATACATATATATATATATATGTAGTTATCGACCTCTCGTATTTTCTGCTGCTGCACCTAATAGCCGCGACTGCCGATAGCACGGCTATCCGTACTCGTTTGTTCGGCTATACATTTTGTCGACGACACACCGCGCGGATGGACCGATGGCAGCAGCACCGAGTCAACTACCCGCCGATTAAGTAAAATCTATCCTCCAGATTATTAAACGTCGTCGAGGAAATATATTCGCTCGTTAAATCGTGTCCGAGTCTATATATTTTATTCTATTCCACTCGCTATATTCCATTCCATATTCTATTCTATTCTATTCTATGGTACGACGAACAACATAAGTTAGCATTGTTAGTCGTCCAACGAGAAAGTTTTGGAATAAATAATAAATAAATAAATAAGATCCGAATAATCTGGCGCACGTACCTCCGACAATTTTTTCTTCGTAGATAATTGGAATGGGTATGGAAAATAACGCGCTTAGTCCCCACGCGCTTCCAATCAGAAACTTAGCTCGACGCCCTGTCGTGGGGGGAAAAAGATTAGGTAAGATGGATAAGCGTAAATGTATAATATTAAATGTAAAATTGCGAGTAATAAAATTAATACGCGAGTATGCGCAGTTTCTGCTGCTATATCATTTTTGCGCACAGACTAACGTACATTTTGGCGACAGGCCCGTAACTAAGAACTATAAGCGCTCGTAATTATAAGTGCTAGGGCAAATAACATATTAGGCAGGGCGAGCCTTTCCCGAGTCGCCCCCTCCCCATTTTGAATGCGCAGTTGTCTCGAATTTTTTTTTGTTGAAAAATGCGCCAGCCAGGGCGATCGCGCCAGCCAGCTGCGCTGGCGCTAGTTACGGGCCTGTTGGGCGAACTCGGAGCGAAGCGCTCGAGACGCGATAATAAATAATAAAAAGGCGTATAATTATAGACGTATACCGCGCATAGCGATATTATTGCAGCGTAGCATGGTGGACGTTGATTTTTCTTCCAAATAGCGATGCTCTGGAGCAGGCACCTTCTCGCAACGATAACGAAAAAACGGTTCCCTTTCGTCCGCGCAGAGGCTTTTTCTGCCCCCCCCCCCCCCACACACACACACACACACACTCCCTCCCATAGGCGATCGACAGCCGCCGAAGAATTACGCGTCATTTTGAGTGACTTTGGTTGGCCGTAGTGCCAAGTGCCAAGTGGCAAGTGGCAACTCGCAACTCGATTAAAAATATATGCTCACTCGTTGGATACGGTAAAGCCGGAGTGCGATTTATTTTTGTCGAAAATATCGCGGCTAACGCGCTCGCCATAGCTAATCGTTATTTTATACGAGTATGTATTACGTGTACGTAAATAAAATTTGCCAGTTTCTAATGTCCTTACAACTGCCGGAAAATTTCATCGGTCTCGTTATGGCGTCGTATCTGTCTATGCTCAGAGCTACCAGCACGTAAGTCGACGAGTACGTAATCAGCACCTGCGGGAGAAAAAAGCGAATTTCATTTTTGGCGAGTAGATTTAGATATAAGAAAATAAATTACCTATACGCTCGGTACGCTGCAGCAGCGGCGAAAGGTTGGAATATTTTATCGGCCGCGTTATTCAAATAATATACTCGCACGCGAGTACCTATACGTACACATGTACACACACTCGTACACTACCTACTCGTAACTGTTGGAAAATTCACTACATAGATATCTACGTGTATATATTTACCTACTCGTAGGAATAATCGGGTTGAAAAATTTTTGCTTTCCTTCGAGCGAAATAATAATCTTTGGCAGAGTTTCGAAATGTTTCACACCAAGTACGAGTACACGTATTGATAAAATTAAATTTAATATTTTTATAGCGTTTCGTATATTACGCGAGTATATTAATATAATAGGTACTCGATGAAAATTAAAAATAAAAAATTAAAAAATAGTTTAGTAATTATACTCGTATACCTATAAAAAATGTTGGAAAAGGTTATGTAAAAGCTGAGAAATCAAACTACCGGTACGATTATCGGCAAAATATTTTCATGGCATTTGAAATAGGTTCTTATTCTGAAAATTATTTTTAATTATAAGTACTTATATATTCGAAATATTCGAATAAGTATAATATATACCTATATTTGCTATGTGACGTATGAAAAGTTGGGCCAACGAGTGTTTGAGAAATGGGCAAAAAATGATTGTAAAGTCGCAATCGAGTTTTCACGTTTTCTTTTTAATATAATTATTATGTTCGAGTAGGTACATATATGTATATTCGTTTGGCAACATTTTGGTCAAGTTTCACACCTTCGAATAATACTCGTATTATAGATTTA
Source organism: Parthenolecanium corni (assembly GCA_038050395.1). Taxonomy (NCBI): domain Eukaryota; kingdom Metazoa; phylum Arthropoda; class Insecta; order Hemiptera; family Coccidae; genus Parthenolecanium; species Parthenolecanium corni. The sequence continues at coordinate 369,952 of JBBCAQ010000034.1, read as the reverse complement.
TAGTTTTTATTTCGGACGGATTTCGTCGAAAAATGGATCTATTTTCTTCGTCTTACTTTTTCTTTTTTTGTAAATAACTTTTCAACTGTATATGGTATTAATTGGCCGTACACGCTGCGGCGCATTTTTTTTCCGCACAGCGCATGTTCGTTCGGTTTTGTTCGAAGAAAAATGCGCAGTGTGTACACCGCTTTACCCGAACGTACCGTCTCTAGTCCCTACAGACTCTATAATTATATGTATATGTATATGTATACCCATAAAGGCGAGATCGACCCGCAGAGAAATTCGGTGAAAAATCTGAACGAAGCGCACGGTCGGTCGAAAATGAGAGCAGAGAGAAGGCGAGATGAATACAAAGTACGAATGTTTGAATGTTTAGTTGCGGATAGTCCAACTCGAGTTTAGAAGCCGCTTATTACCATTAGCTTAAAAGATTTGATTTTATATAACGATCTTCTTTTCGCTAACCGGCGAGTCGTCTGCTCCTTAAAGGGTTTTCTTTCATTAAAAATTCATTAAAATTCTCCGTTTGCCGCTACGAAAGAGTAAGCACTCGTTTCGAGCGGAGAAAGCCAAAGAAAAAGATGTCCGAAAAGACTTTTTCCACCGAGTGATATCGCGTTAAAAGAGCTTTTAATGGTAACGAAGAAACGAAAAAAAGAAAGAAAGAAAGAAAGAAAAAAAAAAGAGGAAAAAAATAGTCGCACAAGCTTCTCCGATAAAACGCTCGCCTATCTATATTCCCCTTCGACAGCGCGGCTTCTTCTTTTTTCTCTATTTCTCCCCCCTCCTCCCCCCCCCCGCTATTCACCCCGTCGAATTTATTTCGCTTCTTTGAAAATGAAAAGGAGAGGGTCAACTCAAAAGTCAAATCTTTTCGAGCCGCGCTATTTCTGCGATCCGAAGACGGTGGTTTTCTTTTTCTTTTTCTTTTTCTTTATTTTTTTCTCCTTTAAATGAAAAACAATTTGTCTCGGAGGAAGCGTAGCGACACGCGCATTTTATACCGGCGACGCGACGCGACGCGACGGGTTGATTTTCATTTTCATTCCATAAAATCACTATAATAATCCAAAGTTGAGATAACCTGTTTTCGACCAAATCGCTGAAACGATCGTGTCGAATCGTATAATTTTTGGTGGAAAAAGCCAAGTACTCGTACATATACATACGTGCGTATTATATTATCTACATATTACCTAGTACGTATCGTGATTCTCTTGTACAGTTGTTCTCTGAAAACACATCTCTTAGTAGCCAGATACATACACATATATACGTACGTACGTATAGTATTTCAATTTACAACGGAGTTAGATGGCGCAAAGCGAGCAAATATATGTCCGACAATATGTATATACGACATTACGCGCAGTGCCACCACTTTCTCACTCGAATCGTTATGAAAAATACGAGTATCTTCCCTATCGATTCTTTTTTACTGGAGCATTCGTATATAAGTACAGCAGGTACACATATGACGACTGTATGTTTGCGATACGTATGGTAAAATTCTAAACGAGCACCTCGATTCGCGCATATTTTTAGAGAACTTAATGTACGTACGGCTGTCGTACTGGGGGTGAGAGAAAACTGAGAAAAATACCGATCGTCTCGTATACTCGTACCTAGCAGCAGAGTAGGTACATCGTTTTCGACTCATTCTCGTTTCAAATGTGACCCGCAATAGGTAGTCGAGTCGTTGGTACGCGAGTACCGTACCTATAAAGTTTGTGGCTAACGTACTCGAGTATAATACGAGTATAACGATTAGGTACGGAGTATATACGAGTATATAGCTATACGAGTACGTACATACTCGTAATTATGCGAATTCCGATTATAAAATATTCGAACCGACGAATCGTACGAGTATAACGTCTCGTCGCTACTTTGACGTAAGCCGTCGCGTCGTCGCGTCGCGTAATACGCGTGTGTGCTGCACCGTCGCGTCGGCTAAACCTACGTACCTGTAGTCGTATTTTTAATTTAAATTTTCGCAGCCAGGGTGACACGCGCGTCGACAGCTCGAAAGGGAAATGATGAAAAGTACTCGTATATAAATAACTCGTGACTCGTGATTTCGCGGCGATGTGCTTCGGTGATCCGCAAACAAAGGCTGTGCCAAAAAGGCGAGTATAGCTTATTAGTAATTCTACGCTCCGCTGGAACGGGCCGTGTTTTCATAAATTCGTAATTTCGCCCGCGCATGTTTCGCGCGAGTCACTCTTGAGCGAAATTTCCGCTCAGCTTTCACCAACTTCGAATGTACTCGTATGAATTGGAAATGAAAATCAAACTATCGTACCATACGTATGGTATGCGTAAGCTATGTACTTGGATTTTGGTGAAAAATTATACTCGTACGAGTATATATATACACGTTATAGTAGAGTCCACGTATACGTATATATCGTATAATATTACCCTATATCGGTACGCTTTTTTTTTTTTTCAGAATAGAATGAAAATAATGGTGGGATTTTTATTAAAATTAATTTCGTTTTATTTTCGTTTCACGGCGATTTCATCGTTTTCTCGTAGATAACTTGGACAATATACCTACGAGTAATACTCGCGTATGTTAGCAACGATACATCGATTCGGACATTTTCGTAAAATGCCTGTACGAGCATGTACTCGTATACGTATACGTACACGTACGCGGTGTACTACGGAGTATTATTGCCCCGTAAAAAGTGGAATAATTTAATTAGCATTATAAAAATATGTCCACCGCGAAGCGTTATAGGCGCGTATAAAACGGCGTTGCTTACTTGAAAATATCGAATAAATTTACAACCGAAATTTCCCCAGTGCCAGTCGATTGTAAATCTGCCCAGTATGTCGATAAGAACATTTACCAATCCGACGAGCAAATCTGAAAAATTCATCGACAAATAAATAGGTACGAGTAGGTATAACGTATGGCAAATAAAAACACGCCGCAGAGACATACGTACGTACTGTATTATTATTATATATAGCTACTCGCGATTGCAACGCGTTGAAAGGATCTCGAGGATTAAAAGTCGTCGGTTTTATTTTTTATATAAGTATCTATTTTTTTACACGTTGTATTCGCGTGGACAAGAATATTTGACCATAAGGCGCGGTAATGGTATAGCGCGAGCGTACGAGTATTATTCCAGTATTATAGCAAACAGCAGATACGGATAATAAAGATTCCTATATATAGCTCTTTCGGAAGAACGGTCTTATTCGATGCCATTGTCGAAGCATTGTGTGTATAGACGAGGTGAGCTTACGTACGAGTAGGTATACCTACGCATAGAATTACAAAGCTCTTGGCAAATACTCGCCCTTCTCATTCATCATCCGCGAGCGAGAAGGCGAAGAAGCTTTAAAAAAATACACGTATGTATTATACTCGTACACGTACGTAACGTACACACAAGTATATCGGTCGAGTAGGTATACATGTACACATACGTATATGTGTGTATACGTATGCGGGTGGACCGGCAAAGGGTACCTCGTCGTCCATTCGCACCGTTCGTAAAACCGTACTCCTCAAATATGACGAGCCGCGTGCTTTTCTATTGTCTAAAGGCCACGACGTAGAAAAATACACGCGCCGAAGAAAAACAAAAACAAAAACAAAAACAAAAAAACAAAACAATGGCTACCATTTTCGATATCGGCTATCGCGTGGCTTGGTTCTTTTCTGCATGCCCTCGTACTCGTACCTACAACGTATACATATATATGTATATACACGTGTATACGTGCGTATATTACACGGTCATCGCCATTTAAAATGTTGCCAAAATACGAGTAGGCATACGTCTATACGACGCTAAGAAGCTTCGTCCGTCCGAGATTTTATTCGAGCTGCCGTCCGTTGAGATAAGCTCCGACGAGGAGCCGCTTTTTCGCCGCACAAAATACTCGTCGCGTTGATATTTTGGCAACGAATGCGCCGCGGCGCGTCGCGTCGTCGTATCCAAAAATCAGAGCACCTTCGTCCGTATCGGCCTTTTATTCGGCGGCGTTCGATTTCACATTTTTGAAATAAAAACGATTCTCAAATACACGCGTACGTATTCATTTCCGCCCTTCGTACGACATTCGATAATGGCTTCTACAAGGCTATATAAGTACCCGACGTTTTTTGTTTTTTGTTTTTTGTTTTTCGTTTCCTCGTTTTTATGCGAAATAAATTCGATTCGGCTGTTTCGAGTTTTGCGGTAAGCTTTCGAGGGTGCGTATCTACGGGTACTGGGTAGATATTATATACCTTTATAAAAACTGAGTGCTTGAGACTTACAACGACGAAAAGAAAAATCTATCCTTATTTTATCAGCGAGTCGTGTACGTACCGATAGAAAATTAGAAATTTTCGAAGAAAATGCGGCTTAGGGTATTATCGAAAATGTTTTTTCGTTCTCGTATAAAATTTTAAAAAGCGGACTTAACTTCTTTCTCGCGAATCACCTTTCAAATATTAATTCGAATACGTAAACTAGATACTGCTGTAGATATATATATAATACCTATATATATATATATACGAGTATGTTACTCGACACTTACCCGCGAATGCCAAGTGCATAATGAAGAAATTCATTCTCGATTTTCTTCCTTTGTGTTTCATTAACGCCACCAGAACCGACGAATTTCCGACGACAATCAAGAAAAATAGCACCCACAGCACGATAAGTTGAGGGGTCTGGAAAAGAAAATAAGATAAAACTATAGGTTTTACCGCGCCCTATGTAGGTAAATGGATGGAGGGTGCGATACGATATAGGTAGATTAAATATTACCGTTACTTATCTATACTTAGTTATAAATAATACGAGTTGGTAAGTGTACGATTCGAGTATTTACGTAGGTGTTTGTCAGTTGTCGATTATCCGCATTTCGCACCGCTTGCGTTGCGCGCCAAATAAAAAGTAGGTATAGCCTATACCTATCTCCAGTGTCGAGTGTCGACTGTCGAGTGTCGAGTCGCTCATTTACGAGTACCGACGACTATTCGCGTTTTAATAAAATACACAAATTCGTCGCTCGCTTAGAAAAAAAAGGCTCGACTAGAATCGAATGTATACCTACTCGTTATATTTTTGTATCGCGTATCGAATATACTTATAGGCTATTGTCGACAGTCGTGATTTTGTGAAAAGAAACGAAGCAACATTGCCTGTACTCGTACCTATCTACATATACGAGTATATTATTATAATTCGAGTCGAGTATAGGCTATAATTAGTTTCGTCATCTGTCTCGAACGACAACGAAATATTAGCGGCGGCAAACCGCCTCCTTACACTGGCTGAATAGTTCACAGTGTATAACTGCATAACTGCATAACTGCATAACTGCATAACTGCATAACTGCATAACTGCGTCAGCGCATACGATGACGCTACGCTACGCTACGCGACGACGAAAATTTGTACACGATTTTTCGATGTAACGCTAAAAGCATACCTTGTGCGCCGTAAATACGACTCGATTTTCTCGTTTCCGGTTTCCGCACACACCGATGAAAAACGCGGAGCTTTCGACGCTATATTTTTATTTATTTATTTATTTATTTATGTATTTAGTTATTTATTTATTTATTTATTTATTTATCCATCTATTCGTCTATTCGTTTATATTATTTTTTTTATTTTTTTTCATTTTAAACGCGTCGCGTCGAGTGTAATAAAAAGGTAGCTGCCATAAAAGTGAGCGGCCGTCGCGTTATTCTTTCTATAGAAAAAATACACGTATTGCCGTATTGCCAATCAACCGATTAAAAAGTAGATAGGTACATCCTACGAGCTTACGCACGTAATTTTACGAGTGAAAAAAGTACAGAAATTTTTCCCGATAATGGAACTATAGCTAACATAAAGCTAAGCATGGTTAAGAGGCTTTAAAATTAGCCGAGTGACTGTTCGCATAAGCTTAAAATGGAAATCGAGCCTCGAGGTCTACCCGTAGGTATATGTGTACCCATATACGTTGATCGTTTTCATTTTCAGCGGGGCGGGGTAAATAAATTAAATTCAAATTTTTCCTTTCTCCGCGAATATCTATCTAGACGATTCGTTTTGTACGAGTAGCTGTATATTACTCGTAGTTAGATATATGTAGGCCGTACCTATTCGACTAGGTAAGCTAATCCTACTACATGCTCGTACTCGTAGTAGCTACGAGCTTATCAGCGGATACTCGTATATTATTTCCATCATTTTTACGTCTTCGTCATTCGTCATTCGTCATCCGTCATTCGTCATTTTACTTGGTTAGTCGAAACGACGCGACGCGACGCGACGTAAATATATCCTACGCGTTTCTTTAAAATCCAAATGCCATATCCCGAGTCCTCGTAGGACTGCCTACAGCTATGGTTTTTGGCTTTAATTTTTTCATCGCCGACGTTGATGGATTACGAATGGAAAACTCGCACATTATCGTAGTATTATAATGGTTACCGGCACCATATTCTAATTCGACGAAGCGAAGATCGACGGAGTAATCGTACCGCGAGTAGGCGCTATGCTACGCGTATTAGACGTCAAGTTTTCGAAATCCCTATAGCCGTTTATTCCGCCAATCTACGCGTAGAATAATCGTTTTTACGGCTTCGCGGCCCCCAGGGAGACTAGACGGAGCGGAAAAGTTTTTTGGCCAACCCTATAAAAACAGTTTACATCGTATAATATAGGTATATATAAGTCAACGGGTTCGCCGAAAAATAAAGAAATCAGTTTCGAAAAGGCGAATATACGTATAGGTATATTTACTTACTTATAATACGTATTATAGGCGAATTAAATATTTTCCCTCCATTCCCTTCGAAATGAAACATTCTCGCCGAAAATACTATTCCTACGATAATTTTACAAGTCCGATATCTTACAATAGGTATTACGAGAATAAATTGAAAATATTGTCGGACGGATAGCTATATATATCGACTATTTTCACAAATTAATAGGTTTAGTACCGAATTAACTTGACGTAATATTTTAAAATTTTTTTACAATACTACGATCGTAACGTAGCTGTATGTTTAAAATGCTAATCTACGTTACAAAATTTGTTTGTGCTGCTAGTACGGCGGTGATAAAATTAAACTGGGATAACCGCAAACTAATTTTCCAACATTTAGACTTTTTCACTAAAAATTGACGATTCGTCAAATTGACCCGACACGCGTTTAACTTATTCAATGTTTTATGCTCAACTCGAATCTGCAGCCCGTTTTGCTCTACGTCGCGATTTATATACCCATTTTTGAGCATTTTTCACTTTTTATCGACCACATCTCGCTGGGCGAGAGCCGCCGCCAAAAACGGCTACCGCGGATTCGTGTTCAGCGACCTCGGAAACCCCCACCCCGAGTGCTCAACTTACAAATTTATCCCCCGAGTAGAAATCAGGAAATGCAAAGTTTTCGAAAATATTAAATATTAGGAGAAATTTGGGTTCGATTGAAATATATTAGCAAATTATCGAATTACCTCTCTCTAAGCTACCGAATGATGAAAAAAAATTTAACTATAAAAAGCAGCGCGCGTTCGTTAGGACATGCGGCATATTTCAAAATAATCTCGCCGGATAAAATTCAGCGTTGGTTACCTGCAGTCATCAAATTGACCCAAAACGTGTATTAGAAAATAAATTATTTGTATTCCCAACGTGGTTTTGCCGAATAATAGTATGACAATTTATTTTCGCTAGTTGGCAACGCGCTGCCAAGAAAAAGGGAGAATTCAGATTGAGCTTTATCTTGTTGCGTTTTCTTTCTTTCACACTTCCCCTCATTCTGTATTATCGTTATCGTTACTATCATTATTTACGATTTCCCCCACCCCCTAAATTCTCACGCTAGTAATCCGCCGTCGAATGTTATCGAATAATACGGCTATAATTAACCATTTCGTACGGGCGTATAGCAAGTATATAGATATTTGTAAAACAAATAAATAAATGCTAATTTCTGTGCGGAGAAGGGACAATGTGCGAGACCAACTTTTGCCTAGCCATTGATTGGTCCGAGCACAGATTTCCAGTCGAAGGTCGGCACGCGGTAAATAAAATGGCCTTCGCATTAATTTTGTCCCTTCGCATCGGTCGCGACCTTTTCGCTCAGCCGAATTTGTCTTTTGCTTGCGTACAGGTGACTGGCAACGTTCGTTAATTAGCTTTTGTAAATGTCGCCTTTGTAGCGGCGAAGAAAGGGAAAAAAAAAAAACTGTAACACAACACGATTCGGCTTTCATTCGATGGTTTTTAATTAAAACTCGCGTAGGAGGTATAGGAAAGCGTGAAAATAATATTATTTTGAAAATTAATTCCGTCGCGTCGCTTAAAATGCCCGATTTTTAACCTGGCATAAGGGTGTCGCAGGCTTAGGCTATATTCGTCGCTTTTCGAAAGGCGAACAAAAGGGGTGAGCAAGACGACGTGGATGAAGAGGAGAGGAGGGTGCGGCACTGTCTGCTGTATTTACATTCGACGAGTGCAAAAATTCTTGCTCTCACGTTGGCGTCTCGCGGTTAGCAGGTTTCCTCTTTGTTTTCAAAAATCTGCGCGCTCGCTGCCGTGAGTTGGATTTCAATGTGGTGGCTGCGGTGGCTTGTGGCTGATGGCTGCGGTGACTGCGGTTCGTCGATATTCGACGCTCGAGGTCGCACTTGATTTTCTTTTCGACAGACGTAGAATTAATGCGGTTTCTTTCAGCTTTTGTATCTGTATACGTGTTACCCATGTAGGGTATGCACGCATGTGTATAGCTATAGAGATAGACTAAAGACGAAATAAAGAGAGCGCAGACAGCTACGACAGACGGTTTCTGTCGCACGGCTAGACTGTCCAAAATATCGTACGTACGAGTAGCTATAGGTACGAGTATATGTAGCCTACCTAAGTCTCGAATTATGATTTTATTCGCGGTCGAAAGAAAATTCCTTAATTTTCCAGCAATTATACGTTTGGTTGCCCGCGTATTGCAGTGGCTCGAAGCAGTACTAGATGAAAGTTGTCGTAGACGATGGCAATCACCCGAATCAGCATATCGCACACCTGCACGAATTTCACGCGTACGTATAATATATTATCGCCGGTTGCACTTACGTGTATTTCGAAAATTTTTTTTAAATCAATTTCTACGAATTATAAAATTTTGAAAACGAATCGTATACTGGCCGCACGATTCGCTTTTTCATCGAATCTGTCATTTACATGTATTGCGACTTTCGAAGCCGGCATTAATTCGTATATAATTTCTATCTTATCCAGTTTCGACTATCCGAGAGCTCCTGGTGGTACGAACGTACCTATACCATCCACCAAACATGTTGGAAGAATTTTCAAAAATTAACTACACTTTTTTTCACCAGGTCAAACTAGCTCGTGTCGGCGAAATTTGTACCTATACATATTAAAAACGAAGGACTGAACGGGCGTTGAAATAATAATATAATTAATGCGGACGTAATTAGCGGATCGAAAGTTGAACTTTGGACCGAGGGAGTTATAATTTTTGATCGAAAGCGACAAATGTTTTGTGACAGCGCGTCAACTTTCGCTAATTTTCGAGAAAACTGAAAAGAAAAGTTTGTTTTCATTAAAGTTCGGATACAACTCGACTCAGCATTTACCGTTTCGCCAATAAAACGTACGTATATTTTCCGCCCCCTTCTCTTTTTCATCGCCGAAAATGAGGTTGAAAAGTTATTTTCACTCCCGGTAGGTACACGACGAGTTTGACAGTAAATTGTTGTCGAAGAAACGAGTGCGCTAAGCCTATAATTATCTCTACAGTCCGAGTAAAATGAAATACAAAACGGTACGAGTATAACAATAAGTACGTACGCTTAACCGATAATAAAAGGCTGAAAAAAATTATAATTCGCTGGCGGTACATTATTCTCTACAATAGGAATGTGAGTTTTTTTCTTCTTTTTTTTTTTCTTTCGATTCCGATAAGGAGGGATTGTAAAATTTTGAAAATAAAATTCGACGAAGAATGCGAGATTGTGTTGCATCATAGTCTCTTTCTTCGTGTTTTTAATCAAAATCGAAATGAATTTCATGCCGGATAAGTACCACTACTCTTATACGTATACCGCAGTATATATTATACTACAATTATACGTAGTTATTTTCAGCGCACTTAACCGATGTCCTTCCACAAAAAATTTAAATTCAGTCGTCGCATCGTTATACCCATATAGTCGAGTTACTGCCAGCAATCGTGCTTCGATTTCCTTTTTCGCTACTTTTTCAATCCGCAAATCGAGTGAAATTTCTATGGTAGGTACTTTATTACTATTTTGCCGTAGGATAGGAAAACTGGTATAATTCAAAATTGTAGTAGAAATTGCTAGAAAGTAAAGTATACTACGTTTGCAGTACCTATACATGTCACTATCGTATAAGAATGTTTTACTATAAAATAATAATTTTTGTTACCTCGATGAGAAAAATTACTATACATATACAAGTATGTATATATGTACTATAATATACCTACGGTAATAAGTACATATGTACTACCTTTTTCTCTCAGTCCACGGCCGTCTTGGTATACGTACGCGGTAGGTATTTGAAAAATTATAGGCTCGTATATTGTGAAAGAAGAAAGTTAAGACTACTCGTATATGCGTACAAATAGTAGGGGCCCTAATAGACTCGTACTCGTATTATAGTTGAGCGGTATAGGTATAGCTGCGTTATATCCTCGCGGTGTGTACTCGTTTCACCCCCTCGGAAAACATCCCTTTATGCTTCGTAGTTTTAACAAAATCGTAAAAGTCGTTTTTTACTCTTCGCCGCCGTTGCACTCGTATTCGTATTCACTTTCGCAATCTGGAATAAATTTACGAGTACTTTCACTCTCGTCGTTGGCAATACCGCGAGTATACGAGTACACGAGTATACGAATACACCATCCTACAATATATACCCATACACTCGTCGCCATTATTTGCTATTCTAACGTTTCCCCCGTATTTTTGACTTTTGTTTTCCGTTCATGGCGTAACTACGAGTATACGAATTTAGCCAACAAATCTCTTTATCGCCGATTGTCTCCTTTCTACTGCCGTTATTGTCGAAAATTATCCGATAAATTACCCGTTCGGAGTCGATAATTTGTTCGATGTTGCTTCGACAACTACATACGAGTACGAGTATATTCGCGGTTGAAAATTCTCACCAAGTAATCTGTCGTCACATTCGAGATTCGAGCTCGAAAATGATGAGAGAAGAAATACGGCGAAAAATGTTACTTTGACATCGTCTTAAGCGAGGCGCAGTTCGTGGGGATTTTCTTCTTCTAACCTGGGCTGTACATACGAGTATGTATAATGTATAACATAAATAATTTGTTCGAGCGATTAAAAACTTTTTCGCAAAACCATTTTCTTTTTTTAAATAGAAAAATCGAATTGCCCTCCAAATTTTTCTCGAATAAAGATACAGTAAAATTGTCCGAGAGAATATACGAACCAATAGAGGAGAGAAGCAAAAAATTATTTTATTTGTTGAGAGAAAGTGCAGTATAGGTATACCTACTCGTAGAACTCGTACGAACGAAGAGTTAGATGCGTATTATAATTTAGTAAAAACTGAAAACTGTCGAAAACTTTAGATCCGATAATTATTACGAGTAATTAATATGTTCTCGTTTCGTTTTGTTTTTTTATTCCCCCGCATTGTATGATCGACTATGGGTTTTTGTTCGGCCCACGCACGCTACGTAATTTTATTTTCAGTAGATAAGTATATAGCTATTATTCCTTTGTACGAGTATTTCGTTTCGTTTCACTTTTTTTTTTCAGAAAATCGGAAACCTATAAAAGAAAATTTATCGGCTAAATAGAACGCCAAGTAAATTACAATTTGGTAATAAATGCGCTCGAAGATGACCAGCGAGCCAATATTACAAGGTTGGTAGAGAGTAACTATTTTCCTAGATTTTTATTCTCAGAATAATACGAAGACGCGTTTTATTCGGAGGAAATTACATTTTTGTAAAACACTCGGAAAACGTAATGTGAAATAATTGTTAACCGCCGGTGCGCCACGCGAACATAAATTAAAAATATCTGAGAATTTGTGGTCCGAGTCGTATCGAATATAGAGTTGTTCTATTCAGCGTGTATGAATCTATATATACGTTATATATAATAGTTAAAGCTCGAGGAATTTTCATAATAGTCTTCGATTTTTGACGCGTGTGTTGGTAAGATTTACCAAAATTTTCATAGCAGATAAATAAGATTTTCAATAAATATAATTATAATATTATATTATACTCGTATAGGTACTTATGCCCGATAGAGGAACCATAATTTTTGCTAGCGAAATAACCGAGTCTTAAATTAATTACCGATCGACGAGAATCGTACGAGTATAAAAGATGCTCCACGTCACGAAGCTTAAAAAATTGTTCGAATCCGCATCTTTAGGTCAAATTTAGGGAAATACCCGCACGGGTGACTATCCGCGTTTTCATTAAATTCCGCCCAAAACCAGAAGGTACGTACTTTGATAGGTACGTTGTGAGAAATGAAGTAGGTACAGTTATAGAGAGGTGTAGATAGGAAAAGCGAAGCGAATCGGCAAAATAAGTTTCATACACGCTGACTGGCTGACAAAAAGACGAGGCCGATATATTTGTTCAAGGAGAGATACGAAGCGGACAGGAGCGTGCGTTTCAGTCTACCTACGTCATTTAAGGCGAGGCGATTTCTTACTCGCGAGCTAAAATAAAAACGAAAACGAAATTGAAACTGCTAAGAAATACCGAGCTTTATTGTCAAAAATATGCGTACCTATATACTCTGCGTCTTATTTTATTCGAATTTCTTTTTTCATCTTTGGAATTTCCTTAAATACCGAGCGAGCGAATAGCGAGAGTAGTCTATATAACATTCGATACCTATCTGATTTCCGCTTCATTTCATAGAGGCCCCGCGTTAGACCGGATAAACACTCGAAATTTCATCTCATTTTCCTTCGTTATACGCGTACGAGTATGCATGTATTTATGAAGTTTCCTTTTTAAGAAATTCGAATAACGAATAATTATACATCGATACGCGTCTACAGCTACTTTAGAAATTTAATTCCCGTTCCGCATTCGCGATCGTCATTTTGCAGCCCCGCGCACGCGCATTCCGGGTAGCGCGATATCGAATATCCGTATAAATACCTATATATATATATATACGAATAGAAAAATGAGAAGAATCCGATCGGAGATCGATTCTATTTCTTTCAAACTGACGCATACGAGTACATGTCGATTACCGACTCGTCCAGTGGCGCACACGTATTTTGAAATACTCGCAGGTGGTGCGCGAGATCACTTGTGAGGACCTTTTCAGCAAAGAGGCCCCCTCGTAATTTTGTTCACTCGGATGTTTTTCAACATATTTGGTAGTGAAGGTCGGTCAAAATTCCCATCTGATGGGGCCCATAAATTGTGAGGCCGGGTGCGACCATACGACTCGACCAGCTAGGTGGGCGCCACTGGACTCGTCGTAGTCGCACTCGCATTTGTTACCAGAAAACGATATTTTACCTACCCAATGGTGAGGAGAATGCCTCGAGTAAATATGTTTTTGATCGTAAAGAACTACGAGTAAAGACAAAAAAGTACGAGTATATATACTCGTAGCTGTACCTGGACCTACTTATACTCGTATATGTTAACTAACATTCGTCTTCGCCCATCCGCATCTCGCGTACCATTCCGAGAATAAAACGTATACACGCGATTAAAACAAATATCCGCTCGAGCTTGGACGGAATATTTTATAGCGAAATTAAAAATTAAATTCGTAATTACGATCATACATTTACGGGTACCTACGGTAGTTATTGTACGTCTTGGAATTTTTTCAACTTTATTTCAACACGAAAAAAAGTGAAAAATACTCGAACATGACGTGTCTCAATGGCGACGTGCGAGTTCAGTAAAAAGGACTCGAGTATCGAATTGAGCGTGAAAAATTACATACTGCGCACACGTCCACATGACTGTCTCGCAGCAAATTCGAAAAATCGTCGTCGAGGTTAAGCGACGCGTGTGAGATTTCAGAATCACGGCGCGTGTAACGCTTATTGCATAACCGTTACGCCGTAAATACGAGCGGGTATGGTATATGGGTACGAGTACACATACGAGTACGAGTATACCTACTCGTACTTTTTTCTTCGATATGCGATTTCCAAATACCTACGCGGTGCCCGTACCCAATGACATTTTCAATAACCAAAAAGGTTTTCGTTATCGACTAGCTGGACAATATTTTCGTCTTACGTCTTTCGTCGCTCTCCGCTATTTTATACGGCGCTATAATAATATATACTCGTATGTATATGTATGTGTACAGCTTGTACACATATACCTATACCTACTCGTACGTACAATCTGCGCGATTTCTTCGTCGATATTTTCAATTTACCAGCACATACACATAATTATGTAGGGTATGTAGATGTACATTGTACTCGTACACTACTCTACTCGTAGACTATAGATGCTGGGTACGATCGCAACTTTTAAACTCGAACCCGCGGTCGTAAGACTCATACACGTATACATGTAAATGTACAATATATCTGTATATACTGTTATTTTACGTCACATGTGAGACCCAAGATAAAGTATAACACTTGCGAGACCCCCCTTATAAATACTCAGAAATGAAACCTTCGTCTTCACATGGCTTGGTGGCTATGTGTAAGATGCCTTAGGCTATGTAATGAAGCCCACAGCTGTTGGTTAGGTGAACAATACAGTTTATAGGAAGTAAAATGAAATGAGGGAACCACGAGTGTACATACAATCGATATTTGGGGCACTTGCGAGTCCCAGACAAAAAATGCAGATTTGAGGTCTGCGGAGTGGGGGGAGTAAGAAAAACTAGACATACACCTCGTAGACATGCGAGACCCACAAAAGGGTCTCACTTTGTCAAAAAGTGTCTCGCAAGTGTTATGATTCATCTGTTTTGGGTCTCACAAGTGACAAAAACATCTATATATATAAATGTATACACACATATACCGAGTATATATAGGTCTCTGGACGTATACGCGTAATCGCCCTTTTATGGCGTAATCAATCAGCAATTTGTGCGCTACGAAGCGACGTCGCATGTCGTAATTAAAAGGCTGTTTGGCTTTTAAGCTGCGAGCTGTTATGGCTGTTGGTCGACTAGTCGACTTTTGACCTCGACTTGCTGAAATATCGCCACCGCACCGTCGCGTTGCCTCGCATCGTCGAGGGCGGCCCGCGGGATGAGTGTCCTCGCAGCGGCTAACGGGTGGATGGGGCGAGAGCTTCGTTAACGAGCTTCCAGCTTTTCGTCACTTTCTCTCGTCACTGCTGCTGCTGCTGCTGCTTCTGCTGCTGCTTCTGCTGCTGCTGCGTAGATAATTATCTACGTATGCCTCGTGTATATTCAGCCGACGCCTTGGGAAATCGAGCCGACAGCTAAAAATTGGCTTGGGAATCTAGCCGACGCGTCGGCTGCATTTTCGAGGTGTCGGCTGGATTTCCACCCGCCGGCTGCATTTCCACCGCATCGGCCGCATTTCCAAGCCAATTTCTAACTGTCGGCTGGATTTGTGACTAGTCGGCTGGATTTCCATCGTGTCGGACGAATTTCTGAGGCGTTGGCTAGATTTCCAAGTCAATTTTAAACTGTGCTGGAGTTTCTACGCGTTGGCTGGATTTCCAAGGCGTTGGCTGGTTTTCCAACGCGTCGACTGAATTTTCTGATCCCATATAGCTATATGTGGAAGAAATTCAGAAATTATCGAAAATGGATCACATATATATATATATATATATAATTTCCTATCCTTTTTGGTTCTCTTTCTAAAAGAAAACAACTTTTGAATGTTACAGCTATGCGCGTTCCGAGTTTCAAACTCACCGTTATCGAGAAAACGTTTCGATAAGTATCTAACGTAGTACGAGTATAAGCTTTCAGCAAGCTTTTTTCTTTATAAATCTTGCAGTACCGTCGAGAAATTCTACGGGCAATTAATCGAAATATTCGTCGCTGTTTGTAATTAGTCTAATCCGATTCATTTTTCCCTATGGGTAGATATAGTAGGTACCTGAAACGTGAAAAGAGGGAAAAATTTCTAAAGACTATACGTTCACCTATTCATTCTCGAATTCGAAAAACTTTCTCTTTATCGAGTTGTAAGATTACGATTTTACATTATGGGTATACTGCGACGCGGATCGACGTATTTTCGAGTAGCCTACCCGGGTATTTTTTACAATTTCTTTTCCATCCAATTTTCGCTGTCTTTTGTACGAGTATCTACGTGAAAATTGTTTTTATACGAGTAACTAAAAACGAGAAAATCGCTCTCCTCGTTAATTACCCTGTTTTATATTTTTCAACGGATGAAAGTAAAAACAAATTGAAAACATTATTCGCTCGGCTACTTCTCAAACTATTTCTAAATTCTAGGTGAAAAAAAAAAAAAGAAAAGAAAAGAAAAGAAAAGAATTTACGTCGCACCAATCCCTTCGATGAGAATCGCTTATCTAATCGAGTCGATGGAATCGTTGGGTTATAACTCGACTCCTTATATAGAGCCTCTTTTTTGACATTTTCATTTTTAACGAATTCTCGTTATTAAGAATCATGCGATGCAGGTAGGTATAACCATATTAACAGTGACGATATGCAAGAAGGGAATAAGTCCACTTTTTGAAATTTTACAGGAGAGCAAAAAGATATTTTCATGTCACATTGCCTCCTTAAGTCGCACCTCAATTTTGAAATCCATATTTTCTCCGTGATGGTTGCATTTTATAGGACGTAATATTTTTACTGAAAATAGGGTTTGGTATATAGAACTGAATCTCTAAAAAAATGAATTTTTGAAAAAAGGAGGCTATGCCCGTTTCTCGCGTATCTAACGAAAATTATTATCTTGTAGCAATAAATTCTTAGACGAGAACGATAATAAAATGTACTACAGTGATAGTGTGATAGTATAATTTACAATTTTGTTATAGCAGTTTCTACTACAATTTTTAGTTGTCTCCGTTTTCTTATCCTAAAAATATAGTAAAAAGAATTATTGAAATTTCTCTCCGCAGTGTGGGGCCCATAGCGTGCTGTCCATCATTGTTCAACTTCTTTCTTACGAGTATATAGGTACCTATACATATACTCGTATTTGGGTGCATCTGCATACCGCTTAAAGGCAACGATACAGGAACAAAAAGTCTATTCGTTTACGTTTTCACACCAGTCAAAAAAATATCTTTCACTTCCGCTCAATTTAGTCGGTAATTTCGCAAAAGTGTCATTTATTATTCGACGACGACGAATAAATTTCGATTTCTTTTCGTTCTTTCTCCGTACTTCTCGTTTTATTCTTCGTCTTCGTTTATATCACCAGTCATAAAGAACTTTGCAAAATGGTCGCGTTATTTTCCAGAGATTTTTTCCTTTTCCTAGATGAAAAAATTCAACTCTATTTTTTTCGCATTTCGCCGCTAAAATTTTACGACCAAATTTTTTGGCGTTCGTAACTACTTTGTACCCGGATATATAATATATTTCATTTCTTTTTTTGGAACTTCTCAACTATTTCTTTTTTCTTTTTTTATTAGGAATACCATACCACGGGCAGAAAAATGCAAAAAAAAAAAAAAGAAAAAAAGAAAAAAGAAAAAAGAAAAAAAGAAAAAAGAAAAAAGAAAATGAAAAAGATAAAACTGGCTTCGTTCGTGAAAAAAAAAGAAAAAAAGTGGAAATTATCTAACTATACGACACAAATTGTTGTCTTTCTCTTGACGATAATTTTTCTATTTTTCCATAATTAAGAAGTAATTTACATGTAGTTTACATAGTTCGAGTAGAATTGGTAGGCGCATCATTTAAGAAATTTTCAACATAATATATCTACTATACGAGGTATGTAATTTAGCAGGCCACCGACGATGTACTCGTATAATAAACTGTTTTCGTTTTCTTTCTTTTCCGTCAACAACTTTCTATTACGCTCTCTCGACTAAACAAACTATACGTAATATATGAAATTAGATTTCCAATCCTTTCGAGTTCTTTTCTCAGAGTAATTTTTCAATTTTGAAAAGTTTTCACCACACCCGTCACTAATTTATTTATGTAAACGATCCCAAAAAAAATAATTCGAAAAAAAAACAAAAACCGAAAAAAATGTTGCACCTTCGTCTATTTCTGACGTGAATTTTTTTCTTTTAAAATTTGTTTAGGGCGAAGCATTTATCAGTCATCCATTTTATTTCCTCGAATATTTCATTACATTCTGACATTTACATAACAAAAGGAAAAGAAGACGTATCGGTCGAATTCGCATATCTTCCAAAGTCTTCTATTCACTGCAGGAACAACTTTCACTATAACGAGACACGATTTTTTTATTTGCTCGACGATTGCTCATTTTCTTTTTCTTTTTCTTTTCGAGTGAAAATTGAAGTTGATGTGTGCGCTCATCTGTAATGTATTTTCCAGCATTTTTAGACACGTTTAGGGCGTCAAAATGTTCTTTTCAACCGAAAATGTTTCCATCGTTATTTTCATTTTTCTCATACTCGTATATCGAGTAAATACGTACCTATATATATAATATGTGTATGCCGCGGATATATGCGTGTATACTGTATAGTGTATAGCCTACTCGTACTTTGGCTACTACATCGGAAAATTGGTCTACACTGCGCCGTATTCACGCCCCCATAGGCCTTTACTAGCGGAAAAAAATTTCCTACGAGGATGATCGAGTTTGAGTTTCTTTTTTGCTGTTGGTCAGCACGACAAAATGCCTTTTACTACATTTTCTGCGATGCGAAGGACTTGCACTTTGGTGAGTTCGTTTTGTACGAGTCTTTATGGATTATCATTCTGGTGCTGAACCTTAATGGCCGAACAAACAGAATAAACGCACAACCCTTCGTACGTATATCGATGCAGTGGCGCACACGTATTTTGAATAGGTGGTGTAAGATCACTTGTGAGGCCCTTTCCAGTAAAGAGACCCCCACATAATTTTGTTCTCTTCAATGTTTTTCAACATATTTGGTAGTAAAGGGCGGTCAAAATTCATATCTGACGGGGCACATAAATTGTGAGGCCTGGTGCGACCACTCCACTTAACCCCCTAGGTAGGCGCCACTGGGTAAACGTGAAATAAATTAAAAATTATTTGAAAAGGAGCACTTGTGAGTACACGGGGACGAAATTCACAAAAATTCGAAAATGGAGAACATGAAGCTATATGTGGAAGAAATTTAGAAATTCTCGTACTTGAAACCCCTTTCCTCATGCTCAATTTTCGTCTAGATGTCCCAATTTTCTGCCAGACATCTCAGTTTTCGGCTGGATGTCCCAATTTTCGGCTGGATGTCTCATTTTTCGTCCGGCCCTCTCATTTGAGATATCCAGCCACAAATAGAGACAACTAGACGAAAAATGAGACATCCAGCCGAAGATTGAGAAAACTATATGAAAATTGAGACAACTAGACGAAAATTGAGACAACTGGCCGAAAAATGAGAAATCCAGCCAATAATTGAGACAACTAGACGCAAATTGAGACAACTAGACGAAAATTGAGACAACTGGACGAAAATTGAGTTACGAATTTAGTTCACGTGTACCTACACGAACTCCATTTTTGAGATTTTGCAAATTTAGTTCCCGTCTATCTCCACTTCCTCGATTTTTGAGAATTTGTATCGAGAACGTGTAAGTACACTTGAACTAAGTTCGCAAATTCTCAAAAATCGAGAACGTGTATGTACACTCAGTGACGCACACGTGTTTTGAAATAGGTTGTGCAAGATCACTTGTGGGGTCCTATTCAGCAAAATGGCCTCCTCATAACTTTGTTCACTTCGATGTTTTTCAACATATTTCGTAGTAAAGGGCGGCCAAAATTCCCATCTGATGGGGCCCCTAAATTGTGAGGCCTGGTGCGACCGCAACACCTAACCCACTAGGTGGGCGCCATTGTATCGATGGAACTCGACTATAGGTACTCGGCAAGCCGAGGTGCCGAGGAACCGCGACAGATCAGATTTGAAAAGTACATTTGTGCTCGTCCGAATAGAATAAGGTCCACCGCAGGTTTGCACAGTGCGTATTGTTTCGATGCGCTGACCGTCTTTATTTTCGGTCGTGCGGGAGTAAATTCTGAAATTTGCCCAAAATTTAAAATCGATTGTCGGCAAAACACGAGTAATGCGCGCGCCGTTATCACTCGTCGTCGAACGGTTATCGTTAAGCTGGTTAGTTAATCGTTTTCAGTCTTCTGATTACTATATAAATATAGTATCGTATTTATTTCTTACGCATTATATTATCGTGAACGATGTTACATTCACATTAACAATGTACCAGCGATTAGCTAAGTTTAGATCCTTAGTAAGTAAAATAAAAAGCCTTTACAGTCAAATCAAAATCGACGTACCGCATGCTCGAATGGGTATTAGCTGGCCATGGAACAATTTTCTCAAGTGCGAAAGAACGCTTACATCGTTATCGGCGAATTTAAGCTAAAACAGCAGCCAAGGTGGTATCAAATTTTACAGCTATCTGACTGCGCGTACTTTTCGATAAGCGATCATTTTTACACTTGAAAGATTCATTATAAAATGTAGAAATCCTTCGAGCGGTATTTTGAGCACGTAATTGGGCTGTGCTGTAAGTGAAGAGTGGGTATGTGGGTAGTAGGTAGAGGTACGTTTATATATATACTCGTACAAAATACAATACGAGTAACTTATGTATTATACAAAAATACATATTATTTATGTACATATATTGTATATTCTCGATTTGAAATTGAAATTGAGAAGCAAACGTGCGTGGTAAGAACATTCTAATGTCTGTCTGGGCGCCGCATATACAGCTCGTAAAATACCATTCGAGTCACTCGCGGATAACTCTTTTTAAATACAAAATATTATCAGCGGCGCAGAGGGGCGAAGAAAAAGCGAGCTTTCTTTTTCGTACGTGACAAGACGGATCGACTATATGGGTACAATACACGTATGTACATACGCGGATATGCAGACGCAAAAATATGCGTTAACAGACGAACACGCCGGAATCTCATATTTGCATCGAGCTTTTTCATTTTACTGTATTAACATTTTTCGCTGTCCACCCTCGTAATTTCATATACGTACGTGTAATACACAGCCCCGCACCGCAAAGCCTTCGTCAGGTAGGTCAAGCAAAATTCTTGGCGCGGCAAAAATTTTTCCAAAAAATTCGATAAAAAGTAGCAAAATAGTTACTAAAAATCTGAAAAAAAAATCTAGATTTCGAAAAATTTGAGAAAAGTCGCCAAAATTCCTATAAATTCGAGAAAAAGCGCCAAGTCCAAAAAAAAAAGCCAAAATTCCTAAAAGATCGAAAAAAAAAGAGCCAAAATTCCTAAAAATCCGCATTGTTTGGATTTTTAGGAACTTTTGGTGCTTTTTTTTCGGATTTTTCGGGATTTTGGCTCTTTTATTTGGATTTTCAGAAATTTTGGCTGTTTTTTCGGATCTGTATAACTATTGGCAGTTTTTTTTCAAATTTTTACAGGAATCTAGGGTTTTTTTTTCAAATTTTTAAAAACTGTGACAATTTTTTTCAAATTATTAGGAGTTCTGGCTGTTTTTTTTTTCGGATTCTTAGAAATTTATAATTAGAGCTGTTAATTCGTCGTTTTTTGTTTTTCGGGACAAAATTATGCGGAGGACAATACTTTCTAGGTAGGGCTAAGCCTGTTTGCCCGCACGGGCATTTCGGGATTTTACATACATGTATATATATGTAGCACACATATATAGTAGTCTATGTCAGACAGCTTGGAAGCGTAGCATCGTCTTGAAAAATTTGTTCATTCTTTAGCGTGTTCAACAACTACCTTCGACTATTTGAGAAAGCGGCTTCGACCATATACGAGTACGAGTAGATTCCATGTGGACGGAAAATCATCCTTTACAGCAATATGTCAAGTTTTTGGCCCGAATATATTATTTTGCCGCTTTTACAAGCATTTTTTGTATACGAGTATGCTCGTAATTTTCCTGCGCATTGCTACGCAAAAACTACTCCACCCCCACACATTCCGGGCATAAAATCTTTCGTACCAATTTTTTCTATATTGCCAAACTTGTAAGACTAATTTTTCTTGACTAACATACGGGTAGAACCAGTTTAATGGGTATCGCGTCGATTCAACTTTGAAGCAAAAGCAAAAGACAAAATACATACTCGTACACATATTATGCTGTCACTGTCATTGTAAACCGAGCTTAATACTCGTAGGTCGAGGTTAGCTTTGTAAATTGAGCGACTGGTCGTGTTTCAGAAACGTGCCACAGCTTCCGATTCCGTTTGTTACAAAAATGCTCGTGGGAGTTGGATCGGCATAACAATGTACCCACTTATTGACACGTATCATCGTGATCGAGTTGGTTTTATAGGTGAGAAAAATAGCCGGTACTACGTACAAAAGGGTTTTATAACTCACGCCCCTTCGCTATACAAAATACCTTGTAATTAAATCGCCTGTATAAGTACTCGCTTTGTGAATAGTTTTTTTTCTGCGGGTAGTTACTGGTAGGTTTTATTTTTTTTCTCGTAACCTTTACTCGCTATTCTGCTCTCTTTCTCTTTAAAACTTATATAATCATCTTCGTTAACCAAAATATAATTAGCAAGTAATAAAAATCTACAGGTTGTGAAGTTTATCGAACCTACGAGTAAATAAGGTGCTCGATAAACCGGATAACAAAAACTGCTTCCTTCGTCGATCAATAAATCAAACAATTTTAACGAGTAACTATATATATACGTACATATATTTATAGTGTCTTTCAGGTTTATAAATTTTCGATTTTTCTTTTTCAAGCTGATTTTGTAGAAAAATTAAAAAAAATATACATAATATATATATAATATATTAATAATAAACACGTTCCATCCTCAAATAAGCGACTACCCAAAAATGTGCATATATTTGCCTCTCTCTCGAGGGTATTTGCGACGGGGAGTAGATATTTTAGGGGACTTGCAGACTGCCGGTGATTCTGTAGGTGATCCTCGATTTATGTTTCTGTGCAAAAAATTTTTCTGCAGGATTTTTCGCATTCGTATCGCATTTTTTCGTCTAGTTGCGCTGGACTATGAAAGAAAAGTTTAGCAATGTTTTCAGCGGCGCGGCGCTAACAACCGACTTATCCCCTATTTCACTTATTAACATTCTCTCAACTCTGCGAGAAGATTATGAAATTCGAGTAAAAGCAATAAGCTGGTTCGGGTTAACAAGTAGAATATAGCCATGCAGGCATACGGTTCTATGGATGATAACGCGCGCAGCCTGCCAATTATTATATTTTTGTTTCTGAAATAACCATCTATCATATTAAATATATACTTATAATGGCTATAACTTGCCCATTGAATGAAGATGCACTATCGAGTGGACTGAAAAAAATTTTGGTTGACCAGCAACGTGCCAGCTGAAGTATACGACAGATAAAACCTTTCAGCAGACGGACAAATTGAAAGCTTTTTATTTATCAGTTAGCGATTTAATGCTTCGAAATTATTTCGGAAACGAGTTTAAAGACTAAGCCAATCTTTTTGCGTTCATTCGACAGTCCACGCGGTGAGTACCTATACATTACCTGTATGTTATATGTTGCGATCCGTGTCTTTCTCTTTCAAACGATATTTCTCGGTTATGATTTATTATAAAACCCTAAAGAACGAAGAGCGTCTAAAATAAATAACCCGCTTATAATTATAATTCCTCGTGTAGAGTTGGGCTCTAAAATTACTCTCTTTCATAAATTTTCGTTTACAAAATTTGTTTAGTGGAATTTGGACAACCTCTGAGCTCCGCTTCAGTCAATAAATTGAATTCGTTTGTCCTTTATGTATTCTTTAATCGCGAAGCTAATCGTTTAAACTGTTTTCTTTTTTTTTCTTTTTTTTTTTTTTTTTAAATCTTTTCCAGTAAAATGATAATAACTCCTGCTGTATTATTCGAAATTTATTCCCGATTATAGTTTCTTTTGGTTTTAATATCGAATAATAATCTTTCGAGCAGGAGCTATTTACTTTGGTACTCGGTTCGATTAAGTACTCGCGCGTATTATTAAATTATTCTTATAATAATACTCGTAAAACGACGACGAGCTCTCGAATTAATTACTTTTTAGTCTACGTATTGTTTACCTACTTTCTGGCAGTTCTAAATTAATATCATCGCCTTTTCTCAATATCCTAAAGCCTAAACTTTCAATGGTTTATGAGACATAATTATACTGTGGTTCTTATTCGAAAACCTGCTTTTCTGGCGGAGCTGGCTGCGTTAGAATTTTTTTTTTTCCTAAAAATAAATTTTACAGAAGAATCCCCTCGGGTTTTGTGGGTTGTGCGTCGCAGTTTTGCCTTCAGTGGCGACGAATTCGAAACACTATTATAGCGCCTATTTTCACTGTGTTTTTCCTCCATCCGAATAAGTTATTAAACAAAAAATGACCACCGTCGAAGGATCTTTTAACACCTACGAGTATACCTATCCGCGCCATTCTAATTTCACCATCGTTTCCAAAGAGTTTTTCAACTTACTTTGCCCCACGAGGAAAACAAACTTTGCAAGTGTATAGATGACGCTTTAATGGTCAAAGGTCGCTTTCTTATCCCAGATTACGAATGCGAATCGAATAACTTGTTCGTCGGAGACGATGCAACGTATACCCGCAGCAGCCCACAGCCCACACCCCATATATACTATGGAGTATACCTATACCCATATAATATATACTCGTAGTACACCCAGTACCTACACGAGTAACTGGTGCGATGTCTAAAATGAATGAAAAATTCGTATCGCGGACCGTCGATGCGTGGTCATCCGCACTTTCATATGGTAGCTGTACCTGAACTGAAAGTATTATAATGCAGTATACGAGTATGTGTTGTGTATCTACCTGTACGTACGTCTGCGCGGCTCATTTTGAAGCATTTACCTGTACGATCGCTTTCTCGGGTCGGTACTCGGTACTCGGTACTCGGTACTCGGTACTCGGTACTCGCGTTGTGAGAAAAATCGATCGCGGCTATCGTCGATTGAAAACGAAAACTATAGCGCATATTATCGAGGATGAAACTGGAGGCGAGGACGAACGTTTAAAAATAAAAGAGGCTCGCCCGTGACTTACGCGAAATTAGAATACGGACTCAACACGCGCTCTCAACTTTTATTAAAAAACTTTCGATCGTGCTAATAAAATTTGGGGAAAAAAATAAACAACCGAGATCGATGATTCGGCCGGCATGCGGCTGAAGGACGAGTTTTTACTCGGAACTTGGAAAGGCAGAGCGCCACAAATTGGAAGCGCAACTCGAAATTGCCTCGGTGCCATCCAGAATTAATTTAGCTCCATCGGAACCAATTGCCGAGTGCATGTGTTCCTATTAGTACATTTCTTTTTAGAATCTCGTTAAACATATTAATTAGCTATGACCCATCCATACTCGTATGTTCCGCAACGTGGGTAATATTGTACGCGTGCCCAACTGTCGGAATAAAGGGAGACCTTACAAACTGCGCAACTGTTAACACCTAACAGCGGATACTCGTACATGTACTTGCCGCCCGCGCCGCCTCCAATGATGTCTCTGGTTCGTTCCAAGATTTCGCATATTATTTAACAAAATCAATCTAATAAACGATTAACTCGCGTCGAACGTAAGCTTTATAAATGTGGGCATACAGGGCATTGCCCTACCTAACAAATATTTTGCCTTGCCTAGAAAATTTTGCCCTCCACAGAATTGCGCCTCGAAAAACAAAAAACGACGAAATAATCCTCGATTCGAAGAAATCTGAAAATAAGAGCCCAAATTCCTAGAAATTCGAAGAAAAAAAAAACGGACTTTAACGAGTTTTGGCTCTTTTTTTTTCCGGATTCTTACAAATTTTGGGTCTTTTACTCGGATTTCTAGGAATTTCGACTTATTTTTTTCGATCAAACAGGAATTCTGGCTCTTTTTTTCGGATATTTAGGAATTTTGGCGACTTTATTCAAATTTCTAGGAAAAAAATTTTGCCCCACCAAGAATTTTGCGTGCTCTACCTTACGAATGCTGATACGATGGTAGGTACGAGTATAAATCTACTTGAATTTCGCGGGCTAATCGACGACGAGCGAGTCAACGAGTCGAGGATCAGTATAACTATAAAATATATGCGACTATATACGAGTAGTACGATCGAGTAACTATGTACATACGTACCTACGCATAATATATTATATTATTACGCCTCTTATCATCCGTACAGTCAAATCATCTCGCACGATGACGACAAATTGGACGAACTCGGTTAACTGCAATTTAACCGCGCACTGGGCGCGGGCGCGGTGAGGGGGGAGGGGGGCGGTGGAACACGGAGCCGACAATAGGTACCTATATATAGTTACAGTTACCTACCTGCCTATTTTGATGTTTCCTCCGCCTTCTCCCCAACCGCGCAACCTTTCTAATTAAATTTCTATCGTCGCGTCGTACGATCGCTGGTCGTAAAAAATAATTGCGCGGAGAGGAAGAATAACCGTATTTTTGAATCGTAATAAGATAAGTATATGTATGGGTGCGCATGAAGGTATACAAGCATAATAATATAACGACGAGTACGCGTATATTCGAGAGTCGAATTTGAAACTCGCGGCTTACCTTGAAGAAGTAAAACGGATCCGGTGCCGGCGAAAAACTGCTCGAATTTAAAGAAGATTCGTTGTCGAAAAATGGAAACACCATCAGGTCGTAGGGCAGCTGCATGTCGGCGTCGATGAAGACGGCATTCGTGGCTCGGCTTAGATTTACCAACGCCATCGTCGTAATAATGATCGAGGGCTACTCGGAGAGAGCCGAAATGGAATTCGATGTATATATATATATATATAGCCGGCA
The DNA here is from genome assembly GCA_038050395.1 of Parthenolecanium corni. NCBI lineage: Eukaryota > Metazoa > Arthropoda > Insecta > Hemiptera > Coccidae > Parthenolecanium > Parthenolecanium corni. The sequence continues at coordinate 342,965 of JBBCAQ010000034.1, read as the reverse complement.
AATATCGCGATTTGATTAATTATAGGCCTTACAGTCGCATCGGTCGCTGAAAACGGCCGTCATTTTGCCACGAGATATACTCGCATATCCTTTATATCCTTTCGAAAATGGACGAGCGTGTATGTAAATCGACCCGAATAGGGCTATTCGTCTATCGTTTCGCGCCCCAAAATGTGGCCCGATTCTCCTTTCGACGTATCTTGCACGTTGGACGATTTTGGACAGACGTGACGAGGCAAATGGAATACGTTAACATGGCCACTGTTTCTGTAAACAAACGATAGAAGAAAAGAGCTTTTCAATACGCGAATAACGTATATGTTATATATAAGTACTATTTCAAATAATTACGACTCGAAAAGGAGCGCATTGCCGTCTGTCAAACTCGAGTCGATTTCTTTCTTTAAAAGTACAGCTATTTTTCTATTTTTCCTGGTTTCCTTAATTTTATGCGGGTTGCGCGTAATTTTTCTCGCCCATTATTTTTAAGCCATATCCAATCTGGGCCGGGGAGGGGGGGATTGTCTTGGGTTTCCTGGGCTGGATGCCACAGTCATTTTTTTAACTCGTCCCTATGGGCAAAATTCGCCGATTTCTTTGAAGAGATCGGCCACCGAATCGGATCACCGAAAAATGGGACTAAAAATCGGTGTTCGGGCCTCCGTCAGTGGCAATCTATCGGTGGTTCGATTCGGAGTGCGTCAGTAGGCGTGGATTCGCCGATAGAAAGAAAAAATCGGCCACCGAATTATTACACTTATTTCACTTATTACAATAAGTAATCAAATCGGGGTACAATGTTCGGTGTAATAAATCCAACTGTCGGTGTAATAAATCCAACTGTCGGATCCGACAGTCGGACTTTTATTACCGACTGTGGCAGTAATAAAAAAAAATTGGATCCGTCTGTCTTGGTATTTAGGCCTATTATCGTACATTCAAGGAACCAAGAATCCAATTGACAGATCCAGCAGTCGGACTTTAATGACAGATTATGGCAGTATTTAGGCCTACTATCGTACATGGTGAGAACATGAATCTAATTATTTGATGCGACAGTAGCACTTTTTTCTCCGACTGTGGTAGTACCTACATACTTACATCAGATCCGTCCATCGTAGTTTTTGAACCAACTATGGCACATGTTGAAGACTTGAGAATCCGATCATCGGATGCAATGATGGAAATTTTATTGTGATAATTATACCATCATCTAGACAACATTTTTAGTCAATAGTCCGAACATCGGTGTTAATAGTCCGAATATCGGTGTTAGTTAGCCTACTTTTAATAATTTTTATGCACATACCTGTAGGCTTCAATTCTGCCATCGCTGGTACTCGAACCTGGGACTCCTTGATTGCAAAGCATGTACTCTACCATATGTGCCACGGACACTCTCAATCAGATATAACAAAAGTATCATACACATAATAGTGTTGTGGTCGCACTTAAATCTCCGACAGTTGTACAATTTATTATGAGTCTACGATAATCGGCTTAAAAAGTGCCACTGTTGGCCTGAAAACTGCCATAGTTGGCCTAAAAAGTGCTATAATTGGTCTCAAATTAAACCTGGTCTTATTGATAACTGTCAGACTCAGATGGTTGGTCTAAAAAGTACCACTGTCGGCCTAAAGAGTGCCATGGTCGGTGTAAAAAGTACTACCATCGGCCTAAAAAAGCCAACCTCTCATCAACTGTGAAACACCGATGGTTGGCCTAAAAGTGCCACTGTCGGCTTAAGAAGTACCACCAACGGCCAATAAAAAGCCATATTCAATATTCTTCTATATATTGAAAGAATCTAATATAAGTTTGTCCGGCAGTTCTATCCAGCCAATTTGCTTCATTTTTTTTTTTTAATGAAAGGTATTTATGTGTAGATATGTCTTCAAGTATTGGAATTCACTTAACTCTGACCTTACTCAAGTTATACTCAAAATTTATACTTTTTCCAATCTTTTGCTTAGTTCAAACATCAATATCTCACTTTCTAATTGAGCTAAGGAATTTGTTTTGCTCTAAGAACACTCAGTGGATCAAGACCTTACATTTGAGCCTTTGATCAATCAAATCGGTCAAGTCTGAGGAAAGTTGTGAGTGGACATCCAACTTGACTTTTGATATTTTCAAGATTTTTCTTCACTCAAAGATCTATTTCTCAGTTTCTAATTGAGGTAAGGAATTTGTTTTGCTCTAAGAACACTCAGTGGATCAAGACCTTACATTTGAGCCTTTGATCAATCAAATCGGTCAAGTCTGAGGAAAGTTGTGAGTGGACATCCAACTTGACTTTTGATATTTTCAAGATTTTTCTTCACTCAAAGATCTATTTCTCAGTTTCTAATTGAGGTAAGGAATTTGTTTTGCTCTAAGAACACTCAGTGGATCAAGACCTTACATTTGAGCCTTTGATCAATCAAATCGGTCAAGTCTGAGGAAAGTTGTGAGTGGACATCCAACTTGACTTTTGATATTTTCAAGATTTTTCTTCACTCAAAGATCTATTTCTCAGTTTCTAATTGAGGTAAGGAATTTGTTTTGCTCTAAGAACACTCAGTGGATCAAGACCTTACATTTGAGCCTTTGATCAATCAAATCGGTCAAGTCTGAGGAAAGTTGTGAGTGGACATCCAACTTGACTTTTGATATTTTCAAGATTTTTCTTCACTCAAAGATCTATTTCTCAGTTTCTAATTGAGGTAAGGAATTTGTTTTGCTCTAAGAACACTCAGTGGATGAAGACCTTTCATTTTTAGCCCGAGGATATGTGTTCATATTCAACTCTGATAGTGGGCCTAAAAAGTACCACATTTGGGTGGGGAGGTTTTCAACGTATTTTTTTGAAATGTAATGCATACCCAACTGTGGCACTTTTTAGACCAACAGTCGGAGTCCAATTGCCAGATAAACCAAAAATTACGATCTCATGTCCATAATCGGCCTAAAAAGCGCCACAGTCGGGTGGGGCTTACATTTTGAAAAAAAAAACAAGCAATCATCTCTCCCGACTGTGGCACTTTCTAAGCCAACTGTCGGAGTCCGATTGCCGGATAAACAAATGATGACGATCGTATCTCACTAATCAGCCAAAAAAGTACCACAGTCGGATAGGAATAAAATTTCAAAACAATATGCAAGCAAGTGCTCCACCCGACTGTGGCACTTTTTAGGCCAACTGTCGGAGTCCGACAGTTGGATAAACAAAAAATGATGATCACATGCCGATAATTGGCCTAAAAAGTGCCGCAGTCGGGTGGGGCTTACATTTTGGTTAAAAAAAACCACCAACCACCCTACCCGACTGTGGCACTTTCTGAGCCAACCATCGGAGTCCGATTGCCGGATAAACAAAAGATAACAACAGCATCCAGATAGTCGGCCAAAAAAGTACTATGGTTGGATAAAACAATGCCATAATCGGACACCGATGTAAAGGTATAATTATATTTGACTGTCGTATCCCGAGAATCGTTTGAAAATTGGCCACAGTCGTACACCGGATTTTGGGGTTTGATCGGATGCGACTATGGTATCTCGATTATCTGTCAAAAATTAACCACAGTCGGATACCGATTTCTAAAATTAATCGGATCCGATTGTCGCATACCGATAATTGTACACAATTCTGCCACAGTCGGACACCGATTTCAAAAATTAATCGGATCAGATTTTCACATACCGATAATCGGACACAATTATGCCACAGTCGGCCACCGATTTTTTCTGAATTTTCGGGGTGCGACTATCGTACTCCTACAGTCGTACATTTTAATTGGATTGTCGGATATAATTGTCCGTTCATCGTACAACCAATTGTCCATCGGCCTTTTTTCTACGATGATCGGATGGCCGATAGCAAAAATTTTGCCCATAGGGGTAGTATGGCAACTCAATAATTGTTCAAGCCCAACTTGCCATTTTCCAGCGTAGCAATGTTGAATAGAAATAATACGAGTATACTCGTACTCGTGTCTCTTATTTTCTCCTTTTATTTTCTGCACTTTTTTATTGAGGGAAAGTCCGAGTATATGCTGCTCGATATTCGTTGGTGGAGAAAAAAAATTCTGACCTTAAGATGAAAGACGAACCGCATAAAAGGTTTGGTTATATGGTCGAACAGTAACACGAAACTCTTTCGATGAAATATGAGAACGAAAACTGCGGGTGCATTATCGATTCTACACTCTGTGTAGTCGATATTTTCATTTATACTCGTATATGTATCTACCTCGAACCGATAATGCTCGGATCGAGTGGCCAACGACATATCGAGTAGTCTTATTATAACTTATATATACTACCTACATACTGCAGTATTACAAGCTAGTAACGAGTCGTAATGTTTAGCCTACTTTAATTTCTGATATCAATTCAATGTACCTGGACCTACAGTGCGACGTCTAAAAGAAAACATTATAAAGATGTCTCCGAGATTAATATATGATAATACAGTGGGTGGGAGGGGGGAGGGGGCGTAGTCAACGGTATAATACGAGTACATACGTAATATGGGGAGGTATAAAAATTGGCTCAGTTTTGGCGTTTACCTTTTAAACAACCATTCGAGTCAACTTCCTCAAATGCGGATTGGTACACGTACGAGTAACTTATATAGGAACATATTGGAAAGCATCGCATGTTCCCCAATGACGAGGTATTACAAATACGAGTAAATTAAATACGTGTCTTGCAAATAAAATAATATAGTGAAAATTAGCTCCTAAATACGAAATACTGAACAATAGCGAAAGCGAGCTCTCATTATTCTAGATACTCCTATGTACATATTACCATTATACGATGTACCAACTCGTGCATATTGTGAGAAAAATCTATCGGAAAATTTTTGAAACTCAGCTTGGCATATTCTTTTTTTTTACGAAGCTGACTTTGAATATCATTTTACAAGGCTGGAACTGAATTGTATAGAATTTTTTATAGCTACGATCAGGCTATTTCATACACGAGTGCACTTTCTCGATCGCTGCTATTTATACATGTATTTGTTTGTCGAGTGGTTGCGTGTGTGGAAAAAAGTGGAAATACCTTTTCCCACTTGTAGTTCTTCGATCAGCTTTACTCGTACGAGTATATAGTCACACTGCTGGATCGGGTAATCTTTTTGTATTTTTGACCGATTCGATTCTTGTATTTTCTATTCGTATGGGTGATGATAGAGAATGACAATACAGGTATTTCTTCCCCTCTGCTCAGCCCGAGATTACTTCTCCGATCTCATACGAGATTAATTAAGGATCAGTGAGAGGGGAGAGAGAGAGAGAGAGAGAATTTTGAAAAAAGCTTCGCACACGTCCCGAAACCAAATATTGACGAAACTGCGGACTAAGCGGTACCATCCCATTCCAGCTAGCAAAAAGCACGTCGTCTCCGCGGAGGCAAGCGAATTAACAACGTATCGGTTTTACTCTTTTGCCTGAAAAGCTCGTTACCCCTGAATTATTTCGTAACCCCGCAGTCTCCCCCGTGATCAGATTCGGAAACAAAATTCACAACTTTCCTTATGAAAGTTGTTACGCTCGACTTTCGCTGTTCTACGTACGACGGTACGAGTACCTATCTAACGGGCAAACAGGGAGGATTTATTAATTTACGAATAGAGTCGACGTACCCGCGTATATATAGGCGCTCTTCGAAAACATTCGAATCGTCAAAACAATGCGAAAAGAAAGGAGATATTGTTACCCGAAGGTTGCTGTTGAAGAACACGATGGGAATTATTCAAATACACCCTAACCACAACTCGTCGCCCCCAATGGCAGCGCAGCGTATTCGGGTAGCAAATATTGGGCGGAAAAAAAATTCTACTCGTATCAGACCTGCGAAACAACATCGATTATACCTATTCGCGTAGCTTCGTCTCTTCGACTTTTCTTTTAGTATCTAGCCCGACTTTCGAAGCTTGTTCCACCTTTGTCACGCATTTTTGTTAGTTAAAGCCTGCGGTCCGATGAATTTATAGCGGGTACTGAGAACAATGAATTGGAATTTTTTAAAGAAAAAAGGGACAATTCAAGATTTATCGTATACATTTTTAATAATTCGCATTAGGTATACCTATACTTTCTACCATGTTAGATGGTATATTTTACTATTTTTGTCTATTTTTGTGGTAATTTCTACCATAAATCTCGAATTATCCCAGTTTTCTTATAAACGTAGTAAAAATTACTAGGTACTCGAGTTTTTCTCAGTGAACTCGTACGTATATATAGACTCGTGTGGAATGCAGACGAGGAGGACCCGTGCGATAAATAAAAATAAAAATCTCGAATTAAAGGCTCATATTATAATACGAGTATGTATACGTACATACACCTAGTACACGAGAATACATAAGGGTGGATATAGGATGGGGGTGGGCGAGAGAAAATGAAAAGAAAACAATACGCAACGGTAACGATCGACGGTTGAAAGAAAAGAATAAATTAATGTATTAAAGAAAATCTACGAAGTACGAGTAGATATATGCGTATTATTATGTACATATATTATGGCACTGGCAACGACAGCTTGGTATTATAAAGACTATACTCGATCGTCGTACTCGTATAGTTGGCAGACGAATATCGGTACACTCGTGTAAGTATAGCGCTAATTTTTAGACAGAAAATCATCGCTGGAGAGGGTGGAGAGGACGGATATGAGTTAGGGTGAAAAGCGAATGCGACTTTGTCTGGGTTATTGCGAGTGTGGGTGGATGTGGGGTGGGGTGGAAAGTGGAAAGTGAAAACGGAGACGAGATGCACCGCGGTAGCTTATTTTATAAAATAGCTGATCAAACCGAGTTGGCAAAAAGTTTTTTGGCGAATTACTCGAGCAGCGAAAAATAAATGAAACGAAGCGACGGCGGCGGAGCCACTTCAGCTGCCACCGGAGTTTCGAATAAAAAGTTTTACGATTTGCTTTTTCAAATCGTAAAAGCTGACACTTTCTAATACTTATCAACGGCAAATTGCGTAACATACGAGTAGGCCTAACCGATTCTCGATTCGACTGCCGCAGCGAAACTTTCGACGAACCAGCTGTACCTGTAGACTGTGTAGGTACCTGCATCCTGTACGTACGAGTATTATATTTTCAAATCGCATTAAATTATTCTCAACAAAATTATAAATAACGCCATCGTTGCCATTATGCCTTTGTAGATGCTTATACATACGAGTATATATATGTACCTACTGCCACCTCTCACTTTTCGTATATGTACACATATGTATACTCGTACTTTAGACTTAATGGAACGATCGTACCTGTACAGTTGGAAAACTTCTATAATCACAAATCAGGAGTTTGTTACACTCGGACCTACGTGTATCCATAATATTGCTGACACTAGACTGGTTAAAGGCGACAGCCTAAAACTTTCATTTATTTTCATATAAACGTTGGAGCGATGGCCTGCGATATTATAATTTCGCAGGCTACGTACGTTTAGTTCGAGTCGTCTTTATCGGTTTTTATCAATTCTAAATTTTCATCCTGAGAAAATGGTATTGGCGCGAAAAGAAAAACACTCGATAAACTAGAAAGAAATTCTTTATGAAAAAATTGCGCGATTGTCTTTTGGTGGCATTGCGATATCGACGTGGTCTACAAAAATAACTAGTATATCCGTACGAGTTAGGGAATATCTCGTAAAACTGTAGAAATTGTCAACTGCATCGCAGGGCATATTCTAAGGAAAATATCGAGCTGCGCAAATTTATTCACCTTGGACATTTTTCATTAGTAAGTCTAGGCTTACATCCACATCCATACCACCCCTACAAAGAAAAACTCAAAATCAACAAACGAAATCTCAAACTCGTTTTTAAAATTTCAAAATGCAGAAATTTTACAAAGATTTTATACTCGTAACTCGTTTCAAGTTGACCGTATGTTTTTTTATTTTATGATTTAACTTAATAAAATTTTAAATCGATATTTCGTCTCTCTGATGAATTTTTGGAACCAGTGGCGCCCACCTAGTGGGTAGGTGTTGCGGTCGCACCAGGCCTCACAATTTAGGGGCTCCATCAGATGGGAATTATGACCGCATTTTACTACAAAATATATGTTGAAAAACATCGAAGTGAACAAAGTTATGAGGGAGCCACTTTGCAGAAAAGGGCCCCACAAATGATCTTGCACAACCTATTTCAAAATGCGTGTACGCCACTATGAGTGTATCTACGTATACATGTTCTCGATTTTTGAGAATTTGCGAATTTAGTTCAAGTATAGTCTACACGTTCTCGATACAAATTCTCAAAAATCAAAGAAGTGTAGGTACACCTGAACTAAATTCGTAACTCAATTTTCGCTGAGATATCTCAATTTTCGTCCAGCTGTCTCAATTTTCGTCTAGTTGTCTCAATTTTCGTCCAGCTGTCTCAATTTTTGTCTAGTTGTCTCAATTTTTGGCTGGATGTCTCAATTTTCGGCTGGATGTCTCAGTTTTGACTGGATGTCTCATTTTTTCGTCCAGCTGTCTCAATTTTCACATAATTGTCTCAATGTTCGTCCAGGTCTATCAATTTTCGTCTATATGTCCCAGATTTCTTCCAGACGTCACAATTCCAGCCGAAAATTGAGAAAACTAGACGAAAATTGAGACAACTGGCCGAAAAGTGAGACATACGAGTATAGACGAAATCTGTGACGTCTGGAAGAAAGTTGGGACATCTAGACGAAAAATGAGACAGCTGGACAAAACATGAGACATCTAGCCGAAAATTTAGACTTCTGGAAGAAAGTTGGGACATCTAGACGAAAACTGAGACATGTAGAAGAAAATTGAGACATCTAGACAAAAACTGAGCATGAGGAAAGAGGTTTACATGTTTGAGAATTTCTGAATTTCTTCCACATATAACTTCATGTTCTCCATTTTCAAATATTTTTGAATTTATTTCACATTTACCTAGTGGCGCCCACCTAGGGGGTTAAGTGGTGCGGTCGCACTTGGCCTCACAATTTATGGGCCCCGTCAGATGGGAATTTTGACCGCCCTTTACTACCAAATATGTTGAAAAACATGGACATGAACTAAATTATGAGGGGGTTTCTTCACTGAAAGAGGGCCTCACAAGTGATCTTGCACCACCTATTTCAAAATACGTGTGCGCTACTTTTTAGAACTGCACTCGACAGTTTTTGCAATTTTCTAAACAAGTTCCAGCTGCACCTTAGAAAAGACCCTGCTGCATCGAATTAAACTTGATATGAACCTGAAAACTGTATTACCGATAATCTATATCGCGTACAAGACCACCGCGGACATCGGATTATTTTTAGTGCAGAATGTTGGGAATAATTATCCGTTTCGAAATTTACCCGAGTACCTATTTCGCAAAATATATTATTCGCCTTAATTGGCTGCCCTGGCGTGACGAACCGGTAGTCCGAGGTACTCGTATTTGAGGAAAAATTCCAATAAACGGCGCCGAGGGATAAAATCAAATTTTCTCAATTTCTTCGATATGGACGAATAAAATTGGACGAGTACCTGTCGGCGTCGCAGATAACGCAATGGCCTCGAAAATTTTTCGCAAAAAACAAAAAGAAAAAAGAAAAAAAAAAGAAAAAACTTTTCCATAAAAATCAAGCGATCGCGTATTTACGAGATAATGACGATCGTATACTCGTAATAAGCTTCACCGAGGACTAAGTTTAGTTAATAAGCAACCCCTACGCGCGCGGTATTTTAGGTATAAAAATGAACATTTTATAACGCCTTATCGCCTCGCCCAAGAGCAGCTAATTTTCTCGCGTTTTCTTTTCAAACTCGAAAAATGACATAAAGTCGAACGACTGAAATTTTGAAAATAGCCAAATTTTTTCGACTTGGCTCGTCGTTATCGCGCTATAAAATTTCGGTCGGCGTGAAAAAATTACTTTCTTATTATCGAATAAAAACCTACCTAAATAAAAAACAAAAAAGTGAAGAAAAAAAACACTTGTCAGAGGGCGAAAACGATGTAAATTGTAAGAAAGCTCCTGGTACTACTATAGCTGTATATACGTGTACGAGTCGAGTCGAGTCGAGTCCATTGGTAAGCGGCCCCAGAGGCATAAAATAGCGCCCGCAGCTTTATACTCGACGTATTTGCTGCAAGGCGTCGCGTCGCGTCGCGATGCGTCGGGTAAATTATTGGCGAGCTTGACGGCTAGAGTGTCCGTAGACTGCAGAGCAGACTGTAGCGCACTTTTGAAAACGAAAACTATAACGGTTGCGGCGCGGCGTTGATAAACGATAAAGTATACCTTTTAGTTGGTAACACGCGTACGTACCGAAATATATATATACTCGTACATACTCGTATACGAGTATAACAGTATGAGGCGCGTACGTAGGAGAGCAGAGCGTAGCGGCGTGCCAGTGATTAATAAGTGAAAACCGTGCGGGATGACGTCTGGATAAGAATGGTCGAGTGTGGCTGTGGACTTTGAAGTGGTACTTATATACCAGGCTCTACGGCCATAGTGTAAATCAGGGTAAATGCGTAAGCTCGCAACTTATGAAAATAGTTTTTAGCACGTCTCAACTGAATGGCGTGGCGTGGCGTGGCGTGGCGTGGCATGGCATGGCGGCCAGAAAAAAGTTGGGCCCTGCTCCGCTGTCCGTATCTACAGTACGTTGAGTTGCGTTTTCGCGGCTACACGCGTAAACAGTTTCCACGATTTGGCAATTCCTTCCCAGCAGCGCCACCATCCACCCTCCACCCCTTCGCCCCTTCACCCCTTCACCTTTCGACTCATTATCGCTCTTCTCGTTGGCAATTGATACGCGAATACGGGCCGAGTAGCTAACGCGGTATATACGACTATACGATGCAAGCCGCCTCCCAAAACCGCGTAGCCCTTCGAGCCGACATTCGGTAGCCAGCGAAATCGATCTTCGTAGCGAATGCGTATACTCGTACGTGTACATACACTCGACATCTTATAGAATTTTACCACGCCACTTATGCGAATTATAAGGTTTCAAATAAACTCGATCGCCTTATCGATAAAGGCCGCTCATTCGATAATTACCTCGATGTTATGTTATACCCGTATAGGCTGTCGTAGTACTTACTCGTATATAGCTGATGTCTATGATCATAGATACTTGCCGCTGGTGTGAAGCCGGCTCCACTTCAATGCTGCAGCGTGTCAGTTAACCATCAATTTTTGGCGTGTAAACCAGATATAGGGGTTTCAATTGTTAACAGCCCACTTCGCTGATAAGAAAATTACTTGGCCACAATGTGTTGGAAAACTATACTATGTACGTATAGCAGCGGTAGATACTCGTACGTGTAATTGCTGGTATCGCCGTATCGGATTGCAGGGTCGAATGTACGAGTACATCGTACCTGAATTTTCACCGAGTCCGGGTGTGACGAAATGCCGCGATTATTTTCGACGATTTGGACAAACGAAAATGAATTTCGTTTGCCACTCCCACTCGTATACGTACTTTTTCATCCACAAATCGAAGCCGAGCGTCAAAGGATTAAAGGAGCGCGGAACTGGCGTGAAATGATTAAAAATCGAAGGAAAAAAAGCGGGTGCGAATTGACATTTTATTTAATCGGCGCTCGCCGTAGAGTATATATATATGTATACCTACTCCGCATTTCATTCCGTTAATGGATTAGGTAAAAAATACGACGCCTTCGGGTAGGTACATTCTTTATTGGCATTTGGTTTAGCGGCGAGAACGAAAAAGGACGGCCACCGTTTACGAAAGCAAATCTTTTGCCGATGAATTCTTTCGCACGAAATTATCGCAATGCCACGCCACGCCGCCGTTAAAAATGACAAAATACGGAGAAAACGATAACGAATAAATGGAAATAATACTCGTACATGTACGAGTATATGCGTATGCGTACAGTAAGGAAGAAAGCGACCTTTATTTTTCATTTAAATTTACAACTCGGTACCCACTCCGTCCGTACTCGTGACTGCGACAAGATGCGCGTCAAGTTACCTACCTAAACATAAACGAGCGTGTACCTACTCGTATCTATAGAATCTACTCGCATTACACAGTGACGTGTACATACTCGTACACACTTAATAATAATATGTACTCGTATTACAAACAGAGCGAAAAAATGAAGAAAAAAAATTAAAGTCGAGCGAAGAAGAAAATTACGCGACTCGGCCAACTTCACTCACCCCAGCACCCAGCCCCCTCACCGCTCCTCCAAACCCAAATATGTTTAACGCGCTCGAGACAATTCGTTTTTCGGTCGCCTTTATTTCAGCTAAAAAGCCGGCGAGCCGAATTCGAAACGAAGATATAATTCGTACGCTATGCGACGCGACGCGACGTGTAAAAGCTTTTTCGTCCATTTGATTTAGCCCGTCGGCGTTGATTTGTTGAGAAGGCGGCAGAAGCGCGAGGGGGCTCTTCGACGAAAGCTGGCCTGGTATCTGCCGCAGGAAGAGGGTATACCCATAGATGAGGGTAAGCGTAAAACTCGAAGCCAAAACTCGCTCGCAGTAAATATTTTTTCCCCCATGCAAAAATACGAGTACGTGTCGTACACGAGGAGAGGAGATAAATCGCCGGTATTTATTATTTTTTTTAAAACGGAGAGTAATTAAAGGTGTTTCACCTGAATTAGAATTACTCGCGTACCTACGCATATACTTGAAACGTTTGACAAAAACGCGTCGTTATTGTGGCAGCAATATCCGAGTTGGGAGAAGCACTACACGGGTGTAGCGGCGCCGGCGCCTCGTCTGGTAAAGTAAAAATGGCACTTGGTAGCCGCGCCAGCATTTATACGACCCAAGGTTAAAACTGAGAAGGGAAGGACGCGGCAACCTAGGTAAGCGATTTTAACTAACCGCTTTCTATTCGAGTTTTTTCTACACGCTAAATATATGTATACGAGTACATATACTCGTACTATATGGCTATATGCGTACACCCGTAAAACAATATATAATAGCTATTTAGCTATGATATGGGTACGTTTACACGTAGCTAATACGTATAAACTATACGTTCTCGTAAATATAGCTGCTCTCCAAATTCTCGTTTCGCGCTATTTGCGAGTAAAAGCAACGTCTATGCGTCGCAAAGGCGCGGCCAAGGGTACAAAAATTTTAGTTATTTTTCTGGCCTACTCGAATTTGGTATTCGAAAAAAGAATTGGCGAGTACATATATATACACGTAAGATTAAAGTAGCTACTCTTATACACTCGTATACATATAATTATATATACGTACATAGGTACGCGTTTCTCTCTAATCGCTCAGAACGTTTTCCCAATCGAATATAAAAAGAGTAAAAAAAGCAATCCGATAGAAAGATTTGAATTTTTACGACTATACACTATATATATATATATATATATATATAGAGATGTTTTGGGCACATGTGAGACCCAAAACAGATATTTCATAACACTTGCGAGACCCTTTTTGACAATGCGAGACCCTTTTGCGGGTCTCGCATGTGCATGATGTGTATGTATGGTTTTTCTTACTCCCCCCACTCCGCAGACCCCAAATCTGCATTTTTTGTCTGGGACTCGCAAGTGCCTCAAATATCAATTGTATGTACACTCGTGGTTCCCTCATTTCATTTTACTCCCTACAAACTGTACTGTACACCTAGCCAACAGCTGTGGGCTTCATTACATAGCCTAAGGCATCTACAGATAGCCACCAAGCCATGTGAAGACGAAGGTTTCATTTGTGAGTACTTATAAGGGGGGTCTCGCAAGTGTCATACTTTATCTTGGGTCTCGCATGTGTCATAATGTAACTATATATATATATATATGTATGTAGGTACTCGTAGTCTACGTCGTGACTCGCGTTTCCTTATTTTCCAACTCGATGTCTTTTGCATCTCATTTCCGCCTTCGCCCACGTCTGCCCTTTCCACCTCATCGATCTACTCGTATAGCTACCCTACTCTATTCGTACTTTTACAAACTTGGCACATAGCGACGACTGACGACGAGTGATTAGGTGAAACTGAAACTGTGAAAGTACTCGGCCTGAAATGCGGCTCTTTTCATTCTCTGCCGAGCCCGATACTCTCGTCGTCGCATAATTTCGAGGTTCGACGCGATTTCCTTTCTACTCCACGAACCGTCCTTTCGAAAGGATTTTTGAGTGGCTGCGCCATTAAAAGAATAGCTAGATGGGTGAGATGCTTCCGTGCGGAAATTCGATTAATGCCGCCGTCGGATAAACGCTCAATTATGCTGTAAACTGTCTTCTCTCCCTGCCTGCTGATGACTCGAGAAGAGAAAACTAGCATTTTGCAAGTCGCGCAAACAACAGTTCCGAGTAGGTACCTAATATGCCGTGAGTTGCTTCACAAATGAAAATAATACGTACGTTCCTTACGTATACCTACGAGTATCTTTCGTACTAAGCCGAATTTCTTGACGATGGATTACAGTCAGCTCGAAGCGATTCTTTTTTCAATTACTTCTTCTTCTTCGCTCCGATTGCAATGGTTATCAAAAAAATTAAAGGAATATAAGATCGGCGCCGTATTTCCATTCTATGAACTAGACTTGAGCTTCAGGGTAAGGCTACTTACCTATTATCCGGCAGCAATTTATTGGACTCAAAAATTTCAAATTCCCATTTAGCCGGCCGGACACATAATTTTGGTCTCGAAAATTGAAATTCTCATTTAGCCAGCCCCTAATTTTTTTGGTCTTGAAAATTTAAATTCCCATTTAATTTGTCAGCCGGTCCCTTTTGGTCTCGAAAAATTTAAATTCCCATTTAGCCGGCCTCTTTATATGTCTCGAAAAATTTTGACGCGCATCCTATATTGGATTGGTATGTGGAAGAAATTCAGAAATTCTCGTTCTTTAAACCCCTTTCCTCATTGTGAATTTTGAAAGGATGGCAAGCAGTGTTTTCTTCATTCTGATAATTTGAAATCAATGCTTGCAACCCCTTTTGTCAATCTAATTCTGGAAAGGGGTTTCAAGCAGTGTTTTATTCTTCATTCTTATTGTTTGAAATCCAAGCTTGCAACCCTTAAATGAGACATCTGAACGAAAATTGAGACATCTGAACGAAAAATGAGACAACTAGACGAAAATTGGGACATCTAGACGAAAAATGAGACATGTAGACGAAAATTGAGACAACTGGACAAAAATTGGGACATGTAGACGAAAATTCAAACATCTCGAAAATGGCTTATTTTTCAGCAAAAATAAGCAAAATGTGGACCACCCATCTCTTCTTTTAGACGTGATGATATTTCTTATGGAACCCATCACACAATTTCAGCACGATCCGTGCAGTCTGAAATTACAGCGTTATTCTGTATTTTCAGCAAGTTTTTGTTGCGATGCAACGGGTTTAAATCGGACCATATATAGCTAGATGTGCTCAATTTTCGAATATTATGATTTCAGAAAGTTGATAAATTATGGCAGCTAAAAACTGAAATTTTTAAAGCCAAAAATGTCGAATACGGCGGATTCTTAAGCCAAATAATCCACATTTTTGGTCGGTTCACAAATTCCCAAAAATCGAGGACGTGTGCTAGGTACACGTGAACTAAATTCAAAAATATTTGAAAATGGAGCACATAATTATAGCAATAGGCCTATACTTACAAAAAATAAAAATAGAAAAAGTAAAACCCGCATCGTATTTCAACGAAATCTTTGGTGGAAATGATCTACGTAATACATATATATGTTACCGTTAAAGTATTAATTCTAGTTAATGTATGAAATCACCAGTTAATTCATGCTTTAACGGGGTAGGTGTGTAATCAAAATACTTTTACACTTTAACTAGTTATTTCATACATAAACTAAGTGTGTTCCGTTGATGTTTGTAAATAGCCTGGCTATCTTATCTGGACAATCAGACTTGTGTTTGTTTCTTGTTGTTATGTGTATTTGACATAGCCTAGCCTACCTATATTATGCGCATTCAGTTGGTTCTTGATCTTGTTTTAATACACACTATTTTTGTGACCGCTATTTGTTAAATCATGAAATTGACCGTTTATAAAAAAATGTTATCATAAAAGTACGGTTACAAGTGTAAACAAAACTCAATTTAAAAGTACTAGATGCAAAATTAGGGAAGACAAACCAAACACGTTATTTATTTCAACAGTTGTGACTTCCATGGCATTTAGAGTTACATTTTATTCCGTTCTTGACGCACAAACAATGCTTATTTAGAGACTTTTGCATGCAGTGACATCTGACAAAGCCTTGACCATTACCTGTAGCTTGTGAGGAAGCCACTAATTGTAGCAAAATAGTGGCGGAGGTAATGGGTACTTCATCAAGCTGGACAAATTGTTTGTGGCTGAGAGCAAACTGGAAGCAAGCGTACAGAGAGTTTATGATTCCTTCTCTGGTTCCCAATTTGTAAAACCCATCTTCAGTTTTTTCAATTACGCATGCTAAAATGCTCCTCGCGTCTGTTTGCATCTAGTACTTTTAAATTAAGTTTTGTTTACACTTGTAACTGTACTCTTGTGATAAAATTTATTATAAATGGTCTATTTCATGATTTAACTGATCGTATCTCGTCAATTCATAGAATAACTAGGTATTTCATACATTATCTAGGTAGACTGTGAAAAATTTTCATACTTTAACTGTTTTGCCGTTAATTTATAAATTAACCAGTTATTTCATGCAATAACGACAGTAACACTTTAACGGTAACATATATAATTATACTCGTACGTACCTACTTGCGTAGTAGGGAAATTCAGTACACCGTATATAGATCGATAGTTAGCTAGACAATTTCCTTACGTAGGTAATGTGTTGATTTCCACGATGGATTCGTTACTCCCGCATGTACCTTTTGATATTGATGAAGGGATTTCTTAAATGTCTTAACTCTCATCCATCGGAAATCGAGATTAACTTTGTCAATTCGGTATTGGTAATCTACGCGAGTGCCCAGAACTATATATACCTATACACATATTTTTTTTTTTCACTGAGAATGAATGCTTTCTCAAACCTATGGGGCGCAAGACTCGTTTATACTTTTATTACGACTTTATATAACAAACGAAGTGGACAGATTTTAAAAATACGTCTCATTCTTTTTAAACAAATTAGGTATTTCAAGATTCGAAGACGAGAAAAAAAGAAGAAAAAGAAAACCACTCGACGAACAAATTTTCTGGTCGGAAAAATTCGAGCGGATTAAAGATAGTACGAGTAGCCTATATAATTATGGTCGAAACGTTACTTAATGAAATAAAACGGAACGCTGTGACATTTTCCATATTTTTTTTATTTTTCAAATTAATCTTTGAAAATATGAAAAATAAGAAAAAGAAGAAGGAAAAAAAAGAAAAAAAAAGGGAAAAGACCGAGAAAAATAAACAAACTATATACGCTTCTCGGCCACTAGACCGTTTTCACGCTACTACCATAAAATAGAGCGAAAAAGTAGTTGGCAAAAATTTGAACCACTCTCTTCGTGAATTTTACGGTCGTATCGTCAACATTGTAAATGAAAAGAAAAGAAATTTTCATTCGTGGGTCAGTAAATTTACTCGTACCCCGCATAGCGCACTCTTATACTCTTTCGGTACCTATTATAGCTATTATACGAGTACAGCTACTACCTATAGGTATGGGTAATTTGGGTAGATATATAATATATACGTATACGTATGCGTCGTAGGTACGGATTCTACAGTCGATGAAAATTTTCATTCTCTCGTCGTCTTTTAGAGTGCAGCCGAATACGTAAATGATCCAGTTTAGACGAGACATATAGGTAGGTAATTAATTTTATTATCCAGCTCGCTCGATGCATTCGTTGAGAGTTTTTCATTTCGAGAAATAGAAAATAATTAGTACGAGTACATATATACTACGACATCCCCATATACTGGTAATTATGTACGAGTATACTTAGTTTTCAGATAAAACTTGCATTTTATTATAGAGACATGATCGGGCTAATTGAAAAGTTTTCCACCAATCAACTCGGTCTGTAAGTATTTTCAGCTAAGTAGGTACGCCAAATCATTTCGGTACTCACTCGGATGAAAAAATGCTAATCTACTCGTAACTTAAATTATTAATATTTTCTGTCTGTTATTATCATATGTTTCTTTCTTTATTTTTCACAATAGCCCTACTACAACATATTCGCACGAATCTGAAATTTATTCGACTCGAATCCGAAGATGAAAACGCCTCGTAGGTAGTCGTAATTAATTTAAGTTAGACCTAATTACATATAATGTCGAGTGATACGAAAGGACATTAATCAGACGCATAAGCCTCGCCTGTAAGCTCATATAAGCTCGCCGCACGTTAGGAGAAAAAAGAATGTCGTTTCGAGGACGCGGGCTTTACAATGTCCCATCAACAGCTTTATATTTGCTTTTATGTACGAGTACGTATGTACTTCTCGGTCCTTTCTAGTTGGTCTAAAATATTTTCAGTCGATTCGAATTTTAAAATGTTTCCGCTCTCTGACTGTTTAACGCGTCATCTGTCGGTGTCGGAGTGAGTAGAATGAAAAATTTGGTTGGGGCAACGATTCGAAATCGAAAAGGAATCATTTACGTACTTACATGTACTCGTATATGTGTATAGCTGACTTACACTCGATTAGATGACGAAAGTTTATGACGTTCGAGTTGAAGACGAATGAGCGCGGGGAATGAAATGAAATGAATTTGAAATGAAATGAAATGGAATGGAATGGAGGTGCTGTGCTGCTCGCTCGTCCATTCGCGTTTATACTATATATACCGATAATATGCGTGTATATATATAGGCTACGCGCCGATATAAAGATAATAAACGAGGAACTGGTCGTTGATTAAAAATTCGTGTAAAAATAATAACGGCCCGGCGGAGAGCTTGGCGCGGAATATGACGGCCCTTTCAACGCGAAATTAATTCAATTTTAATACACTCGAACATATATATATATATATATATATTGCACATATGTGTATTTATAAAATAGCCGAGCCGACGAAATTTTCGAATGCGATTTCATCGCCACACCGAACTGACAACAGTCAGCTGGGTTAAAAGTCAACAAACGAAACGACGATGGAGTTCATTACATCGCCATCGCCATCGCCATCGTCATCGCCATCGCCATCGCCATCGCCATCGCCAAAACATACACACATAACACACCCGAAATAGATCGACTAAAGTTTGCATAGGCTATCTGCTACCTACCTGTCTACCGCGCACTACCATACTCGTACGTTGATTAGCCCAATAAAACTTTTTTTTCCATCTTTTTTTAAATACGTAGTAATATATAGTCATCGATAGAAAGTAGAAACTCATTTGGTCGGCATCCCGCATCCGCACTAGTCGATTATAATAATTTTATCGAGCCTCCTATCTACGTGTCAACTCTCAAAACTCGGATAAATGCTGGTTACAATTTCAACTCGATCCAATTAGTAGTTTCTCTGCAATTAGCTTTTATAAAGTAAAACTTGGAGGGTACATAAACGTGCGAAGAGAGAAAGAAATTAGATACCTGTATAGATAAATAAAATAAAAGAAACACCGAAATGCGGCGAGATGGGTTTTTTGGAATCGTGAGATCGTGAAACAAATAACTACGAAGGTCCCACGCACCTAGCTACTTGTTAAAGTTGGACCAGAAGTGAAGGAAAACCTGCTAAAAGAATCCGATTTATTGCGACTCGGTATTGAAAAAATTGTCGACACCGTACAAATTACAGCAAAAAGGTATACAGCTGTCTCTTCGTAAATGTAGCGTTTTTCAAATTTCAATCCGTCTTATTATATGTATTAAAAATTTTTTCTTTATTATTATTATTATTATTATTATCATTATTATTATTACTCGTATTATCATCGTAGGTACTGTTGTGTTTTTTGCAAAAATTTTCATACAATTACGAGTAGCATATCCAGCTGTAGATTTGTTATAAACAGTGCACTGAACTGTCGAAAAATGGCGATATTACGAGAATGTTTGTAGTTATCTAGTTATCTGTATAGTCCTATGAACTCACGCGAATTGGCGTGGTAGGTATGTTAATAAATAATCATAAATAAACTGGTTGTAAAGTATCGAACATGCAACCGCTCGACTTCTTCCAGCTTCTTATTAAGTCGAACCCGATAATTATTTACAGTTTGCAAATTTTATCGACATTATCGACGATATGTATAGCCGGTCGCGTTATTCTTCTTATTATTTTTTTGTTAATTCTACGCGTACGTACCTACTATATACCTGTATACTTGTTTCGCGTGTTATCATCTTCAAAGTTACCGTACCGTCCCACAACAGTGCCTCGAGAAAAATTTTAACATTAAGCCGAATAATTTTACGCCTCGGCGAGTATATACGTATATACTCGTCTCTCGTCTCTGAATAGGTATACAATTTATCGCTGAAAAAAAAAAAAATTGTTGCAAAAAAGCGATCTACTCGCACGTACACGTTTCGGAAACCAATCTGTAGCCAGAATAACCAAATTATCGGTTAGAAAGTGTAGCTGTAGGTAGGTACTCACCCGTATTTATAACGAGGGCTGGCTAAATGGGAATTTAAATTTTCGGGAAAAAGGGGGCTAGCTTCGTGGGAACTGAAATTTTTGGGAAAATTGGGGCTGGCTAAATGGGAAATAAAATTTTCGGAAAAATGGGGCTGCGTAACCCTAAACCTACGAGTACGTGTATAATAATACGTGTAATTTCGTCCGATAATTGATTTAGGTAGCGATCGAATATTATGATTATTCGATGTACACGTATTCGCCACTTGACAAAATAATGCTTGTAAACATTAAACCAAGGATCGAGTAGGTACTTTTTTCCGTCAGACATACATATTTTGTCGCAACGTATATCACTTTCATCTCCATCCGGCATTTAGATCATAAAAAGGTCGTAAAACGTTTTATACATCATGTTTTTGGTCATCATTACAGCAGCGTTTCTCGACCAACTCGTCGTAAAATACAATTTCTTTTCATTCCGCCGCGTATTGTTCTCATTCTAGAATTTTATTTCATTTTATTTTATTCGTCATCGGCATTACACGCGGAACAAGTAATGGGTGGTTCCAAATTGCGGCGAAGCGAATGAATTTTTTGTTTTTTCCTTATTTAATTAACTCTGGGCTAGACATTTGTGTCTTATATACTGAAAACACAAAAAAAAAAACATTCCGCCCGATAACTCAATCTCGGGTGTACAGTTCATTTTTTGAAATTTTATTTCAAACTACTCGTTTCTAAGCGATATTGCTGTTCCAATTTTTTTTAATCGAGATAGTTTAAAATAGAGAAAACATTCGGGGACGAGTTTCGTTTTCTCTTTAAAATATTTTTTATGGTCTAATTAATATTAAGTAATGAGATTTTTTCGATTTCTTTTAGTATTAAGGCTGAAAATGGTACTCGTAAGTAATTTAATGTCGCAAAAAGAAAGGAAAAAAATGGCCGAAGAAATCTAAGGCATGGAACGCAAACTGTTTTAAATTATTTAACGAGTTTTTATAATTGCGAAACGAGTTGAAAAATTGTATTGTCTTCAAAAATGGGCGAGTAGGTAGGTACCTTTTTTTCCATTAGCTTTGAAACGCGAAGGTCCATAATTATTTCTCCGTAGTAAATTTTTTTTTTACAAGAATAAAACTACTTAGCATAGTGGCCAGGATTACATCTATTTAAGTATATTTATACCTATTTAAGACACAACTGAAACAGCTTTCTCTGAAAATTTCCTACGGCGCGACGTGAATGACGAGGCTTTACCGCATTTTCAACTAATAAAAAAATAAAACGCGTGAAAAATGAAAAACATATAAAATTACGCGAAACAATGTAATTTGTATTCGACTCATCGTGCATCGCATTTGCATCCGGATTTTGATCACAAACCACCAGTGAATAAATGACTGCGTGTTGAGTTGATGAGTACGAGTACCTACTTGCACTTGTTATCGCAAAAGTTATGTGAATAAAATGTTATAGGTTTCGAAGTAAACATTTCGAGTCTGCTTTATGGTAGGTAAAAGTAAACCATATTGATTTAATTAACTAAGTGGCGCCCATCTAGTGGGTTAAGTGGTGCGGTCGCACCAGGCCTCACAATTTAGGGGCCCCATCAGATGGGAATTTTGAC
Source organism: Parthenolecanium corni (assembly GCA_038050395.1). Lineage (NCBI taxonomy): Eukaryota > Metazoa > Arthropoda > Insecta > Hemiptera > Coccidae > Parthenolecanium > Parthenolecanium corni. The sequence goes on along the minus strand of JBBCAQ010000034.1, from coordinate 320,820 downwards.
CGCCCTTTACTACAAAATATGTTGAAAAACATCGAAGTGAACAAAGTTATGAGGGGGCCACTTTGCTGAATAGGACCCCACAAGTGATCTTGCACAACCTATTTCAAAACACGTGTACGTCACTGAGTGTACATACACGTTCTCGATTTTTGAGAATTTGCGAATTTAGTTCAAGTGTACCTAAACGTTCTCGATACAAATTCTCAAAAATCGAGGGAGTGTAGGTAGATGTGAACTAAATTTGCAAAATCTCAAAAATGGAGTTCGTGAAGGTACATCTGAAGTAAACTAGTAGGTAACTCAATTTTCGTCTAGTTGTCTCAATTTTCGGCTGGATGTCTCAATTTTCGTCTAGTTGTCTCAATTTTCGTCTAGTTGTCTCAATTTTCGTCTAGTTGTCTCAGTTTTCGGCTGGATGTCTCAATTTTCGTCTAGTTATCTCAATTTTCGACAGCTGGACGAAAAATAAGACATCCAGCCGAAAATTGAGACATCCAGCCGAAAATTTAGATGCCTGGAAGAAAGTTGGGACATCTAGACGAAAATTGAGACAACTAGACGAAAAATGAGATATCCAGCCGAAAATTGAGACGTCTGGAGGAAAGTTGGGATATCTTGGCGAAAATTGAGACATCTAGACCAAAATTGAGCATGAGGAAAGGGGTTTCAAGTACGAGAATTTCTGAATTTCTTCCACATATAGCTTCATGTTCTCCATTTTCGAATTTTTGTGAATTTAGTCCCCGTGTACCTACAAGTGCTCCATTTTGAAATATTTTTGAATTTATTTCACATTTACCTAGTGGCGTCCAACTAGGGGGTTAAGTGATGCGGTCGCACCCGGCCTCACAATTTATGGGCCCCGTCAGATAGGAATTTTGACCGCCCTTTATTACCAAATATGTTGAAAAACATGGAAGTGAACAAAATTATGAGGGGGTCTCCTTACTGAAAAGGGCCTCACAAGTGATCTTGCACCACCTATTTCAAAATACGTGTACGCTACTGAATTAACTTACACACAAATGCATCGAAAAGGCGTTGTTTTTCCTACCAGTACGTATAATTATACGAGTAGAATAAATACGAGTACAAAGAATAGAGGCATTCGAATTTTCGTCGACGACTATAAAACTTTAACTCGACATCGGCTCGGAGTGTCGAATAAACACTGAACACAATAATGGCTTGGGCTTATTTTACGCTTGATATTTCTTTCGAGTCAACTTATTTATGAAATAGACCTACGTTGTACTATATATAGCGTACCCACAGAGCTGCTGTAGCTATCGGAAAAGGACGGCTACTGCGTAATACGGCCTATTGCTCTCAGCATTCTGTCTCTCTTCTATTCGTTAAGTCAGCTTTCGTCGTCGTCGTCGTCTACGAGTATAAAGTTAGGTAGCACGCACCCAGTACCCATCATATAGCCGCTCGACAAGTTTTGGTCCACTCGACCAAAATCGCTACCTATATTCGTTCGAATTAGCGAGTTTTCAAGCTGCCCGCCCGCGCTCTTCACCAAAGTCGACCTTTTGAAATACGAGTAGATGCGAATTCATTACCTCGAATTAATTACAACTGGATAACAAATAGGACGATCGTTCTTTGCCGACACTCGATCGAAAAATTGAAATCTTTAACGCCCAACAGTCTTCGACTTTTTTGGAACGGCGGGGGAGGGAGCAGATAGGTATATAGCGAATAAAAGAGGCGCGAAATAGACGTATATGTGTATGTATATAATTACGAGTATGTAGTCGCCTAGTTTGGAAATGGATAATGGATTTCACAATTGCACACTGCACTGTTGCGCCACTTTCGGTTTACAAAATTCCGTAACAATGCGAACGAACTGAACCAACATTGGTTTTTCTGTTCAGATTTTCGCATTTTGATCAAGGATATGGAACATAGTCGAGCAATTTTTAGTATTTTCTACCAATATTATATTACCCGTAGGTAGTGTAGGTACTATAGGTATAGTTATATCGATGATATGTATTTTACGCTTATTTTCAATAGGTACCTAAGTACCTTATAAATCTTTGAGATACTCGTACTTTGTGTATATATTTCGATGTTATAAGAAATCGCTGTGGTCGGCATCGGGGCATATTCTAAGGACAATTTTGAGCTGCTCAAATTCATTTTCCTTAAACATTTTTCATTGGTAAGTCTAGACTTAGACCCACATCCATACCACCCCTACGAAGAAAAACTCAAAATCGACAAACGAAATTTCGGATTTATTATTAAAATTTACAAGCGTATAAATTGAAAAAAAATGTTATAGGCCTAATTCGTTACCAGTTCACCGTATTTCTTTTTATTTTACGATCGAATAAAATTTTATTCTGATATTAGGTCTCTCCGATAAATTTTTTGAACTGCAATTTTTTTTTGGAATTGCACTCGACAATTTTCGGAATTCCCTAAACAAACTCCAGCTGCGCCTCAGAATAGACCCTGGCTCGCCATGGTCGGCAGGTCGACGTTTTCGTGCAGCCAAATACTCACCAAATCTGCTCCAGCTAGGAAATGTTTCGTTTTTAATTGAAAATAATATTATAAAAAGTTACGGATTAATTCGTCGCATTTGGAACTGGCATATTAGAATGTTTCGAAGCTTACAAAATTATTCACGACGAGAAAACTGTTGACCGTGCACGTTCAAAATGTCTGAAACGTCGACGTTATTCTTCTTTGTTCGAATTTATGTGCTTTTTTTCTCAATGGTTTTACAGGAGAGTTCGTGTTAGAACACAGCTAGGGGTAAGTTTAAGGGTGACAACTGAAAAAAGTAGGCTGTACGTGAAATGAATTTAGTAGTTGAATGACATCGACTAACCAGACTGGCTTTTGGACTAAAGTGTAACATTGCAAAAATCTAGCGATTAAGTAGGTATATACGGGTAGTATACGAGTAAGATTAATTTAATCATATTTCACGCAAGTATAGCGACGTTTATTTTATAAGAAAAGAAAGACTTGTCGGCAAAATTTGAAACCAAAGCCCGAAACCGCTTCCTACATGTATGTTTTTCAGTTTACTTTTTTTTTTATTATTATTACTATTCAACCGATGCGATGGAAAACATTTGAAATCCTTTTAAACTGTACATGTCGGCTACCCGATTTATAGATAAATTCGAGTCGGTTAACTCGAACTCGTGCATTTTAAATTTAAAATACTCGCGTATTATTCATTTCTCCAGTTTTATTTCCTTTTTTAACTCGAAGAGGTGGAGAAAAAATTCGTTTTTCGCGGGGAAAAAAAAGGTCGACTGAATGAAAAACAGGGGAAAATAATGCAAGACCGCGTGATAGAAAATCCTATATGTAAATGGAGAAAAAAAAAAGAAAGAATATACGTATTATACATAATCGAGGAAGCTGAAAAAAACAACAACAACGACAACGGCGAAAAACCGTGGGGCACCTAAGTCCTTTGATTTTCTTTTTCTCTTTGTATAATGGCGTCTGCGGAATGGATTCCTTTTTTTCGTCGATGTTAACAACAAATCACATTTACGAATTCTTTGAATGCAAATGTGAAAAAAATTTTACGACTGACGAGAAGTTCAACTACTGGATAACATTAACGACAACTAAATATTTATGCTAGAACCGAAAACAGGCGCATTTCGTCTAGATGTCTTAATTTTTTTCAAATCAGAAGCTGGGACATGTAAACGAATGAATTCCTGCGATAAATGGCATTGTAAAAATGAATAGAACATGATAATGACCTTCTATCGACAATTCAGAGGAACTTTAATCACACATTATTTCAAGCTTGAAAGTTTTTATCCGTTTGAAGGGGGTATTTTCATTTTGACGACTTTCATTCCAAATATTATAAAAAAATAACATGGTCAATTGCGAATCTTTAACTGGCCATAACTCGAAAATGAAAGCAAACATCGAGATTTGGTAAAAAGTGCCACCTTCCTACGCGTATTTTCATGGTCATAAAGAAAAAAAAAAAACTAGGAAATGAAGATTTTCCATTGAGGAAGAAAGCGAGAATTTGCGGATATTAGGCCCTATACTACCGCGTTTTCTTGCGAGCTAAATGAAAAATAATTAGTAACCAGCGAAGCTTATATAATTATATCGGAGTTATAGTTTTACGTCGACCTTTTTTATAAGTCGAAGACTCGAATGTAAGCTGTATATATCGATGCTTACGACGATATACAAGACCATTGCTACTCCATCGTCATCCATTGCCTATATTAAAAAAATGCATCGGGTAAAGGGCGCAGGAAAATTCTTTAAACGAATCGACGTGTTCGGTATCTTTATTGGATGCAGGAATTACTTTCAACTTTAATTTATAACTCGTCGTACTTTTCCGAAATTGCGTCACATGTTAGCTTTTTGGTCCTTTCTCCAGAAAGCGCGGGGTCTTTTTTTTTTCTTCAGCATCTTTTGTCGCCAGACGTTTTTGCCAAATTGCGTAACAGATATTCGAGGAAAGCGTTTCGACGTAAGACGTGAAAAAAAAAAAAAAGAGAAATCATTCTCTACACTATATAACGTCTTTTCGTCAAAGAGGATATAAGTAAATAATGAGAAAATCCTTTAGTCATCTCATCGAATAAGTTGTCACATTCGCCACAATAATACGATAATAATTATGTTTTATACTTTTGAAATTATTAGGCGCATAAATAATAAGAACAGTGATATGCAAGAAGGAGATAAAAGTCCACTTATTTTCGAAATTAAGGTCTTCTAAAGTTTAATTTTTGTCCACCTAGCCCTATATATATTTATTATACTCGCAGTAAAAATATCGCAAGTCTCAAAATGCAACCATTACAGCTGAGAAAATAGACTTGAAAATTGAGGTAGGTATAGTATACTTGAGAAGTTTTTTTTTTTTGCTCTCTCGTCAAATTCGAAAAAGTGGACTCGATCTAATTCTTTTAACAGAAATTAACTTACTCATTTCTTTGATTTAAGCTATCGTAATTACATTTGATATAATAGATGGGTAGTCTATACTTATATATTGTCGAAGAAAATTAACCGTACGAATGTAAATAATTATGTAAATTGAAAACTATGCAAACATTTTCTACGACGTACTTTTTTTTTTGGCATTTCGCACTCCATACTAATAACCAGTATCAGTAATTCCGTCGTGTTTCGTGGCTGATTTTATTTGCTTTTGTATTTTTCTGTTTTTGAAGATTTCGTCAGCAAAATACTCGTATTATGGATAATTCAAATGTTGCGATGACTGGCGAGACGCCGAAACTTGATATTTTAATTTTTTATTTTTTAAAGTACGGTCGAACAACGAGTCGGTAGATAATATAAATATATATATATATATATATATATATACGTCCGTCGTCATTTTGTCTTTGCGAATATGAGATTTAACGCGATCGAGTCCTTATTCGCATATTCTCTATACGAGACGAGAGTAGCTCCTCTACAGAAGAATATAGGCGAGAGGGAAAAACGTATCTGTCAGTCATCTCGACAGAGTAGGCCTACGGTAGCTCGCCGGAAAACCCTGTCAACACCCGAATGGTTAATGAACGAATTTATGACAGCGCATTATAATATTATTACGGGTATCGTGCGACAGGATCATCCGCAGTCGAGAAAATGTAGAATCAACACGTTGCGTTATGCCAGCCGGAACTCCATTTCAGTAGCCTAAATTTAACGTAGCAATATACATACATATATATATATATGTATATTTCCCCCTCTTTTTTTTAATCCTTCCACAAACGGGGATGAATTACGACAAAGTGACTCATATCTGATGGAATTACTAGACGAAATATAATAGTATGTGATATTGAGATCTGTTTACACGATTTATACGCGTAAAAAAATGTAACCATTTTTTTTCAACTTTTTCCACCCCTTGGCTGAAAAAATATAATTTTTTGGAGAGGGCGAAAGAAAGAGTTCGAGTCGAAGAGCTACGATTAGAGCAAAAATTATGGTACACGCATTTGCCCGCTTCTTCGCGCGGAGATGACAGCAGGGAAAGCTATAGCCTGTGAAAAAATGATTAAATTGAGATGGGCCATCCGTTAAACGTATACAACCAAAAATTTCAGATAGAATTACATTATAAGAAACCGCAGTCGACAAAATTGTGGCCACAATGTGTTAATGCGGCTATGTGACAATTCACAATTTATTTACAGAAGCCGCTTATTCCGGAATCAGCTAACTTGAAGGAGGAAATGGCACGTGGGACGGAGGTACTGGTCGGTATGCCAAGCTGCACGATGAAAATTTCACGTGGCACGTGTTGCGCCACATAAAGGGGTGGGGGCGTAGGCTAGACTGCCTGCGCTCGAAGGACGATCAGCGAAAGGGATATTTTGTTTGCACGTTTCGAGAGTTTGAAGAAAAAACGTGGGCTCGAATGGAAAAACGAAGAAAAAGAAAGCAAAGTTGGGTATAATAAAAATGAGAACGTGGTCTGGAATTAAGAGGACGGTTTTGAGCACTTCTTCCGTGACTTAGGTTCGAAATTTTTTTTTTTCTTCGCAAACCTCGAAATTACTCTCGAAAATACGGAACGTGTAGCCGAAAAAGTCGAAAATGCGTTGAGAATTTTCTCAACACATTTCGAGACAATTGAAAACTGTAGCTGAAACTCGCAATATTCGCACCTCGTGTATTCTGTAACTTCTGTAACTATTATAACTACTCGTACACGAATCGACTTTTATTTTTTGCTCGATCGCATACTACGATGCGACGCCGTATAGTCCACGGGTAAACGAAAGAAAACTTACGAGTAGGTATATACTCGTATACTCGTACATGTACGAGTAGGTATAATTATGTATATATAGGTAATGGACATTCACATTATGTTGTAACTACCTACCATAAAATATTTTACCGAACCTCGCATCGCTGTTTTTTTCTCTTTTTTTTTTAAGGGGGTAGAGAGGCTGAAATTACTCGTACTGGCTGATTCAGTGGCGCCCACGAATTTTAAATAAAGTGGGGCAAAACCTCAAACTAACCACCCAATTTTGACTTAAAAGCCTAAAATTAATAGATTATTTCACCTATGATGCAAGACGAGTTATATTTTTGAAAAACTTCTATTTTTCTTCAATTTTCCCTTACCTACTTCACTCTTTTCAGACCACCCACCCCAAATTAAGTGGGGCGGCTGCCCCACTTGGACCCCACCGTGGGCGCCACTGGGCTGATTCTATTCTAATCCGAGAAACCGGATAAAATTTGAATTAATCAAAAGCATCGTCGCGGCGTCGTAAAATTTGAAAACACGCCGAGTATTGAAATCACGCTACAAGCAGATCAAAAACTAATGACTAGAGAAGAATTTTATTGAAAAATACTCGTATCGGCGTTATCGCGCGCAATTATGGTCTACTAAAAAATCCATTGGGTACATAAAAAAAGGGATGGTCCTGACTCAGGCCCGTACTGCGAGGCCTTCGTCAGGTAGGGCAAGCGATATTCTCGATGGGGCAAACATTTTTCCGACAAATTTGAAAAAAATCGCCCAAATTTATAAAAATCCAACAAATCCGACAAAAGACCTAAAATTCCTACATTGAAAAATTATGCCAAAATTGGTAAAAACTTGAAAAATAGCTGTAGCCTTCGCTGAAGCATCGTGAAGGCAGGAGACGAACTCTCTTACGAGGTGTAACTTTAAAAATTTTTATATTCTTTTTTTACGCGTACCATATTTAAAATTGCATATAATATATTATAATAGGTACCTACGTGAAAAAATAACGAATCTCGGCTCTTATAATTCGGATTTTCAGAGACTACTTTTTTTTCGGAATTTTGGTTATTTTTTTCGGATTTATAGGAATTTTGGCTATTTTATTAGGATTTTTAGGAATTCTGACTTTTTTTTCTTCGGATTCGTAGGAATCATTGAAAATTTTTTTCAAATCTCTAGAATATTACGCCTTGTTTTCGTATTTGTAGGAATTGAGGGGTTATGTTGTCGTGTTTTGTTTTTCGGGGCAAAATTCTATGGAAGGCAAAATTTTCTAGGTACTCGTAGTGCAAAATTTTCGTTAGGTAGGGAAATGCCCTGTTTGCCGGCACGGGCGGTACGGGTCTGTCCCGATTGCTCCAGCTAATTGTTCTATCGTACGGAATATAAGTACCTACACGTAGGTTGTTAGTATCAGTGGCGCACACGTATTATGAAATAGGTGGTGCAAGATCACTTGTGAGGCCCTTTTCAGTAATAAAACCCACTTCATAATTTTGTTCACATCAAAGTTTTTCAACATATTTGGTAGTAAAGAGCGGTCAAAATTCCCATCTGGTGGGGCTTTTAAATTGTGAAGCCCAGTACAACCGCACCACTTGACCCCATAGGTAGGCGCCACTGGGTAAATGAGAAATAAATTCAAAAATATTTGTAAATGGAGCACTTGTATGTACACGGGGACTAAATTCACACAAATTTGAAAATGGAGAATATGAAGGTATATGTGGAAGAAATTCATAAATTCTCGGAATTGAAAGCCCTTTACACATGCTCAATTTTCGTCTAGATGTCTCAATTTTCGTCTAGTTGTCTCAATTTTAGGCTGGATGTCTCAATTTTCGGCTGGATGTCTCAATTTTTGGCTGGATGTCTAATTTTTCATCCACCTGGTTTTATTTTCGTCTAGTTGTCTCAATTTTCAGCTGGATGTCTCAATTTTCGGCCGGAGTGTCTCATTTTTCATCCACCTGGTATAATTTTCGTCAAGTTGTCTCAATTTTCTGCTGGATGTCTCAATTTTCGTCAGGCTGGTTTAATTTTCGTCTAGTTGTCTCAATTTTCGGCTGGATGTCTATATTTTCAGCAGAATGTCTCACTTTTCGTCCAGTTGTCTCAATTTTCATCTACATGTCCCAACTTTCTTAGAGACGTCTCAATTTTCGAATAGACGGAAATTGAGGGAGCTGGACGAAAAATGAGACATTCTGCGGACAATTGAGACATCCAGCCGAAAATTGTGACATCCAGCCGAAAATTGAGACATCCAGCCGAAAATCGAATCAACTAGACGAAAATTAAACCAGCTGGACGAAAATTGAGACATCCAGCCAAAAATTGAGACATCCAGCCGAAAATTGAGACATTCAGCCGAAAATTGAGACAACCAGACGGAAATTAAACCAGTTGGACGAAAAATGAGACATAAAGCCCAAAATTGTGACATCCAGTCGAAAATTGAGACAACTAGCCGACAAATGAGACATCCAGCCTAAAATTGAGACAACTAGACGAAAACTAAACCAGCTGGATGAAAAATGAGACATCCAGCCGAAATTTGAGACATCCAGCCGAAAATTGAGACATCTAGCCGAAAAATGAGACATCCAGCCGAAAATTGTGATATCCAGCCGAAAACTGAGACATCCAGCCGAAAATTGAGACATCCAGCCGAAAATTGAGACATCCAGCCGAAAATTGTGATATCCAGCCGAAAACTGAGACATCCAGCCGAAAATTGAGACAACAAGACAAAAATTAAACCAGCTGGACGAAAAATGAGACATCCAGCCGAAAATAAAGACATCCAGCCGAAAATTGTGATATCTAGCCGAAAATTGAGACATCCAGCCGAAAAGTGTGATATCCAGCCGAAAACTGAGACATCCAGCCGAAAATTGAGACATCCAGCCGAAAATTGAGACATCCAGCCGAAAACTGAGACATTCAGCCGAAAATTGAGACATCCAGCCGAAAAATGAGACATCCAGCCGAAAATTGTGATATCCAGCCGAAAACTGAGACATCCAGCCGAAAATTGAGACATCCAGCCGAAAATTGAGACATCCAGCCGAAAATTGTGATATCCAGCCGAAAACTGAGACATCCAGCCGAAAATTGAGACATCCAGCCGAAAATTGAGACATCCAGCCGAAAAACTGAGACATTCAGCCGAAAATTGAGACATCCAGCCGAAAAATGACACATCCAGCCGAAAATTGTGATATCCAGCAGAAAAATGAGACATCAAGCCGAAAATTGAGACATCCAGCCGAAAATTGAGACATCCAGCCGAAAAATGAGACATCCAGCCGAAAATTGTGATATCCAGCCGAAAACTGAGACATCCAGCCGAAAATTGAGACATCCAGCCGAAAATTGAGACATCCAGCCGAAAAACTGAGACATTAAGCCGAAAATTGAGACATCCAGCCGAAAAACTGAGACATTCAGCCGAAAATTGAGACATCCAGCCGAAAAACTGAGACATTCAGCCGAAAATTGTGATATCCAGCCGAAAACTGAGACATCCAGCCGAAAATTGAGACATCAGGCCGAAAATTGAGAAATCCAGCCGAAAACTGAGACATCCAGCCGAAAATTGAGACAACAAGACAAAAATTAAACCAGCTGGACGAAAAATGAGACATCCAGCCGAAAATAAAGACATCCAGCCGAAAATTGTGATATCTAGCCGAAAATTGAGACATCCAGCCGAAAAGTGTGATATCCAGCCGAAAAATGAGACATCCAGCCGAAAATTGTGATATCCAGCAGAAAACTGAGACATCAAGCCAAAAATTGAGACATCCAGCCGAAAAATGAGACATCCAGCCGAAAAATGAGACATCCAGCCGAAAATTGTGATATCCAGCCGAAAACTGAGACATCCAGCCGAAAACTGAGACATTCAGCCGAAAATTGTGATATCCAGCCGAAAAATGAGACATCCAGCCGAAAATTGAGACAACTATAGACGACAATTGAGACAGCTGGACGAAAATGGAGTTGCGAATTTATTTCAGGTTTACCTACACTTCCTCGATTTTTGAGAATTTGTATCGAGAACGTTTAGGTACGTGCAGTGGCGCACACGTATCTTGAAATAGGTTGTGCAAGATCACTTGTGGGGTCCTATTCAGCAAAGTGGCCCCCTCATAACTTTGTTCACTTCGATGTTTTTCAACATATATTGTAGTAAAGGGCGGTCAGAATTCCCATCTGATGGGGCCTCTAAATTGTGAGGCCCGGTGCGACCGCACCACTTAACCCACTAGGTGGGCGCCACTGGTTAGTATTACCCAAGGTACGTTAGAGTATGAAATTGCAAACGCCGCCATCACAACGATCAGTTGCTCGAGTCGAATAACAGCCGATCGTTATACGAGTGTGTTACTCGTATTTGTCGAAAGTTGATGACATTAAATTCGGGCGAGCAATGCGTCCCACTTGGGAGTTGGGAATGCGAAATAGCCGCAACAGATGAGCAGTAGCAGCAGAAGCAGCAGCAGCAGCAGCAGCAGAAGAAAGCAACTGCATGTGAACTGACAATTATTGTTGACATACTGCGGCGTAGACTATATATATTTCTTTCGCATCCACCTTCACCCGCGCGACGAATGCTCGTTTTGTCTTCCGCCTGCGTGAGTCTGCGATTATAATTTATCGTCTGGTCCGAGTAAAATAAACATACCGTGCAGTCGTCGACTACCAGCAACATGCACCTACCTACGCCTCCGCTCCGCTCCGTTCCTTCCGCCTCGGCCAAAAATATAATCCTCTCTACCGCGACGATACTCGCCAAAAATTGGCGAATAACTACGAGTACATACGAACGGTATACGGTTTACGGTATACGGTATACAGTATACGGTTTACGGGATATAACGCTACACGTACACGCGTGTAATGCTCGTAAATTGTGTACAAACAGCAAAATTGTAAAAGTAAAACGAAGCGAAGTAGCAGGAAGACTGCGGATGCGTGCATATCGTACTCGTATGTACTCGTACCTACCCATATACACATACTACCCATGTCCCATTTACTCGTAGTAAATTTCAAGAATATGAAAAAGTTCATATGATTAGCCCGCCGAGTGCTGATATGCGAGTATACGAGTATGTACTCGTATGTAGGTGTTAGGACAATGTAAGTTGACTTATTCATTCGGTATATAGGTTCACATATTATACTCGTATCTTGGATAATATCGCATGGATAGCCAGCGAACGAAATTTCGTACCGTCAGCGTGAAACAATAGCATCTAACATGGAAATGGCCTACATGACATGTACCATTTCAACTTTAGAAAATCTTTAGAAAATTTACGATGCTGAGAGGGTCGTTCTATAAGGCGCAAGGATAGGCCGGGTGTTGCGGCTATCCACGCTATATATTATCCAAGGCCGTACATACTCGTACTCGTAAACGTCTTGCAAATATGTTTCTTAAACGTTTCCGTCAATAATACGAGGTACGCCATTTTTCAACAAATTCATTCGAAAATATACGAGTATATGTAAGTTGTCCCGTATAGGCTACCTACGTGTATCTACGGGTAGTGCCGAATGAGCCTTATTTTATTTCTAATTCCATCACCGCCGCGCCATTACAGATGCGACGTACATGTTAACATAATACGAAGGATACCTATACATGTATAATATATTTTTTTTATTAACAGCTTTTCGATAGAAAACGCGTGGTAACTAAAACTGGTACGTATACCTTCGTAGGTATCTACAATTAGTGGACCTATATTTACGTAGTACATACGTGTACATACGTGTACATACGTGTACATACGTGTACATACTTCTTTTCCAATTTTCAGCGTCTTGCTGCGGTGAAAAATTGTTTACGCGCTACTTTTTCGGCAATTAAAATGCCAAATTTACCCCGTTATATGGATCGTCCATCGAATGGGCTTAGTTTTTTTTTCTTTCTTTTTTTTTCGAATAACAAAACCGTCGAAACATTTTACAGAAAATGCGTTTCAGATCGTTAGACAGCGGTTAGGGTTAGGGTTAGGGTTAGAAAAGAACCGCCAGCCGTTCGAGATGACGATCAACTTTTGGGAGAATTAACGAGAATTTTACGAGCCGAGTAGAGAAAGGTTTTGGAGGATTCACGACACGAATCGTTTTTTCCGCGTCTCCTTTTTTTCGGCCCTTAAGCCAATCTTGGAGCAAAAGAGAAGAAAATTAAAAATTTTACGCGCAGATTCCAACATAGCGCGGTCGCGCGATAACGACTTTTTACAAAGTAACAAAGTAGTCGAGCTTCGACAATGCCAGCAAATATGAAGACTTGAAAAATTAGCGTACCGCTTACTAAAATTTATACATTATGTACACTAAATGGATATTATTTTATAATAATTTTCTCGATAAAACCCGAGTTGACCCGAAGTTAGCACATTTATATTATATACGTAGCATAGCTATATACATACTCGTATAATCTAGGTACGCGCGCGCCGCGGCGTACTAATTTTTAATATTTTTTCCGCCAGGATTTACCAATCGAGGGTAATTTCCTCTCTACTCGTATAAAAAATTTATAAAACTATTTCTCAAGCGTACAGGTACTTACAGGTACGTATTTTATTTTTCGACGCGTTAACGTACCTACACATATAACGTCTTCATTTTCGTTCGCGCGTGCGAATTTGAAAATTTAACCCGAAATTAATTTCGACAGTCGAAATCTGCGCGTATGATGCGCGCGCCATTGTCGGTTGACGATTGTCGAACGGTTCTCATCAGTTATCAATTACAGTATAGGCCTATAGCCCTATACTCGTAACGTCGACTCGATCAATTTTCTCGGTTTTTCGTCGGTTATTTAATTCTTAACGATGTCGCAGACGTGCCGACGAACTGAAACTCGCGTCCTATTTTTTAAATAATTTCTTTCACCCGCGGATAGGTACATATAGCTTCTTCACTTTTTGCATCACCCCATACAATGACGTTATTCCTTCATCGGAGATAGCTACACTTATATTCCTTATTATTAAAATAGGTAGGTACCTCCATTCTCCTCTCCTTTTGACGGAAGGAAAAAACGGTCAAGTTGATCGCGTCGCGTCATTTTACGCAGTGATTGTCCAAGTCAACTGTCGTCAGCTACTTGCGAGTATGCGAATAATTGATTTCAAAAATTACTCGAAAGAAAAATGTTGCCACCAAATTGGCACGTATTATACACGCTATAAAATATGCCGGTCTTTAATCGAGTCCCAAATTGGTTTTTTTATTAGAACTGAGTCCCGGGTATCGGGGGCTCATTAATATTCCTATGTGAATTGAGTCTGGGGTATGGAAGCACTGAACTGACTCACATTTCCCTTCTCACTTTAACAGACTTAGGACTGTCAATGATCATACATTGGTGTGATTAAAAATGCGAATCAGCGAGCAGCATTGTAATAAGGAATTCACTATTAAGCCACCAGTAAAAATTTGAAGGAGACTCGTTTCACAAACTCTAAACGACTGAGCTCTCCTAAATCGTGGCAAGTCATTAATGTTACAGCTTTCCGCTTCAATGAATTGCTTAGTCTTTACCATTGTAGACTGTCCTCACTTTCAGGCGCGTGATTATGCCTATCTGTCCAGTCCTCCAAAACAGTGCCTTTGTGGTCAAATTTGATGAAACTCTTACACAAATTTTTAGTACACTTCCACCTTTGTACACCATTGCGCAAACATTTATGGAAGCAAAATTTATAATTATCAATGACTTGTAAGTTTTCGCCTTTTTCACTTAATAGAAGGCAATCTTTCCCTGTGCTGAAAATAAGAAAAATATTTCCGCCAATACCCCGGACTCGATTCACACAGGAATATTAATGAGCCCCCCCCCCTCCCCCCCCCCGATACCCGGGACTCAATTCAAATACGCATACTAATGAGCTATGACGAGATACTCGATTAAATGACGGCCATAAAATAGGTGTGTGTATATATATGTGTATACAGTCGTATACCCATATGGGTGCATATACGTATACGAGTACCTATACACAAACCGCTAACGTAGAACATCGGCGAATACGCTGCTGCGGTTTTATTTAACGATCCGTTTTTCTCTTTTTTTTCTGTTTTTCTTTCTCTTTCTTCAGATTCGAATTCAAAACTTTACACTCGACCAAGTAATCGTAAATTAAACGAAAGCGAGAGGTCTTCTTTTTCTTACGTATACATTCGGATATGGGATAATGGGAATGGGATCGCGGGATATATGGTACTCGTATTATATAGAAAAATTGTGCGCAGCGTGTGTATTCGCTTCTTGCCGAGTATTATTAAAATTGCCAGTTCACCTCCTTGAAAACTTGACTTGCCGCACTCTTTTGCCGCCGTATTTTGATTTGTGCGACACTAAAAGTGGGTGAAAAAAATTGCCGTCGTCGCGCGCAAGAAAAAGTTGTAGGAAAGAAAGAAGAAGAAAAAAATTGTGATTTATGCGAAAATTTTTTTCGGTCCTCTTTCCGTTTTGACAAAATAGTTTTAGCGCTAACGTAAATTTGTTTCCTCCTCGGTTTTCCCCGTCGTACCTCTTATTTTTTAAGCGACTCTTATTATTTTATCCGTAGCTTTTTTACAAAGAGCGTTGACGCCAAAAATAATATCGTATCGTTGGCGAGCGCAAAATAATCGACTAGCGCAATATCTGTACAGATATTAGATACCCGCATACAGGGTGGTGCGCGAGTAGACGCACCAATGAAAAGAGCGCGATGGTGCGTCTTCAGGATGCACCGCATATATCGTATTATTTACGCGTATAAAAAGATATTATACGCGATTCACGAAGCACTGTCGAACGCACCACTCGGGAAAAAAAATTCGCACTCGCGTTTACTTATTCCTCGACGTTTACGAGTATTTACATCTCTTTACATCCGTTCGTATTCGTATTTGTATTCGTATTCGTTTACATTCGTTTACATTTATTCAAATGCACGTACATTCGTAGCCCCCTGTCACCCCTCAAAGTCTGCCGATACGAGTTTGTAAAATGAAAATACCCGCCACTAGGTAAAGCGATGTAAATTAACGTAAATTAATGTAAATTTTTTTTTCTCGAGTGGTGCGTCCGACAATAAAGTTCTATGACACCCGCATATACTTTTTATAGGTACAACGTACTCGTAAATAATACGATGGTGCATCCTGCAAACGCGCCATCGCGCGCTTTTTTCATCGGTGCGACTTTTCATGCACCACTCTGCATACGCATTATGCGTACTTCGGCCCGGCTGCAAAAGCTGGTTTTGCGCGCAAACCTGCTGAAAAAGCAAAGGGAGCTGGAGAAAAAGTAGGACTGAAAGTGGAGCTACTACATCGCACTTTTGATGAAACGGTGCCCGAACAACCCAGAATTGCATGCTCGAAGACGATGGCACCGCAGCAAATAGCCTTAACAATGCTGGTCAGCTGGTGCCACAATGTGCGCAAAACGTGTACCTAGATGTACGAGTATATACATGTATATATATATATTATTTATATCTACGCGCCGGTGCATGTATACAGTCGAAGGCGAGGGTAAGGAAAATAAAATAAAATGACAGAACGAGAAAAGTTGATGGAGCGAATGGCGAAAATACGAGAGTGTGCCGGAGTCGCAGCTGCTACATTCGCTGAATGTTGAATAGGAAAGCGCCGCAGCGTTTGCGAAAGCTAAAAGAATGAATGCCGCACGAACAAAATTACACGTAAATCTGTACACTGCGTGTACTCGAGCGAGTGGTCCTCACGAGGCTGTCGATTTTCAACAGCGTTGCCCTTTTGACCGACGTGACGCGACGCGACGCGACGCAGCGTAGCTCGCGCGGATGACGCGGACGGGTAGTCAACGGCGCGGCGGAAACTTCTCGCCGCTCCAATTTTCCCTTTTAAAACGTACGACTATAGGCGAGGTTATTTTTATTTTTAATTATCTATATATACGTATAGTACGTCGCATCGCGTAGGTATATTTATCTAACCGCGCCGGCCGAAATTACGGATAAAAAAAAAGTGTTTTCGCATCCTCCTTCCTCCGATACGAGTCGTACGGACTCGACGATTTAATCGAATTTGAAAACAACGCTGCAATTACACAAAAGCGATACGATAAACCGCACGTATAGATAAATTAAATTTATACTCGTTCCTAATATTATTTTTCATACGCGTTATTCCTGCACTCTGCATCATTCGCATATCTTTATATACTTTTCTCTAGGCGTCCGCGTCGCGAGGACACGGACGAATGTATAGACAAAATCGAATTATCAATTCGGCAGCAATTGCCGTCTAAAAATTCCCTATAATTATATATATGGCTGTGTACCTATATAAAGAGGTACGCGTACACTCGAAACTCGAATCGAATAAAGCGTCGCGAATAGTGTATTCTATGGAAAAATCAAATTCAAATAACACGTAGGTACTATAAAAAATAAATTTTTTACTTTGGAATATTTTTATACTCGTACCTATTACTCGTTCGCGCGGTTTGATTCGATTCGGCAGAATATTTCGAATTTTGCTAATCATATTTACCTTCGTCAGACTGCGTAGATATAGCCTAGCTATAAAAGCTGGACTGAAAATAATCGAGAGAGAAGAAGTTGTCGCAATCTTTTTTTTTTGGCAGCGCAGCGGTTAGGGCGAGGGTGCGAGCGCGCGAGAAAGACGGGCGTCGACGCGACGCGACGCGACGGAGGAAAAAGGAAAAATAAATTCGTTAAAAATGTCGTCGGCGAATTTTATAAAAGCGATTTGAAATGTTAAATAACGTCGATTCAGCCTGCATCGTCTCCGATTCCGTTTTATGCTACTCGTAGTAGGTACCTATATATAGGTAGATATAGTTTTTTTCCTATTTACATTCGAATCGTCGAGTCGAGCGAAAAATCGTAAAATTTGCGCGACAAAGCGCGGTAAGAAGAGGAAATAATATTAACATCGAAATCCAATGTACATAACACAACCCTCGAGAATACACCCGTACTCGTACCTTCCGCAATCGAAAAATGCTTGCTCAAATTTTTTTTTTCTCTTTCAAAGAAAAGATATAAGAATATTAGTCCGACAAAAATGCGTATTTGTGGCTCGATCGCAACATAATGCGCACCAGAAACACGAAACACATTAATTGATTTCTGTTCCTTTCTCACGTAGCTACGAGTACGACGTACGTATACGTGTACGTACGTACTCGTACATACGTACACAGTACACACATATACGAGTGTATCATATCGTCTACGGTACGACTATTGCTTGGACGGAGAAAAATGCCGATTCAGGCCTGTACCGTGAAGCCTTCGTCAGGTAGGGCCAGCAAAATTCTTGGCGGGGCAAACATTTTTATTAGAAATTCGAAGAAATTCCTAAAAATCCGAAAAATAGCGAATATTCTCAAGAATCTGAAAAGCCTTCGTCAGGTAGAGCAAGCAATATTCTGGGCGGGGCAGAAATTCTTATTGGAAATTCGAAAAAATTCGCCAAAATTCCTAAGAATCCGAAAAAAAAAAAAAGCAATTATTCCGAAGAATCTGAAATAAATCACCAAAATCCGTATGGAAATATGAAAAAAAGAGCATAATTACCTAGAAATCCGCAAATAATCGCCGAAATCCCCGAAAGTCCGACAAAAAAAAGCCAAAATACCTAAACATCGAAAAACATATGCTGCAGCCTTCACCCAAGTTTCCAAATTCCTGAAAATCCGAGAAACATCGCTAAAAATTTCTATTTTTTCGGATATTTGTGATTTTTAAAATTTTTTCGGATTTTTAAGAATTTCGGCCCCTTTTTTCAGATATTCGGGTATATTGGCGATTTTTTTCAGATTTTTAGAAATTTTGACTTTTTTTTCCGATTTTTAGGAATTAAGCGGTTATTTCGTCGTTTTTTATTTTTCGCGGCAAAATTCTGTAGGGGTCAAAATTTTCTAGCTATAGAGCGCAATTTTAGTTACGCATGGCAACGCCCTGTATTCCCGCACGGGCGCTACGGCTCTGTGTGGATTAGACCATAGCAGAAGTACAAATATGGTAGTACATATATAAATTACACGTACACATATATTGGGCTTAGTCGATGTTACGAGTATGTATAAAATCAATTTCGGTTAAATAAGTTTCTCAGTGAAATCCGTAATGTTTATTTCAGGTGGTAGGAGACGAGTCTGAGATGAGAAAAGACGAGCATCAGCTTACCTACTTTATTTCTCGTCGCACCGTAATTCCGCCTAAAAATTTCGATACTATTATTTGTCTGCCATCGGAACAGTTTTCTCGAGCCTCTTTTTTCGAATCCATTTGCTGAAAACGTGTAGGTACCACTGTACACCTAACGAATGTATCAACGTCCTGCGTCCGGATGAATTTAGTTACCCGTTATGAAAATTGTAATCCCTCGTTCACCCTCCACTTGATCGCTCAATTTGTCGAAATCATTTACAAATATACCTATATATAAACCTTTTGAAAAACACGTCGCAATTGCTCGATCGGGTAACTAAATTTAAAACATCCTATATTAGCCGACCATTTTTCATATCGCATTCGAGCTCGAAAGAATGAGAAGAAAATTCGACGCTATATTTATCAGAATTCTCTCGAGGGAAAAGACAAAAAAATACTCGTATTTGAAATCAAAAGAAGGAAAAAAAGAAAAGAAGAAGGTAAGAAACGAGGAAAAAGGACGCGAGTAAAGAATTGACGAGAACAATTATTGTTGCTGGCTATTGTAAGTAAATGAAAAAAATGAAAAAAATGAAAAAAATGAAAAAAAAAAAAAAAAAAAAAGAATTCAAATTCAACGTTCGTCTCTCGAAGGCTCACAATCGGAAATCATTACGCGTATTATACACATACGAGTACATATTACTGTATGCGTATAGATTTTAATTCTTGTAGGCCTACGTACTCGTACTCGTACATTCGTTAGAAAAATTTAATGGGGAGTCGTTTCTTATTTCTTTTCAACGTTGTAATGTAACACGGCTAAAATATTATATTCTCCCTCTCTGCACTCGTTTCATATCATTTTAATATTGTTTCGGTGGAGATTCTATAGTTATATGAGGCAAAGATGTTGGAAAATTTAAACTTGAACCCCCTTCACCGCCTCCCACGATAGTTAAAATTCCAGTTTTGTTTTACCTACATACCTCGTATATATCTCTCGCTTTATCTCTCTCAGTCCAGTTTTGGTAAAGCTTGCCGCGATTAAATTAAGATTTGCGGCGATGGTAATTTTTTTTCCGAGTCGATGATATTAATCTTTCACTACGCTTCTTTCCTGCAGTATTTTTCATCGCCCTAGAAAAACACACCTCCAGAGACGAAATGGGAAAAAAATCACATTTCCTTCTCAATGGCTTCGTCGAACTTTCTTATTATACTTTCTTTATAAAGTTACAAGCGATACATTATTACACGCGAGTATTCCAGCGCGTTGGCCACTTTTCATCAATCTTTTTATAGTCGTTTAGGCAAAAGGTCCACCAATCAAGTAAATGGTTTTTTCAAACTCGGGCACTTATTTTCTTCTCCTCGATTCGTAGATATAATCGATCGGACATTTTTATAAATCGAATATAAATATCATCGTGTGTACATGGTCTGTCAAATAAGTTCCCGGACATAGAAAGGAAATAGTGATTTAGCAACTCTGAGGCGACACCGCCGGTTCAGGTGTGTGTGGGCGTACCTTAGCTCGGTACATGCCAAGTTTCATGTTGAACGGTTGCGCTACTGGGTTGTGAATGCATGAACAGTTTTTGCATGTGAAGTATAATGCCGATTTTTGGAAATCTGGAATTTAACAACTAATGATGATCGAATTAATGACGCCGGCGGTTGTGGTATGCTTCTACATCTGTCACCTGGTAGTGTGTAAAGTTTCACATACTTTATTCTAGCTACAAGGGTGTAAGCGCGCGTTGTTCATTGTATTTCTTCCCATTTCTTTCGATTTATCAATTTTTGACAATTTTCACTGATTTCCACTGATTTCTACCCCATTACTAAACCCTCCTACCTGCTCGCCCAAGGTTGACCCTGATAGTGTAGCTCCACCATACCTCTGACTTGACATCACTTCAATTTCAGCCTTTGTCATCCAAAATTTGGTCCAGAATTTTATCATCATTCATTGTTGAATTTCCGTGAATTTTCAATTTCGGCACACCGTTCATTCACGATAAACTGTTCACGCGTTCACAACGTAACAGCTCAACCGTTCAGCATGAAACTTCATATGTTTCAAGCTAAGGTACGCACACACACGACGGAACCGTTGGTATCGCCTCAGCGTTCCCACATCGCCATTTATTTAATCCGTCCGGGAACTTTTTTGACAGACCATGTACACATACGAACAGCGATATGCGAGAAAGGGGATAGGTCCGCTTTTTCAAATTGTACGCGGGAGAGCGAAAAAACATTAGCTATTATGTCACATAGCATAATTTTGTACACAGGATACATGTACATATATGCGTATTATAATAATATACAGCAGCGCCGCTTCAACTTTCAAGTCTACTTCCTTAACGACGGGACGCGATCCGGTTGCATTTTGCGATATGATATTTTTACTGTAAGACGGACTTGGTGCAGTACTCGTACTCGTATATGTATATACGCGAGTGAATAATCTACGAGTAGGCTACATACCTTAGGCTGTAGTAATTAAAAATTAGGCGATAGGTAAGTTTATAGAAAAATATCGTCACCTAGGCGGAAAGGTGATGGCCGCGTGCAAAGTTTTTAAAATTGAGCGTTTTGCGCCAAGATTGATTTTTCACGCGTATCAATAACATACCTACATATATATGTGTATAAGTACGTCGAGTACGTACCTATTATACATACAAGTACGCAACAGCCAATAAAATAAACGGTTTTACATAGGTGGTAGCAAACTTGTATAGGAGATAGCCGAGCTTTTAAATTTGTTTTTGGACTAAATATGTAGGTACGTATATTTTCCCGCTGTATTTGTATAAACGATACGTAGACTACGTACCTATGTAATATTATACGTAGATATTATAATCTACAATCTCAAAATAAGAATAGCGACTAGGGTAAGTAAATATTTTTTCGGTTACGCGTACTATACGAGTAGGTAATTATAGTCTGAAAACGAACAATAAATTACGACCTCGCATTCTCTCGCATCCTTCATTATGATCGAATGATTTGTATCATTTGTTTGTACAATCGTCGACGAGGAAAGAAAAAAATTTAGTACCTCTATATAGAGCCAATCGCTGTCTACTCGATTTCGAGAAGATTATTTTAAAAAGCTTTCTAATGGTTCATCGACGACGCTATTTCCTAGTGTCACACTTTGTTTTCTTTTGTTCGCCTTCTCCTCGAGCTCGAAGCTTCGAAATAAAAATACGAGTAAGAGGCATGCGGCAATACGCCGAGAATCTATATACGAGTATGTACCTTCAATATTACACGTTATATCGTCGTTGTTTCTCTACCGACCGAAAGCGAGAAAAAAGTTTCCATCGACGGTGTAAATTATTCCACCATAGCGCCGAACTATGCTTTTTCTACTCAATTTTTACACCCACAAGCGATTCAGCCCTCTCAGTTTTTAATATCGAACTACAAATATACGTGCATCTCACGTATACTATTACATATATGTGTATATAGGCCTACCCACAGCTTCCGAACAGTAGATATTATAGAAATTCGTATTTCATTCGTGTAATATATTATTGGCAATATGCGATCTTCATTTGTATAGAGCTCGAAAATTTTACTCGCCTCCTACACACAATAATATCGTGTCGGTGTAGTAGGTACACGTACTCGTATACTCGTACATGACGTATAATATATATGGCTATATAACAGCGTATAGAGCTATACGTGGTCTAATACATATAAATATATTGGAGAAAAGATCTATAAGATTCGACTTTCAGATTTTTTTTCATCGATTTAAGGGTACTTAAATCAAAGCTCACGCATTATTCGTCGCAGAAAGGAAATCTCAATCCCGGTTGGCTTGTATTAGGACAGGAAAGAATATTTTAAGGTAAACGAGCTTTTTGAGATTATTTCTCCCATCGATATACAACTATGATATATATACCTATCAATACGTATAAGAATTTATTGAAAACAAAGAATTCTAGCGTAGCGAGCCACGCTTGGAAATAAAGCAAGTTTTCGAATGGAACTAGAGCGCTTTCATGAACCATTAATAGTTCATCGCGTGTTTGAGGATTATGCAAAAATTGGGCAAAACATGAATTTCTCTTGGAAACCTGCGGCTGCGAGTTCCGAAGAAAAACTATAAGTCGAATAACTGCGTATATCTATATTTGTGAAAGCCGGACCAAAATTAATAGAAATGTTTTCTATCGAAAACCTGCAGAAAAAAAAAAAAAAAACCACCTAAATTATAGGTAGGTAATTTATCGGTATTTTCGTCTTTTTATTGCAGATTTCTTCAACAAGAAAATAACGCGTCAAGTTTTGCAAAAACTGCTGACTTGATTTATCGTTCGCTAGTCCAATTTTCGAAGACTAACCGAATCGAAATAATTAATGCGAGGAATTACGTTTTGTCAAGTTTCAATGCTTGCTATAATAAATTGTTATATTATGATGTAATTGAGTTAGACGCGACGGTTAGGTCAGTTGGGTGAAATATTATAAGGCTCGCGTATAACATAAATTTCATAATTATAACGTATACGTGCGAGTATGAAAACCCGATGGGCATATTTTACTCGAGCGATCACTCAAAGTACCTACATATATGTGACTCAAATTTCGGCAGTAATTTTTACAATTTGAATAGGAAAACGGCGACAGTTCAAGATTTATAGCGGCATTTACTGCCCCGCAGTAGTAAAATATATTATCAAAGCGATATATAGTAACGAGTAGGCTCGCTTATTAAAAATATTAAAAATATTAAAAGTATTAAGTGACAAATACTATATGTAAATAGTAATTTTCGTAACCTTAATAAGAATTACCATTCCATTTATCATTAATATACTACGTAGGTACGTTATCGCTTCTCTCAGGGTACAGACTACAGACCTGCTTTGCAAATCCATCGGATCTCAGAATCATCTCGGTGGAGATGCTGATATAGTAGGTGCCGAGTTTAGTATAGGCACCTAATTATTTATTATAAGCGGTAACTCGAATTATCTTCCTAAAAGTTTAATCAACATTTTACTCACTTCTTGTCCGACGAAAGGAAAACATTTGTCGTCCACAAATCCACGCATGGCGAATAAAAATTTCTTCGGCACCTACTCGAACCGCGAAAGTAAATGTCGCCAAATTTATGGCCTTTAAACGGAAAAGCGGCGTAAGTTTATCACCGAATTACAAGAAGTAACCGCGTTGACGCTTTTATTTCACTCGAACTGTTCGCGAAGACGATATTAACTTAATCGACCGCGGCGATGGAACGTGAAAAAAAAACAAAAAAAAACAAAACAAAACAAAACAAAACCCAAGAACAACAAAAAAACAACACTCGCCGAACAACGCGCAAAATTTGCGGATAAAATTTAAAATGAAAATTTTTACCGGGCTTCGACTGGCTGCGTCTATTCGCGTCGAAAGTCGATTAATAATTTTGACATTTTTCCTCACCTAGGAACTATTATAGCTTAGGTTATTAATTATTATAGTACTTGAGAAAAGCAACAGTACGTGATTCGAGTACGAGTACACCTACGCACGCATACGAATTCTGACTCGAGTCGTAAATTTTGACGCTACGAATACTCGTGGTAGCCGCAATCGCCGCGTCGCGTCGTAGGTAAATTGAAATTCGTATAAATTATTATCGTCGCATCCGCATCCTTTCACTTTCATCTCGACCCTCGCTCACACGGATGGGGCTCGACCATTGAGGCGACGAAATTTGATTTCTCGATCGAATCGACGCACCACCTTCACCCTGCTGTGCCGCAGCGCTACGTATAAAATATAAATTATAACGCACTCGTATTCTAATTTACGTCACTTCGGGAGAGCGCCGAAGCAGCAGCCGCAGCGGCAGGCATTACTTTCTCGGATGCTGCTCGAATCACGACTGAACTGTTACTGTGACGTGTGCTATGTGCGAACTGCGAAGAGTTAAGCCGCCAATGCCAAGTAAAATCAAAACGAAAATCGTCTCCGTCTGAGACGCATATAGCGCACAATTTTCAACGTCTTCTTGGAAACATATACACATACGAGTAGGTATTATTTTAATATAGGCTGCACGTACGGCGCCTAGGACGGAGGGGCCCACGGGCGAGTTCACGATACGTTAAAACGAGGCAATTTAAAATTTATACGTACGAGTATTTATGATGCGTAAATATGCCACTGCCACTGTATATCTTTTCCTCTGCCATTGATGATATGCAGCAAGATCGTCATTGCTATTAGTTTTCTTCGGATGTTCATCAAGCACGTGATGTTGAAAAAAATCATGAACAAATTGACGAAGCGATTATTCATCCGCAGAGTTGCAGATTCGAATTCAACGTGACATGTTTTCTCGTCAATTTGACGAATCGACAATTTTTAGTAAAAAAAGTCTACGTTATCCAATTTTAGAATTAGCTTATCCATCGAGTTATTCCCCCTTGGAATTGTTTCATCTGAAAAAAAAAAAAGTGAAAAATGCTCGAAAATGGGTCTAAATCGCGACTTACACATATAGCGAAAAATGCTCGAGATTCGAGTTCAACGTGAAAAATTATGAACATTTTACACTTCGGTTCGATTTGATGACTCGTTAATTTCGGTAAAAATGGCTGTGTTGTAAAAGTTTGAAAAAAATGTTTGACAAATTTTTCAAATTCTACGGATAATAATATTTTTTGTAGAAGAAATAGAGGAATAGAGGAAAATATTTGAAACGAAGAATTATCTTCTTCCAATTTATTAAGTATAAAAAAAGTACCTACTCCATCACTTCTTCGATAAAACTTAATTTTACATCAAATATTCACGTCTAATTGCCATGGTATCTCCCGATACATACGTATAAAATTTCATATGGGAAAATAGCTTCTCCCTCGTGTAACTTCACTTAAAAGGGCCAGGGGGAAAAAACACGCTACCGGGTAAATACAACCACCGAGGCGCATAAATTATGCAGGGTTGCGGTTTCTAGTCAGCGATTTAAACACTTGACATACTTCCCTTATAAGTAGGTATACTTGTCACTTCATTGGCCGAAATCGGTTTAAAAAGTTGAATTAATGGGGAAAAAACCATCGATCCTCTTTCCGTTCCTTTGAAAAATCGATTGAAGACTAGACGACGATCGTGAATTTAGGTTCGCGTCTATCGTAAACGAATAATGTGACTCGTTAATGCGAAAAATGTCGGCCGGCCACGGCCAGTTTTCGGCTAAGAACTTTTTTCTTTTTTTTTTGTCGGTGGGTGCCCAAAAAATTCTCGCACAGCGATACGAACACGACTTATCCGACCAGAACGAGCTAATGAGCCTTTGCGGTTTGTAATCATATTGCAGGTTCTTTTTCTATTTTTTCTCACTCGCTATAGCACAGCCCGAGGCCACGCCTGTCCAGAACCCGGTCCAAGTCCAGACCTAATACTCGAAAAATATTTCCAAATAAGATTCGCGAAACGTTTGCAAAAGTTGGCCTTTTTCCAGAGAAGATGCGCTTGTATGGGTATATCATGCAAAGGATAATACGATCGCGAAGGATAGGAGGCGGCGCGGCGTAAAGAGTAGAAATTCGGAGAGCTAGGATCCTACTTTCGATTCTCTGTCACTATAACCTCTGTCTAAACGAATTTGCCGAATGGACAGTACAGTAATGTCTAATTAGCTAATAAGTACGAGTATAGCTTACACGAATAGGTATAATTATACTATTATAACTTTACGCGTCTGTACGATATACTCGTATTATTATTGATTGTTTATTTCTCGAGAATCTCGACGGGCGTTTAAAAAAATTGACATTTTTACACCGCAGTTTTATCAATTATATTTTAGTGCGAAAAACTTTGCTGGAAAAATTTTAGGAAAGACCGAGATTTAAAAATTTCCCCACAAAAATCTTTACGGGAAAATTTTTTCTAAGCAGTTGTCGAGGTCACAATGACGAAAATTATGCGTGAAACATTTTTTCAAGTACAGGGTCTTTCAAAATAAACGCTCACGAGAAATATGCGGTTAGCAAGGGTTTTTTTCTTTTGTTATCGCCACCAATGCATTCTCCCAACCATGACAATTACTCTGACGATTTCATAATGGGGTATCCATACCAAAAAGGGACCTTGAGGTGAAAAATAATTTTTTCAATAAGTAATATTTTATTTAGAGCATAAAAAAAGAAATAAAATTTTTTTTTTCACCCTAAGATCCCATTTCCGTAGTGGAACCCCCGTGTATTTATGATTGCATTGATTGGTATGTTTGTGCGGATACAGTGTTATCATTTTTTGAGTAAAAATTTCTTCCACGTAATCATAAAATTTGTTTTTCTGATGAGCCCTATTCAAAAAAATACTCCGTATTTTATATTATAAAAAAAATACTTTTTCGGAAGAATACATTTATCCTCGATAAATCAAACCGAATTAAGTCCTTCCATAGCACGTGAGAATTTTCATGGTTGGGAGAAAGCAGTGGTGGCGATAACAAAAGAAAAAAATAGTTTTAAACCTCGGCATTCGAAGGCGTCAGTATTAAAAAATTTGCTATAAAATTATTTTCGAGCGCTATTATATACGAGTAGGTCTTATCGGTAAAAACTCTGTTCGGAAAAAATTTCAAGTAATTTTTGAAGTCTCAAGGCTGGAAACTGTGCCTAAGAAATTTTTTAGGGTAGTTTTAAATGTCTCGTCGGTAAGAATCATATGCTTGGATAAATTTTTTGAAATAATTTCAACGGATTTAGTGCAGCAAACCGCGCGTGGAAAAATTTTTAGGAACCCAATTTAGGGTCTCAAGGATCTCAGGACTCGAAGGCTAGAATAACTAATTTTAAATAGTATAAGAACTGCCCTTCCACTGAAAATTTCGCTGTAAAAATGTTTTGAAGAAGTTTCAGAGGCTAGCGTGGTATTTAGTGTGCTTAAAAAATTTCGTTTCTGATTTGTCAACATCTTTAATATTTTCGTTCACGGTAATCAGTGGCACCCACCTAGAGGGTTAAGTGGTGCGGTCGCACCCGGCCTCACAATTTATGGGCCCCGTCAGATGGGAATTTTGACCGCCCTTTACTACAAAATATGTTGAAAAACATCGAAGTGACTTTGCTGAAAATGGCCCCACAAGTGATCTTGCACAACCTATTTCAAGATACGTGTGCGCCACTGACGGTACATAATAATAATAATAATAATAATAATAATAATAATAATAATAATAATAATAATAATAATAATAATAATAATAATAATAATGAAGAAGAAGAAGAAGAAAAAGAATAAAGCATTATTATCATTTAGTATATTAAGTATTTTCATATACAAACACGCGATGAAGTGCTAGCATAATTATTATTTGTTTGATATAGACTACGAGTATATTATAAATTATATTAGATACTCGAACCTGACGAATTGTAGGATTGGCTTTAAGAACGACTTTTAGGCAACACTTGTTTTTTTTAAATAATTTTTGATTACTTATTAATAAATTCGAACACGAGTACCCAAGTAAACTGGAATAAAATAAAATGTTAAAGGCTATTTCAGGAATGGTTGGAGAATACTTTCAGGTCATTTTAACGTTATAATCAAAGAATTCGTTTTAAGAATCCAATTTATAAAATTTCATCAAAAACATAAATAAAAAAATATTATTACACTTACCTATTAATAACCATGCGCGAATAAAAAGTTGGATTGGATTCTACAGGCTCAAAATATGCTCTCTCAGATAAAAACAAAAATTTACCGATTATAATACGCATAGTTATATAGAAATTTTCTAAAAGAGTGAAAAATAGGACCGAAGTTACGTTTCAGAAATGTAGATTATTGCAATTTTTTGATGTGTTATAAAATCGATTTCTCTATTGGCCCCTCTCGATGACCTACCTACTAGGAAAAAAAAAAAATACGTTTTTCTATCCACTTTAGTCGAAGAATATTTTACTTTCGATTTGTCTCTGGTAATCGGCGCCAGCTAAATCTATAGGTAGAGTAGATAATTATATTACATACATCGAGTTTAATATAAAACATATCTACGATAACTTTAAACGTATTTCGATCAAAATTAAAAGAAATAGGCAGTCTGAATAAATTCTAATACTGACCCAGACGAGTCGATACTCATCGATCAGGGTGCCTACTGAATATTCGAATATAGTCAGACTCGTGCAGAAATCCATCAACTTATCGAATTCATTAGAAATCAGCCAAGAATTCGATCCGTAATTACGTTTAATACGCACGAAAGTCGAGGATAGATTTTATAATAATTAATTCCATTCGCCGAAAGAGGCATAGTATTAGCGTATTCTTGTCCCTTCGACTTTTGTTCAGCATTTGAGGAAAGACCGGATCTTTCTTAAAGAATCATTCGAATCACGTAGCATCACATTAGTTTCTAGACGATACTCTAACCCTAAGACATGCACTCTATTAAGCTGCTTATATTTCTTTCGTCGCGTCGTAGGTATAAATTAATGCCAGCGAATAAGATTTTTTAGACTTGAAAATTTCTTCGATTTTCTAAGCATTTTTCGTACCTACCTATTTCCAAGTTTTACTCGGTTAATAATACAAATAATCGATTAATTAATTAATTAGGTAATTAATTCGATAGGTAATTATACAGGTTATTAAAGATAACCGTGACGGAAAAAATAAATTTAGCATTATTAATAACGTACTCGTAATAAATGTGGGGAAAAAAATGAAAAATATTAGTTATCTTCGTTTTTGTTGTTGTTGTTGTTGTTGTTTTTTTATAGAAATGATCGGGGTAATAGGTTATCGAGTTTTTAAATCCTCGCATCAGTAGCTCCGTACACAACGAGTCTTCGATACCTACAACTAAAAACCACAGAAACGTTTAGTTAATAAAATAAAATATTCCAAGGCTGAGATAAAATTCAAGATTTGTCTTTCAATTTTATCGAATAGTACGAGAATAAAAAACAAGAACAATATGAGCGCATGTACTGTACTTACCTCGGGTTAACTATAATCTGCGCATTTCAGGCACAGAATCTATAACCACTAATTTCTGCTGTACAGCACTACACTACACTGAAAAGTAGACAAACATACGTACAGGTAACTCGCGCGAAATAACAGAATTTTTTACAGAGTCTATAACCACTAATTTCTGCCGTACAGCACTACGCTACACTGAAAAGTAGACACAAACATACGTACAGGTAACTCGCGAAATGACAGAATTTTTTACATTTCTCAATCTAAATATTTTTAAGAAACTGATACGGTGTTTCATTGATAAGATGCTGATCTCCGTAATGACTATAAAGGTCTTGAAAATTCATCATCATACACGTACTACCCCGATGACGTACGAATGATAGCTCATTTATTTCGCCATCGAAGCCCATTTCTGCGCTAATATGCTATTCTGGTCGTTTCGAGGCTCTATACGTATGTACCTACTCGTACATGTACGAGTATATACGATCAGTAGGTACCTATCCGTATATAATGGACTACACATACTCGTAAAATGATACAACTATACGGGTATTTTCACTTTTTATACGTTATTTATTTATTTATTTATTTATTCGTTTATTTTCAGTTTTAACAACACAGCCAAGAAAAAATTAATCATTTGAAAGCTCTAGTCGTCGTCGACTGACGCTAAAGTAACATCGATAAAATTACAAATCTACGAGTATAAAAACAAATTGCCGAAAGCGAATGAGATATTCCCTTACAATGTCGCATACGTCAATCTTGATCGATCGAATTCTATCAAAGAAAGTATAACTAACTGTAGGCGAATGTTGAAGAGCTAAGACAACTAGAAAAAGAAGAAAAAAAATTAAAAACCAAGCTATTATAGTAGTCGATTCGACCACCGACGTACGAGTAAAATAAATTAACGGCGCTAAGTTTTTTTTTTTTTGTTTTTTTTTAATGCAAAATCGTACCTATACTCGCGTAATAGATCTATAGATATCTATTAATTAGTCTATCGTTCTAATAGGTCACGTGCGGGTAGGAGGTATTTATCGACTACAAAATACGAATATAACGAGTCGTAGGCCACCCCAGCTATGACACACGTGTTCCTTCCATATACGCGAGTAGGCTATATAATATTCGTATTCTTAGCCATGCTGCACGCTGCCGTTCCCCATAATATGCCCGCGGACTTGATATAAAATTTCAGCCTTTTGGCGATGAAATCGAGACACAGCCCTACAGCTACTTGGTTGGAAATAAAGTGACTTTAAGAAAAAAAATTCGTCGAATAAATAACGACGCATTTACATTCTACGTACTGTAATAGCGAATAGCACGGGGCGTAGGGCCCCCGCATCCTACATACGCGTATATTTAATATATGTGACCTGGAAAAAGGAAAAGGGGCTAAAGTTCGAAAAATGAATTTTTTTTCTCGACTCTGATGGATAAAAGGGTCAAATTATCAAACTTGGAACGCGTTTTTACGTATTTTTTGTTTTCAAACCTTAAGCCCTTTTCCTTTTTCCAGGTCACATATTTACGTAATATTCTCGCGCATCCTATACTCTATAGTCTATACTCGTATTTTATGCAGTTGAGTACCTACGTAACATACAGGCTCGCTGTCTAGATATATTATCTAAATATAGGGACTACCCGTATACATGTACAGATATACTGAGAAGCCGAAGCTCGGCGTACCTGCAGTTGAATAGCGTCTCCAACATTCTCGTATTGTCACTGTATGCTGCAGAATGGCACTTTATGAGCTTTCGTTTCGATGTTTTCGCCATCATTAGCGCCGGACGCGGGCTGTGCCCCACCTTGGGGGCACAGCGTTTGTCATCTGAGCGCCAGCGTCGAGATGATGGGCGGCCGCGTCGGCTTATTCTCCAACGTGCGTTCCACTTCGGCCATTATGTTGGCGTTCAATTTCGATACGAGCTGCGAATAGTACGAGAAATATATTATATAGAGGTGCATCTAGGTGCATACGCATATACTGTATACGCGCGTGTACGAATACGTGTATATGCCATCGTCGAATACCGAGTAGCTGCCGAGTAAACATATACTCGTACACACTACTACTCGTATACCTATATGCGTACAGGTATACAATTGTATATGGGGGAAGCGGCTATTTACCTACCGCGTATACAAGCGGTACGAGTGTAGAAGCCGAGCCGGGCGGCGAATCTAAAATGCCAAATTATGGCACTCACTTTTAAACTCTGCAGAGTATGGTACAGTTGCCGAACACTCGTCGCCCCAAGTAGCAGACACTGAACGGATTCGTTTTTCAAACTCCAGGCGATACACAGCTGCGTCAGAGAGCACTCCAATCTTTCGGCTATTTGAGCGATATTTCTCAACCTCTCCAGCTGACGGCCACCTTCGTCGCACAGCGATCGATCTTTCAACCACCACGATATGATCTGCCCCGTAACAGTAAAATTCGTATTTAAAATTTAGCTACCTATTTCTCTCTCTCTCTCTCTCTCTCTCTCACTCTTCGTTCAGATTAGACTATAGATAATAGATACGAGGTCTACTGCTGCATGGCATCTATGATAGGTCATAGTTGAATTTTATTCGATTGGCCAATTAATATATTTGTAGGTAGATATATATATTCTACTGGAGTTGCTATAACCAAGGACGGAGCACCGTACAGACCTACGCAACCCTATATCTACGAGTAGGTACATATTGGATAATGATTTGACGAGACTTTTGAGGAAATCAACTTTCCAAACGTTTACGCGCTTGCGCGGCAGAGGGCAGAGTGACGTTATTAAAAAAAAAATGAAAAAAAACATAATGCTTTTCGTCAATTTCTTATAAATCTGTACACGGTAGTAGGTACATATGTGTATACCCAACACGCACGTATGTTATATTACGAGTATTATCTACACATATACTCGTATCTATATCTAATATCGTTTTCGCGGTACCCAGTATCAACAAGTAGATATTATGTATGCCTACCTATATGGGTACTTTATTAGCATCTATGGGTATAAATGTACACATATACTCGTATATACGTAGGTACCGTTAAAACATACACGCGCGAGTATCATATTATACTACCTATATACATACTGCAAAATCCTTTATTTTCAATTTTCGTCAGAAAATCGCAACCACTACGTCCACCCCACTGACCGATCGCTGACCGAGATTATTTATTTTGTCTTGTCGCGTACGTGTAGCAGTTTTTTCCACTCGGCTTCGTATTTACGGCGAATCGGTTATGCAACATGCGATACGTCGCGTCGTCTACGAAATACGAATACGAAAACGATACGCGCGTGCACGTACGCTCGCATCTACACGACCATGAAAATTCGAAAAGATGACGGACGCGACGTTACGAGGATTGGAAATTATCGATCAATTTTACGAGTAACTACACGACCACGACTACGACTACGACTACGATTACGATTACGATTACGATTACGAGTATGATGGCGGTCTAAAGGAGCGATTGCAACTCGGATCGGGGAGGCCAGCAGAAATACGTAGATATGCCCAAAATTCCACCAACTCGTGGCGAATTGCTTGTAACGAAGGGACTAAGGTTGGAACTGGTAACATACTCGTACTCGTATTATAGAACTCGATATCGTATCATTGCGCGTAATACACGCGCGTTAGGTATATATAACGTACACGTATGTCACTTACGAGTATATTCTCGTAAATCTACGAGTATAATAATGAAACAACGACGCTCCGGAGACGCCATCCAAGTTTGCAAACGCGTTTCGTTTTTTACTTCAAAGTTTAACGCCTCCTCCCAATAGGACATTTGGACATATGGACATTTGGACATTTGGACATTTACCCGCCAAAATACGTGACGAGTGTGACTTTCTTTTTCACACTCGTCTCGCTCGATCGACTCGTTTTCTTTTTCCAACGTTTTGTCGCTCGTATTTGCTCGCTATCAGTTCTATAGATACGATTACGATCAGTACATATAGATGTACATATGCACGTCTCTCAAGTAGCGATCGTCTTCGCATCGTCGCAAACGTTGAAAGGCGATCGTCATAAAACACGTTACAGGCAACTCGTAAAATGTCGCCGACGACTTCTCCCACTAGTTACTCTACTGCCTAAAGCTATAATTAGGTACTCGTAATTTAAATATCGACAAATTTTACCTCCGTTGTGCCGAAGCGGGTCTCGTCGTCCGACCAAGTAAATGATATGCACTTATTCTGAAAGAAAATCAACCAACTAAATCAAAAACGAACGTTTCGGTGCCTTGCACATCCAGCCGAGGACAATAACGCAGCTTTTATGAAAATATATGTACTCGTAGGTACCTCGAATTTCTAACGTACCTACTGTAAATTATGTTACATGCGTTACATCTTTACGTATTTTGACACTTTTCCATTAATTTTTCCACGTTAAAGCTACAATGACACCCTCTCCTCCTCCTTCCCTCCCTCCCTCTCCCTTTAAAACTCACTCTAAAATTTACGTACAGATTTTCTGAAAATTTCTCAGCCAACATTCCACCCCATATAAATTTTCAAATTGAAATTTCTCTTATACTATACCTATTTCAATCCGATTTTCTTAGCAAATATTAAATTCAAATTTACTCGGAAACTCAAAAATTTACACCGCGACAGTCCATAGAATAATATAATTATGTACTTAACTCTAATTTTTATACCGGAATAAAAATCTTGAAAAACGTGTAGCTACCTACGTGTAGAATACGAGTACGTATTATTCTTTTTTTACAGTTTCGTTATTCGAACTTACTTTTATGGAAGGCGCTTTAATAAACGGAAGATCGCTGGAAATCATACCCATAGAAATTGGTGACCAGACCATAAGTCCCACTCCTGAAAATACAGCATACAAATATTCGCAATTTCCCATCATTTACGAGTAGTAGACAACTAAATTCGGAGATGCGTATTAATGAAAAATAACTCGTACGTGTAAGTAATTCTTTTACGTCTACCATACCTACGAGTATAACCATAATCCATAATATATTACGAGAAGACGTAAAATTATTAATTTTACGCCTTATAAGTGTACGATATAGTATTTTTAAATAGGTAGGCCAACTTATCTTCTGTATCGATTATTCGCCGCATTTCTCTCAATTTTTCCTCATTTATGACTCTCAAAACCCAAATACAAGTATCTCACTAGAAAAAATTGTAAGCTATATACCCGTACATACGTATATGTAGGTAGGTATACGATGTATACTATTATACGACTATAATAATTTCACGTTAATACTATAAAGTAATCGGAAATGAATATTTTTCCCAATAAAAAAGAATGATTATACTATACGTAGGTACCTATATAGTATGTATACATATTACGAGTTATAGAGAATAAAAATATTCAGTCTATAACGCAGTATATACCTACTCGCTTAGTTACGAATAGGTATACCTACTCGTACGTACGTACGTATATACTCGTAGATACTCGAATCGTACTCGACCAATTCGGGGCGCATCTAACTGCAGTAGGTACCTAATTCGAGCTTGCCAATTTGCCATTTCAAAAGATAAATATACGAATCTATATTCTCACCAATTTTATTGTAAGTTTCCGGCATATATAATTCGGCTTTTTCTCGGCAAAACATGTGGTACTCGGTTTGCTCGACAACGGGTGTGATGCAGTTGAATTGTCGGCAATTGGTGTAAGCGTCCATAATTTCGTACGGCGTCCAGCGAGCTGTACCCCAATACATGGCCCAGCCGCAACTTATAACGTGATTGATTGCTCTCACTACTTCTGCAAACGAATAATAAAAAGTTAGATGCGAAGCGAAAGTACCTACATACTCGTATATGTGCTGTATACGAGTACGAGTAGGTAATAATATCGTGCTGCGACGTGACGCGGCGACGTTCGTTTCAAATTTAACATTTAAACCGCCTCTGTAGTCGAGTATTTTACGAGTACTGCGCATTTATGTACTCGTACATAGAGACATACTCGTATACCTACTCGTAATATACGAGTTTAATGCCGACCCGGTCGCACAATTTCTTTTTGCCATACGCGTAACTTGTACATGTACAATAGTATGTATATATATGCATTGTACTCGTATTACGGTACCGATAGTTAGACCTATACTCCTCCTACAAGTATATAAATTATAGCTATAATGTTGGCCACGATTTCCACTCCTTCTATTCTCAAAATTAAAAAAACCGGAAAAAAGTAAAATAAAAATAAAAATAAAAATACGTAGGTATACGTGTATATACCTACCTACGATCGTTACGTTTAAAATAAATAAATTAATTGATTAATTAATAAATAGGGATAAAGACGAAAAGAATAAAGTTAAGGTGATAATCGAGTCGGCATACAAACTATATACATACGTGTAAAACGTATAGGATTATGTAAATTATTATAGCTAGATCGATAATAAATATTGACGGTAATCCTGCGCGCGACCAAACGATATAGGGCGCCGAATACAAACGATAAATAAATAAGTCGAACGAGTCGAAATAAAAATTAATAATAATTATATAAATACGTACGTGTAAATAATCATACCTTCGGTCGGACACATAGGATCCGCTTTGTGTATTACCACCACATCGATGTAATCCAATTGAAGCCTCATTAAAGATGATCTAACCGAGTCGATGATATGTTTACGAGACAGCCCTCTTTCCTCCGATCTACGCCGAAATCGAAATAAAATTGGTACGTCGCGTCGTATATTTAAAAAATAATATAATTACCCTAATAATATATCCGACTCGATTCTTGCGAAACTAAAAAACTACAGCGGCGATAATTGCGCTAGGTACGTATATGTACCTACGGCGAACAGCTAGATTTCTCCGACAGGACTCTTTATTCTCTACACCAATTTAATTATTTCTCGACCTTTTACTCCCCTCACCCAGGACGATTCGACAAAGTGCGTCAAATTGCGTTTGCAAACGAATAATTGTAAGGTACTCGGATTACCCATTATGGTCATACATACTCGTACATGTACTCGTACACGTGTATATACGCGGTATAACGCGCGTTCGCTGGTCCTGCGGAGTTTTCCCATTTAAAAATGTATAGTCGTATACACATATAGGTAGATACATAATTATAATGCGCGCGTATAGAGTATCGATGTGACAAATGCGAATATAGGTGGTGGTCATAAACATAGGTGCGATGCTATAGCTAATGGTTCGCATGGTTGTCTGTAGCGGCGGCGCTGATACGTGCGATTAAAATATGGCCCAGCGAGTATAAAGCTATCGATTTTGGACAAATATCGGAGTAAAAATAAATAAAGAATAGCACGCGGGTGGGGTATCCGCGTACGTCTTTTGCATTTTTACGTTCAAATTTGCCCATCGATGTACTCGACGTGTTGTTTCCCATTATACGTGTAAGTACGTACACCTATAGCTGTATGTACATACCACATACATAATACGCGACGAGTAAATGGTATACGATCGTCGGTTTCAAAGTTTGCACATAAGCTGCGAGGCTGGTGAAAACGAAGCGCGCGGAATGCCGACCGATTGGCTCGCGGTTAATTGTAAATTATACGGTATTACTCGTATACGGTATACCACTATGTGTATAACTACGAGTATACGAGTATATACCTACTTGGAATGCCAGTATACTTTGGTGACGATGATGTAGGAGCTCCTCTTCCATCCTTTCTTGCGTAATATTTTACCCAATTCGATTTCACATTTTTCTCCGCTGTGCAGTTCGGATAAGTCGAATAAATTGATTCCGGCTTCGTAAGCCGCTGCAATAATGGCTTCCGCTTGTTCTTCGACAACGTCGTCGCTAAAAGTCGACCACGTTCCTGAAAGCGCACGTATACGAGTATTTCGAGCGAGCGATTAAAAATAGCGAATACGATTGTACACTATAATTATACGAGTACGTGTACACGTACACGTGTACTATAGTACGAGTATACGACTACTCGCACGAGTGTACGTACACGACGAGTATGCTGTCGACAACTCGCAGGTACGTCGAGAAAAATGCCTATATAGGTATAGTACCCGTATATGATTTTTTACTACACATTTTTTATTACAAAACAGAGACGTGTACCGACGTCGCGTCGATGACGAGTTATTGTAAAATACATATAGGTATACATGTATATACACCTAGATACTTACTTCGTGTTTGCAGTACAGATATTTTTCACCATCTTGGATGCGCAGTACCGCATTTTACTATACTTTCGCGCTAATTTCTACTACGTGTAAATCTAGAATCGTCCCACTTTTCTTATTATATATATGAGTACGAATAGTGAAAATCATCGGAACCGAGATTTTTTAACGTGCATAAAAATAATAATTATATATATAGGTATCGATCAGTATATACATACCTATACTCGTATATACATGTATACGATCGTAATTGCTCCGTGTCTCGCTACGAGTATTAACTCGAGCTGCGATAGTCGAGCGCCGCTGTTATTTTATTTACAAAGTTTTACCCTCCCCTAGCCACAGCACAGCAGCTGCAGACCCTGCGATACTCGAATCGTACTATACGAGTATAGGGCTATGTATAATATACAGCTACTCGTAAGTCGTATACGAGTATATGTACTAAAGCAACGGAGCTACGCGGTTCTACTCGTACTTGCGACCGTTTCTTCGCGTCTAAACTCGCGGAACGGTAAAAAGAAATGCGAGTTAATCCGTCGAGGAGCTTACCGAATCCGATATTAGAAACGCGTAATCCGCTTTTGCCCAAATTTCTATACCTTAAGCCAGAAGATGAAATCGAAGCGCGTCTGTTCGAGGAGGCGCTGCACGAATTTATCGGCGATAGAAATTGTACTTTCATGGCGATCGTGTCCGGCATACATGCGGTACTTTTCGACTCTTCCATGCACTCGACACCACTCGCTCTTGGAGCGCGACAACTGCCAACGAAAATAAAGGCGAAAATCAAAATCCGACCGTGATTCCAAGTACGAGTATAGAGCATTTTTGCCACCTATATACCGCTATACGATTCGTAATTATACTGTATATACGTACACGTATATATGTACGAATATAATACTCGTATGTATAGGCTATATGCGTACATACACGAACACAGCGTGCAGCACTCTTCGCTATACGTAACGATATTATTACGGCTGCGGTAAAATATATTAAAATATATTGCCCGACCACTTCGCTATACACATACGCTATATAAAATAAATTATATTACGTGTATTTCAGGTACCGCGCGTGTACGTCTACCCACGTATTTATGGGTACTACCAAGTACGAAACTATAATGCGAGTAATTTTCTGCTCGGGCCACCACAAACTACAAAGCTATTCCCTCACGCCCTGAAATCATTTTACTTATCAATAGTTGAGATGCTCAACCGGGTACACCTATATATACGGAACATAATCATATACGTACTAATTATGCCGCTGTATACGTACGTAATATTTTAATACGAATTTGGGAAACGATCGAATGACGAAGCTAAAGTACGAGTATTTCGTCTCGCGAGTACGCTACAATTATTTTAAAACTGACGAAAATTTTACAAATTGTAAAATAAGTTAAACGCATACCGCATCCGCATACTCGATTCATTATCGCCGGTTCCTGCCAAGCCCCAAAAAAACGAAAATTCATTTTTTTTTCTCTTTCTTTTTCATTCGCTATAATTTGGCCAACTGTACGTTACACCGTTGAAATCAGCGCCGGATTAAGGTTTTTCGGACCTTCGCGCCCATTACCTGATTAACCCGCTACCCCCTCGGGTGTTATAAAAATTTTGGTCTCGCCATAGAAAAATAATAAATTCGAATTTTAATTTCATTTCAATTGTAACTATACAACTATATTTACAAGTCCATCACTCGACCATTTTTTGCGCCATCTTTGGGCTTTCTAGAAATCAAGCCCGTCTGGCCCGTAGAATTAATCGGACGATCCGGCGTAAAAGTATGTAAAATCGGCAACAAGTCTCAGTCGACACCGTATCAAAGTAATATTTGACAGAAAACCTTGCAGTAAGGCCGATAAAAAAGCTAATGTGAAAGTATTTACGAGCAGTTTTTTTTTTTAATTTACGAAATTAAAATTGAAAAATTTTGAACTTGAGCCGGCGTCGTTAAGAAATTATTGCAGAAATGTATTAACGAACGAATTTAAAAAAAAAAGAAAAAGAATATAGATCCTATACCTCTCGATATTTTGAATACGTATACCTATATAGCGTGGAAAAATTGTCCCTAGAGCCAACATCACGAGTAGATACTACTCGTAAGAGAAACGTTCGTAATTATCGAAAAGGAAAATACTTTTAAAAAAATCCATAGTTAGGAGTCATTTCTTCAACAGCCGAAAAGTGGTAGTAGAACGTGAAAAAAAGGAATGAAGTGGTTTCAAAATGCCCTTCTTCTACGATATAAGTAGCTGTATTTCTAGAGGAAGTAGACGATTTTTTTTTTATGAGAGCTTTTCCGTTAGCATAATTCACGACCAGATACGAACAAGAGGGATAATTCTCTTTACATTACTCGTATTTTCAGGGGGGAAAAACTATAGCGCAAATAGCCGCTTTAGAGGTTTTCACTTTCCTCTCGGCTTCCCCAGCAGTCTCAAGTATTCGTATCTCACAAAAAAGAAAATTCGCTGGAAAAGCACGATCGTTGTTCCATACTCGAAAAGTCCAAAAATCCTTTTCCACCCTAAGGACAATTTGTGCTTAGGATTTGGATCCCTCATTTTTTGTTATTGTGTCCAAACAACGCGCA
Organism: Parthenolecanium corni; assembly: GCA_038050395.1. Taxonomy (NCBI): domain Eukaryota; kingdom Metazoa; phylum Arthropoda; class Insecta; order Hemiptera; family Coccidae; genus Parthenolecanium; species Parthenolecanium corni. Next base: position 280,048 of record JBBCAQ010000034.1, on the reverse strand, counting down.
ATCTTCAAATTTGAATAGAGAGCGACTTTATGAAAGACTTATATTATCGTTAATTTTCTTACTTACTCGTACAAAAGGCTATTTCTGAAATTCTTTTTCAACGAATCAACCTTGAAACACTCCTCCGTCCGTTATTCGAAACTTGAAATTTTTTTTCTCACGAATGGACGAATACGTTATGACTGATTATAAGAACACACTTACGAGTATTAATATGTCGCATAAACTTAATTTTTTGGAATTCTTCGAAACAGACTCTACAGGCTAGGTACCTATCTCACTGTAACAGTAACACCTTCTTATAGAGGCATTAGACAATCGTGTCGACTTCCATAATAACAGTATAATTTAACGTTCCTCGGGGTAGGTACGAGGAATAAGTTTTTGTCAAAATCCAAAACTAAACAATTTTGACCATCCATCAACTTGTTTTCGATTCTGCTGTAAATGTTCGTTTTTCACTTCGAGGTAGATTTTATCAGATTTTGTCAAATATTATTTACGAATTGATGAACGAATAAATCCGTAATATGTAAATACGAGTAAATCAAATACGTATATAACCGAGCCAGACGAAAAATCTCTCGTGAGAAAAATAAAATTTCCTCTGTTTGCCGTCGATGCCAAAACGTAAAGAAATCTGATCGTAATTATTTAGCAAAGTTTGGTCAGCGTGCTTGGAAACAAAATGTACGGTAGTTATTATACCTTCCTATTCCTAAATATCATACGTCAGCTTTTGCTCGGTAAAAAGGAGGAAAGTTAAGAAGGACTAGAAAGAGGGAAAAATTGGCTAGTTGTAAATTGAGGATGTCGTAAAAATCGCGCAATGCGGCAAAATGTTGAGCGCCAACTTTGGGGGACTGATTCGAGCGAAATTCAGTTGGATTTACCCCACCCACCCACTCACTCCCTCCACTTGGCATACATTAAACGGGCGGGTTGGTTGTACGGGTAAAGCGTGCTACCGATTTAAACACGCGATGACGTGGCCGGGTCTTAATTCAAGCGACTTATGGAATCGAAATTTCAACGTTGAAATTTTCGCATTATCGAGTTTAGCACCCGAGTAATTTGAACTGCCACAGATGAACGCGATAGGGGAAGGAGAAAGTAATGATTTTAGCTCGAAAAATAACTGCAGTCGTTTGCGAACTACGAGTATACCTACGTATACTGATCGCAATTACGAGTACGAGTAGGTATACACATATGTACGATATTTAGCCGAATTGCGCCGAAAATGAAATAACGTCTCGCTTTCGGAGAGCAACGGCAGCGGGTAAAGTTGGCTGCTTACTCGAGAGTCCAGTGTTCTTGTTCCTACGTATAATACTATATGCGCGTACCTTATATGTACATACTATTCGTGTTAAGGAAATTAAGCAAGTTGGTGCGCAAGTCGGCAAGACGACCGCCAGCTGAACACGCCGTGAAAACATTTCACATACTACCCGCCAAACGCGAAAAAGGAATTGGTATACCTACGAGTACATCGTTGAATATTATTTTACCACATCGAACGCACGACGTACTCGCAGGTATACCTACACACATACGAGTATACGCGTAAGTAACTGCAATAATCATGCAACTACGAGTACGTACGTGTACCTACATCAAACTCGAGTTCTTTTTTTTCCTTCTAATTTTATAATTTTCATTATTTCGGTAAGTACTCGTTCACTAAAAAGTAAAAACGAAAAGAAAAATGTTTCAATAAGCCGACTTAAATTATTTTTCAAGTCGGCTATCGTATACGATCGTATTACTCATATGACGTGTATGTGTATGTACTTTACTCGTACATGTGTACTCGTATGCGCACGAGTATATAGGCTACTCGATTTGCGCCATCAGCGCTGCACCTTCGTTAGACCGTTTCAAAATCGCGTTTAAATTTGTTCTTTTGTTTTTTATACGAGTAACTAATCCGTATAATATAGTTTTCTCACATTAGAGTACCTAAACCCATATACTCGTATACTACGTACGTGCTCGAATAGCGACGCTTTTCTCGATGACGAAAAAGGGGCCGGAAACCGCTTTAAAAAAAAGACGGGTGAAAATGGAAACTACGAATTGATAAGGTAGATGCGGGTATTTACTTGAGCTTTCGATTCCACCAAACACCACTGGAATACAAGTTCAGCATTCAGCTACCTACCCTGTATATAACCGACAAACGTGCAGTATTAAGTATCTAGGACGTCATCTCTGTCCCGCAAGCACACGCTGGTAACTCGACCTTTTTTTCTACAAATAAGAAATTACCATTTACCAACTTTACACCGTATACGAGTACGAGTATAAGGCAAACTGGGCGACGAGTTTAAAAACTATTATTCGATTCGCAAGTGCGAAATTCGCGTACGCGACCGGCAAAGAATATCGCGAATAAGTATGTATATAGAATAGATATATATATGTTTAAACTCTTAACGAAGTGACACCCAGGTTATTCAGTGTCATTGTGGCACCCATGTACTTAAAATGTCAGTAAATGTCTTTGTGACCCACCGTAAGTAAATGCTATCGTGGCCCCCATGTATGTAGGTTAGTGAGTGTCATTATAGCACCCTGAGGCGCTGCCAAATATCTACCTTTCAGGATGTCACAATGACATTTATTAATGCATATACATGGGTGCCACAATAGCATTTACTTTCAGTGGATCACAAATACATTTACTCAAATAAATTTTGTAGCCTAGCTAAGTAAAGATCGGCTCCAAACGAACGATAATGTGACCAAGTCACACTTCTAAATACCTACATTGAAGTTAATTTAAAAATTTGAAAAATACATATAAGATTAGGTTCAGTTTTGATTCGCCTGATTTTATTTAAATTCCCATTTAGCCAGCCTGCGCAGTCACAAAAATTTAAATTCTCATTTAGCCAGCCTCCACAGTTTCAAAAATTCAAATTCCCATTTGGCCTGCTTCCACAGTCTTTAAAATTTAAATTCCCATTTAGCCAGCCTCCGCAATCTCAAAAATTTCATTTTCCCATTTAGCCAGCCTCCTCGTCCTCAGTCTCGATAATGCAAATTCCATTTAGCCAGCCTCCACAGTCTCAGAAATTTAAATTGCCATTTAGCCAGCCTCCGCAGTTTCAAAAATGCAAATTGCCATTTAGCCCCCTTCCACAGCATTTAAAATTAAAATTCCCATTTAACCAGCCTCCGCAATCTCAAAAATTTTCTTTTCCCAGGCTCCTCAGTCTTGAAAATATCGAGTGAGGCATTTAATAGAAGCTAAAAAAATTACTGAGTACTGAGTACAGACTAAAGACTCATTCAAAAAATATATAATTAATCTAATGTGTGAAAAAAAAGCCAATATTTAATTAACCCTTTGCAAAATCTTATTTTGCATTGTTGTCATGTTTTGGGTGCCACATTGTGTCTTATTATCAGTGGGTCACAAAGACATTTACTTGCAGCTTATGTATGTTTGTATGTAACACTATCCGCACTATGGTGGAACATACAGGGAACCCCCCAGTATGTAGGACGAGTTTGGATGTCAATGTGACACCCGGGGTAAAATGTGGATTTGCATCCCACATGCCCCCTAGACCCCAAAACCACCAATTTTAGCTAAAAACGTTGTGGCACCCAAATCCGGGTGCTACAAAGAAAAATATTTATAGTTCTTCGAGCCTAAAGATAATTTAATATAGGTACGCATCGTCGATTAGGCCGAATTAAAGAGGGCGATAATTACAAGCGAATGAAAGTACCACGAATACGAAAGAATGGCGGAAAATGCGCGTATAGCTATCTACGCATATATCTATATATACGTATGAGTGGCGCGGCGGTAAACAAAAATGATAAGGGCTATGCGTACGTATAGGTACAGGGACTGCCCGGAGGGCCGGTAACGAGATCGGCATCGAGTATGCATTATGCACTATGCACTATGCACTATGCACTCTACACTATGCACTATATGCACTATGCAGGACTGGCAAGATGAGACGATCTACATACATATTATTATCGATTGTATTAATATTGCCGAATATATCGTCGAAACGAATAGGAATAATACGAGTAATAAAACAATATACTCGTACGCACCGCGAACGTATAATATTATGTATAGCCCACCCCACAGTGTAGATACGGGCAACGGGTAAATATGAATGCGTAAAATGTACTGCCGCAGTAGCCTATACCGATAGGATGATAATAGGAAAGCGATAATGAGGTACACTCGTAAATTCGTGCGCGGTGCAGTGCAGTGCAGCGCAGTGCAGTGCAGTCCAGCTATACGATACAATGTACATATGTATATGTAAAACCTTGGCCGGAGACGAGAACGTTGCGTCAAACTACGAGTACGAGTATTTGCATAACGACATCGACAGCGAGTTCGAATAATCGTAAACTAAGCCGCGCAGACGACGATTTATGTATAGGTACGAGTATAGCTAGTATACATAGTATACATAGCTATATATACACCACACGCGTACACATGTACAGCAGAGCGAGTACGTAGGTGCACGATGTAGTACTGCACGACTCTCAACTGGGAGCCTCGTGTTAACGACTACGACTTTAGACTTGACGACGAGACGAGTGCCAGACTGCGACTGCGACTACGACTACGACTACGAGTGCGAATGAATGCGAATGCGAATGCGAGTGCGAAAGGGTGAATACACCTTACTGCACCGCAAGCAGCTGCGGCCAATGCGCAGCCGCAGGATTTTCTCTTATCCATCCCTTTAATTACGGCACGGCATGGCATGGCATGGCAGGACCTTTGCCCTGTGCTGTGCTGTGCTGTGCTGTGCCACCGCCACCGCCACCGCCACCGCCACCGCCACCGCCACCGCCACCGCCACTGCTGCGGCCTGCCTACGTATACGAGTACACCGCGCGCGTCTTTCTCGCACTCTTTCTTTCTTTCTTCGTTTTCAGCTATACTCGAGTATACGTGTACATGTACATGTACGAGTATAGCTAGACTAGAGCGGATATGCGGATATACTCGTACGAGCTCTTTCTTCCTCTTGACCATTATAATTATATACGTACTCGTATAATACTCGGACTCGTATGTACGAGTAGTCGAGTACTCGTATCGTATCGTATCGTATCGTATGTTCCAGTCTGACGGCGAGTTGTGTAGAATATCTAGATCGACGAATAGTTTCAGCCACAAAATCAATGGCGGGGCTAGGTACGACGAACAACGAGAGTAACTTTTCATTTTTCCGCAACACACTCCACATTATGGGCGAGTGTTTCCTATTTCCTCGCGCATCGTGCCTCGTACTTACACGCGCTGAGAAAAATTCCGACGCTATAAGTTTTACAATTTGGCATTTGCATAGGAAAAACTCGGGGACGATTCGAGAATTGTAGCGCTAATTACTAAAAATATGTAGTAATTATACCAAGTACCGTACCTACTCGTATTATCTAAGATAGTATAAAAGCCAAAAGGTACATTACAGGTACTATATGGGTATATGTGTATACCTACCTACTCGTATAGGAGGTACACGCGTACTACTAATATTCGAATATTTACGACGAATGGTAAGTTTTGTTACTGCGACGACGAGGAAATATTACGATTCGGTTTATATTTTACAATAAGCTATATCCATTTCTCTCGCTACAAGTATGCGCGGGTGTAGGAGTACATGTGCGTATTATTATGTTCACATGCATGTACGAGTAGATATAGCTCTAATCTCGTCGCAGCCGCGGTCCATTTTGATGCGGAATTTGCGCTCTCGTTTTCGCATATCCTCGGAAAAAACACGCGACGGAGGAAAGTAAAAAGGAAAAAAACATGGCGCAAAAGTATTCGCCGGCAAATCGAAAGAAAAAATAGCGACAACCTTACGCGTGATTGGTTTATCCATTCGTACGACTAGGATTGCACGAGGCCACGAACGTCGATGCGGTAATAAAGTTATTTTTTCCATCGCGCGATTTCGTTGGCCAAAGCATCGCCAAAAGTTTTTCTAAATTCGATCGTTTATCGAGTTGTCATGATATTTTATACCTATAATCGATTATTACTCGTATATTTTCAGCTCGGCGCAGTCGCCGGCTCTACTAATTTACCCTTTGCCCCATATTTGTCATCGTTGCGTCTCGCAACGCCAAGTACCCGCAACTAGCCACTAGCCACTAGCCACTCACAGCAGCGAGTGCCAATTGCAGAGTGCCGAGTGCCAAGTGCAGACGCGGCCCGGCGGCCAGCGAACCAAGAATTGACGCTGCGCTGTGCTGCGCCGGTGGCGAGGGGAAAATTTGTCGAACTGAGAACCGAAAACCGAAAACCGAAAACCGAAAACCGAAAACCGATACGCTGCGCTATGATGCGGTGCTCTTTCGCTGCCGCATCTGATGTCGGCATATCACGTCGCGAGATAAACGAGAGATAACTCGCGTACGAGTATACATGTACGAGTATGTACATATAATATGTACACGTACACATATACGTTTGCGTGGGTATAGGACTATAGGTATACTACTGCAACTACAGTACGTATGTACGTATAATACACGCGTTAGTGCGGCTTATATACTTGCGTCGCGAATTCTAAACGATGACGGAATAAGCGCCGCGCCGGCCTTATTATCACTGTATTTCTCATTCGTTCGCGCTGGCTGCTGGCATATCCGTACCTAAATAGCCTCGCTGCCGCCTTTTGCCAGGGTAAAAGTTGAAGGAACTTTGTTTTTTTTTTTGTTTTTTTCACGCGGTTTCTTTCTTCAACTCGTCACTCGTCACTCGTCACACACGACACACGCTGTCAACGTTAATACTCGCGCACCGACGTATTCCTTAAAATCCTTTATTCGTACTCGCGCGCATAGCATAAATACGCATAGACATTATAGACAACGGCGACAACTTCATTATTCCGCATTTACGTTATACGGGTAAAGGCGGCTGCGCAGCGACTCGTCGTGCAAATGCCAACGTAGGTCTACCCCTCCCCTCTTTAGCCGCATTTCGCAGCTTCATTTCCCTTCTCTCGGTGCTCCGCCGAGTATACCAGCGTGTAGGTAGGTGCACGATCGCCAACCTCGAATATAATTATACTTCGACGACGGATTTCAGATTTGTCGCCCGCCATTTTAAATAACAGCCAGCCGAGATTTTAATTTTCACTCTTTCGCGAATGTTTAACGAAACATATTTTTATTCCAGCGAAAATGCGGATGCGAAGATGAAACTGCAAATCTTCGACCTTCGAGTTACCCTCGTTGTGGTCGGTGTAATTTCAATTTTTTACGTCAGATCGGCGATATTAATTTTTAGAATCACTACCCGTTACAGATTGCGGACCACAAAGGACATTTCTAGTCCTTCCTGCAAACATCGCGTCGCCTGCGGGCAAAAAAAATCTCGAGATACGTTTAAAAAATGAAAACATGCAATAAACGGTATAGCTGGTCAAAAAATTTTCTACCAACCAACCAACCATCGTTACCGTACGTACGAGTAGGTACACGCCACAAGCCCACAAATGAAACCTAATAAACCCAAAAATGGAAAACGAATAACCAAAAATAAGAAAATTAATATTAAGAGATCTACCTACATACTATACCTACGTATATAGGTAAAAAGAAGTAAAAAATCTATAATAAACGAATTAAGAATGTAAAGCGGAGAAAAATGTCGAAGAAAAGCGAAAGAAAAACCAAAAATGACAAAATGTGAGACATCCGAAAGTGAAAACAAAAATTGGAAAATACGAATAAATAAATATGAAATACGCGGAGTATCGTTTGAAAACTTTAGTATTGCCAAGCCGAAAAATTGAAAATGTTTTTGGCCGTAAAAAATGATAAGCGCACGGTAGATAGGTACTCGTACGAGTATCAACTATCAACTATCAACTATCAACTATCAACTATCAACTCGTCTCGTAGGTACCTACCGCATCACGCATGATTTGTAATAATTATCACTTCGGTCGAAACTATACCGCCGAAAATTCACTCGTCTATTACCCGTACAATATTATTCCGAACTAAAATTCGTCAGTCGTTCGTCGATGAAAGTCTATTCGAGCTCCGCAGCCGCACTCGCTGCGAAATTCACGTCGTCGTGTGTAGTCTACTCGTAGCTGTTGGCAATCGTAGATCTACTCGTATAATACCTACCTAATTTATAAGTTCCGCATCGAGATAGCGATATGACGATCGACGAATTATAAGATTTCACTATCCCCCCAAAAAAAGCGTTTCATTCCGACAATTCAGAGTTCGCCTCCTCCCCATCATCCCTCCTCCCAACCCCCACCTGCACCCTCATCGCCAGCTACGTAATATATGCGGGTATAATACGTAAATTATAGGTACGGTCGTCCGAGTCAAAAACATTATTAACCATTTGTCGGATAAATGTGTAATTATGTACTCGTATATTACGAGTAGGTATATATCTACTCGTACGAGTACATGTACGTATACAGTATAGGATGTACTCGTAATATACGAAAAACTAAAAGTTAGAAAATCGATTCGCGACACCGTGTAAACGAAAATACGTAATTTACGAGTATAAACTGCTCGTATACGAGTACTTACGCGTATATACTCGTAGGTGTACCTACACGTCATATACGTACTCGTACGTATATACGCACCTATACGTGGTCGGTCGAGAATTTTAAGAAAAAGCGCTCGTGTCGTCCTAGCTGCGGTATGCCGGATTATTGCCAGTGGCACATCTCTACTCGTACATACGATCGTATCGAGCAAACACTTTGCGACGAAGCATTTTTCACTTGGCCGCCCCACTTCCGACCCGATCAGTAACGTAGGCGAGTCGCCATAATTTTGGGAATAATGTGCGAGCAAAGCCGAGTCGAGGAGTCGCTATATACTCGTAGGTATACCCACGAAGTATACTCGTACGCGTTATTTCATCAGCTTTTGCGACAAAGGCAAATGTCAAAAATACTCGTACGAGTACCTATACTGCGATAGACGCGCGTGTATATTTACGTACGCGTATAATTATACCCGTATTATAATTATGTACACTGTGTACGAGTATACTGCAGTATATAGGCGGTATACATCCTATCTTAAGGGAATATGGGCTACGGGCTACGGGCTACGGGCTACGCACTTACATCGATCGAATGGAATTGGTCGGACATTCGGACGGTGGCTGGCCCTCGACGACCGAATCTCCACTGAGCCGCGAGTGCCGCGAAACGGAAGAGTTGCGTTCGGATGGATCCGTACTGGCATCCGTGTTCGAGCCGGCAATTAACGGACTGTGCCTTTCCAACTTATAGTCGCACAGACTCTCACGATCCTGTCGATCGGCTCGAAGTAGTATTTGCTTCTGTTGTTGCTCGGCCTTAGCTACCGCGTCGGCTATTTCTTTTTTTTCTTTTTTGTCATCCTCAGTTTGAGATCTACTAGTACCAGCCCCGGGAGGCGGATAAGAGAACCAAAATTGGTGTGCCAGCGTGCTCGATATTCTATTTTATGATTATAGTAAGTACGTAGTGGCTGTCGAAAATCTGAAAGTAAACATTTAAGGCTAAAAAGATAGTAGCTAGGTAGGTATCATCAAGTTCGCAGTAAAGATTTCGGCGCTTTTTTTTTCTTTTTTTTTTTCCCCTACCGAGAACGAATTTTCATTTGGTTAAAAGGAGACAGAAAAAAAATCCAGCAACCGCGAGGTTTTTCGTAGAGCCCCATAAATGACGATGGTGATGGTGATGGTGATGGTGGTGATATGGTGATGATGGTGATGATGATGATGATGTAATTTTGATACGTTCTTATTTCCTTCTATTTTGGATCAAGTAAAATCGCAAATATAAACCTACTACGTTATGCGAGATAAGAACTCGAAACGCCCATTTTCTCTCCTAAAGCCCCTTGGCAATGTACTTTTCCTTTTGCTCCAACCAATCGGCACGAATAGTTTGACGTTTTCTATTGAAAATCTACTAAAAGGTAATCAAAAATAAATTTGCTTCGTACGATTAGCGATTAAAGCATAAGCAAAAGTACATTTTGAACGGGGCTTCGGATGCAAATTAAAATTTTAATTTTTTTTTTTTGAAAACCCTCGGCGAAAACTCTACGCATTCTTTCAACTTACGTGTCATTGTATCAACCCGTTACAAATTTTTAATACAAACGTTTACTCTACTCCTATTTATTTGACGATTGTGGAAAAAGGAAAACTAATTGCAGTTTGCATGGCTCCGATGAGAGGAATAGGTATATATATAGGTAGGTGTCTACTAAATCTACCGATCGTTCACATTCGACAACAATCACAACATAGCATAACTGATAACAATATATGCCCAGGCGACGCTTCCGATTTTACTCGTACATAATATTTTGTTCTTGTTTCTTTCTTTCATTAAAAAAAAAAATTTTATTTGCGTCTTATCACACTGATTGATTGATATTGATACGGAATACGGATATAATTTGTTAACGAATGTGAATTTCGTGTTCCATTTTTTGCAATCTTAAAACCGAATATGCGCATTTACTACGTAGATAATATGTTCGGTTATTTATTATCGGGCTGGTTTTCAATTAACAACATACGAGTAGTACCTAATTTAATTAGGCTATACGATATAGAGTGTACCATCTCGGCAAGATTTAGTTTAGGGACCGCATTACAAACACTCGACGATTACCATTTAATTGATAGAGTACCTATTGAACGATGCTATATAGGCTACTCCTTATAATACGTTCATGTCGCTCATTTAATACAACAACGTCACAATTCAAAAATTGTCATTTTTGAGTCAAGACCAGCAGAGGTATGCACTTCAATGTGCTTTTCTACTGGTGGAGTATCATTTCTGGCTCTTTATTTTTTGGCCACCAGCGAGCAGTTGTGTCGTTTTTGTTGATTTCAATTTTGTTCTTGGTTTTAGTAGCAATACTGTATTATCTCGAGTTGTTCACTGTTCATTTTGGAGAATGGACCTGTGTTTGTTTTTCAAGACAGTCACATTTGGTGTTATGACACTAGTATTATCACAAAAATTAGTAACATTAATTCAAATGTCTTTAATGCAAGAAAGTATAATTATTTTCACTTGTGACATTATTGCATTCTTAAAGCAATGAGAGTATGTGTGTATGAAGTATAAATATGTCATTATTGCATTAAAACTCAAGTTCTTATAGTGTCATATCTTGTTTTATGACATTATTGTTACAAAACCTATCCTCTCATTATTCAATAATGATTTAACACAAAACAAAATGTGACATTTTTGTCATAAAATTTGTTTTCAAAGCTGGAAAAGGGTGTGAATTATCTTGACACGTGTCAGTCTTGTATTCTACACTCTTTTTTCAGATAATACCAAACTTGAACAAACAAATCCATGGCTAATTTACAACTTTTTCAAACATAGTAATAGAAAAGACGAACTTTATAGTGTCTTCTTATTGGCTAAAACATTCTTAAATTATCTCAGGTGAATGTCTGAAGCTCCATTGTAGTACAACTGATCAATGTTTATCATAAATTTTATTATTTCATTTACAATCGAGTGTTTTTCTACAAGAAGGGCATATCTCTCAAAAGTTTGTTTTACAAAAAATGCATTTGAAGATTCACTTTCCAAAGTACATTAAGTAGAAAAATCTAAATTTTCAGAAACAGTAAAAACCATTTGCCATATTAGAGGATTCAAGGTTGACAGTTTATATTTTGGCATTACTCTAAGCAAGATTTCAGTAATGAAAGTGCAAAATTACAAAAATTGGTTGCTACATTCCTTTTCTAAAGGAATTGCTAATGAGTCAGTAAGGGTAGAAATAATATAGGGCTAAAGGGAGTTCTTGAAGAAAACTACTTTGTTTCTCACTTTTAATGCGAGTAATTTATAGAATGTGGAGGTTAATAATGCCAAATACATGAAAAATTACTTGGGCAATACTGCCGGATACAACATGGTAGTTTTTATGACCATAAAAAAATTGCTGATGCCATTTTGAACTCCATTTCTATTTGTTGAGGAAAAATTTGTGAAGAAAACTACTTTTTTCCAACTTTTAATGCCAGTAGTTTTTAGAAAATGGAAGATGATAATACCAAATATGTACGAGTATATGAGAAGAGACTTGGGCAATACTGCTAAATACAATGTGGTAATTTTTATGACCAGAGAAAATTACTGATGTCATTTTCAAATCCATTCCTATTTCTTGAGGAAAAATTTGTGGCTATATGAAAAACCGAGTTTTCTACCATTCAGAATGCTCTATCAAAACCCATTAGAAAATTTGATTTATGTCAAATGTGATCTTAGTTTCGATTCTGAGCTTTTCATAGGTGCTCGATGTTATTTTATTTAACGTCGTAATAATAATATGATGATGTCATTTAGTTCAGTTCCAATAATGACACATTTTCAGTTATGTCGCATCTTGCAGGTAAGTTTTAACACAATAACGTCATAAGTCTGAATGATGAACACTTTCAACTTGCATAAAACCAGTTTGAAAATAGTCAGAATGAAAGTTTCTTTAGTATTATTTCAAACATACCTTAGTTTAACCAACTACTCGATGAATGGATCAAAAAAAAGTTTTTTGTCTTCAATTTTTCATGGAATCAAACTTTAAAATTGCTTTCCTGAAAAATTTCTAATTTTGAGATGTGACGTTGTCGCATTAAATGAACGATATGTAAACACGATGCTTTGTTAAATCAGTACCTAATAAAGCTAGTAAAACCGACCTTCGGAATGCAGGCACAACTCGAGTCGATAAGTCGATAAAGTTGATCTGATTGTGAAATATAAACTCGTAGTCAACGACGGCGTTGAAATACAAGTCTGTAGACTGGACGACGGGTAGGTATATCCGGGGGCTCGTTTCCGATTAAATATCGTCGGTAGAGGATAAAAGCGCCGAATCTTCGCTGAGATAGAAATTTTTTTCTCGCATTTGCAGCTTTTATCAGACTTTTCTGCTCCACTTATTTTCGTTCGACCGATAGGTCGGAATGCGCTGCCGGATTAATTGTCCAACGAATAAGGAGGTCGTTCGTCGGGGAAAACTATAATATTATAGCGATTAATGCGAAAATACGAGTACGTAGATACGCGCCTATAGCCTATACCTTAATACCCGAAGTGCCTACATTTCTTCTCGGAAGAAAATCCGTAATTTATTTGAAAGCTCGCGCGGCAAGAACGTCAGAAAATGCCGATTACTTAAGGGCTATAATTTTCGTTTCGTTTTGTTTTTGTTTTTGTTTTTTTTTTTTTTTTGTTTTTTCAATCGATTTCGAACGATGACATACCTAATTTACACGCGATTGTAATAATTTAGTTTCAAGGGCGCGGTTACGCATCGAGTAAGTATAGGCTACGAGTATTTTTATAACGAAAGCGAAATAACAAAGTCGCTCGCGAACGTAATAAAACGAAAAAAATTGCGACGATATTCGTTCACAAAAATGGAATATGGAACCTATAAGATATTTACAACGAGCGAAAAGAAAGCGAAAAATATTCGTATTTTCATTGTCTTTTTATGTGTCGTACATGTCGTACAAAAAGATTTGAGCTCGAGCCAAATACTCGTAGTAGCCATAACGACTGTAGCTTCTATAAAAATAACGTATTTACGTACTCGTTACTCGTATTGTACCCGATTTTCTTCATCAAAATAAACTCGACACCGAAACCGCTACACCGTATACGTCTACCGAGTCCCGAGTCTTAAGAATACGCGTGTAAGCGTTTGCTTAGCCTATACTAATTTGTAAATCGAAAGGCGAAAAATAGTGGCCAAGTAGTGCCACCGCGCGATCCAAGTAAGATTGTGCCACATGCACATAGGCTATGCTACTCGTACTACATTCTGCAAATCCTTCCTTTTCCAGAAATTTCGTCTATCCTATATCGACGCGAACAAATTTTTTTTTACCTCAACCCTCCTCACACAACTATAATATTTGATGTAGGTACGCCGATGATTGAAATTATAGGCGCCACCCGATGAAAATCACTTGAAATATGCTCCGCTGCGACCCATCACAATGATACGACGATCGTCGATCGTCGATCTTATTTTTCGGCGTCCCTCGAAAAAACCTTGAAACGTCGTCAGTTCTCGCCAACTACAATTACGAGTATTATATACCGATATACTCGTGCCTACTCGTGAAATTTATATCAGATTTCAATCTTACCGCAAGATCGACCTTCGAAGAAAATCTCAGTCTCTTTGTACCTACACATACGAGTATTACAATAACAGCTGCACCCGCAGAGCACATTCTGAAGAGAAATTTACGTTTTCAACCTCGCAAATATGTACTATGTTTTACACAAAACCAATCATGCACCAACAGGTTGGCTTCAAACTAACGCATACCTTGCTATTTCGAATTAACCCAAAATTTTGACACGTCCACCCGTCGTACCTATATTTTTTCAAGCTTTTATTTGCACGCCTCGTCCCGTATATCAGCTCAATCGGTTCCGTACTTTTTCTAATTAGAATAAAGCCATCGAAGCTGCGTGAAAAAGTCTCGCTAGTGCGAGGATCTGCGCCAGTCTAGGCACGTGCTCGTCTCGTATATCATAATATGTACATGCGCAGAACGAACCCACCAAACCGAAAACTGTCCGCCAAATTATTCCAGTTGACCAAAGGCATTAAGAAAGTACCTAAGTATATAAAATAAATACGAAAAGCAAAACTGACGCGTATGTATGTACATTATTATTAACCTCGGCCTCGTTGAAAAAAATGTAAAAACGTATAATAGGCTACATACGACGAGTACCTACATGCACGATTTGTCGAGTACGAAGACGTAAACGTACGGGCGCTGGCCAATGGCCTGCACCGAACTGATTGCGGGTACCTTTTATATGCTCGTAGATGAGTTGTGCGAGTAGCGAGTACCCGATTGTGGACTTATACGGAAATGGAAAAGTTTTGCAAAAGCAACGGCCATGGATGGAGGATGGATGAAAGATGGGCGGTAAAGGAATGCGTGCCACTCTCGGCGTAACGCGTAACCTACAGAAAGCCATAAATAAAAGGCTAAATCGTAATCGTAAAACGATGGTACAGGTACGGCATTCAGGTCGCTCGCGCGTCAGCGTTTACAGTGGGGCGCGATTCGGCCAAGCTGACGGTGCCGTGGAATTGGAGTTGCGAGAAGTGCGCAGCATTTGACGAGGTCGAGCGACGAGCGTGCGAACAAAATAATTTCAAGATGCGAGTTGGACTCGGAGAGGCGACAAGCCGCCTAATATAAATCTGGCGATTCGGCCAGAGCCGGTCCGAGGAAAGGCCGTAGGCCGTACCTATAATACGAGTGAATAGTACAAAAGGTGGCTACGTACCGAATAATATCGAATGAAAAAAGAACGAACACGATGTGGGTGGTGCGCGCGGCCTTCTGCACGTCTCTAATATTTCATTACGACGATAATAATTATTTTTACTTCTCGTCTATATCGCGTTCGCGTATTCTTACGAGTTATGAAAATGAAAAACATGCGAGGCTGAGGGATGGGGCGGCGCGGCGCGGCACGAAAACTGAAACCGAATCCGAAACGCTGAACGGCATCGTAAAACTAAAAACACCTCGTCCGCTGCAGGCAGAGTAGAGACGAGACGAGACGAGACGAGACGAGACGAGACGAGACGACCTCGCGTCCAACCAACGCCAAACAGACTGAGTGACTGACTGACTGTGACTCACCACGAGCACGAAGACGAACAGAGACAGACTGGATAATATAAATAATATACACCGAATACTGACAGCGAAGAGCAGCGAGCAGCGAGCAGCGAGCAGCGAGCAGCTTAAACACAACGCAGTGAAGTAAACCCTCCGAGTTGGCAACTTGGGATCGGACTCGGACTCGGACGGATGGACGGACAGAGAAGTCGAAAGAGAACAGCGAGCTGAGAGATTTCCATAACGCAGCATCGACGCGAAGCATCGCGTCGCGTGTCACACCTTGCTGCACCGGCATCTCCACCAGCCAGCCGACCAATGCGCAGGCTTCCCTTTCCATTCTCATTACTCTTCCTCTCGCGTATTACGACTTACGAGAGTACAACGGAGTAACGGGGTAACGGAGTAACGGAGTAACGGAGTAACGGAGTACAATTAATTTGCTCTTCGCCGCCGTATGCCGTTTGCCCGTTTCCCTCCGTTTCCTCGTTCCCTCGTTTCCTCTATATATTTTACCTATACTCGTCCTCGTAGGTACTTTACCCTCGCAGTCGCAAGTCGCAACAACGACCACCAACTACTGTACCTACACTCTACACTCTACCCTCTAACCGCCACCCTGTCATAATATATATATATAGCTATAGAAATAGATACTGATACATACGCGAGTACCTACATCTATCGATGCAACGTTATTCTCGCATTCATTCATCATTTAACTAAACCACCTAATTCCTTTCCCTCGTAATCGTCATTCGTCCCCCTGCACTCCACTCGTTTACGTCGGTCGTTCTCTTCTGTCAGCTGTCCTGTCCTGTCCACTAATCGACAATTTTCAGATACGCGCACTCGGCAATCTGCCAACTCGACTTCGTGACAACTTCTTGCCTATATTTAAAATCTTAAGAACAGCTATAGCAATTCCAGTAAGTACCTAGGCGAATATCAGTATTCCAGCTAGCTTTATTCTAAAAAGATATACCTAGGTACGCTCGAAATCGTAAACAGTCCCTTTAATTTGAAACTCGGGCAGAAAGCCGTATCAAAAATTTTGACTTATGTACCTATAATTCTAGTATAACGACGACGTGTAATTTACTCGCAGGTATAGCTAATAGCTATAAAAATAATCTCGGACGGGGATGCAGCTACAGCTCCATGAACCGAACCGCTGATAACGAGGCCATAGTTGCGAGGGCAAAATACTTGCAGTAGAGGACAAACAGATCCCCTTCCCAGCCATTTCAGGAAAAAAATTATCCTCGAAGAGAGGCGGGGGGGGGGATTTGTTTGCGGTGGTTGCTAAGGCTCTGGCCTCAGACTGTAATTTCTCTCATTTTCCTACGGTGTGATGTGACCTATGAAATCTTACCTTTAGTCGGAAAAATAACTATCGAGCGCTGCTTTTGATAGAGGAAAATAATTATTACGAGCATTCGTATTTTACAAAAAAGCTCTCTATGCCCAACGATAGAGCCAAATAATGTGGTCAAGTGCAAAGTGCTTAGGTACGCGAAGTAAAATAAAATTTTGATAATCGTTTTTTTTTTTTCGGAGAAACAAAACTTTTTTGGCAGGGGCGGCTCTCAGGTATAGTGAGTCCCGAAGCCCGTGAAACTTTATAATCCGCGTTGAATTTTAGTATGCTCCTCTCACCACAAGAAATATACGCGGGTCAAATTATTATTTGTTATTTTTTTGTAAAAAGGATTCGAGGACCGTTCGCGATGCACTTTTGTCTCGTGAACTTGGCACATTTGATTACACCGGTTCTACTTTCAAGTTTCCAAGACGAAAGTAAAAGACAAAAGACAATACTTGAGAGTATATTGCGAAAGATCCATTAAAAAAATTTTACCTAAAACAATAACGCCATATTGCTCTTGTATCAAATACGACAAACGTTCGTATTAAAACTTTTCCCTCAAAATTCCAGTTTCTTTTCCACGTATTGTTCTTACATCGTTTCAAATCCCCCCTTTTTTTTTGCCATTACGATACTGTTAATCGATAGTTGATAATCTATGATTTACAATGAATCGAAACGCACATCCATTTTTTTATTCATCAAAAATAATCCATCACTAAAGATGGGACATAGCCTAATTTGTAAAAAATGAAAAAGTGAATGAAAGAATACAATCGTTTTTCGATGCGACATTGTCGAGTAAACGATATTATAATTATCGAGGAAAAATCGAAAGATGTTGGAACATAGTATCTTTATAGAAATATAAGCGTAGATTAGACTTTGAATCATTGTTACACGACAGCGGACAATCCAATCATACTGAATCATGACCACAGTTGATAGATATTGAAACTTTGCTCGCCACAAAGTTGCGAGCAACTTTTTCAGCCAACAACTGGCAACCGACGAAAACGGGTGAAGAGATTCGGACATCTCTCCAAATTACTAATTACCAAATATTTTACCTCATCCATACATAGAGATTCGAAAAAACTTTCTAGTTTCTCAAAATGAAATCGGATGGCGAGGATTCGCAACAATACTTGTCAATACAAACAACAACATGAGACAACTACGAGAAATATTATGCAGAAAAATCTCGGAATATTAACGAGTGTTTGAATCTGAAATTAAGTACGTGCGAACTACGAGTATAATATTACGTACCTACCAGAGTTGGCTCGGACAAGTGCCTAGGAAGAATCGTGCAAGTTCGTTAGCTACGAATTTTTCAATTCAAAACTGAACGTTACGACACATTTAACATGGATCAAATGTAAGACACGAACTGCACTTTCCTTTTTTATCACAGATAACTTATTTCTAAAGAATAAAAAACAAATCTTACGCAAAAAGACAAATTTGTTTTACGAACATAATAACTATACGTACCTCGTTGTTTATTAAATACTGGTAATCCTATTATTATTCGTGCCATAAAATAATGGACAGATTTGGATAAATGGCAAGAATGCATAAATGAGACTCGCATATAATAATAATCACCTTAAAACTGAAAATTCATTGCAAAACATGTACATACTCGCACTTAGTGCAATTCGAAACAAAAACGATAAAAAAATAAATAAAAATAGGTAAGATTTTTTCGAAGAAAGACATATTATCAGTTAAAAAACGAAAATGAAAAAAGAGAGACGAATGATACGGAGAGAGAAAAACCACGAATTACCAAGTAATCTCAAAATACGATTAATTCGACAACGCGAATTATTATACGCCTATGCTTACAGCAAGAAAAGGAAAAAAAAGAACGCCTCCGAAAGCGATAACATTATGTTACCTATGCACAAGTCGACAGCGATGCCACTGGATAAAATTTTGATTTTTCTCCTATTATAAAAATGTTCATTTTCAATTAATCGTTCGTTTTTTCAAACTGGCTCATAAATCGCAAGTGACGTGTCTCAATATAGATCTTCACCATAATCACGATCACCAACATTGATTCGATCAGGCGCAGCAGTGACATTAAATCCCAAGAAAGCATTATCCAATCTCAGTATTGGCTTTTTCTTGTTTCTCTTCGTCTTCCCCTAAACGATGAGAAAGCCAATAACGATATCGATTATATTTTTCAATTTTGATTCGGTATTGCTGATAAGGCGACTCGAATTTTATACATAAAGGAGCAAAAATCAAGAATGTAACAGTGCAGAAATATTTTAGGTTCGATATTTGTATTTCCCACCATATTTGAGAGTAAGCGCTCGAGTGGCTGTAATTGCCAAGGCGAATGCGTGTCAGCCCTTTAGCCCTTTATGCAGACTAAGAAAACTCGCTGTTGTTTCAGATCATCGGGACCCTTATTGACATTAGGGTCTGGGACAATCTGTCCCCTTTCACTCTCTTTCGACGGGGCTGCTAATAACGTTATTTCATTCACAGCCGCAAATTTCAACCTCATCGGTTACAAATGACGTCCTCCACTGTGTTTCGAATAAAATTTCTCGTTTCGAGGCATTTTTTGGCGACTAAAAAACAACTAACAAATGGATCTACTTGAATCGTGGCGTGAACTCTCATTTCACTTACATCCACACATTATCTTAATTTCAACACACCGAGTCGAGAATGTTTCTCATCGAGTTACAAGTTGAAAAAATCAACCTGTACGGCCGTCCCTACCAATATTGTCGATGCACACGTAAGAGGGTAAGAGGCAGGCAAAATCCAATATTCCAAAATATGTTTTTTCGAATCTTAGTGGCTATTCCAAGTTTCGTTGTGAAAGTCTCTCCAAAAGAGGGGGTAGTGTCCGACACTGAACCTTTACAGCGGTTGATTCCTCCGAAGCAATGGCAATGAAAAAAAAAAGATACTTACCTTAACTTCAGTGAATTCGAGAGAATTTTGTTTACTAGCTGGTTGTTTAACGGGTTCTTTCGCATTATTTGACAGTATTTCGTCGAATTTTTTCTTATTTTTTTTAGAAACACTGGAACCCGAGACAGTGGACGTAACAGTCGCGCTGAATGTAACAGGAGTCGATCCAGCAGGCATCAAAACGGATCGTTTTTCCAAAAACTGTTTCACAAAAATTTTAATTTCTTTGCCGTCTCCCAAGTAATCGGTTACATATTCCATCACATCGTTAGGTGATTCAACTTCTCGTAAAAATGTAATAAATGTAGGAACTACGGGGAAAAAAAAAAGAAAAACATTAATACTGTACTACGAGTATCAAATTATGGTTTTTCATTCATTCGCTGACAAGTGACAACATATCTTTCTGATAAGATCGAGAGCACAGCTCATATCGATATAATATAATACGCTATCAAGTGGAAATGTGCAATTATGCAATTACATAATATACGTCACGCAAATTTATGTCAACTTTTGAGAATGTAATAAATCTTCAGTTAAAATTTCAACTCATCCGATTCGTATAGTTTCTCCGTAATTAGCTTTCAAATTCAAACTTTGAGAGAACACGAACGTGCAAATAAATGAATAAATAAATAAATAAAGATAAAAATGCCAGTTGGGTATTTTTGGAATCTCGAGGTCGTGAAACGAATAACTGTATAAGTCCCATCCCTATTTGTGAAAGTCGGACTAAAATTAATATAAGTTTTTCTGTCAAAAACATGCTTTAAAAAAAAATAAGCAGTTGAAAAATATTAAAAATATTTCCAACATTTTAGTTCATTTCGTATCGATGAAAAAATAATAATATTCCTTAGGAGATAGATATTAATAAAATACATACCGTCCACTGAGGGTTTCAGGTTACTTAGAGCTTTCACACCCCATTCCGATAATTCATCATTTTTAGGAATGGCTAGCACCGAAGAAGTCGATTTTTCGCTCGCAGGATCTTCTTTTTTCTGTTTACTTTTAGAACTGAAAGTACTTTTCACGATGGCATTTGAAGATTTATTCGTAGCGGTAGAGGCGGTTGTACTGGCAGTGGTTGGCTGGCGTTTATTCGCAGAATTTCCAGCCGCCGCAGATGTAACACGGTTTTGCTCGTCCCATGCTTTCCCAATAGCAGGTAGCTCGTTCTTGTTATTCAACGCTAAAAAAGAAACGAATGGTTCAATAAATTATTGAGCTAAACCGGCGAACACCGTGTTATCAATCACAAACGTACTATCGGAAGCCGAAGATGAAATAGGATATGTCCAAGTTGAATTTGTTTTCCATGGTCGCTTTTGCGAATTCCAAATGTTGACATTCGCAGCTTCTTTAGCTGCTTGAACAGTCACCGCTGCTTGTTGCTGTTGTAGGAGACGTTCATTTCTTTCTTTTTCAATTTGCTAAAATCAGAAGGGATTCTTCCGTCAAGAAAACGCATAGCTCCGTCCATAGCCACAGGCTCGAAAGATCTTTCACAATTTTCCCATCGGAACAACGTGCTTAGTATGAACGTTTGTTAGCCAATAAACAATTATCGAGTAATTACACGAAAAGAGTGAGAATGAACAATTACAAACAATACTGATTTAATTAGGACAAGTTACACTTGGAACGTGTTTGCATGTTTCAAATGTTTCGACTTTTGAGAAGAGTCCATACTCCATACCTTAGCTTTGGCGAGAAAATTTACATAAAGGTTGAATCATCGAAGCAATGTGGACCCTACAATTTTGAATGTGGGCGAAAACTCGCCAAAACTATTCTTATTTGTCCCTATATACGCGTACTTTACATTCGTTAGGTATTACCATTCTAATACTCGTAACCGCAAGTACGATTATCTGCGAGAGAAAATAAAAATAATCTATTTTGACGATTTTATACAACGTGATAATATTTCTTTGGACCGAGTCAAAAGTCACTCGAGCATTTACACCACCGTCGAATGGGGCGACTTTACACACTTTTTTTATGTTTTTCAACTTTGTCCTTTAATAACTCCTCCAATTTTGAAGCTATTGAAGTGAATTTGGTTTTAAAATTTAGGTCTAACATTTCTCAACACAACTGTAAAAAAAAGTTTGAGTTTGCAGCCTTCCTTCTATTTTTTATGATTTTTAAAAAAATTTGTGTAAAGTCACCCCTCAATGGGGCGACTTTACCCATCAATTTGTAATTGACGGGTTATTGATGGGTGGGGAGGCAAAATTTGAGGATGTTTGTACTCAGACATACGATTGAAAAGAAACTAGTCAAGTACAAACTTCAACCGTGTGAAACCGAACTGAATATTTTGAGTGTCTGTGGTTAAAAAAAAAAGACGAATAAGAAAAAAGGAAAAAACCATATCGGCGCTTTATTTTCTTGTTCTGTTACTGGGTGAAGTGAGGTAGGGGTGGCGATCTTTTTTTTCTTTTCCTCCTTCTACCTGCTTCGATCTAAATCGTATTTCGGTTTTAATTTTTGCCTGGCAATTTATTTATTGGGCTAAAACGAAGTGGGTAAAGTCGCCCCTTGAATGTAAAGTCACCCCATTCGACGGTAATCAAAACAAATTTCTTGCTCTAAAAACAGAAATAATGTTAGCGACTGTTTTTGGATCAAATGTTACCAAAAATTTTTCCTTCGATTCTACGAAGTTGACGTATAGTCGACGTCGACACTACACATCAAGGTTCATTAGTCAACGAAGCAGGTCTTACTTTGGCCAGTTGTTTCTGTTCTTCAGCTTGAATTTCAGCTAACGATTTAACATTGGTAATTTTTTTTTGATCAGGCCACGCACTTACGATGCTATTATTCTTTTCTTTTTTCCTTTTTTCCTGGAGAAGAAAAAAAAAACTTTATAAAATTCAACAACCAAACAGAAGCTATTTGTTTTTTTTGTTTTTTTCCCTTCAAGTTATTTGCCGTTTCTATTGGGAACTATGAAATAAAAGCCATTATGAGGCTTATTCGATATAATCTGAAGCTATTAAACTCGATAAGTTTGCCTTCAAGTGAGTCATTTTTTACGCTTTTGTAGCTTGTACCATCATCAACTACAGTTGTTTTTGAAACCAATCCTTCAATTGATGATGAGTAACGTCATGATTCTATGTAGTTTCATAAAAACAAACCGAGTAATTTACTTTTTTCTCCGGCTCGGACGTCTTCTGACCTGGAGTTAACACCGAAGGCGTTGATTTCGATTTGGCTAGCTGTTTAATTATGACGCGATCTTCGTTCGTAGGTACACGATTACAATCTGCATCTTGTTTCTTCGCATCTTCAACGATGCCAGATTTTGATTTTGAAAGTTGTTTGCTACCGCTACCAGCATTCGCGGCTGGTTTTTGAGCTTTCGGTTGTTGATCAGCAGAAATTTCGACGGCAACAGCGGACTTGACAGATTTGTCGTTAGCAGTCGCTGTTGCTCGTTGGTCTTTGAGACGACGTGCAGCATTAGTTTGTTTACGTTGCACATCATCTGCCTCTTTTCGCTTCTGCTCCAGCCTACGAGGAAAAAAATTAATCGCATATTAAAAAGGCCAATACCTATTGACAAATGGTACGAAGAAAGTTAATTGATGACTTTGTAGCGAAACATAATTGAAATTACTTACTTCTTTTTTTCCTCTTCTAATTTGCGTTTATGTTCTTTTTCTTCTTCTTTACGACGACGTTCCTCCTCACGTCGCTTAGCATCCTAAACAAAAGTCAACGTTTCATTATCAGATTTCGTATCGACATTTCCATCGTAATAGACGAGATACAAATGTACGAGTACTTCAAATAACTATTAGAAAATTTTCAACATTTCTTACTTCCACTGATTTTTTTCTTTGTTCTTCTTCAATATTACGCAATCTTTCCTCTTCTTCTTGACGTTCTTTACTTTTCTCTTCTGCTCGTTTCGCTTTCTTTTCTTCATCCAATTTTTCTGCTTCTTCATTTTTCGCAGATTTTTCTATAAGCTTCCGAATGAGCTCTTCCTCTTGTCTCCTGGAAATAAATAATACGAAAGTAAGTCTTCGATAACATTTATGCTGAATAAATCGACATAGCCATCGAGGAGTAAAACCGTTTTTTAAACAAAGATTTGCTAGAAAAATGTAATTTCATACCGGCTAGCGTTGACAGCTTCAGTTTGTGTTTTGCTATCGTCTTGTTTACGTTCCACATCTTTCATGAAAGATTCCTGTGGGGAGAAAATTAAAAATAAAATTATTTCTTGCCAAGGGGAATAAAAACAATATCAATTTTTTTTTAAATCTAGAGAATCATAATCACACGAACGATGATCTGTTCTTCAGTTTTCATTGCTGTGGTTGTAGGAACACCGTCAGTAGTCCAAAATCCGCTATTGGTAGAACTGGTTGGACCAATGCGTCCCACTTGTGAACACCACAACTGAGCATTGAAGGTATCATTATTTAAGATAGGTACGGAGGTTGAATTACTTAGACTCCAAACTGAATCAACTTGCTACAACAAAATGAAGCGGGTTAATAATGACGAGCAAAAAGAATAATCCGATCAGTTTTGGGTAGTTTACGTATTATACCTTCGATTGCTTTTCAGTCGGCATGCCCAATTGTTTTAGAAGATTATGAATGGCATTACTCGACTGGTTATCATCGCTGGAAACGCTACGAGTGGTATTAGGTTGAATAGCATTCGTCGAGAGCGACTGAAGATAATTACCACCCTGAGGCTGTACGAGAGGAATTTGATTAGACGTAGACAAACTATTCACTTTATGCATAAGCTGCTGAAGCGGATGTTCCAAATGTGACGCCAAGTTGACTTGTACGCGATCGGACTTTACATCCTGCAAAAATAACCACAAACCGTACTCGTTAGTTTTAAAAACCACTCGAAAAAGTAAAGATGCCAGAAAAAAATTCAGACACGTCAATTTTACTAATGATATGAGAAAATAAAATCAAAATGAATCATAAAAGTTGTCTAATCAAAAATACACTCAATTCGAAGCAGCATTTTACAATTTATCTGAAATGCTAATATTAGATGATTTTCTAAATAAATGGATCGGGCGCATGTGCGGTCATCTCTAGCAAACTTTTTTAAACACAATAAAGTGCAAAAGTTTTCAAGGATTCCTTTACGAATGTCTTACAGGGTACAAAAATATTATGAGCCTTCTGGCGGGTCGAGTCTGACATGTCCAATCAAAGTATTACGTAGGTTGAGAAGACTATTTCATTTCTAGCTCACTTTCTCTTTCATTTCATTCATCAGTCTACTTACGAGTACTTGTAACTATCTTAAATCGTTCATTTTTCATACTTCTCTTACCATATTTTCAAATTTTGTTCATTTACCCAAATTCAATTTCAATAAAAGTTTGTAACGATAATAAAAATTTGAGTTAGGACTAATTAACTAAATTAAAAAAAAAAACTTTATTACACCTGCGGCGATTTTCGTGGCTGCTGTTGATGTTGCTGAGACTGACGAGCAGATTGCGATAAATGTTGAAGCTGATGTGTCTGTGGTTGATGCTGACGCTGCTGTTGTTGTTGCTGAAGTCGCTGCTGCAGTAAATGCTGTTGCAATTGATGTTGTTGTTGTTGTTGTTGCTGCTGCTGCTGCTGTTGTTGTTGTTGGTGTTGTTGTTGTTGTTGTTGTTGTTGTTGTTGTTGTTGTTGTTGCTGCTGCTGTTGTTGCTGCTGCTGCTGATGTATCTGATTAAGTAACAAAACTAATGAGGCATTGTTAGATGGTGAAGTTGGAATGATAGGATGCATATAGCCTTGTACGAGTGGTATTGCTGGAGGAACGGTCGAACTGGCATCTGCGCTACTGCTTACATGCGTTGAAATGAGCTGCGTAACAATAAATCATATACCCAATTCTTGGAAACAGATGCTTCGAGCGAACAACCAAGACTTACCCTTTGCTGCTCATAAAGGGATTTCAATTCATCAGGCGCCTGGGACAAATGTCTTTTACTGGCAGCTAACGCTTGTTGCCTTTAATGTAAGTATAACGGACTGATACTATTTTGAAACAGTACTTTGGACATTGATCAAATAATTTTCATAGGTACCGTTTACCTACCTAGCATATAATGATTGAATATCATACGGGCTTTGGTATGGTTGAGATAATAACAACGCATCATCAGTCATATTTGCGTGAGAAATTCCACCGCTTTCCATTACATTCATTGATAATCTAGGGGCATAATCCTGCAAATCACAGTATCAATTACGTTAATGAATCAAGATCATGTTGTAACGAGGTCATAATAATAGTATCTATACGTAGTACCTACTACCTACATCTATATTTTGCAACGTAACATTTTCAAATGGAATATTTCCGCAAACGGAGATCAATTTCTGTAATGGATAGTAATTATTCTCACTGGCTCTTCTAACCATCAATGTGTTATCATGAAAGTATCCTAATCTGTACCACTCAGCCATTTCAGTACTACTGAATGGTCCTGCGCAAAGACCAAACCACGATCGAGTGAAATATTATCAACACAAAATAAATATTCGTTCCAATTATTGCAAATACTTCACTTACCCTGAACAACACCCTGCGGGTCTCTGTAATACCATTTATTCATATTTTCCAGCCTTTTCATTTTATCTAATTTTTCTTCTTCCATTATTTTGGAAACAACATCGCCAACGATACCACCGAGTTCCTTTTCTGTATCTTTTGGTCCAACATTACCAGCTGACAAACTGAAGCCTAAAATTGGAAATATGCGTAAAATTAAGAGGGAAGATAGTTTTCCCCTCTCTTTATAAATAACAAAACATACGCTTCAGTACATGTAAGCTAAAAATGATAACTTTAGAAAGGTTGCCCAAATATCCGGTGGAAAACCGTATTCTTTTGGGTCGGAATTCAAATTTCCGTAAAAACCACTTAATCGCCGAGTTATGGACGGATTAAAATAGATTAAATTAAATTTGGATAAAACATTCTGAAGTTTATTTTCAGAGCATTTTATATTGATTATTCTAAAACATTTCAAACGCATAAAAACTGAAATCTTCAGTCTCTGAAAAACGCTCTAAAAATGTTTTATTTAAAAAAAACGGAGGGGGGGCTGTACGCACTCGCATTCTCTAAAAATCTAATTTAATCAGAAGCTATATCATTTTTATTTTTGTGTAAAAAAAAGTGAACGGTGATTTCGAGGAAGGGGTTCAGTCCACTCTTTTGAAAATTGAGTTCTACGGGCTAATTGTATACATCGAGTCCTACGCACAGTAAAAACATTATGTCCCAAAATGCAACCATCGTAGAGAAAACAGACTTCAAAGTTGAAACGAATTTGCAAGAAGGGGATAAGTCCTTCCAAGGCACTAACATAGTATTGCTGGAATACCTTCTTACGGACTGGACTTGCGCCTTTGCACAACCATGCATGTGCTAGTTTAGCTCAGTGCAACGAAATTCCACAAGGAAGCGTTTCTTACTTTCCTATCAAGTATGAAAGAGTGGACTTACATTCTTCACGCGAATCACTGTTCGCGTGCTATTGAGAGTTTTGTGATATATTATAGAGAATTAATATGTTCTTCTACCTTTATCGATACCAGCATTTTGATTCATTAATGAGATACTGTTACTGACAAAATCAACCGGAGTGATTAACAATTTACTATCCAAATTGGAGCCACTGCTGCTGCTACTACGAGTACTAGAAACGTTAGGGTAACTGGCGGTATTTAAACCTAACATGGACGGTGCATCGCAATGATTCAAAGCAAAACCTACAAATCATACCGCTATTACTCTACGACTTCATAAATGTTCATCTTCATCTTCGTATGAAAATTACGAGCATAGTAATAGTAAAGAACACGAACTTGAATCGAAGACACTACTACCCACTGCTTTAAATTCTAGATTACACCGAGATTGGGAAATCGCATCTTGGTCTATCTGTTTAGGCATTTGTACACCAGAGGATCTACTCGTATCAATAATTTCATTGTTGGAGCTAACGTTTAAGTAATCATCGGGTGTATTTTGAATAGCTTCTTTACGACGCTGCAGAGGTGGTGAACATTGTTGCGGTGTTTGATGCAACTGCTGTTGTTGTGGCAAAGTTTGTACTTGTTGCGATTTCGGTTGATCCGTAACTGTAGTAAAATTCGTAGTATCATCGAGCGGTGGAAGACATTCTTCCAAATCTGGAAGTTCTTGATCCTTCAGTTTTTTAGTACTGTTTTTACTGGTTACATGAAATTTTTCTTTCACTAAAAATTTTCAACATTCAAAAAATGGACGTTATTAATAAAAAAAAAATTTTAAAAATGAGGGTACACGTGACGTGTCACAAATCGATGGACCTCAGCGGGGACACAAATTAATTCGAGTTTTTTGGTCAGTTTCAACCAATGAAAACATACTCTTCCAAGTAGCATTGTCAAAAAAATTTAAAAATTTCAAGTAAGTAACTAAAAATATTGTTAATTACGAGTATGCGTATTTAAATATGGGTATAGTACTAGGAATCAATTTTTTTTTAAATCTCTTTACAAAAAATTTTTACGTTTTAATGCTAAGGTCCGTTAGTTTGCGGCATGTCGCATGTATAAACGTGCGCACAAACGTATTCCTACTTTTATTTTTCTTTTGGTGATTTACAGTTTTCATGTCAACATCAACACGCAGCGAAATTTCATTGGTCGCGCTGCTTTTTTTACTTTTGCCAAGTTCATTTTTAGGGTTCTCGTTTTCTCTTTCCTTCTAAGAAAAAATAAATTGAAAATTAAATACAGCATTTCGATGTAATGCGAGTAATAATAAATCAGACAAATCAAACTTCGATGCCACAGAAGCGGAAGATAGAGATGCCAAAAAAAAAAAAAGTGCCTCTGTTTTAAATTATAAAAATCCTATTTCACTGCGAATTAGATCTACAGTGTTTTTTACTTTCGCAGCAAAATTTGACAAGGTTCTAATTGTTGAAATGAATTTAGATGAAACTCGCTGGAGGCTATACCGAAATAGAAATAATAATAATCGATACTTACAAGAGATTCTTCTTCGTCTGAATTTAATCCATGAAACGCACCCGAAGAATCGAACGAACCGCCTATTTCACTTGGACTTTCAGTAGCCCTAAAAATTTGTTGAACGTGGGGAAAGAAAAATTACGATTACATATATTTTCACATTAACCGTACAAATAGACAATAATGAGTTATGTTTTCACCATTCGGGTAAATTATTTTCCTTATTCTCAAAATTGCGCCGATTGGTTTGCGAATGCATACTGACAACACGTGAAATCCAACGTCTGTCTTTATTCGGTTCCGAGTCTTCAATATCCTTTTCTTTTTCACGATCTCTTTCACCTCCTTCTCTCCAGTTAGTATAGCCTAAATAATTTGATACAGAAAACGAACAGAAAGTTTCATGATAATTCACAAATAGTACGATTAAAATAAACGTAGATCATATACTCAACAACGAAAATGATTCATCATAGATTCGTACGGAAAAGAAAAATATAAACGTACGAGTTTTGTAAATGAAAGCCATAAAAAACTCGAATAATTTATTAATTCTCGATAAAATTGACGAATAAAATCATGTACCTATTTATAATATTACGTGCGTGTTTATTTTTTAGATTTCACACGTGTTATGTGTAGGGATGATGGAAAGAGTGATGACGAGAATGATGATGAAGAGAGAAAAGACGAGAAGAATAAGAAGCTAGTCTCTCTGCTTGAAGGTAAATCGTCGAATCAAGGATAGATTTTTAGATTTTCAGAGAGAAAAAAAATTATTCCCATCAACGACTTTATCAGAAGTAAGCCAAGTATCCTATTCACAGAACTTGATAATCAAGATCCAATTTAGACTACAGTCTGATACATTCAAGAAGGGCGTAACTTCCCAGAGATTTCGAGACAATAGGTTAACGACAAAAATATTCTCTCCTCATTCGGTGAATCCTTGTCACGTGACGCACTTTTTAAACGAATCGGAATATACAAAACGTAAAACTGGCTCGAGTCTATTAATTGCCATTTTGGGCCCAAAACAGAGTGACAGGAGAGATAACTAACCTCGTCCGTGCTTTGATGATCGCCAGCTGTCATCTTCATCTTTGCCGGGACGTCTACGCCAGTTAGTATCTTCCCTGGATGTTACACGTACGATAGAACCAAAATCCTTTCTTGGGCTTGAGGAAAGCCCATTTTCGGTATTGTTATTACTACACCCATTCCAGTCATTATAGTCTGCATTACCATTTCTTTCGGACCAATTTCTTTCTGAGTTATGACTCTGAAATTCAAAATTTATTATGATAATGGCAGAAGAGAAATACTGAAATCACGCCGTGTCTAAAAATAGTTATTCGCATAAATAAATAGGTTTGTGAAAAACTCAACAATGGGATACATTTAACCCCGCCGCCACATTAAATTGTTAAATGAATGCGAGGAGAGGCTCGATCTTCTTTTTCATTCGACTAAAATAGTTTAGAAAAGCCAAATTTAATCGCGTAAATTTAAAAATAACAAAATACTACCCCGATTTTTCGAATTTTATAAGACATTTCCTATTCACTCCAAGCTCGAGTAATATTTCAAACGTATGAAAAAGATATGAATCATATTTAAACTTGAAAAATCACTTTTTTAGTTTTTTATGAGTACCTACAAACAACTCTCAGATAGATTAATTCTGTATGTTTCTGTTTACGAGTCTCTGACATTATAGAACGAAGAAAACAATGCAAGAATGCCATAGTAAAATTTTCAAAACTATATTATTTAATTCCTCTCCCGAAGAGTCTATCATCATCATCATCATCATCATGAATCACTTGTCCTTCTTTTTCATGCGCTGACGAATGAAAATACTCACTTGACTTCTTTCGAAAATCCTGGGCCGGCCAAATGCTGTGTTCGGATGGGATGTGTCAGTCGCCTCTTCGGAAAAATTTCTATTATTGTAATGATACGTGCCACCACGAGTGCCACGTCCTCTCCCTCTATCCACAGATGTTCCACGACCACGTGATAAACCTGTATTGCCTCCACTACTCATCGAAATCGGATTCACGCTCGACAAATTACTTGAATTAATTTTGGAGGAGCCTCGAAAAATATTTTCGGTCGTGACTGAGGAATTCCAAACACGCTAGAAAAATTACGCGCCCAAAAAATCATGAAAATTCATTTAAAATCAATTAGTAGGTACACAAAGTAAACGTCATAAAGCCCACTTACTGTTTCTTCTTCCGACATCTGGATTAGTGCCAAAGGTAACTGGATTTTCTCAACGTAGAGGGCGGAAATCGATCGCAGTGGCTCAGGAGCAAAAACATTCTTATACAATGCCAGCATTTCTTCTCGACCATAACGGTGCTCTGCCAACTGATACTTTGGTAAAACCATAGTATTTTCGTTGGCTTGCGATAAATTACGTAACCTACGCCAACATAGTCACAAACAGATCGATTAGAAAACTACTCGCATAACATAACCCACATTCTTCATAAACATCAAAATAAATAAGTACGAGTACGATAAAATAACGAATGAAAATAATAAAATTAATTGTTACAAAACATACTCCGATTCGAAATAAGTGCCAAAATAAAAATTATACGGTAGATAAAAGAAAAATCATTTCCAAAACCCCTTGGTAGACACTAGACACTGTCTCAGAAGAGAAAAGTAAAATTTAGAGTATACGTCATGTACGAGCTGAAAGTACCCGATCTTCGCGCGGGCTGAAATCGAATAATGCGAAAAATTAAAATTGTAAAACTTGGACGAAAAGAAATTACACCGACTGTCTGAAAACATACTTTTTCACACTCGTGTTCCTTTACCCGAGGATTGAGTGCACACATTGGGCTGATTTTTTTCCCAATTCCCCCACAGTTACGCTCTACCAACAGACACGGGCTCCTTTACATTGGCACGATTAAAACGCGCTGCTTATTGCAATATACAAGATCGATTCGTTGACCTGCCTTAATACTATACGCACTATTTATGTTTAATACGAGTCGAGGAAATTTGTAGAATGTAGCTTACACATAATTTTGAAATAAGTACGCGATGATTTAGAAAAATCAAAACAGAGTAAGCCAATCTGTCTAGAAAACGTCTACGTTCGGATTACATTAACATGCTGGGTGGAATAATTAATCCAGTCGTCGCGTCGTACGGAAAGAAGAAACAGTGGAACACATCGACACCATCCAAACAGACATTTCGCGCAACAACGGTTGTTGAAAAGGTAAAAAATTCAATAGATAGATGTGTAAAAGCGACAATACGAGATTACCAATGAAAAGTGATAATATTTTATTTACCATTCCGGTCCAAACTGCATCGAATCAGTCATTTTTTCTTCTACTTTGTTTTTCTACAATTAAATCTGAAAAAATACCAATAAACATACTATTAATACGACCGATATTATAATATAATGTCAAAAGTAATAGTTGAAATTAAAATTCGATGGTAGTTTCATGTGACTGGACTGGACACGAATGCAATTAACGTCTCGTGAAAATATTGGTAACTTGAACGATTTATAAAGGAAAATGTATAGAAGAACAAGGAATGGGTGGTTTTTCGAAAAGTAGATTTGAAATATTTTGGACCATAGTCGAAGAACATCGATTATTAGTTAATATAAAATAACCTACGCAAAATAAAGAAATCAATAAGCAAGATTATTCGGTGCACGAAGTAAAGTTATTATAGAGACGATGCACAATATCAGACATCAGTGCCAAGTGATAACACAACCCAATTTTACAAGCGTTCGTGATTTTTATTTTTTATTTTGACTAGCCGTTTTAATATCTTGCATAAACTCACAAATGAAATGATACGATGAGCACAGCAATAGCAAAATACGATTCCGGAAATAATATGACAGACAATTATTAATAGTATAAAATATTTTATAGAAAAATGACGCGTAACCTGTCTAGGAAAAAAAAAATCGAACATACTTTCAACAGTTTCAAGTTTTCAACTTTTTCGTTTTTCATATTTCTAATGGGAGGAAATTAGGTGTACGAAAAATGTACTTTTTTTGTTGAAAAATCAAGTAAATTTCATGCACAGGCCATCAGCATCAACCCATCATGATATTTTATATTCGAACAACTTTCAGTTTTAGCCCTCATCAAAAAATAGCCGTGTTCGGGCGCTACTATGATTACCAGTTGCAGTTTGTACTTGCTGGTACGTTACAAACGAGGTCTTATTCCAAGAGATATCTCATTCCTTCGTCAATATTAAACGAGGAAGTGTCAATTATGTGCGGAATATGCCCTCCTATGTACCAGATGCTGATCTTTGTAGCGTTCGAACACAGCTTTTTAGTTTAGTAAGTGAAGTGAGTGATGTCGCGTGATTTTTTTTCAATCGTTGTCCGTGTGTTTAAAAGATGAAAAATGCTGAAATTCTTTTTAATGTCGTTTTTTTATTCTTCAAAAATTTTCTAATACCAGTATTTCATCAGAATCGAACCACTTTTTCATTGGTAAATCTTGTGTGTGCCTCGGATCTTATTTTTTCGTTTTTGATCGTCTCGTGTTCTCAACTTCTCCTTCCGCATCAGTTTCTTATTCTACGAATTTAAATCGGTTGTGCTCGATTACCAATTTTTACTGCCAAATTCGGTTGTTTTAAATTCTCCTTCGCGAAATTGCGCCTCTTCGTGTAATAAATCTCGTATTCTGTGTAATGTGTCATGCCAGTACAAGTTGCAGCCATCATAACCGATGGTTACCAGAAAGATTAATTCCATCAGGTACCTAATTTTTGTTTGCTACACGAAAGCCTGTTTGTGCAACTCCAGCTATACTTCCAGCTCATCAGGTCAGACAACCCATTACTATATTGTTATGTTAAGTCGTCGAGTAGTAGTATTTTATTCTTACATGTCTGTATTATGAACGTTCTCGCACATTTGATAAAATTTCGATGTGAGGCGAAATAAGTGCTTGTGAAATCTGTCAATGTTGACAGTCTGTGGTTATTTGTTATATATTTTGAAAGTTTCCGAGCAATTTATTCATTTCATTATACGTAATGGCCGTCAATCAATGATTCGCGAGTATCCTCCCGACCACCCCATTCAGGTAAGTAAATACTAACTACTATACATTGCAAACTATCGATAATAATAATAGATACCAGGTATAGTTATCTATACTATTCGTTATACAGGTCAGATTATCGGCAATACACTTAGATTTTCCGCCGAATTTCATATCTACCCTGTATTCTCTACCCTTAATGACTAATGTGCCTCCGAATTTTTTTTTGATTGTTTTGCAGCTGTAGCCCTAACATCAGTGGTGAAATTAAATAGCTTCTCTGAGGGAGGCCGGGGCCAGAGTAAATGAAGATCACCGCGTCGGTGGTCCGATAAATACTCGTATCGCCTATGCGCTGAAAATTTTGTAAATCATGTGTTTGGGTTCGTTGAATTCCTCATTTGAGACAAATCCAATGAGCCCAAACCTATAATTTTTTAAAATTTTATCAGATGAGAGGTATTTATCGGACCACCGACGACTGTAAAAAGGCTCGAAGTCAGATGCGAGACACATTTCCATTGTGACCCAGGCTTCGCCTGTATTTTTTAGCTAATCGGTTTTACTTTACGTGCGACCCGTTGAATTTTTGTAGTTTTTTTTAAAAAGAAATCGTATCGTAAAATTGGCTTTTTGTCTTTAATCTCAAGTAAAGAAGAGGAGAGTTTATGGAAACTTGACTACCGTAGGATTTTTATTTTATAAAAACGAATATTCTCACGGATTTTAAAGCAGCTAATATTTTTTTGACTTTGAATGAAGATACGAGTACAATAATAATTGGTGATTTTAACATGTCTGAAATGCGATCTGGCACCTCGAAGAAACAGTTAATTCGTGACTATGGGGTTTCCATTCTTCATTGGAACTGGCGTCGGATAGTTCTGGTAACCCCCTTGTTACACATTAGTCTACTTTTTAAAATACCCGAGTAATCCTTTTCCTCGTCACGGTCACATATTTTCAAATAAACTATAACTATCAGTTTTCGGAAATTCAGAACAACTTTCAAAATAAATTCTTGAAATGTTTTTTGCATTTTCTCGGGGCGATTATTTTTATTTTTTATTTGATTCGGTGCCATTCTTTTCTTGAAAAAATAATGACTTTTATACTTGCTGTTGATTTTACATTATTTTAGATACTTCCAGCAGCTAGGTTCACAGAAGTTTACCATTACGTCCATTACCATTAATCATCCGAAGGATCCTTTTCGTTGTCACGGTTACAAATACTGAAAGTACTGAAAATGAAAACTGAAAACTGAAAATGAAACGAAAATCTCTTCCCTTCACCCGAATGATCCTTTTCGCGGCCACGATCACGTACATGTTTGACAAGAAACTCCTGTAGGTCATTATCAGCTGTAGCTATCGCTGGGAGCTGAAGCTGATATTATCGTAAATTTTTCACTTTGTTCAGAATTACTATTGCTAAAAGGTCTGTCGAACTTCGAATCGATCTGTTATAGCCGAAAAATTTTCCTTCGAGTGTGAATTTTGTTTCGTTTTGGTTCGTATTTCATGTTTCAAGTTACTACTCGTTTCGTTGTATGACAAACAGAGCTGCAGAGACACGCAGTAAGAGACTTAATTCCGATCACTGTAATGCATTGGCCGCTGTCTTAAAAGTAATCTTTGTAATCCGCAATTGCTACATAATTATTAGAATCGTGTAATTAATTAGCGACAGTGGCATTCGTGCCTGAATGGCGTCGAGTTTGTGTTCGGAGCGGACTGTTGTTCAATGTTCAATCGATGTCTGCCATTGCGTTGGACGGATTCGACCGCTGATTAACGCTCCCGTCGATGGTCGACGATTTTGGCCTACAGCCAGCGCTAATCGGTCGTAAATCGTATTACGCAATTGGTGCCAAGTGCTACAGCTGAAACGTAATGTCTGAGCAAGCAGAAGAACCGATCGTTATTCGACGTAATAGAGGCAGAACGAAACCCAACAAGGATATCGTTTTTAAAAGCAAAAGGGTTTCCTTCGAAACTGAAAGCGGCGAGTACGACGCAGTCGGTTTGCCACGAGACCATATGAGAGCGTTTGCTTCTGGTTTGGATGTACAACTGCAACGGTTCTCGGACAAGGTTGACCAAGAGAAATGCGACAGCGAGAAGCGCGATCCGCCGAGAAACTGGTCGTCGCCAACTCGTGCCCTTTCAAAATCGAATTCGAATTCCTATCTGAAATCGACGTCGAAAAGCGACTATCCGTGCCTGCTGGAACGTGGAGTTCCAGAAGGCCGCGAAGATCCTAATCTGTATTCGTCGGCGTCCAATTTATCGCAGTGGGAGAACGATGGACGGGCAAAAAGTACGCTCCACTTTTATTATTCCGTAGAAGTATTATTATTATTATTATTATTATTATGTATCGTCTTTTATCACCTAACGAGCCAATCTTTGGACGGCCAACGATCGACTCGTCGTGTAATTGCTGCTCCGCTCTTACCGACCTCGGTAATGTTTCAGGTATTTTCGACGACCGCTGTTCCAGTGCCAAAGATTTACTAGTGAAGAAATTCTTGAAGTCGATCCCGTCGTCGAAACGAGCGCAGGTTGCGAGATGCGAATTGCGGTCGTCGGTGACGCAGAGTCGTGTGCGACGTTTGCACGTACCGCTGTCCGATCGCAGACTCGGCGATTCGAAAGAATATTCCGCGTCGGTCGAGTCGCTTTGCAAAGAAATAGCCGTCAATGCGCTCCCAGTCGAGAATATCGCGTCGCGCTTAAAACCGTCGCTGCTAAAACTAGTCGCTGCGTCCGATTGCGAGTGCACCTTGTACAAAGTGAGTATAAAGATGGGTACACGAGTACTAGTGATTATACTCGGTTCGTTTTAAGGATGCAAAAAACGGAACGTTAAGTTCGCATTCGTCAACCAACAACCTAAATGTCGATATTCGATCGGTATGATAAAAAACAAGAAAGTAAAGTCGGAAGCGCGGCCATTTGTTGTTGTCGAATGGGAACGAGTGCCTTTTGCTCTCCTCGGAGTGCCGCAAACTATAATCTAATCCCTTTTTTGCGATCTTAAAAATACGAACGGAGGATGGTGATTCGCCTACCGCGTCCGACTCATCCGAGCCGGCAACCGATTCCTCCCAAAATGCTCGTCTCGACAGTCCAAATAAAGACCTGCCAAAAACTCTCCCATACCTTCGAAATATTTGCCAATGCCAAGCGCCGTCGCTCGCAATTACTCGTACGTACAAAAGCGCGAGCAAAAATAATTCGGCCAAGTTATTCCTCGACTGTTTGCCAAATGGAACCGCGCATTATGCGTTATAGTTTCCCGATGGTTCTTTATTCCTCAGGTTTACAAATTACTAGACGTCGAAGGTTCGCCGGTATTAGCCGTGATAACGTCCGAGTCGCTGTGTTTAGTCGGTTATGACGACGCGAGTGACCAGTTCTGTTTGCTGTATCGATGCGATTTCCAGTACTTACTAGCTGCCGTTATCGGACCGTTTTGCCAACTTGTCATCGTGTTAGACAAATGCAAACGGCGATACTTGGTTAATACCGGAATATCGGAGTCGACCGCGTCCGAGTTGATATCTCATCTCGAAATCGCTATGCGTCGATGGTGCATCAAGTCGAAAACAGAATTCGTTTTCAACGTGGCTCAAATTTTCGAAATGGAACGTATGGCCGTCTTTCACAGCTTGCTTCCGGATAACGCATTTTTCGAGGTGCGTCACTGCGGCCCTCTGCCCTTTTCTTCGCGTATTTTTCACTCGCATTTTAATGATATTTATTTTCAGCACGAAGTTGTTATCGCTCAGTACACCGTATGGTTACAAGAAGATTATGTAGAATCTACGTCTCCGTTGGGACCAGAAAGAGAAGGGTACTTGATGGCAAAGCTTGAAAAGCAGTCGTTGTGGGTCCCTTTGTACGCCTGTCTCAAGTGAGTTACTACGTCCGTCGTTGGCTCACTCCGTGCTCGTTATACGATGATTTGATTGAGATAGGGCTTTATTGTGCTGGGGGAATAAATTGTTTTATTTATTTATTTATTTATTTATTTATTTACTTATTTTTTTTATTTATTATTATTTTTAATTCGTGGTTTCATTTTCTCCGATTATTTTCGGTTTTCGCAAATCGAAATTGAATTTCTATCACACGCAGGGGTGGCGTATTATATTTGTTTGAGACAAATTCCGAACGCATTCCAAAGTTAGCGGTACCTTTGCGCTCATTTCGTTATGGCGGTTGTCGAATTCATAAGAATGCCGAACGACCTCATACGTTTGAAATCATTCTCGAAGAAAATTCGACTTTGGATTTCGGAGCCGCCGATGAATTAGAAATGATGGAGTGGATTCGTGATATCCATTCCTCAGCAACTCAAGTTGGTTTTTTTTCTCTCCGCTTGTATCCGCATTTTTCAACTGCTAATCTTCTTTAATTTGATCTGATCTTTTCTACCGAAAGATATCGAACGTTAAAGAGTTGGGTCGTGAAAAAGAATCCCACATTGTCAACTGCTTCGTAACATTGTCGAAAAATCAAATATTATTGCATCGATTTCCCAACGAGATTATCAGCAGAGCATTCATAAACAATGTTACATCTTTCACCAAGTCGAGTTGGCCGAACAGTTATTATTGTCTTATGGTAATTATCGCCTTCTTAGGATTTTTTCAATAACGTTCAATTTTTATCAGAGTAGAGTAGAAGCTATAATATCGTAAATTTCCTACCTTTAGGAATTATGCTGCCGAGAAGCGTCGGAAGTAGGAGGCGACTGGATATTATATTTTGTATCGGAAGATAGTTTCAAAAGTTTTTGCTCGGTATTTGCGAAAATTAATGATCAGTCCTTAACGGTGAGTAAAATAATTGAAAATCAAATTCTAACGATTTTCCGAATTTACTATCGGATTATAGAGTATAATCGATATAATTATTTTTTCATTAGTTATTTCGATACCCGGTAATTCGTTTTATTTTTCAACTACGTATGTAGGATCGAGGCGATTTAATTTTTGAATGAAAATTTTTCTTATAAATTTGACGATTGTTTGCTAAATAAGGGGGCTTTCTACTTATCTACTATATTATTTCATCAGTCAGTTTCTCCATAATCATGCGTATAATACGTAGGTTGGTTATCGCAATTTTCGCAATTTTTCATTTTTTTCCCTCAAATCTGTACCTATCAAAATTGATTATTTTTTTAATTTATGTTTCGTAAAATGGCGTTTTTATGAGCGAGCGAGCGGATAATTATACTTCCTAAGACATTATTTTGAACTCGTCTCTTCTGATTATTGTAAATTTTTATTGTAAATTATTCATTTCAGATTTACCAAGTTGAGGATGAAAGATTTTTATCTCATAAAAGCGATCGGATTTCAGCGAAAATTCGTTCGTTTTGGAATTCGTTTTTTATTTAATTGTGAATTGTCACTCATTGTCAGATGTGATCGTGGTTAAGTTCGTGAGAAAAATAGGAAAAATAACGAAAAACTGGGTAATCGAATTAAAAATTATTATCGTACATTTGACAAAGGAGTGTATGGATTGTACAAGTGATGAAAAACTTTGCAGGCAATATCTGATGATAAACTAACGATGGAAATAGCGGTGTACAAGGTGTGTGAGTTCGCTAGATTTTGTCGCATGAAGATCGCACTCGAGTATAATATCGTATCATGCAGTAAAAAATAGGCACTCGAAACCGGCGTTGACTTTTTTGATTTTACTCGTAAAATTTCAAAATTTCCGCGCAAATGTTTTCGAATTTTACTCGGGACATTTTGAGTAACTTATGGAAATTGTTAAAATGTGAATCGGGCGAAAGCATGTAGATTATTAAACTTCCGTATCCGTTCACATTGAAGAAAGTTCTATATAAATTTTGAATGATGTTCTTTGTACACGAATAGTGACCAATAGCCATGAGGGATTGAAAAACGAATGTTTTTTTTTTCTGTCGGTTACGAATGGTATTTGAATATCTATTTCACGACCCATCTGTATATCTGAGCACGAAGGTCAAACTAAACATGTTGACCAGTGTCGTGGTATATAATTATAATCCATTCCTAAAATGTTTGAGAGATGAAACAACACGTCCACTATTTCTACGAAGCGAGCGAGCGAATTAAATCTTTTCGCTTATTACCAGGGAGAGTATTTATTTTTCCTTACTAGACCCTAAAAATATTGTAATTACTCGTACGAATCGGTAAACTACTTTTGTCATAGAAATCGGTACTAATTGTAGGATATGCCATTCGTCGTAAGGGTTCCAATGATAAGGAAAGTGATTTTTTCATTTTTCTCCAATCAGTCCTGTTCTTCTCTAAACGTTATGATTTGTGGGATGTGCGATTGATTTGCGATCGAGAAAACTGTATTTCTACCAGTCCACGAAATGTTCCACTTTTTTCACTTCATAATAATACATAATTACGTACACGTGGCGCGTAAAAATATTTTCTCTATTATTTATTATAACGTCGTTGGTTACTTAATTAAAAGAAGAAAAAAGTTTGTGATAAACCCGTATCATTTTAATCAGCGAGAGTTCTTTGTTGAAGTCTAATTACCCATATGTATAGCTTCTGGGACGACAGTTTGACCAATGGGAAGAAAGAATTTCTGTTTTCCATTAGTCATATTCTCCGTATCATTGAGATTTGTAAAGGTTATGTCCATTCTTTAATAAATATTCAGTCGGTACCTACCTATTAATTTGTTAAATTTCTTAATAATGTTTTTTTACTCGGAAGAACTTACGTTTCCTAGATGTTCAGGCCTGTTGTTATTTGTTTTGTATTACGTTCGAGTTTATTACTCGTATGTACGAATTTTACAAAATTTAGAATTTGGCGCTCTTGACGAAGCTTTGAGATATTTTAACTTTCTCGATGATCTGTGATTTTTTTTTTTAACGCTTACCTATCTAGTGATTTTATTTATTTACAAGCTTGTATTATGGGTATCATCGTTTGAACGAATAAAAATATTACGCGTGCCTCTAATTTTTAATCAGCTTTAGTTTTCGTCGGTGAAAATCCTCTGTAACTACGAAAACATTCGAATGTTCTGAAATTCCCAGATCGTTGTCGCTTTTTTGGTCGCCACTTCTATCTGCTCTTGAAGAATAAAATATTTATTCATTTTTAGTCAAATTATATCTCTCTCTCTCTCTCTCTCTCTCTCTCGCCGTGTGTATCGTTATTTTACGACACATGTCAGACCCAAAATAGAGTTGACACTTGCGAGACCCCCCCTTATAAATACTCGGAAATGAAACCTTCGTCTTCGTATGACTTGGTGACTATCTGTAGATGCCTTGGTTTATGCAATGAAGCCCACAGCTATTGGTTAGGTGTACAATAAAATGAAATGAATGAACCACAAGTGTACGTACTTATCGATGTTTGAGGCACTCGCGAGTCCCAGACAAAAAATGCAGATTTGGAGTCTGCAGAGTGGTGTGAGTAAGAAAAGCCATACATACACCTCGTGAACATGCGAAATCCGCAAAAAGGTCTCACAAGTGCGCAAAACATCTCTATATTTATATATACTTGATGAAAAAAAAATAAAAAAAAATTTTTAAACAATTCGGAGCAGGACCCGCAGCAGTAGGAGAAGCAGGATCAGGAGAAAGAGCAGTATCTGTCGTCATCGAGCCTTTATAATGTAGCCCTTTTGAAAACTTTTTTTACTTTTTGGAGCGTAGTGGAAGAAAAAGACGGTAGAAGAAGAATAAGTAATGACTAATGAGGTATCCGAGTTGTAAAAAATATTCAATCTTCGAACGTGAGAGGTTGGAGGCTGGAGCGAAGCGAGGTCATCAGGAGCAAAGACTCGAGCATTTACGAGTATAATATAGTTGAAAAACTAGGATTCTATAAAAATGCTTACAAATATAATAATCGTATTATTTTAACGTCGTACAAAATTCTACCCTGTCGAAAACACGATCAGCGTTTCTCGCACTTATACGTAGGTAGGTACAAGTACATGTTGTCGTGGTTATTCGGTTGGTACCTACTTGAAAAGTATTCATCACAGAGATAAAATCTTTGTGGAAATGAAAAATAAAAGGTTGGGTAACTCGATGTTATTAAATCTTGGTTTTCTTCGACTTGTATATATTTTCAATATCCTCCAACGATCTACCTTCGGTTTCCGGAAGTTTTAGATAGACGTATACGATGCCTGCGACTGTTATCGATCCGTACAGCATGAATACTCCCGAAAGGCCTAATAGAGACTTCAAATCTAAAAACGTTTTGGACGTGACGAAGCCCATAATGTAGGAAATGGCGGCGGCTACACCACTGGCAAAGCCTCTTCCTCTGAAACCACATATTACGACTGTAATGAAATGCGTCACAATTCAAAATTTAACTCGATTCTTATTTTTCTTACTCGAGTAGAACGTAGACTTTGTTCGTGCTCGTAGCTCATTGAAATTGAAAATCATCGAGTATACTCGTACGCACTCGTTAGTTTGGTTAGGTACAAAATGTGGTGACGAGTTTTTTTTTTTTTTTTTGTTTTTTTTAAATTAATTTTGAGACGAATAGGTGCGAATATCGTTTCTCGTAGGCTCTTGAGAAGGGTATGTACGGGTATTGGGTATTGGGTAATGGGTAATGGGTATTGTGTGACTCGGGTGGGGTTGTGGAGAGCTCGCGTGAGCTTTACCCGACGAAAGTGAGAAGCGACGAATTGCTGAGCAGCGGAGCAGCGGACGTACCTGTAAGGGAAGATTTCGCTGAGAATAACCCACGGAATAGGCGCGATGCCGAAGCTGAAGGAGAACGAGAGTGTGGTGAAGAGGACGAACGGAGTCCAGTAGGTGTTAGGGTTGGCGGATTTCGCGTGGAATAGGGTCCAAAGGGCCAGGCCCAGCATGCTGACGGCGCAGCCGAGCAGCGAGGCCAACGTTAGTCTGCGTTTGCCGACGTAACGCACGGAAACGGTGCACACGATGACGCCGATGAAACCGATGCACGAAATCAGCACCTGCCGAATGAGAAACAGAATGTAGATGTAGATGTAAATGTAAATGTAAATGTCGCATTCGACGCGTTTCAGTCGCGTCCGGTCCGATCGTATCGCCATCGGCCATTAGCCCTTGCGGGTTGCGGCTGTATAGCGTGAGAGCGTAGACGTGTACGTACTACGTACCTCGAGGTACCCGCGTGCAGGTACCCGTGGTAC
The DNA here is from genome assembly GCA_038050395.1 of Parthenolecanium corni. NCBI lineage: Eukaryota > Metazoa > Arthropoda > Insecta > Hemiptera > Coccidae > Parthenolecanium > Parthenolecanium corni. The sequence continues at coordinate 236,687 of JBBCAQ010000034.1, read as the reverse complement.
GTGGTCAGTGCCGACGGTTTGGCTGGCGGCGAGTCGACGTTGCCACGACCGAAACGATAAAATAGGGTGAAGAGAGAGGGAGAGAAATAGAGAGCGAGAGAAGGGGGAGAAGTGGCTAGTCTAACGGAAACTCACCGTTGCCCAATGGGCGTCGACGGGAAACTCGAGTTCTTCGAATACGTTCACCATGTAAGGTCTCATGGCCGGAAAGCCGGAGCCGTTGTGGAAGGTGAAGAAGGCGACGACCAGCATCATCGGCTTAAGCATTTGCGGCCGAACCATGTCGCCGAGGCGCTCCTTGAGGGTGGCCTTTCTTTCGACGTGGGGGACGACGACGGCGGTCGGGCCGGCGGCCGCGACTGCCGGCCCGCCTCCGCATCCGGCGCTGGTCGCCTCGACGGCCTCGGGCGCGTCCGGCCGCCGCTGGCCCTCGTCTTCGAGGCTGACCGTCGGATTGGCGTACGCCATGGTGGCGGTGGCGGCGCTGTGCGCCGTCGCCTCCGTCGATTGGCGCTTCTTTTCCGGCAAAATTAGCCGCGAATTGTCGCAGTAGCGGACGAGTTCGTTGAGCTCTTTCTGGACAGCGGACGCCGGCACCCAGCCCCTCAGCCACTGCAGCGACTTCTCCGCCTCCTTGAGCCGATTCTTGGACAACAGCCACATGGGCGTTTCCGGAACCTGCGAACGTTGACGCGTAATTTCGCTCGTTACTCGTCACTCGTTAAATATGCCGTACCTAGTAGTATCCATAGTGCCTACGACTTACGATCGTAGGCTGCGTACTTGCTACAATACACATAATTATTACGAGTAGGTATACCTAATAGTAGAGCGAGAGCGACGACGCGACGCGACGTTTGAAATGTCTTGCAAAAATTATATTTTCTCACCGACAGCCTTAGATATTACTCGTAGGTACCTACGTAGTCTACGTATCTTATCTCTCTATAATGATTATAATGAAAAATAATAATTCAAAAAATTTGGTGACCGTCGGGAGCGGGCTGCGAAGCCGCACGAAGACTACGATGGGGGAGAAGGAGTAGTGTGATGACGTCATCTAGCCCGAGCCAAGCCCAGTTTCGAGACATGTGCGGGGCAATATCGGCCCAAAGAATGTCGCGAATTTTAGGATGGTATCCGGCCCTTTCACTCCAAAGTCGCTTATCCACTGGAGAGGGTTGGAGGCTCGGAGGCCAGGGGCGAAGCGCCCTAGTTTTTCATAATACACGTGCGCGTGTATACGAGTAACTTATACTCGTAATTACCGACGCCGTTATAGCGCGCATCGAATACCGCATTACGGCTCCGGCTGGGCGGGTGGGAGGCGGACGGGGCACGAGTTGGTAAACTCGTGCTTGGGGTGAACGGCGGCGCGTGGCTCACCTGCGAAATGGCGACGATGGTGACGATGGGAACGAACGAGCTGATGAGGGCGGCCGTGTTCCAGCCGTAGATGGTGCCGAGCACCAGTTCGACGATGAGGCCGAGCATGACGAACAGACCCGAATACGAGGTCAGTATGCCGCGCAGATTCGGTTCGCTGATTTCGCCGACGTACGTGATGACCGGCGCCTCCATGAATCCGACACCTGCGTCCGCCATTTATTTGTAATTACTAATTACTAATTACTAATTACTAATTACTCGTACGTAGGTACGAAAAAAGTGCCAAGTAGATAATCGGATGTGGCGTCTTACCCAAGCCGGTGAGAATGGCGGCGGCGAACAGCGCCGGCACGGAGAGCGCCGCGTAGAACAGGTACCAGCCGACGAGGTGCGGAATGTTGACCAGCAGCATCGAGTGTTTCCTGCCGAGTGGCTCGAGCACGGTGCCGGAGATGAGACTGCCCACCGGTTGGCAGATGAACATGATGCTGCCTGAAACGGAGACGGCCCTCGAATATTTACTACGGCCCCTCTAATTACGCCCGCATCTACCGTTACCCTACGTCATACTCGTACTCGTAGATGTACCTACGTACAGTATAGTTACGTCCTCGCCTCGACGAGCCGCGATGCGCGCGCACACGTACTTGTACTTACCGAACCACGAGGCCAGTGTCTGGTCGAAACGGACGTCGCTTTCCGATTTCAGCAGAGCCGGAATAACCAGAGTGGGAAAGGCCAACGTCATGCCCAGGTCGAGCAGGATCAGGTTCTTGGCGCTCGTCGCCAAAATCTGCGCCAACGTAAAGATGAAATTCGATTAACGCGAGTAAAACAGACGCCCCTTGGCGTTTACATCGTCGCGTCGTCGTTTTTACCACTCCGTAGCCAGCTCGACCATTCGGTAACTACAGTACGTACGAGTAGTTACACCGAGAGAAACGAATGCGTAATAATTTTCTGTATTAATTTTTTTATCATAACTCGTATTATTGGAAAACGGCGACCGTTCGAGATTCATCGTCGACATTATTATTTTCGGCATTTGTACTATACTTTCTACCAATTTGCTACATTTCAATCTTGGACGGTTTTGTTTTGTTTTTTGTTTTTTTGTTTTTTTGTTTTTTCTTCCATTGTAATTTCTACCACGTATAAATCTCGTCTCAGTTTTCTCGTGAAAATAGTAGCCTTAATAATATTATTACCGACATTTTTTTCAGCGTAAAAACCTCGTAGGTATAATTACGACTTCACTACCCAGTAACTGCAAAAAGAGCGATTCGAGTTACACTCGCGTACGATAGTTTGCATACTCTTCGGTTGATAGGTGCCGTATAATAGTCGAATCATTTTTCTCCGGACCGATTCGGTTAACTTTTTATTTCAAAATCGTAAATTCGTTATCAGGACGGATGAAAACCTCCAGTTTGCGCTAGTATTTTGTATACGCGTGTAATGCGGTTTATTAGTTTGGTAAATTAATGCGATCGAAGTAAGCGGAGAAAAATTACGAATAAAAATACGAGAAATTAGAGGTAAAAAACGTCCGCGATTTTTAATTTTTCTGTAAATCGAATGAAAAAATGTAATTTCGAGCTGGGTACTTTGAAAATTTATTTTTGAAAGAAGACTAACTCCCGCCCCATGCGACGTGAACAAAAGTTCTCAAAGACCGTTAATTTCGCTATAAAAAATACGCATAGGCTAGTCGGATTTTTCCGATTTTTCTCAATTTTCAGAAAAACGCTTAAGAATTGAAATTTTCTTTAGGCAAACGACCGTCTCTTGGAAATTTTTGCAGGCCACGGTGTGTGACACGAAAGTCGATTCTCTCGAAAAGAATTGTTCACGGTACTCGTTGAAATAACATACTCGCATTTTTCTAATTTAATTTTTCAAAAAATGAAAAATCGAAGACGTTTGATTTTACGCCTCAAACTTTTCACATTTTTGTTCGTTATTTATAGGTATCTCCGCGATCGTTTCCATGGCTCCAATTTTTCAAACTAAAAAACATAACATCGTATTCGCCGAATAAGAAATAACAGCGCAAACTAGAATTTTGCATCTATCGTAGTTTCGAATTTAAAAGTTTTTAAGTATAAGTACACGCGGTAGTTTACGTTCACCCGAATCTGGCTGGAGGAGAAAATAATTTCAACCTCTACCCGCAGGAAGAGTAGGCGAACGATTATAAAACGACTCGCCCTGCGAGTATCTACAGTCGCTGTTTGGTGGTGAAGTCGAAGCAAGCGGAACAGCCCGTATGTTACACCTACTCGTACACCTATACCTATAGCTATACCTGCGTATACGAGGTGGAGGCAACACGCTGCGCCCTTTTATACGAGTACGATATAATTATGCGCGTGTACTCGTATTCCGAGGGTTGGGTGCGAAAAGAATATACCTACGAGTATTCGACGAGTATACTGCGGTACTCGCACTAGTTAGTAGTTACCCGCGTAATTTGGTACTCGGTTCGGTTCGGTTTGGTTCGGTTCGGTACTTTTTTACGGCTACCGCGGTAGCTGCGGCCGTACCGTACTTCGTACTCGTCGTAGGGGTACGTACCTGCGGTAAAGCTCGACGAAATCTGCCCACTTGGACGTGGTTCTTAGCCGACGTTTTGTCCGAGTCTCCTTTTTCGGCCTCGCAGTCCCTGCGAAACGTAAATATGTGTATACTCGTATAATATAGGGAATACTTTGGTGAAATACATTATACATTTATAACGTACGTAAGTACGAGTATGTATATGTAACTATATATACCTCTACCTACGCCGACGCGGCCAACGTACCTACGATTATATACGAGTATGCGATGTAGCCTACCTACTCGTACGAGTATAATACGATTTATTCGTACGAATCGTCGACCCTGGACGAGAAACAGACGCAACCCGTTTCAATCACGCGCTTCGGCCGAAACTATCGCTGGCCAAAAAAAGTTCAAATCGACGACGAGCCAACGAGCCCGCTCGTCCCAAGTCCTAACCGAGGCGACGCGACGCGACGCGACGATAGTTTCGGCTTGTGGGGCTAACGAGTCGCTCGAATCGTTGCCGCGTACCGACACTCGAAGCTCGTATTTTACGAGTACTTTTTAGTTTTTACTCGCACATACGAGTACGAGTACGAGTAATGTACGTAATAGGTGTACACATACGAGTACGAGTACGTGTATCGTGTAAATATACGAGTACACTAGACGTAGTATATACCTGCCCATATTACTCGTACAGTAACGAGAATACGTACGAGTATAGTACGAGTATGATACGGAATACTCGGTATTTTATTTTTACCAAAAAAAAAAAGCGCGCCGAGCAGCGACTCGTTCGTTCGTCGCACCCAGCGCGTTCCAAAAGCCAACTGCCTTAAAGAAGATTTTCCATTTCCAACGTCTCGTCGCGTCGCGTCGCGTCGCATACCTGCCCTATACCTACTCGTATTATTCGTCACCTTGACCAGTTACGTAATACGTAACCTAGTGACTGCGAGACGAGTGAGAAAAGTGGGGAAGGGGAAAAATTCGGTATAGCTAGCGCGTACATATGTGTATATACCTACACATACCTACACGCGCGATTGTATAAGTACGATACGAGCATACGTACTCGCACATGGTACACATACTCGTATATAGCTACCTATATAATATACATGTATATTATAATATGTAATAAAACGATCGAACGTCGGCTAATGCTAGCGGGATACTCGTAGATGAGATCGCACTCGTATAAATGCGCGCTCGTCTTCGTAGTCGTAGCCGTAGAAACGGATGAGACGAGGAGACTGGTGGCGGTAGACCACCGGCGAGTATTTTGTTAATTTAGTATATGTGTACCTACTCGTAAGTATACCTATACTCTGTAGCTGCACTCGTAATATACGGCCGCACATTATACGCCAACGGCGCGCGGCGAGTGCGACGTAATCTTTTGTATTACTCGTATACGTAGGCCTGTATATTGCAGGCTAGGCGCTGGTAATATTCGTGGGCTCGATTCTGTTTTCGCATAGTCGGCTATACTTTCTACTCGTTCTATCGGACGCAACAATAAACGATCGTACACCTACTCGTAGAAAGACGACAAAAAAAATCTGTCGCAAGCCCACCGCGACACGACACGCGTACGGTACGATCGCAGTGTCGCCATCGACGGCGATAGCCGAAAGCGACACGACTTTCTTTTTCGCGACGCGGCGCGGCGCTGCGCTGCGTCAAATTCGGAAAATTTTCAAATCGACGAGCAGAGCGCAAAAAGTTGACGAAAACGCCGAGCCGCAGAATGTTTTCCCTCAGAATCGAGTCGAGCCGCTCGGCGTTCTCGAGCCGGAGCCGTGGCCGTTGGCCGTTGGCCGTTGGCGAGGCGATGCGATGCGATGCGATGCGCTTCGCCCTCTGCTCGCTATTGCGCTATTGTCGTCCGCTTTCGAGTGCGAATGCGTGGGCGAGGGCACTCGTACCAGACTGTGTGTGTGTGTGTGACTGTGTGTTTTATGCACGACGTGCTCGTACCTTCTTGTACTCGTTTCGTTTGGTCAAATATCACGTGTCGTATACGCGAGATGGTACGTCGAGTAAACTAATACGAGTACATATTTTCGTTAATAATTCGGGTCGATATGTCGTTTTCGTTTTATTTTTCTAACGGGACCTACCCGACAATAAAATTGATGTACCTCCTAAGAGTGCGCGACGACTATAATACCAAAAATCATCCGATACCTTCGCGAGAAGCTGCTGGCGATAATTTGTTTCGAGTTCTGCAACTCGCATTAGAAAACTCGGTCGGGCACTTGCTGCGTCGATAGATACGAGTATGCGCGTATAAAACGAGCTTCGCGATACGCCTATTTCTACCTTCTTTTTTTTCATCTTCTCTCTTTCTTCATTTTTACTTACATTACGGCGGTGGTGGCGCGGTGGGGGAGGAGGATGGCGGGGTTGGAGCGCCTGCGGCCGATCGAAAAGTAGCACCAGCGTCGAGAAGTCGTTCGCCGAATTCCAAGTCGAACTAACCGATGAGCCTGCGCACGGAGAGCGGCGAAACCGGTTCGCGATCGTGACCTGCGCAGTCGAATGCCAGACGAGGCGACGTGACGCGCGAAAACGAATCGACGAACCGGTCGACGATAGCGCGTTTGCGCAACGACCACCGAAATAGAAGCGAAAAAAAAAAGAAGAAAAAAGTGAAAAAATTGGTAAAAAAACGCGAACGAATAAAAAATGAGAATATAGATATAAACTACAAACAAACGACGACGAAATAGAAAAAAAGGAGAAAAGTTAGTAGTTGTAGTTGTTGAAGGAGGAGGTGAGAAGAGGAGAGGAATGTAGAAGAAGCGGCACTAGAGATCTGACGGAGACGAGACGAGACGAGACGAGACGAAGCGATGCGATTGGATGCGACGCGACGCGACGGTGAACTGTGCGCAGAGAAATCGCTGTGCCGAGTACCGAGTACGTGCCTACGTGGTCGGCATCGGCACCCGTTGCCAAACGCTACCGAGTAGCGAGTCGCGTACCGACTCCACTCCATTCCATTCCATTCCATTCCATTCCATTCCATTTCATTTCATTTCGCCATCCTTCGATCCGCATCTGCCATCCGATCCGACGGTTCGAGGCTGCGACGCGACGTCTGCCCTGCGGCGAACCTCTTCTCTAACCCCCTTCCTCGCCACCAATTCGATCGACCCGCTCGCCGTCCATCTCCATCCATCCATCCAGCCAGCCAGCCAGCCAGCCAGCCAGCCGCATCGTCGCGTCCGTGGTGGCGAGCGCGCTGACGCCGCGCTGCACCTCACCGCACCGCACCGCGCCTCGAGTGACGTTTGTCGAGCACTCGACGGCGCCGCTTTCGGCTTTAGACTCGCTAAAGCCGCCGCCATCCGCAAGACCGCGGTCCGGCGCGCCGTTCGATGGCACCGCCGGTCGCCTGGCACTGCGGTGACGGCGGACCGGAAGGGCGGCCGCTAATCACGACCTCAACGTAGGCTACCAACTAGTCGCACGGCCGTACCTATCTACCTACCTACCTACTACAGTACACTACAGTACAGTACAGTGTAGTACATATATATACTTGTACCACCGTATATGTAGTGCACTGCAGTTTACTCGTACTCGTACTCGTACTCGTACTCGTATTTTTATCCGATAATTATTTACGCACCATAGTACGTGTACGTCGCGTCGTACGTTTACGTAGGGTAGCCGCCTGTTGTTAATTATTGTTGGCGCTCGCGCGACTGCCGGTGTTCGTACAGCCGAAGCCGGAACGCGCGCGGATGGCCAGACCGAAGTCTAAACCGATTGATGGCCGCGATGCGGCTGTCGAGTGTGTCGACTAGGAGAGAAATTATCAAAAACAAAAACGACAGTTGGGAGGGAATCGCGTGGTCGCGAAAGTACGAGTAATGCTCGGGTAATATACTCGTATAAATTGGAAAATACGAGTATGTCGTCGGTACGAGTTGTTCGACTCGGTGGGCACTGCGCCGGTATACCTACTCGTAGTATTAACTCTTTTCGTACCTGCTCCGAGAATGCAACATTTTTCTACCGCGCATTCCACAATCTGTTAGCCGTATACGCGGTCGTACGTACGAGTATACGGTGCGGTATTCCGCATTTCTGCTCAGCTGCTGCTGCTGCTGCTGCTGCTGCTTCTCCGTGTCGTAGCTGAAACGAGAGCGATTTGTGGGATTCGTCAAAGTACGATCGTTGATTTTCCAATTCTCTAAATTTTTGCATTTTCAGTTTATTTATTTTTTACCAATAGGTATGTATGTATGTACCTATACTCGTATTACGTACTACGCATGTCCCGCAGCACGCACCCGTACCGTCGAACGATAATTTACATAATACGAGCTACCGTAGCCCGCTTATTCTTGACAAAATTTGGCGGGAAAATTGGTGCGTTCTCTTCGCCGATGGCCTTTTTTTTTCAAGAACCTTGCCGCCGCGCCGCAGTTGTAATTCGAAAACTACCCGATTACCCGTTATAGTCGTATTAAAATGTTTGCCGTCGATGTACGAGTAAAGGTATACGCGATCGTACGAGTATTACTCGTATCGGAAACCGACGATGAGAATATTCGGAATAACGTACACTCGTATACTCGTACGGTACGGTACGGTACGGTACGGTACGGTACGTACGTACGTAAGAGTAGAAATGTGTGGCCCGAATGCGCATCTACGTGTATGCTATACTACGAGTAGTATACGCGCGCAATATATATATATGTATGTATTTATTATAATAGTATACGAACTCGTACCTGCAGCGCGGCGCAAAGCCGTATACCCAGCGGACGAGTGCCACGTGAGGTCGATGCACCGCCGCACCGCGCCGTGCCGCTCAAAGGTTGGCAGCGGCGGTGCGCGGTGCTCGTTCGGTCAACGATCCTCGCAATCTATTTTTAGCTCAGCTATGACACGACTCGATTGCGGACGCGCAGCATAGCCGGCCTGGCCTAATTAATTATATATGTAGACCCGTAATATATATATATAGGAATATAGGGAATACGCGTAAATAGGAATGTGGGAATGTGGGAATGTGGGTTTGTCGTTTATTCCGGCCAGCGCATGCTGCGGCGGGCGGTGGCTTATGCGAGAAACGGCGTGCGCAGTCCGCACGGCTGCACTCACGCACCACCGAGGTAGAGGTCGAGGTCGAGGTAGTGGTACGTGCCTGCGGCGCGGCCAACGAGGGCTGTTGGCACGCAGCGAGCGGCGCGAGTAGCGTGCGTGCGCGTGCTCGGCGGCGATGAAAATGAAATGAAATGAAATGAAATGAAATGAAATGAAATGCATAATGCATTACACGTATGCATTAGTGATATGCTCTGATTAGCCGCGGCATTTGAGTGCGCGGTAGAAGCGCGAAGGGGATGGGGCGAGGGGGAGAATGCGCGCCGGTCCGGAATTAAGGCCGACTCTGCCAGTCGAAATTCATTTTCTAATTCGTACTCGTATTCCATTTGGCAGTCGCCTTTCTCCGTTGGCTGTCGAAAAAACCAGATTCGTCGAAAAGCGCCGGCCAAGCGATCGACCGTTGCTCGCGAACCCTCCTTCGCTGCGGCCCCGCGTTTGCTTCGAAATATTTTTCAATCGCCCGCAAAGCGCAATTCGCGTCGCGTCGCACATTTTTGTGCAAAGTACTTGCGTAGAGCGCGTGCGCCGCGTCTATAGTTTCCAGTGTCGCGTATTCGCCTCCGCCTCCGCCTCTGCCGGGTATCGAGCCTTTGCGCCAAGCGCCGCCGTTGGCTACGTACGACGGTACGAATATCTACCATATATTAATATATATATATATATATATATATCTACCGCCGCGAGTAGCCGAAAAGCCGCCAGATGAAAAGTAGACGCGCCGCAGCCGCCGGCTACGAGATTCTGGTCATCTTGGCCGTGACCATCGTCGACGTGGGCGCCTGCTCGTCGGCGCCGCCGCGTTCCCGGTCCGCCGAATCCGGAACCGGAGCCGGAACCGGAAACGAAACCGAAACTGGTGGTCGGCGCCACAGCCTGGCCGAGAGCAGCAGCCGTCAGGACCGTTCGCTGCCGCCGCTGCCCTCCGGCGGGCGATTCCTCGTCGACTCGGACATGATCATGCAGTTCGCCATGCAGAACGTCGAAAACCTTCCGAAACCGTGGCAGGGCCCGGCCATGTTCGCCATGGGCTTTTCGCAGCAGAACATGAAGAACTTCATGTCGACCGTCCGGTCGCTGGGCCAGATGCTCATCAGCTCGCTGATCATGATGGCGGTCAAACGACTATTTTTCGCCGACCTCAAGACCGAAGCGGACCGCAACACGGCCAGCGGGCTGACCGACGCGCTGCTCAACATCGTCAATTTACTCAATTTTTAAACTTATCTCGCATTTTTTTTTTTATTCGTTTAATTTACGCGTACCCCTACGCGTATACCGCGTAGGGGTACGTAATGCTCGATAGCCGCGTATGTTTCACTTTTGCCCGCGCGCCAAATACGATAATTTATTATAATATATCGTTTACGCGAACGTACGGTCCACGCGTACTCGTATCTACGAGTAGATACGTGTACACGTATAGGTACACATATAACGTATACGTACGATTGTATACATATATAAGTAAATATAGGTATATTATACCTACTCGAAAGTACGAGTACGCCTTCCTAATCACCGTATCGAAGGGCCACTAAAAAGTTTATTCGTACAGTCGGCGTCGCGTCGCGTCGCGTTTCGTTACTTTTTTTCGCGGCTCGCGGTCGCCGAGCTGCTGCGCACTTGGAAGGCCCGTTCGCACTCGACTGTATATACGTGCGAGTAATTGCTGGCGGCTACATTATAGCTACTCGAGTACCTACTCTGCTGCGAGTACGAGTATAATTCGAGTAAATATATCGATGGCGCATATATAGCGCGAAAAGGTCGTATCTCCGTTTTATTACATTTTTTCGGCAGAGTAAAAAGAAAGTTGACATTCGCCGATAGGTGCGTTATACTCGTATACTGATCGTACATTTACCTAATACTCTTACATGTATATGCGATCGAGTAGAATGCATTTTTGACATTTTTCTCGTCGCCGTTCAAAGTTGGCGGTATATACGTATCCGTACGAGTATTTTCATGTCGAATGACGGATAGCTCGAAATTTATTTTCCGATAATACCGCGACGCGACGTGTCGAAATAATGGAAAAATGGAGGTACGACTTTTTTGCACCGCGCCATCGATATAGCTACGTATACGCGGTATACTCGTACTTTCTCGATAACGATCATGAAAATTGATTAGATCGAGCTGTTTGGCAACTTTCTAGCCGAGTCAGCGGCCATCGCATATCGTCGGTGGTCCGATACGAGTATATATACTCGTACCTACCCGTACCTCCTATGTGTATGTGTATGTGACAAAATTATGAAAACGACGTTTTTCGGTTCGTCGGATTCGTCTATCGAAGGAGCATCGAATAGAAAGAAAAAAATATACTACTCTATAGCGTACATGTGTATACTCGTACCTATTGCAGTCGCCGCAAAAGAGCGCTTTCGATACGCGCATTCGATACCTGCTATTTCTGGGTAACGCGAGTACGAATGTGAAAAAGTTTTCTCGCTCTGCTGGAAAATTACGTTTTCTGCACGTAGCAGGTACTCGTACGTATTTATCGGACCCGCGCCGACGATATTTGGAACGGAGTATGTAATTATTATCAGTACGTAGATACGTTCGTTTTAAGATTGCGAAGGGAAAAAGGGACTAACGAAACAACGAAGGAATTGCAGTTTGCAGGGTTCCAGCCCGGCGACAGGAATTGGAATAGACGAGCAGCGGCAACTCGTTCGCATTCGAAGCACAGATATAGGTACGATCAGCCGCACTCTCGATTTTATTTATTCGGTTTTAAGCGCGTATCCCACTACGAGTGATATTTCTCGTACGTACGCGTATATACTCGTACATGTATATACGAGTACATGTACATGTACATGCGTACGAGTACCTATACGCGCACGTCCGCGTTTCGCAATCTCAGAATGAACGTACCGGTAGTGAACAGGTCTGGTAGCAGAGTACCTGCTGCACTTTTCAAAATATACGTATACGAGTATCATCGCGTTATACCTACCTATTTTACGTCGCATGTGAGACCCAAGATTAAGTATGACATTACGAGTATATTGCGAGACCGGCCTTAATAAATACTCGCAAATGAAACCGATCGGTCTTCGCACGGCTTGGTGGTATACCTGTATAGATGGCTTTAGACTATATATAATCATGCGTATGTAACGAAGTCCGCCGGAGATATTGCGGATAGGTGTACCATTACCATTATGCGCAGTCTCTACGGAGGAGAATGAAACGCGAGTGAACCACGAGGGTAGGTACGAGTACGTACGATCGATATTTGGGGCACTTGCGAGTCCCAGACGAAAAATGCAGATTTGGGGTCTGCCAAGTGGGGAGATAGTAAGAAAAACCATACATATACGCCTCGTGGACATTGTCCAAAAGGGTCTCGCGAGTGTTACGATTTATCTGTTTTGGGTCTGACAATGTGACGAAAACATGGTATACGTATGTACGAGTACGTAGAGTAGGCGGCTCGCGCATCGCGAATTGAGGCGGTGGAGTCGGTAATCGGTATACGGCATACGGCATAGATACGGCATACACATACGAGTATTATAATATGGCGAGTGTAGTAGCGACGGCGACCTTTTACCAAAAGTGACAAACGAAACAATCGAGCTCGACGATGCGATGCGATGCGATTCATTGTGCGCCAAACAATAGATTTTCAATGTCGCTGCCGGCCCCTTCAAGGTTTATCTACTCGAAATCGCCGCCGCTTCCATTCGGACGCAGCGCAGACCTCGCTTCGATAGTACAATACCTATAACATAATACATATATATAGTACGTGTGTACTCGTTCGTGTATACGTACGTGTCGTAGTATGCACTCGTATGATACGAGTATGTTGTACGTGTATTATTATAACGTACTCGTACTCGTATGTGTATACCTACTCGTACCTACACGACGCGGTGTACAATGCGAATCGCGGTTAACGCGCTCGATAAAGTGCGCATTTCACGTAGCTACCTCTACTTACGGGTGTATGGGTGTATTATAGGTGTATGTGTACTCTCGACCTGTCAGTCAGTTGTTAATCGTTTGTTTCGCGTTTTCTTAAACAGCGCGGAGCGTAACGATTCGACAAAAGGCGTCGCGTCCGTCAAAGAGACTAAATTAAATTTCCGGCGCTCGGCTATCGTTACAATAATACTATAATTAAGTACTCGTATTATATTGTCATATAGACGCGCGATCGTAGCCGTACATGTATACCGTATACTGTACGAGTATATAGTCTATCGTATATCGTATATCATCTCGGATCACGGCCGGCATCAAGCGACGAGTGTGGCGCAGTGCACAAACTGCGCTACGCACGCGGAAGGAATCCATATCAACTATCCCCCTCGCGCCTTCTCATCTTTTAAAACTTTATAAGGCGGGATAAAAAAATATTTACCAACCTATTTGATTTTCGGTGCGCCGGGGTGAGGTGAGTGGGGGGGGGGGTAGGTTAGAAAATACTATTCCGCACTACGCGGGGAAACAGCGTCGAGATGCCGGCCATGATCTGTCTACCTATATAATAATATGTATAACCTGATCGTTATAGAACGTACTGATCGTACACGCACGTAATATTGAAAAACTGCGACCATGCGATGTATGTACTCGTATTCTCGTATTTGTAGTTATAAAGTGGTAGAGATGGTACAGAGCAGCGGCATTTGCGGGCTAGTATAATACCGTATACCTATATATACAATATGTACGACGTGTATAAAATAGTATAATTATTAATTACGATTATACGACGTATCCGATCCTTATAGCGTGTCATTTGTTCTATTTAAATTATCGCTGCCAGGCGGTACGCCGCGTTTACGAGTATTCGAGTCGAGTATTTTGTATATTCGAGTATTTTAGCGATGGACGAGAAAAAGTTAGCGAATCCGGACGAATATCGAAAACGCGCGCGTTAGGTAGGTTCGTCGCGTCGCGTCGCCGACGTGATTATTAGGCTGCGCGTAATTACGAGTAGGTATACATGCGTATAGGTAGGCCGCGTGTAGCTACTCGCGAGTACTCGTGTACTCGTGTACTCGTATCGTACCATTATTACCGCGATCGATAGAACTACTGGTTTTCAGGTATAACGAGGTCTACCCAGATGCTCCGCGATTACCATCCGAGACAATTAGTTCAACTTTGAAAACTGGAACGAACAAGTTACTCGTATTTTCCTTCGTCGTACCTACTCGCGGCAATCGGCTGTTGGTAAATACACACGTACGAGTATGCGAGTATATACCGGTATGCCCGCAGTATTTATGTGTACGTATATATATGCGTCACTCGATTGCTGCACGTAGCTCGCGCGCATCTCCGTAAGCTGGAGCGCAGAGCCCAACTTGCTCTAAAATTGTCACCCGAGACCCTAGCCGCGAGTTTCGATCGTTGCTCCTCATAGAGGCAAAGCCTGATCTATAATCGGTTCTTGTTTCGTTTCTCGCCGTATCGTACTGCGTATACACACGCGTGCCTACCTACGTAATTAAAGTATACGCTCGTATCGGCGAGTAGAGGCGCTAGCGCTACAAACGCCTAAATATTATTGGAATATTGGCCGACGATGAAAATGAACATTCATTCGCGTCGCGCCGCTCCCGAGTCCTATAATTACACGTACGTTCTTACTCGTATTTGGATTTTGGCCATAAACGCACCCGAAACGAGACGTCTCATAAGGCACGTAAGGGCGTTTGATGCTACTCGCGCCACTACGAGTCCGAGTCCGAGTATGCTCGAATGCGTCCGCTTCGAGTTCGAATAGCCTACATTGCGTATTTCACATTTCCCTCTTCGATTTCCAATTGTAAGTCCGATATAATTATATACGAGTACGATCGTACCTACATACGAGTATATACGAGTATGTACGAGTCTATAAATTATAGTTCTATACCCTAGATACGAGCACGAGTACGAACGAACGTCGAATATAGCGGCCAGTTGCTAATTTACATTTCACCAATCGAGGTCGAAGATATGTCGGCACAAGAAACTGACGCGATCCGATCCGTTCCATTCCATTCCGTTCCGTTCCGTTCCGTTCCGTTCCAATCCAAGATTGACGAGCGTTAGCCAAGAGTTGCGAAATGGGGCATTAGCCGTCGATTTTCGCATCGTACAAAAACGAGCGGAAAATTGCGACGCGACCGGACGTGACGGGCGGAATTGGGAGGCGGCTGCGGGTAGGAATAATACGAGTACCATAGTCCATATAGGTACCTAATCGCATATAATACGAGTAGATACGGTCGTACCGTAATACCAGTGTGTGTGTGTGTGTGTGTGTGTATATATGTATATCGCTGTATGCATTGCATGCGCTAGCGCTATATACATATATACTATGTATATGCAAAATGCAGTATGCACGATATAGCATTATAATAATATATTATGTATAGCTGCTACTACGAGTACGTAGATGCAGTCTCGTTTTACTCGGATCGGATGCACTCGTCACTTTTTTTACTCGGGGTAACAATTTTACGCTCGACCGAACGAGAAACATTATCGTTGTTTTTTCTTTTCTTTTCCAATTACGTATTTTTCTCAATTTTTCTCATTCTTCTCAGTCGACCGCGTAATATAATATGTACGAGTACGAGTACCTACGATACGTATAATTTTCGGTCGTATTCGTATTTGGAAAATCAAGTATATACGTACTCGTATATATGTGTAATGTATGTATATACGTTCACAATCGAACGGCTAGACTATCGTAATCGTATGTATAGGTATTTCACGGTAGTTAGTTGTACAGTACGGCCGGGTACGCTACGAGAGAAATTCAGTATTTTGCTCGTATAGTACCTTCGCAGATAGGTTTTTGATTTTAGGAAAAAGGTGTCGAAATCGCACTTTATCGCGTGCCCCCACTTGGCCTGCACTCTGCACTCGATGGCACTAGTGCCGACCACCTTGTACGAGTACGTTAACTTATGTACACATACGAGTATATGGCCTGCGGTGATCTCGCTGTGATAAGACAGATACGATCGTATTTCTCAATTTCTTACGCGATAAATGACGACGTGCGATCGATGGAAAAGAAAATGCGCACTTCTCGATGTCATTCTGTCGATGCTCCGTTAGTTTTATATTTTTCATTCCCGTATTTGGTAAATAGGCAAACCGCATTCTATTCGTTTCGTTCGTTTCCTCGCTCACGTATTATTTACGAATCACTCGGAGAAAATTGGAAACCGGACGCGAATCGGGCCGCAATTCACGAAAGTTGGTATAGTTGCGGTTCTTATCGATAATCGTAAACATACGCGAGTTTACACCTTTTAGCCGGCCGCTATCGGAAAAATTGGATCGAATACATGTAAAAACGTCGACCCAACTCGTTTTTCTGCTCTTTTTTTTGTACGTAAACAAGGAACTGCAGCAGTCCAACCGCGGCTAGAAAAGAGACGACCAAATTTAGAAACTGTTTTTGGGAGGGGGGCTGGGGGTAAAGGGAGGGGGTGGCGGAGGCTGACTACTGCAGACCTTTGCAGCGAAAAACTGTAGACGAGCATCTAGTATACACATATATATGTATAATATGTATTCGACGATATCGATTCGAGGCGAGTTTACAAAACACCGATTGCATGTTATAGAGACGAGTTCTCGCGGAGGTTATCCTTCGAATTGGTAGACAAGAATATTCGAGAGGTTACGTTGGATCTGTTTCGATCGACGATTGTAAACTTAGATTCGACGCGTGCATCGCCTGCAGCGAGTTCTAGTAGGCCAAATTTATACTCGCGTGATGATACATTCGTCGGCGCGCATCGTGCAGGAAACCGTGCGCGGACGGACGAACGTCGCGTCGCGTCGCGTCGCGTCCTTTCAAATTTCAACGTTTCAAATTGCGGCGTCGAAAAGCCGCAGGTACGAGTAGGTATGTACGAGTAACCCACATCTGGTGGCGGCAAATAGTTCAACCCGCTTTTGCCAGCATCATTTTATAAATACTTACCTGCGATCGTATCGTATATCGCCGAGTTTGAACGCGTCCGCACTGCTGAGAATGAGATTTCAGATGATTTTTTTCGCACCGTTGTGCCTATAACGCGTACTCGTACTTAATAGTTTTCTTGGTCGGTGCGAGACGCGAGTACCTATTGCAGGCTCTGAAACTCGGTGCGAGCTTTCGAGTGTGAGCGGCGCGGTTTGTGAAAGCTTTTTATTGACGATGGTCTGCGAATGGGTCGGAGTGTGTGCGTGTATGCGTGCGCGCGTCTGTGTAGTTGTGGAATAAAGAAAACTGCTCGAGTACATCGTCCGCAGGGGCCTAGATACGTATATATTGTATATACTCGTATGTGTACTCGTATTTCATTTCTTAAATACGGGATATTCGAAATATCGTTTATTAATCTGTCGTATTTGTTTTTCTCGCCCAGCGTAATCCTAGATTACACGATTGGTGCGGAAAGTAATCGCGATTACTTTTCAAACTAATCGTGCAGTATACTATTTTAATTTATTACGAACGGAAATAACCGCCCTATTTTCGAGTTGGAAAACCGCATATTATCGTGATAAACGAATTAATCAACCGCAAACAGAAATATAAAGGTGCGGAAAACAAAAAATCGCGCTTCTGATAATTTGCGGTTTTCCAACCCGAAAATAGGGTGGTACATGTATGGTGGTATTTTCCGTACGTAATAAATTAAATATATAATAATTATGTTACGTACTCGCACGAGTACGTTTAAACCTTAAACTGACGGCGTACGATTTCGAATATACCTATTCGCTTCTTCGAAAGGGCTTCGGCCGTCGGATGCGGATAAATAAACGAGCGAATAGGTAAATAAAACAACCGCTGGTGGTGAATTTCACTAGCCGAGTGCATTAAAATATGATACGGATGCGAGACAATAAATGTCTAACACGTCGAATAAAATATATTCGTCGATTAACTCGTCGAGTATATATCTATCCGTACGTATATTATTATAAATTAACTCGTATTAACGATACCACCGAAATGCTAATCACTCGAGTGTCGCGCTAGTTTCCAAGTGGAGCTTCGCTCTGGTTTACTTTTAAATGCCGCGATTATAGCGAATTAGGTGTCGGACAGTGTCCTAATAAAATCATCCGAAAGCGTTTCTGCCGGGCATTATATGGTACGAGTAAAAACTAAAAACTACAATACGAGTATAAATATATACGAGTACGGATGAAATCTCGACGATGGTAACTTTCTATTATCGAGGTATTGGAATGAAATATTGACGATTTTAGCCTGTCGTAGAGTAGGTACGGATAGTATTTTCTGGCTAAAATAAAATCAAGTTTCAGCTCTATACTTCTATAGACTATTATACACTTTTATGGGTCACCACTCACCATGTTCGTATAATATTGGAATATCCGTACGTAAGGTATACTTGGTTTATACGAACAAACTGACAACACTGTCGAATTACTCGTCATTTCTTTAAAAAATTATCCGTAGCGAGACAAAAGTCGAATAACTCGGAGTGAATAACGTACGAGAGATTCGGTTATAATAGGTTATACGTAGAGTACGTAAGCAAAATAAAAATCGAGTAGAGACGTGTAGACGATACGATTTTTGATAGTTGGACGGGAATTAGGTAAAATCGTAAAGAATCTACGAGTATAAGTTAATTATTCTCTTTATTATTACCTAAATACGCGAGTGGTACTTTCCATCTTAGAACACGATAATTATAGAATAAAATTATGGCGGAAAAATTTTTCGACAAAGTACGAAAAGTAGTCGAAAGCGGTCGTCGTCGAACGTCGACCGAGGCTTTTTTATTATTTTCAAAGCGAGTTACGAACGAATTTATTTTCTCGAAACTTTTTCCCAAAGTTGTAAATACTCGTACGAGTATCGACGGTCGCGACTATTTTTCCTTTCGAGTTTTACGACAGCACTACGAGTATAATATAATTTCAATTTCTGTTAATCGACGAAGGAAAATTTCAAGTACCTATACCTATACCTACCTACCTACCTACCTATCTATAGGTACTTTGGTCGCTCGCTTATATTCGTGCAACGGTGGAAAATGTGTACCTATGCTGAGCGAAGGCGAAGGGTGAAGGGTCGCTGATACGGCGCTTACCATAGTTTTTGGCTACTTTCGCCGTCCGAGTGCGATCCGTAGCCTCGCATGCTCGCTTGCTCGCATTTTCGCTTTCGACGCGACTCGTATGTGAAATTGTGAAATTGAAATTTTGGTGGCAAATAGTCGCGCATAGCCGGGCGAATTACTTTCGCGTTCTGGCCGTCGTCGATCGTTTCGAATATTAAATACATTTTTTTTATTTTTCATTATTTTTTTATACCTATTCGTTTCGGATGTGGGGCTACCTGCTACGAGCATATGCGTAGCTATTCTTTATCGTTTATTTTACTCGTTACTCGTACATTCGGTATTCGTATTCGCCACCGAGCTGCATACCCTATGTAACATATATATACGTATGTATATAGGCCACTTAATATAATACGCGTAATATATGTATAATGCATAGCCTATATTATACCTACATATACGAGGAGTATATACGTACCTACAATTATGTACTCGTACAATAGAATAATAAAAATGTACTTTACCGTTGACGCGAATGGACGTACGAAACGCGACGGTTTCTCTTCTAATACGAGTATAATCGTACGTGGCAGTGGCAGGATATGCGAGATGAAAAATAAATTAATTCCACTACCAATTCGAGTCATTTGGCTGCTGAAATACGAAATACCAGCGCATCGACGATTCGAGTGTTGTGGAAATGTTTCTCGGAATTATCGTCATCTATTTGCTATTTCACCCCGCTAATGGTGAGAACAGAAGCACGCATCGCTGGTAGCCTAAACGTCATCGGCCTAGATTCCCTAAATATACGCGTAGGTATTTGAAAAAGCTGACGCTATGAAAGAGCGATGTGATGGAGAACTGCGGATCCAAATTCCGAACAACGATTATAATGCGCGCAGAAGCCCAATCAAACGACGAAGAATACGCAACTTTTTCTATTCGCGCATTAGTTGTAATTTATATATACGTAGTACGACTACGAGTATATTATATGTACAGCTCTTCTTTGTAGATATTGAAATTATATTATTAATCTTTCGAAACGCCGCTCTTCAAAACAAAAACTCGAAACTCGCGTTTCCTTTGACGAATAAATAATTTCAGTTTGAAATACCGGATCGGGGCGGCGATCCGTACCGAAGCTGTACCGTTCGAAATCGGATCCAGTTTATATATGTATCTCTTATAGGCTAATTATTAACGAATTATCGGCGTCGTCTCGTTTTGGTATATGTAAATATGTAAATATGTAAATATGTAAATATGTATACGCGACGCGAGTAACGACGTCGCGTTGCACTTTGTGCTTCTACGAGTATAAGGGGGGCAGCCCGCAGCAGTGAATAATGCGGCTGCCGCTCGTCTTCGTTACGCCGCGCGCGTACTTTAATTTATGGTCGTTGTCGTTGTCGTTGTCGTTGTTCTTTTCTCACTTCTCTGCACTATATATAGTCACTATTTTCCCCTACCAACGAGTAGAAATTATTTGACGAAGAAGAAAAGCTATATACCTATACCTATACCTATACGAGTATGTTTACTTTGTTGCCGATCGTAAAAGAACAGAGACCTTCTTTCCATTTGCACCTCATTGTACTCGTACTCGTACTCGTACTCGTACATGTATATATGCAAAGTTCTGATACGGAATAATAATATACACGTTTAAGTACAGTTTAAATACTTCCGTACTCGCCGACAATGACGAAGAACATAATATTCGCGTATTCCTATTAGGTACCTACATATTATCACATTCGCATACTCACTTACACGCTAATTACTACCCACGTATAAACTCGCACTGAAAACAATTTTCAATGGTATTTGAAAGACGAAGACGATGCGTCGAGATTTGTAGCAGAAATTATACGACAAAAGTCTATACCTAGTAACACGAACGTACATTATGTCGAATTATCTATAAGATGGTAAAAAGTACTGAAAATATTAGATTACGCGTATTTAGAGCCTAGATACTAGACAGTACGACGAGTAACGAGTAATAGTGAGAAATGTGTCGATGTTATTTTAATCTAATCGTTTAATGCGAGTATATACTCGTAGGTAGGTACTGCTCGTAATTAATACTCGTACTTTTCATTTCTGTCGGTGCGCGTGAGATGCGGTACTTTGAAAAATCGATCGTCGCGTCGCTGATTGGCCGCACGCGGATGTTGGTGTGTAAAAATTTTACTCGTATCTCGCCGGAGCCGGAGCCGGAGCCGTCGCGGTCGTTTATTTAAAGCGTCGATTTCGTATATTAGGTACTCGTATTTTATTTTATATTCGGTGGTAGAAGCCCGAAGCCGCCGTCGAAAGGGCAACCGCATTATAAGCGGACGAAACGTTTTATAGGTAGTCGTTTTGCGACGCATTTTCCGGCTACGGCGCGGCGGTCGTGCCCGACCCGGCCATCCGAACGCCGATACGGACAGGCAGCGCGCAGCGGCGGTGCACCCGCACCTTCTTCTCAGCTCGGCTGTTCGATCCGCATATTCCAAATACTCGTATAAAAGTAAGAATTGCACGTACGCGCAGCAGAGGCCGGCTCTAGCTGCGCTGCTCGCTACAGCTACAGCTACAGCTTCAGCCACACAGCCGCATCGGCATCTGCATCTGCATCTGCGATCAAAAAAATCTCGTAATCGTATATTACCTACTCGGTATTATGCCGGCCGCAGTACCGCGCCTTTTCTCGTAAATTCGTATTTGCGAACAGGAATTCCATCGGAGCATGAAGACCAGTCGGCGGTGGCGGCAGCGGCAGCAGCAGCCCGCAAAGCAGCGGGCACTGCCGACTGCCGACCGACCGCCGACTGCCGATAGCACCGAACCGACTGACCTACAAAGTACATACGACCAAATGTGAAAAGAAAAGACCGCCGCATATGGCGCGTACAGCTATATACAGACTACAGCCAGACCATACCACACCAGAGCGCAGCGTCCAGCGATGAGAGACGCGAATGAGAATAATGACATCCGCGTGAAATGGAATACGAGGAGTCGCGGCGGAGGTCATCGACGGAGTTGGCGAGGAGGTGGCAGCGGGGTAGAGTAGAGTAGAGTAGAGCAGTGGGAAGCAACGGCCGAAGAAGAAAAGAAAAGTGGCGCGTAAAACGAACTGCCGAGTGCCGAATGAATGAGAATGGATGACCTATACGATGCCACGATGCCACGATATGCCATCTGATTACACCTCATCCTCGTCCTCGTCTTCGTCGTATCGTATTGCCCTTGCCCTAGACGAGTCGAGTCACGAGTGTGTAAACACGAAAAGATGAAAGTTGATACGAATACGTTTTTATAAAACGAATACGAGTATAAAGTTTTCCAGCCTTTCCACGAATCGAATCCCATTTCCGCACAATTCTAGTACGAAGAGAACAGAATATCCGCGTGGTAGGAATACGTGTAAGGTTCTTTATACTCGCAAAATAGAGAGAAGCTCGCCTATCGCTGCGAACGACGATTCGAGTTTCAGTTGTTACATACGAGCGGTGGAAATGCTAATTGATCTACGTACACATACTCGTATGTGCCACAAACATGATTTTCGGCAAAACGAAAAAAACTGCGGAGCGCAACGCGCACCATCGCTTACATAATTCGCGATTTGTTGGTTAAATTATTTATACCTGCAAAAACGACGTTTCGTAAGTCGGCACTATGTGGAGTACCCAAGTTGTTTCACTCCTTGAAAATTCGTAGTCAACTTCGAAATCGACACTTTTGCTCGCTATAGGAGCGCACGATCGCATCGTTGATACTCCTGTTTTCTGATTGGTCGAATTTTCTAAACATAAAAATTCAGCCAATCAGAAAACAGCAGTATCGACGATACGATCGTGCGCCCCTACTTGTATAGCGAGCAAAAATGTCGATTTCATTTTCGACCGCAAAACTTTGTTCGGCGTTTAGCGGAAGAGAAACAACTTTCGTACTCGGCACACTGCTCGGTAGATGTGCGATGAAAAATTGTAACACCTTTCGGCCTTGACTCATTTCTGGTCAAATTGGCACTTTGATCAATTAGCATTTCCACCGCTCGTATATTTTAATCGTCTATACGTGTACACGTGTATATTCTCTCGGATGGGATTAATCGCATCGACGAACGCTCCTGCGCCAGAATAAAGGATATATACGAGTACGTGACTGTATACGAGTTCGAGTATATGTTCGTCGTTGTCTCTTGGCGTTATTAGGCGCTTGGCCAAGTGACTAAATTACGCCGAGTGACTACGACATACTCCTCGTATATATAGATGTTTTTGTCACTTGTGAGACCCAAAACAGATATTTCATAACACTTGCGAGACCCTTTTGTGGGTCTCGCATGTCCACAAGGTGTATGTATAGTTTTTCTTACTCCCCCCACTCCGCAGACTCCAAATATCAAATGTATGTATCCATACACTTGTGGTTCACTCGTTTCGCATTTTACTCCCTATACAAGCTATATTGTAAATTGTACACCTAACCAACAATTGTGGGCTTCGTTACATAGCCTAAGGCATCTACAGATAGTCACCAAGCCATGTGAAGACGAAGGTTTCATTTGCGAGTATTTATAAGGGGGGTCTCGCAAGTGTCATACTTTATCTTGGGTCTCATCATGTGACGTAAAATAACAATACATAATAAATATATATGTATATATAATTATATGTATATATAGGTCTACAAGTAGTTCGAATAAGTCGAGGTATTGGCGCGCTCGTGCCTCGTGCGTAGAAAATACAAGTCGTGTAGCGAACACGGAGTTTAGCCCAACCACGACAATGCCGAGAGTTAAGCGAAGCGACTATAAATTTTTGGCATTTAAAAAGTTTCGTAAGTTTGAAAAAAAAATGAAAGTGCCTTGATTCCGATTCCTCCGTGCAACGAAGTGACTGAATATGGGTAATAACGTACACATAATTCAAGTTGCACTTTTCAAAGTGCGTATAGTAAATGAAAAAAATACAAATTTGCACGAAGAACGAAAAACATTCGCCGCATAGCAGCATTTCAAGTTGACGTTTCATATTTTGGCGTTAGTCTAAGCAGGACTCGAGTAACGAATGGTGCGTTCACATCGCACCAATGGTGTAACGCTATCAGCCAGTCAAGTTACGAGTATAAGGTCGCAAAGTGGACCGCGCCACCTCTCGAATTCGACGCAGTTGGGAAAAAAAAACAACCAAAAACGTACGTAGGTACTATGTGCGAGCATGATTTACTCGTAGTATCGATCAAATAACCCGAAAGCCGAAACCGTGCTGAAAGAGACGCAGGAATGGCTAGCGGAGACCTCGGCGTCTCTAGGAAAATGTTGTCCTCCAAAATATTTGCCAAACAAAACTACATTTCGCAGTTTGGAAATAATGATTTTCAATTTTCTAACTGCATGACGCAATTTAGACGTGACGCGTGAGGTTTTGTGACATAGGTATGCGCCACCATACTAGGCATACTCGTACATGTACGCATATTATAATATTATATTATATACTCGTACGTACTCGTGTAATACGTACGTATGCCCATTTTCATCGCCAGACGGCGCTCTTAATTGAAAAATTACCAAAATAGCGTATACTCGACGCAGTTGCGGGAAAGTGAATCTTGAATTACGAGTATACCGCCGCGCCGCGCCGCGACGTTGCAAGTTACGAGTACGCACGTAGCGGTCGCTCGCGTCTTAACTTTATTGCGATTGACATACACTATTCGAGAGTAAAGATTAAAGAACTGCAGTTGGTGGCGGACGAATTCGTATTTCTGTACAGTGTATAGGTATAATTATGTACGAGTACGTATAGTACGTATTACGTATTTCTAGACTGTTTACTATGTATTTTCTCGGTTTTTTTTTTCTTTCTTTCTTTTTTCATTCGTTATATTAGTATACTCGTATCGTATAGGCGTGTATTGTAGGTCGTTGTATTTTTTTTAAACGCCGAAACCGCGACCATTTTCACCTTACGGTCTACATACCGACATGCAGTCAACTGGCACGATTAGTAATTAAAGCGCGATAATTTTGATTAGGCACCGCGCGTAGCAAGTTCTCGTCGAAATCGTTTCGATGGGTAATTTGGCTATCGGCGACGAAGACCGGCGAGCATTCGATTTAAGCTTTCCTATTTCAGGCTCCTGCATTTGATTCGACTTGAATTTCGAACGAGACCGTCCTCCAGCCCGTACTCGTACGAAAGCAAATGCCTCCGTACCTACTATACGTATCGTACGAGTACGAGTAATGTGTAATGTGTAATGTGTAATGTGTAATGTGTATACTCGACTACTCGTACAGCACGAGTCGTTTTGACACGCACCACAGGAAGACGCCCCATGTGGTGCGTGCTAAAACGAATCACAATGCGAAATCGTCCGCAGCAGATAATACGTCCAAGTTTGCTCGTTTTTGTTGTTTATTTTGTTTTTCATAATATATATGTACGTACGAGTATATTTTCATTCGTTCGAGTTGTTTTTTTCATACCTACTTTTAAAATTAATTTCGATAATTTTCTTGTCTTACTCGTATTTAAATTTAATTCGATGTAATGTTTAAAATAAAATTCAAATACAATTGGAAAAATAAACGAAAATAATGAATGAAAAAAAAATTAAAACAAATAGTTTGTCGTACAAATATGGAACATCTCTTATTCGAAGAGAACCAGCATTTGCGATCCAAGCGGCAAAATGCGTCAGTCATTTGCTAAATGTTGAGAAATCACCATTCGAGTGGAAAGAACCTGAAAACAGGCGGAAAGAATAAAACGATGTATGTGTACGTCCGAGGTAACGCATACCTACTCGTACGTGTAGGAAACGAAACGGAGATTTCGGGTTGCGAAATTCAAATCGAGATGGTTGAAAAATTTATTCGCACGCGCACGTGTATTTAGCTAATGTACGTTAGCTACGTACGCAGTATGCGCTATTTGCGCTATTTGCGCTGTATGCACTTCCTTCATGGAGAGCGAAAGGAGAGGCGCGTCGATGCTTTGGCGAACGGCGACCAGCGATGGACGAGCGCGAGCGAAGGTGCGCCGATGAACGAGTCTTCGGGTAGTCGGTGTGGCATGGCGTGGGAGGTGCGGTGCGGTGCGGTGAGGTGGGGCGAGGGGCGTTCAGAGGGCGACGCGAACGAAAGTGGCGCTAACGGAAAGGGAAAATGGAAAAATGGAAAACAAATTACAGACGCGACGCGACGCGACGGCGAGTTGGTGGTCGCAGCGTAAACCGGTCCGGTCGCCGCGCACGTCGAGCGCGCATCGCATCGCGTCGCGTCGTCCCGTCCGCTGCGAACGGCCGAGGCCGCGCCGTGGCCTACAAAAGCCCGTTTTTCGGCTCTCTCGACTCGCGGACGGGCGGACGGGCGGAGAAACCGGATCGAAGCGGCGCGGCGCAGTGCTCCTCGTCCACGCCGCCGCCGCCGCCGCCGATTCTTCTCTCGTGGCTTGCGTTTTCGCTGCTGCTGCTGCTGTTGCTGCAGATTTCGTGGCCGTCGTCTGTCCGTCTGCTCGGCATATAACTTGCGCTCTCACTGTCTCTCTATCTTCCCTCTCTCCCTTCTCCCTCGCGGTCCGCTCTTCGCCGCCTTTCCAGCTTTCGCTGTCTCACGGTGTGGTCCTCTCCAGCAGTAGCGTCCATCATATTCATCGCGTTCGCGACTCGCGTCCAGATCGCACGTTCCGTCTGATGGATAAAGGCGAGTGCGCGTGTGTTTGATTTTATTTTTCTCTCGAAATACGCGCGAGCAGCGGGCGAAAAAGGAAAATCGATTACGAATTTAGCGACGCTGCGGTGGTTCGTGTTCGTTGCGCAGTAAATTCGTTTCGACGTTGGCCGTTCGCGTGCGCGACCCGTATTCGTTTCGATCGAATTTGGCGCAGTCGGACAGTTGGACAGCCGAATGGAAATGCGGCCGTTGCCGACAGCCGCGACAGGTGCGCGCCGACGGCCCAGTTGAACGAACGAATCGGCGACGTTTTCAGTGTGGTGCGTCCTCATTGTCGGCCGATGGCAGTGCGCGAGTTGGCTCTGCTCGTTGCGGCGCTGGCGCTGGCGGCGGCGGCGACGCGGGCGACCTGCGCCGACCGCGACCCGCATTCCGCAGCGCCCCACACCGACTGCTCCGCGCAAACGTCGCGCCTCCTCGACCAAAGCGATGGACGCGCGGCGACACTCGTGACGGCCGCCACCGCTGCCAACGCGACCGAGGGTGCCGAGTCGAGCCGCGGCCGTCGGGGCCGCGCCGATGGCGACCAGCGACAATTGCCGGACGCCGAGGACGAACTCCTCGACGAGGAGGATGAGAAGAACGACGACGACGGGGGCGGCGGCGGCGGCGGTAAACACGACGGCGGCGGCGGCGGTCACCAAAAAAAGAAGAAAAAAGGTAGCAAGAAGAAGAAGAAGAAGAAGCACCACCACGGCGGCTTCTTTTCGTTGATGAAGAAGATGAAGAAACACCTGCCGGCGGCGATGCACAAAATGCACGGACCGTCCATGTTCATGATGGGCATGGCGCACGCCAACTTCCACAACTTCGTCATGCACGCGCTCATGATGAGCAAGATGGCGTTGACGACGGTCGTCATGATGATCGTGCGCGAAATGGTGTTCGGCGACAAGGACCAGCCGGTCAAGTACTACAACTTCGGCTACGACCACCACCGTCGCCGCCGCATCCACCACGAGTCGCCCTACGACTACAAACGCCGCCGGAAACGTCGCGTACCTTCGTAGAGGCGACTGCGGCGCGCCGATCGGCGAATCCGCATCGGCATCGGCTTGGCCGGGGCCGCAGCCGCGCCGCGGCCGGAGGCGGCGCCGGCGAGGGCGAGCGTGCGGTGAAATTACTACCCGACGTTTAGTATTCGCGTAGACGACTTTATTGCGCCGCCGCTGCCGCCCCACGGCTCTCCAGCCGCCGAATCGGCCTTGCGCAGTCGCTACGCTAGGATGTGGCCAGCTCGTGCCGTCTCGTCCGCCGTGCGACTTTGGGCGCGAGTGCAGCGTCGACGAAGGGCGACCCTCGCCCCGACGCCACGTAGCGCCGACCATTCGAATCGTCGTCGACGACTCCGTGGTATCCGCACGCGGGCCGCATACTCGTAGTTGCGCAAATGGACGGCGAAAGAACGAAACGACCAGCCAGAGTGGCCGAGGTTGGCTTTTTCGTAGTCCGCAGTGCCGACGTAGCCGCAGATAAATCGCGAGCGCTAATATACGAGCATATATATGCTCGTATGGCACGCACGCGTATATGGCGCCTCGTTGGCGCGATTTACCGACGAGCCGATAAAACAAAACAACTTAAGAAATCTGCACGAAACCCTCCCAGGCAGGCGCGTATCAGTTATATGCGTATACGTGCGGCGTGTGGCTATAGCTGCGGTATTTTTTTCGACGCGATTTTGTATTTCGGTGTAGGTACGCCTACACATTCTCGATCGATTCTGCCGCCTATAGGTAGGCCTGTCTAGCGATTTAAAACTTTGGAATTTACCCCCGTTGCGCGCATAAAACGGTCCATTTTCAGCTCGATATCGCATACTCGCGTGGGTGAAGTGAAAAGCCCAAAAATGTGAAATTTATTGGCGGCGTTGAACGGCGCGCCGTCGATAAATGTGCATTCTGCGGTATGCGCTATAACGTAGGCGGTACTCGTATCAGCACCCTAGAAAACTCGTCGTTCCGTAATTCAGTCGCATTTCAGCCACAGATGACCGACGAGGTTGGTATATATTTTAGCTCTAATTCGACCTTTATTCCGAATTCGGCCCCACGTACTCGTATCGACGTATCGCATATACTCGTATGTTGTAAAATTGGCCGAGGCCGCCGATTCTTCTTCTTCTTCTTCTTCTTGTACGCCTTCGGAGGTATGCGCTGGTATTTTATAAATATGCGACCGGCTGCGGTCGCCTTCGCCCGTGCCATAGCCATAGGTACCCGTTATACGAGTGTACGGATCTGACGCGCGTATGTTGTACATGTAGTCTGCGCTAGTACGTGTATATTACACGTATACGGGTATAGCTACGATCGTACCTACGAGTATGTACCGCGTACCGCAGCTCAGCGTACACTACGTACGTACGTACGTACGTACGTACGCATAAGAGACCGTTGACAATGTACCGCACGTGTGACGTACGTCTAATACTCGTATCTGTCGTAGCGAAAAAATACGAGTACGGTACGCGTACAGGCGTCAATTAATGAAGTGCGAAGGGACCCGCGCGTCCACCAAAATCGACATTTCTACGGCATGCCTGCTCGAGAATTTCTCGCACTCGCCGATTCGATTCGATTAACGGTACACGTCTACGTATATTTATATTTTTTTCCTCGTGGTGTATGTACACATACTCGTATATGTAACAATCCGCCACCTTTTATATTTATTCGAACGAAAACTTTCAGTCGCAAACTTTCGTCTAGTTTATAAATATATATACCTATACCTACTTGTTGTCAATCAAAATTACGTATTTTATCTAAGTACTTATTTGAAAATGTGCTCAATCTTGTAAAAAATACAAAAGCGTTATTTTAATTACGTGTACGTCCGTTTGTTTCTTATACTTATAGCAAGATTTCGACAGAAAACTCGCTATAAATTTTAGTTCGACTTCAAAGAAATGGGCGTGAGATAATTATGCGTATAGAGTTATTCGTTTCGTTTCATCGCGCTTCGGACATTCAAAACCATCCGTCTCGCATTTTGACATTTGACACGCGCGTTTATTTATTTATTTATTTATTTATTTATTTATTTATTTATTTATTTATTTACTTATTTACCTATTCGTCTCGCGAACGGCGTTGATTTTCAAATCTGATATGGGTTAGAAGAACGGTGCAAAGATAGATAACTTTTTCCCTTCCCATCTTCGTAGCCTTTGAAGCTTAATCCGGCCAATGAGTTGCATACAAAGAGTTCATTTTTTGCCGCAGGCTATTCGACTACGAATTATCGATTAATGGGCAAAATCTACGATGGCCCGCTACATGTATTACGAATTTTGCCCGCTTAGAAATTGCGTCAAAGCCTATATAGCTGGTCCCCGGCCCGGCCCTCCCCTTCCCTCTCCTCCCAGCCATCTCCATCTCGTATGGAAAAATGAAATCGAATTATTAACGTTAATAAAAGTGGTGAAAATAAAATAAAAGAATAGAAAGAAAGAAAAAAAAAACACGCCAAAATTATCGATATCGCCGGATTATCTATTTTGCCGCCGACGCGCGTTATTTTCGCTCCGATTGGACGCAATGCGATCGTTTAACCATTCGTTACGATCGCATTCGGTGGGATTTTTCTTCTGGCGATCGCGAGTTGGCGGCTGGGTGAATTATACCATCGTGAATGGTGCAGGTTGCTCGAATGCCGAATCATGCGTTCAATTTGCACGTTCTCGATGCCGAAGACGCGACGCAATTCGATTATCATAAAAACGTAGACAGGTACGTACATATATAGCTATAGAGCGCGGCTATTTTTTTCTCAACTAGAGACAATACCCACGGCCGTAGCCATAGCCATAGCCATAGCCATAGCCAATACGTCTGTCGAGTAGAGTATTGACAGTTATAAGCGTATACCGTACGTGCCTCTATATAGTGCCTATATATCGGTATATACGTCACGTCGTCGGTCATCCAAGGACAAAGATACGCGTAGCCACGCAGCAGCTATTGTAATTTGTAACGATAGCGAGCATGCGCGGGTCATCTGTCGAGATAGACATCGCCATAAATTCGAATCAAATCGACAAAGCCGCGCGCTGTCGAGTGGCGAAAACAATCCGCGATTCAAAATTCCATCATTTTTTGCGACAGTCGACGCGACGCGACCCGACGCGACGTTGCGTCGTACGCAGCCATAAAAAATACAAATTCAACGTCGCGTCGCTCGACTCGACAGTTGAGAGTTGAGAGATTTTCCACGGGCTTGAGAAAAAATTCTTTTTTCACATTTCCATTTTCCTATTCGATCGAACGTCGACTGTCGAACTAGCTTATTACCTATATATGCGATCGTATATTTATATTACGAGTATAATTACAGTCGGGTATATAATAACAATGTACTCGTACCTACGTAGCTATCGCGTTATACTCGTAGACGCGCGTAGTGTGTTCGCATTATAGCCTCGATAGAAGGTCGAGGAAACTATAATTTTCCGCAATGGTCGACTATACAGCTAATACTCGTACTATAGGTACATACACATATACCTAATATATAACCGTCCGAGAGCTTCCGACTGAAATTTCATTTCAAATTGTGACGAAGTTGCGGTAGGAATTTCATTTTACAAATACGAGTACGAAGGTATGCTAGGTGCGCGTGACCTACGAGTATAGACGGAAAAATTAATCGTCTTTTCGCGTATGGCCGCATCCGAACTGTAGTTATAGGTCTATACATCGTACACAGCTATCCTTATCGAAAGCCGCAGTCAGTCGATTGATTTCGATTTATTTAAAAATTATTTCGCGCCGCATACTTATATCTTTTTGCGGTTTTCTCAATTTCGAGAATGCGAACGATTCGATCGATCGACGAGTGCGCTGCTCCATTTCGACGTACTGCGTATGTACCTATACTCGTACGATACGATGTACCTAATTAATAATACTCGTATGTAAACGTCGCCTCGTACTAATTGCGCAAAAGAACAGGCCTAAATAAAACCGACTAACGCCAAGTGTACTCGCACCGTCTAATTATAATATAATTATATGTACATAATGACGATGGCATATCGGGCTGGCGAACGCGAATTTAAGAACGATTAAACGAAAGCGAAAATAATTTAAAAAAGAAAAAAAGAGCGAGAGAGAGAGAGAGAGAGAGAGAAATACTCATTGTGCCAACACGAAATCGACGTAATGAGCATTCGTCGAAAGTAAAAACTTTTTCATGCGCGACAGCTGTAAATTTTACCGCAAATATCACTTTCTAACGACGCGACGCGACCTTTCCTCATTCGCCATTAACGAATAAAAATAAATACGAATACGAGTACGAGTACGAGTACCTATACGTTATATATGTAATATACTCGCGTATATTTATAAGAATAACGAACAAAATATTACCACCCAAATAATTACTGTCGACGGTATATGTGTATTGTGTCGTGTGCGAATAGGGCGAGTAGGGCGAAATTGATTTTTATTTAAAGCGTTATTACATCGTATATGTGTACGCCTGCTGCTGAAACCGTTAAACTTACGAAAATACGAGTAGCTACGATAAGGCCAATCTGCATTTTACGAGTAGGTACATGTAGGTAGGTAGGTAGGTACAGGTAGGTAGGTAGGCCTACTTTATTACTCGTCAAATACGGCGAGATCGAGCTTTTTCGCGGCTCCGATTACGGAGGAACAGCAGGGCAGCGGCCAAACTGTTTTTACTCGCTATTTTATTACGCGAGATGGCCGTCGCGTCGGTATTATACCTACTCCGTACCCGTATTATCGTAGTATAGTGTAGGTATAGTGCTCGTAATTGTTTCGACGTTGCGTTTGTTTTGTTTTGTTTTGTTTTTTTAATGGCGGCTAAAAATGATGTATATATATATAAGAAATGCGAAATACTCGTAACAAATCTCAGTTCGGATCGCTGCTGGGTGCCATAACGAATGCTTCGGGTTTTAAGAAAACTCGGTTCAGCAGCCCAGCCCTGCCCTATCTGCACAACACGCTCGATATCGTCGCGTCGCCTCGCGTCGGATTAAAATTATTTTTTCCTCGGACGTCGCGTCGTGGACCAAAATGTGAAAATGTGAAAATGTGAAAATAATCTCGCCTAAAATTAATTTGAAAAATGAAAAAATGTACTCCGCGCGCTTACCCGCGTTTGAAATGAAGAAAGTACATTTATGTATAGCCTACCTATACCTGATTTTAAAAAATACGTACCTACCCGTACGTGCGCGAGTCGCAGCGTGAAAAACTTATCCGTACCATTTTTTGATGCGAGCCCGCATGCCTAAAAATTATTTTTGATAATTTTTTAATCGTATTCGAATTTTATTTAATGTAATATTCTAAATAAAATTTAAATATGTAACTTACGATAAAAAAATTATGAAAAGTAATTTTTTCAAAAATTTAATAGCCTACTATATTAATATTGGAAAATTATTAAAAATACGAGCAAGTAATAAAAAATTGAGGGAAAAAAATTGGAAAAAAAACAGAAAAATTAACAAACCTAAAATGAAAAATCTCTTTATTATTTGGCGCGTATTAGTTATAATCTCCTTACTATTTTGCATTGCGAGTCGTTTTAGCTCGCACCAAAGAAGGTCTTCCTATGATGCGTATCGAAGCGATTCACCCTGTATTTATTTGATTAGCGAATTACCTATATGATTGGCGTGTACACGTAAAATAAACAAAACCCGGCGATTTACAATTTACAACGAAATAGGCTGATGAATTGTTTTTTTTTCTTTTTAGATTCTCAAAAAAAAGGACCAAGTATTATTTGTCATCTACAGGTACGTCTACAATCTACGAAAGAACAGAAAAATAAAGTATAGAAATAAGGACGCGAGCAAATAAGTGGTACCTGTATACTATACGTATTTAAAAATAATTAATAAACGAATGGTAGCGTAAAAACAATAATAAACGAATAAATGACGGTAAAATACGAGTACAGTTTTCAACCTTTCAACTCGATAAATAAAAAGTAAAAATGGTAGATAGGTATCTCTACGAATTAAAGAAAGCTTATGTGTAAGCCGCAATAACGACGTAATAATATACGCGTACTTATAATAATTTGTACAATGATAAAACTAAGTACCCGCTATACTTATTCGAATAAACTGAGCAAGTATAGGTATTTAAGTAAGTAGACGCAGGCACCTAGTAAGCCAGTCTTTTGAATCGCCGACGGTGATTTGTATTTCATTTTAATGGTGTAGGCGTATGTGTAGTTTCCGAACGTAGAAAAATACGCGTTCGCGAGAACTCGGTTTTCTCGCTCAGTTTACTCGTAGCAACGATTGATCCGAAATTTTCACTAATCTGTCGTCAAAGGATGTCTCCAGCGAGATCCGTGCTGTGCTCACGCAGTCGCTCGAAATTATGGCACTTTGATTATAATGGAGTGTAAAAGTCTGTAAGATGGCGTATCGAGCGGCAAAGAACCCGCGACACTCGAGTTTCAGCCTTCATCGTATCCGAATTAGAATTAAAATAAGAGGTCTTTCGGTGTTGAAAAAAGAGAAGTATATGTGTAGGTTTATATATAATTAGTATACGAGTCTGTAAAGATCACATTTTGTCTACTTTGAGAAGTTAACTAACAAAATAATGTATATTTTGCTGGAAAAGTTTCCATCAATTTATTCGAAACCCACGCGTATTTCGTAAGGTACACCTACTCGTATACCTACTTTTTTTTCACTTTTCAAGCGGTTGCGCCGAAAACTACAGATATTTTTGCTTTTCCTACAACCTTATTTTATTTTTCACGAATTCTTTACGCGCATTTTTCGAGTAATCAAATGGTGTAAAGGGTAAACTTACCGACGGCCATCGCCTATTTATCCTTTTGAAATAATTTTCGTCATTTTTACGACGCGACGTCGCAACCGAATACGTGTAGGGAATCGAATTAAACAGCCTGCGAGACTCGTACCCGGGGAACCATAATTATTACGGTAATTAGTCCTATTATACATATACATACACACTATAATCTTTATGAAATGGCTAGTATAATATACGTATATGTATAGATAGCTTTTAGCTATACTACGAGTATAACGTACGAATGGAATTTCGCGCATCAGTCGGAGAAGATGGAAGCCAATACGAGTATAGGTATAGAGCAGGTGTCGCTGTCATTCATACTTTCATACCATAGCACGACGGATGAGTCATTCGGGGCTGAGGGGAGGTGAAATGGTAAGGGGCGGCAGGAGCGGCGCTTTCACTTTGGCCGATAATTATCGGCTTGGCGATGGCGGTCGCCGAATGCCACGTCGAGTTGACGCGATTTCCATCGCTTGTCATCGCCATGCCGAGTACTTGTTCGGGTACATGTATGGGTACATACTCGTACTCGTACATGTCGTCTTGAACCGACTGAATTTGTGGTCGCAGCCGCGTCGAGGACAAACCGAATGAGACAGTCGGCTGGGCTGCCGCTACCCGCTGCGCAACCGGGTAATTCGTTTGAACGAGTCTAGCTGCTTCGCCAGTGCTGCCTCTGCTGTTACCTGTGCAAGTCGCTGTTGCTGCTGCTGCTGCTGCTGCTGCATCGCCTATAACTCTGCGAGTGACAGTTTGGTGACTAGTCCGAGTACCTTTGGCGAAAACTATTCGCTGCGAAGGATTAATATGCTGTAGCAAGGGCAGCGAGGATGCTGCGCAGGTGGTAAAAGGCGTATTATATGCGGTGTGCGTGTAGAGCGTGGTCTGACTGCAGTTCGTACAACATATTTGCGTCGATGGAATTTCATGGACGTGGCGGTGTTGCCAGGCCACTGGATGCGCCCGACTGGGTCTGCCAAACGAGCACGCGGGTGTGTGAAATGTTTGATGCTGGTTATACTCGTAGTCTGCACTTGGCGCAGATGTTGCTGCAACCTGCAGCATCGAACGGGTAGCACCAATTTCGGCGTTATCTGTCGCATTTACGGCTAAGTGCCGCGTATGGCCGTCGCGGTCGGTATAATAAGATGCAGCGCTCGCATTCGCGGCGCTGCCCGGCACAGGCGAAATCTTCGTCCGTGAAATATCGATATTATTATTATTATTATTATTATCATTACGATACGAGTATGATGTACAGCTGTCGCTGTCGCCAGAAAGATATTGACGCCGGTCTGCGCAAATACAGGCTTCGTCGGATGACATCGCCGCCGTCTCAGCTATCAAATTATAAGGGCGCATCGATCTGAAAATCTGCTCGTCTTTGCTAGTGGCAGCCGAATCGCTTGGGTAGGCGAGATTGGCTGACGTACCAGTCGAGCACGTTGGCAATGACCTCGACTTGTGCCGAACTATATCGACGGTGCAGTATTTGGTAAAGGCTGGCGCAGCGGCATTTGCGTTCGACTTGGTCTTGGACTTGGACTTGGACTCGGACTCGGACTTGGAATCCTCGTTGACGGCGACGGCGGCTTGTTGGTTGTGGAGCGAGACAGCTTCCGCGTTCATCGTTCGTGGCCGGCTCTTATCAACGCGATAAGCGGCAGCAAATAAAGAGTCGATACTCGATGCCGATGCCGATGCTCCCCCACTATATCTACGATCGTGGTGCTGCTGGTTCTTTTTATTACTCGTATTATTACTCGTATCTGACGTTTCACTCGTCGCGGCGGATAGTAAGCCCGAGTTATATCGCCGTTTGATGCGTTCTATTCGACTGGCGTCTTGCTCGACAAATACGGCCAGTTCATCTTGGCTCGAGTCTGCAGTGTCTGCAGTCTCGGAAATTGGCGAATCGGCCGAGACGACCGAACGCGACACTTTCTCATCAGCAAGCGGCTTGGCCAAGGCTTCGTCGATATCGTCGATACTGTATTCGGTACCAGTGCTGGTGCTGGTGCTAGTGCTGGCTGTACTAAGTGCCGAATTTCTATCGCCCGCTATTTTCAGTTTTACAAATTCTCGGTTATCTGAAAATCGTGAAAAATGAATTAGCCAGTCGTCGAAATAATCGATCGCGGATGAACGGCCGGCAAATACGAATGCGCCGGTAACTCGGGTCGTTTCTTACGACGCATTTTAGTTCAAACACGATTCCACGCGTCTACACATAATTACGAGTATGTACGGGTACACGGGTACACGCATACGAGTACACTATATACAGGATGTTTACGTTTCAAATTGTACGACTGAAGAGAGAAGTGAGTTACAATTAATGACTTTCCTCTCGTCAAATCGAAACGAGGAATTTAGCGATGCGAGTTTCGAATCGATTCGAGCAATATTTTCCGACTTACCTACTGCGAAATAGGTACCTACGAGTACATACATAAACTCGTATTATGTATAACTATTGAAATTTGCAGGCACAAAAAGGAGAAATACGATGTAAAGTAGGTAGTGAAAAAAATTAAGGTACATTTTACGTATAATGTACGCGTACTTATATTATTTTAATACGTACTAACGCGAAGAACAAATGGGCATATAGGTACTCGTATAAAAGTAAAAATTATTATCGAATTCGCTTTCGATTCGATATTGTTCTTTATAATTGTACGAATAGCGGAATGTACATACTCGTACACCTTCGTTTTTCAATAGTTTACCTATTTCTCCTTTTCATACTCGCATTTTCTGATGTTCATTTCGGTACAGGCTATACTGTTACTCCGTGAATATCACTCGCATCGATTCGAAACTTGCACCTTCGGATTTCTCGATGAATTTTCAACATGAAAATTCACTATCAAGTCGCTTATCCTTTATAAATTACAGGTACCTACCCCACACGTCTTGCTATAACAAAAACAAAAATCCCATCGACACTCTGAAAGTCGTACCTGCTACTACTACTACTCGTACACGAGTGATGGGATAACGTAGACTCGTGCTAAATGAAACTGCGATAGTGCCCCCTGTACCTATCCTCGACTTTTGATCGTATTCCATTACTCCGTTTGTACTTTATATAACGCAGGTTCGTGAACAAATAATTATATACGTAGGCGCTATACCTTAGGTGGGAATTTAAAATAAAATACATATTTATTTTACGAAGGCCAAAATATAAGCGGAGGGAGGAATCGAGGAAATCAAAAATAACAATAATTATTTCATTCGAATTTTTCGTTTTTATTTTCGCTCCGCTACCTACTCGTATTTCTTTTTTCTTTTTTTTTTCTCCCGATTTCGCCACAAATGCCGATTCGAATATAGGCTACGTACCTATACTCGTACTTTCTATTTGTACTCGTAATAAGTACCTATAGGTATACGCTGCAAAATTATTCGGACGAGAACTTCGAATCCAGAAAGAAATGGGAAAGATCAATACGAGTATTTAGACCTTCGGTATTTATAATTATCGAAAAGTATAAATTAATTTTAACAAATTTGAATGAGAAATTTTAGTAATCGATTATTTTGTTGAAATTCGTTAGCCGCGCGCCGAAGAAGAGAGGACTTACCATAATTGGCATCCGTCTGTTGGGTAACGCAGGAGGTGAAAGAAGCTGCAGAATACAATTGCTGACGAGGTCTTTGATCCGAGCAACTCGACTTCATCTCTGGAGTGCGTGCAGCATCGCGAATCTTATTTGTATCGATATCTAAATGGGGCCGGCCGGTAGATTTGTGGACTGTCTGATGGTGCAGGCGACGAGGTTGTTGCTCGCCGGCGGTCGTTTGTCGCGTATCCGCCGAGTTACGGCAAAATCGGCCGGTAATTGCGTATTCACGATCCGATTTCGAAGAATACGCGGAGCAGATGGCGCCGGATGAATTTGACGTAGCGAGGCTCGTCGAATGGCTAGAGAAGAGACTCGAAGAAGCAACTGACGCTGCTGCAGTGGCCTCCTCGTCTCGGTATTGGTAAACGCCTTTGGCCGGCAGACTGGTGCGGCGCTGCAGCGTGATTTCCGACTCGGTGGTTGGCCACGATTCGTTGTCCGCGGTGCTGTCCGTGGAAAGCCGCCGTTGCTCGTTATCGCCCGTAACGCAGGTTAGCAGTTTGATGCGTTCTTCTAGAGACAGTGCGGCCGTCCTGTTCGCTGCTGCTGCTGCTGCTGCTGGTGGTGGCTGTTGGTTTCCACTTTTACTTCTTTGAGAACACCTTATCAGGCTACGTCTTAACGTGTTACGCTGTATCGTTTTTTTCATTCGACGATTTCGAGTAGCGCACGTCTCGTCATCGTTGCGCGTCGCCGAACCCGAACGCGAATGCTCGTGCGGGCAGTAATATTCCTTGTCGCCGTATGTGGCGAATACCGAGCGCCTGTTCACCTCGTCGAACGCCTGCAGAGACTCCTCGGTAACGAGGTACTTGTCTTTACGCCCGTCCGGGCTATCTGCAGCGCCAGCTGCTTTACAATCGGCCGGCGGCGAGATAGTAGTGGTCGCAGGGGCATCGACGAAACGAGGGTCTGGGAAGAGTTGACGGACGGCAGAATTCGGTTTGAGGCTGTTGCACGGTACTACTACCCGATTGCCCAGATTGAAGGTCAATGTAAATTCTGCTCTTCGGTCGCTTTCGCTCGTATCGGAGCAACTATCTTCGCTAGACTGCCGACTATCGTCTACGAATTTGACGCCCAGTTTTCCTTTGTCAGTCCTGTTACTGAAATCAACGCCCGCACAAGTGGTATTAGAAAACTGGGAGCCGTCGGCGTCGATAGCAGCCTTAAGGTCAACGCCCGAGGTTGTATCCGACGAGCTACGCCAAAATTTGCCTCCTTTGAGAATACCCGCGTTACGGTTACACTCGAAGCTCGTATCTGGCGATGAGCGGTCGTCTACGATAATTTGGTCATCGGATTCGTGCGAAATAGGCCGCTGCTCGGTGACAGTTGCCATGATTGTGGTTTTAACAATATATCGGGGCCGGTCATTCGAGCCTTCGCCTTCGGCCGCACCAGCTGGCGTATTTGTCTCGCTAGATAGCGCCGTTTGACTAGAGCTTTTAACCGTCTTCGGACGATACAGCTGCCGCACGCGATCTGCAACTAAAAATCGTAGCGATTATTACACTTTCAACCTGCGGCTGCGGTCGAGTAAAAAGGCGGAAATCGGGCGTGGCTAAAAATTAATAGGTAGCCTCAACACCGGAAGTACCGGGTGGTGTCGTTGTCGTATACGACACCACTCTAAATTTTGAGATGGACTTCTCAAAGGATCCGCAATATTTCGAGAACCTCCGACTTGTGTCATACGACGTCACCTGGTCCTTCGAGTAATCGAGTAAAACCTGGTATTTCTATAGTGCTGAAATAATTACGAGTAGGTATAACGACGTATACGCGGTGAAATTGAACCATCGCATCTACTCGAACTTTTTGATTGCCGAGAAACGAGGAAAAATTTTAATTGGGCTTGAAAAAAATGCTAGACGGCGGTTATTCGAGTCGAAGTAAAATTACGTAAAATGCGAGCTACAAATATACGAGTATATGTATTATTATGTACGAGCGTATTATGGCGCTACGAGAAGCTCCGTTAGTTAATTTAATAATTTCGCAGATAATTTGATTTATCTCGTATTTTACTCGAAAAATATAAGAGGGTGTGCGAGCATTAGAAAAATATCATAATACTCGTGGGTTAATGAGAAATAAGCGCGCGCAAGACGACGTTTGTGGAAGAGCACGTCTGTAAGGCGGGGGTCATCGGTCGCATGTCGCATGTCGCATGTCGCATGTCGAATTACGAATATGAGAAAATGTTTGGTACCTATAAAGCGTAAGCGATAACGTACAATACGAGTAAGTATATTTTGTTATACTCGTACATGTAGTGCTTAGGTGGTAATCCGATCCGAGCAAGGTACGAGTGCAACAAGCTTGGCAGAGCGGAAAAATCAAACACGGAGGAAAATGAAATGAAAAAATAAGTAAAAACTAAAAGAATGCGAAAGAAAAACGGTAAATTCAAAAATGATTAATAACTAATAATAAGAGCGATGAAAAAAAAAGCAAAACAATGTACTCGTACGTGGTAGTAGGTAGAAAGGTATAATTTTAATGGGTACATGTATATGTACATACTCGTATATGTACGTATAGATAATTATGATTACCGCGACAAGGCGGTACATATAGGTATAGGTATACCTGTATGAAAGTGCGAGTATTATATAGCCTGCGTGCGTACACGAGTATGTGTATTATGAAAATTTTTACCCGCGTTTCGTTGGTCCTTTTCTGCTTCAAAACCATCGTCAACGTGATGATGATGATGATGTTGTTGTTGTTGTTGTTGTTGTTGTTGTTGAAAGATTTTTATTTTTTCTTCATTTTTGCGAGGCGATTTTCTTCGGTCCTCGTCTCGCGTTCCTGAAACATGTATGTATGTATGTAGAGTAGATACGAGAACGTACGCTTTACTCGAATAATTATGAATAATAATTATTTTATAATTTTATAATATACGGTAATGCGGTATTGTTCGAGGTCGAAAAAAAAATGCAGGAGCGGAGTAGCTTCTCTGTTCAAATTTTTAGGGTGCGTTCGCATGTAGGCTACTCGTCTTAAGCCGAGCCAAGTACCCGAGTAATGCGATGCGTAACTCGTAGTACACGTACACGTACACGTAACACGTAGCAAATTACGATTAGGTTTAATACGTGTAAACGCTCGCTCGTGTCGGTACATACTTGGTTTGGGTTATGACGAGTACGAGTATGCGTGATGAGCGGAACGCGCTGCACCTCAACTATCGGGCTACACCGACCGTATTTACAGTTTATCCGACCGCGACCGAAAAACTATTTTTTCTGTTGAAAATACTAATCGCGAATTCGTTCGATGGCAAAATGTTGGATCGGACTTGGGCGGACGCGGTCGCGGTCGCGGTCGCCGTCGCCAGAAAGTGGAAAATGGAAAATGGAAACTGGAAACGAGCGTCGCAGCGCGAACCGAGCGCCGAACACTCTGATGCGTGCGCAGTCGCGGAACGCGAACGACTGCATTCGATGTGACGTGACGGGACGGGACGGGACGCGGGTCTCGGCGCATTGCTGGAGGGGCGAGAGCGGAGAGCGGAGAGTGGAATGGCGCGCAGGGCGGGCTTCACGCTCGACCCATTCGGCGTAACGCGACGACCGCAAAGCGCTGCTCGCAGCGGCCAGAAAAGTCGAGTCGTCGCGTCGGCCAATAAGTCGAACAGCGAATTGCGAAAATAGAAGAAACAGACGGACGGAACGGGACGGGACGGAACGGAAAGTACCCATAGAACGGTAAACGGCCACCGCCACGACTGCCGATTACTCTTGGAGAAAAGAATGAGCGTGTAGAGTACGCAGGCGTACCAACCGCACCAACTGACAACAGCGGCAAAATTAATCCCCCAAAACCGAGATTTGTTACCGTCTTGAAAAACGTCGGCGCGGCGGTAAAAGCGCACCGATTGTCAGACATTCTAGAAATTTTAAGCATTTTAAGCATTTCGTCTCGATTGTTCGATCGTTATTCGCACGAGAGATGATGCTCGTCGTATTATGGTCTTAGATAATATTATATAGCGTGGATAGCCAGCGCCCTATATCCTCGCCTTATATGGGTAGAACGACCACCCTGTCAACGTGGCAAAAGCATTTCGGTGCAAACGGTAAATAGCATGCGCGAAACGAGAAAATCGAACATAATCTTCGGTTCGCATGCCTTCTGCGCATGCGCGCGATGTACCGGTTGCACCGACTTGCTTAACAATTGAAATGCATCGTGCTTTTGTTTCATGTTGACAGGCCGAAATTTCGTTCGCTGGCTATCCACGCTATATTATCTTAAGATTATAGTTTTGGTATTTTTGATCCTCGCGTAGTTTCAAATTTTTCCAGTTGAAAATTCTACCGACCATAAGTGGACTGGACACCTATGCACCCATGTATGTATAGTTAGCGTACTGAAAATGAAAATGTCTTTCGACGCGACGCGAATATTATAGGTACTCGTACTATGTTTTTTTTTTTTTTTTCGATTAGTTTTTAATCGAAAACTCGTATCGGCGAGGAAGAAGAAGAGGCGCAAGAGAAGGTGAAAGAATATACTCGTATATGTACGTACCTAGTCGTACTTCGCTTCATTTCGTTTGAAAATATTCGACTAATTTCACGACGAATAATTACGATATTATTCGCGTTTGAAGAAACAAACATCCGAAACATTATTTGAAGACCAAATACGGCGACTAAACTACATATACGGGTACTTAAAAAACTAATGTAATGTATTCGTATGCGAGTGTAGGTAAGAGTTGAAAAAAATGAAGACGTGGAGAACATCCGGCTGGAGGAAAAGATGGGAAGAGTTCGAGTGGGGCGACGTAGTCTGGTGAGAAAATTGTAACAACTGGAAACTCTTTCTCACGAATTGTTTCCATTGTTTTTCAAAAATTAAACGAGTTCCAGTAATTTTTTTTCACGTAGGTAC
Organism: Parthenolecanium corni; assembly: GCA_038050395.1. Classification (NCBI taxonomy): domain Eukaryota; kingdom Metazoa; phylum Arthropoda; class Insecta; order Hemiptera; family Coccidae; genus Parthenolecanium; species Parthenolecanium corni. Next base: position 193,408 of record JBBCAQ010000034.1, on the reverse strand, counting down.
CACTCGAGTTGCTTCTATATTTTCCCATTCGTTCGTTTATTTTAGCTTATATAGTTATTAACTTATTTTGCAATAGCTCTTACGTCTGTGGTACTGCGTAGGTACCTAATCGATACCGAATAACTCTTATAAATAGTACCATAGTACCGTCGCTTACCAGCGAGGATGTAATAATGTTTTGTTTTCTTTTTTATTTTGTTTTTGAAACGAGTATTTACCTTATACGTATGTACATTCTCATTCCTAAAATTTTCAAGGAAGGAAACAAAGATGGAAAGACTCTTAATCATATCGCATTATAGGCGTGATTCCGCTCATCCGGCTGCCGGATTTACACGTATTTTTTCATTATTCCATATCCGTCCATTGTTTTACGAAGAACGGGAGAAATTTTTACTTTTTCTAATCATTATCAATTCGAGGACGGCGAAGTTATCGAGTCAGTTTTTTTGGGCGTGAACTTAGGTAAAAACACCTATTTAGAAAAAATTTGTTCCAAACTGACTTGAGAAATGAAACGAATATTTCTGCGGGTAATTTATGTCCCGCTCGAAAGAGGGTCGAAAGGTGTCTCCGAGCCCGAGATTAGGTGCGAATTAATTTTCGTTCGAAAGAAAAGAAACGAAACGAATTAATAGAAAAATATAAATAGGTACTCGTACCATCGTGGTGGCTAGTGATTGTCAAATCAGACACGTAGTTGTCAGAGAAAGCGGCGGCCGATGCGGATTCTGGCTCGTATGCGATGTTTTTGTAACCATGCCGCAGCGAACTGGAAGAGAGCGAACTGACGACAAACTTGTCGAGTGGATGCGGATGATGCGGATGATGCGGATCGGAAGTACGACTAGTAGAAGGGTAATGCGATTCGTGATCGTCGATGGAAGATGTACGGTGATGGTACGAGTACTCGTATTTGGCTTTGAAATCACTTTCGCTATCCTCGTGTACGTCGACCATATCCTGGCAATAGCAGCTTCCGCAGCAAAACTCGTCGCTGTCGACGCCCTCGATATCCTCGCGGTTTAATACGTCGTCGTCGTCGTCGTCGTCGTCGTCGTCGTCGTCGTACTCGTTGTTTTCTATCACGATCGCGTAATTGGCCTCGAAGAATTTATTCAAACTCTCGTCGAATCGCACCCTACACTTTTTTGTCGAATATTTCTCGATGGAGCTGCGATTCGACGCGGACTTGAGAATGCCCGCTAGCTCTCGCTTATTTTTGCTGACGATTGCCGTAGCGACGTTCTCGACATTCCGTCGCTCATTTTTAATTTCCTCCTGACCGATATCCTCGTGCTGGCTGTTGTCGACCGCCGATAGGGCAGAGCCCCACGTCGAGCATATAAAACTAGTCGCCTGTTCTTGGCCGCTACATTTTGCACTCGCGTCGTCATCGTCGTCGAAGCCGCAGCAGTCGACATTCGCGTCGTCCTTTCTACGGCAATTTGTACTTTGGTTTTCATCCTTATTTTTACTTTTATTATTATTATTATCATCATCATCATCATCATCATCATCATCATCATCATCATCATCATTATCACCACGATCGTTATTACCGTCACCGTCGATAATGTCCTTGAGAAACGATATACGACTCGTGCGAGTCGCCGCTCTAAATGCGTCGACGATCGGGTGAGTGCCAAATTCCATATCTAGCCTGAGATCTGCTGAGATACCTCGCTGCTGCAGTTTGTCGCTCGTTTCGAACGAATGTTTGAAGTAATTGGAAAACTTTCGAATAGCTTCGAGATTTGAAACGCCCAACGCAATGTCGCTGCCGCTACCGCCGCAGTTATAGATTATATTTACATCGGCATCGGCGGTGCTGCCGATGTCATAGCCGGTATCATCTTTACCACCGCAGTACTCGATACTCGTCGTACTCGAATCGAGGCCATCGCCGCAAATACTCGTACTATTCGCATTATACTCGTAATTGGGATAATTGCTGCCCCGCCACGGTTGCTTTTGTACTATTACGAGTATATTTTGCTTCGTATTCGTAGGCCTACCATCGTTCCACTCGCACCTGATGCAGGTTAATGCTGATCGGTCGACATCGCCGAGGCCATTGCCGCTACGGTGGTTTTCACTATCGTTGCACTCGGCATCGCTATCCTGGTTGCCGTTAGTGGGAGAGCACGAATAGTAGGGTAACGGTTGCGGTTGCGGTTGCGGTTGAGGGTGAGACCGAGTCATGGTGCCAGAACAAACGGGCTCGAGCTGTAAATTAGTTGCCAAGTGACGAGGTGCGCAAATACGAGTGGCACGATACGCGGCGACGATGGCCTCGAACAGCAGCAGGTTAGGTAATTTGTGACCAGGACGAACGAGCGTGTCGTACGCCGCTAGGTTCAGCTTCGAACTGTCGACGCCCAGCCCTATTCGATGGGCGAACGAAACGTCCGACAGCGTAGGCAGCACGCGGCAGTGGCTTCGTCGTTGCGATGGCTGCTGCCACCGCAGGTGTCGACCGTAACGTCGTTGCTTCTGTCGATGCGAACGCGACGCACGCGGGTCGTCGTTGCGCTTCGCGGACCCCTCGCTCGACAATAACTGCCAGTGCTCGAGACTGTCGAGAGCGCACCAGCTACCCGTAAAACCGGCGGTCTCCAATTGACGAGACAAGGCGCAGGCGCCATTTGCTGTTGTACTCGCCTCTTCGCCATCTGCTCCGCTAGTAACGCCGTTCTGCCCCACCATCGCTTGTCTCGTCGTAGTCGTCGTAGCGTCGGCGTCGGTGTCAGTTTCGGTGTCAGTGTCAGTGTCAGTGGTGGTGACGGTGACGGTGACGGTGACGGATGGGCGAGGACGTGTCAACCGAGTCCACGCGCCTTTCCCATCTCTCGATCGCTTCGTATCGCACGGATCACAACGGCGGGCACTTGCTGTCGAGCCGTTTGGCGTCATCGCCGACGCCAACGCCATCGCCGACGACGTGTATTCTGCAGCCCTCGATGCGATGACAGCGGTATTCTCAGCAACTAACTCCTCGTTTCTGTCATTCGAACGGGTCGTTTCATTTTCTACGCCGTCCGTATTTTCATTTTCCCCATCGCAGTTTCCAACCAGGTTCGTCGAATTCGGTTTGTCCAGTTTCAAATTTGATTCTCGGCCGAGAAATTTATCCGTGGAGATTTCTAGGAAAAAAAAAAAAAAAAAAAAATCGATACATTTCTAGCTTTAATCGGTCGTAACGTCGCATTGTCAAATTTTTGAAATCGGTAATACGTATAATGATATTATACGCGTATAATCGATTATAGAAAATACCAATTATACGTCATTATCGGGGTGAGGCTGCGTCTAAGGCTAAATAGCTAAATGTGTCATCCGACACTTTAGCCGACCAAACCGACCAAGCAAAATCAAACTTATTTCATTTTACCGATCAACTGGTCTGGGAAATTCCTCGAAACTATCGATTCTCTAATAGGTATAATTATGTGTATGTATACGAATTATGTACTCGATCGTAATATAGGTACATACGTACTCGTATATATACTCGTACGAGTATGTACTGCTGGTACATAATATACGAGAACATACAGGGTAGTCCCCGTCCATGTTGACAAAAGCAGTAGGTACACGAATACGATCGTACTGCGGGTATGCGATGAAATTTTTCTCTCGTTTTTCGTGAAAACATTTTTTTTAATGGAAATCTCACTTTTTGGTTTTCAAGTAGCGATAGGTACGACTAACTTTTTTAATCAATTATTACTATCGAAGCGTATACGAGTAGGTCTAAATTATGTATAGTTATACTCGTATAGCTGCTATAGCTGTAGGTACGTGTGCGCATTGCGCAAAGTAACTACTTACAGTATATACGAATATTATAAGTAAATACGGACGTATGAAAAGCAACTTTGTGAGATGGAAGTTTCTTACGTACGAGTAGAAATAAATGAAATCACACGTAGGAGGTAGGACTACGAGTATACCCTATAGCTGGACTTGGGGTACCATATGCTACTCGGCGGTACCCTGTCTACCACCAGCGCAAAAGTATATAGCTGCGATGCGACGGAGCCGGGAGCGCGTTCGCGTGAAAAAAGAGAGGCGAAAAAAGAATGAATTATACCTAGCTAGAAGCGGGGTGGGGGCGGGGTGGGGTAGTAAACTCGTATACTCGTACGTACGTTGATGGGCGGACGGTGGCGGCGTTGCGGAAGCGGAAGCGGAAGATGGGACGCGGATCGGGAGGAGCGCGTCGTCGACAATGGTAGGCGCCTCGGTGGCGGACTCGCGTGAGGCGACATCGCCGTCCGAAGCGTCCGCGGCGGGCCGCTGCTGACAGTCGCTCCTGAACATGCGCGGCGGCTCCAGAATGATGGCCGCCAGGTCGGTCTCGTCGGCATCGGCCACGTCATCGAGGACGCGACCCCTGGTGCTGGCGTCCGTCGCACGAACGACGTTTTCATCGTCAGCCTTTTCCGCGGCGCACGTCGGCTCGGTTTTGTCCGTAAAGCCAGTGTCGCAGCCGCAGCCGCAGCCGCAGCCCAGCGTACGGCAATGCGAACGACTACGACGACGACGACGACGACGAGCAGATGAGGTCGGTTCGCCAGTCACGGTCGATGGCTGCTCGGCCGACCAAGTTGACGTCGCGATGCTCGCATCTCCAATGTCGAGCTCTACGTCCGCACCGGCGACGGGTTCTTCTACGGCGCTGCGACTGCTGCAGCTGCCGTCGGACGTGGCTGCCTTCGTGCCCGATGAGCGACATCTCGGTCTCATCGAATTCGAATCGTAGCGGCCGCTGCTGTCCGTATTCGTATTAACGTCGTTGGCCGCCGCACTTTTGCGCCACGATCGTCGCTTCGCGCAGCCGCCGCCGCCGCTTACCCAGTGGCGTATATTTTGCTCGGCTGCTAGACACGTCCTCAAGTAGTGGTCGACTAGTCGGCGACTCGTGGTCGCAGCGCGCAACCGTCCGCTCGATACGGATTCCTCCAACGAATCGGAATACGCGCCGTTTATAATATTATTCGAGTCTCGGTTGTCGTCGTCGTCGTCGTCGTCCGATATAACCGCGTCTGGCGATAGGCAAAAAGTTTCACGATCGTCGGGATCCGAAGGGAGTTCCTCGACGACCGAGTACGTGCCATCGTTGCCGGAATCCTCTTCGACCGGATAGCCCAGTTGGGAGGTCGACGACGACGACGACGACGACGACGCCGTTAGGACTTGGCGCCGGTCGATCCTATGCGCCACCTTGTCCGCGTATAAAATGGATTTCCTTACGCATTCGCCGCCGTCGCCGCCGTCGCCGGACGAGGAGCACTGGCTCGACTGAAAAGCGTACGGCGAGTCGTTCGTATCGCCGTCGGATGAGTGGAGACGATGATGGCGGCGGCGGGCGTCGCCTCCGGTGGGCGCGTAATTTTCAGGCCGAATAGGCTGCGAACAACGAGTTGCCGTGTTGGTGGCGGTGCAACAGTCGCAGCAGTCGCAGCAGCTGCTGCTGGACTGGCCGACTGTCGAGCGCTGGCAGAGCGACTCTCCACCAGCCACCGCGGGTTGGCCGGTGCGATTGTCGCGTAAGTCGCCGACGTCCACATCCGTTGCCGAAGGGCAGCCCTCGGCCGTCGAGTCGACCGCCGCCAGATGCGCTGCGTCCTCGTCGGCAACTAGCCGCTGCCGGCGCAGCGCGTCGCTGGCAGCCCGTTTGCAACTTTCGTCGCGGCTCGTCATTTGATCGTCGAGGCTCGGTCGCGTCAGTCTCCGCCCTCGAAGGCCAATGCTTACGCGGCGGGCCGTTGCCGGGGCCGGGGCCGGGGCCGGGGCCGTTGCCGGGGCCGGGGCCGGGGCCGGAGACCGCGATTAGCTACGAGTTGATGGCTGCGACGTCAGCATTCTTACGCGCGTGTACGACCGCGCATGCGCTCTACACGTATTATAATATGCGGGACGCGACGGCGACGGTTCGAATTGCAAGTGCAGCCCGTCGCGACGTAACGCAGAGGATGACGGCGCAGCGCAGCGCCGCGATTCGAACGAGGCCCGACGATGTAGTCTAGTCGCGGTGTCGGCGCTAATACTACGCAGCATGTACTCGCACTCGTACTCGTAATAAGACTGTCACTGCCAGTGCCATATCGAGTTGGAATCGTCGTCGACCATCGTCGCCTGTAAAACATACGCAAAATTGAATTACACGCGCCGTACATACGAGTAATACGTGCTCGTATAGGTGGTACCCATAATTATACTCGGACGAGTACGCAGTATAGGTGCTCGTAGAGTCGTAGTATAGTAGGTAGGTACATATAATTATATTACGAGTACGTAGGTGAAGGTACCTCGTAAGGGAAAATTAGTTTCGTACCCGTAGAATACGATCTCGAGCTTATTATTCTGTAGATCTGTATGGTTCTGTACTCGTATATAGGCACCCGAGCGTGCTTTCGAGATGTTCGTTGCCATTTGCTAAATACGAGTACGTAGCGAAATTAGCCGAATAAATCGTTAAACGAATGAAAATGGGGAAAATGAAAAAATGTTGTTAGCGGTCGGGTACAGAAGGGTACGTACTTGTATTCTTTTGTTTCGAAAAATCAACAAAAAGTTGCAATCTGGGAGCATACACATAATATGTACAGCTGTACATGTATACACGATTACACGTAGGTAGAGGTGATACTCGCGTACTATTACTAACCAATGACCAATAACCAATAACCGTATACGAGTATTTACCTGAGAGAATATATCACTTAGAATTGGACTGTCGAATTACTCGTATTATTATACAAATGGCAAATACATGTACGTATATATTATCTATATAGTGCATGCATACACCGCGGACGCGGAGACTTGTCGTACAAGGAACGTACACTCGCCTAAAATGTCTGACCTTGCCACGGGCTTTCAATACCCGTATACTTTCTTCTTTCTACGCGTATACTCGTAGTCGTGCGTACATGTATATCAATCGAAACGTTATTTTCACCAGACACGAACCAGTGACGAGTATCGAATTATACGAGTACGTTATACCTTATACGTTATACGTTATACGTTATACGTTATACGTACCTATACATGTATTCGCTGTATAGGTACCGTTTGTACGGTATTGGTACTCTTACGTACATACACGTACTCGTAGGTACGAGTATATAGTATTATGTGTATTGTTCCCAGTTCCCACATTCGAATAAAGTAGGTCGGTAGTCGGTACCTCGGCATTCGTACCCAAGTCTAGTCGCTATACCTACATCATGCGAATGCGCTTTCGTCGAAACAAAAAATTGCCAATTATAAACGGTCATTCTCAAAAATGACGAATAAACTTGCTAGCGCGGTAAATTCGCCCATATCGTATGTATATATTGTTATTTTACGTCACATGTGAGACCCAAGATAAAGTATGACACTTGCGAGACCCCCTTCATAAATACTCGCAAATGAAACCTTCGTCTTCGTACGGCTTGGTGGCTATCTGTAGATGCCTGAGGCTATGTAATGAAGTCCACAACTGTTGGTTAGGTGTACAGTACAGTTTGTAGGGAGTAAAATGAAATGAGTGAACCACGAGTGTACATACAACTGATATTTGGGGCACTTGCGAGTCGCAGACAAAAAATGCAGATTTGGGGTCTGCGGAGTGGAGGGAGTAAAAAAAACTATACATACACCTCGTGGACATGCGAGACCCACAAAAGGGTCTCGCATTGTCAAAAAGGGTCTCGCAAGTGTTATGAAATATCTGTTTTGGGTCTCACAAGTGACAAAAACATCTCTATACGTATATGTACTCATATACGTAATTGTAAATACTCGCGTACCAGTATATTTGGATAAAAAATGTTTTCCAGTTCCAATAGTCTGTAGCGCGTTAAGGTTCCGTAACCGATGGAATTTTTCGCCAAAGAATTTTTCAGGGGCAGCTGTTGAACAATTATTCGTATATTATGTATTTTTATAATCATCCGACATCGACGTCGGTGTTATCATTCGAAAGAGCGCAACATGTTCCGTATAAGATCGTATCCGAGTCTCGAAATCGCAAAAAAAGCAGTCAATCAGTCGCTGCGTTTTCGAAATTATACTATCGTCGAGTCGAGCAAAGTCGTAAAAGAAATCAGGGGGTGGACGGAAAAAAGGAAAACGAAAACAACCTGGGAAAAAAGAAAACCCAAAATAACGACGCTGATGCGGATAAAACTCGCGTCAAGTGTGAATAGAGAAGCGCGAGCTCTTCAGTTGGCAAAAATACATATATATATATATATATACCTATTTCATACGAGCACTCGACGTACATCTACTCGTACTCGTACTCGTATTATTGAAAATGCAAAAAAGATTGTGGAAAAATAAAATGATACTCGTACGTAATTGTACTACAATATATATCTGATACGAGTACCATCTGAGGCAGAATTGCAACTATCTAAGTTTAAGTCCGTAGTAATTGAAAAGTTTACCGTCCCCGCGTGTCCCATATTTTCTCCCGATTAAATGCCGAGTCTAAAATTCGAATTTTAACATTCGTCGAACCAATTTGGCGAATGTGCGAATAAGATTTTTCGAATAATGTTTTCGACCGACGACCCGGTTTAGTGTGGGTATATAGTCGAGTACCTATAATCAGCATCTCGACGCATCGTAAGACTGACCATATATTGACCGAAATTGTATCATCGTCCATCACGGTACCGCACTTAATATACATAAGTGAAATACATTTCCGCTTAATTTTTATAGAAAAGGTGGCTAAAAAATACGAGTATTCGCGTCGAAAATGCATTTTTTCCCCATCCATACTTGCGCTAATTATACGAACGAACCGTACACTCGTAGGTAGGTACTCGTATGTACGAGTAAATCGCACAACTGCGCCAAAGTTTAGTCCGACTTTCCTCTCACGCAACGCAACTCGGTATATGTGTATGGGTATTGAAAAGTACTCGTAGTGGCGAGTAAATACGAGTACATATATTAATTATTAAGTGCGACTATTCCTACGAAAGTTATGACGAAGCGTTTGGCAGAAAATTCCATTTTTCGGCACCTTCGGACTGCTCGCATCGGAAGTCTGAACCTTGATCGAACTACTCGACTCGAAACTTTCACGACGCTAGTGCGGGTGCGGGTGCGGGCGCGGGTGCGGGCGCGGGCGTACGTTCGCCTAAATCAAACTCGGCGACTTTTGGGCGAGCTGTATTCTATTTATGCGGCGAAATAGATAGATACTCGTCGACCTTATCCTTTTTCTTTTCTTTCGTCGTTAGAGATTTTTGCGCAATTTCTTTCGACGTGTGCGGGGTATAGCACTCCACTGCGAATGACGACACATTCGTCGACTGTCGAGCATTTGCACAATACACATTCGCCGTCTCGCTGCGCCCGACACTTTGGCGGTAGATGCCATTTAACGTGCGCAGTGCGAGTGCAGCCAAGATTGCGCCAAACGGTCAGGCGCACCGGGTCAGAGTCGAGCAATGGGTCATGGAATAGTCACTATTCCGCATAAAAATGAAAAAGACGTGTAAATACGCGTATTAATTTTGTTCGCATCTACGTACGCTTTGGCTAGTTATATCGAGTTTCTAATTTGAAGGCTACAATTTACGCGTAAATCCTCTCCGAATCGGAATCACGAGTAAATCGAGGTAAGCTTACACGGTCTGTATGAAATTGTGAGATGCGGAGCACTTTTGGAACCTGCTGGAGGTCGCATTTAATGGAAAACCGTCGAGTTGAATTTGGGTTAAAAATTTTTTCACCCGCACCGAAGGGGACGTTAGTGAAACCATCACCGAACCAACTTTTTAGCAGGTTTTCATTTGAAAACTCGCTTATTTATTTATTCTTTTTCAAGCGAGTGGTAAAATTAGCGAAGCGATTCTTACATCGTTAGAACAAACACGGACTTTAATCATTCACGCGTAAGCCCGCAACGCACATCGAAAGGTACGGCCATCGTAACACATTCCGAAAACATCGACTATCGACGCGAATTCAATTTATTAAATAATATTATTATAATAACTGGTACGATTAGGGGATTAGGTAACGAACACAAAATATATTATAATATCACGACCACGATCGAGTATCATTAAAAACGCACACACAGCAAACACATACCACCACGTACCACCATCTTCACAGCACAGCACTGCTGCAGTGCAGTGCAAGTGCTGCTACCTGCTACCGCAGTACCACAGTACCACAGTACCACCGTACCACCGTACCACCGTACCACCTAGAAGCCTAAAATAAAAAAACAAAACCTGTTCCCGTTAGATGTTGGATGACGGCTGTTACCGTGCCCGTGCCCGTGCCTGTGCCTGTTTGATTTGAAATAATAATAATATTATCGCTATCGCAGTCTTCGCTCGAGCAAGTATCCGCTTTATCCACTGTTGTCAATTTTCCACAGTTGCGATCGTATCGAGGCTAAAAAAATTACGTCGCGTCGTAGGAGTAAAGAAGCGCGGAATACCGACGCGACGTTGAAAAAACTGCGAAACAAGGTATAGGTAGTGGAATTATTTTTGTATTTTCCCACTTTTTCTTCAGATCCTTCTGAAAAAATATTTTATTTCAAATGAGCGGGCTGGTAGATAAAATTTGAATAACTGACTATCGGGCCAAGAAATTTGACCATTCATTTTTAAGCAACTACGAGTAGATATAAAATTATTACCGAATGTTATACGAGAAATTCAATTATTTCGACTGCCGCGTTTATTTCGGACTTGAAACGATCTTCGAAGCCGAGTTCAGCCCTATTGGCCCAACTTACTCGTAATCGAATCTTTAAAATTGAAAATTTCATTCGAATTTTGAGGAAATTGTACGAGGAAGAATTGATTTAAAAATCATCGATATTCGGCTAAATACCTACGAGTATTTACCACGACCATTCGAATACGCGAGAAATTATGCAACTATTTCTTACCGCCCGTAGCGCAATGATATAATTGGATTTGAAAAAATTGATTTGATTTTAGAGGCGAGAATTGGTTTCGTACAGTTTTTTGGACCATCTTGATACACCCTAAAAGAATGGACTCGTCGGAGCTCCAAATAGATGCGATTTTACTACGGGTATAGACAGACTTTGGAAGGTCTGTGGTAGGTACCTGTTTATGCGATATATGCGTCGATATCTTTTGTTTTCGTCTCTCATCAGTTTTACATTGATAAAAATCGAGTCGTTACGAATTTTAAATTCGACACTATTATCGATTGAAAAAGCGAATCAAAACGGATTCTTGTTTGAATTCTGTATAGATTACGAAATATTTTCACGTATGATATTTCATTTAAAAAATCTGCCTATTCCCATTCGAGTAGGTACTGACGAATCTACATACTCGTATTATACGGAGCTCCGAATTAAAAAAATATTGAACGTAAGTTGCAACGAGCGTTGAGAAAGGATTTATGCAGTCAGGGGCCTACCGAGAGGGGGGTAGGGGGGTGAGTCACCCCCCCAGTCAGTTTTCAAAGTCGGCAAATTCTCCAAAATCTTCATCAGTCGGCAAATTGAGAATTTGGGAGATAGCCGCCACCAATTTGCCGCCTGGACAATTTACCGCCTAATACTATCCTCAAGCAACGATGAAAAATTTTTTCATCCATTATTACTGTACTCGGAAAATGTATGTGATGTAGTCGGCATTTTTGCAATGCTCACCCTCCTCCCCCCCCCATTCGAAGAAGGCTCGGTAGGCCCCTGTATGCAGTACCAAAATATCCCGACAAAAAAAGTTATTTCAACGATAAAAACTGAGTGGATAATGGTAAGATTATGCTCGTACGATGTTAATGACAAAAAATAACTAGCAACGGTAAAAAAATAAGTAAGTATACCTATATTTCTAATTTGTAAAATAATGAAAAAATACGAAGAACGAGTTTATAAAAAATATACGCCGCGACAAATAATTTCTAAACATCGTGTCGTAATAAATTTTCAAGATACCTAACTATTTTATTATTATTCTGGCTTCAATAATTATAATATTGTAAAATGAATGACAAAAATATTGAAATTAAAAAAATAATACGAGTACTATCGAGATATTTATTAATTATCGTACAATTAGGGCTCTTTCGGCAGTAGTGGGTCTACACCCTTCTTGCTTTTTTGACTATAAAAAGAACTACTCGCAGCTGACTTTTGATAGAATGTTTGTGGCAATCTTAAGCCGGCTACACACTATTCCATTTTTCCTGTTTCCATTTTCCTGTTTCGCTATTTCCTTGTTTCCAACTGTTTCCAAAATCTGTTTCCTGTTTCCTCTAAATTGATGAAACAGGGCTGTCCACACTATTCTTGTTTCACTCTGTTTCATGTTTCCTCAATACTGTTTCACCAATTACCATTTTCCATCTTTTCAGTTGAGGAAACGGAGTGTTGACTGCTGAATGTGGTTTTCAGGGTGTTGAGAGTATTCTCAATGCTTCAACCCTATGGGCAAAATATTTTGAAAACGGATCCGTTTTATTCCGGGTTATAATCCGTTTCTGGATTATAACCCGGAATTTTCCTGTTTTCTGGCTTCTAAAACGGATTTCGAACGGATTGTAATCAGTCTTGCCGGAAATGAGTCCGGATTATGTTCCGTGAAGGTTGTTTTATCATATTTGTTAGCCCGGGTTATAATCCGTGAAACCGTTTTACAAACGGATTTAGAAAAATTGCCCAAAAATTATCACTGATTATAATCAGGAAATCCGTTTTACAAACGGATTTGGAAAATTAATCAAGACGACAAAAATAACTGCAAATTTTCAGATCCGATGATCGAAAATAAAAACGGACTGACAACGGATAAAATTCTCATTTTCCGGATCATTTTCTTATTTTTTGCCCATCGGGTGATGCAATTAATCTGTTCAAAGGTGACTTCTTAGTTAATTAGTGATACGTACATACAAAAAATGGATGATAAGATAAGGTAATCCTTTTGTTAATTAAGAGCAGTGTAATAATATCTTATCACTAATTGTTCTGCAGTGCAATGTGTGGTTTTTGTTTCATTTTTTTGAATCCAGAAATGTTAGGTAAAACATCTCAAAATTTTGAGTGGCGTCGTATATGACGCCACCTGTTACTTCTGGTGTTAACAGTCGACTATAGTCGTAATTATAGGAATGCAACTTTTTGTTTCGTTTTTGAAACAGTGCTGATGACTGATGGACGATCTGGACATTATTTTATTCGTGTGTAGAATGAAGAGAAGTTTCCGACTAATATGGAGATTTATACGCGATCGTATGTAAATAGGTTTTATTTTGGGCGACATACTCGTACATGCGTACATGCGTGTCGGAAGATATATATAGGTAGCGCTTGTATTTTCTGGTAAACAATTTTGATTTTCATCTGCGAGTATAGACTACACATGTTATATAACTACCTATAGGCCTAGCTGTCTTCGGTGCGGTTTATTCGAAAATGATACGCGTGAGATATAGATATACTCGTACTGCCGCATAAAAGATGAGTGCGAGTTGAGGCGATAATTCACCTTGAACCTACGAGTATACGAGTATACGAGTATATAGGCGTTCTCATCGGAATCGGAATTCGGAATAAAACGATACCGTGTTCACGGAGGTTGTCGGTTGATTTGGTCCGTGTACGAGTACACATACGAGTACATATATACATACGTATTGGACCTTGAATTCCAACACATCTCAAGTGCATATACGTGTAGAGTCTTCGAGATTGAATAATTATTATACGAGTTCGAGTTCGTGTTGCGCGATTATTTATTAATTTGTCCACGCTATAGCTGGTACCTATTCGTAATTAATTGCCGACGCGACGCATCGACCAAAATAACACGTCCGCGTCGCCACCGTCGCGTCGACGAGTTTATAATTTATATTCGTATTTTGGCAACCGCCTTTCACCCTTTCTGGCAAGTAAAATCAGTTTCCTAAAGAAAAAGTATCGATTTAAATAGCACGAAGACGAATCGAACGAGTCTATATAATTGAACGGAGTAAAAAAAAATATTTATACCCTCCTGCAGTTAGGCCATGCGAAAAAAAAAAAAAAAAAATTGCCTAAAAACTGTCTCAAATTAATAAAATCAAATCGATGCGCTAATGTGGCTACTTTTGTGGCCGGCTACTTTATGTCGTGTCAAGAATTATTAAGGTTCTTCGCATTCGAGTATCGTACCTAGTTATGCGAATAAACGTAGGTACAAAAGGTTTGGGCAAGAGGAGAAAAATAAACGTACTTTATAATAGGTACTACTTATATTTGTCAAAATAATAATTCGTATCGGATGTTCGAAGTCGTGCAAAGTTCGATTGACAAAGTATAAAGTCGAGCTGGGCTACCATACCGCATTGCCCATAGACGACCATCCATATTCGCTTTTCATATCAAGATTACAAAATAAACATCATAGAATTCACACATTCGTCTATTATAAAAACTGATGTATGTGTAGGTAACAAAAAAAAAATCTATATACTTACCTATTATTAATTATAAAATATAAATATAGATTTATAAATAAAATCGCGGAAGCGTAGTATAGATATAGCTATAATATTACGATCAATATCTATACGTATAGGTACTCATGTTTGTTGACATTGCCGAATGTAAACGAGTATACCTATATATTCCTTTCCCCGAAGCAAGCTACGCATTCCGCTTTTTCTCTGTCTCGAGTGAAGAGAATAGAGAATATACTCGTATAGGTATACAGGCCATTATTTCATTCGCATTTTAATCGAGTTTGTTTCTTTTCTATACTTTATCGTCGATATTTATAGACTCGAAATAATTATTTAACTTATTGAAAAATAATATTACCCGTTTGTCCGTTTATCTATCGTTCTTTTTTATTTTTATTATGCGTATACAATTGTCGTCATGTGGGAAAATTTTTAAAACCAAATTTTGGTTCTCTCGTACCCGTATATTTTATATTAGGTAATGTTTTGCGAAAGATTAAAATCCGTTTTTAAAAATTTTAACGATAGGTCATAGGTGAAAAATTGAATGTGATTTTTAAATATAGGCATTCGAGCTTCGTCGCCGTTCTGAAGAAAAAGGGGCAAAATTAAACGGCGCGGTATTCTAAATATTGTACTTATAATTACGAATTTATGATACGTGCGAGTTACGAATATTCTAATTAATTTGTTATTAAATTAGAGCCTCGACCCTTAAGTTGAGGTATAAGATGGTTGCTATTGGGGGCAAGAAGGGAAAGTAAGACATTTTGAATGTGCGATTCACCATGCTAGGTACATTCGTACACATTAGTATCATTTTACATACAGATATTTGAAAAAAGTAAGGTTTACGTAAACGTGAAAAATGTTGCCGATAAAATTTCAAGGCTCGAGTGGAATTTTTTCATTTTTCACCGGTACAAAGTTGAAAAATTGAAATTAATAATATTATTACCTATTCTACGAAAACACAAATCACGAATAAAATTAAATATACTCGTACCCACGAGCGTACGTACGTAATATAATAATTATATCGATAAGAAACGAATGATCCTTGATTCGGTCGTCTATTAACGTGGATCAGACGGTGTGTTAGATGTATGTGCCTATACATATATAGTTATAGATATCTATCGCACGTATAAACGTTTATCGTTATCTATAAAACCGGTTCGAGAATTTGGTTCTTGATTACGATCACATTCAGTCTTGAGGACACGAGCCAGTAGGAGTTGGGTTTCATTCTTAAATCGCCATCGATCGTCATCACGTGTTGTTTTCAGTTTTCAACTTAACTGCAACGAAATAGTGAATATTATAATTTACGAGTATAATGCTAAGTTACAAAATGAAAGCCCTAATATCGATATGGGCGAGTTCATTTTTCATAGTCTTTTCTGAAAGTACGTACCCGTAAAAAATTATTTTATTAAAACGTACCTATAAATGTGAAATGTATTCCAAGTAGGTATAATAAAATCCTCGAAATCCGCTAATTAAAGGCTATTAATTTTTTTTTAAATATGTAGGCCTATACCTATCAACATTTTCGTACTCCTTCTGTTTGATATTTTAACTATCGGTGAAGTACCTAATTATAGCGAACATTTTCGAGTAAAATAATGCGAGGGTTGTTTGCTCTCAAGTACGAAGTGCAGATGATTTTCAATTTTTCTATTATTTATTCGAATTGATTGAGAAAATGTTTCGATCGATTCCGAATTCCCGAAGTTCTCGCTCTTCGAAACCCAATAAACACTTTCTGTGGAACCGGCATAATTTCTTATTAAAATATAATTTTATTTTTGGTTTGGTTTGGTGAAGGTTCGTTTTACGTATGATAAAACCGAAGAAAACTAGAAAACTAAAGTAAAACCAAGTTAACTTCGAATAGCCGATGAGAAAATTTGACGACGCGACGTTACGACTTATAGCTCCTCTATTATTATTATTATTATTATTATTATTATTATTATTATTATTATTATTATTATTATTATTATTATTATTATTATTATTATTAATTATTATTATTAAGCTGTCGGAATGAAAACATTATTTTCAGCCTTGGCAGTGAGCATGGCCTTTAACATTATTCCTCCTATTCCTACTTCGATAAACCAGACGAAAAATATTTTTGGAAGCGTTCAAAACAATTTTAAAAAAAACACGAACAAAGTTGAAGCAGTTGTGACTAATACTACGAGTGGACTGAAAAATTTGACAGAAATTGGTAAGCCAATAACCATTTTTTTTTTTTTTTTGGCTCTCTTACGCGCTATACCTACACGTAAACCCATGTGTTTATTAATCTACGAGTATCTACTATCTACCATCTACCTACCTAGGTATTATTATGGCTATATTCTATTCAACCGAGCGCGAGCCCCGATAGACCTATATATTTCTTTATTCATTTTCTTATACGCTTGCGTAGAAAAAGCAGTGGAACAAGCTATCGAATGTTATACGGGTCTGGGATGTTTCCCAAACTCGTCGCCTTGGTTTTCGTTACTGCGACCTTTTCCCAAACCGATGAAACCGACCGCAATCGACACGAAGATTTATCTGTACACCAGGTAACGCGTATGTGTATTATGCTTATGAGTTGTGGCCTATGGGCTTATGGACCACAGCTTTTCAGCTTTTCAGCTTTTCATCGTATGGTAATTCGTAATAATGCAGATCGGTGCATGATCGTTTTTCTTGTCTTACGAGTAATTTGATCTATTATTACGGTACATCCGTACACATACTGTACCCTACGATTTACCCGATTTACTATAGGTATAATACGTATATTATACATCTATATGTATTACTATACTGTATATGTGTATCCCTAGTACAGGCTATATACCTAGTTATTTTCAGTTTTCTTTTTTTTTTTTTTTAATAAGGTAGAAAATGTTTTGGCTATATAGAATTTATCGCAACTGCTGAGATATTTTCCATCGCTTATCAATATATGTACGAGTACAATTGTCTACCCGGCGACGTTATAGACCTTAAAATTTTTGTACTATTATACGGTTTCGAGAACCTATATAATACGCCTATTGACGAGCAGATAATTTATGATAAAAGAATAGAGAGTTCGTAGGTTGTTGATCCGAGATCACGCGAGTTATTTTATCAAGTTTGTTTGCGATTACGCAAGTTTTACGCTTTATCGAAATCCATATTAAATGCTGATTACCTACTCCGATTTCAAAAACATTTACGAGGCTGAAAATCGATAATCCGTTAACGCAAAATACCTATATTAAAGAGAGATATGAGAATTAAATCGAATTACGCTAGGTTTACCTATACTCGTAGGTATAAAACGAGTATAATTATACTTACTCGCTACAATTGGTCAAAATTTTGTGGAATGCGGGAGGAATATTTGACATTCGCGTATTATCTATCCGCAAAAATAGATATTTAAACTCCGATAAAGAAGGCGACTTTGCGGCTTTAAAATTAAGTTCCCTGTTCGTACTTCGTAACTATTTTAAATGCGACGATCGCCGCGTGGATTATAAATACGAGTATATGTGTATAGGAACCTATATATAATATGCGTAAGTAGACTATAGCGAAGAAACTTTTTTTATCCGTAATATATACGTATACCTAATATACGTAATTTTCATCTCATCGATATACATGTACGAGTAGCTATATACTCGTATATAGGCAGCATCGTCGCCCAGTCGGGCAATTTCGTAAATCCCGAATTACTCGCGTACTCGTTTAACTGTCCGAGTGTTGAGAAAGATATATGTACCTATATGTTCTGTACATGTAAGTGCAATAATGTCGGACACTGGCGATTTTTTTAGAAAATTTTTACGTTTTTAAACGAGCCTCGCGACGAAATATAACTATAAAGCTACTCGCGTATATACTCGTACTCGTAGCTGCCGAAGCGAAGCTGCGTATATTTAAACTCATCGCGCTTCGACACGTGTTTATTGCATTTCAGTAAATTCCCCAAGGACCGGTATGTTGTAACACTATGGGATAACATCACAGTAGAAAATTCTGACTTTGATCCGAATAGACCTTATACCGCATTCGTTACTCACGGATTTTCGAGTAATGGAAACGTATCGTGGGTTTCGGACTTGAAAGATGCGTACCTGAAAAATGTAAGTATTATTGCGTAGCTACGCTACGTACATGTATGTATTAGCAGCATGCTATAGCGTAATAATTATATGGCTGATAATGTACACGAGTACGAGTATGCAGTATATACCGTATGGCGTATGCGCTACAACAATTGAGTAGCAAACTTTTAATTTACGATTACGCTTTACATTCGAACCGCGTGATTACCGCAATGCACTTATGCGACTGCGACTGCGAGTATACGCGTATACGCGTCGAGTATTTATAAATGTGATTTTTTCTTTCCCCAAGCGCGAAGCAAACGTATTTATCGTCGATTGGGGAAAAGGAGCTAGCGTTTGGAATTACCTTCAGGTGGCTGCCAATACTCGTGTAGTAGGAGCTGAACTGGCTCGGTAAGAACGTGCAAATAAATACGAGTACGCGTAGTACGACGTACACATATATATACGTATTATACGTACACGCGTACTCGTAATATTTTATAAATAAGCGAATAAATATGTAGGTAAAATTATCGAGAACCACTATAGTGCGCATACAATTTGATATTTGGGGCACTTTGCGAGTCCCAGACAAAAAAAAAAGCAGATTTGGGGTCTGTGGAGTAGGGCGCATAAGAAAAACCATACATACACGTACGTTCACATATACGAGTATACTCGTACTTGTGCGCATACACTTCACAGACGTGCGAGACCCACAAAATGGTCTTACAAGTACGGTTAAAACATCTCTATTTACTCCGTAATATATGTATACAATGACAGAGTTAACGCTATATGAAGGGGAGGGGGCGGGGAGGAATTCCGTTTTAATAACTATACGACGTATATACTCGTATTATACTCGTATACGCTCAGCAATGAAATTTCGACGAAGCCACGATCAGTTAATCGAATTAAGTGAAATCGACGGAAATAAATTTCCTCTCGAGGTAGGTACTCGTATACGAGTATATATTTCCCACAATGCGGAATAATTACTATCGAGATAAAAGAATGTTCCAGTTACAAACTTTTCGAGAAAAAATGAAAAGTTTTAGGTTTGTTGGAAGAGTCGTTTAAGTAAGGTAAAGGATCAGTCGAGCTACGAGAGCGAATTATTATCGACTATTATTATAAAGTAGACTGCGCGTATTTTGTATTCTTTGCTCAGTTTCTTACAATATTTAATCGAGAAGAAAGGATTAGATCCATCGCGAGTTCACCTCATGGGTCATAGTTTGGGAGCTCATATCTCCGCCTATGCGGCTAAAGCAGCCCAAAAAGTGGGCCTGAAGAAAAAAGTCGCTCAGCTTACGGGTAAATATATGCGCAAATCTGCTACGAGTACGGTGTCAGACACCTTATTATATTGTCACCTTTAATCGACTCGAGCGAGTTTGTTTTTATTGTCGTAGCATTCGACCCAGCTCAACCTGGTTTCGAAGCAAACCCCGATGAAGTTCGTCTCGTAAAATCCGATGCCGAATTCGTCGATGTAATTCATACGAATTCTAGGCCAGTAATTCCTCTACTCGGTTTCGGTTTGATATTACCAACTGGTAAAATATTTTATATACGTACCTACTACGAGAATAAATAATAATAATTATACGTACTCGTATACCTGTACGATACGTGCGATCGATTTATCGCAACGATATTCGCGTTATCTCTATAGGACACATCGACTATTATCTGAACGGAGGATTAATTCAACCCGGTTGTAAACTTCCACCGGTCGACGAAGTAAAATTAAACGGCATCGCAGATTTAGCCAAATATCCGGTCGAAGGTAAATTTTATTGCGCGGATGCGGATACGCGTACCTACTCGTACTTAAATCTTTTTACCGACTTTTTTCCGTACGAATAAGTACCTACGTATTATAAATAATATATTAATATTATACCCGATTTCGTAACAGTGGTTTCATCTTGGGTAGCCTGTTCTCATGGAAAATCTTATCTTTACTATACCGAGGCGTTGCTTAACAACTATTGCACATTTTGGGGACGATCGGCTGGTATAATTGGAAGCGCATTCGAGTAAGAAATCAATTTTAAAAAGTCGTATATACGTAGTATTTGTCAAGTAGGAATATGTGTACTCGTCTATGGCAACGTTGAAAACAGTATATTTCGTACGTACTTATCGTAGGTAATAGGTACGAGTATTTTCAAAATATTCTCCAGCAATTATAATGAAAAACGAATGAGAAATATTCGAAAATGGTAGCGAAAAGGAGGAAGGCGTACCTATAGCTGGATATACTACACGTATCCGTACTCGACGTATTAAAGTTGCCACGTTAATAAAACAAAATCGGATGCGAACAAAGTATACACATGTATAAAGGTATCTACCTAATACGCATTTGTTTGGGTGTTATGTTCGAGCATATATCATGTACCTTGTATACTGTATATAATTCGTGAATTTTAAATAACTCGATCGCCACATTTTAAAGCATCGAGAAGGGACACAATAAAAAGAGAGAAAGAGAAAGACAGACGTAGGTACGTATGTGGGACGAAATTGCGGTGTTCGAAACTGGATTTGCGCTGACTTCGCCTCGGATACTCGCTAAAAATTAACGAAACTACCTACGAGTACGATAACGGTCTTCGCCTTTGGCAAAAAGTTGGAAACTTTAAATCGCGCAGTTGCCGAATTCTCATGCGAAACGGAACTTATACGTACTTCTTCTAACGTTATAATATAATATTATACACGTAATCGTAATGTATACTCGTAATGTAACTCGGCTAATTTCAGTATCGCGAGTTTGGGCTATTCTGAAAAAGTACTTTCTAAATTCACCACGTGCTCGTTGGATCAGTGCTCTCCCATCGGTTTGGAGTCGCTCGAATATCCTGCTCGCGGAATTTTCTCCGTTTCCACGCATTCCGGAAGCCCATTCTGCTGTAAGCAAATTTCGAATACCATATTTTAATACCTCGGACAAATGAGCGTTTCGTCCGGATTTATTACCTACTCGTATACGCACGTGCGCACGTATAAATGTCGTCGAATTTTTCTAACCTACGTACCAATAATGTTGGGCCTTTTTTCTTTCAATACCTACAGTTACCGATCCGAAAGTAACCGAATCGATGAAAAAACTGAGATCCCTTCGACAGGAAAAAGAGAAGGCTGGGTTAGTATACCTACTCGTACATCATATACGCATTACATACATGTATACTCGTACATATGTAGTGTACGTTATTTGATTCGCAAATCTGTTAACTATTTTTTCGTTTTATTTTTCTCAGTGTAACGGAGAAGAATGGATCCATTTTGTCGAAAATAACGTCGCATATTGTGTAAACGAAAAAAAATAATAAAAATTACAAATAATAAATCCGCTAATCTATAATATACTCGACGTAGGTACCGGGAAAGCTTTTTTATCGATAGAAAAGAAAAGAAAAGAAAAGAAAAGAAAAAGAAAAAGAAAAAGAAAAAGAAAAAGAAAAAGAAAAGAAATGTCACACGGTAAACGTACTCGTATATAGCGATTAGAAACGTAAAATGATGCGATGTACGCGTAGGAGTAAAAATTGGCCATTTGACCGTGCCGACCTACGATTGCTCGAGATACGCGTTTTAACGCCGCCATTAGCTGCTATACCTATATATGTACTATATAGTAGGACGTAAAAAATACGTATACGTATGTCCATGTCGCGTCAATTTGTCCAGTCGAAAAATGTAAGAAAACGTATCGCCCGATAAAGTGAATTTAATTTTTATCATTACGGACTTAATAGTTCGTTTCCCGGAGCGAATAATTCGTCTCGACGAGTGTTCCATTCATTTCGGATTAAGCCGCCGAGCGCAGACTATATAGGTATACTCGTACGTGACCGTATGTATATTTTTTATTTTTTTATTTTTTTTTAAGCGAAAAGAGCGGCCTTAATCGAGCTTAGCCTTCGGTATAGGTACACGCGTACGAGTATATATGGCAATGGCACCCACTCTCGAAGGAAATTGATAATCGTATACTCGTACAGTCGTACGTATTTTCTTACTCGTAACTCGTAACTCGTAACTCGTATCTCGTATCTCGTAAGTCGCGTAGAATCGACGGGCTGTAGCCGACGTATGCGAGTAATGTGCGTGTATACTGCAGCAGCTACTCGTACAGCTACTCGACGTAGTTATTAGACGGTGCGCTTTATCGCTTATACTTAGTATAGGCAGCTTATCACGTTCTTCATCTACGATCGGTTCTCAATAATACGCGATGTATTAGTATATAGATATAGCTAGCTGATGCGATTAAACTACATTATATATACCGTAACATACCGTAACGTACCGTAACGTTTTAAATGTACCTATAGGTATATACGGCCGTATTAAAATAGCGGCTATAATAATTTTCTGCAGCTTATCGCGGCGATATATATCTATAGCGTTCTGCAGACTACAGACTACAGAATACGGCAGAGGTATTGTAACTTTAGGTTTACTGTCGAAAATCGTAGCCGCGATGCTGCAGTATCTAGATTGGTTGGACTTGGCCGTCTTCGTCGGCATGTTGCTCATTTCGGCCATCATCGGCGTATACTTTGCCTATTTCGCAAAAGAAAAACCGAATACGTCGTCGCAATATCTAATGGGCGGTAGAACTATGGGCATTCTTCCCATCTCTATGTCACTCATCGCCAGGTGCGGCAACCTCCGATACTCACGCGCGTGATAATATCAATTATATGCTATTATTACGATGCTACGCATGCGCTTACCATCGGTATATAACCGCATTATAACCATTATAACCATTATAACCATTATAACCATTATAACCGGCGCAGTACTTAGCCGCGCACTCGCATTCCACATTATAATACGCTTTCTTCTCAATCGACTATACGAGTAGACTATATATGTGTAGGGTCGCTCTATAATATGGCTATACTCGTATATCTATACGCGTAGCTTTGCAACACGCTTTTTATTGCGTAGTACCTATACACAATATACACAAACACATACGCGTATATAATACTCGTACGTAATTATAATACGGTACTGCGGTACGGTACGTACGCGCGGCGCATGCCGCATGCCGCATGCCGCATGGATACGCGACGCGAGTATAAAATTATTTACTCGGCATCGTGTGTTTTGTCGACAGTTACATTTCTGGTATTTCGATTTTGGGATTGCCGGCAGAAATGTACGTGTACGGAACGCAGTACGCCATGATAATGTTGTCCGAAGGATTCGTAAGCCTCACAATGGCCTACGTCTACCTGCCAGTCTTTTACTCGTTGCAGATTACCTCGTCGTATCAAGTACACGCGTTTAGTACTTTTTATTACACTTATCCTACTCGCGTATTACACTCGTCGCGCGTAGCTCTATATAGGCATAATTCTTATTTCCTATACGTTAAATAATGGTATATACATACGGTATCTACATAATTATGTGCACCGGCCATAACTCGGCCAAGTAAAGAATTCGAGTATTGCTGGCCGCTACCCGCGTACGCGTACACCGATAGGTACATTTTTTTAAGAAAACAAAATACGGATAGACTATAGTATATAGCGGCTTCGCCCGTATCACGAATTTTGCCTGCAAAACGGCCGATAGAATATAAAATTATGCGATTACGGCGTATACATATAAATAGGTACATATATACCTATATAATTATCTAAAATCTAGACTAATAATCGTAGCCTTCCTTCTTCGTTTGTCAATTTGGCCATATCCGTATTCGACCGAATGGTCCCGGTCCCGGTCCCGGTCCCGGTCCGGCGTTGATACGAGTATACTCGTACACATATATTTCTTTACAGCGCAGCTAATACCCCCGATCGTTGAGAAATGAAATTTTCCTATACCCATCGCACCCATTTCTTCCAGGTTGACCGAAGAACGGGACAAATATATATACTCGTATATAGGGTATATAGCTGGTTCTTTCTTACTCGTATTTTTAGAACAGAGTATATAATTATATACGTAGGAGGAGTATATAGGACCGCGTAATACCTATACCGCCGATTTCCAATTAGATACAAGCGTTATACGCGTACATCCTATTATAATTATATGTACATTATAATATACGAGTATATAGACGCTACATTTTTATCCAAAAATCTGCCCGTGTAGGTAACCGTTATTAATTTGATACAAATCTATTCTTTTTTACCTACGAGTATACGCGTGTATAGTATAATGTACCCGCATATATTTACTCGGTAGTCTGTCGAAATAATCGAGAAAAGCGAATTAATTCTGGCCCGAAATGTCATCATTTTCAGTTCACGTTGCGGACTATCGTAGTCTATCGGGATGATGCGCTTGAACTATATGTATATGTAGTGATGTACCTATCTACTAAAATAGTATTCCTCCTGTAGTACCTATTCGGCGGGTTTTCATTTTGAAAATACGCCTATTGCTCGTACATGCAGAATATCGTTATATATACGCGTATATGCGTGCCTATTCGGATCGATTTGATTTTTAAATGGTGCTACAAGTATAGCTGTACTCGCACTCGCAGTACCCGCACGGCGCAATCACATTTCACATTCGTACTGTACGTGTATTATTAATTTTTATTTACAGTATTTAGGTCGAAGATTCGATTCGTCGGTAAAACTGCTGGGTTCTTTCATATTCTGCCTTAAAATGGTAAGCATCCTTATAGTATCCCATAAATTGTTTTCAATGCGATACCTCCGACATTTATGCGCGTTTCCAACGGCAACTATAATAAGTTATTCGAAAGTTTTGTATAGCCAGCTTTAAAACAAAATTTAATCCCGTTTTGGTTCGATAATTTCGTTGTAATAATGTGGTTCGAGCGTGTAATATAGCAACCTGCAGCAAATCATAAAGAATCGAATAATTCCGTTCCCCAAATTAGTCGACACCTCTACGTAGGTATATGTGTACGCACTTACCAATACGTAGTTTTTTTCCCTTTCTTCTTCTTCTACAGCTTCCGAGTACTACTATATATACCTATCTAGTATAGAGACTTTTGAGGATAGGTGTAGGTATATTATATAGTATATACTATATAATTCTCGCGAGTACCTATCGCGTGTCATGTAAATGTAATGTAGCCCGCCGAGTATATATAGTCTTGCAATCGTAATCTCGCCATCGTCTATTCCAAAAATTATAAAACATTCTTTAAAAGACGCGCGAAAGATGTGAAGTTAATAATTTAATTATTCGCAATTTTACAGTTCCTCTACATTCCAATCGTAATTTACGTTCCAGCTTTAGCTTTTAATCAAGGTAAAGAAAGCCGTATTTATTTCATACATGTAATCTTTCATTTTACGATAAATTTTTCGTCACTCGCGATATTATACTCGTAGAATCTTGCACGCTTTAAATGTTTGATAAAAAATTACTTTTGTTCTACAGTTACTGGTATTAACTTACATTGGGTCACGCCAGTCGTTTGTTTCATTTGTATTTTTTATACAACTCTGGTAACTATACCGAAGTGAATCCGATAACTTTTTTTTATATTCCAAAGTCGAGTCTTGGACTGTCACTGAATAATATATTCCTATTCGATATGGACTCTATATAGAAGCTCCTACGCGTGTATATCAATTTTGCGAATCCTATACAATATCAAAAAATATCTGTACGGAGTGACACGCGTATTGCAAACGGCAATTTCCACGGAAACTGTTAAATTTCCAACAACTACGACTAGGCTATATACGAGTACTCTTATAATACGAGTATATTAACGTAAAATTGCTCGCAAACATTTCGTTATTTACGATTTTATTTCTCGCGTGTTAGCCCATTATCAAGATGTTGCCCTCGCATTCGTATTACTTTTTCTAGTCCATATTATACTCTATACAGTCGAAGAGTCGATTTATTATTATACAGGGTCTTTCACAATAAACGCTCACGAGAAATATGTGGTTAGCAAGGGTTTAAAATTATCATTTTCTTTTGTTATCGCCACCAATGCATTCTCCCAACCATGACAATTACTCTGACGATTTCATAATGTGGTATCCATACCAAAAAGGGACCTTGAGGTGAAAAATAATTTTTTCAATTTTTTATGGTTTAGAGCATAAAAAAAGAAAGAAAATTTTTTTTTCACCCTAAGATCCTATTTCCGTAGTGGAACCCCCGTGTATTTATGATTGGTATGTTTGTGCGGATACAGTAGTATCATTTTTTGAGTAAAAAATTCATCCACGTAATCATAAAATTTGTTTTTCTAATGAGCCCTATTTAAAAAAATACTCTGTATTTTTATATTATAAAAAAATACTTTTTCGGAAGAATACATTTATCCTCGATAAATCAAACCGAATTAAGTCATTCCATAGCACGTGAGAATTGTCATGGTTGGGAGAAAGCAGTGGTGGCGATAACAAAAGAAAAAAATAGTTTTAGACCCTTGCTAACCACATATTTCTTGTGAGCGTTTATTGTGAAAGACCCTGTAATTATATTTACTACTACGAGTACATATATATTCGTTTGCTTTTGCAAATAAATGTTTTTTTCAGGGAGGCATCAAAGCAGTGGTATGGACAGACACCTTCCAAATGATAATTATGATGTTAGGCATTGTGGTGGTCCTGATAATTGGTTTGATTAAAGTTGGTGGTTTCAATATTGTATTCGAACGTGCATCTCGTTCAAATCGATTAGAATTTTTCAAGTTAGTTTGACGTATAAATACAGATCTCGGTGCTTCCAGTGGCTTAGCCAGAAATTTTCCCAAAGAGGGACTGAGTCTTAAATTTATCCCAAAAGACAAATTTTTTTTATTTATCATCGTTTTGATTAAATTCGATGGCTGAGGGCCGGGCCTTCCTCGATCGCGCCACCGGTTAATACTTTTCACATCCGCCTCTGTCGCGTCGCAGGCATCCAGAACGCAACTGCCCTTTATCCTGTTAAACTATGGTTAAAGCGACAAAAAAAGTTGACGCGAAAAATGTTTTTATTTAGTATTTTCTTTATTTTTATGAACTTTGATGGCTAAGGGAGGGGTTTCAGTCCACTTAGTTGCGAGTTGAAAACGGATGCTATTTTCACTAGGGTCGCTCTGTTCCGAATGCTTCGAATGTATACGGAGCAAGCAGATGGAAATTGGAAAGATCGAGCTTATTCCTATATATTCTTTAAATCGATATCGTTTAATCCGACATCGAGGGAAAAATGTCCCACGCCATGTCGTTATACGCCCGCAGAAGCAATTCCTTCCGAGTAAAGGGAAGGTTATACCGTAACATCTTAATTATCTTATATAAATATTTTAAATTACAGTTTGGATCCTGATCCTCGAACGCGTCACACAATTTGGTCCGTCGCAGTTGGTAATTATTTTTTTTGGCTAGCTACGTGTTCGTCGAATCAGGCTATGGTGCAGAGATGTCTGTCCTTACCTAATGTACGTAAAGCTAACATGTACGTTTCATATGTACTCAAATACAATCGTGAATTTGATGGCTCAGATAATGAAGTATCGAATATATAAGTGCCCCGAAGTGGGTATACCTACCTGTAAGGATTCTAATACCGCCAAAGGGTAGCGACGCGTACATCCGTTATGGTTATATATATAGTTTAATTACTTAATAAATTATAATTAGAAAGAGGCAGCGAGGGTGGAGGGAGGAGGAGAGAAAAACGATCGAGTAATGATGAAAAAACTAGTATAAAACACAACGAATCCAAAGAAAATGACGTCGTATGGCGCATCCAGAAATTTTCTGAGGGAAGGACCGATGTCTTATTAGATTCATCCGCCAAGAATGGAAATATTCGGAGAAATATTTTTTATTCCGCAACCTTTTTCCGATGAAATTTGAGACTTAGAGGGGCGTATGCCCCCTCCTTCGTGTGCGCCACCGAAATAAAACGATAATATAACGTAGGTAATCAATTATCGAATGCGTACATAGGTAGGTACGTGTACTCGTATATGGATACTCGTACTCGTACGCGTATCCATCTATACCGAGCATACATCGTTATCTGAGACTAGACTAGTATACACGTATATATATAGGCTTTGATAATTCAACGATACGCCCGATACAATTCCTATCTGTTGCTAATTGTTTATCTCAGAGCAGTTGGCATATTAGCTTTTGGCATCGTAATTATCGTCGGATTATGTTGTTTTACCGGACTCGTCATTTACGCGACTTACCACGATTGCGATCCCTTATTAATACAGGTAAAAATTTTCATATTATACGTATACTGTATTATCGTCCTTAGTTTACCTACTCGAGCACAGCGTATGTGTAGATCATAAAACCAGTATATCTATACCTAGTCCAGCCCGGCCCGTACAGTTTCCGATAGTGATATATATACATATATATATATTGTGGGGACAATACGAACTAGAATGTAAATTAACTAAGTACAGACGTAATATGTACGAGTACATATTGTCAGTGTCCGCCACAAGGCAGGATGCTGCTTCATGGTCATGAACCAAACCGGTTTCACATACTCGTAGATAGACGCAGTGCGTCTATCAAACATATAATAAAAACGTCAGTTTAACAACTATTTTGTATCTGTCTCTCATGGATGACTATTGACACCTGGGTACTTATCTGTGTACAGAAAGTACCAGATAACCATGGCTGTTCAGACGCAGCTATAACAATGTCTTAAAGGATATTTTCATTGGAAATATACCTAATTAGGTATTTATTGATCCTATCAATAATTTACCTAAAGTGGTAACCTTTCCGACGTGAAATAAACTTGGAGTCAGATAAAAGGGTAGACTATACGAGCCCCTATAGCCCCAGTGGAAACACTGTACGGAAGAGTAGTGAATTATTTTGCTTGCAAAATTTTCCTACTAAGGTGCAAGCCTCTTCGGAGTTGATCCACCATTGCAAAAGGAGTTGAAATATACTTCCAAATAGAATTAAAAATTCTAAGTTCAATTTACTCGAGATTCGAGTGCAAAGTAAAAAAACTTTGTAAAACTGAATAGAAAATTCAGAAAATTTTCAGAAGTCCATACCTGAATATTTTACAAAGTAAAAATCTCGAAATAAATTGCAACAAGCAACTTTAAAATTTTGAATGTCTGGTATTCGAAAATCACCAAAAAGTGATCCACCAGAAAATTCAGACTTACAACAAACTGATTTTGAAAGCTTCAGTACACTAGACTTGACTCTAGCTGAAAATACTGATTTAATTTCAACAGAAAATCTTACACAAATTTCAAAAGAAAATTTGTCTTTAAGATTTTTGAATAATACCTCTGTAGTTGAGTCACCAGTAGTGACACCTTCTAGTGCAGAGCAAAGCTTCACACCTGAAGTAACAATGTCTAAAGATATACACATCACTCTACCTGCATTCACTCCTCAAAAAGTCGACTTGTGGCTAAAAGCTGTCAAAGGCAAACTAAAGGCTCATGGTGTTAAAGATGAGGACCTTTTCAAAAGGATCCGAATGGACATGCCTTTAGAAATAATCGAAAGAGTACCAGAAGTAGTAGAACCTTCTGCAGCCCAAGATACTTTCGACTGGTTTGCTACACAACTAAAAGAAGTGTATGGCAAAACAAAGGAGCAGAACATAAGGGAGTTGCTCACAAAACTAGAGCTTGATGATGAAGGTCCAAAAAGACTTATGGAACGCATGATTGAAAAGGCGGGTACAGATATAACCCCTTTCATCATAGCAGATCTCTTTAGACATGCACTGCCCAAAGAAATGTCCAGGTTGATTATCTCACTAGAGAGTGACACCGAAATTAAAACAGTAGAAGACTTGAAAAAGCTAGCTGATAGAGCTGAGAAAATTTTTAAGTTCGAAAAAGACATTACCTCTCCTAAAAAGCATGTACATGCTGTGTCATTCACAAAAAAGGAGAGTAGCTTCAAAAATGAGTCAAGCAATGATCCACAAACCTTGAGAAAGGAAATCAACGATTTAAAGAGCACCGTTGGTAATTTAAAGAAACAAATGGATAAAGTGTTACTGAGCATAGGCAATTCTGGAGGCCGAAATACGGGTAATTCATCCCAAGGCCAAAATTATAGCCAAAACCGCCAAAACCGGAGTAGAGAGCGTGGCAATCGACGCCGATCGCCCTCTCCGCAGCGAATAGACTATAGTAAACCAGAAAACCAGGGAAAGTGTAAATATCACATATTATATGGTGATAATGCATTCCACTGTACAATTCCATGTACAGAAAGTGGAAAGCCACTTGCCCCCAAGCCTGAGAGAAAGAATCAGTCAAACTAAATTGCGGGGCCATTATGGCGACAAATGACCTCGCAAATAAGTACTCCCGAAGACTGTTCATTAAAGATCATGATTCACAAACATGGTTTCTAATTGATACAGGCTCTGATGTATCATTAATACCTGCTACTAATGATGAGTTCACCAAAGAACCATGTAGACATTTATATGCAGCAAATGGTACACCAATAAGAGTTTTCGGTGAGAAACTAGTTGAGTTCAATATTGGAATCAGACGAAGCTTAAGATGGGTTATGCAAGTTACAGATGTTGAAACAGCAATATTAGGTGCTGATTTCTTAGAGCATTTCGATCTTAGTCCTGACCTTAAAAGAAAATGTCTAAGAGATAATGAGACTGGAATAAAAGTCACCGGTTTTGTCAAAATGACTCCTTTACCAGAAGTTAAAACCATCAAAGAAGAAAATGAATGGATTAAAATAATTAGAGAATTTCCTGGTATAGAAATTTCCACCACAGAAAAGAAATCTACATACAAAACTGAAGTTACACATGTATTAGAAACACCACCAAATTGCAGACCAGTAAAAGCTAGAGCCAGAAGGTTAACACCTGAAAAACTCAAAGCAGCCAAAGTAGCTATATACAAAATGATAGCTGATGGCGAAATGAGGCCTAGCAAAAGCGATTGGTCATCTCCAATACACATGGTCATGAAAAGTGACAACAGTTGGAGAATAACAGGCGATTTTAGAGCCTTAAATGCAATTTGCCAAAACGATAGCTACCCAGTACCAAACATCATGGATTTTAACCAAACCATGAAAGGTAGCACAATCTTTTCTAAAGTGGATTTAAACAGAGCATATTGGCAAATCCCAATGAACGAGGAAGATATTAAAAAGACAGCAGTTATTACTCCATTTGGGCTCTTTGAATCTATGAAAATGCCAAATGGACTTAAGACCTCTGCACAAACCTTCCAACGTTTTATAGACAGCCTTTTAAGAGGACTAGATTTTGTTTATGCCTACATAGACGACATCTGTATATTTTCAGAAAATAAAGAACAGCATAAACATCACCTTCGCCAACTTTTAGCAAGACTGGATGAAGCCGGACTCACCATAAATGTTGCTAAAAGTGAATTTGGCAAGGATCAAGTAGACTTTTTGGGATATAACATCAGCCAAGGTGGCATTTCACCTAAAAGTAAAAAAGTACAAGCCATCTTGGACTACCCACCCCCTAAGGACATGCATGGACTTAGACGGTTTTTGGGTATGACGAATTTCTATCGTAGATGTATACCCCAAGCTGCACACACAATGTTAGTGCTTCATGAAATGACAAAAGGGTGTAAAAAGAAAGACAAAACCCCTATATCTTTCAATGAAGAGCAGTTAAGAGCTTTTGAAGCCACAAAAGCCAAACTAGCTAATGCAGCAATGATAGCTCATCCTGATGAAAATTTGGACATAATTCTAGCCACTGATGCTTCAGATTTTGCTATTGGAGCAACACTGTATCAGATCAGTGGAGAGAGTCGCCAACCCTTGGGTTTTTTCTCAAGGAGACTAAGTACTACCGAGACTAAGTATAGCACTTATGATCGGGAGTTACTGGCTATATTTGCCGGAATTCGGTATTTCAAACATATGCTTGAAGGAAGGGTTTTCTCTGTGTATACTGACCACCGTCCTATCACATATGCATTCAAGCAAGGCAATGACCATGCTTCACCGAGGCAAATAAGGCAGCTGGATTATATTGGCCAGTTTACTACTGATATCCGGTACATAAAGGGCGAAGACAATGAGTCTGCTGACGCCCTCAGCCGAGTTGATCAGATTAGTGTAAAACCAATATTACCTTATGAAGAAATAGCACAGGCTCAGTCAAAATGTACAGAACTGAAAGACCTGTTGCAAAATAAAAACACTTCACTAAAATTCGAGATGAGAAGCATTCCAGATAGTGATGTATTACTTTGTTGTGATGTTAGCACTCAACACACAAGGCCATTTATTCCTAAAGAGTTTAGAATAATGGCCATGAAAAGTGTACATGACCTCTCTCATCCAGGCCCCAAAAATACAGTCAAATTAATGACCAGTCGTTTTGTGTGGCCAAGAATTAAAAGCGAAGTATTTAATTGGGCAAAAGCATGCCACGGTTGCCAGCTTTCCAAAATTGGAAAACGAACTAAGACACCTGTTGGTACCTTTAAACCCACTCAACGCTTTAAGCATGTACATGTAGACATTGTAGGTCCACTACCAATGTCACATGGTAAAAAATATTTGATGACAATGATTGACAGAGCTACGAGATGGCCTGAAGCCGTCCCTATGGATGATATTAGTGCAGAAAGTGTTACTAAAATTTTATACCATACATGGATAGCCCGATTCGGAGTCCCAGAAAATATAACCACAGATCAGGGTAGACAGTTTGAGAGTAAACTATTTGCAAATTTAGCAAAATATATTGGTGCCAAAAAGAACACCACCACCGCCTACCATCCACAGAGCAATGGAAAAGTAGAAAGGTGGCATAGAGCTCTCAAAGCCTCCATCATGGCTGCAGATGTAACTAATTGGGTTGATGCACTCCCAACAATTTTGTTAGGATTGAGATCCTCAATACAGACCGATTCAGGATATAGTGCTGCTCAGCTAGCACTCGGCGAGGAGCTAAGACTGCCTGGTGATTTTTTCAACAAAGTTGAAAATAATGATGCAGAAGAAATCATATTCAATATGAGAAAAATTGCCAACAAATTTGTTGCGCAACCTGCACACCATGGTACGCCACCTGTATTCGTGTCGAAACATTTAAAATCTGCAGACTTTGTCTATGTACAAGTAGACACCCCTCGAACTGGCTTTCAAAAGCCATATAGTGGTCCTTATAAAGTTTTGCAAAGGTTTGAGAAAACTGTGCAAATTAAAATATTCGAAAACGAAAGAATTATAAGTTGGGATAGGTGCAAACCTGCTTTTATGGTGAAAGAGAATATTAGTATCAATTCTCCCATTAATATTTCCATACCTGTCGAAATTGCTCAAAGTCCAAAAAAGTCAGAAATTAAAAACGTTGATCTGCCTTCAAACTCTCAAAGCACGCAACCAATCATCCATCTACTGCCAGACAGAGATGACGAACCGGTTCGACAAAGACGAAACATCACGTTTGACAACAATGATGACGTCAGAACGTTTGAAAGGCATGAGCCACCATCTCGAGTGAGTCATAATGCACGACCATCAAGAAAGAGTGTGCATGAATCAACGAAAGATAAAAATCGAGAATATTATAATCTCCGTTCAGGTAGACAAAGAGAACACCTCGAACAGACAAGTACAGTCCGACACAAAACAAAGCCATGTGCTTCGAAAATTCAAAATTCTGAAAAAGAAAAGCTGAATATCTCAGCCCCTAAAAGAGCTACAAAGACCGCTCAAGTTCCATCGACCTCTACGTCCACAGACGAATCGACCCCTAGTGAAGTCTCGACCCCCATACCAAAAAAGTATGGCATCCAAGTTAAAAGGAAAGATCGAGTACAAACTAGAAGTCAGACAAAGAAAGAGGCTAAATAGAGAACAAATTCGAAGTAAAATACAACAATAAATAATTGTTACAATTAAAATCGATGCAATACCTATCAGGTGAAAAAGAAGATTAACTTCTCACAGATAGATGGGTGCACAAAGCAAACAAAAACCGTCATCTGTTCCACTGAAAAATCAGGGCAGTTGGTGTCTTTGCTTTTTACCGATTTTATATTGAGAAATGGCTAATACGTCTACTGCTGCTGTCATGTCTGTTGCAGAGGAGTTTGAAAAGTTAGAAGTTGAAGTGGAAACTATCCTATCAGCTGAACCGAAAGGGGAAGCTTCGGGGGTAGAAGCCATGGAAACCTCAACTCCAGAACCCTCTCTAACTGAAAGTATTTCTGATGTTCCTAAAAATGAAACTCCTAAAGTCGAAAATGTTGAATCCAAAAAATCTATTCTGATACCTCCTCGAAAGGATGATCCTAATAGAATTTTCAAGCGGAAAAAAGTTGTACTAAACAACCCTCCGCCTCCTCAACCTCCTACGACTTTCGAAGACAGACAAGCTCAAAGGAGAAGTACCCTCCACAACTTCTATCGGAGGAGAAGGTTCACTCAAGACCTTCGGATGTTCCGAGGTCTAGGTGAAACTTTCCTTCACCTCTTGGAGCAAAGTACTGCTCCACCTCCTTCGAGAGGATGGAAGAATCGTGGTAGAGGTCAGAGAGGAAGACATGCTTGAAATGTCTAGACTTTAGTTAGTCAAGTAATAAAAAATAAAAAAGCCAAAAAAAAAAAAAAATATAAAAAGCAAAAGTCTTTATAAGACACCAAAAAAAAATAAATCTTTTTGCAAGTTCGTGAAAACGAACCCATCATTGAACTTACTGATGAAATAAAAT
This sequence comes from Parthenolecanium corni, assembly GCA_038050395.1. Lineage (NCBI taxonomy): Eukaryota > Metazoa > Arthropoda > Insecta > Hemiptera > Coccidae > Parthenolecanium > Parthenolecanium corni. The sequence goes on along the minus strand of JBBCAQ010000034.1, from coordinate 158,122 downwards.
TCTCAGTAAAAATTCTAAGTCTAGAATAGTTCATGATGGTAAATAATAAAACAAACATTTTACTAAGCCAAAGTAAATTTATGTAAGTACTCTGTATACTTCATAAAATTACAACACAAAAAACAAAATCATTACTCGAAGTATAAATCTTAAACTTCGATGTCAAATGAATAAATTCTCAAAGTTACAAAAATTAAACTTTGATGAAAATATAAAATTTTGCCCCTCAAAAGAGGAGAAGTCAAAATTAAAAAGTCAAACTTCTCAAAAGAGTAAGTGACGAATACAACAAAAATAAAACCTCTTTAAAAAACGAGTGTATAAAATTGAGTCAAAAGACCAAGTCAAAATTATAAAATCTCCTTCTAAAAAAATCGAAGTCGAGTCATGAGTAAACTGTATAGGCTTATACAGTTGAAAATGCATTAAAAAGAATGTCCAAGACTACCAGAGTCGATAGCCACTCAGGAGAAACCTAATTGGTTCACTGGGGGGGGCTACTGTGGGGACAATACGAACTAGAATGTAAATTAACTAAGTACAGACGTAATATGTACGAGTACATATTGTCAGTGTCCGCCACAAGGCAGGATGCTGCTTCATGGTCATGAACCAAACCGGTTTCACATACTCGTAGATAGACGCAGTGCGTCTATCAAACATATAATAAAAACGTCAGTTTAACAACTATTTTGTATCTGTCTCTCATGGATGACTATTGACACCTGGGTACTTATCTGTGTACAGAAAGTACCAGATAACCATGGCTGTTCAGACGCAGCTATAACAATGTCTTAAAGGATATTTTCATTGGAAATATACCTAATTAGGTATTTATTGATCCTATCAATAATTTACCTAAATATATATATAGTTACATTATGACACATGCGAGACCCAAGATAAAGTATGACACTTGCGAGACCCCCCTTATAAGTACTCACAAATGAAACCTTCGTCTTCACATGGCTTGGTGGCTATCTGTAGATGCCTTAGGCTATGTAATGAAGCCCACAGCTGTTGGCTAGGTGTACAGTACAGTTTGTAGGGAGTAAAATGAAATGAGGGAACCACGAGTGTACATACAATTGATATTTGAGGCACTTGCGAGTCCCAGACAAAAAATGCAGATTTGGGGTCTGCGGAGTGGGGGGAGTAAGAAAAACCATACATACACCTCATGCACATGCGAGACCCGCAAAAGGGTCTCGCATTGTCAAAAAGGGTCTCGCAAGTGTTATGAAATATCTGTTTTGGGTCTCACATGTGCCCAAAACATCTCTATACGTATATGTGTGTATATGTCGAGTTGATTGCGATTTATTCGTCAGTTCAAAACGATTATAGCCGTACTCGCGTATACACGCATATGTGTGCTGTAGGCCTACACCATACCTACGAGTATATGTATTACCAACGAGGATGTAATTTTTTTCAACGTCTAAATGTGTGAGAGTTTCATTTTTCATCCTCGAATCGTATTTTCTTCTAGAAAATAAAGAAGCCCGATCAATTATTACCATTATTTGTCATGGAGATTGCCGAAAAAGTACCCGGTCTTCCTGGGATATTTTTGTCCGGAGTTTTCAGCGCTGCGCTTAGGTAAATGCGTTGAAAAGAACTCTTTTCCCATTTCTTCGCAATCACTGCGGCACCTAGCGAGGCAAGAGGGGCCGCACCGCCGTAGCCCCTTCGGGCCACGCTTGTTCTATTTCGGAAAATTCAACATTTTTGTCGACTCGTCGCAGCCGCGTATTAATTTATACTCGTAGTATAACTATATGCATATACTCTGTTCAACTTGAAGAGTGCCTAAAACGGAACGTCAAATTCACATTTATCGACGATATAAAAATCGGATGTGCGATAAGAAACAAGAAAGTAAAATCGGAAGCGTAGCCAAATATCGTTGCCGAATGTGAACGCGAGTACCTTTTCCTCTCCCCGTCCCCGGAGCCCTGCAAACTGCAATCCGTTTTAGGCATTCTTAAGTTGAACAGAGTATACCCGTACGTCAGCTCACAACATACAAATAGGCAAATATAGGCTATATAGGCCTACCTACTCGTACGTTTAAATACTTTTCATTATTGATTCTTACACTTTCTTCCAAGTTTCATGAAATGCGGAAGATACTGCAGACAGGTCTTCTTGAGTATGGATATATAGATATCGAGTCGCGTAATATCCGAATTAAAGGATATTTATGTACGAATTGCGCGCGCTCCATGTTTTTAGTCGAGTGATTATTAGGAGAGAAACAATAAAATTGACTACCGCGCATTTATTTAATTTTGTTCCCGAAACAACTCTCACAGAATTTCAAATCACGCGATAAAAGTTGATTCTGACTATTCAAACTGTTTAGATTATTTGAGAAATGCCGAATAGGATATCTCAAAGTCAAAAAGCCAATTTTGTTTTCCTTTATATTTTGATATTTAATTGTACTTATTCGATGGCCTATACTTACGGCCGCGGCATGTTCGAAATAGGCAATTTTCGACAGAATGTATAGCCGAAGTTGCGAGTATTATTCTATAAAGCAAAAGAGGCTTCGTAACCTCCAACCTCTAAAATGATGCGAGCAATGTAAATAGATGAGGTCAAAACTTGGAACGTGATTTGAAATCAGGCTGCTGTAGCGGTTTTTTTCCTTTTTTTTTCTTTCTTTTTTTTTCTTTTTTTTTTTGTTTGCGGAGCGTGGAATTACACCCTGGATGATGTTGAATTCGTTTCAGCACAATGTCTACGGGCTTGAATTCGATGACGGGCGTCATTTACGAAGACATGATAAAACCGCTTTCCAAAAATGTCATATCCGAAGAGAAGGCTAGTTATATAATGAAGATTACGGTTATCATTATCGGAGTCCTCTGCGTGGCTATGGTGTTTATAGTCGAACAGCTGGGTACATTAATTCAGGTATAAGTAACAGTAAGCTATACTGAAACCGAGTACCCAGACCTACTTGCTAATTTTATCACATATGGGTACGTATGTACGAGTACTTTCAGCTAGACGTGTATTCCTTTATGAAATACTCGTACATACATACATACATGTATATAGGTACTCGCATATTTGCGCTACGGATATTTTCGAATTTTCATTACGTTAGCCTTTCTATTTTTATTTTGTCGCAGGCTGGCAAAAGTTTGTCCGGAATTACAGCGGGCTCGTTACTCGGTGTATTCACCCTTGGCATGTTTTTTCCTTGGGCCAATGAGAAAGTACGTAACTTGGACTACTCGTACACCTACTCGTAGTCGTACCGTACCAACGTCGTTTATTTTTAATTTTTGAAAACGTACGAAATTCGTTTGTCGCGTTTCGTATCGAAACTCCTCGGCAATTCGTATATACTCGTACTTACTCCGCACGAGTTTGTTACATGTACATACGTACGTATTATATACGAGTACATACATGTATAGGTCGCCTTTTTGCGGTACCTATACGTATACATATTATTTTAAAAGTGGAACATCATGATGTGTCCCTACTCCATGCCGAATTCGCTATTAGAGATTAGATTATTGTATGACTTGTGTGTATGTGGACCGCAATACATTTCAGGGAGCACTCGTCGGAGGAATCATTAGTTTAATAACTGTTGGTTGGATCAGTGTTAGTTCTCAAAAAGAAATTGCAAGAGGAAACATTAAATTCCCGCGTAAACCAGTTTCGGTGGCTGGCTGTCCATATCTGTTGCCAAACATAACCACCGTGCAGACGTTCCTTCTGCAAAAGTAATTTACATCATTTACCTATACAGCCTACTTATTAACTACTTACGCGATAAAATAGTTGAAAAATTTTTCAACTTCACAATCGCATGCGGTGTACGAGTAATGTTTCAATGTTGTTTATTACTTGCCAACTGTTTGCAGAAATTTATCATCGGAACCTTTCTTGCTATTTGAGATATCCTATTTGTGGTACACATTAGCCGGTCTGTTGATTACATTAATGGTTGGCATAACAGTTAGCTTTTTGTATGGTTTTAATGATCCGGCAGATGTGGATAGGAAACTATTAACTCCGCTGATTCATAGATTCCTCCCAACAAAGGTTTGTATTCGCCAGTGGCGTATTAGCGGGGCCGGGGGAAGGGGCTTCAAACTCCACTCCCCAGAGTCGGAAAAATTGTGAAGGAAATCCAGGGCTCTTATGGTTTTCAACGACCGGATTTTATGATTTTTTCTCTCTGGTAATAAGGTTTTAGCGTCTTTCTTTTGGCGTCTTTTCATTTCAAATTTCATCCCAAAATTTTACAAAAAAAAAAACTAAAAAAGATTTTCTTAATTCCATCTAAATTTTATCATAGTTTTTTGTCGGTGTCCCGTTTTATGAGAAAATTTTAACTTGTAATCCTGCTCCCTTGTTGAAGGAAACGATGGAGTATATGTTAATTTTATAATCCCCCCCCCCTTCAGAATATTGATCTAGATACCCCTCTGGTATTCGCCGAATCTGTTTTGCCAGCTAGAGTAGGTATAACTTATCGCCTATAATACTGATAAAAAACATTATCATTATAACTAAGTATATTATATGTACTTTATACCTACTCGTTATTCTCTAATTCGTTAAATTTGTTGAATAGTGCGAGTCTAAAATTTTGCAGGAAACCGACGAATTAACCGTCAGTTTGAAAGAGAGGAAAAGGAACGCAGCATTTGTCACACCCGCTAATTAATTGTTTCGCATAGCGTATGAAGAAAAACAGTAGGTAGGTGTACTTACCCGAATAATTGTGTTCATTCGTCGTTGCTCTTGCTCTTAATTACTTTTATTCAATTCACCTATCGAATAAACGTGCCAATAATCTTCGATTGTTTTTTTTTTTTCTCTTCTGTTTTTTGTTCTCTCGGAGATTTATTCCATCTCAGTTTTGATTGCTTGGGGATGCGCATGTTCGTACACCCCAGTAAGGGTAGTACCGGACACTTTCTTATCTTTTTTTTTAACTGTTGTGACGAAGGAAGAAAATGAACGAAGCTGAAATTTAAGATAACAGTTTAGCTATAGCCAACGTATAATTAATAATTATACGTATATAAATGTCTTAATAAATGCCTTCGGTTTTGTATTTGTCCGATTTGATGCTATTTAAAGGGGAGAGTTCAATTATTACTCTATAAAAAATACTAATATCGGACGCTGATTCATACATTGATGAAAAAAAGTTTGAATACCTATCAGTCAAATTTAAAACTCGATAGTGAAAAACACAGTTATCGTCGGTAATAATTTAGTCGAAATATTTGGAAAAAATATTCCAAGGTTTTTTTCCAAGTATAATGAACGTTTTGATAAGACAAAGGCGCTTTCAATTTTCAAACTTTTTATTTGGCAACTTCTGCTTTGGAAAAAAAAACGAAAATAATTATGAAATTATAAGAATGCCTTAATGCCGAACAAACGTGGTAAAAAGAGATTCGCATTGCGTTGCGAATGTAAAATGTAATGAAAATTGCATACCCGATCGCCGTAAATGCTAGTTATCAAAATATTTGAACGTGAAATAAAATTATTATTGCTTTATTCGGCGAATCGTAAATTTTAGTTTTTTCTTTTTGCTACTTTTCGCTGTCACGTTCCCATTTAAAATTAATTTTGAAATTTTTTCTGTACTTGGCTGCACTGATTCTCACCCGAATGATTTTTTTCTCTCGTCACGGACTCACGGTCACATTTTAATATCTAATATCACGATCGTACGTTTTGTGAAGTTTTGTGCTTTGTGATCTGATACTGCTGATACCACTGCTGATACCACTTTGTTTGGAGGTGCGCTACGGGTAAAAATTAACAAAATTTGCTTATAAATAATCCTTACGATTTGCGAATATAAATTATCATTTTAAATTCATCGTTGATTGCCGTTGCGAATGTTATTATGAAACGATATTTGACAATGAGTCAAGAAGATACCGGTGATTCGGCTATCAGTAAGTACTTGCCACTTGGCGTTTCTTTAAATTCACTCTCAACTCGGTCGTATCCCTTTACCGACGTTTTTGAAAAATGTATCTTTTGCAGACAAAATGGTTAGCTTGATCATCGAACGAAGTAAATCCGGCAGTGCCAATTTGTCAAATCCTACTTTAGCGGAGAAAGTCGAACCCGGCTACCTCGTGAGACTGGCCTCTGAAATTGAAAATGTACCGAATGACTCCAGTCGAATATTCGTAGAATAAGACTAAAATATTGAGATATTTTCGATTTATATTTTTCAGGCCAATAATTTCGTATTTCACGCGGCATGTGGTCAGTTGAAAATAATAGAAGAACAAATGAATTCGTTAAGGAAACGAGCTCTCCGCATTTTGATCGATACTAAATTAAGTTCTACGCTGAACTCGTTACCCTGTAACTTTTCCAAGATTCCAGGCCACGTGTATTCGGTTTATCAAAAACCAGACTCGACTTACTATATTTCGATGATTTCTCCCGAGGTACTTTTTTACTTTTTTTTTTTGACAACTATTTTCCTCGTTCAGCTTCAATTTATCGCTATTTTTACGTACCTGTTGTGAAAGATTTTTCATTCGGAAAGTATTTCACTGTCGAGGAGCCGTTTAATAATTTCTAGTCGGTTCGACTTGCAATGGAAATTGAATTCGTCATCGCCCTTGTCAGGAAAACTGTACTTGTACGGTCCATCGGTTCTTCGCCGTATTTTAATTTTTCCGAATTTTTATCGAGTTCCGAGTTGTGTCGAATGAGCTAGGGAGACGTGGATAAGTACGGACTCGAACTAACTTTTCATTCGCATCGCTCGTCATGAGCGGTGTACCTCGCTGTAAGCGCGAAGGAGACACCCGCTATTAAACAGTCGTATTTCATCGGTCCTAGTCGACCGCCGAATGTTTCAAACTACAACACGTGCGCGTGCCAGATACGGCGCGCTTTGTACTTGAGAATCGAGCCGAGTCCGGTTGAGAAAATAAATCGGAATATAATTGCGCGGACCGTTATCTCGTGCGCTCGTAAAATAAGTCGACACATCAGCGTCGTAATTCCAAGTAAGACTTGCGAGAGATCTACGAATCTCGGTTAAACAAATTTTAAATAAAGAGAAATTGCCCGGAGCGAAAATGCGCGATACGAGTTATGAAATTATCTTTACAGCATCGAGTGTTAAGTGAAACCGACCTTTTTACCTCTCCAATCGCTCCAATAGTGACCGCGCGCGATTGATTTTTTTATTTTATTTTTTCCAGGAGTGGAGTTACAACAGTCCCCATAGATTCGTGGGCTCGTATAAATTCGAAAGTTGTATGAAATGGAGCCCGGTTGACGAAAATTCCGCATCGTCGGCTATTCTATGTTGGATACGAAATGACGAAGAAGAAAATTTTACGCTAGCGGACGCGAGCGCGAATTTAGGAATTTAGGAATAATCGATAACGCAATCGCGGCTCATCGTTACCCACGTTTTGTTTTTTGATTCGAAATTTATATTCGAACCTTGGAACGAAATAGTTTGAATATATCGTTAGATTACACGACGAAGCGAGAACGTCAACGTTGAAACGAAGCGTACGGATATGAAAACCAGTCTGTGACACTTTGTTCGCGCAAATTTTAATCGAAGAATATCTCGGCTGTGTTCGATTTGCCGCAAAAATAGATCTCGGTTCGACTCGGGTACTGTCACGGGACGATACCCGACGCACAAAATTTTTCTCCCGACTGTTCGAGGTTTGGGGTTCGTCGGGTATTGTCGAGGAGTCGTTTACGCCGGTCGATTTTTTAATTTCCTATTACGCTCCCAAATTATTACAACGTTTCTTTCTTCTTTTTTTTTTCTTTTTTTTTTTTTTCGTTTTAAACGACCGTTTGTCAACAAATTTAACGCGCCGAGCTTCTTTTTTTTTTTTGCTGTCGAAGTAATCTTTAGCGTTGAGAAAAAGTGTCGAGCCTAGAGACACTTAAAACGAGATATTTGAAAAAATTTTTCAACAATGTTTCTAATACTAAGCCCAGCGTGGTGACTGCGTCAAAAAATTTTTGCTGTTTAATTTAACCGCGCAAGTCTATAATACGACTTAAAAAAATTTTCCATGAAAATATTTCGTCCCTAGACTTACTAATTATTAAACTATTTTCAGAAATTTTTCCAGCTACGTTTTCAGCACAAAGCTGTGTAAAATTACTTGAAAAAAATATTTCTAGCTGCATGTTTAGCACAGAGACGCCGCGTATCTCTTCAAACATTTTAATAGCAATATTTTCCGTACTGATATTCAACCGAACAACGTCTAATCGACTACTAGAAAGTGTGTGGAAATAATTTTGTCTCTGCTCTTGAAAAAGTTTCTAAAATTACCACTTTTTTTTTAAACGTCGCGTAGAAATTGAAATTTAACGCCGTAACTCGTAAGTCGTATTTACGCGCGTACTTGTAGCGAAAGCTGGTGGCTTTTGTTTTGCCAAATTATTCGATTATTTAGGGCAATGTCGTTGCGAAGGTGACGAAACTCGAAACTGTGATGGATGGTGACCGCGCCGGTATTTTCTCGGTTGAGGTCGCTGGTCGACGGTGCAGCAGCTAACTCGTCGCGTCGCGTCGTAATGTAAATGAGTGCAGTGGAGTGACAGTGACAGTGACAGCGAGTCAGAGTCACAGAGTCTGCCAGTGAAAGTGAAATGCGAATTGCGATGCGAGGCGAGGCGACAACGTTGCCAGCTTCAGCTTACGGCGTTGTGGGAGTGGAACTGGTGGTCGTCGGCGGCGGCGGCGGCGGCGGCGGTAGCGACCAACATCGAGTTAAGACGTCGGCCGCTCGACGGTAAATCTCGTGCGGAGGTGGAAGGCGCGCGGCCAGCGAATCGACGGAATCGCGTATTTCTTCCATCATCGACGGCGCCAAAGGTTGCGTTCGCGCCGCCGCCGACTCGAGCCGCTCGCGCAGAGCGCCGAGTTGCGCCGCCGCCGCTTCGTATTCGGACGCCGCGTCCGCGCCGCAACTCTCGCAACGATCGCCGTTCGGCGGCCGGACGTGACGGTCGATGGTGGCCGCGCATCGGCCGCATCTGCGAAACACACGAGCAGAGCAGCGAGCCCACATTAAGCCTTTCTCGCGAGATGCGACGCGCGCGCCCGCCCAATACGATTATATTATTATACTCGTATCACCTTATTCGAGGAATACGTGCCGCCCGTTGGTCGACTCGTGGTCCGCAGTCTCGCACGCAGGCTTCGCATTCGCACTCGAACCAATAACGAGCGCGTAGCCTGCGCCGGCGCTCCGTCGTATCGAATTTGTCGAATACCGGGCCGTAGCCGTCGCCGACCACTCGGCCTTGTTCGACCGGCCGCACCGCTTTCACGACCAGCGTGGTCCCCCGAAAGAACCTGCGCAACGACCCGCACCCAACACCGACGTCGATTATTCGGTCCATTGCAACCGGACGGGTGGGCGAGCGGAGGGGAGGGGGCGGCGGGACGACGCGGTTCTCGAGTCACCGCCGACGCCGCCTCGGCTCCGCGCCGCGTCGCGTCGCGTCGCGCCGTTTACCTGGTGACGGCGGGGCAGCATTCGTGGTTGAAGTACGAGGCGGACGCGTACAAGCCGATGCCGATATTGGCCGTCTTGAGCGCCGAGCCCAGCCGAACGGTTTCCGATATTTCGTGAGCGTTGAACTGCAGCACTTGCAAATTGCGCAGCAGCACGGCCGCGATCAGCGTTTCTCGGCGACCGAAATGCCGCCGTCGCGATGGCGACGATTCTGCCGACGGCGCAAAAATTGCATTTTCGCCCGCGACGCTTTACACGAACGCGGACCTGCACGGCCGCTCACCTGTTTCCGGCTGCCGGCTGCCGGTTCAGCTCGTGCGCACCGCGTTCGCAAGCGAAGCGAAGCAAAGCCGAGTACGAGTAAACGAAATTCCGCTAAGAATACGAAACGCAATTCCTACTCTTTCTTTTTGCGCGCGCCACCTTCGCGCGGCGTTTACTTAATAATTTCGATTAATTAGGTAGTCGAGTCGAGCCGGCTAACCTATAATTAACGTACGAGCGTGTACTTGGATGGCGCAGCGTGAAAAAGTCGTATCTCCATTTTATTAAATCTTTTCGGCACAGCGAAGCGAAAAGAAAGTTGACATTCTGCAAGTGTCGCACGGATCGACCGAATCGACAGATGCAATTTTTCAATTTTCTTTTCGTCGTGTCGCGCCGCGCCCGCGCCGTTGAAAGTTGGCGGTATATTCGTGTACACGGCTGTAATTATGCTTCGTATACGGCTACTCGTATTTATTATATCGCGCGAGGATGACGGAGCTCGAAATTTCCTTCTCAATAATAGCGAAATGTCGTGAAAAAGGGGGGAAATCGAAAATGGAGATGCGACTTTTTCGCGCCGTCGACTTTATAAGCTGTACGAAGCCGCAGTCACGCTCACGCAGCCTCGCCCTCGCCAGCTACTCGTAAAGATTACGCCAACAGCCTGCCATTGCCAATAGGCAATGGCAGGCAATGGCTATACTCGTATTCGAGTGGGTCGCGTACGCGTAGCGGACAAATCGAAATACTCGTAAATTATGGACGAGTGCGCGCCTATATTGCGAGTATATGCGCACCTAACTGCGCCTGCGCATATACGAGTATTATACTCACCGCGACGATGAGGCGGCGATGCGACGGCGACGCCGACGCCGAAGTAGCCGCTCTTCTTCAGTACGGACGTCAGGAAGATGGCCATCAGGGTGCGTCGCAAGAAGTCGTCGGCGGAACGCGTTCGCTCGTGCCGGATCATGTTGTAAATCTGGCCGAGTCCGAAACGAAACAAAATGGTGGCGGCGGGAAAAAGAAAAGTAGATACAAAAAAAAACCATCAAACCATCGCTAATATCTAAGAACGCAACGCGCGCGCTAGAAGAATCTCTTACCCGCCGGTACGGATGATCGCCGCCGCCGTCCGCCGCCTTCGCCTCCGCCTCGTCGTCGCCGCCGTCCCGCTGCACGAGATTCGCCCGCTCGAAGTAGGCGACCGACTGCTGGGTGACGATGCGCAGCGCGGCCAAGGAGAGCACGCTCATGCCGGAGCCGATCAGCACGTCCACGTAGCGGCACTCGAATTTGTGGTACGAGTCGAGGGCGCCGCCGCGGCACGCCAAGCTGCAAAAGGCGACGGCGCTGCACTCGCTGCATGGAATCGCCGTCTCCAGCCTGCGCCACGGCGATGTGTGAAATTGAAAATAATAAAACGACCATATTATCGTACTACGTACATCATGGTTATATAGTTATATAGTTATAAGCGTTCCAAGTTGGATTAATTCGCGCATACGGTATATTTTCTAGACGGAAGATGGTTATGGGAAAGCCGAGGCGACTGTCGAAAGAGTGGGCGACTTATCCGACGCGACGGCTTACCTGCGCAAGCAGTGGTGACAATGGGAGCCGTACCGTTCGACCGACAGACACGAAACGTACGCGTCCTCGACGAGCAGAGTGTCGCCGGTGCGAATGGGCCGTGCGGCGACGAAATAGCGTCCGGCCGGCTGGCTGCTGGCCAGCGCCAGCTTCGACGAGACTCGCTTCGTTCGCGCCTCCTTTTCTTCGTCGGTCGCCGCCGCCGCCGCCGCGTCTTGGCAAAAAATGAAAAAATAAAATGCTATTGGAGAATACCTATGGCAGGTACGCGCGTATTGTTTTCGATCGCTTCGACCTTGGAACCTCTACACCTATACGTGTATCCATAGCTAATTACGACCAGGTACCGAAGACCATTTTCCAAGTCCAAAATGACCCGCAGAGCGACTATAGGCAGCCCGATGCGATGCGATGCGATGCGGTACCATGCCAAGTGCACTTTTTGCCTTTCCCCAGCTACACCATCGAACGGTGTACGTATTATCATTTTTTTTCCCCCTCGTAAAAGCCGTTATACATTTACCTAACGCTTCGTGTTATTAAAGGCTAAGGCGGTTCATTTTTCTTATCCTACCCCTACGAGCGAGCGTATCTCAGCTTGTCTCAAATACGAGTAGGTAAGCGGATACCATGCAGCGAGAGAAAAGTGCGAATCGATCTTTTCTATTTTTACACTCGTATACGAATTTTCAAAAGTACCTATAGATATCATTTACTCGTATCTTAAGCCAGTTACCGAGCTGGTAAAAAAAAACTTGGAAATTCTGTTTTCCCTCCGCTGTTAGGAATTTGGGAAGAAATACGACTTTCAACGGATAGTTTTTTACTACATCGTATTAGTAGTCCGTCGGCATTATTTTTGAATTTCGAGTAGCTAAAAACAATTTCTCGGATCGAGCTGGCTAAGCTCTTCGGGCCACTATACGTCATGTATGTACAGTACAGTACAGTACAGTACAGTACAGTACAGTACAGTACAGTACAGTACAGTACATACTCGTATACGAATTTTCTTCGTTTCTCTCGTATTTTCTTTTTCATAACTCGCGTGGCAGCGCATGCGCAGCTGGTAGGCGATTCGCCGTGAATGCGGAAACCGAATGACGAATGCGACGCGACGCGACCCAAGCCGTGCACTCGGTACGCGCGGAGGCTACGTACCTGCGACGCGGCCATCTTTTTCTTCGCCGTCTTCGGTTCGAGGCGGCTGCTGCTGCTGCTGCTGCTGGCCGGCGCCGATGGCGACGAGCAGCTGTTGTAGCTTGCAGCGCAGCGCCTCGTCGTCGTCGTCGTCGTCGTCGTCGTCGTCGTCGTCGTCGTCGTCGTCGCCTCTTTCCGTCATTCGACGCGACAAAATGTTGGCGGCGATGCGCGCCTCCTCGAATCGGTTTAGAAAGACGTAACACTCGGCCATCCTCGAGTAAGCCTGCAATCTGGCAAAAGCCAAAACGAAAACGCGTATTAGCTATAGGCATCGGCAATACGCATCCGCCATTACTTTTGCCTTTGCGCTGCCTTACGACGTTACGACTTACGACTTACGAGTAATTTCTTTTCTCACCTCCACTTCTCCGGCAGTTTTTCCCGCAAACTCAACCTCACGTCGTCCAGACAGTAGAGCATTTGTTTACGCTCGTAGAAGATGTCGGAGCGGCGCCACAGAGCCAAAGCCAAACTGCGATCGCTTTCGCCCCTCTTTCCAGCCGCCGCCTCCTTCTCCTTCTCCTCCTCCTCCTCGGCCACTATACCCGCGTCAAATAAACGAATAAAACAAGTATGTGTAGGTAATTCGTTTTATCGCTAATATCGCCCTAATTCTCCTAACTGCTATGATGTCGGAGTACTCGTAGATATATTATTCATATTCGTACGATCGTACGCGTCGGCGTACCCTACTCGTACGGATAGTTACGAGTATTATTACTACCCTTATACGAGTACGAGTACCTACGATATACCCGTAATTACGTAATTACTTAATAATTATCTATTTTTCGTCGGCCCGATTCGATTATACGGTACTCGTCTCTTATATTGCCGACAAATTTAGGCTACCACGATACTTTATGTATTACGCTTAGTTTTTATTTTTAAAATTAGTAGAAACTGAAATTTCAACTCGGCCTCGAGCCTCACCGGCGGAAGGAGCCTTAACGACGCTTTGGGTGAACATGAGCAGCGCCTTATCCGTCTTTCCCATTTCGTACAGCCGCTCAGCCTCCAGTCGTCGTTGCTTCGACACCGTCGCCGATTTGCCTCGATACACTTCTCGCACGTTCTCCGCCATCCGACGAATTAAATGCTCGATCTGCGCACACGAATCGAGAATTCAGCCGAGCTCGAAGGAATTGAGAAAGCGAAAAACGTCGCACGGCACCGCACCGCGCCACCGTAAACATTACCGTCGCGTCGCCAAGTTGAGTTGATAAATTATAATTAATGATAAATGATAATGTCAAAAATATGGAAAATACTCGTGGCCGAGCCAATCATTCGGACAAAAATCGGCCAATAACCGTCGCGCGCCGCGTGATTTCGTGACCATTTGCGGTGTTGTCAAAATGAGTGCCACCCAAAAGTGGCAAAGGTCATTTTCGACTACGTCTCAACTTTTTACGATCGAGTACGACTTACGAGCACGAAGGCCAAGTGCGCAGAAAATGAAAAACGAAATACGAGTATGTTCGCCTTTTAAGAGTATTAGAGTATGGTCGAAATTCTGTACCGAAATAATTATTTTTATTCTATTTTCTTCTTTTAGCGAATGCGACCCCTTAGTTAAGATTCCGCCAACTTTTACTCGCTTCTTTTTTTTTTTTTAGAAAATTTATACGCGCAATCGGGTACCTTGTTCGTTGTAAAAACATTAAATGTTTTCGTCTTCGCGCGCACTCCAGTTTACCGATTTCAAAATCTGAAAGTTCAATCAACTTTCTGACGCGTCGCTGACACGTCAACCCGTCAACGTTCAGCAACGTATAGGCGGTTTGGCGGCAGTACGAAGAGGGAAAAGGAAAAGGTAACGTACCGGTTCGTGGGTGAGGCATTCGACAATTCTGTGCTGGTCGCAACGCAGCCGCCCGAAACGGCGTAGCCACTCGGCGCCCGCCGTTTCCGCTATTTCGTCGGCTACGTTTCGGAAAAATCCCTTCTCATTCGACTGCAGAGTAACGGCGCTGCAGAGGGCCGCGTACGCCGAATCGTCGAGCATTTTGGGCCGACGAAGCCGAGCCGCGCCGCTCCGGCTTGGCCTGGCCTGGCCTAGTTCGCAGATGCCGATTGCGGGATTGCGGATCGCCGATTTTCGAAATGAGAAGCGGACGTCCTCCACAGCGGGCCGATGCGACTTGCTGCTGACTGCCGGCTGGCACTGTCCAGTCTCCACTCCACTACACTATCCAGCCACGAAGCACCCCTTTGCAATCACTACCAGCGACGCGACCGACGTCGTTCAGCGAAGAATGCGAACCGAAATGCGGATCGGATTGGCAAATGCGCCATTTGATCTGGCCACTGGCGTCTCTCTTTCACTCTCTCTCTCTCTCTCTCTCTCTCTCTCTAATACGCACGCTTCGGCTTTGGCAATAAACGCGAAACTCGCTTTCGTTTCGTTTTGTGTCGACAGTCGACACCCGGCACTCGGCAGTTATTTTTATATTTAGAACGGACCCGCGTCCGCACTCCGCGTGTCGCTATTCGCAGCTCGAGTATAGTCGTCGACGAAACTACGAGTACGATTCCATTGAAACGAATGCGAGCGGCTAATTATCCGCAAATCTTTCTAAAAATGAATATCTAATGCCGCATTTAAAAACGTAGGTGTACCCTCAATTCCGACCTCGTATTTTCCTCGCTTGAAAATACAGGATTTCGCGAAACGAGGCCCGAGTCGAAAGTACGAGAGGACGAATATAAAAATCTGTAGTTAGCTGGATGCTCGAATAGTGAAACTTCCCAGTTTCACCCCTATGAGAGACGGAGACGAGCGTCTACTTACTTTTTTAAGGAAATTTAATTTTATTCGACTTTTCTTTTAAACTTTTTTCTTTCTAATTCCCATTAGTTTTTGAGTTTCCAAGTTCAAACGCGGCCCTATTTTTGCATGTACTAACGTAATGTTCGTGTATACTCGTATGTCGCTGGGCTCACCGAGTCAGTTCTGTGTGCAGCGGCACTCTGGAGTCTGGAGGATCGATTTTCCTCGGACTGGTTTTGCTAACTCTCTCGTTGTAGTTCTGTCGCTTGTAAAAATTACCTACTACACTTTGATCAAAGGTTTAGAGCCTTAAGGCGTCACGCGCTCGTTATTTGGACCAGACTATTGCGAATATCAGGCACCGATAGGAGCTCTAAACTACAACCGAAAACTGACGAAATGAAAAATGATAATATTTTCCGATCTCGATGGGTGTTTCTCTTTCTATCGACTACAGTTACGTACTATCGACCACTCGACCACCGTCGATGTACACAGCTTGTAGAGGGCAACGCAAATTATATTCGTGTATGATAGTTTGCATACTCTCCGGTTGATAGGGACTACATGGTGGTTGAATCATTTTTTCCCCAATCCAATTCGGGCAATTGTTTTTAAGAATTCGTAAGTTAATTTCATTTCTACGACAATTAGAAACCTTCAGGTGGCGCCATTATTCTAGCATATATGATGTAGTATTTTAGTTTAAGAAATTAGAGCCACCGAAGCGCGCGGAGAAAAGTTACGAATAAAAATCTGAATTTTTAGATAAGAAATGTCCACAATTTTTTTCTTTCAATCGAATGAAAAAATATTCTAAGGGATCAGTTTGTTTCTAATAACATACGCGATTATTTTTTGTATCATAATCAACCACAATTTTACAATATCTAAATTACGGCGACTTTAGAGTCAAATAATACTACTTATTATTACAAAAGGCATTGGTTTTTCCAGAAAAGAATGGCATTATCCGCCGAATTTTTTGAAAAATAAAAATAATCGGCTTCAACTGAGAATATGCGAATAAAACACTCGGATTCATTTTGAAACTTTTTCTGAATTTCGCCGTACCGACCAACAGAAAAATATGAAAAAAAAATTCTAATAATATTATTATTTTCGCCCGAACGCCGAATGATGATGCTTTTTGCTGTCACGGTCACATTTTTTCGAACTGTTTGACATGACTCACATGACATGACAAGTTTGTTTTGTTTTCAATTTCACCTCTTTAGGTTTTCGCTTTTCAGTCTTCAGTTGATGTTTAGCGCTCCTATCGGTGCCTCGCATTTTGCATGGTGAAATTGTGGAATGTGGATGGAAGTGGAACCACGGTTGATGAACGGTGGAAGTTCGGAAGTTGGAAAGTTGGTAGCGATTTTATAGCAATTACACTGAACTGAGCAATTATAGTTAGCAGCGCCAAGATCTTTGTAAGATGGTCGGATTTACTTTCTACAATACTTTGGTTTCAATCGATTCGGTCTTTACGTAAATCTGTGACGGTAGGGCACGGGCACGGTGGTCACGGCCAATGGTGAATGGTTATCATCATCGGTCATCGGTACGGTGCGGTGCAGTACTTTGGTTTGGAGTGAGGACAGTTGAATTGAAACTTAGAAGTTACCAATTAGTTATTATATCGTCTCATTCCTGCGAATTAATTTATTCGAGGTAATTGGTAATTATTCAATTTTCGGCCGAAGTGATGGTGTACGATAATTCGTCGACGCCGTTCCGTTTCGTTAATCGCTGCGAGCTACTGTGCGTGTGTGTGTAGCTACTAGTTACTAATTAATTGTGCGTAATTGTAGCATACGCGTAAGCTACTGTCGCCTCGCCTTCGCTGGTCACTATAGAGTTTACGAGTCATCCTCTATCGTAAAATTCTTAAATACCGATATTCGTTCGTTGGTCCTTGGAAATTGGAAAATGACTGGTGCATCTTGGTCGTGTGCGGGCTAAAAATTGGAAATTGTAAAATTTATTACCGTTCGATTGTAATTAGTAAATTCAGTCGCATTTGCTGTAATTGCGCTATATCGCGTTATCGGCAGTGGTAAAATTGATTTTTCATCGTCGACGTCTTAGCCCGAAGCTCGGACTCGTAGTAACGTATTTTAAATTTTCAATATCTGTCGATGGTATCGGTCGACGGTCACTCGTCAGTCGTTAGCATCTCGAATCTCGAGCTCTCCGTTTGCAGTCTCACAGCCTTCATCTTTTACCACGCCGAGCCGTGTCGCCGTCGCGTCCAAAGGAGACGATAAGTCGATAACCTGAGTGAACCGACACCGTTACAAAATACCAATATTTTTACTGGACACGCTCGATGCCGAGCCAGAGCAAGCAGCTTCGCCATGTACTGACGCAGTGACACCGGTTAGTAACAATTTACATAGTAACGATATAATTATTACTATTATAATTATTTTCGTTATCGTTACTGTTACCGTTACCGCTCGATACGCCGAGAATTAGTTCTGTTTCGTGTTTTCTATAATTAAAAATCATCCGGATCTGGGTCAGATCGATGCAATTCAGCTCTAACTTGAGCGAACGTTGTACTCGAACTCGACTACTTGTATATGTACTTTACTGCAGCGGGTAGCCGACTAGCCCCCGAAACGAACGAACGAACGAACGAATAACTATTTATTTTTACTCGTCGGCGGCGGACCGTAGCTCGTATCGTAGGCATAGTCGTATTCAAATGTCATGTTGGTTTCCGCGAATTGTCGGTGGCAGACATCAACTTGAGATGATTATTGATCGTGTTAGTTTGTCAGCTTGGTCGGATAATAATCGGTGTACCGACTACCGTATACGTATCACGTATCATAAAGCTAAATCTAACGAAATGTCGGTAGTGTCTCGTTGTCCAGGGCGGGGTTTTTGGTAAATGCTATCGAGTAATTATTAATTATTAATTATTAATTATTAATTATTCGTCGTTAGTTATTCATTATCATCGGGTCGACGCGACGCCACGACAGTTACGGTTCAAATAGTAGTAGTAGTACTGGCCCTGCATCGTATAATATCGGATTAGTCTTATTATTGTCGAGTGACAAGCTGACAACTTTGGAAACACCGAATACGTTTAAGGCTGAGAAATACATCGGGCTCTCCTATCGGAAGTTCGGAACGGTATTATAATATCGATCGATTCGATTTGATAAGAACGGATTAGCATCGTATTATTACGCGTAATATACGCATATACATACAAAGCCCAGTTACAAAAACGCTTCGTTTGGTTTGTGTGGATCGCGATGATGAAGAATTCGATAAGAAGGAATACTGCTATATATAGGTAGTAAAAAGCATAAAATGTAGGCGTATGTGTATCCGTATTTTTTCCCATGAAAAAGTAATGTTCACTTTCTTTCGCCGTTGAACATGAGCCATTCGAATTTCGAAGAGTTTCAAACCTTTTTGATGTGTTCACATCCTTATTTTCACTCACCCGGGACTAAATTTGGAAATTTCCCCTTAACGAATGAAAAAACGGACGAAAAACGGTGGGAACGTGCGCAACGTCCGCTGCAAACGTGAACAGTGATATTCGTTTTATTTATTTTTTTTTTTTTTGCCGGTAGGAAATTGTGCTGATTGAATGAAAATAAGTTAAGGAATAATATTAAATAATATTATTGAAAACTGTTTAGTCTGTCAGTATCTTCCTCATATCGTAAGATGTCAACACATTAATTGTAACAGCGCGACTGAAACTTGAGCTTATTTATACTCGTAGTACTATATTATGGTTTTTCTGGAAATCTTATGCTCGTATTTTAGAAACGAAGATTAATACGAGTGTGAAAAAACGACGGAAATGTACGCTTTTTTGCTTTTGGTCGTGAATATGACGAGTTGAGAATCAAAATTCACATTTGCCAAACCGAAAAATGGTGTTTTTTTTATGCACTCGGATACTAAACTATACCAAATTATTTTCATACTAATAACTAATAAGTAACAAGCAATCTGCTGTCAAACTGGGTATCGTTGTTCCTTTGCTTACTCGGAAATGTGAATCAGATCGCAGAGCATGAAATTCTCTATCGAAATTTTTTAATCGAAAATAATATTTTGTTTTATAATTTATTTTGGCGAGTGTGAGTATAGATTTTGACTCCCGAACTGTTCGACCTCAAATACGCTGCTCGACGTAAATTTATTATTCCGCAAAAAGGCTCGAGTTGATACCGTCAGAGCTATATCGGTCATCGGAGGTTATACTCGTATTACGAGCCCGTAAAAATTGTGAATTCTTACAAACAAAAAGAAATTAATTATTAACCCTCGTTTCGAGTAGCGAGAAAATTCGCGTTATACGATGCGACGCGTATCTACGAGTATATGTAAGGCTGACAATCGAAATTCTCGCTATCATTTGTCAAAAACTCGTATTCGAGAAAAAAGCGAAAACCCAATTACCAATTCAACGCTAGAAAGACCAGGTGGTGTCGTATATGACGCCATTTGAATTTGGATGCGCCATTCCTCAAAGGATCAGGTGGCGTCCATGTATGACATTCTCCGGTCCTTCGAGGTTCTTTTACTGTCGAGTCAAATATGACACCACCTGGTCCTCGGAGTAATCGAGTAAAACATGGTTTTTCGCTTTTCTAGTGTTGATACGCTCGCCCAATATCTAACTGATACGCCTCCAATCACGGGTTCAGTTTCTAGAGTGGAACCATCCGATAAAATTCTAATTGAAAAGCCCGTTTTGTGACCATTCAGTCATTCAGTGTGTTATAAAATTGAGGGGGAAAATGGCAATTGGCCAATGCGAGTTTTGACTCGAACACCAATTTTTTCGTACAAAATTCGGACAAAATGACGAAGTTGATGCGAATAAGTAATCGATGAAGAAAATTTTCGGGTATTTGGGGTATGAATTTTGAAATTTACGATATTTCAACTAGTATGAAAGTCGGTCCATCAGATGACTACGGGTACGTATACGATTTCCTACCGTGGGAATTTGCTTTTTCCGGATCGTAAATCCTTCAACTTGTAAAAAATCTGCCTTATGACGCATATTTTATTTTTGATCGCATCGTGTTTATTTTTAAAGGAGAATAAATGTTGATTGTGGTTGATTCCAACCATACTTTTTAAGGGCAAAATGAAGGAGAAAGGGATGGAAAAGCGAGCACGTCACGTTGTAGAGCGTAAAATTCTGTACGAGTCGAGATAGAGAATCGATGACAAAATTGAAACGATATTTTTGGGCGAATGAGACTCTTTATTTCTAAATTGACGTATAACGGTATGGTTACGATAATAAAATTAATAATTATTATTATTATTATCACGAGCTGTTACGAGTGCGTGACGACGAGAAAATGAAAAATTATGCGAATTTAGTTTCGGTTCCGACTTCCGATTCCGATTTCCGACCAAGACCACGAGGAGCCAAGACCATAGATGTCGAGGTGAGGTGACGCGACGCGACCTACGTCTACGACGAGTCACGAGTATTTTCGTATTCGTAATTCGCATAATAAAATATATTCCTCCTCCTCCTCCTCCTCCTCCTCCTCACTGGTTTTCCCGTCGTCGCGTCGCGTCGGTGCGTCGGTGTCGCTGAACGCTGAAATTAAGAGGTTTTTTTTTATGTTTGCGAACGCGGCAACATTGGACTCGATGATGAGTCAACAATCAAACTGTGGTCTATGCTGTGCGGCCCTGTGGTAGTGACTGGTGGTTGTGGTTGTGGCTGTGGCTGTGGCTGTGGTACGGCTCGCGAATGCGTGAACGCCGGTCGCCGAGTCGCCGAACTTAAACTTTGTGTATCCGTAAAAATAATGTATTCTTTATTCTGGATAGTGAATACTTGCTTG
The DNA here is from genome assembly GCA_038050395.1 of Parthenolecanium corni. Lineage (NCBI taxonomy): Eukaryota > Metazoa > Arthropoda > Insecta > Hemiptera > Coccidae > Parthenolecanium > Parthenolecanium corni. The sequence continues at coordinate 136,892 of JBBCAQ010000034.1, read as the reverse complement.
TGGTAAATGGTAATGGGTTTAGACTTTAGTTTCGCGTAGCCGTCGCGTCGCGTCATTTTCTCGTACCTACGAGTACTTGTAAATAATTCAATAATTGATAATACTGTACTCGTACCTACTCGTGTATTTTTTTTTTCGCCTGCCCTAACGCACTTTCATTCGACCATAGTCCGTAATCCATTTCTCTTCGGCATTTTTGCGACCGAATTAAGAGGAAGAGACATTGGTATTTAAAAATAATAGGTACGCGCAGGAAGGCAAGTGGTTAAAAAGCTTGGAAGCCAGTTACCTTTTTTCGAATAATGAATAGTGTAGCGCCCTCGGTGAGACGAGCCAAAGACGTAGACAAAACTGTCGCTGACGCTGACGGTGAAAACAAAAGGCAATGAAATCACGCAAGAATAATATTGGAGTTAAAAATTATTATTTCGAATCAAATTCCTAACCATTTTACCTATAGTCTAGCCTAATACTAGCGTGACCCGAGGGGGCACCTTCCTAGTCGCAGGGTTCCATTGCTGCAGAACTGTCGGTAGTAATTTAGCTTCATTAATTTTCATGTTGGCTATCGAGTTGTGCAGCTTATACGAGTACGAGTAGTATCGATACACGTGACATCCGCAAAATAAGAAAAAACATTTTCTCCCACTCTATGGGTATTACGAGTACTTACTCGTAGTATTCGAAACGTTCGAATCATAATGAGCGATGAAATGCGCATCGATTATAATTACTCGTATTTTAGTTCGAGTGAGCGCGTGCACTTTTTCATTTTACCTACCTACTTGAACCATTGAACCACTTACGCTGGTTTATCGTACGAGTAGTAATAAAAAATGAAAATGAAAAACTCGTTTCAATAAATAATAATATTTCGAATGCGGCTCGTTCTCGTGGTTTAAACGCACCAAATTCTCTTTTCACGTTCTCGAGGGAGGACCTTCCCTATGGGCAAAATATTTTGAAAACGGATCCGTTTTATTCCGGCTTATAATCCGTTTCTGGATTATAACCCGGAATTTTCCTGTCTTCCGGCTTCTAAAACGGATTTCGAACGGATTGTAATCAGTCTTGCCGGAAATGAGTCCGGATTATTTTCCGTGAAAGCTGTTTTATCATATTTGTTGGCCCGGGTTATAATCCGTGAAACCGTTTTACAAACGGATTTGGAAAAATAATTAAGATGACAAAAATATCTGCAAATTTTCAGATCCGATGGTCGAAAATAAAAACGGACTGAAAACGGATAAAATTCTCATTTTCTGGGTCATTTTCTCATTTTTTGCCCATCGGGTTGTCATCTTGATCTGCCGACTCGGAAAAATGATTCCGGGTCAGTTTCACGAATCCATTTCCCTGACAGACCATTTCCCCGACAAGAAATTTCCCCCAAGATTTTTCACCCCCGAATTCATATCGCCGACACCCATCTACCCGACAGTACCGGGTCCGATAGTTTTTTCAGATGAAAAATATTCGGAGAAATAGCTTCGGAAAATTAGGTATCGGGTAAATGGATTCGATGGATTTGGGGGGAAAACATTTTGGGAGAATATCTTGTCGGGAAAATGATCTGTCGGGCAATTGGATTAGGCTGTAACTATCCTGAAACCCCGAAAAATAAGCGTGGAACATCGTTTTATAATCTTAAATTTCAAAAATACCTGTCTCGCCAATTCATATTATCTCTTATCTTTATTTTTGATTATCTACGTATGTGGAATGGGGAAGGAGTGCTTAAGCGAGGACAAGGATTTATTTGGATTCGAAAACAGATTTGAGTTTTTCACCGTATTCGATTGTATTTTATTATTTTCTCTTCGAAATAGGATGATAATTCGTCATCAATTTTTTTTTTTGGTGTGTGAAAATTGTGATTTTGTACCTACCTAGAAAAACAAAATTCTTGAAAATCCAGTTATTTAAAATGATTGAAAATATTTTTTTACTCGGAAAAAATGAAGCCAAATTCGTATCGATATTCAATACCATTTAGAAACTATCGGTAGGTCCTATTTGAAAAAGTTGCAGATTAACCGCACTATCAGGCTAGTTCTCATTAATTGTGCCGGTATAATTCGAGTTTTTCTTCTTTTTTCTCTTCAACACACTGTTTCTACGTCGATGTTCCTTTTTTATGATACTGAGGATCGACTATTCCGATTGGGCTGTTTTTTTTTGTTTTGTTTTTTTTTTTCATTATTTTAATTTCCTATCGTCGTGCTCTACAGACACGGTCTTTTGTACTTAGCATGATTAGAAGGCGCTGTATGTTTTTTGATCTTCTGAAAAACGTGTTTTTTAAAGGGATAAGTAGAAAAATAGCTGTAATTTTGTAAGTTCCAAGTTCGAACTGAATTTCAATATCCGGTTTAGAAACTTAATCTAAGGTCGGGTGAAGAAGCCTTCGTTTCAGCTCTCTGACTGTAATAGGCTCTGAGAAAGAGGAACATGAAAAAGGCAAAAGAAGCATGGTAATAAAACGATACCTCGTCCTCCCTCGAATCGAAAAATTTCAACTTGAAGCTCAGTTACAGGAAAAGTTCCGAACCGATCGGGCTGAAAATATGGTGTGTACATAACACAAGACTCGTGAATGTACGTAATACGTTCATCGAGTTTTCAGTTGATCTGTGAGGCATAGTCTGTAAAATGGTGGAGGATATACTTTGTGATCGTCCGAGTGCAGTATGATGTTTTACATGCTGTTTCGAGTGTCTCAAGTCAGTAAACAACGCGTTGGTTTGGTATCTACTCGATGTCGATGATTTTTCATTTTTAAAATGTAAGAAAACCTATCGGGTTCGCCAGTGGAAGGAACCCTATGGCTGTAAGTCCTTTTATGTACCTACATTAAAAATTCGTCCTGAAATGAGTTCTGTGGCTGGAAACTAAAGCGAACCAGGTACAAAATCGAGGTTTCGCAAAAAACGCTGTTGAGGTTTTCAAAATACTCCGTTCGAAGACGATGAGTGGTTATTTTGAAAAACAAGAGCTCCCAAGATGCGAGTGCACGGTAAACTACGAGCACATTCGTCGAAAGTTGTCAAAATCTCCTCGTCACTACATTTGTACTTGGACCACTCTGGTTCTGAGCTACAGAATTTTTCAGCTTTACCATCGCGTCGCTAACTGCGATTGTTTTTTAAAAGAAGACGCGAACCCTTCAATTAGATTACCGCGTCATCCAGATAATTGATCGTTTACCCTACGTTTATTTTCTTTACAAACAGTTATTGGCAGCCGTTTTTATTTCATCAGTTTTCCATATTTTCTTTCAGACAAGTCACGAGTTTTTGATTGGGCCAAAGTAGCAGACGTCAGAACAGAAGGATAGAGTTTGGTCGAAACTATGGCCCATTATGGACTCGACTACGGCACCGATCATTCAACGCATTCGGAGTTACCCAGTCCGGATGGTCCGGATGATCCGGAAACGCTGTTGAACATTTGGCTAGACGAACTGGATACGTTGACGGCGGTGAGTTTTTTAGTAGGTACTCGTAATTTTTATCCAAAGTTATATTTTATTTTCGTACCGATGTGAATACCTCGTATATAAGGAGCAGGCGAAAATCTCCTTCTTTACATGATCTACATATTAGATGAAAAAGTGGGAAGCAAAGTAGCAGCCACGCATGTCTGTCGTGCTGTAGTGGTCGACTGCAGGCTGAGTAAAACAGTACGGTACCTAAAATCTAAATCACCTATTATTATTGATAATAATCAGCGTAATAATAATATTATAATAATAATAATACGATAAGCGTATACACGAATTCCCGATTTTCTCGTAATTATTCGTTTTAAGTGATAAATTAGGTGTACCTACTTCCGCGTTATTTGATGGTGCGAAGTGTGTAAGGTGAACGCAGATTGTTCCATTATATTGGAGAAAATAAAAAAAAAGCAATCGAGTCTTAACACCTGGTCGTCGCTGAAAAGAATAAGGTTTCTTATGCCTCTGTTGATGGTTATTCGAATTCGAGTCGTCTCCATTTTCTCTCCTTTTTCGTCGAGCCTGAACGATACACGATTATGACGTGTGCCACCTGTTTCTAGACATGTGCGCAGATGTCCGAAAAGTTACAGCTTTTTGCCCCGAAAAAAAATTATGTTCCTATTTCATTTTCACTGAATCATGGGTCAAGTTAACGGTAGACGGGACAGTAAATCATCATTAATTCTGTGAAATAGGTAGATCAAATGTAAATTTTTTTGCGGCGTGGGTGGGGGGGGAGCAGTTTGTATCGTTTACTGATCATCAGGAAACGTTACAGATGCGGTTGAGAATGTGTTTTAAAATTTTCAATCATTACTAGCGTGACTTGTAGCAATTCCGCTTCAAAGTTGAAATTTATACATAATTATAGGTAGGTACTATCATGATTCACGAGTTACATCTTGAGAATTTCACAATTTTTTTTCAAGGCAACCATTTTTTCTCTTCATTTTCTGAAGGGTGATGAAAATATAGACCCGTTTCTATACATAAACGTGTTCCTCGAAGCTTCCTCTTCCAAATGAGGCCAAGTTTAGCTTTCTAGGATGAATGAAATTTGAGTTTTCATAAAATGCATGAAAGAATTTTACTATAGTTATTAGTTTTATGTTTTGTTTTTTATTGCAAGTTTTACACAGACTTCAGATTTAGACCTGCCATGTTTATATTGTAGCCCGTAACACAAATTACTTATCAAATCAGGGGAACTTGTTAAATGGTACGGTAGTCGTATTGGCGTGTATTAAATCTAAGGATACTAATATTAACGAGTGGAATTGAAATGATAAAGAATTACTTTCGACTTGTTGGAGTGTTTTTTGATTTTGCGAAGTGCTTTTTAGTCTCCTAGTTGATCGTCTCTCGATTCTCTCGATCGCCCAGTGGACTGATTAGGTTTTTTAAAAAACTAATTTTCCCGGTAGTTTTTCATCTTAATTCCTATATTAGCGCGTGGAAGTTGAAATACAGATATTAATCCTTGGCTACGCACTTCCCATTCCACTAGTTCGTTGTTCGAGTACCTAGTACCTACGTTTGTGGCGCGTGGATGAAGAGAATGCGTATTCGAATGACGCCGCGTAGGAAGGTTTTTCGGTGAGTCTTGGATTTTTTATCTGCTTTAAACCACATTCGTCGAGATAATTGTACCTCTACCTACTGTGTGAAAACTATAAAGAAATAGTTGCCCCCGAGGGCGAGGGTGGAAGAGAATTTGTAAAGGCGACAGATGGTAGTCGCATTCGTAGGTTTTTTGGTCTCGGCGGAGAGGCGGGTGCGGGGGGAGAAGAGATGCTGCCTTTCTACGTTTCACGCGTGTGCAATGCGATTGAGAGAAGCCTCTCCGCGTACGAGTATCTGTTTAGATGGCGGATAATGATGGAAAATACCGAGTGATGGAGATGAAGGACGGTAAGAAAACACTTGGGATGGTAAAGCTGTTCGGTGATGCGAGCCGGGTGTCTGCGAAGACGGTCCAAGTAGCGAGGGGTGGGAGGAAGAGAGGTCGTCGTGTAATCGTATTTAGAAGAAGAGAACCGGTGTTTTCTTCAGGCACGTGTGTCTGGTTGGTTTGGTGCGCGTAGCACCTGGCGCTTGTTTCGGACATCTGCCGCAGATGCCTGCCTGCCTGCCTACCTACCTACCTACCTACCGATACCATCCTCTGCCGCCTTATCCGGCCTGTCGCTATTCCACATTTTCCTCTTATTTTTTTTATTATCATTTTTTTTTTTTTTTTTTTTCCCGAATAGCTTTTCAATCTGATCCCTCCCGCCACGCGTTACTTTTTCTTCTGCGCTACTTCCCCTCCTTGTCATTTCATCTGCCACAATTCTCCCTTTTGAAAATTCAGTCTTTCGATGTTGGATTCGACTCGGCGTCGCAGGTCGCAGGTCCCAGACTCAGACGTCGTCGCCACCACTTCACTCGACAGTCGACAGTCGGCCCTGGTCCTTGCGTCGGTTCGGTTCAGTTCGGGTCGGTAATCGGTTTGCTAGTCGAGTCGAGTCGGTAGGTACTGTCTGTGGCTGTACCGCTGTAGCCGCAACTCGTCGATTCGAGCCTCTCTACCGACGTTCGATACACGAGCTTACGCGCTCTTCCGTTTTCGGTTGCTCGCGACTCGATTATTATTATTTTTTAACCATTTTCCGTTCTATTTTTCTCGTCGTTTTCCGACTCGGCGTTTCCGTCTGCGTGGCGTGGATTAGTGTATGTGCGGACTAACGTAAGCTGACGGTCGCGAATTCCGTCCCGCTCGCTCCGGTTCGCCGCCGCCGTCGTCGTCTTCGTCGTCATGTTGTGCCACGGAAGACCGTTGTCGTGCGCCAAAAAATCCAAAGCGGCTGTCCCTTTGGCGGAGGGCAACGATAGCGAAGGCGAAGACATGTACGGATTTCTGCCAAAAAAACTGACCGTCACTCCGGCTTGTATCCGTCGCGAGAACGTTTACGAGGCGGCGCCGCGTAAAGCAGCCGCCAAATCCAAGGTCGTCACCTTCCTCAACGAACCTCCGAAAGTACGTCTTATTCAGCGACGCCATTCGTGCGCCGAAAATTATCGCAGCTACGCCCCGGGTACATACGACGGGCGACCGTCGGCCCTGCGTTCCGCCGATTCGCAGCCTGAGCATCCGGAGCCACAGCGACTTCATCAGCGACCGCCATCGCATCCGCAGCAGCATCTACAGCAGCCGCAACAACCGGCTTGGCATCAGTGGCAGTTTCCACATCGATGGTCGTCCGGTTGCGCCGGTAATTCCGTCTGCGGTCATTACTGGCGCCGGATGTCACCTCCGTCGCCTTCGGCGATGCCTCGCGCGTCCTCGAGTTCGCGTCCGCCTCCGCCCGGATACCATGTCGCTGTTCGTCGAGCTGCTAGTTTCTCCGCCAGCCGAGGTGTCAACTCCAACCGTTTGGGCCTCGCTCGTTCGCTACGCGCTGGCCCACTCGCCTCCGTCGCCGCTCCGTCGTATCCGCCGCAGCTTCGGCAGCAGCCACACGCGCTGCGAGTCGACGAGTCGGTTAAATTCGACGTCGTCGGCGGCGGCGGCGGTCCGTCCTCCAATTTGAATCGAGCCGTGTCCAGTTCGACGTCCGATCTGTACGTAGACCCGTTCGCTTTGAAACGCGCCCAATCGAGGGACTTGATTTCCGTTGCCAGTTCGACTTCCTCCATGTCCGAGGCGACCGTCTACCGTAAGATCGGACCCTGCGACTACGTTAGCGTCGGTGACAATCCGTGCCACAAGAGTTTCCGCTCGAAGGAAAGCTCGCTCGACGTCCAAAATAACCCCATTAACCGTTGCGCATCCGTTTACAGCTCGCTAACGGTACGTTCCTATTTTCTTCCGCCCTTTCAGTGGCGCACCCAGAAATTTGCTTTAAAGAGGCTGTGGGAGGGAGATGAGCCTCGAATTTATCATCGACGGATGAAAATTCCAAGAAGAGGATCAAATATTTTTTATTCGGTCTGTTTTCGATTGATTATAATACGAGTACGAGTAGGTATATAACGCATCAATGCGTCTAACCCTATACTCTGTTCAACTTAAGAATGCCTAAAACGGAACGTCAAATTCACATTTATCGACAATATAAAAATCGGATGTGTGATAAGAAACAAGAAAATAAAATCGGAAGCGTAGCCAAATATTGTTGCTGAATGTGAACGAGTACCTTTTCCTCTCCCCGTCCCCGGATCCCTGCAAACTGCAATTCGTTTTGGGCATTCTTAAGTTGAACAGAGTATAACGTCATCAGACCCCGCTGTTATTAAAACTTGCAAAACCGTGCCGACAAATATTTTTACGCGATACAAAAATTAGCTACGTACGTAGCAGTATACCTTAATATTGAGTAGGTATACGAGTATGCAGGGCCGGATTCCCCATAAAGTGAATACGCACATTGCGTAGTATTTGAAATTTGGGGGCCCCCGGAATTGGTCATGAGGTCGTATTAAACGATAAAATAAGGCTTCATGGAACCAAAATAGGGGCCCTGGGGCCCCCAAAATCATGAATGCGCGTGGGTCCCGCAGAACGCTGAATCCGGCCCTGCGAGTATGTACTCTTTTTCTCCAATGCGAACAAATCGTCTCTATCTGTTCCGTTCAATTTATTTCATTATGAAAGAGACGAATGTGTTTTTCTTTATTTTGAAAATTTCAGTTTGATTTTTGACGCTGTTCATCTTACAGAATGAGAAGTGTTAGAGAGAAACATATGAAAAATATAAACACGGTAGTTTTATTCCTTATTTACTCTCTCGTTATAAATTTATATTCGTAGTAAAATGGTATGCCGTCGCCGAAATGGCCCCCCTTCACTTCATACGCGTTCTATTCGCATGGTAGGTGCGGTGCTTGGCTCGCAAGCGAATATGCGAGTTTGAAAAAACAAAAATACCAGTAAATGAAAATTGTAGCTACGAGAATGAGAAATAGCGAATATTTCCAAATTTAATTATCATATTTCCGCAAGTTTGTCATAATTATAGAGACCTCCAATCAGTCTCATTTCGTTCCGAAAAGTAATCGCGATTACTTTCCGCACCAATCGTGTAATCTACTATTATTCGTATTATCACTAATATATGTGTTCAAACTTTATTACATATTGGTATAAGGTTAGATCAAAATAATGAACCGACTATAATATACTCGTACGATGAAAGAGTTACACTTTACTATCGCAGGAATATTTTTGACTTTTGAAAGTTTTGAAAGGTGTCTGTATTGAAGCCTGTTCATTTTAAGATTGCGCGAAACGGATTATTGTAGTTTCTAGGGCTCCCGGCTCCGTCGAGAAAAATTATAATATATTATACGCCCGCATTTATTCGTCAATTTTAGTACCTACCCTTTTCATTTTCCAAGCGCTGGTAAACCTACGACTCTTTATCATTTTCTCGGATTTTTTTTTTTTCATGATCGTAGCAAAGTACACCCATGACATAGACGAATTTTCGTCCAGTTATTGAGAAATAGACGTAAACGATTTCGAAAATTGTTACCTCGTAGTACGTAGTACATATTATCTAATCTACATAACATGCATACCTCATCGAGACGGAGGTGGAGATGATACGCCAATTCGCTTGTATTTCTATTTATTCGCGCTTATTGGATTTCATGTTTCGTGTTGCAGGACTTGGAAAATGGCGATCAGTCGAGAAAAGAAACGAGCGGTTTGAATTTACCTCGCACCGACACCTATCGTTTTTCAATGGCTAATTTAGAAGGTACGTGTTGATGTAGAATGTATTTTACAATAATATTTTATTTCGATTCGGGGTTAGCAAGTGATAATTTTCTCAAGTGGTGCAAAACGATTAGAAAATTTTCAATGTTTTTAGATCGACACGTTTATCTGAAAATTGGTACCGTTACAATTAAATTAATTCATCGTCGTTTTCAGATACTCAAGATGTCGACTTGGACGCCATTCTCGGAGAATTATGCGCTCTTGAATCACAATACAAGGACGTAACGAATTCGTCACCTCGAAATTCTAGTAACGGTACGTTCTCGTGGGTATTTCCTTACCAACCCTCTTCCTTACAGACCTTGTAGGGTCGCTGTCAGTGTCATGTTACCCACTGGCCAGAGAATCGTGTCGAAGCGAAATGTTTTCTTATCTGCGATATTATCGCCATTAGCCTGTCCATGTCTGCAGATAGTTTTTACCTTTTACGAAGCACAATTTTCCCTATTTCGGACCTGTCCTTTATTGTACGTGTTTATACGAAAATATTCTTAAACTCGAACGATTAAAGAAAAGAGAAGGCCCTGCTAAGAAGAAAATGTAGACCTAATTGAGCTCCCTCTCTCCCCCCCCCCCGCCAGATATTACGTCAACTTGTATGTAAATACCGTTGATACGAATGTAATTACATAAGCCCACTCAAATTCGCCTATATAATGCGTTAAATTTTTTAAAATAATATTCGCTCATATTCCGGCTTATTTTGTCCGATTAACGGTGAGAGGAATCCGAGTAAACCTTGAGAGATTCCTCGAGCTTTTATTATAAAAGTAAGTTTTCTTATATTTTCATCAATCACGAACCAAATGTGAGAAAAATAGGAAAAAATTGACGTTAGCTCCAATTGTTATTCGTTTAATCGAAACCTTTATGGTGAGAAGCCGTCTATTTTGAAATAAAAGTAGGTACGATTAAATTGTGCTGTCCAAAAATCCGTTTTCACAGCGAATTCGGCGATCTTGTTGCAGGTTCGGATATTTCATCGTGTTATCGAAGAGCAACGTCTGTTTCTTCTCCCGTATCTGGAGCAGGTAATTTTTCAAGATCACTAATTTGAAAACTTTCTCAGCGCTATTTTTTTCTACGTCAATTGAAAAAGTCGTGCTCGGGGATGTGCCTGCTTTTGTTCGTCCGTATTTTCGATTTTTTTTCGGGGAAACGGAAAATATCGTCGACCTCCTCGCACTAACCCTCAAAAGCGACGCTGCAACAACGAAAGCGCTGATACAGAATTTTATTGCGATGGGGAAAACGTATTTTTAGGCTACCTATAGGTCATCCTCAGCCTCGTATTCAATATTCATCGTCGAATCGAAGAGCTGGCCAACAGCTTTTAAGCGAGGTACTCGCTGGCGAGCCGCGAGCTTCCAGTTGTTTGTAGACAGACTCGTCGAAAGGCGGACTACTGGTCCACTTGTGGCCTTTTTCAAACAGTTTGCTAACCATTCTGTTCGACGGTGAATATGAGGCTTTTATGTATACCCTATGTAAAGGTCCCTATAAACGTTGTTATACCTGATTTCGTTTTCCTAGATTCGCGTTGTTCGTTTTTAATTAAATTTTTATTTTACTCTTTCATTCGTTGCGTTCACAGTGATGCGAACTGAGAGTCCAGACAATGATTCGGCATTTTCAGACAGCATTTCACTCATTTCTAGCGAAAGTTCCACATCTAGTAGTACTGCCCCGTCAACCCACAATAATCAGGTTTGTCGTACTTTTTCATTTTTTTCTTTCACTTTCGAACCAGAGATACGAGTATACATATACATACGAGTACATGTACGCGTGGTTCGAGTTTATACGCTTTTCTTCTTTTATTGCGTACTTCTATTTCGTTTGTCTCGAAAATTTGCGTTTTATCTAATATGGGCTTATTGGGCAGAGGCGAGCGACACATGTATGTATCTACGTGGTTCAAATCCATTTTTTCTGGTTTCTGAGTTTTGATTTAAAAAAATTCGAGTCGTCTACTGAGCAGTGATGCGGAGCAAAATCAAAACCGAAACAATTTATTGGTTTCGTTTTGGTTATTTCATTTTTATTATGCCAGCCGTAGACTACCCTCGTTTACATATTCTGGCGTGATTTCTTTTCTAAATACACTGCTCGGTTCCGATGAAATTTTACTCAGGATTGAGAAGTGATGATGAGGTGCGGTGAAAAGCACTATCTACAGGAAGAATAGATAAACGGTTAACCTGTCGAAGGGGGTTTTGGTCAGATACCCGTTCTTTCATTACACAATTCAATTTGTGGCTGGGTCGGACAGCAACGTATGGCACGACCGTCGATCTGTATGAAATCGCGCTTCTGTAGTGAACCAACCGAACCAAAATATTGCTCCTCGGGGATTAAATCGCATTAATCGTTTTTCTAGAACTTGGACGCAACCTAGGATTAGGATTCACTCGAGTGTCCTTGTTTTTTGTTTTCTCCGCTTTACAGTGACTAACGGACGAATTCGCGAATCGCAATTCAAATCGCGAAATTACTCGTCATAGCGCACTATAAATATAGGTACATCTATGTTGGACTCGAACGTTGGATAACGAAATTAATTTCTTTTTTCGAAGGTTGCGAGCGTTGAAGACAGTAAAACGGAAAAAATAAAACTAGCACTGCGAAAGATGAAAGAGGCGAATGTGACGAAACTGTTTGTCAAGGTATTCGGCAAAGATGGCAGCGCCAAATCGTTGTTGGTGGACGAGAACATGAAATGCGGTTATGTGATGAAACTGTTGGCAGATAAGCACCACATGTCTTTATCACCACGCTGGGGGCTCGTCGAATACTTGCCCGAATTGTTCATGGGTAAGTTTATTCATTTCTTTCGATAGTAAGAAATTGTCTGGAAGCGCTGTTACCGATTAGCACTCCTTCGATGACGGCACTGAAATGAGTGTTGATCGCAGCAAATTTGAGTTTCGCCCGAATTGTGCGAGTACAAGTAGCGAGGAAAACCATAAGCTGGCTGGGCTGCTGTACGGACAGAGCTACGAACCGTAATCGATATTTACCTGGCGAACAAAAAACTGACAACTGTAATAAAACGTAACCTTACTAGGAAATGAAAAATTCAATTGTTGACCGTAACCGATATTAACCAACATTTTGTTTCCATCCGTCCATTTTTTTTTTTTTTTTTATTCCGCTGATGGCTGCACCTGGCCACCACTGGAATGGAAAGTAAAAATGTGAAAACTCCAAGTTTATTTTAATTTTTTTCTTCAATATTGTCTTGAAAAAATTGTCACCATATTAGAAATAAACCGTAATCGATGTTGACCATAATCGGTATTTTTCAAAAGAAAAACCATAACCGTAAAAGAAATGGATGAATATAATGTAATTAATGTTCAAAACTGCAACCGATTTAGAACGCGGGTTTTTCAAATCGAGTATCTATTGTAACTAATGTCCAAAACTTAAAATCATTACTGTCCCCAGCTCTGTGTATACGGATTTGAAAATTTTTCAAGAAATATTAGCCCTTCGTATAATACTCGTCTAAGATGTTGCCGAAAATGAAGGCAGTCGACTTTTTATTTTTTTACGTGAAATTCGATAAACTTGATAAATTATTTAAAATCTTTTCGCAGAGAGGGTATATGAAGAACACGAGCCCCTTGTGGAAAATCTTATGTTGTGGACCCGTGATTCGAAAAATAAGTTATTCTTCGTAGAGCGACCGGAACGATTGTTATTATTTGAGCGGCCTGAAATCTACCACCCGCAATACAATTCTATATCAACGCTTGAAGATGAATTATCTCAGAATGCTTTGGTCGAGGTGAGTGTCTCCGGCACATTGATTTTGGCAACCTGTCGTAGAAGTCTGTCGACTGATGGTAATTCGTATCTAGTATCGAATCGAACGCATTTAAAATAATTGGACTTTTTCATTGTAAAATTCAAAATTCAATATCCCTTCGCTTTATTTTGTAAACTATTTTGAACCGAATAGTTATTCGTGCTTTTTAACTTGGGTTTTTTTTTTTTTTTTAGCGAATTAGCGAAAATCAAAACTAAGCTAAGGCAAATACGTAGATGTGAAAATTGTGACGTTACTTCTTATCGATAAGGCGATTTCTGATAACCACACGCTAGACTAACTAGGCTTCTCTTCTAAATTCGGTTTTTTCACACCGGCCGTCTAAACGGCAAATCACTCGTCTGGCTTTCTTTAGATACCCTTTATGTACATACATATATCCGTAGTACTATGACACGTCTTCGAGACCTTCCCATCTACTACTTGTATTTTGTCTACAGGAATACTTGACTAAAGCTGGTTTACCAACAGTTGAAGGATCGTTGTACATAAAATTGGATTCAAAAAAAGGATGGAAAAAATATCACGCTGTACTCCGACCGTCCGGTTTATATTATTATAAAGAAAAAACGTTGAAATCTTCGAAAGACTTGGCTTGTTTGGCCACGTTTGATGTGAACCAGGTAGCCGTATAGTTTTTTATTTTTTTTATTTTTTTCTTCGTTGAATAAGTGGAACAGAATCTCGCAAAAAAGAAATTAGTGCTTTTTTTTTCTTTTTTTTTTTTTTCCTTACCAATTTGAAAAAGTTTCGAAAACCACTGAAAATTTTGCCATAGACCTTGAAAGTCGAACTAGTAGGTTGTTTACATTTCAGCTGGTAGATAAATGTTATCAATTCTCTTTAAGAAATGTAATATCGAGATTCGAATAGTTTTAAATTATTAATTTATTCATTTTGAGCGGTGGGTAAATTGAAATTTATTTCAATTTGATACTCCAGAATGTCTAACATACTGAAATTTCACTCTATCGATCGTCTATTGATTTAAAAATCGAATTGTACGACGTGCTGTATGAAAGGTGTGTCCGTTTCAGATTCACGAATGTGATTCGTGATTCGTGGTATGAAAACTTGACAAAAATTTTTTGCATTTTCAACTGGCAGGAAAATGCGTTGCATGTTGCTTACTCGAGATGCCTTAATGGTAGCTTTCTCGGTCTATTTCGGGTTTCTTTGCTCTTTTGCATTAACTGTGCAATATTATTTGTACCGTCTACCCCGTATTATCTGTATAACTTGCCCTCGTAAGTCGTAAGTTATCAGTTTTCTTAATTTTCTTGGACGCGTCTGCATTGTGGAATAAACAAAAAGGTTTTCTTTCTTTCTAGGTATATTACGGCGTAGGATGGAAGAAAAAATTTAAAGCCCCTACCGAGCATTGTTTCGCTATCAAACATCCGTGCTTACAACAACCAAAATCCACAAAATATATTAAATATTTGTGTACCGAGGATGCTTTAACTCTACACAAATGGGTCACTGCCATCCGAGTAATTAAAGTGAGTCCGCGCGGTACCTACTTCGTTTTCGAGTTGTATATTTTTTTCCTTCTGTAGTTCATCGGTGATAATAGTGGCGAAGCTATGGAAAAGGTTCGTGCGCATTTTAAACCAGCAGGGTGCTTAGTACTTACTCGTATCGTACTCGTATTATAAAAGTTGGTTAAAATCAACCCCTATCATGCGCGTATAACAATGAGTTCCGGCTTTATTTTATTTATAGGTATTTATAATTTACAATCGAGTAGGTGTATAAAGTTGGCGTTTGAATAAGACGTACTCGTAAATGGTGACATTTTCACGATGATGAGAAGGGTTTCGGTTTATTCCAGAATTATTTATATTCTATCGGAGTTGGAAAGTATTTCGTAAAACCAATAAAAAGAGGAGAAATTAATCATTCTTCCGACGTATTGGAATGTTTCAGTATTTCTTATCACTCAGTTTTTCAGAAAATAAAGCCAAAAAAATAACCACGTTTTAAAGAAAATTGAATGAAATTCTCGACATGTAAATCGTAAATTTAAACTGGGTAGCCGAATAAATCTCGGTGAGTTCTGTACTCGTTGACCACCTGAAATTTGTGTAATATCTCGAGTTTCCAAAATTCGCTACTCGTCGTTTCAGGTATCTACGTAGTTATTGTAGAATAATTTAGTCTAAAGTAAACACTTGGCTGAAAAAAAAAAAAAATTAAAAATATATTACGTCGGTACAGGTTTCTCTCATAGCCAGTACGACTTGTGCAGAGGGGCGTTGTTACTCCATCGTCGCTCGTTCTCATTAATAAAGTAATAATAGGTGTTGTCAATTAATTAACTGCTCGCTTCGCCGCTATTTTATGCGATAAAAATTGAATGCAGTTTTTAAAAGGGTGCGGGGGGGGGGGAATACTGCGAGGCTAATGTCGAAGATACGTATACGTATTATTTGAAATTTCGTGATACACGGAGAGTAACGGATGGCTTCGATATTATTTCCTTTGTAATAATAAAAGGAAAAGGAAAAGATTATCGTAAGAAGTTAACGCGCGCAATATGCGACGCTGGAACTGAATTTCGTATTTTTATTTTTATTTTTATTTTTATTTTTTTTTGTCTTTCTTAGTATGGCCGTCAGCTACTAGAGAACTACCAGTCATCGGCCACGATGGACGAATGCGACTTGTCTGATTCTGGTTCGTCAGGGTGCGACGTTGCGTTCGAGTCGGACTTCCCTTGTGGCACCATTAAACGAAAACCGCCCAAGCTTCCACTGACGGCGACTACTCGTCAGCTGGCGTCGCTGGATGCGCGTGTCGCCAATACCGCCTTACTCGAGCGCACACCCAGTTTCGGTTCGTTGCCGCCTCCACCGCCCGAACTGCTCGCCAGCACGCTCACTCTGAACGAGGAGCCAACTGTCGATTTGCCGCCGCCGCCGCCTCCACCGCCGCGTATGTTACCGCCGCCCAGCCAGTCTTTCTTGCTCGATTTGCAGCGCGTTATGCGTCGCAAGTGGCAGGTGGCCCAAAAATGTAAACAAGATCTCAGCGTGACGCCGCACGAGGTGCTCGGTTTTCGCGATCCTCCCGACTACAAGGAGACCAACGTCAGCAATTGGGTGGCCGAACATTACGGCGGCGGTCAGAATCTTTACGAAAACGTGTACAGATGCGGCGGAGGCGCCGGCGTGCCGCAGCAGCAACCAGCGCTAGCAGTCAGCGTATCCGCCTCGCCCGCGTCATCCTTGTCGTCCGTCGGTTTTGTCGCTGCTCCCAAAGTGCACGGCGTTTCGGCTGTCGCAACGTTAGCGCAGTTCGCGCCTTCTCCAGCGTTGTCTTCGTCGTCTTCGTCGAATGCCGGTACACCGGTGAAGAAACGACCTCCTCCGCCTCCGCCGCCGCCGAGAGCAGAAACGACCATGTTAACCACGACGATGGTGCGTGCTCCTCCCAAGTGTTGAAACGATGAGATTCGTTCGTGCGCTGCGCTGCTCGCACTCGCACCGACAACTAGTCACTATAATACGCGTATTATAATCAATTCGTTAGTAGTAAATAATAATGTTAGGTAGGTACGGTACGGTACTCGAATACTTGGTCAAAAGGGCAAAAGCCTTTCGAAGGAACGAATTCAACGGCGGCGCGGAGCTACTCATTCGTTAGCAAACGGTAAAACGGCGTTAGGTACAATTTACATGTAAGTACGAGTAAGTACTAAAAATACTCGTACATCGCCTCGACCCAATTTCGTCGTCGCCATTACGAGTAATATTCGCAGTAACGAATTTCCGACGTTCGCAAAGCGACCGATTGATTTTGTTTTTGTTTTTGTTTGTTTGTTTGTTTGTTTTTTTTTTTTCGTGAAATACAAGTAGCTATTTATTTGTCAGCTGTTACTTGGAACCCGGCATCCAGCTCCAAGAAGATGTAGGTGGTAGCCGCTAACGAGCTCGATGTAAAGATTTTGTCTATAACACTATAACATCACCGTTAAAAGTTGAAACGAACTTACTTCGTAGAATTTAGAATAATGTACGTATGGTACGTATTTATTTGCAACTTGATTTTCATTCATACTCGGCAAATACGTACATATTACACATTTAAAAAAAAATACTTTCATCGTACTCGCGTATAATTTATTTTTCTTTTAACTATCGCGTGCGTACGATTTATTTTATGCGACTGTTGATTCTTTTCTTCCACCGAGGTTTCCGTTTTTTTTTTTTTTTTTTTTCCGCCCATTACAATTAGTTATTATATTTTATATTACACGATTATTTGTTTCAACGATAATACTTTTTTTCTGGTTGGCAAAATGCTTATTTTTTACGCGGTTTTCTGCAATATTATTTTACATTTTTTGCGTGTCCTGATTCACTGCTCTCTGAATGAGAGTGGTTTTTTTTTTCTTCTATTAAGAAACATACGTAAGACTGATTCGTCGAAATTATTTTATTAAATCCCTAACCTTTCGCGCGATGCATTTTATCTTTTTACTTTTTTGTTTACTATATGCTCAAAAATATCTGTAAATACGTGTACCTACGTTTAAAAAAAACTTTCAATTTTAATAACCTAAGCTCGTTGTCAGTTCAAAGAGAAGATGTTTACACCTTTTCGGGCGATTCGGTGTTGTCAGTTGTCACGCAGTATTTCGAAAAGCGAATGATCAATTTTTTATTTACTCGAAAAGACAATAAACTTGTGATTGGCGTTCACTTGTCGCAATAATGTGACAAGCGCAGCGCAGTTACTCGTACGTCGGTACACGAACGCACTTCCGAGTACTTACTACATACTTACTCGAATAACTCGAATACGCGCACATTTTTCAGAAACGAGATTGTAGCGTTCATTTCTCGTATTTTACATAATTACTATCGTTTTATCGCATTCTATTTGTAAGTTAATAATTAATACGTCTTTCTGTAAATTTGTGTCGAATATTTCGAAAATGTACGATTTTGTTGCGTGATATTTGTTATAATTTATGATTGGTTACCCGCGTGTTTTTAAAAAATTCATTTATAATTACATTTTATTAAGAAATTAAATTATTTATTTATTTATTTATTTATTCGTTCGTTCGTTCGTTCGTTTGTTTGTTCGTTGTAAACGTGGCGAATGGCTTCGTATTTTTACAGTTTGGTTTTTGCTTCAGCTTCAGCGAGTATTTAGGTTTAGTTTACAGTAGCGGACACCAGCTTCTTTTCGGCGGGGGCAGGGTAGGCCCAGAAAAATGTTGAAATCCAAAAACTCGATACCGAAGTCGTCTTTTTATTTTTCTATTATTAATTCGTGTTTTTGTTTTTGTTTTAAATAGATTAATTTGGGGAAAAAGTTTTGGGCGAGGGAGGTGGTAATTTTTTAGATGAGCCGGGGCCCACCCTGACACCCCCCTTAATTCCACCTCTGATAGTCTAGCGTATTTGTTCTGTACTTGATCGATATGACTACGTAGGTAACTTAATTACGAAAATTTTCGTTCATATTTCAGTTTTTTACGTTTCCTTTTTTGTTTTTTATCATCTTCCTATGTAAGTAACTGAATTTCGTCCCTCACGTGTACCTGACAAATGCGTCAACATCTGAGCCAATTTTTTGTCGAGCGATCCATTTTTTTACGTCATTCATTTTCGAGTGAACTATAAAATTTTACTCGCGTTGAAAATTCGGTTTTATTATTGAGAAATTTAGGATTAAAGCTACGAGAAATGCATAAGAGTGAAAAAGTCGGACAGTAACGAAAAGTAGATTTAGACCTTGGTCATCACGCAGACCCGAAATAATATTGTACCCGATGAAGACGATGGGGAAAGAAGTTTTTCGAAATTTGTACGGCTATTTATTTTACAGCAACGTCCTTACAATTTCCATGTTTTCATTTAACAAAATATTAAAACATTCGTATATTCTACGAGCTCGTGGGACGTGGATGAGATCGTGTAGCACCGAGTCACTGACAGTGAAATGACCACGGACGGACGGTTTGTCTCTATCTTTACGCTTGCAGCGTAGGTTGTCTACGTGTATTATATTGCAGTTGCAAATCATTCTACGGTTAATTTTACTCGTTTTCAGTACCATCGAACATTTTTAATAAGCTCGATTCAATTTTGAAATTATTGTACATTTTTTGACGCTGAGCTCTTTTATTACTCGTATTACTTGCGAGAGAAACGTGTTAAATAATCAGTCGGCGTTTTTGTACCCAAAGATTTTGACTTGTACGCCTTTCTGGTCTGGACTATACTCTACGCTAAAAGACACGAGTATAAAATTTAATATAAAATATATGCAACCCGTTACAAATTCATTAGTGGACAATTCGGTATGTCGTAGTCGAGGTGTCGAGGAGGAAGGTAGGTAATGGGAGAATAGTCACAGTCGAAATGCTTCGCCCTTTGACAGGTTCGAATACGTGGAACCAACAAAATTAGATACCGATAACTGATAAGGATACGAGCTGCGTTACCGTGGAGGCACCTTTTTCGCGCTGAGTAAATCATATTTTATAATACTTGAATAATTTACTCTTTATGGTCGACAGAATAGAACGGGGTATACCGTATACGTAAAGAGCTAGCTATACGGACAATTATTTTCGATATTGCAACAGATTTCGTCGTTTCGACGCAACTTTATAATTGTTATTTTATTTCACACATCCGAAGTGAAGAGGGACCTTAGGGTTGGGTATGTTTGGGTAAAAGAGCAAAATAATCTACGTTCGTAACCAGTTCGTACCATGCAATACCAAACTTGGAATACTTTTTAGTTTTTAGTTTTTACTTCGAAATCGAACGACGTACAGAATTTCGTACTACAACCGAGCGGCGAGCACTCGTGAATCGTGATAAAACGCAACATGAGTGATGATTTTGATGACTAACTCGCTAGCGTTGGTTTCAAACTTTTTAGCAATCAACAGTTCGGTGTTCGAGTATGTGACTGCGAATACTGAAGAATTACGATGATGTCTTGAGTAAGCACCCTAATCGACTCACCTCATTGCGATTTCGAGTCCAGTCATCTGTGATCTGTGTTTGTGTCAGTGTCAGTGAATGTGAATTGTGAATCAATCGTGGAAGATCGTATTCGTATTTTTTGGCTCAAGACTGCGTACTAGTTGTACCCATCAGTAATATTAACGCATTTAACTCTGTTCCAATTATGATGGCCGGTGAAGAAAAGCGAAAAATTTTCGCATTTACCAACCAGATCGTTGAATAATACGTGCGATGTTGTCGAAAACCATAATTCGGCGCTTTACGATAATTAATTAAAATTGATAAGAACGAGCTATTTGGCTACGTTCTAGCTGACTCATCGAGTCACCGAGTCACCGACCGGCTATCGTATTTGGAATGGAACAGTTTGTAGTATATACGATCGTTATTCGTTACTCGTGTAGATAGTTTTCGTGCTTGTAATAAGTAAATCGCTCATTTCGGGTGTAGCTTTGGACAATCATTTTTCGATTTTGATCGCCGCGTGTTCTCGACTTCTCGTGCCCCGTCAGTTCAGTTTCTTAACAAATTTTCGAATTTAAATCGGTTGTACCTACTCGGTAACTCGATGACCAATTTTTACTGTGCGAAGCTCGGTCGCTTTAAATTCTCTTTCGCGAAATGGCGCCTCTCCGTGTAATAAATCTCGTATTCCCTATTCTGTGCTATGTGTCACGTCGGTACAAGTTGCATTGCAGTTTGCAGTCCGAGTCGGATGAACAAAATTGAAGTCGAAGACCCGGCGAACGACTCGTTTCAAACGAAGAAACCTGTAGAAAAGTTTCGTTTGCGAGAAAAGCCGGCGTAATCGTGATTATCAGGAAGATTTGATTCCATCGGATGATATTGTTTTGTTTGTTCGCTACACGAAGACGGATCGCGGAAGCCTGTACGTGCAACTCTGGCTACTTGCGGCTCAACACTCAACAGGTCAGACAACCAACCCATTACTATCGTCGTTATGTTAAGTCGTCGAGTAGTAGTATTTTATTCGTCTTATGCCTGCTAGTGGTCTTAAACGTAGGTACTGTTCACTTCGCTGTTACGAACATTCTTGATTCGAGCGAAATCCGTCTACGTTGACTTTTTGTCGTTATTTGTCGTATCGTATTTATTTTGAAAGTTTCCGAGCAATTTATTCATTTCACTACGTAACGACCGCCGCAATCGATGATTCCCAAGTATCCACCTCAGTCAGGTAGGGTAGTAGATACTAGAATTACTAGATACTAGAGATGCTAGATAATATTATCTACTATTCGATGCAGACTATCGATAATACCCTCATATTGTTCGCCCAGTTTCCCATCTGTACTACATTATTATGTAATGTTATATTCGGTATTCGCTGCACGTCAACGTCTTATCGACTAACGTACCTCCGAATTCTTTTTTGATTTTTCCGCAGCTGTAGCGCCCTTAACGTCAGTGGTGTGCAACTACGAGTATAGTATAATTATTAGCTTGTTTCACGGGAGGTCGGGGGAGGGCGAGTGTACCATAAGTCATTAAAAGATGAAGGGCTCGAAGTCGAAAGTCTTATTTGGCAAAAACTGATTATTACATGAAAACGCGAGTAACTACGAGTATGCATTTTCTCATGTTCGGTACCTACGTAATTAAATTCCATTTCGAGTCTGGCACCAGGTCTCCACTCTCTCGAACTTGATAATTAAAAAGCAGCCGAGATTCTGCGTGTGCAACTATTTTTCCGCCGATGGACCGGCATTCTGGCAAGAGCGTAAAGTACGAGTACGTAGACGTAGACGTAGACGTAGACGTAGACGTACTCGAACTCGTATTCGTAGTACGTCGTATTTCCTCTCGTCAGTAATCACTCGCCACTCGTCTCACCTAGTCACCGTGTCGCCGTATGAGCATAATTATATTCTTATTTTACCGATACGATACGACGATGTGCCTTACCGAATACGAACAGGCAACTATTCTGGCATACGCGTTTGCAGGTGCGTCGTTTTTACGTGCGAGAGGTGCGGGGTTGCTAAGGGTTGCTGACAGGAACCTCGAATAAAACGTACATGTATACCTATTGGCTATTACCTAGTGGAAACGAATTATGTACTTGTATTTTGAATTTTTCATCGTTTACTTTTTACTGTTGCCCGTGTAAAAGGCAAAAGCTAAAGCTGCCGGACGCTTACGAAAAACGCGAAGGCGAAACCATTCCAGAATAGACCTTTCTTTCGTTGTTTTTGTCTTCGATTTCGTTTAGTAACTCGGACCCGTTTGTAAAAACTTGATTGATTTCTCATATGGAGGCGAAAAATTTTTGGAATTCGGGTTTATGATAATGTCTATAAAAGATAGGTCCATACTTCTAAGTCAAATGGTGCTACCCGCGCATTATAATAATATATAGTTATCGTTATCGCACGCGTTATACTTGAGCGATAATACGTATTACGAGTACGTAGATAATAGGTAGGCCTACCGCCTTCGTCAACTCGTATGAAAGTTATAATCAACGATCTCGAGTTGCAGATTGCAGCAGTTGACGAAAGCAGGGTTACTTAACTTATTACTCGTACTATATCGAACAATATATACGTACGAGTATGTACTCCATCTACGTCCGCATTTGATGTACCTACAATTATTTCTGTCGTAAATTTCTTTTCAAAATGCACGTAGCACCTTCTAGCTTCGAGCAATCGTATCGTATCGACTATCGATAATATTACATACTCGTACACGTATTGTAGGTATACTCGATACTCGTCTCTAACCGCCCGGTACCGGAGTGTAGATAGGTGCGCAGTATACCATTCTTGTGGCGTCGTATATGACACCACCTGGTCCTTCGAGTAATCGAGTAAAACCCCAGGTTTTCCTAGTGTTAATATCCGCCCAAGTCTCGGTGCTGCGTTAAGATCGTAACTTTCTCGTCCCATCTATTTCGTTCGGATATGGTGTAAAAATAATCGAGAATCAACGTAGCTGTCTCATTTTAGGGGTCTTTTTTGACTTTTTTTCAATCACTACTGAAAAATCTCTCTTCCTTCCTACCACCGTCCCGCGCCAATTTCAAGTTTGGTCGCTTCGCTTTCTCTTTTTCTCTCTCTTTTTGTTTTTCGTTCTTTCACGGAGGGTAGAGGCCAGAGGGTAGTTTGTTTCGTATTGTATCGTATCGCGAATGCATCCGAAACCGAACAATGATTAATGCTTGCTCGAATGTGCACATGCGCAGTGCGCACTGCCGTCAATCAGCAGTGGGCACTGCGTGTATTGCTATCTGCTATCTAGCTACTATAGCTAGCTACTAGCTAGTATCTATCTAGTATCTGCTATTAGCTAGCTATGTAATGTAGTGTGGTATAGTAGTATGTATATATGTACTATGTAGTATATGTATGTACTGGTCTGGTCCTAGTCCAAGTCCAACTCGAAGAAGAGTCGAAAACGACTGTACGCGTTGTTGAAAAACCTGTTACCGAATGTAGTCTACCTTGAACCGAATATCCTAGGGCGTTTCGCACCCTTAACTATTTTCGTGTAACTGTTTATTTCGTCTAAAGTACCTGTTACGAATCTGTGATTGCCTGCCATTGGTTTATATATTTAGAATTCGACCAAAAGAGACGACTACAACGAAGGGTGAATGAGAATGAGAATGGGGAAGGGGAAGAAAAAGAGAAAGAGAAAGAGAAAGAGAAAGAGAAAGAAACATGTAGCGCGGCAACCTTTGTTTTTAAAGTAGGTTTCCAATACAACCTTAATTTTTGATTTGAGAGATTTTCAATCTCAAATTCTCAATTCATTTCCTATAAATACTAAATATAGGGAAAACACGACGCGTCTCGAATGGGTTCATCTTCATTTCGGTTTAATCGACATTTCGAGCAACGTAAACAAAATAAAAAAATGTTATCGCATTAAAAACACCATGGAAAAAATTTATGACAAATAAGATGGCGGATTCGTTAACGAATTCGTTGTGAAAATGGCCGGTGTACGATATGGAATTTCTCTAAATAGACGGATAATATTGCCAACGAAGTTATTCGGGTATCTATACTTAGGTATGGGAATTTTTCGAAAATCAAATTTCACCTACGAACTTTCCAAAATAAAACGCAAAAATTTTTCGCACAGTCTGCGCGCGATCGGTTTAGGTAGGCTACCGCATTTGTCACAACTTTTATGCCGGTGCGGTGTCGTACGTGGGTGACCCATTTTTAGGCGCTTTTGACCCGGCAACCCTCTATATACGCGTATAGTAGCAGTATGCTGTCTTCGGCATAAGGAGAGAAACCGAGTATTTTTGGAAACCGCCGCCTCTCTCAGAATATTGGTCTTGGTCGGGGTACGCCACTGCAGGTGGTAACTGATCTGTAGCAGGTTTGGAGTGGAGTCGGACGGTTTGGTCAGAAACAGAATGCTCAATGCTCATTGGTGATCGACCGATCGTGAATCGTGATTGTCGACGTCAGCGCGAGTTTCAGCCAACGCTCGGCCGAGCGCCGGCGTCGGAGCGTTCTTTTTCTTTCGGAAGCTTTACCGCTTGGCATTTGGCGCGTACGGCTTACGGCTAGTCCAAGAGTCCAAGGTGCAAGGTTCGAATGATACCAGTTACGGCTATCGATGCGAACAAAGTCGCAAATCGTCTTTAATTTTGTGTAAAATGTCGACTGTACGAGTACCTACCTACGATGTGGGTTACAAATGCGTACATCCCAACATTTGTTCGCCCAACACGGCGAATTCGTCCTGTTCGGCGAAAAATGTGTGGGTGTGGAGTGAACGGCCGGCCGAGCGAGCGAGCCGATTACCGAATGTAACGCGCGCCCAACTTTCTCGAAGGCCGACGGGAACAGATAGCGAATGTCGGTCGAATATTTCAACGATTCCATAAAAACTATAATAGAAAAACAATTACGGATTAATTTTTTTTTTTTTTTTTTTTTTTCTTGAGAATTCGTACAATTCTCCGCATTCGGGCAAAAATGTTCGTTTGCCGTGCTCGGCGAAAAAATATTGGGGTGTGGACGCAGCATTATCGTCAATATTGGTACTCTGTAGTCTGTAGTCTGTAGTAGTGTACACTCTGCAAGAGTGCTACTGCAAGTGCAAGTCTGCGACTGCCCGACTGCGAGTAGAAATCACCGAATCAGAATTCAGATTTCAGTTCACAATGTGCCAACGCCAAATGTGTTAAAGACAATCAATTTTCGAACCAAGAGGGGACGAATAGATGAATATACATTTTCGAGGGAAAAGAGGAAACGATAGGAGAAGAGAGCGAAGGACAGGACAGGACAGGACACGAAACACGAAAGGAAAGGAAAGGAAAGGAAAGGAATGGAATGGAATGGAATGGAATCGACCATCGGTCTTCGTTCTCAGTTCTTACTACCTTTAAAGTGAACCTTTTCTCGGTAATCCTGGTATAGTCATAGTGTGTACTGTGTACTGTGTAGTGTGTAGTGTGTGCAGTGTGCACACTGTTCTGTACACTGCAGGACAAGACTACACACACACACACACACACACACACACTACTACGCTACGCTACAGTGGAGGGTGGACAGTCGGTGTCTCCTCAGCGAGTGTACTCTTTACTCTTTCACGCTCGTTCGCGTCTCGTCGTATCTACATTTTACCAACACGCGAAATTTTACCTCGCTTCGGTCAGCATTCCTTCTCCTCCCTGTACTTTCTTACTCGCTCGCTCTTCCTTTTTTTTTTCTCTCTTTCTTTCTTTCTTTCTTTCTTTCTTTCGCTCTTCGTCGGCTCTCTGTTTTGGTATTCGCCATTCGGTTCGCGTCTTATTAGCAGGTTTTCACCGATTCACTCGGAGAGCTTATTTTCTAATTTTCAGTAAAATCGGGCCGCTCGTTGCTTTTGACGGTCCTCCGTCCTCGAGATTCAACGTACGTGTATATATGTGTGCACATAAGTACATCGTGGTCTAAAAGCACAAATTTCTGTTCGGAATTCGCTTTTTAAGCAGTCGACGAAATTTCACCGTTTCGTACGTTTTCTACTTGCGCTACAGCATAGCCTTAACCCGCCGCAGTAGGTATTTAGAAAAAGTGGTAAACGGTCGCCAAAATATTTTGCGCATTTTGTTTGTTTGTTGGTTTTTTTTCTCTTTCTTCCGAGGACCTGGGTTGATTAATCCTCAGTTGGTCTTGTCTCGACTCGGCAATCAGCCCGTATCGTTTTGGGTGCGTGTAAAAAAAGTGAAGAACTGCGGCAATTGACGCGTTTTTTGCGCTGCGGTACATGGATGCGCGACATTCGTCATTTCGCCCATTCCATCGGCGCGGCGTCAACTCGTTCCAATCGAACTGATTTCTTTCGACGAATTACGCGGTTGACGCGTCATGATACGGGTACGGGGTACGGGGTACGGGGTACGGGGTACGTTGGCTATATAATTTAGATGGATTTATGGACGCGTATATACGTTGTATAACGTGTACCGTGTACCGTGTACCGTTGTACTGAGCGCATGGCCGGCGACTTTTGTTTTCCCAATGTGTAGCAGAGTTTTTCTGATGGCTGATATCTTTCACTCACCAACTAGGTACACACCCCCCCCCCAACCCAACACCCCCCCTCCCACCGAAGAAAAGAAATTATAATATTTTGTGTTTGGAAGCACACTTTTTGGCTACGTTTTCCTTTTTCAACTTTTTTCTGTGTGTAGCAGTTTGTGGCGTGCTCCGCTACACACCGGTTGCCGGTGGTGATTGTACTTACTCGTATACCTACGGGTAGAGTGCAGACGTATACCGTATACCGTATACGTACGAAATACGAATTGGTGAAAATTAGCGAGTAACGACGCGACCGCGTTTCGCCCAGATTAGTTTCTACTCGTACTTTCGTCTTTCTATATACCTACCATATATATATATTATAGTATTAGTAACATATGCGGTGCGAGTATGTACCTGCATGTACAATTGTACATGGCGGTGGCGATGGCGGTTGCCGTTATCACTTATCGGCGATTGCTAGAGAGATTATTAGGTATACTCTCGGTCGCAATCGCAATCGCAAATAAACGTGCGGTGGTTCGCTAGCGCTAATCAAATTACTCGAGTACTACGAAGTACGAGTAGGTATAAACATTGAAAATACGAAAAGTTGCGTCATTCGCTCGCGCATTACCAGTTTCTTACGAATCGAATACTCGCACCGTACTATACGATGGGTAACGCGACGAGTAGGTATAACTATATCGTACGTACGAGTACTCGTACATGTTATTGATGTATCCGATTCCTAGCAGATGATGTACGAGTACCGGAGTAGTACTATACGTTTAAACATTCGCGGCATGTTCGAGTTCGAGTTCGAACGAAACAAATGTACGAAGTAATCGCATCGTCAATTCGTCATTCGTCACTATTCGCTCGACTAGATCGTGTTTCGTAAATAATTTTCGTTTCGCACCTAGGTACCTACTCGTCGTAACTTGAATTTTATTCGACTAATAACGCTGCGCGAGCTATACGAGACGAAGCTCGAACGAAATTCGAAACGTAACGTACGAGGAATATTTTTTTGTCGCGGCCATCTTTAAAATGCCGCGTAAATGGCGAGTGAGGTGCGTAAATACTCGTAAATTAGAAAAACGAAAAGCAAAAAATAGGAAAACGCACCTACCACGCAACGTTTGTATAATACCTAGTAGGCAGGTACCCGTATCTACGACTACGCGTTTCCGTGCCAGTGTATTTACATATTTACATATTTACTATTTACTATTTACTATTTACTATTTACTATCTACTATTTACTATATACTATATACTATATTTTAGTCCGCGTGCCTTTGTGGCCTTTTGCTTTTCACCAACTTGCTGTCCATTTCTATGAAAAAAATCGAGGAGCGAGTAGAATATAGGTATAGACCGTGGAAGCTTGTACGAGTTAAAATTTCATGAAATAAAATATATAGGTAACTACGAGTACGAGTACATATTATACGAATTGTGCTCGATGAAAATTGAAAAATAAACTCGCTCGTCGCTTCGTGTACGGAACCCGATCTGTTTATTCGAAAAAAGTAAAAGGCTGAAAGCGATAGACGATAGACGAGAGCTTAATTCCGCGATGCGAACCACAGTCTTGCCAGTTGCCCTGTACGGGCATATTATCGTTACGAACTACGAATTTTTATTCTACGCTGCCTCATTCCCGAATCCCGATTACTGCTGGGACTGTCACTGTACTCGTTTCAGCTTGCCTCATCATTATGCAAGTTCTCGTCCTTACCTTTTTTTTTTGTCTTCACCCTCCCCCCCCCTTTGTTATCGACTTATCGATACCGCGGTACCTACCATTAAAATTGGTCTATTATTTATAATTATCGGATATCATTCGTATTCGTCGTGTTTGTGCCAGTGCCACCATCCGCAATCACCGAATCGAATCTCATCTCCGAGCGGTTGTAGGTACTTTGCCAAGTATAGCGGTGTACTTGTAGGTGCGAAAAACCTTGAAACGACGAGTATGAGACGAATATACTCGTAATTGTATTATTTAATCCTCCGCTTTCCTTTCTCGTAGAAGAATATTGTTGTACTCGAATGATAGAATAAAAGCTTATTATAGACTAAGTTATAGATGAAAACGTATAGTCGTCCAATGATGATGAAGATAATCAAGTCGGACGCGAAAGGGGTTGAAAACAACTGCGGGTCTTGTAACAGTTTTGCAATTTTTTTTATTTTTTTTGAGGGGGGGGGGGTAATTATTCTAGCGTCGCGTCGCAATTTTTACTTTTGCCGTATTCGTTTTCTTTTTTACATTAATTATACTTACGTTTTTTTTTCGTTTTTTTTTTCTATACTCGTACTCGTATATGCATACACATACACATATACATACTCGGTAGTTATATTCGTCCGGATGATAAATTATTTCTTCCGCGATGGCTTCTTTTCGTTTTCGTCTTTCTCTTTCTCGCATTTCGCATTTGCCTTCCGTTCGAGTCGGGGCAGTTGCCGATTTCAGGCGAAAACCTGCTTTTGTAGGGTAGCTGGCCGCGCTATCGTTTTCCCCCTTCATCTCGATCTTCGTCTTTTTCAGTTTCGTGCGTGTGCTTGGCGGTTCGCTTCGAGCCTTCGAGTTTCGTTTCGTTTTTTGGTTTCGGTTTTGCTTTTGCTTTAGCTTTAGCTTTAGTTTTGCTTTTGCCTTCGTTGGTGGAGTGGAGTGGAGTGGAGCGGAGTGGAGTGGAGTGGAGTGGAGGACGTCGGGAACGGGAGTTGCGACTCACGACTGTCGAGTGAAGACGTTCGCGTAGAGTTTTAGTGTGCGTGCGTGTCCGTCGACTCGGTTTAGTTGTTGTACTCGCGTACACTTCTACTCCTCAGTCTTCTTTCTCTTCTTCTTTCTACTTCTCTGCTTCTCTACTTCTACGGTTCTACTTCTCTACTCTCGCCTGTCGTCTCGTCCGTGTAGTGTGTACTCTCCACTGTCTCTACTCTCTACTCTAGTTTTAGTTTACAATATTTGGTTTTCGAGTCAAGTCGGGTCCGTTTCGCGCTCTTCGTTTCTCAGTGCCAGTTATTTGCGTTCGCATTCGCGTTCGATCGCCACCCGCCGTCGAGTCTCGAGTTCGATTTTCGAGTTCGATTTTCGAGTTCGAGTTGCAGTTCGAGCCAGCGCCGACCTGCCGTTTCGGCGCAAAATTTCTATCGCCCGGCCATTCGTCCACCCACTCGGATGCGTTCTCGTTTCCGGTCTGTGCGGTCCAGTAGGAATCGATCGGACGATCGTCCGTCGATGCGTATAATTTAATCGCGTGCGAGTGGTAGTAAATAAGGCGGACGTGCGCGTCATCGTGTGATTTTTGTCGCCTCGTTTCGGTTCGCATTAATTTTCGTTTTTTCTCGCCTCGTATTCGCGCGCCCCCATTTTTAAAATAAGTGATAATATTATTTTTTGGCGCCGAGCAAATAATCGGCTTCGACGTCGCTGCGACACGTGCGCCATCAGTGCGACTTTTAATTTGCGGCAGCGCTCGGAAGCGGGCTGGCCGCGGACCGGTCTCACGTTTCGAAACGCGTTTCGAAGGGATGAAATGCCGCGACACGGACGCGGTGCCCTCCGTCCATGATGTCGCTCCGATGTCGGTCCTGTAATATCGACTTTCATGACAACGCTTCGCTGGAGGTGCACCATCAGTACGCTCACTCGAACGCGGGCGAATCGCTGTCGTCTTCGGATACGTCGCGTCCGTCCACCGAGCCAGATGTCGAGTCGGCCGCCTCCGTCGAGTCCGCCGCCGACAGCTATTACAAATTTCAAAACCTGCCCGATCGCGGCACCGGCGTCCCTTCTGCCGCCGCCGCCGCCGCCGCCGCCGCCGTTCCCAATAACGCGTCCGCTGGCGACGACGCCGCCGCCATCATGACGGCCATTTCGCCCGGAAACGCGTCCGACGGTCGCGATTTCCATATTTCGCAGTCGCTCGCCGCTCACCAGCACCACCTTCACCAGCAACAACACCAGCTCCAGCTGCACCATCAAGCGCAGGCGGCGCAACAGCACCACCAGCAGCAACAACAACATCTACAGCTCCTCCACTTTCACCAGCAACAAGCTCAATCGCAGCACCACCAGCAGCAGCAGCAGCAGCCGCCGCCACCGCCGCCACCGTCGTCGTCGACCTCTGCGACGCAGCACGATCTCCTGTACGACGTATCGGCGTCGGCGACCGGCATCGGCGCTTCGACGGTGCCACCGACGGCCGCGCCTCCGGCTCCCCCTCCTCCTACGGCTCCTTTGGGCCATCCTCAAGCCGGTTACGACGGTTTCACCGTCGTCAACAGTCACCACAACCCCCACCACCCGCACCACCATCACTTACAGCAGCCGCACCAAGAATTTGCGAGATCGCCGCACAATGCGGCCTACGCGGCCTACGCCGATCACCATCGCTTCCATCCGTACTACAAAACGGGCGTCAGCTCGTCCGCCTTCGGCGAGCTACAGGCGGCAGCGGTGACGGCGGCCGCGGCTTCCTCGACCGGCGCCGCGTCGTGCGCAATGATGCCGCCGGCGCCAGCTCTGCTGTCGTCGGCCGGCGGTGGCCTGTTACGCTGCGACAAGTGCGATTTCCAAACGGTGCATTCCGAACATCTGGCGCACCATTTGAACGTGGCGCACCAAGGCGTCGGCTCGCTTAATCTCAACGTTCCGCCGTTCGGCGCGCGCTTCGCCAACGGCGGCGCCGAGCCGCAGGCCGAAATACTCGACTTGGACTCGCACAAGGTGCACGTCTATCAGCCTCCCAACGGCGAAGATAGTCCGGACGAGGAGCACCGAGCCGCCATCGACCCTTGGCAACGTCACCATCAACACCGGCAGCAGCAGCGCCAGCCGCACCCTCACCCACACCACCAACACCATCAGTCGGCGTCAACTTCGCACTCGTCGCCGGCGCACCAGCAACAGCACCAGCAGCAGCAGCAGCATCAAAATGGCGGAACCCCCAATGGTCGCGGAACGACGCCGCTGCCTTCGCCGGACTTTGGCAGCGTGTCGACGACCACCGACAACGTCGAGTCGTCGTCGCGCTCGCCATACTACGAGCACGGCGGCGCAGTCGCCAACGCGCACATCTCGTCGACGGAGAACGGCGGCGGCGGCGGTGGTGGTGGAAGCTGCGCCGTCACCACCGGGCGAGGCTCCTCGAAGGGCGGCAAGAGCACGAACGGCGCCTGGAAGTCGAACGAGGCGCGCCGACCCAAAACGTACAACTGCTCGGCCTGCAACAAGTGGTTCACCAGCTCCGGCCACCTGAAGCGCCACTACAACACGACGCTGCACAAGAACGCGGTCAAGCAGAGCGGCGCCCCAGATCCGGCCACGCTGCCCGTCAGCCACCACCATCACCCGCAAAAGGACCCGACGTACGCGACGCCCGGTCGGCACTCGGCCAAAGGCTGCGCCGCCGGCGCCGCGCCTACCAGCACGCCGATGGCCGAGTCGCCCGACTCGATGGTCGCCACGACGACCAACGTGAAACTGGAGCCGGGCTCCTTTATCGGCCGCAACTCGTCCTCGTCGCACGTTTCGACCACCATGTCGAGCCAGCCGCCGCCGCAGCAGCAGCAGCAGCAGCACCACCACCAACACCAGTCGCCCACCACTCCGACGCATCAGGCATCGTCGAACGGCGGCGGTGTCGGCGCCTCGGCCGCCTTTCCACCGCAACGCCGCCATTCCCCAAACTTGATGGCAGGTCCCTCGGAACTCCCGGGGGGCCTGCCCCAACTTCAGCACCTTCCGCTCCACCATCTCCACCATCGCAGCCAACACCCTTCCTACCCTATGCACCTGTCGTCGGCGGATTTGATCAGGTCGCCGTCGCCGAATACCACCACCACCATCATCACCACCGCCGAGCAGCAGCAGCCGCAGCCGCTGCTGCCGCCGCCGCCGCCGCAGCATCTTCCGCATTCCAACCATTTGAGTTTTCCGCCGCCGCTGCCGCCGGTTTTCGGCCACACTCCTACCATGGCTCCCTCGCACAGCATGCAGTTTTTTCCGCATATGTCGACGAAGATCTACCCAAACTTCCAGTCCCCCCACGTTTCTACCACCCATCGGGTTACCACCACGAGCAGCCTTCTCACTGGTAGTAATCTGACGGACGTGCTGATTAACGACGCGGACGCAGAATGCGCCGACAGCAGCAAGCTGCCCAGTTTCGCGTGCCTGCCCAAGAACACCTGGAACCAGGCGCACCTGGACCAGATATTAGGCACGCTGGAAACGACGAGCGCAGCAGCAGCAGCAGCAGCAGCAACAACAACAACAGCTACATCATCATCATCATCATCATCATCAACGTCGGGCGAAAGTAACGTGGGGGGCCAATTCACGTCGACCAAGGCGATGGAGGCGATGCTGCAGCGAGCGTCGACTTCGACGACGACGACGACGACGACGGCGTCTGCGGCGGCCGGACCAGCCGACGCGTTCCGATGCCGCGTGAAACGCGAGCCGGCCGAATCGGCGACGTCGGACGACGAAAACGCGCCGCAGAGTGGCCAGCAGCAGCGGCGGCGGCGGGGGCGGCGAGGGCTGCGCGTCAACGAGCACCCGCCTCCTTCGCCGACGCCAGGGCAGTCGAGCCCTCCGGACGAGGAAGAATCCGTCACCAGTAGCACCAATCCGGTCGTCGAACGACTGCGCTTCGGCAGCGGACCCCACTACCGTCTGTACCGCGGTGGCAGCCCTCCGGACGTCCACGAAGGCGACGGCGACGGCGACTGCCTGGCGGGCGAGAGCGGCCTCGCAGACCTCCGAGTCGACGACTACGGCGTGGGGGGCGGCGGCGGCGGCGGTTGCGGCGACTCGCTTAAGCCGGCGTTCAGCTGCGAACGGTGCCAGAAGCGCTTCAACAAAGCCTGCTACCTGACGCAGCACAACAAGAGCTTCCACTCGGGCGTGAAGCCTTTCAAGTGCAGCCGCTGCGGCAAACGCTTCCCGGACGCCGACCAGTACAGCGCCCACTGGGCCAAGCACAGCGGCGACAAGCCGTACAAGTGCGACGCCTGCCCCAAGGCCTTCAACCACAAGACGGACCTGCGACGTCACGCCTGCCTGCATTCGGACACGCGGCCCTTCAGCTGCGACCTGTGCGGTAAAGGCTTCATCCGCAAGGACCACATGCTCAAGCACCGCGAAACGCACAAGAACCGCAAGAACGGCTGCTCGTCGGCGGCCGTCATTCGCGCCGCCGCCGGCGCCCAGCCCGTCCGAAGTAATCGCCGGCTCAAGCGCTCCAAGGCCGCCGTCAAATGAGGCCCGCGCGGCTGTTTGGGTCGGCAGCAACGGCGGCGGCCGGCGGCGGTGGCGGTGGCGGTGACGGCGGCCAGCCAAAGAATTATACGAGTACAACGAGAAACGTGTTTTTTTTTCCTATTTTATCGTACTTTTATTTTATTTAATTTCATTTTATTTACCCGTATTTTTGTTTTATCGCTACGAAAGATTGACGCGAGCGATGATCGTTTCCGTACCCACCCTCGCCAAATTCGCGACTCGCGCCGTACCCACGCCCGCACGTACTGCCGTACGTTCGCACGTACGTAGCGTAGCTTAGCGTAGGTCGCCGACTCGGTGAAAGGCAATAAGTGCATCCGCAAGTGCGTACTGCGTACTACGAGTATACGCGTACATCGTACGTGCTAAAAAATTTAGCTAATGTTTTATTATGTTTTGTGGGTGGTGGCGGGGGGATCTGGGCTTTATATTTTTTACACGACGACTGCGTAGACGAACTGGACACTGTAAGAGAGATGTAGCTAGACCGTATAGTATTACCCTTATTTACTCGTACCTACTCCGCGTATACGGTATACGAGATGTGATTAAAATTTTAATTTTCGAACGACCCTACCGACCCTATACCCCTCGCTATTCGACATTCGTCGTACCCCGCCGCGCCTCTTACTGTTCGCGTACAAATTTCGTTTACTACTCGTAATTACAAATTTTAAGTAATAAAATTATTATTTTTGCCGCCGCCGTCGACCGGTTTTCTTCGCCGCCAATTTGCGTATCGCGGTCGAAAGTGCAGTCGTCGAATTTGTGGCGCGCCGCGGCGCATTGCGAGCGAATGCCGTCGCCGTATTTCCTATTTTAGCCGCGCCGCGCCGCGCCAGGCGCCACCGCTGCGTTGTCGGACGAAAATTCGCCAAAGTGGTGGCGCATCATCGCCGAGTTACTTCGCGTCGCGTCGATCGTTTTTACTTTTTTTCAAAATTCTACGTGCGAGCACTATAGCAGCCACGCACCGGCTGTTACTCGTATTCTAAATATCGCCTCTTTTTCGTATTTCCGGCTAATCCCGCGATGCGATGCGATGCGATGCGATGCGATGCGGGCATTCGCCTGCTCGTACAACCCGGCCGTCGGCATTTTTTCGTTTCGTATTCTGCTGCGCGCGCACGACTGTACGAGTGACGATGGTAGAGAGTATATTTTCTTGACCGCGGGCCGCGTACAAATTTTCAATCGAAAATCGAAATTCATTTTTACACCGTACCTTTACCTAATCGGTCCCTATTCGGCTACCTACCTACCTACCCTACCTACGGCTACGGTACGTACGGTGCGTACGGTACGTACGTTACGGTTACCTACCTACCTATATATTATTAAAAACGATGATAAGCGCGTAATTTACGACGAGTATAATATCATTTTGTACGTACGAGTATATAATACGGGTACTGGGTAGGCACTTTTGCAACTTTTGTCGACGAACGAATGTTTCTGCATACTCGCAGCTACATACCCATTAGGGCTTTCGCGAGCTACCGCCTTTACTTCTTGGCGGCAGGGCGGCTAGGCAATGTTACGCCTCTTAAGTCGAAATTTTCTATATAGGTATACTATTTTGTGGAACATACGCGTAATTATATACACGTAGGTATACCGAGTGTACGAGTACGAGTACGAGTATAGTAAAATACGCGAGTTAGTCTACGAATAACCTTATTATACGAGTATAAAAGAAAGTTTTGCGAGTTTTTTTTTTTTCTTTTTTTTTCTTCCATTCTTTTGGACGAATGCGTCGGCGTTGCCTGCGAGAGTGCATTTTGGAATTCCCTTCGATGCGTTTTCACCTCGACATTAATTCGTTTTCTAACCGAGAACCGCGAGGATCGTACAATTTAAGCTTACACCATACCATACGATAGGTACGAGTACGTAATAATACTCGTACGTACGCGCAGTATAAACGGCTATCTCGTATTCCTTTTTTTAAATCGACGATTCCGTATCATTGTTTATTGTCGCTAGATTTTTTACCCGCGGCGTAATTTCAAATTCGAAAAGAAAGCGACGATTTTAAAACGAAAGACCTATACGTACTACTAATATACTCGTATATGCATATATAGTGTATGCTCGTATAACACGCTCGTATAATTACGTGTTACCGGCAATACGATCGTCGCATTTTTAGTGTACCTACATGTCAATTGTATGTGTACACGTACGCGTTCGCGTGTATATCTCGCGTCCGTGTGAAAAAAAAGTTTTCTCGTCCGTTTTTCATATAAGTAGAGTACTATATTATATAGTTATCACCCGAGTCAAATAACGCCGCCATTTTCCGTCCAAAAAGTCGAAAACCAAAAAAACGTCTTGGCCTGCTGTTGAAACAATCGAATTGCTCGTCGCTCGTTGCTCAACGCTGGTCGTTTTCTCATTTTCGGCCTTTTTAGGACGGAGAATGGCGGCGTTATATTTGACTGCCCCCTTTGGCTCTTTAGTATAGGTACGTAAGTACTCGCGTATTACTCGAGTACCGCGTATCTACCACCTATAAGCTTGCGCTACTGATCGTACGTTTTGCGCTTTCTTCTACTCGTCGTACCATCGCATCGCAACGTACCCGTTTCGCGCTCATTCTTGCGGTCCCGTTACCGTTACCGCTACCGGGACCGGTATCTATCGATTATCGATACGTTATAACGATCGATGAAAAGTTCGTAGCGAATGCGTCAGAGTTTTTAGTGCCCTATATATACGAGTAGATGGGACTTCTTCGCACTCGAGTTTCGCATTTTTTGGCCGCCGCGCTGCGCCGCGCCGACGACGATTAATCTAAACAGCCAGCGGCCGCGCCGTACCTACTCGTACGTTCGCGTCGCGTCGTTGCAAATTGGTCGACGATCGTGTCGCCCGCGTATACCAACCGCCGCGCCGCGCCGCGAATATGCCGACATATCGACGCGACGACCAAAGGTTCGACGGACGATCGCGATTCACTTTCGAGGTTTACCCATACCCTCTTCGATGTTCCTATAAAAGGTAGCCCCTCGAATACGTGCGCGCAGATTAGCGTCATTTCTCACTCCACACCACACTCCCCAGTCGAGACGATAATATAATTATTATATAATATTATATTTTACATCAATTTTCCCTACAGCCCCCCCTCCCTTCGTCCTTTCACGCGGCGCGTAGGCCGCAACGTTCGAATTTTTGTTTTCTATTTTTATCCGTATCACCTATATACGGTATTCGTTTATTTATTTATTTTATTTATTTTTTTTGTTTATCGTTCTTCCTTTTTTTAAATCAATTTTTTTTTTTTTGTATACATATCAACGTAGCGACTATATATATATATATATATATATCTACGCGTGTTTGAAATTTTTTTTGTCCATTTTTACGATGTTTGAAAATACTCGTAGTTAATCGCCGAGTAATATATCTACGTTGAAAAATGTAGATAATCGACCTATAAATTATATATATATATATTTTGTCGCGTAATCTTTTAGACGATCTGGAATAATTTAAAATTTAGCGTTATTAATTATTTACATTATTATTTTTTTGTTTCGAAACGTATTTTGTATTAAAAATGAATGTTTACGTTTTAATCGAAACGCGTTCTCATTTCCGTTGGTTTACATAATAATATAGGTATTATACGCCTATATTACGAGTAGGAGGTACCTATTCCTACCTCCGCCTATCTCGCCAGTGTAAGTACACATTACGTATATACGTTTATTAATACGAGTATATACCTACTCGTAATATTCGTTTTGGATGCCCTACGAACGCGTGCAAAAATACGAGTACCGCCTATACGAGTAGTTCTTCCTAAACGAGCCGAAAGACAAATTTATCTGGTTATCGAAATGTCGCGGCTTCGTATACTCGTAATATACACATACTCGTATACACGTAGCTATAATAATGTCGCTCTTCGAAATTCACCGAGTATATAGCTGCGCTTGGTGTACGTACGCGATGTATATACGCGGGCGCTGCTGCAGTGTAGTTTATTTATTTATACTCGTACTTACAATTATAGCTGTACATATTCGGCTGTTTCGAGGTACCGAATAATATTTATACCTACGTATACGTATAATTATACGAAACAACGTCGCACGTACGTATATCGGCGCCGGGCCGTAAAAAGATAATTTAATAACGTCCGCGATTATCGATCGAATCCGGTCGGAAATGATTTCGCAATGTCTTCAAGCGCAGGGCTTAGAGTGTGTGTGTGTGTGTGTGTGTGTGTGTGTGTAAAAAGGTGCGAAAATTGTTGCGCTCGAAATAATTTACGTCGGTACGAAACAGTTGCGCCGAACGAGCGAGTTTCTATATCGATAATTAAATACTGGCGCGAGTTGTCTGATACGAATACGACAAGACGCGTGCCATACGTACGCATAATACGTAAAATTATACGTGTATTTGCGAGAGCCGAGCCGATGAGAGTTGAAATAATATGAGATGCGATCGAATCGTATCGCGCGATATCGTCATCGGTATCGCGGTTCGTCGTTGTCTCTATAAATATAAAATACCCGTGTATAATGGTACAGTATAGAAAATGGGCTATATACGTATAGGTACAGCGTGTATATTATGGTGCGTATAAAATATGCTTTTCCCAACGTGTAGCGTGCGGCTTGGTTGGCGATGATGGCTGTACGAAAGGAAATGCGATGGTTGTTCTGTTCGTACTTCGTAGTTTGTAGTTGGCACTGGCAGTTTGTACTTTGTTTTGTAGTAATCGCTAGTTCGTACGTGCAGTACGCGCCAGTATTGTGTACGCACTATACGCACCCATACTACCCACCTACTCGTTCATATTATTTATACTCGTATTATACGATCGTCTTCGTAGCTCGTAACTGTGTAGAAACCTATCGATATTTTCTAATGCGACTACGAGCGGCGATAGTTGGTACTTGGTACATCTACATCTACATCTACATCTACATCTACATCTACATTTACATCTACGTCTACATTTACATCTACGTCTACATCTACATACTCAAAAGTCGTAGTACGCGCGTATATTTTAATAAAAGTTGCCGAGTCGAAGCGGAAGCGGAGGCTCTGCGCTGCGCGACTCGGTTCGGCTCAGAAAGGGCGAAAGAAAAGGAAATCTGAAAAGAAAGGATACGACGGGGTTCGGGGGCGGGGGGGCTATGGGGCTGCGATAGAGGGCAGCGGCGAGGCGGCGCCTTATCTCGGCCGCGGCGAAATTCTACCAGCGAGCGGCGGAGCGGATTTGCATAATTACGAGGAGGGCGCGGTGCGGTGCGGTGCGGTGCGGTGCGGTGCGCTGGACAGTGGCCATTAAAATGCGGCCGCGCACCGCTCGTGCTTAACGCGTGCCGATAAATTGGTAGAAGAGTGAAAAAGGGCTCGAACCCTCTCTAGTCTCTACTTTATAATACGAGTAGGTACAAATGCTCGTACGACGAAGCACCTATATAGGTATACGTGGTATTTTATACTCGGACATTTTATATACGAGTACGTATAAATATTCGATTCGTTTCTTCGACTCGCACCCCGCCCCGCAGCTCCGCTACGCTTCGCGGCTGCCTGCCGCGCCGCACCGCGCCGCGCCGCGCCTATATACGCTTCCGACGGCCGAACCGATTCCGCGTGCCCGTACACGCGCTTCCCTCTTTCCCACCCGCCCCCGCCACACCGCTCTTTTTTTACTCTCGACCTCTCCCGCCCGTCACTTTGCACGCCGATTTCTTTTCCGTTCTTTCGTTTCTGTTTCTTATACGAGGTATTACGAGTATATAGCGTCGAACCCTATTTTGGATAACTTTTTCGAGCAACGAATCGACGGCTTCGAAACTCTGAAATTTCTCGGATGTGCGACATTTTCCCGCATTTGTAAGCTCATACTCGTATATTTCAGTCGCCAGCGAAAGTAATGGGGTGAAAAATTCTTTGAAATTCTAGCGTCCCCCAGTGTCGCGTACATATCGCGCGTGTAAAAAAAAAAAAAAAAACCGGTCGACTCGCTTTTTGTCTGAAATACGCGATGGCGGTTGACCGCGCACTGTGCCGGCGTACCCAACTAAATGAGCGGATAGCCAATTAGCCAATAGCTACGCCTATGACAGCGATGCACCGCCTACCTGCAACCTGCAACCTGCAACCTGCAACCTGCAACCTGCAACCTGCGTCTGTGGTTTACGACTCGCTCCTCAGTCCTCACTTTCACCGCGTATAAATGAATGAACGACGCAACCGGCCGCGCCGCGCGCGTAACAAAACGAATGAATGAAAAGAAAAAGCTTTCCCAAGGACGCGGACGAGAAGCGCAACGTTGTAGTTGTTTCAAGTTCGCTTCGCACTTGGCTTCGTCTATAGTCTATACGGAAAAACACGGCGGCACATCCAGACCTTTTTTTTTACTTCTCGTTTTTTATTTTATCTCTTTTTATTTACTCTTTTTTTTTTTTTTTTTCTTATTCGACCCTTTCTTTCTGTGAAAAGCTTAATAATGTATAGTACCTACTTAACGCGCAACGATTTCGTAGACGGTTTCCGCGACAAAGGGTAGAGGGTGCGGGGCGTGCGGCGAAGGTGCGAAGGACGGAGAAAAAAAGGAGAGAAAAAAAAAAAAGGAGAAAAGAAAAGTCGACGGTCGACGCGGAATCGCGCAAAGGCTGACCCAAGTAAAAGAAAAGTAAAAGTCGTCGAAGGAAAAAGGCCGCTGGCCTGAAAAAAAGGAAACGAAAAGATGAACGCGGTAGCGCAGATGAAAAGAAAGGGTGAAAGAAGAGAAGAGAGAAGAGAAGAGAAGAGAAGAGAGGAGAAGAAAAGAAAGCGCTTCGCGTTATCGCCCGTGAAATATATCGAGCGATAAATCGTAACGTCTCGAAAAGTTTCGTCGTAATTTACTTTCTTCTTTCTTCGAAGGAAGATTAAACTTGAAAAAAGTTTTACTCGAGTCGCAGCGGCGCGGCGTTAACCTTTTTGCCGGTCGTATAATTCCTCCGACATGGACACCGACACTTGTTGTTGTTGTTGTTGTTGTTGCTGTTGCTGTTGCTGTCGCTGTTGCTATCGCTGTTGCGTCCCGTCCCGGCCAGGGTCTCTTCGACAAGACGATTTTCCGCCCTCCCCCGCCCCGCCCCGCCCCGCCCCGCTCCTCCGTCGCAAAACTTTTCTTTCCTTCGTTTTTATAAAACGTGTACGGTTTACTACGGTACGATGACGAGTATACTTTATACGTATATAGGACGTATATACTGTGTGGGTGTACACGCAGCTTTACGAGTACTTTGTAAATACGACTGTACGCGTACCTCGCGTTGCGTCGGCTTCCTTCCGCGCGTCTCGAAATCTTTTTCCACTTGCTTCGTACATTCGTTGCCCGCGCCTGCCAGTGGCCCACATTTTGAAAAATCACCTCTTTCCCCTAATTTCGTCTCCGTTAACTGCGTCTACATCCACGTCTACGTCTACGTCTACGTCTACGTCTATACGTCTACGTATTTATCAAACTCATCGACGAGTATACTGCGTGGTACTCGTACGTACGAGTAGAGTTATAGATGTACGAGTACCTATATATATATATATATATAATATAATTATACTGTATGCGGTACGAGTATACGTGTACCTAGGTCACTTTTTCGTACACTCTCGTATTTCCATTAAATACCTCGGTACTCGTATTTGTAGGTAGCCATCTTATACCCGCGTATACTCGTAATATACGCTGTATGTGTATAGTAGCTCCGTCGCGTCGCCCTCGTTATTCGCGATCGAGTATTTACGAAATACACATTCCGGCTCCGTGGTCGCAACTCGCCTGACCGTCCGTATCTCTCTGTTTCGATTATCCATAAACTTCTGCGCTCCATACTTATCCCCAGCTTTTTCGCTCGAGCGTCGAAAAGTTGATCGTTATTCGCTATTATACGCTATTTTTCAAACGATGAAATTTTGTGGTTGGCGACAGCTGAAACTATTGCCTCCTTGGAGAAAATCGAGCCGTACCTATATATATATATATATGTATAGGAATATAAGGAATATAAATTATTGTCGACTAGATCGGTAGAGAGTAGACTAGCTGTAAAAGAATGAAAGTACAGGTGGCTTAGCTCGGCGAGGCGTGCGAAAAAGAGGAAAAGAAAGGGCTACGCGGATTTTTCGTCGAATCGGACCGAATTTTTAGATTCGACAGGAGGACGACAGCCGGTGAAATGGCGCGTTCTCACGCAGCCTTTACGCAGCCGGCGGCGCTAGCGAGTGTACGGCGCGCGGGACGGGACGGGACGGGACGGGACGGGACGGGACGAGCGCGTCATAGCCGCGCCGATGAAATGAAAGGTTCGAAGCGAAACTCGAAAGCGATGAGAACGAGCGAACGAAACGATCCGAGCGAAAAGGTTTATATAAATTAAAATGTCCGTATTATTACACGTATACATATATAATACGAGTATACACCTAGTACTCGTATATACATATATAGGTGCGTATATAGGTACGTATACCTACTGTAGTAACGCGTTTAATATAAATCACGAGTATAATAAAGTTTGGCAACGGCTGGCCAATGGCAAGCCGAGCCGTCTGTATAAATAGGAAGAAGGCGGGGAGAGGGAGAGGGGATTGGTTGCCCACCTTCGCGTCGTCAGAACTGTTAGTGGCGGCCAAAGGGCCCCGACCACTCAGCCCCCTACAATCAGCCGCGGCTGGGCGATAGGCTCGCGAGCCAAAGGATGAGCTAGGCAGTGTACAGGTCTGGGCGAGCGACTGGCGAGTCGAGCGCGAGACGAGGGCCAAAAGAAATTATCCGAGCGCCGAACAATAAGTAGGTACGTAATTATATACGATTAATTATCCTTAATCGTTATATACGCTCGTATTTATACCAAGTGCGGTTTACAACTCGCGAAAGAGAAAAAGTACCGTAGGAACGAATAGAATATCGACGGGATTAACGTTAACGTTAACATTAAAACATTAACGAACGAATGAAAGAAAGATAAAAAGAAAGGAAGAAAACGAAACGGAGAGAAAGAGGTAACGTTGATGTCGATGATGGCGGTGGTGGAGGTGGCGGCGGTGGTTGCCGCCACGACACGGCCTTTATTTCACTTTGTGATCGAGATTAAGCGGACGGCGGCGCTGGTGCCAGTGCCAATGCCGATGCCGGTGCCGGTGCCGGTGCCGATGCCGATGCCCGATGCCGGTGCGGATGGTGGTGGAAACGGTTACCTATATCGAATGGTGGAAGCGGGGTGGCGGTGATAGTCGCGCACCACCTGTACAAACATCCTTTACTCGGCTCAGCAGCCGTCGCCGCTGCCACTGCCACTGCCACTGCCAACCGACCGAATAGCGAGTACCGTACGCTGCAGTCTGCACTCTGCGCCTATGCCGCCGTAGCTGCATATATATAGCTGCTTCGC
The DNA here is from genome assembly GCA_038050395.1 of Parthenolecanium corni. NCBI lineage: Eukaryota > Metazoa > Arthropoda > Insecta > Hemiptera > Coccidae > Parthenolecanium > Parthenolecanium corni. Next base: position 93,556 of record JBBCAQ010000034.1, on the reverse strand, counting down.
GTACTCGTATAGTCAGCTGTTGTAAAAAGATTTTGGACCGTGGGAACAGCATCCCTTCGGCTCGAAAAGATTTAACGTGTCCCATAAAAGCGCAGCCGAGCCGAGTCGAGGGTACGTACGAGTACACTACTACCACTACTACCACTATTACCACTACCATTACTTCCACTACTACCACCACCACCACCACCACCACCACCACTGCGTCTTCGTACGTACATATGCCCGCGCGTACCTAAACCTAAAACTATCTACCTGCTTACCGCCCCTATAGATCATCAATTTCGGATTCTATCCTTTTACCGAGTATTATATTCTTCCGTCGAAGCTATTGTTTAATCGGCCGACTGAAGGAAGGGTCGTTCTAGTTCCTTTATAATATCTTCTATCCTATCCTTTTAAAACTTGCTTCCCAGTTTCCCAACGCCGCCGTATCTTTCGCACCCCGTTTTATTCGTTTATAACTTTTTTTTTTTCGCCCATTTTTCTTTCTTTCTTTCTTTTCATTATTATTTTTTCTCTTCTTTTTCATTATTCGCACCTACCTACCTACCTACCTACCTACCTACCTACCTGCCTACCTGTATATTATATATGTATTCTGTAGCGTGTTTACAATATGTACTACAACGTATACGCAACTACCACCGCCCAATTACTTATACTCGTCGCGTACGTGTCCATGTATACGCAAGTAGCCTATACGGTGTATGTACCACGGAGTGCCGGACCCGGCGACGGCGTCTACGAACCGTTGGCCGCCTCTCTTCGACGACGCGACGCCGTTTCTACGATCGAGTATATTCGTATTCGTAGTCGTATTCGTAGTCGTAGTCGTAGTCGTAGTTGAAACAATATATTGTCTCTGTGTATCGTATAATATTATACAAATAAATTACGTATGACTCCAGACAAGACGAAACGAGACGGAACGGACGAACGAATTGGCTATCATCCGCAGCGAAACGACGCGACGCGACGCGACGCCTGGAGACAGCGGTCGCGGTCGCGGACGATACCGCGGTACGGGCTGAAAAAAAGCGAATCGTAATTTTTTACTCGTACTCGTATTTTCCATCGGACCGACAATGCCACATTTACCGTGTCGATATAATTTTTGATTTTAGCATTTGTACCTACTCGTACTTGTAGCGGGCCAGGGCTGCTTCACTTTGCACCATCTTACAGCCATCCCTATGGGCAAAATATTTTCAAAACGGATCCGTTTTATTCCGGGTTGTAATCCATTTCTGGATTATAACCCGGAATTTTCCTGTCTTCCGGCTTCTAAAACGGATTTCGAACGGATTGTAATCAGTCTTGCCGGAAATGAGTCCGGATTATTTTCCGTGAAGGCTGTTTTATCATATTTGTTGGCCCGGGTTATAATCCGTGAAACCGTTTTACAAACGGATTTAGAAAAATTGCCCAAAAATTATCACCGATTATAATCAGGAAATCCGTTTTACAAACGGATTTGGAAAATTAATCGAGATGACAAAAATAACTGCAAATTTTCAGATCCGATGGTCGAAAATAAAAACGGACTGACAACGGATAAAATTCTCATTTTCCGGATCATTTTTTCATTTTTTGCCCATCGGGATGGTACATATAAATGTTACTATACGAGTACAGTTTCAATCTTGGATCGTATATGGCCGGGTATGGCCGGCGTATGGTATACATGTATATATGTACGAGTATGTACGAGTACGTACATGTATACTACACTACGTACAGTACGTAAATCTCGAATAACGAATTGTCGCACCGCACCGCACCGCACCGCACCGTTCTCGTTCGAATATTACGAGTACGAGTACAATGCGTACGTACTCGTACCTATAGGCGCTGCGTAGTAAAAATTTATGTGCCGACATACTCGTACTCGTATATGCGCTAATGCGTTTCTCATTCTCAACGTACGACTACGAGTACGCATAGACGAGGATGCATGCGATGGTACGAGTACGAGTACATGTATATGTGTAGGTACAGCGAATTCGCCATTTGCGTATTTCGTATTTCGTATTTCGTCGGCAATTCGTAGTACGTGTCCGCGCACTGCGCCGTGTCCGTTCGTCGTTTCGCTCGCCGTTTCGCCTTTTCGCCTTTCGTGTGCGACATCGACGTCGCATTTACCGCACCTTATGCGGGAAGTAAGAGCGATTCGATAAGCGCCCGGCGGCGCATCGGTGGAGGCGCCGTGGCGCGAAACTTGCTAAGGCCCCGACGAAGCGGCAATGCCGAATCGAAGGTGCGCCAGGCTAGGCAAATCGCTCGCAGTCGGACCCGTCACCGTTTATAAGGACGAGGACGAGGACGAGGACGAGGACGAGGACGAGGACGCAAATTAACGCGTGCGAAGCGGCCGGCCGAGGGGTGGCCAGTTAATCGATACGATAGGTCCGGTGCCACCGCTTCATCCCCCATCTTTATCCCTATTCCTATTCTCATTCCCATCCCCATCACCATCGCCCGTGCGAGAAGGAGCGGACCAGCGCGAAGAAAACGAGAGCGCGGAGGGCGGCCGGGTGCGGTAAAGGGGCAGGGTGGGGTGGGGGGTGACGAGTGAAAGAAAGGAAAACGCTTCTATAAAGCGAAGGCGCGGCGGCTGCGGCGGCGGCGGCGGTGGCGGCAGCGGTGAAACTGAAAAATGCCCGCGTCAGCGCGATTAAAGGGCCGAGGAGCGTACAGAAAAAAGGGCTGGCTGGCCGGCCAAACTGGCAAAGTCGGGTTCGAAATTAATTTTCGAGATTAGTCGTAAAATTTGACGACCGCTAACGAACCTGCGGAGCGGAGACACGTTGCGGCGGGCCAGGTGGCGGCTGTAGGTGGGCCGTGGGGGAAGCAGGGCGGCTAGGGCTAACGAGCGGCTCTTTTTCGTTTTTGGCCTTTTCTCGCATCTTCTCGGACGCGGACGGTGGGTCGTGGATGGAGGTTGCAGGTTGGCTCGGCTATGTGCGCGTATGGGCGAGTTAGCGTTATTTAGAAAAGCCGAAATAGCGTCTCGATCGCGAATAAAATATTCGTCGTCCTTCGACTTTGTTCGACGAAAGCTCGCCTTAGAAACTGCCTACACCCACCGCCCCGTCCTCGCTGCCCAAAGACGGAATGAACGCGCGCACGTTCCGTCCGTACGGACGAGATTTGTCGGCGCGCCGTTATGAAACATGAAATATAAAATATACGCTCGTAGTTGCAAAATTACTCGTCGTCCACATATCGTCGCGCCGTTGTGCCGAAAGGAGTTAGGGGGGGAGGGGGAGAGAGAGGGAGATAGAGAGAGAGAGAGAGAGAAAAAGAAAATACCGATTACCCGCGGCACGAGACGTATAGACCTCGATCGTTAGAGAAGCGCAGCCGGTTTCTATAAACTATAGTGCGCAGGCAAAGATTCGGACTTTTTTAAAGCTTCCCGAACGCTTTTCTCAAAGACGGTCGACTCGCCGCGAGTGCCGAGTGGCGATGGTAAAGTTTGGCGGCTCGGCACTCTGTCTCTCTCTTTCTGCGTTTTTCTTTGTAATGAAAGTGGAACGTTAAAAATTGCCATTTCTGTAGATCCGCATCGGCCATCGTCACTACGCAGATACCTTAATACGAGTTGGCCCGAAGGTTATGTACGGGTTAGGCGTAGATAAATATTCGGTCCATATACTCGACTCGCGTAATCTTTATGGCGATACGTCTATAATCTATAATACGGAGCGAATCCCAAGATTCGAATATTATATCGAAAACGGCGAATTTTACTGCAGCGAAACTGATCCGACGATCGGCGCCACGCAATCACGAGTATATCCGCACCTATACGTACATATACGTACATATATAGATGCTCGTAGGTACATGCGCGTATACGCGTACCTATAATTAAGCTGCAGTATAATATATATATAGGCCTATAGGTACACACATACCTACGCTGTACGCGTAGAATGAAGCGACGAAAGTAGATACGTACGTACACCTACTCGTAGGAATCGCAGTCGATATTGTCGACCAATCGATAACCTATAAAACGCCTTTCTTAATATAGAATAGCCGAGCCGAGTACCGCAGTGCCAGTACCGTATTATAGCTATAATTACGACGAGTATTACGTATATATATACGTATTTTACTCGATCGAGCGCGCAGCGTTTTTTTGCGGCGCGGCGTGCTTACGGTGCGGTGTAATTTCTTTTGGTCGAGCCGAGCCGAGCCGAGCCGAGCCGAGTCGCTCCCGTTATCGCGAATTCGCAATGGCAATCGGCAATCGGCAATCGGCAATGGCGATACCGGATGCAACTGCGCAGCAACGTGCACGAAAGTCGAAACTACGAGTATTTATGGTCAGCGCATCTGACGCCCTACTTCTGCGCAATCGGACTAAAATTAATCGCGACGCCTTTCTACGTTTGTGTCGAAAAGGCGCGCCAAAAATCGAGCGTGCAAAAATACGAATTATACGCTCGAGCGCGGAATACACGTACACGTACACGTACATACACGTACACGTATTGTATAGTGGAGTAGCGACGAATCTGAAACTGAATTACCGGATAGAATACGTCGAGTAGGAGTATAATCTAGCTGCACTAGGTAGAAGGTGCAAGGTACAAGGTACAAGGTACGCACCACGAAATGGTTATTTAGCCTGGGGGGAAAATTTGTCCGCGCTGCGCGCGCCTCGGCCGTCCAAGTGCGAGCGAGTCGTGTTCGCAGTTGCGGCGGCGTGGCGTGATTCGTCATCGACTCATCGTCGCGACGCGTCGTTCGTTTCGATTTTCGCTTTTCGGCCGACGCGAAGCGAAGCGAAGCGAAGCGAAGCGACGCGACGGCTGAGCAGACCACAAGCGCGAGCTGCCGGCTGCGTCGCCGCTCACTCACTCCGAGTCTGACTCATCGACTCTCGAGGTCTCGAGGTCTCGAGGACGCGTTGCCGGTCAGAACTTGAAACACTCATCGCGTCGACGTCGAGTTTCGATAATTTTCACATCGCGTCGCGTCGCGTCGGCCCGCTTCCGATTGCCGTCCGCATTCGAGTAGACCGGCGACCGGTGGCGTCGGCCAATCTTTGTACGCGTAATAATATATTATATTACCTATTATATATTTATAGCTCTATGCTACATCTATATATACTCGACTAGACCCCGCCATTGATTATTACTCGTATATCTATTCGTGCTCGTGTCCAACTTGATCGGCTATACACGTATATGTGTATTATACTCGTATAATATTACGAATTATACACGTAAATACGTAACGTACGAAAAATACGTCTTTCTTTATAAGAATATACTCGTATACCCATAGTATACTACGCACGTACGAGTATATGCCGCGAGTACCAATAGAGTATACGCTCGAGGACCATTTATACGAAAGCGAACCCAGGGCCAGGGCCAGGACCAGGCCCAGGCCCAGGCCCACAGAGATTATCTATAACTATATATATAATAGGAAGCTCGTTATGGTACCGCGCATATACGAGGCCCACTTTTGAGCTATTTCTACTCGCGTCGTGTCGCGCACGTATTTTGTTTCATTCGAAAATCAGTTATAAACGATGAGTATAAAAGCCGATAGGTATATGTGTACGTTATGGCTGTTGCTATTATACCGCTTCGTTTGGCCATATCTCGCTCGAGAGAGAATGAGCTAGCGGATATCGATTATCGAGATGCGGTAAAAAGCAGCTCGTCGTCGATCGTCTTTTATCGGGCAATGGGTATAGCTGGTACGTATAGGTGTTCGTGCAGCCACAATCGCCGAAAACACCGAAAAGGGCTGTTAGCTCGAAATGGCCGGCGCCCCTTTTTGCCTTTCACTTTCACTACTCGGTTGTAATAATACGCCTATAATAGCGTATTTATAGGTATAATAAAATCGTTTACGTATACCGACTATATACTGCGATGCGAGTATACTATATATATATATAATATACATACTTATTACTATTAGTCTATTACTCATACTCGCGTATATACTCGTTCATTGGCATTCGCAATTTCGCGTGAGGAGCGCGATGCGCGCGGCGGCTAGAGGGGCTGCGCGGTGGAAACGAGAAAAGCGAAAACCTGTTTTGGCCGATTCTTCCGAGAAACGGCCGCCGCAGTCGTCGCCAAATTTCGATTCCAAGTTTCCCAATTGCCAGCCCAGTCGAACAGCGAACTATACCGGACCGGCCAAATCGCTGGTGCGCGTCGCGTATACGCGCGGTATATCTATACATTATATTACGTATATATAAATACGAGTACGATACGCGCGTATATACCTATACCTATATATAATATATATAGTTATACTCGCGTACATACCATACCGCGTACGTATAATTTCACTCGATACCGAGTCGCGGGGAGCGGCGACGATATATTAATTTCTTTTATTTTCGACTCGAACCGACGCGACGCAACGCGACGCGATGGCCACAAAATGCGTTACTCGCGCCGCTGTACATTAATATACGCGAGTATATATGTATAGGTAGGTAGGTATATGTATATCTAGACGTTTCACGTTATTTACGTACAAATAAAAAATTCCAGTTTCACTTCCGGACCATTGTACCGATCACGCCGAGAGAAACGAATATATCGGCCTATATAGGCTATACCGCTCCGGTAGGTATTAATAATTATATGCTCGCGTATCTACGATCGTATTTAAACGGAATTTGTAACTTTTCTCATTCGCACACGCGCTTGCCAAACTCGATAATATTGTACAGCCTAACTACCTACGCTACCGCGGCGTAACGTAGGTGGTGTACGATATTATATCGTAGTTTTATACGTACGCGTATACCTATACTTTTTAGTTTTTACGCTATTTCAAAGGCGATATATACTCGTACATACGCGTATACGTATATGTAATGTACGTTCGCGTATTATACCTGCGAGTATACTATTTTCGTACTATAATTTTCGCTACAAATCTGCGATTGTCCCGCAGTTTTCCTACTCGTATTCGAATAATACGCGTACATGAGGTATCGTAAACCAAAAAGTACCGTCGAAATAAAATCATTTTCAGCGCGCAGTCCCGCGTTCGCTTTATCGCCGTACGCGCTCTACGTACTCTTATCGGATCGCAAGTGGGAATAAGTTTGAAAATTTGAAAAATACTACGAGTAGTATCTATATTACGCGTAGGTACTAAAGCGGATACTCGTATATACGTCTCTGCTCCGTAAGAGATATACGAACGTTTCGTTTAACCTACGATCTACTCGATTACGCCATTCATACTCGTATATCGTTCGTTTATTATCGATCGATTCTCAAATTTTCACGATTCGTATATTACCGCGCGTTTACAATATTATTAATCGTATTTATTATTGTAATTATTACGATTTCACGCTCCGTTCGGCGTGTAATAATTACGCGAGTATGGGTACGATCGTGGCGTGGCCGGTGACTCTGCCAAAACGTTGCCAAATAACGCAGCTACTCGTACAACTACCCATATACAGATAATCGTAATTACGAGTATATCGTTTTCATACGCCGCGCCGCGGGTATCAATTTTTATCGTTATCGCCGAGCATCGACAATAATATATGTATATATATATATATAATAAGGTAGGCTACGTACTCATAAATATAGAGATGTTTTTGTCACTTGCGAGACCCTTTTTGACAATGCGAGACCCTTTTGTGGGTCTCGCATGTCCACGAGGCGTATGTATAGTTTTTCTTACTCATCCCACTCCGCAGACCCCAAATCTGCATTTTTTACTCGCAAGTGCCCCAAATATCAATTGTATGTACACTTGTGGTTCACTCATTTCCTTTTACTCCCTACAAACTGTACTGTACACCTAGCCAACAGCTGTGGGCTGCATTACATAGCCCAAGGCATCTACAGATAGCCACTAAGCCATGCGAAGACGAAGGTTTCATTTGCGAGTATTTATAAGGGGGGTCTCGCAAGTGTCATACTTTATCTTGGGTAAAATAACAATATATAGGCACGATTCGAGATTCATATCGTAGAAATGTTATGTTACGTATACGTAAACACGCGTATGTATGTATCGTTATTTTACGTCACATGCGTGAAACTCGAGATAAAGTATGACACTTGCGAGACCCCCCTTATAAATACTTGCAAATGAAACTTTCGTCTTCGCATATGGCTTGGTGGAGATGCCTTAGGCTATGTAACGAAGACCACAGCTGTTGGTTAGGTGAACGATTTACAATATAGCTTGTAGGGAGTAAAATGCGAAACGAGTGAACCACAAGCTGTATGGGTAGGTATACATACATTTGATATTTGGGGCCCTCGCCAGTGCGACAGACAAAAAATGCAGATTTGGGGTCTGCGGAGCGGAGCGGGGGGAGTAAGAAAAACCATATACACATACATACACCTCGTAGACATGCGAGACCCGCGCAAAAGGGCCTCGCAAGTGTTACGACGATTTATATCTGTTCTGGGTCTCACGAGTGACAAAAACATCTCGCTATATTGAGAGTCATTGGCGCGTTATAAACGAGTATGTGTACGTGTAATGCACTGATCGTATATCTACTCGTATAGTAGGAAAAAAGAAAAGCATATCGTATAAGTCTTCGAGCGGTTCTCCCATCGTTATATCGTCGTATAGCTAGGATTGTAGAGGATTTTGGGGGTGGAGACGCCGGACGCGTAAGCCCTGAGCAGTTTCGATCAGCAGCCCTTGTTCGCTCACCTAGGCGCATATCTACCGGCTACGAGTATTACGAGTATTACGAGTATCTATAGTTTGGCCGTTGCGTCGGCGGCGTCGACGTGAAGCCGGAATGGTTTCTATACTGGACTCGTACCGTAGCTTAAACCGCATGTATTATAGCGATAGCGCGAGATGTACGAGTATACTATAGTATAGGTATATACGACGAGTATTATATTACAACGCACTCGTACACGCGATGCGATGTACCCGTTAGTGTACGAGTACGTGTACGAGTATAATACTCGTATGTTACGTACGCGCGTGCACAGGATCGCTGTAGCCGATTGGCCGAAATGCGCTGCTCGCATTTGCCAGTTGCGGTCGGTCGGTCTGTCTGTCTGTCTGTCTGTCTGTCGGTCTGTCGGTCTGTCGGTCTGTCGGTCTGTCTGTCTGTCGGTCTGTCGGTCTGTCGGTCTGTCGGTCTGTTTGTGTGTGTCGGTCGGTTCGGTAATTAGCTGCGGCTGCCGCTGGCGATGGCGATGACGATGGCGCGGCATTTCCGCTGCCGGCTCGGAGCGACATTCCACGCGCGGACGCGAGTTCCGAGGACGGACGCAATTCGTGTGGCGACGGCGATCGCATCGACGGCGACGCGCTCGTTTCGCGACTCGTCGCCACCTTCGCCGACGCCCCCCTCCCCCCCACCACCGCCGACACCGCCGCCACTCCGCCGCCGCCTCACGCTACGCCGGCGAACGGCAGCCTGGTCTCGCGCGGCGCGGCGCGGCGCGCTCCACTCCACCGCGCGAATCGCGTCGCCGCCATGCGAGTAGTGCGCTTCGCTTCGTCCGCAGCCACTTCGTTCCGTTCCGTTCCGTTCCGTTCGGTTCGGTTCGGTTCGGCCGCGCCATTTTTATTCTCGCCCCACCCTCGCAACATACTCGCCGCCGCCGCCATTCGCGTCAGCTCATCTTTTTTACGTACATCACCTCCGCTATGCCCGCTGCCCACATGCCCATCTGCCGTACAGGCTACCTATTGTACGATAGTACTTATATTACTATATATACCTCGCTACGCCTCTATGCTTCTATATAGGTAGGTACCTATATATTTATACCTTCGTCATCGCGTCCTCGCCCCTTCGCTTGCAGCGTTTTCAACTTTAAACCGCACCTCGAACATCAAATCTCATCGCCTTTGAGAATGCGTAAATTGTTTTTAATCGGTATTTAATATACCTATAATACGTTCGTATGTACCGCGTATGTACACCATCGTACTTACGTATACCTACGTGTATGTATATGTTTACGACTGTAGGGGGACCTGTTGACTACTGTAACCGGTGGTGGGGACGCGAGTTTGCGAACGGGGGGGGAGGGCGGTCGCGAAGTAGACTTCATCCGACACTACCTCACATACACACACACACACTCACCTCACCCCCCCCCCCAACTATGGAAAATATACGAAGGTATAAAATATAAAAGATAAGCCTGCCGCGGTTGTCGTATAATGGCGCGTGGCAAAGAAGGTGAAAAAGTGTGCGAGGAAGCGATTATATACGCATACGCGAGTAGGAGTACCTAATTAGTAATTACCTATACGAGTATATAGATACTCGCGTATGCGATTGCGAATTGCGATTGCGTTCGGTTGTAGGCCTACTCGTAATTGCGCGAGCGAACGCGCCACGCGGTAATAACGAAATTATTGACGTACCTACGAGTACGCGCCTACTCGTAAAATGTAAACCGCACCGAAAGTCGCGGTACTAAAATTCTATCGCACCTAACGAAGAAGGTCGAGTGAAGCACTGAGCTGTTTTAGGTAAAAATGCGCCTATATCTGCTAGACTAAATTGTTCGTATACGCACGGTGCATGCACGCACCCTATATACTGGTGCGGCAAAAAAATTTCACACCTCTTCCTGTCATTAAGAACAGAAAATATAATTACGAGTATACGCACGTAGGTACGAGTATATACCTACCTGCAGTTTCAAATCAGTTATAATCAACGTTTACGTCGCGTCGCGTCGCGTCGCGTAAATGTGTTAACATTTTTCGCGATATTATAACGGATAAAAAATAACTATTCGTATATACGCGTGTATAATCTGTGTACTATAATATACGCCAGTACGTAGACGGTTATGAAAATTAGAAAATTAGAAAATTAGAAAATTAGAAAATTGAAAATGACGAGTAAGAGCCAGTTCGATGACGAGGAAGAACGGCGCGCGTATACCTGTTTACGTGTACGTACCTGTACCTATATCTGTGCAGCGCGCGTTGCGCACGTTACGTTCATTTTGCCTTTTGAGCAAAATTTTCGAATTTAATCGAAACGAAACAAAAAAGAACGAGACGTATCAGACCTTAAGTCGGAAGAAACCGTATGTCTATACGTATACACTTGTAATATTATATGTAAGTATATTGGGTACCTATAGTAGCATATGTTTACCACTATTCCGCAGATATGTATAGCGTATAATATACTTTTGTATACTAACTCGAGTACCCCCGCACTATAGTACGAGACATTCTGTACATATTACATTATAGGTGTACGTATTAATACTAATATATGGGTACCTATAGCGTAATATTATTACGTCAATTATTTTTGCGCGTATTAGGGAAAATTTAAGGGTAAAATATGGTGGTACTCGTATATGTGGCTGGTACGTATACGGCGCGGTGCCTAAAATAGGAAGAAAACGGATAACCTGCAGCAGACCTATATAAAGGCGATCGCCCTTATTCGAACTTGGGGCTCGGGGCGTACTCGCACTCTCGGGTGTTGGACTAGGTTGGTGGTTGCCCTCTAATAACGTACACACACGAATGTAAGCGAATACATATCCGAGATAAGAATCGTTTAAATGCGAGTAATTTCGTCGATTTAATACAGCGTAAAGCGTATAAAGCGACCAAGGTCCGAACTACGAGTTTTTTTTATCGATGCGCAGTTTTTGTTGAAAACGTAATTATGCTTTTTGACAATATGGTTAAGTACTCGTAAACGGTCGAGTATAACTATACGCTATTCTACTCGTAAATATTCGGTGCGAAATTCGAATTCCTCGTCGAAATTTCCTTTAGGAATTTTACATCAGTGATCGTCACCGCATTACGAGGTTATCGTTACTCAGAAATGTAGATTTTTCAAAATAATGTATAGGTACCTATACTATCTCAAAATATGTTCTATATTTGATCTTTATATCGGTACGTAAACTGTCGCATATACCATATGCTGCCCGCGATTTTCGTTTTAAAATTTTGAATTTCATCTCGAGAAGTACGGAATTATTTCCGCTTTCAGAATCGCACTTAGAACGTCTTTTTAAAAAACTTAGATAATAGTAAAACCTAAATATTCGACTCGGAGAGTTGCGCGTTGTGCAAACTCGGAGGGTCCGTATTACGTGTAAAAGAAACGTACGTTTTTTTCCTTTTCAAACGTCGCACTTGGTCCTATATGTCGGTGAATTTTTACCCTAGAAAGCTGTCGGCGGTGTGAAAATGTCGACTACAATCTGCTCCTTCGCTGTGCAGCAAAATTTCAAAAACGAATTTCTCGACTCGAGGTCTGGTTTGCCCGCAACCTGTCACATATTATTGTACCGGTACATACACATATACCCATACGGCAGCACCTATAGTACATACTCGTATTATATATAACCATCTTATATATACTCGTATACCTACGTACGGCCTTTATGTAAACGTATATACGTATATAGCGTACCTATTCTTATCATACGTACTCGCTACTCCGTACTCGTATAACGAAGACGATATTGCGAATTGGTAGTTGGTATGGTACGAGTATAAAGTGGGCAGCAGGGGCAGGCAGTAGGCACGGCTTGAGGTGGGGACACGTTGTCGGATGTCGGCTGGAAGTGGCGGAGAAAGAGCGACAAAATTTTCGGCTAAGGGCCGGGATACAGCCACGTCCACGTCCACGTCCACGTCCACGTCACGTCACGTCACGTTACGTCGCCGAGAATCGAGAATCGAGATAGTGCAGGCTTGCGGCTTGGCTTTGGCTTTCGCATCGATCGCCCTTCTACCAAACCTCGCCACACCATACCATACCATACCGTACCATACCATACCATACCATCGTTAATTATTCGTTATCGGCCGCCTCTACGCCCCCTACAATTAGAAGGCCGGCTAGTTCTTCGTCTTTTTTTTTTTTTCCACCTTTTCTTTAGCGTACCGGGTCGTGTTGCGATGGGGTATACGCGCGGTGGAGATACATAGCCTACATATACATTCGAGTATAACGATGAAACAAAAATTCGAAATACAACGAAGAGAGTATATATATTATATAGATATGCATGTAGCAAACGTTGCGGAAAGAGGAGTAAAAAGGCGACGGAAAGGTGGCGATGTTGGGGTAGTTTGCGCAGGAATGGGATTAGGTAGTGGCGGTGGAGGCTTCGGTGGCGGCGGCGGTGGCGGTGGCGGTGGCGGTGGCGGTGGCGGCGACGACGACGACGACGACGACAACACGCACAAAGTACGAAAACTAAAGAAAAAAAATAAGAAAAGGAAGAAGAAGAAGAAGAAGAAGAAGAAGAGAGAAAGGAAGAACAGGGATCATAGATAGACTTTACCCCAATATACGTCGAGCGGAGTACGGCGCGTACGCGTAGGCCATTTCTCGGCATTCGATATTATTCGGTCTTCGGTCGGTCAGTTTCTTTTTCCTTCTCTTCTTTTTTTCTTTCTTTCTTTCTTTCTTTTTCTCGCTCTACCATTTTTGAAAATGTTCTCGTTCCGCATGATTAGAGTGGTAACAGCGGGGAGCGTGGATTCGGTGGCGCCGACGGTTGCAGGCATTTCGAATCTACCCTTCGGCTTCGAGTTCGAGCTTCGAGTAGTGAAATGACTAGCGAGTGGCCCTGGCCCGTGTATCCACCACCATCCAGTATGCGTGTATGTATACATGTATACGTATTTTGTATATATACGACACGCACACGCGCAGTAACACACTGCGCAGTGCACACTACGCACCATCAGTTCGTCACCGTCACCATGCGCATACGAGTGCGCGTACATACTCGCGTACATATAAATACGCGTGACGTAACGTATGCGCCAAATATGCGAATGCGCTCGGCCGAGGGCTCGCTCCGTCCGCCCGTCGTTGGGTGACGAACGAAAGTGCGATTTTCGAATGGGACGAGTGGGACGGAGGGACGGAGGGACGGGCAGCTCGTTAGACAGCGGATTAACGCGGGTGAAATGTGCGAGCGACGTGTCTCTCAGCGCAGTATAAATTGACGAGATGCTGCTGTAGTATTACTTGCGCGAGCGCGTAGGCGTACGCGTAGTCGACTAAAACAAGTCGTGTCGCGAGTTTTATAATCGCAGCGCGCGGTCACTGGCGCAGCGCAGCGAAGTGAATTGACAATCAGGCAATTTACATAATTGACACTGCAGAGAGTTGCGCGCAGTATGCGCGGTGTGGTGTGCGCTGTGCAGGGTAGCGGTAGTCTACACGTACTTTCTAGTCCAGTCTGCACTCCGCAACTGCACCTCCGAAACCGAAAAACCAAAAAACGAAACGACGCGACGCCGATGCGAAAATCAAAAATGAACGTTCGTCGCCGCGCTGGCCTCGGCCCTGGGGCCGGTGAACGCGAAAATGTCGATCTTTGCGCGATTTCGCGCTGTCCGCCCCTCGGCGCAGTAATTTGCAATCTGCGATCGGCAATCGGCAATCGGCAATCGCCCCTCCATCGGTCGACCGGCCCGGCTACGCTATACGGTCTAACCTCAGCGACGCGACGTTGCCAACTCGAGTCGTCGAAAATCGTCCCGTCCCCCATTCCCCCGCTGCGCCGTCCGGCGCCCGCGATAAGATTTACCTACTCGCGTTAAATTTTAACCAACGAACGAACGCTCCGCTCTCACGCACCGTCTCACCGCCCTTTAACATAAATAACTACCCCGAAATAAATTAATATAATATTATTAAGGGTAGAAAAATCGCCCGTTTTACTCGATTACTCCGAGGAGCAGGCGGCGTCGTATGACAGTGACACAAATCGGCGTTTCTCGAAATATTATTCCTTCGAGTAGTCGATCTTAAAATTTCCAGTGGCGTCGTATATGACGCCACCTGCGGTACTCGGTAGTGTTGATAATTCTTAGCGCCGATTTCCCCTACCACCTTCGATTCGGTTAACATACGTAATTACCTATTTCACTAGGTATTTTTGTTTGTTGTATACAACTCTATAAGTCGGTACGAATCTCGCATTGGCCCACTTATTGTACCATCCGCGCGTATCCAAATTGTAAAACTTACCGTCCAAATTTTTCTCAATGTACGCGCGTAGAACGACGCATACTCGTACATGCGCATGTAGAACCGTACGTAGACCTACGCTGCGCTACGAGTATCTATATATACACCGCATACACGGCCCAGTTTTTACTTTTTTACTTTTTTACTTTTTTCTTCTTACAATTTTTCGACAAACACAAATAATTCGTTCGAAATTTGCGTCAAATATCGATAACGATGCGACGCGGCAAATACTCGTACGCTATATAAGCTATAGTACGCGAGTATATATACGAGTATAGAGATGTTTTGGGCATATGTGAGACCCAAAACAGATAAATCATAACACTTGCGAGACCCTTTTTGACAATGCGAGACCCTCTTGTGGGTCTCGCATGTTCACGAGGTGTATGTATGGTTTATCTTACTCCCCCCACTCCGCAAACCCCAAATCTGCATTTTTTTTCTGGGACTCGCGAGTGCCCTAAATATCGATTGTATGTACACTTGTGGTTCACTCATTTCCTTTTACTCCCTATATAGACTGTAATGTACACCAAACCAACAGTTGTGGGCTTCATTACATAGCCTAAGACATCTACAGATAGCCACTAAGCCATGTGAAGACGAAGGTTTCATTTCTGAGTGTTTATAAGGGGGGTCTCGCAAGTGTCATACTTTATCTTGGGTCTAACATGTGACGTAAAATAACAATACATATATATGTATGTGTATTACTCTTTTTCGCATTCTTTTTTCTCAATTCTCACGGTCCGTATCAATCTGTTATAGGCTATATGTTATTCATATACACATAGCTGGCAGCTGCGGAGCCGAGTAACTCTTCGGCGACTTATATATATATATATATATATATACGCCTATTATATTTTATACAATCTTTAAAACAGTCTCGGTTTTCAACACCGTTGGGCGCGCGGGAGGGGGGGGCTGTAAGTGAAAGATGAGGAGAGGTTTTTCAAATACTCGTCTCGAATAAGAGAAATTATCGCGATTTCGTCAATAATTGTCAATTTCACTTCGACAACGAACGAAGAAATATCGTACCTACATGTACGTATATTTACTCGCGTAGTCTCGTACGCGCGGAAAGAAACGGAAGGGAAGGGTATTTTTACGTAATTTCAAACAGTACATGATCGTGTATGTAATGTACGAGTACAGTACTCGTACGGGTACACGCGTCCGAGTATACTCGTATGTGTAATTATACTCGTGTATAGTAGCTTTTCTCGTCGCACTCGTGAAAATTACATATTTGTCGCGGACATTGTCTTAATAACATTAGCCTACATGTAGAAAGACCAGGTTCGAAATTCGAATTTGGATGCGTCATTCCTCAAAGGACCGCGTACATGACATTCTCCGGTCCTTCAAGTTCGAGGTTCCTTTACTGTCGAGTCGAATATGACGTCACCTGCAGGTCCTCGGAGTAATCGGTTTTTCTATAGCGTTATTAATATTTGCTATTTGCTATACCTACTTTCACACTCGTCATCGTCGTATTTTATAGCCGATTATATATTTTACTATTTTCGTCGTAATTTCTGCTACCGCGAGTCTCGAATATAGTCGCTCTTTTCTCATTCGACTTGTGAACATCTACATGTACAGCGTTTACACGTACTACTTACCTTAATGAGAAGCATAAACGTGCGAACAAAAACGACAAAAAGAAAGAAAGGAAAAAAAAAACACGAATCGGAGCAGTCATATTCCTTTAGAAGTAAAAAAACGTATAAGCGTAGAAAAAAAGTTTTATTATATATAAGTCGTTGAAAGTTGTATATAATACCCGCGTACGAACGCCGTTTTACTCGAATAATTGTTGAAAATATTACGCGTATAGCGCAAACGACGGGAAGCGCTGCAGCTTGATGTGATAATGCCGTTGATCTCCGTAATTTTCAAATACGATAACGATAATATTATATATACTCGTATATACATATATTTAATGTATATGTACATTGTACGCTATATATAGGTACTGTACATGTACGTCCGCGTTTACGGTTTGTGTTTGTAAATAGAGTGGCATTGGTGATGACGAGACCAGCCTCAGACATAGGATACGCGTAGATTAGGGCTACCTGCTTAGTCCCGCATAGAAGGTTAGCGAATAGCCACAGCCACAACCCACTGTCCATCGGCTATATAGGTCGCCTTTGACCTAGGCCTATATATATATGTAAGATTCTTAGAAAATAATGAAGAATCATGCAAACACATCTATCATCTTTCTACTCTTAAAATCAATCAACAGATGAATATAATCTAAATCTGGTATATATATGAGAGAACTCTGCAACTCACTATATCAGTGAGTGCTTCAACACAGACAGAAACTGTGGCTATTTAAGAATGTGTTCACATATTCTTACATATATACATATATATTGTTATTTTACGTCACATGTGAGACCCAAGATAAAGTATGACACTTGCGAGACCCCCCTTGTAAGTACTCACAAATGAAACCTTCGTCTTCGCATGGCTTGGTGGCTATCCGTATAGACGCCTTAGGCTATGTAACGAAGCCCACAGCTGTTGGCTAGGTGTACAGTACGCAGTCTATAGGGAGTAAAATGAAATGAGGGGACCACGAGTGTACATACAATTTGATATTTGGGGCACTTGCGAGTAAAAAATGCAGATTTGGAGTCTGCGGAGTGGGGGGAGTAAGAAAAACTATACATACGCCTCGTGGACATGCGAGACCCACGAAAGGGTCTCGCAAGTGTTATGAAATATCTGTTTTGGGTCTCACAAGTGACAAAAATCATCTCTATATATATACGTATATAAATATGTTACTCGCTGTCTTTTATACGTATATATCATACGTATACTCGTCGTAATTATGCGTAATATCTACGACATCGAAAGTGACCGCCGCTCCACCGCGCTCTCCTTTTCCTTTCTTTTATTCGTTTCGGGACTTCGGGCTACTCGTCGCAAAACACTAATTCTTTTACGAGTAGTACGCGACGATTGTCCGAGACCTTTTTTTTTTTGATTTGTTTTGTTTCGTTTCGTTTCGTTTTTTTTTTTATCTGTACAGGTAAGCGCGCTTTTTTCGCACTTTCGACAAACCCTAGACAGGTAGTATAATAGTCGAATAAAAAGGTTACTAACCCGATGACCTTTTCGTGTCCGTCCTTTTCCGCCTATTTTTTATTCGACCCACATTATCTCGCATCTCTTCGAATCGGCATCGTCGTTCTTTTCCATTTGGCCGTATCATACGAGTATATATAGCTATATAGTAGGTATATAGCTTATTTGCTTTTTGCTATGTTACGGCCCGCGAGTAAATTGGGTACGCAGTGTCGAGCCAGTGACAGTCGCCGTACCGGATACCGCGATGGTCGGCCCCGCTCATCTTCTCACCCCGTATTCGTGTGCCGGGCAGCCGCGGATATCGCGTATACTCGTATTTTAGCGCGCTGCCGCAAGTCGAGTCGTTTCCGCGTTGGCCGGCCGGCTGGCCGGCTGCCGTCTGTCCGGCAGTACGGCTCCAGTAGGCGACTCGGGGCTCAACCAGTCGACTGCTGCCGCACAGCGTCACATTCTACCCGCCGCTCTCTCGCCAGGCTGCAGGCTGCAGGCTGCCTAATCTCGAGTACGTCTTCACGACCGCATATATCATTCTACATATATATAGAGATGTTTTGGGCACATGTGAGACCCAAAACAGATAAATCATAACACTTGCGAGACCCTTTTTGACAATGCGAGACTCTTTTGCGGGTCTCGCATGTCCACGAGGTGTATGTATAGTTTTTCTTACTCCCCCCACTCCGCAGACCCCAAATCTGCATTTTTTGTCTGGGACTCGCAAGTGCCTCAAATATCGATTGTATGTACACTTGTGGTTCCCTCATTTCATTTTACTCCCTACAAACTGTACTGTACACCTAGCCAACAGCTGTGGGCTTCATTACATAGCCTCAGGCATCTACAGATAGCAACCAAGCCATGTGAAGACGAAGGTTTCATTTGTGAGTACTTATAAGGGGGGTCTCGCAAGTGTCATACTTTATCTTGGGTCTCACATGTGCCCAAAACATCTCTATATATGTGCATGGGTACATATAATCGCATATCGTGGCCGGCTCCTCGGGGGCCACCCCTACGAATTCGTACCCCTTTTTGCCTAGTGCCCGCTTATAGACCGCCGAGAGCCGCCGCAAAGTTCGCGACGACGCTTTCGAATCGAATTCATTATTATTGCTGGAAGGGCTGCGAGATGGTGATGAGAGCGAGCGAGTGAGTGCGTGATGGATGGGAGGGAGGGAGGGAGGAGGAAAGAAAGAAAGAACGAACGGAAGATGGAGACGAAAGGATGGAGAAAAGAAGGACGACAAGGAGGACGACGACGACGCGCGGGCCAACGTACACATAGTGCGATAGTATATTTTACCTGCTCTCCTCGAATCGGGTAGCGCGCGCGATTACCGAGAAAAGATAACGGTTCTTCGATCTGCCTCGTCCGTCCCCTCGGCCCCGCTCCATCGGCCCGACTGCGTTCACCAATTCCGAATTCATCTTCGGTTTGGGCTACAGACTGCGAAGACGCGATGGAATTTCTCTCGCATTTTCCATTCCATTCCATTCCAATCCGATCCAAAGTCGAACGGCACCGGGGGTCGTCGATGCGATGAGAACGTCGAGAGCGCGAAAGGGTGGATGCGTGTGACACGGGCAGCGTGCAGATGGAGTGGAAAAGAAAAGAAGAGAGAAAAAGCAAAAAAAAAGCGA
Source organism: Parthenolecanium corni (assembly GCA_038050395.1). Lineage (NCBI taxonomy): Eukaryota > Metazoa > Arthropoda > Insecta > Hemiptera > Coccidae > Parthenolecanium > Parthenolecanium corni. The sequence continues at coordinate 73,773 of JBBCAQ010000034.1, read as the reverse complement.
ACGAAAGGGGGCGCTCGTCCCATCCCATCCCATCCCATCTCATCTCATCTCATCTCATCTCATCTCATCTCAACTCATCTCATCTCCCATCCCAACTCCATTCTCTCAGCTGGTTACTGGTAAGTGGTAACTAACTGGTACTGCGGTACCCTAAAACGAGAAGTACGCACGTATACGAGTAGGTACACGGACGCATTTTTAAATTCGAAACGAAAATCGTATTTGTATCGAACTGGCGCACGAGTATAAGGTCGTATTTTTATTTACTCGTGTCTCGTAGTGCGGGTGCAGGTGTCTATATATGGAAGGCTCTATGCGAGCCGCGAGGAGAGAGTGAGAGAGAGAGAGGCGAGCGAATTGCGCGGATTAGCGTGGACAAAGTATAAAAGAACGAGCTTCGCGGCGGCAATAGAAGCTTTATATAACTACGACGGCCGAGTCGCCGTACGCTACGTACGATAGAGTAGATAATTATACTCGACGCGACGCAACGCGACGCGACGCAACGCGACGCAACGCAACGCGACGCGACGCGACGTAGGTACTCGCGTATTTGTGCAGCGATACGATGAAAACCGAGGCAACGACCTCCGCGCCTCACGTCGTAACATCTTTATTCTCACTCACCCGGCACTAAATACGGGAATTTGTCCAAAAAGGACGAAAAACGTGAAATGACGTGATATTCGTTTTTTTTCTTCCGCCGGTAAATGTGTGCCTATAGGAAATTGTGGCGATCAAATGAAAATAAGCTACGGAATAATCACGCGAGTGCGAGTGTGAGTGCGAGTACGATCGACGATGTACCTACTCGCGTATTATTGAAAACTGATATACGCGAGTACCTACAGCAGGTATATACATACGTACGTGTACGTGTACGTGTACGTGTACGTGTACGTAGGTAATACGCGATGCTCGCAGGCCGCAACTCGTCGCGCTGCGTAGGCCTAATATTTTGCGATTGTGAATTTCGTTTCATTATATTACGAGTATTATACTCGTAGTCGTATAAGCACGCATACGAGTACATGTACGAGTATGTAACTATGTAGCCTACCTACATATACTCGTACGTATGTATCTAGCTCTTCTACGTACGCGAGTACGTGCGTAAGATACGAGTACAACCTCGAGAGAGTTGAGAGTTGAGAGTTGAGAGTTGACTATTGAGAATTGAGAATGAGTGCGAGATGTGCGACGAGATGAGATGTGCGGCTACGAGAGACCCGTTTCTATGTGTATATCTCTATGGCCGTAGCGAGTGAAGTGGGCGGCGTACGAACAAGTACGAAATATATAAATATACATACGAGTATATACATATATACACGTACGTACGTGCTAAAATTATTACGTACTGGTATTTATGCCCGCCGTATTACGTATACTGATCGTAGTCGTACTTGTTACTCGTATGTACGATACTTAATGTACATATTATGGCTATGGCTGCACCGCGGTCGTAGGCAGAGGCATCTTCTTCAATGAGAATGCGATGCGACTGCGACGCGGTGAAGAGCGCGAGGCGCGAAAAAGAAAGAAACGGGCGGAACGGAAGAAAGAAGAGGAATAAATAAAAAAGGTTCGAAAGAATGCGGATGGCGGGGGAGGCCGATTACACACCCTTGAAACGCGACCTTGGACAACTCGTCGAGGGTTGAGGCTCGTCCTCGTCTTCATTTCTTCTTCTTCTTCTTCTTCTTCTTCGCCGTCTTCGTCTTCGTCTTCGTCTTCGTCGTCGTTTCGATTTCGGCGCGAGTAGGTTGGGATTGGGACTAGGTTAGGTATAAAGGGTATAAGCGAGCGCGAGAATATGACGTGTATCCGCGTATAGCTATATGTACCTACCTACTCGTACATGTACTTTGGTGTACATACACTGCACCGCACTGCAGTACACTCTACACTGTACATCCAGTGTACGGTATTATATAGCGGTGTACCTACACATACGAGTATATACTCGCGTGACTCGCGAGTCGTACCCGTATAATACGTATACGTGTAGTCGAGTATTACGAGTACATGTATATACGTACCGTACTACGTGCAGTAAATAGTCGTCTAAGTACGCGCGCGTATGACGTATACGTACTACGAGTATATCGCTATACCCGTCTATCGTTATAGACGGCCGTTCGCTGATCAGCGATTATTATAAATACGAGTACGAGTATGGTGTATCTGCTCCAAGATGGACTTTCCACGAATAACGACTTTACGAGCAACGACGGAGAAGGGAGAAACGGCGTATACCTAGGTACTTGCCAAGTTGCCGTTGCCGTTGCCATTGCCACGCCACGCTACGCTACGCTCATTCGTATCTTACTATCGTAGTACCTACTCGTACTCGCTCGTATTTTTCTCCCATTCGCATTTTCTCCTTCGGTTCGCTTCGCTCGCATGCTCATCTGCGAGTAACGAGTGACGAGTGACGAGTGACGAGTGACGAGTGACGAGAGACGAGATGTATTTGGTCGACTCGCGCGTCTACGTGCGAATAAAATTTCTGCCACCGCGCCGTGCGATCGCCATGAACCCTTTCCCTTTCTTTTCGTCATTTCGTCATTTTGATTCTAATTTATCGACGCGACGGCGAGTACCACTTTCGCCTTCGGCTCGCGCGTCGTTTCACGTCACGTCACGTCACGTCACGTCACGTCACCCGTGCAACAATTTTCGCAATTCGATCGTACTCGTACAAACTCTACGAAATTGCGCTTGCCGTATACTCGTACTCGCTGCTCGTCGAGTATCTTGTCCTTAATTATCGAAACGAAAAAACAATACGTGGAAAAGGAAACTAAAAAGAGGCCAACACTCACACCGGAGAGTGGAGAGTAACAGTGGCGCACACGTGTATTTTGAAATAGGCGTGGTGCGAGATCACTCGAGAGGCTCTTTTCAGTAAAGAGACCCCCTCATAATTTTGTTCACTCGCATGTTTTTCAACATATGTATTTGCTAGTAAAGGACGGTCAAAATTCCCATCCGACGGGGCCCCTAAATTGTGAGGCCCGGTGCGACCGCACCACTTAACCCCGCTAGGTGGGCGCCACTGGAGAGTAAAAGACAACTCGCGGGCCAAAAAGGAAATGCGTTTTCGGAGGACGATAAAGTGTTGCCAGAACTGCCGCGTGAATTGTGAAAGGAAACGAGAGGAAAGGAAAGGAAAGGAAAGGAAAGGAAAGGAAAGGAAAGGAAAGGAAAGGAATATATATATATATATATGTTCGCTATTTATAGCATATATTATTAGTATTATAGATCTATATACGAATCGATCCATTAGCGAGGTAATAAAATGAACGGAGAGGGCGGACGTAACGATGCGATTGTAAAAGAAAAATCGTCGCGGCTAGCTTAATTCGGCAAAATAGAATCGTGGCTACGAATACGAATACGAATAAGTAAAAAGATTAAAATATAAGGACGAATACGCGCGGTATGTGGCTATATGTGCTACTGGCTATGCCGCTATACGAGCTACGATACGCAATAGGGTATAGAAGTGTAGGCTGCCTAATAGATGCGATAGTAAATAGACTAAATAGGTACGAGTAGCTGTATATATACTCGTATGCTCGTAGTATTATACGACTTGAGGTACGCGTCGCGAGCAGCAGGTACCTCGACGAAAAAAGAGTAAACCAATTCGTTTCGTAATCGAATTTACGATTACGATTGTATTATCACGATATATGTGTACGAGTATGTATATTAGATCGACGTTTTCAATTTTTATCACCCTTTTTGAAAGCGGCCGTACGAGCGTATATAGCCCATAGCCGTACACGCGGCGTCCTTCGAGACCTTTTGCCTGCGCAGGTATAAGCGGCTTTTTATCTTCGATAATAATATAGCGTACGGATAGCCAGCGAAAGAAATTTCGGCCTGTATAAACGTGACGATAAAGCATCTAAAAATATTATAATATTATGCGGGATCGCATGCGCAGAACGTCGTAGTCGGTTGGCGTTGGTTGATACGATTTACGGAGGGTGGACAACGTAGCTGATGAGGTTGCGTACCTTACGGCTTACTCGCCTCGCGCAGTTTGCGCATGACATTCGGCGTAATATTTTTAGATGCTTATTTGCCACGTTGACAGGGTCGTTCTATAAGGCGCGAGGATAGGGCGCTGGCTATTCACGCATATATTATCGCTAAGCTTTTTGTCCGAGTTGTTGGCGTAATTACGACCCGCTGCGCTGGTAGACGGCTACGAAGCTACTGCAAGCTGCACGAGCAATATAGGTATACGACTTATACGAGAACGAGTACGACTACGAAATGTAGTCGAATAGTCATCGGCGCTTACGGCACGGTTACGATCGCAGGCGTTAAATACTGACCAAAGTTTGTAAAAAGTTTTAAAAATTCGTTACTCCGTTTTGGCTGCGCTTATCGTCGATTATTGGTCCATACTAACGGGGAGACTCGCTTCGTTATAATAATAATATATTTTCATTTTTCACACTCGTCGTAGAAAAGGCGCGATACCGACTATCTACCTATACCGATAATAATGTTGTGAATTTTCCTAAAACAACCTCGTAAAACGGCGTGTATAATAGCTACTATAATACCGATAAACTATTATAGGTAATTGCTCGTCAAAACTACGAGTAATCTCGAACAAAGTACTTTATTATAATCGATTCCGCTGAGGTAAAATTGTCCGAGTTGTAGAAAATCCGAAATCGTATCTTCCACCTGAGAAATTTGGAAATTCCGTGCCAGAACGTAGAAGCTATACGAGTATAGGGTAGAAGCTAGCGAAGCGCGCCCTTTCTCCCCAAACAAAAATGATAATTCGGTTGAAAAATCTGTGCGCATCGAGACTATACGAGTATGTACCTACTCGTACGATAGGTGAAAAGGAATCGAGAATACTCGCCTAAAATGGATAATCTACGGAGGTTTCTGTTAGTCGAATCACGACGGTTTTAATTTTTCAAGTCGAAATTATTTATCTTCTGTCGCGAGATTAACGTTAGACATACGATCTGAGAAATTCACCGGTGTCCTCCGCAAGTTTTGAAATCGACGTGAAAAATAAAATTTAAAAAAAGAAAAAAAGGAAAAGGAAAAAAAAAGATTGCCAAATTGAAAGGGTGAATACAAACCATACGTAGCCGAATTGTACGCGGCAAGTCGTCTATATATAAGTGCCGCGATGTGGTCTATATGTACATAATATACCTCTATACTCGTATTATTGTATTCCGATTATAACGATTAAAATAAGAAATGCGCCGTACAAAATTGGCGCATTTTTTACCGGGATGTTCTTATTGACCCCATCTGCGGCTAACTAATAGCAGAGATAGGATCGGGCCATATTTTTGGTGGAAAATTATATTCGGCGATAGTGGCGAGGCGAGAGGAGGGACGATGAAACGTTCGCCGAGAGAAAATACGGGCCTAGACGCTAAATTTGGTTGTAATTTCAGCCTCGTATCTTTATTTTAGTGTGCGACCTGGATGATACGGCTGGTCAAAATTCAAAAGCGTTCCGATTCACCCGCAGTTCGACGATACGTATAATTATTTACAGGTACTCGCTTTAAATTACGTTCGTTTTTACCAAGTCTTAATACTTATATATGTAAGGTACCTACTCGTACATCGTACATCGTACATCGTACATATATACGAGTAATTACGTACATATAATGTAATTTTATATATGTAGCCTATTACGAGTAGGTACGTGTAAGTATAATCCGTTAAAAACGTCGTGTTTGTCGATACTAACGTATACGAGTGTAAATATAATATACGAGTATACTCTGTTCAACTTGAGCTAATGCCTAAAACGGAACGTCAAATTCACATTTATCAACGATATGGAAATCGGATGTGTGATAAGAAACAAGAGAATAAAATCGGAAGCGTAGCCAAATATCGTTGCCGAATGTGAACGAGTACCTTTTCCTCTCCCCGTCCCCGGAGCCCTGCAAACTGCAATCCGTTTTAGGCATTCTCAAGTTGAACTGCAGAGTATAGAGTACGATACGTATAAACGTACGTAATTACTCGTATCAATCGACTAATTCGCTAATTCGAATAAACGTACAGTTCCCCTTCCTCTCTCTTCCATTCCCTTCCCTTCGCATCGCTGCCGATTCGTCTGAAACGTGCGGACCTGCGCCTACGCACGTATAGCGCGAATATCGGGTAAAAAAAGAAAAAAAAAACGAAAATAAGAGAGAAACTCGCGGACGTAATGTAAGTTGCATAATTGTAGAACACGTAGGCGATATTAGGTCTCGCTTTGCGAGTCTTTGTTGCGCTGCTGCGAATTGTAGCGTATTCGCGTATTCGCGTATTCGCGTATTCACGTATTCACGTATTCACGTATTCACGTATTCACGTATTCCGTATAGCGTGAGTAGCTGGCCTACCTACGAGTGAATTACGTCGAATCGAATCGAATCGAGAACCGAAAATCGAATCGCATCGTTCCATTCGTAGGCGAGGCAGAAAATTTACGGATGGAATTCTTCCTCCGAGGCTCCGACTGACATTTACGAGTAGCCTATACGAGTTACCTACTTACGTAAAATGGTGCGAATGCGAACACACTTTCGTCTTAAGCCGAATCGAATACCCGACCATCTTTTCATTAATTGCTTTCGCAATTTCATAAATTTACTTAATTTTACGCTCATTCGGCTCGGCTCGGCTCAAGACGATAGTACGCGATCGCATCCTTGATACGTGGGCCATTTCTTTTCCAGATAAAAATCGAAAAAATAGAAAAGGGTAGTTCGCCGACGGAGTTATAATATATACGCGGGTATACGTTATTACCGTATATATAGCGGACAATTTAGAAGGGTTTCACCCTTTTTCTAAAATATCGTCGCGTCGAGTGTGACAAAATGCGAACCCCGTTCCTAGATACATATATTTGTGTGTGTGTATATATATATATATATATGTATGTAGATGTAGATGTACTCGACGTACGAGTATAATATATATTAACTACCTACCTATAACGATTTTCTTTTTTCTTTTTCTTTTTTTTTTTCTTTTTTTTTTATTATTTATTTTTTTCCGCTCCCAAAATCCGTTTTCAATTCGTTATATAATTATTTTATATTATATTACGTGTATTGTATTAATCGCGAGTACCGGTACCAGTACGAGTACGAGTACGAGTATAAAACACGGATATAGATAGAGAGAACGTCTGTCTGAAATGTTTGATATATATATATATACGCGCGGCGGTCTTAAAATTAATGCGAAATCGTTTCCGACAACCGCAGCGGCTATCTACTATATCTGTTATCTACTATAATATCTATTCATCTACTATCTGCTTTTTCTCTCTCGATCGACGCGACGATGGCAGGCCGCGTCCGAGCCGAGTGCCAATCTTCAGTCTGCAGTCTGCAGTCTGCAGTGTCGAGTGTCGAGTTTTCTGCTCGTCGCGCTCGGCCCAACCATTTGCATTTGCTCGCCTTTCTGCGCGACTCGAATGCGGCGCACGCAGTTTAGACTTTAGATTCGAATCTATATATGTACGTATGTACTCGTATATGTACTCGTACGTGCGTACGTATACTATAGTATACGCGATGATATACCCGCCCTGCACCTAGAAAGATAATTATACGGGCGAGTTAATCGAGAAATGCGCCAGATCGAGATCGAGATCGTGATCGAGGTGGCCGCGCCGCGCGTACCTTTATCGCGTACGTCTTTCGCTGTAAATGTGACTCGTCACTCGTCACTCGTCACTCGCGATCGTTATATACGAGTATATAGCTATATAATAGACGGAGGAGTTGCGACAATATGTCGGACGTTACGTACACACCTACGGTCGACAGCTGGCGTCGCTATTTTAAATTTTATTTTATCCTCTCGCCGATGTAGCCGCGGCGGCGATAGACTATACGAGTATGGCATCGGGCTGTAGCCGTAGCTAGGTCGACCGACGGCGCTCTGTAGTCTGCACTGCAGTATACTCTCGCGTATAGCCTAGTCCGTATCCTCGGCGACGGGGAAAGAAATAAGAATAAGAAAGTACGAGTACGAGTACGAGTACGAGTACGTGTACGAGACACGAGTACCATCGTATATGAAACTGGGCAAGCGGCCGTAAAGTCGTAACGAAGCTGCTGCTGCTGCGGCGCTGTTTGCTTGCGCGGTCCGTACGCGCGTCCGACGATGCGATGGCGGTTATCCGTTCGCGCCCTTCCATTCCCAAATCCCGACAAATGGCCGCCGCGCCCATCAATTTTCATTTTCCGCCGCAAATGATCGCAGTCGACTTGGAATGCCAAATGCCGAGTAAATTACGTGTAATACGACGTACGAGTACGAGTACGAGTACGAGTACGAGTAGATAATCGTTAAAAACTGCACGACGAATAATGTACACATATACGTATATATATGTATATATACGTATAATACGTAGGTACTCGACGAAATGACGAATTATCGCTTTCTCAAAGTAATCGTCGTCTATACGCGCGCCTCCTCCTACGACATTATACGAGTACTCGTATTATACTCGTATGTATTTCATCAAATTTCGCTTCCACCCAGTTTTTCTCGATGGCACTCATTTCCTTATATCGTTCGAAACGTTCTCCGACATTTTGTCTCGGCCATTTTTTCTAAATCTTATACCCTATTTTCCAACGCCTTAACGATTTCAAATATCGATATTTAAAATACGACGTACGGCGTACCATCGAGTATCGCGCGTTCCTCGCACTTCTACGAGCTATCGCAGCTCGCGCCAGCTATATCCAGCTATCCAGCTATTTCGAGCGGTTGACACAATGACAGTATACACGTATAATTATGTACCCGTAATTGCGTTCCGTAGACCGCCTCGGGGCCAATTAAAGTATCGAGCTTTGAAATTTGAAATTCGAAAATTCGCTATAAAATTATACCTATACTATAGGAATGAGAATAAATTTTAAAATAGTTATATTGGTACATTGCGCGCGTATATAAGTATGCGCGTATAGATGCGGCGTAAATGCCATTGCCAGCTAAACGTGTATATAGATATATCCCAAGTGCGGTGTACTCGTATGTACCTATATATAAAACGTGTTCTATTTAGAACGGGTTTGGTGCGAAAGAAAAGGAGAGAAAAAAAAAAAAAAAACAGGAAAAAAGTAAAGGATGAGAGCGAGAACGGGCAGAGGAAAAGGCGTCCACGTCGAAGCGAACCCTCGGAAGGCCGCGCCGCTTTTTATTATTCGCGTTAACCAAATCTTTTCTCTTCGCTTCACCCGAATTACGCTCACAATGAGGAAGTAACGTTCTTTAATTGAAAAATCACGAGCGTGTAAAAGGTGTTCTTTCGAATAATAATTTGTTTCGAACGAAGGCCGGCCCGTATCCGGTAGGTTAAGTTAAGCCGAAGCCAGCGATGTAGCGGCAATCTCGACGAGCCGCCAACGTCGACAAAAAATGCTCGTAATAAAAAAATAAAAAACTAAAAGGGAAAAAAAAAAGACGATTAAAGGCGGCAGGTATATTAAGGTACCTGCGGCGCTTCCTTTCTTTTCCGCATTCCCTCGACGACGACGACGACGACGACGACGACCAGCTCGAAAGGTGCGCCTCGTTCCGGTCCGTCCCTCCATCCTTTTCACCTTCGCACACCGGCCCAGCCTTTCGGGGCCTTTTTTTATTTTTTATTTTTTGTTAGCTTTTAGTTTCGGTTTTATAGTTTTTACAGTTTCTTTTTGCTCGGCCCTCGCGGACACCGTATCACCCTCCGCCCCAACCCCCCCTTTCCTCCTCCTCCCCCCCCCAAAGGGTACCACTGCAAGCCGGCCGCGCTATACTTATACATGTATATATATAATTATACTTACTCGCGTAATATACCCGTTCTTCAGTTTTTTATCGTTCGTACGAGTTATTCGCGCATCGCTGCGAATATCGGCCGCTTTCGTACCCGCGCGTATTTACTATGTGTATTTATAGTACCATTTCTACTTTTTTTTCTCCGTTCTTTTTCCTGTTCCGGTCAGTTCGTTAATTTATACGCGACCGCTCGTCTTTTTTTTCTCTTCTTTTTTTCCCCCCATCCTTTTTTCTTCTTCTCGCCCGTCGCGTCGCTTAGGTTCCTATACCTATATTAGAAAACGACGATCGTACGTACCTTCACGATGCGATGTCGGCAATTTCAAATTAATTACCGCCTTATTTATCGTTTAAATTTTATTTTTCGTACCTATCGTATTTTTTGTTCGACTCTTTTTCCAAAATTCGCCTCGCTACTCGTAGGTACATATACGAGTATATTTATAGATAGGTATATAAAATGTATAAGTGTAATTGTACCTCCTACACACATATATATAGTACGTACGTACCTATATTCCTCGTGGAAAAAAGAAGACGGGAAAGGGGAAAAAAGTACCTATATAGTTATACCCGCGATAATGGAATAATTAAAGAATCGGATTTTTTGAATTTTGAAGGAAAAATAGCTGCGGCCCGATCGCCGTTCGTTGAACGATCGAACGAACGACGCGACGCGACGCGACGCGTATTCTCGTTCTCGCGATCGGATTATACGGCGTCGCCCGTCAAATAGCGGTTTAGTCCAATCCGAGTCCTGCGGGAGTGAGTGAGACAGTGAGACAGAGAGAGAGAGAGTGAGAGAGAGACAGATATATGCTGCAACGGCGACTGGTGAATACGGAAGTGGGGACGATATATGAATGAAACGAAAGACGGTACGGGTTTCGATAGGAATACCTACTCGACAGTCGACACTCGACACTCGTACGCGTAGATACGACGAAGAAAATATGAAAAGCGCGCGTATTGGCTGAATCGTATTCGAGGAATATAGTGCCAATCTACGAGACGGCGAAGAATACGTAATAATTATGCTGGTAATATTATATTTGGGCGAAAATATCGTACGCGTGTACACCGTCGCGTCGCGTCGCGTCAGATAAAATTAAACGCGTTATTTAGTAGCCTACAGCCGATAAGCCGATAATTGATATCCTGTTAAAGTGAGTACGTGTACGTAGGTACGCGTATACGATAATAATTAATAATAATAATAATAATAATATGGAAAAAATAATTACCGGTACTCGTATAAAAATAACGTACTATAGGTATATAGGTCGGTAGATATAGGTACTAAACTGCGATATACTCGTAGCCTATGCATCTGCAACGGACAGATACGATATAGACTTATACGTGGCCGCCGCGCCGTTGGATGGCCGAATTATGCCAAAATATGAAATACGCGTATTACATTCGTATTTAAGGTATACGTACGGAAACAAACTAACCAACCAACCAACCAACCAACCAACCGCGAGTACATAATATTATGTCCGTGTGTAATAGGTAGTATGATTATATATTATACATACAGTATGTACCTAGACTCGTTTACTCGTAGGTAGGCAGTAGGCGCCGTTCTAACTTTTACGCGTAGATACGCGTACGACGACTCGGCGCTAACGACGGCGTCAGCCCCGAAGAAAGCTGAGGCTGTGCAGCCCGACCGCGTGGCGTAGCGGGGCGGGGCGGGGAAGGTGGGATGGGCGAGAGCGGTCGTCAAAGGGGGGACGATTTGGTCGCTGCCGAGAAGAAGCTAAATTCTAAATCCGTAGCAACGCCGCGCCGCGTCGGCCCGAAAATTAATAACGGGCAGAAATTAAAATTCGCTTCGTAGCCGAATGGAATTCCGAGAGAAAGCTCTTTAATACGCGTACGAAATGACGAAATGACGAAATGACGGAATTCGCCATTCGCATAAAACGTCGCGTCGCGGACGCTGTCGAAGTAATAACCGAACCGACTACCGAGTGCCGCGGCGTAATTAAATAAATTCTCGCCGCGCTCTCGCTCGCTAAAAATGCGTCGTCGTCGTCGTCGTCGTCGTCGTCGTCGTCGTCGTCGTCGTGGCGGTGAGGCGAGGGGTCGAGGGGGCGGGCGAAGAGGAAAAAGCCGAGTGCCACGACACGATGAGTATACGAGTAAGTATACGTCCAAGTAAGGAAGGACGTGCACCGAGGAACCGAGGCACCGAGTCGCCGAAACCGAGTATTTATTTATTTATTTATTTATTTACCCGCATCGTATATTTTATTATAATTATTTTTTCATTTCGTTAGTCGGCGCGGCGCGCGGCATGGTCGAAGGGGGCGATGGACGAGGGCGGGGAGGCGCCGAGTACGGAAAGAATGGGCGATGCGGATGCGGATGCGATAAAATCGCCTCGCAACGTTCCACCTGGGACTTCTTCCGACGACTGCGGCCGGCCGCTGTATCGCATCGCATCGCATCGCATCGCATTTGTCGCGTCGACGAGTCGGCGTAAACACACGTACGTTCGTCATACTCGTATACGTACTCGTATATTTATACACATGTTTTTGTCACTCGTCAGACCCGAAACAGATATAAATCGTAACACTTGCGAGACCCTTTCGCGGGTCTCGCATGTCCACGAGGCGTATGTATGGTTTTTCTTACTCCCCCACTCCGCAGACCCAAAATCTGCATTTTTTGTCTGGGGCACTCGCGAGTGCCCCAAATATCAAATCTATGTATACCTACCCATACACTTGTGGTTCTCTCATTTCATTCGCCTCCATACAGACTGCACTGCACACCTAACCAACGGCAACAGTACCAACAGCTCTGTGCGCTTCGTTACATAGCCTAAGGCGTCTATACGGATAGCCACCAAGCCATGCGAAGACCAAGGTTTCATTTGCGAGTATTTATAAGGGGGGTCTCGCAAGTGTCATACTTTATCTCGAGTCTCACGCATGTGACGTAAAATAACGATACATACGAGTATATATATATATATGGGTACGTACATGTATTCGACCGACGCGACGCGACCATCATCCGTAGCGCACGATACCATAAACTGCTACTGCGCAGTTAGCTCTTAGCAGTTACCATGCGAGTGTACCTCAGAGTCGGACATACGTGTATGTATATACCTAGTCGTCGGCTAATGAACTGGCTACACCATTCGTCGCTTACCTTCGCCGTTTGGCGCACGTACGTATAATTTTACCCGCATACTCGCCGCGCCCCAGTCGATTCGAATTTAGTGGCACTCGCGAGTGGCGCTACTGCTGCTGCTGCTGCCGCTTATGCTGCTAATGCATGACGTGACTGGAGATCAGCCCGAGTCATTGTAGCGTGTAGTGGGTGCGGGTGCGGGCGTGAGTGCGCGCTTTCGTCGTTATTCCGTATGTCGTAGTCGGCCGTCGGCTGAAAAGATGCGCTTGCGATCGACGAACGATCAGCACTCGGCAGGCGTCGACGAGTGTAGTCGAGGTCCGAGCTGACCTTGGCCGCCAACCAGCGGGCGAGTGGTCGTACGCTACGCACGATCCGATGCGAATCTCGCGTCCGTGACGCCTTAATCCGGTTGGCCGATGTCGACGTCCAGAAGCGTGATCGAGTCGAGTCGAGTGGCGTGGCGTGGCGTTGGCAGTTGGGGGGTGGCGGTGGGGTGGGGTGGGGTTGGGTGGACGCGATGACGTGTTATCGATAATACTAGTAGAGACTGGCGGTCGCGGAGGCCCGGAGGATGCGAGCAAAAGGCGGGGATGCGACAATGAGGCAGGCGAATCGCGAGCGACGATAAAGACGAGCGGCGGCGCGCGTATGCGAAAGGAACAATAACTGCGAGTGTGTAGGTGCACTGGTGTAGTAGGTATACTATAGGTATATAGTACGAGTATAGAGTATATATAGACTATAATAAATGCCGTATGGTACTAAAGTAGATGATACCGCGTATACGGGAATAATAGGCGAAGGCGAAGGCGAGAAAGCGCGAGAAAAGTCGATAAGAAAATGAACGAAATGAACGAAAGTAAACAAACGGACGTGGTCTACCTTAACTGGAAAAAAGGTGCCGAAGGGCCGGGTTGAAAAGGCGGTAAAAGAAAAACCGAGTTAAGAGTGAAGAAAGAAACGAAACGATACATACGGGCGGGGAAAAATAAAAAAGAAAAGAGAAAAAAAGGTCGGCGTGAAAAGAAAGAAAGAATACAAAAAAAAAAATATATATATATATATAGGCACGTATATAGCTGAGACGGTTAAAAAGTAATGAATTTCGGTGAAAATGTTTTTTCCACTCTCGGACGGACGGACGGACGAGCGGCGATAAAAAGTTCACGCGAAATGAAGAATTCGGCTTCGTTTCGTTTCGCTTCGCATCGCATCGCATCGCATCGCATCGCATCGCAACAGATTACCATCCGATTACCCCGTCGCCGTGCCGTGTAAAAGCTAAAGCGTTCTTTTGTTAACCGACTTTAACCTCTTTTTCATCTTTTCCTCTCCTATCCGCCTTACGCCTTTCTTTATAAATACTGGCTACTTTCTTCCTTCTTGCCGCCGCCGCCGCCGCCGCCGCCACCTCGACCATATCGCTGGCGCTTTACTTTTCTTACCGTTCGTTTCGCACCCAATCCGTTTGTCTGTTTGTCTGTCCGTCTGTCTCTCACTCTGTCTCTCTCTATCGCTTAACGCATTTCTAGACACTCGACCGGACGGCGTGGCGGCGGCGTGTTCGTCACGTCACGGACGATTTGTCGAATATCTGTTTGACGAATCCACCGCACCGCACCGCACCGCACCGAATCCGTTGTACGGCCACGATTGCCGTAATCTTGTGAAACAAACACGCGACTTGCCATGCCACCAAATGTCGTGAAAATCGGATCGCGAGCCGCGCGGACGCTGGTGCGAGTAAAAAAAAAAAAGTCCAGCTCTTTTGTTCGACGAGGGCCCGCGAGCCTCTCGACGAAATGATAAAAAAGCGCTCGGCGATGGTACTCGACGCTTAGGCCTTTATCTGTTTGTGGCGGCGCGGCGCGGCACGGCCCGGCGTGGCAGCGAAAACCGCATCCGGCATCTCTCCATCATTCGCCGCATTGTCGCTACGGATAGTTACGAAAGTATAGCCGGCAGAAATGCTCGCTACCTACTCGTATTTTTGAAACTAATCGCGCGCCGCCGCGTACGCGTATAAATTTTCCTAAAAGAAGCTACGCGAGCGAAACTTATAGAAGCTTGTACACGTTTTTTAGTTATTCGAATCTAAACTATAAACGTCGCATTAGCCGAATACGAGTACGAGTATATAAACGTACGTATTTTTCGATAGATACATTTTGTACATACTTAAATGTACGCGAGTAGTAGGTATATAGTAGCTATATAGGTAGCTATTGCGAATTCTGATGGAGAATTTCAGACGCGGCCGCCGCTGCGAGTTGCGATATTCGCTTTTTCATTTGCTCCGCTCCTTGGCGCAAATTTTCCTTCGAAAAGTGGGGCGAACCGGCGAACGCGTCGAAAATGACTTTCGACATTTCTCTCTCACGACTCACGCATTTACGATCGTAATTCGTGACACGTCTCAGCGACGCTCGGGTGGTGCGAGCGAAACCTATTAGTTATATAATTGCTATGCTACCGTATATGCGGGGCGGCCGGCGGTATCGGCTATCGCGCTATCTACGAGTATAATATTTCCTTAATCATTTTTCATTACGATGGCTATATAGCCTATACATGTACACATGCGGGTAGGTACATACGCGTGTGTATTTATGCATTTATGCGTATGCGAACGATCGTCGCGTATCTATCCGTGTATACGAGTATATTAGGTACGGCAACTCGATCGTACTTTTGGTGTCATCGGCGAGTGCGACTAAACAAAAATTTGGCGGCCTTGGCATTCGGCAAATTGTCCGTTCGAGTAAACGGATTCGGCGAAATGACCGCAACGCAACGCAACGCAACGCAACGCAACGCAACGCACGCGGTAACCGAGAAAATGCCAAAATGGTAGGTACTCGTACTTTTCTTCGAGAAGGGCCGCGTCGCCTAGCCATATAGCCGAGTCTAGCCTAATAGCCGATCTAACAATCTGTTATATTTTAACCAGTCTTTTCAGCTTTCACGGCCAAATATACCTACATTATTTCTGCCTATAGCTTATAGGTAATCCGCTACCGTCGTATTCGCCCGTCGACAATTTTTCATTTTTTACCAAGCCAAAATTTTACGATGTACTCGTGAGGTAAAAAAAGCGCTCGTCCGCGAGTCTTTTATTAATAAAAAAAGTGGAACCGCATCGGCATTCGGCGGCGGTTAAATACTCGCGTATTTCGAACGCATTTTTCTGGAAACGACTTATTTTTTCACAGATACGTCCTCGACCCTCGGCCGCCCGGCCGGTTGTTGGCCGTACCGCGTACCGCGTAACCACGTCCGGTACGTACGCGTACTTTTCGTCGTTTCGTTCGTCCCTTTTACTTTCTTTTTTCTTTCTTTCTTTATTTATATTTTTCGCGCTCTCGTTGCGTATCTCGCGCCTACCTTATATCCCCGCATTTCCTCGCCTTCCGCTAGTCCCGCTTTCCCATCATCGCATCCTCGTCGCTCATCTTCTCGTCGTCTCTTTTTCCCTTCCCTTCTCTTTCGTCAGCATCTTCTTCTTCTTCTTCTTCCTCCTCCTCCTCCTCCTCCTCCTCACAATCTTCAGCGGCTATTTCTTCGGCGGAAGGGCCGAAGAGCGAATGTCGGTGAGTGGCGAAAGGGGGCGCAAATGAGCGGAGCGGGGGTAGCGTTTTCACGCGTTCAACGGCGGGCCGAATATTTTAATTTTTGCGGACACGGACGCGTAGTCGTGTATACGACGTGGAGGAGTACGAGGAGGAGTATGTGTCGGGAGAGTGGCGACGGCGATGTCGGTGGCGGAGTGAAGGGGCTGCTCGGTAATCGATCTCCCCTCGTCCATCCGTATAACAACAGCGGCTACTGCTTCGCTATCGTTTCCGAATACGTGTGCGTACGTGCGTGCGTGCGTGCGTGCGGGTGTGCGGGTGCGTGCCCAGAACTGCAAAAACTGGAGACTGGAGAGTGAAAACGTCGCTGCGCCGCTCTATCTTTTCGGCGTATCGCTCGCTCCCCCCCCCATGTGGGCCAGCCAGCCAGCCAGCCCGTCCGTCTGCTGGCACAGGCACAGGAGAGCCGAACCGGCCGCCTGCGGCCAGCGTCTCACCTCGCCTCGCCTCTACGCCCAGAGCGCGATCCGCAGCCGCTCTCGAAATCGCAGTGTGGAGTGTGGACACTGGACACAAACAAAGGTGAAACCAAAAACGAATTGATATAAGATTCACTTATAATCGACGTTACGTACGAGTATACCTGCCTAAATGCGGTAACGTGTAGGTATTTTACATTTTAAACGCATTTTACCTACTCGCTGCTCGTAATAAATAACCGACCACGAGTATGCGGATACGCGCGATGAAAATTGAAAATTGAGAAAATTCGTAAAACGTATACGTATAACGTAACCCGGACGCGTATAGCAGTTAACCTATTTTCACGCCGTGGCCATTTGCGCTTTGGTCAGCTTTTTCGATTCCCCGGACTTGGTCCGTTTGAAAGCTCTAATTTCACCTCCCCTAGCAAAAACGAACGACTCGCGTCGAGTACGTATCGACGATAAGAATGCCTCGCCTCGCCTCGCCTCGCCTCGCCCCCCCTGCGATTATTACTCGTACGACTTACGAGTAGGTACGGTACGGCAGGGTACGGTACGGTACGGTACGGCAGGGTACGGTACGGTACGGTACGGTACGGTACGGTACGGTACGGTACGGTACGGTACGGTACGGTACGGTACGGTACGGTACGGTACGTTACGTTATGTTAATTTTGGTCTGAAATCTTTCTGGCGCACGGGCCCAGTTGATTCGAAATCAACGAAATCGATCGTTGGCCGATAATATAATAACTACGAGTAGCTATATATATTATACATAATAATATATACACGTACGAGTATATAATATAATATAGTACTCGTAATATGTATATTACGTAGGACTTATCCTACATGTACCTGGGCTGCGCACTCGTACTCGTACTACTTATCAGTGAGAAAATGTGCAAATGTCGTGTAAAAAGGCGCCATATCGATTCGAATTAGATTGAAAAATATCGCGTAGCCGTAATAAAAGCTTATATAGCCTCGCTGGCTATATATTACTCGTAGCTATAGTAGTAGCCTATATTATTTCTCCGAGTTCAACCTCGAGTATTCGCATGCCACAAAGACGAAATTAAAAGCGATTAGCCTTTTATAGGTACGACGTACCGGCAGCGAGTAGGTACATAAAATACTGAAACTCGGCACCACCACTACCACTACCACTGCCGTACTTTGAGAATTTTATACGCGGCTGCTTGTGTCGCAAATTTTCAAAAAAGCCGATCCTTTTTTTCGTCAAGTCCTAACGCAACGCGTAGTCTACTCGTCGACAAAAGTAAAAGACGCTCGACCACTTAAATACGAGTAGCGAGTACGCTGTTCGAGTAACACCTAAAAAAAGTTTGCAAAATGGCTGTTCTACGGGGCGGGGGTATATTTGAGACAGTGCGGAAATCGTTTTTTCAGTCAGCTGCGAGCTGTTCTTTTTGGGATTGCCAGCATTGCCAGCATTGCCACTAAAACTCGGACCCCAGAACTCGGGTTCTGTATTCGAGTGGCGCAATCCGCACTTTTACTGTTTTACAACTCGTCTGCGGCGCACTCGAGGAGTAGCTAAATTTTATATTTTTCAACGTCTATATTATAGGTTTTCAATTCTTTTATTTGAATTCGTATCGGTTCGTTAATCATTTTCAATTTTCTAATTTTCATTACCGTCTGCATTATACATAGTATACCTACCTATAGTAGTAAAGTTATTTTTATCCGTTATAAATATCGCGAAAGATATTAACGCATTAACGATGTAACGGTGATTAACTTGACTCTAGAAGTACCAGGTGGCGTCATATACGACGCCACTCGAAATTTTGAGATGGATTTTTCAAGGGACCAACATTTTGAGTACCCTTCACTTGTGTCATACAACGCCACCTGGTCCTTCGAGTAATCGAGTGTAAGACCTGGTTTTTCTAGTGTTAAATTTGTATTATATTTTTTTCTATTGTAAATTGTTTTCAAGCGTTTCGAAAACACGAGTCACTCGTTTCCCGACAAGTTTGTCAAGTTGGAAAAAATGTTTGAAAAGAAAACCCCACCGCGGGGAAAGTCGAACGCCGCCGTCGATTTTCATAATTTTTCTCGGGTAGAGGGTCGAAGCGAGATCAAAAATCGCCGTTTATCGCGCGCTTATTCTTTTAGTGGGGGTAGAGAGAAAAATGAATGGGAAAAAAAATAAATAAAAAATAAAACGAACGGGAGCGTGAAGACGAAATGGCGGAGCTGTGAGAAGGTCGAAGGGGGGAGGGGGTGGGGGAATGAACGCGAGTTGGGCAGATTGCGAGCTGCGAATACTGGACACTATTTTTCGCCGGAATTAGCCGAAAGGTGTAAGTAAGCGCGCGTAGCGCAGCGCAGTTTTCAACACGTGAACGACTTTTGGAGAGCTACGCCGCGCGACCGTACCTATAATTTCGAATCGGTTTTCTCATACGCATATTTATAGGTAATCTATATAGGTATCCGAGTATGGTATGTAGATGTACTTGTATAAAGCGTTTCGAAGAAAGAAAAAAAAAAAGGAAAAAAAAAGAAAAAAACACGAGTGGGTGCGGGTGCGAGCATATATGCGTTCTTGTACTCGGGGAGTGGGAGTGGGAGTAGGTATGGTGATGGACTATACTATCCATCCGTTCAACTTGAGACTGCAAAAAACGGATTGCAGTTCGCAGGGCACCGGGGAGAGGAAAAGGTACCTACTCGTTCGAATTCGGCAGCAAATATGAATAATAAACGGTCGCGCTTGCGATTTCAATTTCTTGTTTCTTATCGAACAGATCGATACTTATATTTGTCGACGAATGTGAATTAGACGTTCCGTTTTTTTGCAGTCTTAGATTTAGAACAGAGTACTCGTAGAATGAAATTACCGCTAAGCTGCAACGACCCGTCGCGACGCGACGCAAGGCGGTCGCAATACTTGCGCGAAATGCACTCACGAGTATTACGAGTAGCGGAGTAGAGTATAGGTAGCCCTCAGCCCTGGGTACGAGTACTCGTAAATGGAAATTTTGCGATTCGGTTTTCAAAAGTGGTGCGAAATGAGACGCAACTAAAAGTTAAAACTGAAAAGACGTATAAATGGTAGATACGTTATATGGTAGTATAGGTACATAGATCTCTGGCTACCGACTACCGACTAACGAACGTGCCTTGCCTCTACATTTTTTCCTGTTCGGCCAGAGTCGAAATGCGAAGGAAATGGCGCTTCGGTTCGGCACGTTCTCGGCGCGGAGGGGTGGGCGGGCGTGCGAGGGTCGTCGATCGGAGCTGTAGTTTGGGGCGGGCAGGTGGGGGTGGGGTGGAGTGCGCGAGGACGCTAAAATGTTGCGAAATCGTCGTTAAATTTAATAAATGTAGCAGAAATTGAAGTAACGAACGGTCGACGGCGCAAAGAAAGGGAAAAAAAAGCGAGAGGACGACGACGACGACGACGACGACGACAGGGTTAGCCGCGGGGCGGTCGAGGAGCAGAAAAGGACAGCAAAAGAAAGGGTGAGCAGCTCTCGAATGCCGAGTCAGCAGTGGACGTGGACGCGGACGTGGACGTAATAATATGTACGAAAAAGAGTGAGCCGGAACGTGAAATGGCAATTCGTTAAGGGTGGAAACTGGCAAGAAAGAAAGAGTGAGGCGGGTGGGAGAGAGAAAGTGAGAGAGTGAGAGAGAGAGAGAGAGAGAGAGAGAGAGAGAGAGAGAGAATGAAAGGAAGCGACGAGGGAAGAAGGATGAAAAACAAAAATGCGAAAGAGAAAGCGGGCCGCAGCGTGGTGCGGCCGAGAGCGGCGAAGGAGAAATAGCAGTCGAATAGAATTTTAAGCGAAAACCGGAGTGGAGGGGAACGATAGGGGTGAGGGGGGCGGTTGGCGTGCGATGCCGGCGGCGGCGTGTATAGGTATATTTAAGGAGAGCGCCGAGTAAAGAGAGAGAGAGCGAGAGGACGAGGCGAAAGCGAGAGCCGGTGTACCAAAATGATGACGATGACGATGATAATAATAATAATAATATTCAATCGAAGCTCGAAGGTCCGAATCCGAAATTGTCGGCTTGCGTGTTGCCCTGCGTCGCGTCTCCGTTTCGTCCCTCTGCCACCGCCCAAATGCAAATTTTGGTGGAAACTGCGATGCTGCGTTCGCTCGGTAGTCGCCCCAGTCCAGTCCAGTTCAGTCCAGTCCAGCCAAATGCTCGGTGTATTCGGCTACTCGCGAATACGCGAAGGGAAGTCGAAGCAGAAGATGAGCCGGAGGTATATGGTTTGTGCGGGACTGCGGGACTGCGGGACTGTGTGACTGCGTGTAGGGTGCGCAGTATACGAACCACGCCAGCACACGCGTGTTCGTAACTGATAACTCCGAACTCGGCATCACGGCTGAACGAAACGGACGGCCGGACTATCGGCGACTAAAATGGGCCCTGCTGGGAGTGGGGAGCGGGGCGTGGGAGGGGCCATTCGAGTCAGTCGCGAGTAAAGCTGCTCGAGTATATACATGGTCTGTCAAAAAAGTTCCAGAACAGAGTGTAAAACCAGCGATGTGGCGGCAACGCAGCATCGTCAACGGTTGGGGTGTGTTGGTGCACTCCCTGGCTCACAATGTACAGGGTTTTGGGTTGATCAGTTTTGATTCTCTGTTGCGAATGTGTAGATTGGTTATTCATTATAAACGCACATGCCGATTTTAGGGAAAAATAAGAAATAAGGCTGACTTTGTACCTAACAATGAAGAAAAAAATACCAAACCTACCTGGGTGTCGAGTTGGGTGTGTGTTGGGGCTATATGGTAATGTCAGACCCGCAGGAGGGGGCAGGATGGCCCAGGGAAGGGCGGAAATATCAAATAAAATGATCCCCCCAAAAAAAACTTGGAGGAAAATTTAATAAAAACTGCAATTTGGCTGCACTAAGGTTACGCTGATGATTGTCATGGGCGGCTTATGAGACTGTATTCTCGTTGTGCACAAAGTTTTTCATCCAAACATTCAACTGTACTTCATAGGAGTGTGTGTATGTGTGCGTAAACGCGTCGTTCTTGATCCCCTTGATCCTCATCATTTTCCACGACTCCTGTCCCTCCCTGATCTGTCCCATCCACTTATTTGTGGCTGACTGTAAAGGTGTAGCCCCACCGCACAACTCATTCAACATCTATGTAATTTTGGCAGTTTATTTCCTCCAAATTCGTTGATTTAAATTTCGATGGAAATTTCTTTATTATTTTGAAATCGGCGTACATACGAACACTGCATTTCTGTTTCACTCATTCGGGGGGGAGGGGATGCACCGCTTGGCGTGAAATCTTGCATGTGGTGAGCCAGGGGGTGTGCAGAGACGGCGCAACCGTTGACGTTGCGTCAGTGTTGCTCTACCGCCAGTTTGGTTCACTGTCCGGGAACTTTTTTGACAGACCATGTACGACCTGAAAGACGATTGGAATTACAAATTACGCAGCCTACACGTGTTTTCGTCGTAGATATCGGATACAATGTTTGTATAAGTATACGAAAAATTGAACGGCCGTCATGCTAAAACGAACATTTGCGCGTGATACGATGATACGTACGAACGAGTAACGTACATCGAGTGCGGCGCAGTGGCGTTGCGCTGTGCGGTGCAGTGCGCAAACTGCAGTCGTCTGCCCTCTGCGCTACACGGCCGAGCCATTTGTATGCGGTGCTCAGCCGCACTACGCCGCCAAGAAATGCAATTTTCTTTTCTCCCTCTTTGCGCGCCTCTAAGGCGGGATAAAAAAAAATGTTTACTCATTCGATTTTCGTGCGAAATACGAGTACCTATCATTGCGGGCCGCGCCACACGGCCAACGGGCACGATGCTGGCCCGGCCCGGCCACGCCACGCGTACGACGAGCCAGCTCGTAATTTTATTCGTCTCAAGCGTACGCTAGCTCGCGGTAATCGAGTCGGCAGTCGGCACTCGTGAGTCGACTCGACAGTCCAATATACGCGAGTAAACTACTCGTACGTGTGTACTCGTACACGAGTACATGCTAGAGCTAGACTGCGCAGAAGAGTGCAGCTATTCGCCTATCTATAACGCCGTAAGTGTTTGCCATCGCGGAAATCGCCGAGAAAAATTAACGCGGCTAGATAATACGAGTACGAGCAGTATACTCGTAGATGTATACACATAGAGATGTTTTTGTCACTTGTGTGACCCAAAACAGATGAATCATAACACTTGCGAGACCCTTTTGTGGGTCTCGCATGTCCACGAGGGGTATGTATAGTTTTTCTTACTCCCCCCACTCCGCAGACTCCAAATCTGCATTTTTTGTCTGCAACTCGCAAGTGCCCCAAATATCGATTGTATGTACACTCGTGGTTCGCTCATTTGATTTTACTTCCTATAGACTCTGTACTGTATGGTACACCGAACCAACAGCTGTGGGCTTCGTTACATAGCCTAAGGCATCTACAAATAGTCACCAAGCCATGTGAAGACGAAGGTACTTTCATTTGCGAGTACTTATAAGGGGGGTCTCGCAAGTGTCATACTTTATCTCGGGTCTCACATGTGACGTAAAATAACAATATATACACATACGAGTATGTACCCGCTATACGGTGGGTGTAGGTCTAGGCAGGGATGGAAAACATCAAATATGTTTCGTTACGGTACCGTTATAATGTACCCGTCGATGCGGTACCGTTATAAATGTATAACGTTATAATATCGTTTCGTTATCGTTATGGTACCGTTATGGATATCGTTTTTGTCCTTTTTTTTTTTTTTTTTTTTTTTTTTTTTTTTTAGCGGTGGAAAGTAGCAGTGTAGCAGTAGTGTAGTAGTATGTGTAGCAAGAAGCATTGTTTATTACTTTTTATTACTTTATTAGAAAAGAAACTTAAATTAATAATCAAAACAAAAAAATAGGAAAATTCAAACTTGAAAGTTATACTCTGTTCAACTTAAGAATGCCTAAAACGGAACGTCAAATTCACATTTATCAACAATATAAAAATCGGATGTGTGATAAGAAACAAGAAATTAAAATCGGAAGCGTAGCCAAATATTGTTGCTGAATGTGAACGAGTACCTTTTCCTTTCCCCGGAACCCTGCAAACTGCATTCCGTTTTAGGCATTCTTAAGTTGTACAGAGTATAGTCCCTTCTCTTCGCTGTTATTTGTTGCGGCGCCGGCGGCTAGATGGACTGAGATGGAGAAAGAGAGAGAGTGAGGGAGGGAGAGAGTGAATTCGTTTTTTGTCCTTCTTGTTTTTCTTTTAGGTTCTTTTTTAATTCGTCATTTCATCGTTGGTAAAAATGTCTAAGCTGAAGGAGTCGAGTAAATCAAAGTTTGTAACGTTATTTTACAGATAAGTACCCGTTTTCCGTTTTTCGTTACGTTATTGTGAAGGGCGGTACCGTTACAATAACGTTATAGAAAATGGTTTCGGTACCGCTACCATAACGTTATTAATAACGTTATAACGTAACGTTTTCCATCCCTGGGTCTAGGTGGGCTCTAGCTTTTTCGTCTATTCGTCTATTCGTCTATTCGTCTATCGTAGCGTAGCTATAATTATACGCGTACGAGTATATTATACCGAGTACACTCGGTGTGTTTTCGGTCGAGTCGGTTCGCCAATTTCAGCAATGTGGCCGACATCGGCGGTATTGCCTATAATGGCCCGCGAGGTAAAAGTTGCGAAGGCGTATAAACTGCACGAAATACGCGAGTACGTATACGTGCACTTATGTACGAGTATGATCTTATTCGTGTACGCGAATTCGAGCTCGCATGGAATTTTTTTTTACGTTTCATAAAAACTCGTCGCATCGATCAGATATCGTATTTGCGTTATCACTTTTCCGATGGTTTTCGGTGTTGCGTTGGAACTCGCGATTTAGTCGCACATCGCATCGCATCGCATCGCATCGCGACCAAAATTTTTAACGACGATCCGTATAGTTTTTATCAATGCCGTCGATTGACGATCGATATGCGAAATGTATAGTTGCGATGAAAATTTGACTAAACCTAACGCAAGAAAAACCAGGTTTTACTCGATTTCTCGAAAGACCGCAGGTGACGTCATATATATATGTATATGTTCGACTCGACAGTAAAACAACCTCGAAGGACCGGAGAATGTCATATATGACGCCACCTGGTCCTTTGAAGAGTCCACCTGGTCTTTCTGGTGTTAATCAGAATTTGCGTTTGCGTGCGTGCGTGCGTGCGTGCGTGCGTGAGTTCGTGCGTGCGTGCGTGCGTGCATGCGTGCGTGCGAGCGACTCGAAGGAATAGCGATCATATAAGGCCGGCGCGGTAGAAAAGAAAGAGAAAGGAAACGTCGAAAGAAGGAAAAAGTGGCGCTGAGGGAGGCGAAGAGGTTGGCGATCGAGGCTGCGAAGTCGGTGAAGAAGGAAAAAGGCCGCGTACGCGGTGGTGGGTAGCGACGATGCGAACGGAGGGCGGGGGCGAGGGAGGGAGTGGGCTGCATGGCGGATATGGTAAATAGGGCGAGAAGTACCTGGCGCGAGAGAAAGCGTGGCGCTGGGAAAGGAAGACCGATGGCGGAGGCGGGTGGGTGCTTCGCAGTTCGGACGTGTCACCCCTTAAGAACGGCGGCGCTGGCCGCACGCTTAGCAAAGGCGCGCGCGAAACAGTAGACGGACGCAGGACAGCGCCGCAGCAGCAGCAGCAGCAGTAGCAGCAGCACCGCCACCACCACCACCACCACCACCACTTTTACCACCACCACCATCGTCATCTATAGGCGTTTTGGTCAAACGTGCGCGTCGCATTCGTCTATATTCGTATAGACCCCCTACCGCCGCTACCGCCACCGCCACCGCACCGACCTTAGTGCCTCACTGTGGCCAAGATGGCTCTTCCTTTCCTCGTTTATTCGCCGACTCGATCACTCTCTATCACACACACACTCTCTCTCTCTCTCTCTCTCTCTCTCTCTCTATCTCGCCTTAGCCTTATACATATTTACGTTGCCTTCGCGTTTTCTTCTCGCTCGGCCGCATTGCGAAAGAATACGACGACGACGACGACGACGACGACGACGAATATAAAATTAATTTTCTACCGCACTCGTAAGTAGGTACATCGTACTCGTACATATACGTGTAAATGTAAGTACTCGTATATGTATGTACGATCGAGTCGACTGATCGAGTGCCTACAGCTATACAGCCTACGAGTATACGCGAGTCGTATTTTCCGCAGCTAACGGGCCGAGTGGTAACGCGCCGCGCCGCAGGAGCCCGGGACGAATATTACGACGAGCGAGCAGCGAGCACCTCCACGATTAATCGTACGAACCGCAACCGATACGATCGTATATAGCTGCTGCTGCTGCTGACATTCGTATTCGCGATTCGCGATTCGCATTCGCATACCCATTGTCCAACTTGACGTCGTTTTCGCCTCGCACTCGCTTCCCTCCTCGCCTCTCACACCACCACCGCCACCACCAACACCACCACTACCCCGTCACATTCCGTTTAGCCGCACCGCACCGTACCGCAACGTAACGCATCGCCCCATCCGCCGGATCGCCAGCTATTCTCGGCTCGATCTTGAGCGCGGCTGCGGGGCCATCATTGTCGCTGGCCCTCGCCAAGGCCTTCCTCGTCGATTCGCGTCGCGTTTCTCATAATCATAATCATCGTCATCATCGCGGTAACAGGTCCACTTAGGTCGATCCATGTTATACAGAGCCGCATATAGCTGCATACCGTATGGCGTAGACTACGTGTTTAGCGTATATTCTCTCGTAACGTACACATCTAACTACTGCGCAGTACGCACGCGTTTCCAACGCGTCACGTTATTTTCGTAGACTACATGTATATATGCGTCGTCGTAATATTATACGTATAATTGAACGAGTATGTACGTACAAGTGACGGTTGCGGGGCGGTGAGGAGGAGGGAGGGGGAAATGCCGCGTGCGACGCTATTCGACGTTAAACAGAGCGTGTCCCGCGTCCGCGTCGGCTTGTTTTCAGTTCGAAGCTGAAATTTCAAAGTGTATGATTAGCCCGCCCCCTTCCCCCTCCCCAAAAAACAGTAGCCTCAAATTCCTGGCATGGGCATCGGCATCGTATTTAATCGTGGCGGTTGCCTCGAGCGCGGCGGGTATTCGCACGAATTCGACGCGACATACCGCGTCGATAGGTTTAGCCTATACCTATACCTATATATACACCTCACTCCATATCCCAAAACGACGAGAGCTGCGCGCTACATTTTCAATAATTCTTACGAGACCCGACGCGATGATGGCGAGATAAGTGATAATGTAATTGGATGATTATCTAATAATCGCGACCCGCAATTATTGGACGATAATAACGAGTGTACGAATGTAAAATGTTTTTGTATACGCGCGCACTCGTACGTACGGTACGTATCGTTATTTTACGGCACATGCCGGAGGCCAGACCCGCGATAAAGTAATCGACACTTACGAGATCCACAATTTCCCCGTCCCCTCGCCCTTCCCTCGCGCCTGCCCGCTCGGCCCCTTATAAATACTCGAAAATGAAATCTTCGTCTTGACGCGGCGGCTATAAGCTACTCGTATATCCGTCCGTAGGAGCCGTATGCCGTACCGTGGGCCGTGGCGTATGGATGCCATTCGACTCGACCCGAGCCGATCGTTTTCAATAATTTACAAGCGCGCCTCGGCCCCTTGTTCGTCGCGCGACCAGCCCCAGCCCCGCCGCACGCCGCACTCGACTTGGCAAAAGTTCGCAGTCTCACTCCTCGGCACTTGGAAAACGAATCGCCTCTACATACTCGTATACTGTCGAGTGTTGACTGTTGTTAACTGTACCTGCTGTGGTAATCTGTGTAAAGTATAAACGCCGCTTGGCCGGGCCGGGCCAATCGCCTATATAATCTTCTTCTTCTTCTTCTTCTTCTTCTCCTCCTCCTCGCGCCGCTCGTTCGGCCCACGAATGTCGATATTTTCTCTCCGCGACTACTACCTCGTATCTCGTATTCATCCCAGCCCCAGACCCATTCTCTGTTTCGTCGTTTCATTTTCCTCCCGTAAATACTCGCTCCTCGTCCTCGTCCTCGTCCTCGTCGTCGTCGTCGTCGTCGTCGTCGTCGTCATTTTCTCACTGCTTCTCGCTTTTTCCGGCCGCTTCTCTTCTCGTTGGTGTACGAGTAGTGGAACGAGTTTTACGAGTACACGGAGTACGTTATACGTATACGTACGCGTATATATATCTATAATATACGAGTACGTATAAGCGTATATACGAAGGTAAAGGTACTGACTTATGTCCTACGCTCGGTTACAGCACAGCCTTATACACCGTACGTCGGTCGGTCGGTCGGTCGGTCGGTCGGTCCCTTTTGCACGCGCACTCGGCTCGCCAATCTTGGTCCGAACCCTTCGCATATATTTGCATAAGACGAGCTGGTCGGGTGACGACGGTGGCGGCGGCGGCGGCGTGCGGAACTCTTTATCGGCTGCTACGCCAGCGCCACCACCACCACCACCACCACCACTACCATCACCACTAGCAGCAGCAGCAGCAGCAGCAGGCATTCCCGTTACCGGGCTCGACTCGACCAGAGGGTGAAAATTGGAGAAAGCTGGCCGCCCAAGTAGCGACGTAGAAAGAGAGCCTTGGTCAACCGATCGATATATACATATATTCTACGTATACACGTATACACGTATATGTTGTACGTTCACGCGAACGTCGCCGGCCACCACCATTTTGCTAACAACACGCTACTTTGCATCGACTATACTCGCCGCGCCACCTTTCCCTCCCTCGTTCGCTACCTCGACCGCCCCCCCCCCCTCCACAAACTTTGTTTTTCTCACGCTCTCCGTAAATCGCCTTCCTTTCGCTCTCGTCCACCGCGGGCTGGCCCCCTTTCTTTAACCACCTAACCACCTATCATCCGCCCTCCGCCGTCGCCCTGCCGCTTCGCGTCGCGTCGTTTATTTCTTATCGCGCGTTCGAAGAGCGCGGTGACCGCGCCGCACCCACCGCCTTCTATTTCCTTATCGCCGTCGCCCTCGCCCTCGCCACCCCTCAATCGCCAATAATTGTGACTCCCCCTCGCCGGCGACCACCCGCCGCCGCCGCCCCCGCTTTAGCCCTAATTTTCATGTGAAACGAAACGAAAGGCAGCGGCAGCGACACCGCGCCGATGGACACATCTTCCCATCTTCGCATCTTCGCATTTTCGTATCTTCGTTCGTCGTCGTCGTCGTCGTCGCCGTCGCCGAATCGCCGAATCGCCGAATCGCCGAATCGCCCGCTCAGCGGTGCGACGCGCGTCGCCCACTCTCGCATCCGCCGCGTCACTCGCCACCGCCGGGCCTTGAAACAATTTTCAACTCCACAGTCGAATTTGCTCGAAAACTTTCGCCCGCCGACCACTTTTCAGTCGTTGCGACTCGCACACTCGCGTCACTCGCCTCTTTCTTTCGCGCCCCTCCCTTTCGCCGCCCCCCCCCCCGCCCACCATCCCTCGTATTTACACTCGTAATTACGAATACTCCGTAATCATTTTACGCGACAGGTTGCGGCAAACCAGACCTGAAGGCGAGAAATTCGTTTTTGAAATTTTGCTGCACAGTGAAGGAGCAGATTGTAGTCGACATTTTCACACCGCCGACAGCTTTCTAGGGTAAAAATTCACCGACATATAGGTCCAAGTGCGACGTTTGAAAAGGAAAAAAATCATACCCAGTACGTTCTTAGTCCTCAAAGTTTTTCCAACTTTTTTAGTCGAATAGGTACTTTATATATGTTTACGAGTAGATACGACTGTTTTTTTTTGTTTTTGTTTTTTATATCGTTCCATAGGTACGTGATGTTGAACGAAGAAATCGCATTCCCCATTTCTGGAGATGAAGTTGATACTCGCGTACGTTTAGAACCAAAACTGGGCAACATTCTGCTATCCGATAGTGAGTCTCCGAAGGCTTAAAGCTGCTTTTTCCCCTGATTTTGTGGAAAAAAACAAAAATTCGTATCGTCGAGTTTTTACAAATATACTCGTACTTCGTAAGCCGCAAATTAATGCGTACAAATAATACTCGTATGTACCTACACTGTACAATGTGCGTACGAGTACATACGAGTAGGTATATGGGTACCGCATAACGCGCAGCAATGTTGGGCTAACACATCGTAAGCCGCAAAACAATTTTTCCATAAAAAAAGCTACATTTTGGCGAGAAAAAAGTCAGTGCCGTATAAAAGTGATATCGGCATTTCGGCAACGTGGAATCATACACATAGTACGAGAATAAAGATGAATCCATTTTACTAACCTTACCTCTAAACTATATACTCGTATTACAATTCGTGCGTTTCTCTTCATTCTTGAAAAATATCGGTTACTATACGACTTACGAGTTATTTGTACCTACTCGTATATGTACTCGTATACCCGTAGGTTTGTCTCTTCTCTGTGATCTTGAACCATCCTCCGACTCTAAACCATCTAAAAATCGGACGGTCTGAGGTGTTTTACAGAAAATGATAATTTAAACTGTCCGGAGGCCATTTACAAAATCTCAGGTGGATGGTTTAAGGATGATTTATCATATTTGTACGTTGCTGTACTCGATACAATAGACCCATATTAGTGGGGCACTACTGTCGAATAAATCATTCGTAATGAACCTATACCGTCATTTGCCAATGGCGGACACCTTCTTTTTCATTTTTGTATATTTAGTGTTTAAACCGACTTATAATGAAACTGATGATGTCACATGGTAGCTGTTACCCATGGTAATGCGTTGAATCACTCAGTTAAATTTTTGCTCCATCCAATAGAAATATTTGGCCATTAATTATGTTCTTGTCAATTAAAATATTCAATTTCGTAATTATTGCAAAGAAAAAGATTAGATAGTAAACATTTTTAAAACTGATAATTATCTATTCCTGTGATTATTAAATAATGTTCCTTCAAAGCATCAATGATCCTAAACCATTACAAACATTGAATTTTACAGTTTTAGAATTATTTCATCTGTTTCAAACGTTTTTTTGAGGGTGTCCGCCATTGGCATAAAAGAAATATCAATTTTCCAATGGCGGACACTGGTGTCCGCCATTGGAAAATTCAGTCTGTTCGAAGGTTTCCAGTGGCGGACACTTGCTTTTATGCACAATTTGAGGCTGGAATAAATCCTATACCTACCATAAACCCAAGGTATGAAGCCAAAGGATGACTGCCATGCCTTGTGACATCATTGAGTTTAATTGGATTTGTTTTTTTTTTGTTCATTTAATTATTTGAAAAATGAATATATCTACACAAATGTGCACGGTAAAATGTTTTCAATTTGTTTTTTATCCAGTTGTCTCTATAAGTGGATGTGTGGAGGGGAGTTGAGCCCCGGAATGGACAGAGGGTGAAGCCCCTTACTAGTCAACATCATAATGGAAAAATATAATAACAATTATTCACGTTTTTTTCTACATTACAAATATTTTTCTAGGTGTCCGCCATTGGTGTGTCCGCTACTGGAAAAATGAAAATTTTGATGTCCGCCATAGGCAAAATTTAGATAGTTGGGAAAAATGATAGGGTAAAATATGTGTATGGGTTACGAGGGCCAAAAGGGGAGAAGTTTTTAGAAGAAGGTGGGGGCAAATATTCAAGGCATCAAGCAAAATAATTGAAGCATTTTTCAGCAAGCTATGAAGAAATTAAGGAAAAAAATGCCTTAAGGTGTCCGCCATTGGCAAATGACGGTACATGTATAAAATTCAGAGTCCAAAACGGATGGTCTAATACGTCATTCCATTCGTGGATGCGGATACTCGTATACATACCTACTCGTACTCGTCTCGTACGTAGCAGTCGCTATATTTTTAAATAAGATACGTCTACCCTCGTAATAGTGTCTAGTGACGATGGTGATGACTAATGAAGAATTCTTACTGCGGAAATTTCACCAGGAATTTGAATTTTTCTATGGAAATTCGAAATAGCTTCTTAATCGTGGCTAAAAAATTTTTTTGTACGACAATTCTCCGTTAATGAAAATATAAAATCATAAAATGTATTACCTATATAATAAGAGCATATATGTGTAGGTAGTTCGAACCATGATCGCTTTACGCTGCGCTGTATTAATTCGACGAAATTACTCGTATCTAAACGATTCTTATCTCGGATGTATTCGCGTACTACGTACCGTATATCGTATCAGAGGGCAACCACCAACACTCGAGAATATGCCCCGAGCCACAAGTTCGAATAAGGGCGATCGTCTTTATATATGTGTAGGTCTGCTGCAGGTTATCCGCTTTCTTCCTATTTTAGTCACCGCGCCGTATACGTACCAGCTACATATACGAGTACCACCATATTTTACCCTTAAATTTTCCCTAATACGCGCAAAAATAATTGACGTAATAATATGCTATAGTATTAATACGTACCTATACGTAGAATAGAGCTCTAAAATTTTTTTGACGCGTTAACGCGTTCATTTTCGGTTGCACGGGAGTAAATTTAGAAATTTGCCCAAAAATCGATTCTCGGTAGCGCGAGAATGACGGCGAAACCTAGAATGATGCGCGCGCCGTTGTCAGTCGTCACCGAACGGTTCCTAAATCCTAATCGTATCGATAATCTGCCCGGCTCCTGTCTATTTGTACCTATTAATTTTCTCGCTCGTTGGTTTTATGACTTATGCGAGACTTCGCATGGTTACGGTTAGCGTTGTATTTTTTTCTCAATTGGCAATTGGCAATTGGCATTTGCCATTGCTCGTCTCGTCTCGTCGTGGTCGTGGTCGTGGTCGTGGTCGTATACGTAGCCGTAGCGTAAGCCCGTAGTCGGTAAGTCGGTTCGCTTGTACTCGAACTCGTACTCGTACCTGCACCCGTACCCGTACCCGTACCCGTACCCGTACCGTACATTCTTCTTTCGTCTCGTCGTGTAGCCGTGCTGGTGTAGTCGTGTACTCGTGAAATTCGAATATAAAATGAAGAAAAAAGGAAAATATGAACGAATCGAAGACGAGAGCGCAGGCGCACACTCGCCGTCGTCACTCGCGGCTCATTCGTCCAACCAGTCCGTCCGTCCGTCGCCGTCGTTACGCGAATCCGCCAATCGGCGCCGGCGCCGGCGCCGACTGGACGCGCTTCGCGCATCCTCGCAGTCGCACGCAGCGCAGCTCGCGGCTGGGCTGGCGATTGGCGATGGCGAACGGTGATTCTCGGTATCCGATTCGATTAACGATTAACCGGTTCGGTTCGACTTGGACGCACTGGCACTGGCAAGTTGGACTTGGCTTGGACTGGACCCGGATCTCGGCTCGAGTCTCGATTCCCACCTTGGGCCTTGGCAGTTGGCACCTCGACGTGGACGCGCGTCGCGTTCTTCCTCCGCGTTTAGCCGTCTCGAGTCTTGACCCTCGTCTTTGTCTTTAGCCGTCCGTCCGTTCGTCCGCCCAGCCTTCTTCGCTGCAAACGGCTACGGTGGCGCACGCCGCGCCGCTCTCCGAACACGACGCGACGGTACGTCCAGCATCCTCGCCCTCGCCTTTCCATCGCGCCTCACTCAACAGAGTCAACACGAACACCGGTGAAAAGTAAACGATAGTTTGACGTCATTCGTGAACGTTCTATTTCCATCAAGTTCGATAACAAATGTTTGTGAATAAGGTTTTACTCGTATTGTTTTATTAAGAACCAATATTCCAATAATGAAAAGAATATTCGGCATATGTGAACGAATCTGGAAAGAGGAACCAAATGTCGGCCAAACTGATTTTCAAAAAATTTTGTTTGAAATAAACAGCCGACAATTATCGGTCCCTTTTTTTTTCTATTTTTATATTATAGTTATACTCGACTAAAGGGCAAAAAAAAAACCATTCAGTTCGGGTGATGGAAATGCAAAACATAAACAGTCCGATTATGTATCTGAATAATCGACTAAGGGAATTTTTTTTTTTTTTCGCGTAAATTTTTTCATTTTTCTGTTTCACTCGAACTGGAAAATGAATATCTCCGCGCATTTTATAGACGAAGCCTCGGATTTTTATTTTTAATGATTGTCCCAAGTTCCTCCACCCCATGTGGTCAATATCTTGAAACTCGAAGAGGCTGATATTGGGTCGCATTTTTTAGATTTAGTCGCATATTTTGAATCACTCGCTTTTAATATTTTGATATTCGCTAATACGAGTATAATATTATCTTTTCATCATACCCACAGCGTATTCGCTAAACATATTGTTAAAAACTTATTTTCGCTTTGAAAATTAATATATAGATGACGCTTCTAAGCTGTAGACTATCGATATAATCATCTAGCAAAATCTGTTCGTTGTTGTAAAAACTTGAAAAACTAAACAAATAAGTATCTAACTAAATTATCGATTAGGTATATTATTAAAAAGTCACAATTGTATCTGTCGAAACGACGCGTAAAATCAGTTTATGCTCTTCTTTGCGAGTATTGTAATGTGTAAGCTAGTTGTTGAAATTTTAAAAATTACATTTTTTCATAGATAGGAGGGTAAAAAAAGAAAGAAAATATTCGAAATACCATATTTAAAAAAGTATTCTAAATTTACAAAAATCCAAATCCGCAAATGTTTCAATCCAATTCATTTTTAGTTTCTGAATCTGACATGAATACTATTCGGAATACACGTTTAAAATTAAAATTTAAAATCTAATCGGATTCTCCATTCTGGATTGCGTCCCATTTTCAAGTGTTATATTGGTAATACTCGTACTCGAATGGAAGTAAAAATAGGAGAGAGAACAGCGCGATAATGCCCGAAAAATTCTTGGAAATGTATGGTTTTTCAGTCATCGATCTCCATCAAATTACAGATTTACAGTGAGCGCTATCGAATCGATCTTTTCTTTCTTTCTTTTTTATTTTTTTTCCCTTTCTTCTTCTTTTTTCCAAACTTGAGCAGCGCTTGAAAAATGAATACTTAATCGTGAAAATTTCATCGCATTTACAGCTACGAGCATTAGCTTTTTTATGAAAGTATGGGAAACTTTTAGTAAAGAGTTTTTAAGAATGAAAAATAATTTAAAACGTTAAAAAATAAGCTCGATGAAATAATATTCGTCGCATCGTATTTTTTCCCCATTCGTTGGATGTGCTAGTAATTTGTGATGAAAAAAATCCTTTCCGGCCTATTGTATTTCAAATAGGTAACAAGTTTAAAATGCAGCGTCAAGACATTTATCTAATTATAATTTCAATCGTCATTCTATGACCCAATTCGACTTTTCAAGTAACTTATGGTAAATTGTAGCAGTCGGTGATAATATATTCGATCGCTTGAAATGAATCAAGTTTCCTCATTGTTGAGATGGAATTAATTTGAAACAATTTTTTTTTTTTTAAATTTTGAACAATGATCAGGAACCTCTTTTTTTCGTTTCGTTTTTTTTTTTTTTTTTTTTTTTTTTACTAGTTTTTCCCAACTTTTGAAGACCGAAATATTATATGGAGAGCTTAAGATTATAATCTTCACAATTTCATAATTCAATAATAAGAACTTGCGAGGAACTTATATTGCTCTAAAAAAATTTTTTTTTGCGAGGCACCTTGTTCACTCATCCACTCGGTCTCTTCATTAATTGATGCTTTATTAGTCATTTAACTTCCACTCATTTTCCGTTTTTTTTTTCTTTCTTTCTTTTTCTTCTTATAATAATATTTATAACATGTATTTATGATAGGAGACGCAAAAAACAGGTTATCAGAGTTATTAACTTATTATCGTCTAACAATACATTTGCGAATGGAACCAGTTTTTTTAGTTAGATACTCGGCCTATTTATAGAAATATTCTGTTTTTTTTTTCCAATTTAAATTACCTATAAGTAAGTATGTATTTTTAAAACGGTTCTTATATTTACTGTTATCTTACCTCGAGGGTTGTTCACAATGTACTTTTGTCTGTCGTCTTTTGCTTTAAAAGTTGAACCAGCAGTGTAATTAAATGGGCCCGTTCATTATACGTACCAATCTTCAAGGAAAAGCAACATTTGAAGTACGAGTACATTGTGATTTGTGAGCGACCCTGTAATTTTTTAATCACACAGAGATGATAATTTATTCTTCGAATTTATCACCTATTATATCGATTCGTGCAACCTCTGAAATTCATATTATTTGTTGTTCCGATCGTTTAGTGTTTTTACCATAAATTTTTATTAACGAAAAGGAGAAGCATCGATCCGTTAAATCTGTTCAAATCATACGAATATGAGACTTTTTTCTTCTTTGTAAAATTTTCAGAGCTCGGAAACCTTTGAAGTTATCTGAAATTACCTCTCATTTTTATCACCCTTCAGCCGAATGATCCTTTTCGCTGTTACGGACTCGTAGTTACATTACATTAATATTAAATCTATGAAAAAAGAAAACGTGCTAAAAATGCCTTTACTTTTCTCCGTTTTTCCGAATTTCCTCACTTTTTGTTTGACTCGAAAATATTAATAATGATATTAATCGATAACTTGAAAATAATAATCGCTGTCTCACAAATGACGAATTCACAACACATCAATTAAATTGAAGTATTCAACTCGTTAAACCCTAATCGAATTTTTCTTTATAATATAATAATTAATAATATTATGTTATATTATAGTATATATGACTGTGAAAGCGAAACCATGTCTTCGGGTGGGAAAAAAAAAATTAAAAATGCGATTTTGAGTGTTTAGTGTTGACTTTCCATTGTAATTTGTAAACACCGAAATTCGCGTTTTGAAATTTTTTTTTTTTCACCCGAAGACATGGATTCGCTTTCACAGTCTCATATACTTGGTGTAAAGTAAAGCTGGTACAGTGGTACAGACAGCCTACAGCACGAGAGCACGAGCACGTACGGTACTGTGCATCGGCTCGGATTATAGCGCTCCTAGCGTTTCTGCGATACGTCACGTGAATACCAATATTCAATATTAGTAACGCAACGGGTACCTCGAATTTGTATTACCTTGGAAAACGTTTACGCCGTTCGCTGCTTTGTGCGACGCGAACCAATCAAAGAGTAGAAGCATCGTATCGTGTAGAATGCATTCTGGTATCTGCTGAAATGCGGCCATGTTGAGTAGGACCTAAACAAAGCTACAGGAAGGTTG
Source organism: Parthenolecanium corni (assembly GCA_038050395.1). Taxonomy (NCBI): domain Eukaryota; kingdom Metazoa; phylum Arthropoda; class Insecta; order Hemiptera; family Coccidae; genus Parthenolecanium; species Parthenolecanium corni. The sequence goes on along the minus strand of JBBCAQ010000034.1, from coordinate 36,572 downwards.
GAAACATCAGCTCGTTGGTCTTAACACCTTTTACCATCGAAGACAGGACGTCATGGCTGAGCCGGCAACAGATAAACAACCCGAGAACCGCAAAGTTCAGCCGAAAAAACCCGTCATCGGTGAGTTTCTGTACATTTATTCGTTCTTCGACTCGGAACGCTTCCGAGTAACGCGTCTCGTGTATTCTTTCGCCGCTCGCACTCGTCGCATTATAGCACGTGTGCCTTGTCCTCTGATTTTCCGAACAATTTACTATATTTTGTCGCTTCGCTTACCTTCGTCGGACGAAATCCACCGTTGCTAGTAATCTAAAATCATTCGGCTTGTCGCTCTCGCATGGCGCGATTATGATCTTTCTCGAATCAACGAATCGATTTGGACGTCTTACACGACTATCCTTATCCTGTTTTCTCTTACCCGGTCTTTGTCCGAATTGCAATTTGATGAGATACTGGTGGCGTTGAAGGTGCCACCAGCCAGATGCAACTCTCACTGTAGGTCGTTTACGAAGCCACTTGGCCAAATACTCGAGCGTACGCGCAGCGTCTCCCAATCTTCTCGCTGGAATCGACGTTATCCGTCTATCGTCCGAATGCGATGCGAAAGCAAATTTGATTCGCCTTTTAACGACGGGCGTCACGGTTCGGCTATAGTCGACCGACGGCGTTTCGGAATGATCTCGTTTATCGCATTTTACTCCTGTGTCGACCCTAACGTCCAGATTCTGTTGGTAATCGTTGACCGTTTTGTTGGCGTTTTTTCGTCGCTAATCTGTCGATTGTGTCCCTTCTGTTCTAGCTGAAAAAGTCACCGGCGTAGTGAAATGGTTCAACGTTAAATGCGGATACGGATTTATTAACCGGTGAGTCTACTTTCGGATCGTCGTCGTGTTCCAGCAGCGGGCCGTCATCTTTCGCCCCACTCGAGTTCGTTCTTTTAACCGCGGTATCGCGGTAAATTCGAATATTCGAAAACTACCTTTACTCGTCTTCGGACCTGTATGCGACGCTCGTATTGGAAAGCAAATAGTCATCCTTCACAACTTTCATATTTCTAGCGAATTTTGGGAACAAAAAACGAACGTCGAATGTTCGCCTCGAACTTGTCTTCACGAAGTGGGTATTCGCTAAATTAATTTGCTCGTTGACCTAACAATCATATTCGAAGCTTTCGACAGATTCCGTCGACCGCCCATCGTATGCTTTCGGTCTGTTTTTACGTGAGAAACGTCGCCCCATGTGTAAATAGCGTACTTCGTATTCTGCGTTCTCGCTTGTTTTTTTGAATCGTCGTCGCATTTACAAAATGTGAAGGTGTGGTGCGGGCGGTCTTTTTGCGTGAAGCAGACTTCCGAAGACGGTTGTATCAATCGTAATTGATTAATGACGATGAGTAACTTTGTCTCGATGTCGAGGATTACTTCTGTAATAGCCTCGAAGCGAGTACTACTTTTGTGTCCTTTTACCCGCCATAATTCACGTTTATTTCGAAGTTCAAACTGATCGATTGGGACATCGAAGCTTGATATGTAGATTACACAATTTTGTGCCATAAAAAGCTTAAAGGGGCGAAATGTTATTTAGCGTACGGAGAAACATGATTTGATGCTAAACGCAAAATTCTCCCCGTTTGATTACTTTTTTCTGATTCGTTCTCACCTAGTTGTTTCAAGTGTTCTAAAAATGTGTATCAACGGCTGATGACTTGAGAAAAGAAAAGGTTTTACATGGGTTTTATAAAAACAAAGAAGTTGCCATTCGATAAAATTCGCTAATCTTTCATTATAAATTATGTAATTTTTTCGCTTTAAGAAATACCTATCCCGTAGTAAATATGCACTGCCGAATTTATACGACACGGACAGCGCTTGCCAGATTTGAGTTATCCGTTGATTAATCTTGTTTTTTTTTTTTTTTTTCTTTCTTTCTTTAATTTACAGAAATGACACGAAAGAAGACGTATTCGTCCATCAGGTACGTTCCTAATGTCGAGACTTGGGACTTTTTTTTTTTTTTTTTTTTTTCCATTGCAACGACTCGGTTCACCCGCTTCGTTTATTTTATTTTTCTACTTAGATTAAGTTATTTGCAATTTTTCTTTTTTCGCCCCCCGCAGACAGCCGTCGTCAAGAATAATCCGAAAAAAGCGGTTCGCAGCGTCGGCGATGGAGAAACCGTCGAATTCGACGTCGTCGAAGGTGAAAAAGGACACGAAGCTGCTAATGTGACCGGCCCTAACGGCGAGCCGGTCAAGGGATCGCCGTACGCGGCCGACAAAAGACGCGGCGGCGGCTACAGCAATAGTCGTTGGTATTATCGTCCGAATCCGCGAATACCATCCAACACCAGAAGACCACCGCCGCCTCCTCGCGAAGGTCCGTGTCTTATTAATACTAGTAGTTTGAATTTTTCAATTTCATCTTTACCGTGGCCGATCGGCATACGCCATACTTCGAGTCGCTACTTGCTACTGAAAGTTACCATGTCCCTGCCCTTCGAATGTACCTACCATTGGCACTTGATTTTTTGCACTACTACTCGTATTAAAAAAGTATAGGTAGCTATTAGCTACGCCCTCCTCAACTCATCGCAGTAGATAGGGTCGACCAATTTGTATCAGGTCGCAGTCGCGTGCCGCTCAGTTTTCGTATGCGCTAACTAGGCTTATCTGTCCTTTGTGAGAGTCGAGTTCGGACGATTAAATTGTTAGAAAGTTGCGTTTGAAATTACGTCAACTATCTTCTCTACTCGTTTTTCGTTTTATTTCAATTGCGCCCAAAGTGATGTGATGATCTTTCGTTGACAGCGATTTGCGAGAAATTATTGATTCGCCCTCGCGAGTATTTTCACTTACCGGTCGTCGGTACTCGGTACCGTATCGCATATTCGATAGTACTACGTAATGGGTATTCACTTTCGTATCGCATCGCATACAACAACGTTATTTCATGGCCGGTATCGTCCGTTTTTCCGCGTGATGCCATTTCAAGAAAGTAAATACTTTGTTCGTCTTGTCTCGAGTACCCAAAATGAAATGTAGGAGGGAAGGGTACCTTGAAAATGAAAAAAGTTTCGTTGGTATGCTAAAATTGCGAATGTTTTTCAAAATTGAAATATTGTAATCGAACGATAATATGCGAGAAGAGGAAAGTCCGCTTTATTCAAAAATTGAGTTCTTTCAGGAAGCCCTTATTGCTGTAAAAATGTCGAGTCTCAAAATATAATCGTCGCCGCGAAAGTATACTTCAAAGTTGAGGTGCTACGTAACAGGGCTATGTGACGTGTCAACGTGTTTTTTTGCTCTACTGTGAACTTCGAACAGTGGACTTATCCCCTTATTGCGTGTCAGTGTCGAGTTTTAAGGAGACGAAAGCCAACGGCGACAATAATGACATTTTAATCGTTTTTCAATTATTTCTCATTGGCTGATTTATTCGTTTATTCTCAATTCCTTCTGTACGGTGCAGTTTTTGCGTTTTTGCGCTGCACCACATTTAACTTTGGCCATGTTATTCGTTCGTAGTATTCTATTCCTAAGACGTAATATTCTACGGATTATTCGGTAAAAAATTTTCATCGTGCTTTAAGTATGTTTGAGGATGTAGTCCACCTTCGCTTTTTTTTTCGAGTGCTTTACGATTTACAATTATTTGCCGCCGAGATTTGCTCAAAATTAACTCGAATTCGGGTATGTTACTGTCGTACATATTATTATTCTCTATGCCCGGACGAAACGCTTTTGTAAATTTTCCAAATTTTTGGGCATTCTTTGGGAGCTTCGAAAAAAGACGGAGGAAATAAATGAAATTGAAGAAAACAGTTTCGTCCGGACATACGATTTTGTATTAGAAAATAACGTATCCGAATAATATATGAGCGAATTCTGTGCAATACCGAGTAGAAAAAAATGGTAAATCGTAAGAGTACGTTCGAGCTGAAAACTTGTGAAAATTGTTATTTTGGCTGCCAAAACGCTGACCCGCAATACGTGTGGAAGAAATCGCCTATATTTCGCTCGTATTCAACATTTACGAGCAATTTTTAAGCTTCGTAGAGAAAGTGGACTGCGTTCTTTCACATCTTGGTTCATTTTTCTGTCTAGGCACAATTTCTTTTCGACGAACGTGACATTTTGATTTTATTAGTCGTGAAATAACTAGCGTAGCTTTCGATCGATCAAGCTGACTTACAGCTTTTATTGTTTGTGAGAGGTAACTTTTTGCAACAAGTTCGATACACATTCTCAAACTAACTCGTCGAAACAGTTGATTGTACTCGTATCTTGGTGGTAATGACGCGTCGGGGTTATAATTTGATTTTTTCTTAAAATCAGTTTCATCGATATCACGTTTTTGCGAACGGGAAAAAAAAGTTTTTATTCTCTCGAACAGTACAGATCCTCTCGTTTCACAATCTGTATTTTCACGAGTAAAATGTGTACATGTACAACAACTCTTTTGGCTACGTGTCGAAAGAAGCGAGTAGTTGGTTTGTGTAGCTTGTTCGGCAAACCATTCTATCATAAGTTTGTTCTATTTGTAAAAAAAAAAAGAAAGAAAAAAAAATAAGAAGCACGACACTCGAACTTTTAAGATTTGATCGGGCTCTGATGAAATTCCGAACAACAACATAACCCCATACTGACTTGTAGAAAAATCACCTATTTCTACTTTCTTTGTAATACAACAGCCATCTCGAGAACGTTTTTGAAAAAGTGCTATATGGGTGGATTTTTTTTTTATTTTAAAATAGTCGTAGAACGAATCTGTCGCAAAATAATCGCGCTATGGACAACATTTTGCCTTAAAATTGGTCGACTTGCATTTTATTGTTGGAAAATTTTTTATTACTGTACGAGCGTCCGAGCAATTTCTATTTTTATTTTATTTTTTTTAACGAATAGACCGAGGCGAACGCTCGCTATCTACGTATTCGTGACTGCGGCTTAAAATTTGAAATCGTATCGTAAGAACAACGAACATTTAACATTTAATTCGGCGGCGGATGTGAAGATCGAACACCGTGTGCGGCTTTTTAATTTGAATAGGAAGCGTCGTATGTTCGATCTAAAAGTTAGATTTATCGGATCTCACTGTTGACCTGGAGCTTATGAAACAAGCGAGAGCGAGTCTGCACTCTGCGCAGTACTCGAGTTAGTTGATACGCCATCCGCCATCGGTAACTTTTAAAATGAATATCGGTTTTGGTAGAATCGTACCTCCGATGCGACGATTAGTGCATTTCGGCTGATAACTGACAGACTGAAAGTGGCGTAGGTTATGGTTAGGTTCGCGTTCGCTCCGAATTTCGTCGTAACGTTTTTCTTAATTTTTGCTTTTTAAAATTTTCAGCCGAATACGACGGCTACGAAAATCGCGGCGAAGAACGAGGTGACGCGGGCAGCCGACCACCGGCTCGCTATCGAAGACGCAATTACCAGCCTAATTACTATCGTAGCGGCGGTTACAACAACTATAATCCCAATCCGGGACGTCCTCGCCGCCCTTATCCACCCTCGGCGATACGCAGCGAAGATGGCAACGTGAGTATTCGTTGGCTGTTCCGTTCGCTGTTCAGCCCGCTTCATGTATCCGTGATTCGTGCAAATTGATTCGAGCCGCCTCGATTCGATTTTCTTGCTCGTCCTTTACGTTCGATCTCACATTTCACCGCCTCGTCTCGTCTCGTGTTTCTCTCCTCGATTTCATCGGTGCCGTGCGTTACTAACGCGTTCTTTGTTTGTTTGCTTCTTGTTTGTTCTTTCCTGGCGGCGACGACGATGACGTGCGCAGGGTGATGAATTTTACGAAAACGGCGGTGGTATGGGGCCGCCCCCTCGTCGTACTCGTGGAGGTCCACCTCGCAGATTTTTCAACCGACGTAGCTTCCGCGGCGGATACCGGCCATTGCCAAGACGTCCGAATACGGATTATCAGGTCAGTGCGCTCGGAGTGACGTGGTGGCAGCTGCGACTGCGGCTGAAGCTGAATAGTCGTCGCGCCGCTGTCATTCTTCCTCTTTTCTTATCCGCGCCGCGTAAATACACACGTACTAGTCGGTTGCGTTTGACAAACGTCAGCCGCATGAAGGTGTAGCTACGCCGAACGCGCTGCTACGGTTTCAACGCGTGTACCATACCGTACCGTACCGTAACGCACCGTACCGTACCGTCGAACGTATTGGTAGATAGCGACGAAATACTCGTTACGCGTACGTACTACGTACTTTCGTATACCGCGAGTGTGACCGTACCTTGGCATTATTCGCACTCGCTATCGAGTATCAACTGGAGTAGTGTGTGCCCTGTAATGCCAGTTGCGTGTTGACGTCGCTCAAGCGGAATGGAATGTGAAATTGGTTATTCGTAACGTTTCCAATTTTCAACATCCGACTATGATAACGTTCGTTCGTTTTTGTAGCCCGACACCAACGAAGGCGGAGATATGGAGTCGAGGAGACCGCGTTACCGTCGTTTCAATCAACGAGGTGGCAGGCCAGATCGTCGTCCGCGCAGTCAAAGCAGCGGAAAGAAAGTGAGTTGAAATTTTCCCAGTCATTTTGTAACTAGCCACGATCTCGTTACTCGTACCCCGTACCCCGTATCACCCTGTACCGCATTCCTGTTTCGCGAAAACGTTGCGAATTGATAAATTACTCTATACTCGTAGTTCGTCCGCGCTGAGAAGAAGCGCCGTAAGTCGTGACAAGTCGCAACTACAGTATAGTATGGAAAGAATTTCCATTTCCTACCGAACGTATTTTTCAAATTGTTGGACGTTGTGACTTTCAGAACTGTTTTTTTTTTTATCTACCCTTTAATCGACCCGGACGGGACGGCTACCATACCACGTTTCAATTGGTCATGCCTCGCGTTCGCTCGACGCGTAGCGTAAACTCGTATAATAATCGTCATTCTGGCGCAATTCGCATTTCCTTGTCACATTGTCAGATTAAATTTGCCATCTCGTACGTCTTGCAATATCATCGATGACGTGAAATCATCTACATCTAGATATTCGACAGTCTTCGCGATGCGACGAGTGAATTAATAATACTCGTAATTATTTCATATTTCTCCGCTCGTGCCCTCAGCCTCACCCCTGTCCAGTATACAGCGGACGCGAGCGTATTTTCATTATTTTCTGTTTTTATTCGCCTCTTTCGAATTGACGGTGTTTTTTTTACTTTTTTTTTTTCCTTTTTTTTTTTTTTTTTTCCGTAGGAATCACAAGGAGGAAATGCTGAAAGTAACGAAAGTAGTTCTTAAATCAAGCTGATTAAATAACGGAAAACGCCGTTGCAATTTTTTGTTTAACTCTTTTGCCTAAATTTTTTTCCCTAGATCGGATTTTTGCTCCCATCATTTCTGTATCTAAATGCTTTGTTTTACTTAATTTATTTTCGTTTAATTTAAGAAATTCTATTTATTTTGCGAAGCTAGTTTGATTTCTTTTCACTCCTCTATAATTTTTCTTTGTCCGTAATCATCGAGAAGAATTTATTTTTATTTATTTATCGATAATATCTTTTCGCTAACGTTTTATCCTGCAAAAAAAAACGTAATTTTTAGTATCAAGAGTCATATTTTCTTTCGAAGAAACGCATTTTTTTTTTTTCTTTCTTCGTCATCTTCCAATATTCCTTTTGAAAAGGAAGTAAAAAATCTCCCATTCAGCCCGTCGATGTGAAAAATGGTACCGATCGGTGGAATCTTCTATCCGCGTACTTGAAACCATCCGACTCGATTTAAATACTTGGATCCTTTTGTTCAAAACATATCAGGACTACAGTTCAGTACCACTTGGACCTTATTAGTTTTTGTGAAATGTGGAGTTTCTTGGAAAAACAGTATCACGATGAAACTTTGTTCGACAAGTTCTTCATTTTTCTGGTATAAATACACGTCGCACATTCTATTTTCGGTTATACGTTTAACTGCTACCGAACTAATTAAAAATGTAATATTATTTAAATACCTACAAATTAAGTGCTTGTTTAGAATGTGGATTGTTTGCTAACTGTCATAAAATCACTCGGCGACTGTATTCGTTTTTCGAATAATGTTCTTTAAGAAAGCCATCCTGTTGTCTACTATTTCCTCTAAAGTCTTTTTATACCTTTTGTATTTATGATTTTTATTTATTTATTCTTTTTTTTTTTTTTTTTTTTTTTTTAATTTACCAAATTTGTAAGCAAACGTTTACATTTTAATAAACAAGCATCGGTAGTTTTCTTCTATTTTTTAATACCATTGTATTCTTCGTGATTACTGATTTTTGTCGCATACCATAATTATCTACAGTGGTTAGGGCTCCATATATTTATGCCAATATACGAAATTTGAAATTTCGAACTTAGCTCACGCCTGGAAAAATTGTGTTTCGAACTTGTAAGGAGCACGCGTGAGTCGTGATGTAAGTGTAACGAAATGAGACGAAAAGTTGAAGAAAAAAAAAGACGGAGACAGTAAACCGGCGGGGAATTTCCAATTTCCTTTTCGTCTTTCGCGCAGTGAACTGGATGCTCTTCATTGGGATTTATGGCAAACGTAATGAGTGGGAGAGAGCAAAAAAAGAGACATTCTTGCTCTGTTTTTCGCTCAGTTTCGTTGCGTTCTTATACTCCGTTCAACTTGAGAGTGAGACTAAAAAACGGATTGCAGTTTGTTAATAGGCTCCGAGGAGAGGAAAAGGTACTCGTTCTGTCGTTCACATTCAGCAGCAATAAATGGTGGTGCTTCCGATTTCAATTAATTTTCTCGTTTTTTATCAAACTGATCGATACTTGAAATATTATATTGTTGATGAATGTGAATTTGACGTTCCGTTTTTTGCAGTCTTGAAATTGAACAGAGTGTAGTGGCGAGGCGAGTGCTCCTTTCGCTTTTATGAAGCTTTTATGTCACAGGCAGTTTTATATTCAGTTCCTGCATGTAAACTGGGAAGGAAAGCTACGCAATGGAACCTGTAAATGGAACCCCATGAGTGCCTGCTCCTGCTCACCGACGGCGACTTTCGAGTTCGATCTTCGTTCTTCGATGCAACACCTGCCGAGTGCCGACCTGCGGCCTTCCCCCTTCCCTTGTTCCTTTCCTATCCTGTCATTCATCATCATCATTGCCTCATTGGCTCTTTTGCAGTTGCTGTTTCGTTTCGTCCCCCTTCGACCGTCGTCGGCGTCTGACTATTTTCTTGTGATATTTTTTCGATTCACGTTGGGTGCGAATGGTGCGATGCGTGCCGCGACCGCGAGGACGAGGAAATTTGTTTCCTCATCTCATCGTCATCGAGTCATCGCCCATCGGAATCGGATTAGCTCATCCTTTTACATTTTCGTTCGTAAATATTTATGATAATTATTTATTATAATATCTTCTTCGTCAGTTCGTCGTTTCTCGAATTTGTCTCAACTTTTCAAAGTATGCGTGCGAATTATGTGCGAACCAACCACGAAGTGCGAATATAATTATTGTCTCGGTCTTAATCTTATAAGAAGTCTTAACTCTTGAAATGGTTTTTGTAGAGAGTCGTAGATAGTGGACTTTGAAGAAACGAGATGACGCGAAATTTCGATTTCGTAGAAACTAGAATTAATGTTCAAAAGCTCGGAAGGAAAGATCAAATTTTTGATTCAACGTCAACGCCGAATCCATTATAACCCGGAGAAAGAGTGATAAGAGATTTTGAATTTCAAGTATCGCATCTCCCGTTTTATCGTTATCGTATTCATTTATTTTAGAATTTAGGTTGAAATGTCTCTGTAATTCGGAAATCGGAATTCCAATTACAATTTTCCAGCGTTTAGCATGTTCTTTCTTCCGCTTCCAGTAATTCGATAAATGTGAAACTGACGAGTGTCGGGAGAATTTCGGCCGGAGAGTGCAACAGAACAGAAGTCGACTGTGAAAAGCGGTTGCATCGTAAGTTTGTTTATTTATTCGTGAGTTGAACGATCCGATTGTGGACTATAACTATACAATATTATTGCAGAAAACTCGACTAACTTTGAAACGTGTGCCACTGCCTCTTATTTGAGATCGCGTATCCCATCTTCAGCTCACGAAGTATCGCCACTTTTCGTGTGCGTGAATATGGCGAGGAAACGTCCATGCCCGACCGACTAGTCGCAGGGAACTCTACATTCTGTCGGTAAGTTGGATCGATCGTATGAATTAGCGCGGTTCCGATCGAAAAATTCGTATTTATCGTAGGCTGGTTTGGTCATTCGAATGGTCGAGCCTCTTCTTATCGTCAATTTTTGCCGCTATTTCTTTAGGTGTTATTTCTGTTACTCGTTATATTTTTCATACCTTATTTTCCATATTTTGATTAGTGATGAGTCCACTCGATCAATACGGGAGAGCGAAAAACGTCTTCGTGTCGCGTACCTTTCGTGAGCCTCACCTCCTCTTTGAAGAATATTTTCTCGGTGATAATAATCCCATTTTGTGACATAATATTTCAACTGTAAGTAGGACTTGGCGCGTAAAATCGAACTCGGGATGAACTAAATTTCGTGAAAAAAGTGGTCTAGTCCGCTTCTCACTTATCGCTATTCATTTTCATTTGTAAAAATACAGTCGCCCGTTCGCTATTCCATCGTTATACCGTATTCGTTTTTTCAGTTTCAGATTCAAAAGCTGCTATTAAAGATGCGATTTCGATCGTGCGCTGCGAGCGATTCATTTTTTTGCGAATGAGTTTAATGCTTCCTTCAAACAGTCTTGCCATCCGTACCGATCTTGGCGTTCGTATTAATCGCGTTGTGTCGTCTTTTCGCCGATCGTCATGCAACGGTAAACGTTTTTCTCTCCATCGTCTCGCACAGTGGCGTACGTAGACCAACATTCTGGTGAGGGGGCAAAGGGTGGTGGTTTATAAAACCACAAAATACTCTATCGTTTCCTTCACCGTGGGAGCAGGACTACAGGTCGCAAATTTCTCATGAAAAGTGGGACAACAACAAAATACTGTTGTTTTTTTTTGTTTTTTTTTGGTAAAATTTGAAATTTGATTTTTTATGATCAAAGACCGGAAATATGAAGAAACGTCGAACAGAAAACACAGTTTTGATCGATAGAGGGGGAAAATGACCAAATCTAGTCGTTCTAAACCAAGGGCACTGCCGCGCTGGATATCATCCAATAATAAACATTTTTCTGGCTCTGGGGTGTGGGGACCCTTTAGTACGTCAGTGGTCTCGCTCAGTTCGTATGCGTCAAGAGACTATCGCTTCGGCGCGATCGCCTGTCTCGTTATTTTCGTCATCGTCTGTTTCCGAATTAACGCGTCTTTCTTTCTTGTGGCTTCTCGTAGATCGGCGCGCGATGACAATTTGGTCACTACGAATATGACGAACGGTTTCGGCTCTCCGCCAAAAATCGATCCGCGCTACCAGCAACATCAACATCAGCTGCAGCTGCAGCGCGAACGGCCGCGTAACGCATCCTACGATTATTTGGACATGTCGGCGACTAAAATTCGTTCCAACAACGTGAACGGAGCCTCTGTACTTCTCGACTCAACGCGCGAACAAGACGCGCCCGCTCGACCATCGCAGTGCCTGGAAAACGTGGCCGATGACATCGGCGTACCGCCGAAATCCGCATTCACGTCCGCGTCCGCGTCCGACTTGGTAACCGCCCTGCGACCTAATCTTTAACTAAACGCTAGCCGCACGAACTACTTTGGTTATTTTGTTTTATCCTTCCACAGCGAGTCGAGCTGAGCCCAAATTCGAGAGTAAACGATCCTAGTCGTTCGTCGCTATCGCTGAACGATGAAAACGGAGACAGCCGCCCCCGTTTCGAAAACCAGACTTGGGTACGATATCGCTTTCGCAACATTCGGCATCGGTCGTTCCTTGCTCGATTTAGTTTAGCCTCGTCGCATCGTCTTCTCTTCACTCGTCCGTCGATGAAAGCAAATTCTTTCCCCTCGAACGAGTGTTTTTTTTTTTTTTGTTTCCGTCCTTTGTTTTTTCCTCGATGCCTTCAAATCGGCTGCAGATATAACTAACGTTTGGGCATTTCTGCTACTTTCGACAAGAATCGTCTCCGTTTGAATATTCATGTTCCGTATCTTTATCCGTCGTAGCCGCATTATGATCCAGCTTATTGCTTCTACGAGTATAAAACCCACCTTTCATCCGAATTTCTGCTCTGCTAGTCGAATGTTTCACCTCCTGTCGCCGTAAGGAAAAAACTTCTGCAATCACACAATACTCTCGCAAATAGACCGATTTTTATCGAACGTAGATCCAAATATTGCAGCGCCCGCGTCTCTCAAGTTTCAAAGCTATCGGTTAGTCGTACACGCATAATTATGAGCAAGAGATTCAGCGAGGCCAATCTCGAATCCGAAGGAAACTGTTCTCGAAAAATCGCTATTTTTTATCTACATTTTCTCCAATTCGTCTCCTTAACAGGTATACTCCGCGTTATATTTTTCAATTATTACTCGGACGTTATTTCAGACTCGTAGCGGTGATGCGGAGGAAGACAAAGAGGAGGCAGATTCGAACCACGATAATTATCCTGGCGAAGAACCGGCTGAGATAGCATTTCTCATGCCATTCGTATCCATCGACTCGATCGTAGACGTAGTAGATCCTCTGATGGATACCGGTGAGTGAACAGATATACGTGTAAGTTCGTATCGAGTTCCCACAAATGGACGTGGTCGTTAGTCGTTCTTGCCGGAATAATTTTTTCTTATTGTTTGAAAATTATTCCGCGTTTACGGAATTGAGAGGAGATCGTTGCGACTAAAATAGGAGGGACCTGCGAAAGTTTGTCGAGTTTTTTGTCTGTAACAGAATTACGTTCGTATATTGTAAATATTCGTCTATGAACGAGGTTTACATTTGGGAGTATAATGGAGGTTATGCGATGTCGTCTTAGCTTCGAAACTCGTCGTATCGTCGTATAATATCTCCTCGAAGCAGTTTGCGCAGATTTTTGATAAATGAATCCTCGAAAAACGTGGTAATTGCGAACACGTTGTGCTAATGACGAGCTTCACAAAATACGTAGCTTCGAGATGGTCGTAGTTCAATTCACGACGTTGAGCGCCTTATACGCATCCGAATACCTAACCTATTCGTTCGTGTAATATCTTTTCTAGTTCGATGATGGTAAGGCAGTATAAAGTTGTAAACTGTGAAAACGCTCCGCTGCGAAATTAGTTTTTTAGCCCTGCGTTTGGCATTTCCCGCCTTCCGATTATAATCGTCGTTTTAGTTTTCAAACTTGTTAATGTTGTTAAGTAAACGAACTACTCGGATGTCATTTCTTTTCTAGAAGAGACGAGTAAAAGCGCCCCGAAAATGTGCCATAACGGCGACGACCGTGCAGAGGCGAATGACGAAGACGAATGCGACAATGACGACGCGTCGACTGTCGAGTTTGTGTCGCCAGTAAATGCCATCGCCGACACCCGCTGCCGCGTCGATGCGCAGAACGACGTAATTCTCGACGGGCGACGTCGCCTGGCTCACCATTTGCGCTGCAGCGAGTGTCAGCACTCGTTCGTTACCGAGTCCGAATTGGAATTGCATACGGAAACGTTGGATATCGCCTTGTTGTGCGAGCAATGCGAATCCAGTTTTTGGTCTCCGTGCGCCCTCAATCGACACAAAAGCGAACACGCGGCCGCGTTGCAACGAGTAGTCCACGCCTCCAGTTACCAAGCCGATTCCGTACCCGCGTTTCAGCAAAGTCACGGCTCGTTCGCCGACAAACCGTACGCGTGCAAACATTGCGGCGCAGGGTATACCACCAAATTCAATCTTATGCGGCACGTACGAAAGAACGTTGCGTGGGTGAGGAATAGCGAACCGTTCGAATGCGATTTGTGCGACGCCACATTTTTGGCCCGATGTTTGTTACCCACGCACAAGCAGGAAAAGCACGCGGAATCGATGCAACTCGGCGGCACTCAGGTACCGTACGTCGTGTCCTTCTCCGTCATCACTCATCATTCGCGAAATTTGTTTAGCGTAGCGCCCCTCGATTAGTACACTACACAATCTACACATTACCCCCCCCCTGCCCCTGCCCCCGCCCCCGCATTCCCATTCCAAGCATCAATGGCCTATCGACGCGAAAGAAATTTGTCGCAAACGCTTCTCGTCCATCCGCCTTCTCTTCCGCCCGAGTAATTCATCTCTAGATTAGCAATCGCGTTACTCGTATTTTCGCTTAGCGTTAGCCGAAGCTGAAGTACATCCGTCAGTTTTTCTTTTACACGCTCGTTGACGAGACAAGTTTTGCTGAAAAATGCCTCGAACGCCATCGACGAGTACGCTTTTCATTTTACTACGACGTGAAGCGAAAAATATATTTTTGTGTAACGAACTGCTATTCGCGAGACGAAAAAGTTGCTTTCTTCGACTTTGAAAACAGTAAATTGGAGCGCGCGCGAAGATAAAAGCATTTTACATAAAAATGTTTTTCAATTTACGTACGGTATATATTATTTAAGAAATCGGAAAACGATCGCAGAGTGCGGCGAACTACGGATAGTCATTTCTGTTTCCTATTAATTATCCGTATCCGATTATGGTACTTGTAAACCTATATTCGGCGGTTTTTTCCATTATTTTCCCCGTTAGTCTTCTGTAGAAATAGCATAATACGTAACAAGTGACAACAAACGGGGTTAACCAAAAAAAAAAAAAAAACATATATTTCTTCGCTGTCAGGGATTTTGACTTTCAAGAGAAAACCCTCCACTAATTTCGGTCCGACTGTCACTAATGCGACTAAATGTGAGAAAAAAACTCACCTCGAGTTGAAAAACAAAAATCTTCGGTAGACTCGAAAAGCGGACTCGTCACATTTCTCAGCGAAGCGTATTTTCAAATAACTTCCGCCTTCCCCTCCCTCCATCGCTCGCTCCCTCCCAGCCACCTACCCACCCACTCACGTACTGCCACCCCACCAATCGGAGTAAACCCGTCAATTTTCCACCGAAAATCGTGTATGAAACGATATCTAATTCGGAAGACGTAGAACCCGTGCGAGATGCATTTTGCTATGCGAGGCGAGATGCTTTTCTATCCTCTCCGCTCCTCCGCTCCCCCTGCTCTCGCGCATTGAGAATCGGTGCCGATGGTCGGCGGCCGGTTTTATTTCTATAGTCGGTAATCATTTTTCGCCGTGTTTCGTATTTTACCATCGTCCGCGTAACGTACCCGCATTTCCTTCCAATTACTCGTATATCCGACACGATGATTTCAGACGGCCGAAGACTCGACGAATTACGTTGAAACACCTGTGGTACCCGAAGCCGAATCAGTAATCGTTACGCCGCAGTTCGATCTTCTGGAGCAAGAATGCGATCCGCTCGAAGAAGAATCACGTCCCGCTCCTACCACCTCGTACCACACATTCAGAACTGCGACCGCTACGGGAATCAGCTATAACTGCAAATGGTGTCCGGAGAAGGTGCCCACGCATTCGGCCCTCATCAAACATATTCGCGAGTCGCATCCGGACGTGGAATTATTTCGGTGCGAGCCGTGCAACAAAACGTTTTTGAATAAAGCCGGACTTTACGGTCACCTCACCCACCATCGATTCCAATGCGACAAATGCGACTCGAACTTTTCTACCGAAGAATTTTTACGCCAACATCGAATCGTCCACGGAGATAATCCAGCTTCCTTTTCTTCTTCGTCGTCGTCGTCGTCGTCGTCGTCGTTGTTCAAGCCGGCTTCCGCTAACGCTTCGAAGCCGCCGTCCAAGTCGACGACTCCGCGATCCAAGTCCAGTAAGTTTAAATGCGAAGGAATGCCTTATTTCGAGTTACTCGCTCGTGTACCACACATGAGGAAACCGTTCGAATGCGAATTCTGTGGCAAAAAATTTACGTACAAAACTACGTTCTTAGAACATTACTTGACCCACACAGGTGAAAGGCCTTTCCAGTGTCGCGTCTGCGGTCAGGGTTTTATTCGCCAACGCGCCATGGAAATACACGAGAGTTCGCACGGCGTCCTTCTTCAGCAAACTGCCTCGGCGCCCATTTCGCAACCGGAACGTGTCTCGTCGACGTCGTCGACGCCGACGCCATCGCCGTCGCCGTTCGCCAACGTCGCCAATAATTTCACCGTAATCAACGGAAGACGCCAAACTGCTCGTAAGAGTACGAATGCGGTCGCGCGTCCGTCCAATCGCATCAATCCTATCGGCAGGGCGATCATTAATGGCGCCCTTTTCGATCTGCAACTCGATGTAAGTGTAGCGTAAATTTTCCAACTAGCCACAGACGATGATGAATGATTGTCCTAACTTTATTTTACGTTACGCGTTTGAATTTTGAAAAAAATCATTCGTCGATGCCGAGTGGCGGCGTAATCGTTGGCGCATTTTTCTTTTCTTTCACTTCCTGGGAGGAGGAGGAATGGGTGGCGGAGGTGGAAAGGGGAAGCTGATCGACGAAACGTTTTCGCCGTATTTTTTTCTTTCGTACTCGCGTATAAAAAATAGAAATAAGTTTTGCTCGGAGAGGTCGATTTTATTTTCTGCCCCGCAGCCTATGGTCAACCCGCCTGCGGCCTCGCATCATATTTTAGTGGAATCCCACGTGCAAAGGTTTCGGTTAGCGCTATCATTAATTGGGATAAACGTAACGTCGTCGCAATGTTTGGCTCGCTTTGGCTGTGGCTAATTGAGATCCCCGGTGTCGGAATCAGATCTAGCGAATTCGCAACTACGTACTTTTCTTATCGAAAGTGGCTATATTAATGTTGGAAGAATATCCGACAGTGGCTGCAACTTTTTACTTTGTCCTAAACGCGTTATTCGATGGCCTCTTTAACGTCCGAATATAGGTCCTTATCTAGCCACAGCCTCCGAAATCGAGTGAAAGTCTACTTCTAGTGCCTCCAGTCGGACGTGGCCAAGGTTACGCTTTACCAGAAGCAAAAATCGTATAAACGGTGAAATTCTTCCGACCGTTTGAGAAGCCAATTCCGAATAAACATTTGTGATATTTGGCCTCAACTTACTTCGACGTTGATTATTGAAAAATTTATAGAATTAAATTTTTTACGTAGGTATTCGTAATTCGTATCTATTTTATAATGAAATTAGCCGTCAAAGTTTCACATTTATAAAGAAGCTCTGAAAAATTTGTCCCTCTTACGCGCCATTTTCATTTTTCTCTCTTTCTTTCTTTCTTTCTTTCTTTTTCGAATCGAGTTTAGTTTGTAATGTACAGTAATACATTATCGAACGCACTGGGAACAGTTTTTCGTTTCATGATTTTGAGATACTTGTGTGTAGTACTACTAATGAAATATACACCCGCCTCGCCATCTCGCGTACCTAAGTGAAATGAAATAAAATAAATAATATTACGAAGCGAAAACTAATGAAAATTCGTATTCGCGTTTCTTTCGTTTCGGTATACGCGTAGTCCCATTTATTTATTTACTTTATTCGTTTACTTGTAATATATTTTTTCATTTTCTTATCCGAACGATTCGATGGAAAATGTGGGCTGTGGCTGGTTTTCTCTGAAAAAGTTGACGCGGCTGAGCGCTTTTTTCTGTAGTCGTTATTAATTCGATGGCGTCGGTTGTTGTAGGTTACTGCGGAAGATAAGGAAGCGTTTTACTTCCTGCCGGTAGTCAGTGTGAAGATGGCGGATGTGAGTAATTTGGAAGATCACGCTTACGTTTGTCCTTACTGCGATAAATTTTTTCCGCGAGCGACGTCGTTGTGCGGCCACAAGAAAATTTGTTCGTATTTGACGCGCATGCGCGCCCAAAAAGCGTCGGCGGCGGCGATGGGCATGCCGATGCCGATCGTTGCTAGAAAATGGGCGCCGAGAATGAGCGGCGGCGGCGGCGCGTCGAGTGTCGTCGGGGCCGCCAGCTCGCCGTCGCCGAGAATGAATTTTTACGTGCAGCCGGAAGACTCGACGGTGGTGATCGCCAACATGCGCCACCATATCGTGTTCGAGGGCGGCGAACGCATATTCGTGTGCGGAGTGTGCGGCAAGCAGTTCGCCCGCAAATTCACCCTCGGCGAGCACTGCCGCTCGCACACCACCGACCGACCTTTCCACTGCGACCGCTGCCCGCGCGCCTTCAAGCGAAAGAGCAGCCTCTTCAGGCACCGGCGACGCAACCACGCCAAAGTAGGCGCCCTGGCTGAGCACCGCTCCTCGTCCTCGTCCACGTTGGCGCAGCATCCGATGGCCGACCAGGACTGGATGTCGTTCGAGCCGCAGTGCAACGTCAAAATCGAGTTTAGCGGCGGCGGCGGCGGCGACGACGACGACGACGAGGAGGAGGAGGAGGACGACGACGAAGAGGACGACGACGACGACGACGACGATACGGTAACGTCAACGGTAATGCTCGCTCATTTTCTTTTCTTTCGTCGCCTTGTAAATTTATCGTGTTGCCTGTCGCCTCACTTGAGGGGCTGTACGAGCTGCTCGCTTTAATCGCGTACGAATTACGAAATGCGTTTCGCGTGCCGCAGTACTACCCCAATTGCACTGCAGTGTGAATACGAGTACGACCGTACTGGCGGACAGGCGTGGTACGGCCGTACCATTTCAAAGACCCATTTGCTCGACTCGTAGTCACTCGTAGTCCAGACTCGAGACTAAACGAATCGAGTACGTGCGAGGGTAAACGTTTCGTGTTGTGATACCTGTATAGGACTCGATGAACGAGTGTCTCGCAGACGTAACGATTTTTCATCATTTATGTTATTCCGTCTATCCTATCCGGTAATTTTGCGCAATAGGGCCGCGACCTCTTCGGCAAGCAAATTGAATCGGCTATAGAATTATTATTACCCGCGACTCGAAGCATTCGACGTAAAAATCCAACTACAAGTATCGATAGTATCGAGTTTACAAAATACTTACGTAATAATAATACGAGTACATACAATATTATAATTTCATTCATTTTGGCCGACGAAGGCGAATGTTGGAATTTTTCAGCTAAGCCAAGATTTTTTAGCAAAAATTATCGTTCATTTCCGTCGTGAAAAGAGAAGTTTCGTTTTCGAGTAATATAATTATATTTTAGGGTAGCTGGTAGCGACGATCGAGTTGCTCGACGATAGAACTATACGAATGACCGATGGCGGGCTTGTCGGGCGTATCGCTTTTATTCGTTTCACCCGGGTAGGTCGTTGGTAAATTCAGTTGGTCGTTACTAGGTAAAAAGAAAAACAACGTTGCGATTGCGAAACCGATCGAGTCGCACATATTATTCGCATTTGTTAGGTTTATTCGAGAGTTTCGTTTTCCCGTGTAATTTACTCGTATATTCGATACGCGAGTCCAAAGTACGAGTACGTAGCTACGTACGTCATTCGATCATTCGAGACGATTTAGTGTCGCAGCGAAATGAAAAACCAAGTGACAGTTTGCGAAGAACAACCTGCTCCGCTCGAGTTTTTCAACATTTCCGCGGAATTTATTTGACAACTCGAAATCGTACTTTCAGCTCGCCGCGAACGAATGCGAAAAAATATTGCTAGTAACGCGTACTCGTAGTTCTCGTAATTTGAACTGGATTACACGCGTTGACATTTGGCTAATTCTGTGCAATCTTTTCTATGTTTGGCGCAGCCGGGTGAAGAAGACGACCTCAAATCGTTCGTCGATCGTAGCGAGAGCGGATATCCTGTTCAACAATGCAGCGTACGTATTTCGTACGATACCGTATTATTCGTCTATTCGTCTGTTTTGTATTTTCTACCCTTCGTCGTTTCTTCGCCAGTTCTTTCGATCGCGTATTTATTACGAGTAAATTGTCCATACCCCCGTAATCGCTCGCGTTACTAGCGATTCGATCGAATAGGTACTTAATTATTCGATATCGTCCAGTCGGCGCAAGTAGTAGCCGTTTCAATTATTTTCATAACTCGACTACGTTCGAAAAAAGATTCGACGTGTTTGGTTTCCCAAAACCCGATCGATTTCTTTCATGTATTTTCACCTACCCGGCACTAAATTCGCCAGTTTTGCTCAAATTTCAAACGACATACGCGCTGCGCAGATGTAACAGCGATTAATTCGTTTATTTATTTATTTAATTTTTTTGCTCCCCCCAGTTTCCGTACGATTATTCGGAAATGAGCGTGTTCGAACCGCAGTGCATCGTCAAAGACGAAGCCTCTTCGGACGAGGAGAATTCCAACTCGAACTGCAATTACTACCCCGCAGACGATTGCGATCTCATTGACACGTCCATGAACCATTTCCTCGAAGTCGGTTTGACGACGACGAATAACGGCGAGAAGTGGCGCAACGAAGAAGACGACGAAATGGACGACAGCGGCGGCGGCGGCGGTGGTGGTGGTGGTGGTGGTGGTGGTGGTGGTGTGGGCAGCGCTGCCGGCGGCTCGCGTGACGGCGCTTGGGCCGAGCTCGAATACGAACGGCTGGAGCACCAGCAGCAGCAGCAGCTGGCCGCGGTCAATCGCTTCCTGTGCGGCGAGTGCAATCGCCGTTTCCCGCGACGCGAAGACCTGCGCCGCCATTTCGCCGAGCACGACTCGGTCGGCCCGTACAAGTGTTTCTACTGCGACAAGACGTTCGAGCGGCGCAAGTACTTGTCCAAGCACGCCCGCAACCACGGCAAAAAGAAGTCGTACCAGTGCTCGTTCTGCGAACGCGCCTACGTCACCAACGCCGAGCTCACCGTCCACGTGCGCATCCACACCGGTGAACGGCCGTTCGAGTGCGACCAGTGCGGCAAAGGTTTCCGCGTGCAGAAGCAACTCACCCTCCACTATCGCACGCACACCGGCGAGAAGCCGTACTCGTGCGCCCATTGCCCCTCTACCTTCTCCAGGCACGAAACGCTTTTCCGTCACAACCGCGTTTGCCAAGCCAAGAACGGCTCCGTCGCTGCCCCAGTCCCGACGCCGGCGCTAGCGCCGCCCTCGCTCTCGCCTCCTCCTCGATCAGACGCACCCGTCGCCCATTCACTCGCCGCTCCGCAACTTTCGCAACTGCTTCGGAAGCCGCCGGCGCCGGCGCAGGCGCCTCAACCGAGCCACTGCCATCAACCGTTCGATGGTGCGACGCTACCACTTGGCCAAACGGATACCTTCCACCAATGAAGTCTTCGTCTCTGTGCAACTTATCGGCGGTCCTTCTCTTCTATTTTTCGTCGTAATATTTTATTATTATTATTATTATTATTATTATTATTATTATTATTATTAATTTTCTTGTTTTCTTTCGTTTTATTTCGTTTTGTTTTTGTCGTTCAGTTTTTGGTTTTTCCGCGCGTCGCCCCATTCTCCGCGCCTCCGCGTTTGTGCGAATGTACATACTTTTCCTTGGCTTTGGTCGAACGCGGTTTCGCTCTCGACTATTATTGTCAGCGGTCGG
The DNA here is from genome assembly GCA_038050395.1 of Parthenolecanium corni. Lineage (NCBI taxonomy): Eukaryota > Metazoa > Arthropoda > Insecta > Hemiptera > Coccidae > Parthenolecanium > Parthenolecanium corni. The sequence goes on along the minus strand of JBBCAQ010000034.1, from coordinate 15,193 downwards.
TGACAAGTGACGAGTGACTGAGTGACGACAACGTGGGATGTGATGTGCGAGAGCGACTCGGCAGTCGGGCGTCGGCGGCATTTCAACCAGTAGCAGCAGCAGTGGCAGCAGTAGTAATGGGTCGACAATCGTGATTCGTGCGGCAAACTGGATTGGCGGAGTCACTGGTCGAGAATGGTGCGCCGGTTCGATTTCGCGCCACGATGCCGTCGTTATATCTTCTTGTGTTTTTCGCTGCCCCCGAAAATTCGTGTATCCTCTACGAGCTCCGCTGGTATGTCTTTTTCCAATTTTCTACTTTCCATCGTTTTGCCTTATCCGCGGTACCCAACTCAGGCTCGTCGACGGAATCTTGTCAAACAAATTAGCCAACTACCACACGCCACGCCACGCCTCGCCTCGGCGACTCATGATTTTGTCGCCGCCGCTGTCGACATTTCTCATCGTTCTTTCCTATTCCCAGCCCGTTGTTAAGGATATTTTATATCGGTCGGCTCGCCACAAACTGGTCTCCCCCGCCTGCCGCCCCTCCCTCATCTCCTCTCTCTTACTCTCTCTCCCTCTATTTTCTGTATTCGAACTTGGAATGGGAGATTAGGACTTTGTTGAGAGACGCGATGCGACGGCGCAGCGCTGCGTCAGCCCGCCCTTATTACGGGAGCCTGGGGCCTGTTATTACTGTTTTATTCGTTCGCGAACGTGAATGCGGGTACCGATTACCGATCACCGGTCGTAGGCATCATCTGCTGCTCACTGGCTTCTGCCCAGACTGCCGTACCGCCTAGTTACGACGGGAATCCGTATTTTTTACACGTAATTTTAATAACTGTCCTACTCGCATACGAATAATACATATTACTCTATGTACTCTTAAGAATCGAGGATCGATCCTAATTATCCTACCTACATGTACGTTGAAAGGTTGAAATTCGATTTATTATGAATTTTCAAGTTTGTAAATTCGAAAAATGAAAATACAAAATACACGTTAGAGTACATATATCTATTAGGAGAAGCGAGAAGAAAAAAAAAAAACGATTCGAATACTTTGCGATATTTCTTAACTTTCACGTTTTCCGCTTTTTACGATTGCCGTAATTTTTTATTACTTAGTAATTATTATTTATTTACGTATTTTTTTCAAATATTAAAATGCTCCCAGGATTTCCTACTCGGACGTACCAATTACGTCGTTTTATACGTTTATTTTATTTTTTTTCCGTACCAGACCTTTTGGATTAAAATTACTCGTAGGTACCGGAGTTTACGCCTTTATACCTAATGAATACGACTTACAAATGCGTAGCTCACCCCTTCCGTTTTCAAAATACTTACCCATCCGTTGTGTCGTGTCTTGTCTTACGAGGACAAATTTGACTAACTTTTTCCTGGTCCCTTTCGCGTATTTTGTACCTGTAAAAACGAGTTGAACCGAATAAAAAACTTTCTTGGCGACGCGCGTTTTTTTGATTTTTTTAATTTAAACGCGTCGCGTTGCATAGATCATTGGATCGTATTTGGTTATTATACTTTTACTCGGAAAATAGTGGAAAAGCGAGCCGAATCGGCAGCTGCGTATTATACGGCTCGTGGCGCGTTCAATTTCGGTATCGCGGCGTTTTTGTGCCCGCAGAGGGGGGCCGCCGCGATGGGGGGGATGTTTCGAACAGACTGGCGAGGCGCATTTCTTCTACTCGCGCCGTTTGGGTAGGCCGCGGCCAGTCGAATTGCTGTGGCGGCTCTTCTGGGACAGGTTTTGGCCGGCACGCCGCGGCCGCGACCAAGGCTGCCGCCCATTCGGACGCATTCGAAGATGTAAATTTCGCGCGACGGCTGTCGAATTGCGAATACGGGTTGCGTACATTTTTCGTCGATACTCGATACTCGATAGCCGATACCGAGGACGAGGCAGCGACGATGCGACCAGTTTTTTTATTTTCTTGATTTTAGCTTTTACTTTTCAGTCGAGAAAAAGCGGGAAATGAAATGGCGCGCTCGCATTTCGCCGCTCGCCACCGTCCGTCCGTTCTAATACGAGTATCTAATCGATTTGTTTTTCTCGTTTTCACGCGGCTGCGCCTTCGGTCACCGCAGGCGAACATCCGGCGGCCATTCAGCACGGCGGGCAAGCGCACCAACGAACTTCCAGAGCTCACGCGTTGATTGTGTGCGTCACTTTGCTCATGTTAGTCCCCTAATTCCCCGCCGCTCCACTCTCGACGCGACGTTCGTTTCAGCCCTACGAGGCCCAACTGGTTCTCCTACGTCCTCGCCCGACGACCGTTCTGGCGTTGGCCTTTGCCCTGGCCCTGGCCCTTGGCCCGATCATCGCAGTCCTCCGATTTCGCATTCTTCCCACCCGCCCTTGACGGGCTCTCGACGACTTTCGCGCGCCACTCGCGGTTCAATAATCGCTGTCGGCTGCCGGCCGCTCGTATCCCCGTACCGGTAGCCGCGCCCGCGCCCGTACCGCCGCCCGGCCGTTTTCGGATTCTCCGATCGGTTGGCGACTTGGCTCGCCGGCTGCCCCACTGCCTGCTGCTCGAGCCGTCGAAGCGAGCGACCAGCCTCAACGGGCGACTCGACGTGAATGTCGTTCGTGCAGCATCCGCCATTCGCCATTCGCCATTTCGACTTGGGCTGCGAAAAACGTAAGTCGGCGCAACGCGACGCGGCAGAAACGCGAAGGCGAAACGAATCGAAATCTACGAATACTCGTCGTACACTCATATACGAATTACGAGTACGTTTACATCGAGGTGTGCGTTGCGTCGCGTGCTCTTGCCCGGCACTCGGCTCGATGCCTGAGCGTACGAGGCCGGCCACGAATCACGAATCCGAATCACGTCGCCTCGCCTCGCCTCCATCCAGCTACAGACTCGCCGCGTCGCGTAGCGTCGTCGCGTTTCGTTTCGCCGACGCGACGTCCGTCTGCAGAGAGCGCCGACGCGTTCGTCGTCCGAATAAGTAATCGCTCGCCCCGGGCCAGTTACCTTCCTATTACCGTATTACCGTATTAGCGTACTACGATTAACGGTAACATTATAATTAGTAATCTAATCGATAAGCTGTTGCCGCCTACTCGGGCTATTATATTCGGCGCTGCGGCCGTCGACTCGTAGCGACCCTAACTATTTATTCGATTTATTCGATTCATTCGATTCATTCGATTTACGATTCACTTAGATTATACGTTAATACTCGACGCTGTACGCTGTACCCGTTCCTCTTTGTATAGCGTCCATTTTGTAATTTCGAACCTGTCGCAAAAGACGCGCGTCCGAATGAGCAGCGTCGCCGGACCACGATTCTCGGTGCCGCGCTGATACGCTCGGCCGCCGTCGCGTCGCGTCGCGTCGTCGCCACCACCGCATACGGCCGCCCGATGGCCAGCCGATCGCCTCGCAGCCAGCCGTTTCCGTCTTCTCCCTTCCGGCGGCCTCGCGACAATCACAAAGCCGGAATAGTTGGTGCCGCGCCGTAAATTCTCTTCAGTTTGTTACTTACGCCGCTGCCGAACGCGAAACAGTTACCTACCGGCGCGGCAGGCAGTGGCGAGCGCTTATTTTGATAAATAGCTGGTGCAAGATCACTCGTGCGGCCCTTTTTCAACAACCAGGCCCCCTCGTAATTTTGTTTATTCGAATTTTTTTCAACATATTTGGTAGTAAAGGGCGGTCAAAACTCCCATCCGATGGGGCCCCCGAATTGCGAGACCCGGTGCGACCGCACCACTCGACCCCCTAGGTGGGCGCCACTGGCGGCAGGTCCGGTCGTCGCCCACACATTTTCGCGCGCGTCTTTTCCGTTGAAAAAATTATTTAAAAAATATATTAATTTTCCGTAAAAGACGCCTTCTTATTAGACGCCAGCCGGCCTTCTACCCGTCCCCTCGTCTACACTCGTCACTCGTCTCGTCCTATTTCTCGTACTCGTACTCGTACTCGTACTCCGCTCTAGTCGCTTTCGTTACCATCGAATCGTTTATTCGACCGAGATGACTCGTAGAACCGACGCAATGTTCGGCGCTACGCTACGTTCCCTCTTTACTCCGGCCGGCTGCGGCTGCGTCAGTGTTCAACTCTCGCCCAGGCATAAAGCTTCTAATTTTCTTCGCCACCAAACGTTAAGAAGAAAAAATAAAATTACGTCCGTAAATACGAGTATAATTAATAATTATCGGTAAATTGCGACTAAAAGAAAACAAAAATCGAATCGCAACCGATAGGAGTAATGAAGAACCTGAGGGAGAGAAAAAAAAACGAAAAAACGCTGATCCGGTGTCTGAAGCCGAGCGGACTGGAACATATTTATTTTATTGCGATACGCTTATTTTTTCATCCGATTCGGGCCATCGTTAAGTTAGCCTTTGAAGAAAATTATGCGCAATAGTCGTACGATGTAGTGTCGGCGTGTCGCAGATATTCCTTCGGAAGTACCTAGGTACCTCTACATTCACCCTTTATTCGATCAAACAAATTCCATATTCGTCGTCCAAGTATCCGCGGCATTTATATTCGAATCTGATATTTTGTCAATATTCGATAAAAAGAATCGATAGACCGCGTACCCGTGGTATTTTCGTCTAACGCAAATATGTCAATTTTCAATCAAAGTAATTCGAAATTCACTTTTTTAGTAGTTTTTAATTTTTTCAATTTTCAATAAAAGTAAATGAGCGTGATCCCAATGTTGGTTTTTACGTCAATTTTCAATAAAGTAATTCAGCGTTCACTTATTTAGTGGTTTTTAATTTTTTCAATTTTCAATGAAAGTGAATGAGCGTGATCCCAATGTTGGTTTTTACGTCAATTTTCAATAAAGTAATTCGAAATTCACTCTTTTAGCGGTTTTTAATTTTTTCAATTTTCAATAAAAGTGAATGAGCGTGATCCCAATGTTGGTTTTTACGTCAATTTTCAATAAAGTAATTCGAAATTCACTCTTTTAGCGGTTTTTAATTTTTTCAATTTTCAATAAAAGTGAATGAGCGTGATCCCAATGTTGGTTTTTACGTCAATTTTCAATAACGTAATTCGAAATTCACTAGTTTAGCGGTTTTTAAATTTTTTCAATTTTCAATAAAAGTGAATGAGCGTGATCCCAATGTTGGTTTTTACGTCAATTTTCAATAAAGTAATTCAGCGTTCACTTTTTTAGCGGTTTTTAATTTTTTCAATTTTCAATAAAAGTGAATGAGCGTGATCCCAATGTTGGTTTTTACGTCAATTTTCAATAACGTAATTCGAAATTCACTAGTTTAGCGGTTTTTAAATTTTTTCAATTTTCAATAAAAGTGAATGAGCGTGATCCCAATGTTGGTTTTTACGTCAATTTTCAATAAAGTAATTCAGCGTTCACTTTTTTAGCGGTTTTTAATTTTTTCAATTTTCAATAAAAGTGAATGAGCGTGATCCCAATGTTGGTTTTTACGTCAATTTTCAATAAAGTAATTCGAAATTCACTAGTTTAGCGGTTTTTAAATTTTTTCAATTTTCAATAAAAGTGAATGAGCGTGATCCCAATGTTGGTTTTTACGTCAATTTTCAATAACGTAATTCGAAATTCACTAGTTTAGCGGTTTTTAAATTTTTTCAATTTTCAATAAAAGTGAATGAGCGTGATCCCAATGTTGGTTTTTACGTCAATTTTCAATAAAGTAATTCAGCGTTCACTTTTTTAGCGGTTTTTAATTTTTTCAATTTTCAATAAAAGTGAATGAGCGTGATCCCAATGTTGGTTTTTACGTCAATTTTCAATAACGTAATTCGAAATTCACTAGTTTAGCGGTTTTTAAATTTTTTCAATTTTCAATAAAAGTGAATGAGCGTGATCCCAATGTTGGTTTTTACGTCAATTTTCAATAAAGTAATTCAGCGTTCACTTTTTTAGCGGTTTTTAATTTTTTCAATTTTCAATAAAAGTGAATGAGCGTGATCCCAATGTTGGTTTTTACGTCAATTTTCAATAAAGTAATTCAGCGTTCACTTATTTCGCGGTTTTTAATTTTTTCAATTTTCAATAAAAGTGAATGAGCGTGATCCCGATGTTGGTTTTTACGTCAATTTTCAATAAAGTAATTCAGCGTTCACTTATTTCGCGGTTTTTAATTTTTTCAATTTTCAATAAAAGTGAATGAGCGTGATCTCGATGTTGGTTTTTACGTCAATTTTCAATAAAGTGATTCAGCGTTCACTTTTTTAGCGGTTTTTAATTTTTTCAATTTTCAATAAAAGTGAATGAGCGTGATCCCAATGTTGGTTTTTACGTCAATTTTCAATAAAGTAATTCAAAATTCACTCTTTTAGCGGTTTTTAATTTTTTCAATTTTCAATAAAAGTGAATGAGCGTGATCCCAATGTTGGTTTTTACGTCAATTTTCAATAAAGTAATTCGAAATTCACTAGTTTAGCGGTTTTTAAATTTTTTCAATTTTCAATAAAAGTGAATGAGCGTGATCCCAATGTTGGTTTTTACGTCAATTTTCAATAAAGTAATTCAGCGTTCACTTTTTTAGCGGTTTTTAATTTTTTCAATTTTCAATAAAAGTGAATGAGCGTGATCCCAATGTTGGTTTTTACGTCAATTTTCAATAAAGTAATTCAGCGTTCACTTTTTTAGCGGTTTTTAATTTTTTCAATTTTCAATAAAAGTGATTGAGCGTGATCCCAATGTTGGTTTTTACATCAGTTTTCAATAAAGTAGTTCGAAATTCACTCTTTTAGCGGTTTTTAATTTTTTCAATTTTCAATAAAAGTGATTGAGCGTGATCCCAATGTTGATTTTTACGTCAATTTTCAATAAAGTAATTCAGCGTTCACTTTTTTAGCGGTTTTTAATTTTTTAAATTTTCAATAAAAGTGAATGAGCGTGATCCCACTGTTGGTTTTTACGTCAATTTTCAATAAAGTAATTCGAAATTCACTAGTTTAGCGGTTTTTAAATTTTTTCAATTTTCAATAAAAGTGAATGAGCGTGATCCCAATGTTGGTTTTTACGTCAATTTTCAATAAAGTGATTCAGCGTTCACTTTTTTAGCGGTTTTTAATTTTTTTCAATTTTCAATAAAAGTGAATGAGCGTGATCCCGATGTTGGTTTTTACGTCAATTTTCAATAAAGTAATTCAGCGTTCACTTTTTTAGCAGTTTTTAATTTTTTCAATTTTCAATAAAAGTGAATGAGCGTGATCCCAATGTTGGTTTTTACGTCAATTTTCAATAAAGTAATTCGAAATTCACTAGTTTAGCGGTTTTTAAATTTTTTCAATTTTCAATAAAAGTGAATGAGCGTGATCCCAATGTTGGTTTTTACGTCAATTTTCAATAAAGTAATTCTGCGTTCACACATTTAGCGGATTTTAATTTTTTCAATTTTCAATAAAAGTGATTGAGCGTGATCCCAATGTTGGTTTTTACGTCACTTTTCAATAAAGTAATTCGGCGTTCACTCGTCCGTGGAAGAAAGAAGAAATATGATGAGTCGAATAACGTATTCATTTAAATTTCAGACCGGGAGAATTCAATGTAACCTGTGAGAAGATGAATACTGTTCTGGAACGTGACATTGTTGGCTGTTTGATTAACTTAATTGGCATTTACAATCGAGGTAAGTGTTCTGTAGATGGAACATTTTATATAATTTGGCATCATGTCGGATATTGGTAAAAATTGAAGCTCAGTAGAGTGCTGCTTAAAACTGATAATTTTTAATCGCATCGTTTCAAGTGAATGTTGAAAATTTAAGTTGTAGATTGTAAAGGTTGGAGGAAACGAGAGTTGAAAGTTTTGAAGATTGAAAGTTGTAACAGTTGAGAAGAGCAAATGTGTTCAAGTTTGCGCGAGTCTGATCGAGTGTGCGCGTGTGTGAACGAGTGTGGACAAGAAAGCAGGAGTATGCGGGAGTTTGCTCCAGTGCGCGCAAGTAAACGTGAGGATTTAGAAGCGATCTGAAGAGCGCGCGAATTCGTACGAATGTGTAGAAGAGCGCTCGAGAGTGCGCGAGTGTGCACGAGTATGCAGAAGTGTTCTGGCGTGCGCGCGAGTATGTACGAGTATGCAGATGAGTGTTCGAGTGAGTGCAAGAGGGCAGAAAAGTGCTTGAGCGCGCTCGAGTAAGCGGGAATGATGGTGAATGTGCATATGTCTTAGTGCGCGCGTGTGCTTCCGTGTGCTCGAGAGTGCGTGAGAGAGTACGAGTATGCGCAAGTATATACAAGTGTGCTGAAGAGCGTTCGATTAAGTGCGATTATGCAGAGGCATTATCAAGTGTGGGTGAGTGCGCGAAAGTTTATGCGAGTGTGCCCGAAGGTTGAGAAGTGTGCGTTAATGAGTACGAGTACGGACTAAGTGCGCGCGAGTGCGTACGATTGTGCGGATTTGGGCACGAATGTGTTGCAGTTTGCTGGAGTGAGGGTGGATGATGGTGAGGGTTCGCGTGTTTGAACGAGTGTGGACGAATGCACGTGAGGACACAAGAGAGGGTTCGGAAGAGTGCGTGAGTGTGCTCGGGCTTCCGTGATAGTGTACGAGTATAGAGGGATTCGTGCAATTGTGCGGAAGTATTCTGCAGTAAGCGTGCGTGATGAGTGTGTGCGTGTCTGAACGAGTGTGAACGAATGCGCGTGAGGAAGCGAGAGTAAGCGCGAGTGTGCAGAAAGTGTTATTAGGTGTGGCCTAGGGTTTGTAAGTGTTCGTGATTGTGCTCAAGCATGCGTGATTGTGTACGGGTGAGTCCGTACGAGTGTGCGGATGTGAGCGCGAGAGTGCTGAAGTGTGCTGGAGTGGTGTGGTTGATGTCACGTTAATCCGTGTTTGAAGGAGTGTGCATGAGTCCGTATGTGTACTTGCAAATGTACGGAAGTTTTATCAAATGTGCGAGATTGTTCGGAAGTGTGTGTGAGTGATGTCGAGTGTTCGTGTTGCTGAACAAGCTTGGACGAGTTTGTGCAGGTGCGCGCGGGGGTTCGGAAGTATGCGTGAGTGTGTTCGAGTATGTAGAAGTGAGCTCAAGTGTGTAAGATTGTGCAGACGTGTGCTCGTTCTGAGCGCGATTGTGCAGAAGTGTGCTGGAGTAAGAGTGAATGGTGACGAGAGTTCTCTTGGCTGAGCGGATCTGGACGAGTGCGTGTGAGGGCGTGAGAGAGCGCGGGAGTTAGTGGGAAGTATTATGAAGTGTGTGCGAGGGTCCGGAAGGTTGCGTGAGTGTGTGCGAGTATGAAGATGTGCGCACGACTGCGTACGAGTGTGCAAATTTGAATGCGAGTGTGCGCGTTGCTGAACGAATGTGGATGAACGCGCGTGAAGGCGCAGGAGTGCACGCGCGTGTGAGGGAAGTGTTGTCGAGTGTGCGCGAGGGTTCGGAAGTTAGCGTGAGTCTGTGCGAGTGTGGAGAAGTACGCGCGAGGGTTCGGAAGTGTGCGTGAGTGCGTGTTATTATTGAGAAGTGCGCGCGCGTATGCGGGAAGTGTTGTCAAGGGTGCGCGAGGGTTCTGGAGAGTGCGTGAGTTCGTGCGAGTATTGATAAGTGCGCACGCGTGTGCGAGAAGTGTTGTCGGGTGTGCGCGAGTGTTCGGAACTGTGCGTGAGTCTGTGCGAGTGTGGAGAAGTACGCGTGAGGGTTCGGAAGTGTGCGTGTGTGTGTGCGAGTATTGAGAAGTGCGCGCGCGTGTGCGGGACGTTTTTTCGAGTGTGCGCGAGGGTTCGGAAGTGTGCGTGTTTGCGTGCGAGTATTGTGATGTGCGCGCGCGTGTGCGGGAAGTGTTGTCGAGTGTGCGCAAGTGTTCGGAACTCTGCGTGAGTCTGTGCGAGTGTGGAGAAAAACGCGCGAGGGTTCGGAAGTGTGCGTGAGTGCGTAAGAGTATTGAATAGTACACGCGGGTGTGCGGGAAGTGTTTTCGAGTGTTTGCGAGTGTTCTGAAGTGTGCGTGAGTGTGTGTGAGTATTGAGAAGTGCGCGCGCATGTGCGGGACGTGTTGTCGAGTGTGCGCGAGTGTTCGGAAGTGTGCGTGAGTGTGTGCGAGTGTTGAGAGGTGCGTGAGTGTGTGCGGGAAGTGTTTTCGAGTGTTTGCGAGTGTTCTGAAGTGTTCCTGAGGGTGTGCGAGTATTGAGAAGTTCGCGCGCGTATGCGGGACGTGTTGTCGAGTGTGCGCGAGGGTTCGGAAGTTTGCGTGAGTGCGTGCGAGTGTTAAGAAGTGCGCGCGCATGTGCGGGAAGTATTTTCAAGTGTTTGCGAGTGATCTGAAGTGTGCGTGAGTGTCTGCGAGTATTGAGAAGTGCGCGCGCGTGTGCGGGACATGTTGTCGAGTGTGCACGAGTGTTCGGAAGTGTGCGTGAGTGCGTGCGAGTGTTAAGAAGTGCGCGCGCGTATGCGGGAAGTATTTTCAAGTGTTTGCGAGTATTCTGAAGTGTGAGTGAGTGTGTGCGAGTATTGAGAAGTGCGCGCGCGTGTGCGGGACGTGTTGCCGAGTGTTTGCGAGTGTTCTGAAGTGTGCGTGAGTGTTTGCGAGTATTGAGAAGAGCGCGCGCGTGTGCGAGACATGTTGTCGAAAGTGCACGAGAGTTCGGAAGTGTGCGTGAGTGTGTGCGAGTATTGAGAAATGCGCGCGCGTGTGCAAGAAGTGTTGTCGAGTGTGCGCGAGTGTTCTGAAGTGTGCGTGAGTGTGCGCGAGTCTTGAGAAGTGCGCGCGCGTGTGCGGGACGTGTTGTCGAGTGTGCGCGAGGGTTCGGAAGCGTGCGTGAAAGCGTGCGATTGTGGAGAAGTGTGTGCGCGTGTGCGTGAAGTGTTTTCGAGTTTCCGCGAGGGTTGAGAAGTTTCTGTGAGTGCGTGCGAGTATTGAGAAGTGCGCGCGCGTGTGCGGGACGTGTTGTCGAGTGTTTGCGAGTGTTCTGAAGTGTGCGTGAGTGTGTGCGAGTATTGAGAAGTGCGCGCGCATGTGCGGGACATGTTGTCGAGTGTGCACGAGTATTCGGAAGTGTGCGTGAGTGTGTGCGAGTATTGAGAAATGCGCGCGCGTGTGCAAGAAGTGTTGTCGAGTGTGCGCGAGTGTTCTGAAGTGTGCGTGAGTGTGCGCGAGTTTTGAGAAGTGCGCGCGCGTGTGCGGGACGTGTTGTCGAGTGTGCGCGAGGGTTCGGAAGCGTGCGTGAAAGCGTGCGAGTGTGGAGAAGTGTGTGCGCGTGTGCGTGAAGTGTTTTGGAGTTTCCGCGAGGGTTGAGAAGTTTCTGTGAGTGCGTGCGAGTATTGAGAAGTGCGCGCGCGTGTGCGGGATGTGTTGTCGAGTGTGCGCGAGTGTTCGAAAGTGTGCGTAAGTTCGTGCGAGTGTGAAGAAGTGCGCGCGCATTTTCGCGAAGTATTTTCAAGTGTTTACGAGTGATCTCAAGTGTGCGTGAGTGTCTGCGAGTATTGAGAAGTGCGCGCGCGTGTGCGGGACGTGTTGTCGAGTTTGTGCGAGTATTCGGAAGTGTGCGTGAGTGCGTGCGAGTGTTAAGAAGTTCGCGCGCGTGTGCGGGAAGTATTTTCAAGTGTTTGCGAGTGTTCTGAAGTGTGCGTGAGTGTGTGCGAGTATTGAGAAGTGCGCGCGCATGTGCGGGACGTGTTGTCGAGTGTGCGCGAGTGTTCGGAAGTGTGCGTGAGTGTGTGCGAGTGTTGAGAGGTGCGCGAGTGTGTGCGGGAAGTGTTTTCGAGTGTTTGCGAGTGTTCTGAAGTGTTCCTGAGTGTGTGCGACTATTGAGAAGTTCGCGCGCGTGTGCAAGAAGTGTCGTCGAGTGTGCGAAAGTGTTCTGAAGTGTGCGTGAGTGTGCGCGAGTTTTGAGAAGTGCGCGCGCGTGTGCGGGACGTGTTGTCGAGTGTGCGGAAGTGTTCTGAAGTGTGCGTGAGTGTGCGCGAGTTTTGAGAAGTGCGCGCGCGTGTGCGGGACGTGTTGTCGAGTGTGTGCGAGTGTTCGGAAGTGTGCGTAAGTTCGTTCGAGTGTGAAGAATTGCGCGCGCATGTTCGGAAAGTATTTTCAAGTGTTTGCGAGTGTTCTGAACTGTGCGTGAGTGTCTGCGAGTATTGAGAAGTGCGCGCGCGTGTGCGGGACGTGTTGTCGAGTGTGTACGAGGGTTCGGAAGTGTACGTGAGTGCGTTCGAGTACTGCGAAGTGCGCGCGCGTGTGTGAGATGTGTTGTCGAGCGTGCGCGAAGATTTGGAAGTGTGCGTTAGTGTGTGTGAGTATGTAGAAATGCCCGCGCGTGTGCGGGACGTGTTGTCGAGTGTGCTCGAGTGTTCGTAAGTGTGCGTGAGTGCGTGCTCCTGTCAAGAAGTGCGCGCGCGTGTGCGGGAAGTATTTTCAAGTGTTTGCGAGTGTTCTGAAGTGTTCGTGAGTGTGCGCGAGTATGGCGAAGTGCGCGTGAGCAGAGGGGGATTCGCCCGGGTGTGCATGATGTAGATGAGAGCTGCCCATGAGAGTGAGGGAGGGTCCGCGTTGGAGTACCGGAATGATGTCATGTTCCTCCCAGCAGCGTCCGTGAAAGGGTGTCATAGGATACCGCAGGTAGGATACGACAAGGAGTGTCCGAGAAATGGGCGCCTGTTTCAAAGGAGGGAGGCTTAGACCAATAGTAATGGAGGAACCAGTCCCACAGTACATGTTTCGAGGGTCCGTCCTGGAGACCGCAAGGGAGGGTCCCCTAGAGATCAATAGAGATGGTCGTCCAAGGTATTTTTTAGAGGGTCCGCCCATTCACTCATAAGGGACAAGTACCCGAGGGAGAGTAGAGAGGGTCCGCCCAGGACTACACGAGATAGGGTGAAGAGGATGCACCCATGATTTCAATGGAAAATTTCGCCCGGGGAGGTTACTGAAGGTCCACCCAGGAGTACCATAGGGAGGGTTGTCCGGTCGTGGATGGAGATGGCCTACTCAGAAGACCCAATGGGAGGAACACGAAGGGGAGCGTAGAGAGGGTCCGCCCAATAGTCACGAAGTTAGGGTCGCTCATAAGAGGGTTGAGCTGGCCCGCCCAGCAGAACCAAAAGGAGCATCACCCAAGGTAGGGGAGATCGGGCCCATCAAGGAGTCCATAACGGAGGGTTGCTCCGGAGAGGGTTGAAAGTGTCCACCCAGGACTCTCTGTGGGAGGATAACCTCAGGAAGGTTAGAGATGCTCCCTGACAAATCCCCAAGATAGTGCCATGCAGGGAATGTTAGAGACAGTCCGCCCAGGAGTCTTCAGGGGAGGACCGCCCGGGGTTTCCCGAGGGAATGCGACCCAGACGAGAGTAAGGAGGGTCCCATCAGGACACCCAAAGAGGTCGCCCAAGAGAGGACATAGAGGAACCGCCTAGAGGATGTTAATAAGGGTCGTTCAGGACATCAGAATGACAGGGTCGCCAAGGAGAGGGAAGATAAGGGCCGACAAGGGGACTCAAAAGGACTGTCGCCCAGTAGAGTTGTTCGCGGCCACCCAGGAGGTTCAAAGATAGAGGCAACGACTGGGGATAAACAGGGACCGCCCATGAGATCCAAAGGAGGGGCGCCCTGGGGAGGTTTTATAGGGTCCGCCCAGGAAATCCAAGAAGAGGCATACATTTGAGGATAAAGTGATCCGCCCAAGAGACCCAAGGGGTTGATGTCCAAGGGAGGATAAAGAAGGTCTGTCCAGGAGTCTGAAAAGTAGGGTCACCCGAGGCAGGTAGCATGAAACACCCAGGATAATGAAGGGAGGGTTGACAGGGACCGCCGAAAAGACTCAAAGATAAGGTGCGCTCCGAGTAGACTAGATAGGGGCCGCTCCGGTGCATCACAGGGAGGATGGCCCAGCGGAGAGTTTGTAGGGATCACTCAGGGGAGGCTTTATAGGGTTCCCCCACCTCTCCGGAATTGTGGGTCATCTAGTGAAAGGGAGGAGATAGTCTGTCCGGGTCATCAAAAGGGAGGGTCGCCCAGGGGAGGCTGGATGAGATCCGTCGAAGTCTCCCAATGTTAGGGTCACCCAGAGGAGGGTAGATAGGGTCCGCCCAGACTTTTTTAAGATAAGTTTCCTTAGGGGATGGTAGAGAGGGTCTTTCCAGGCTATTTGAAGGGAGGCCCGCCCAGAGTAGGTTTGAGAGAGTTCGCCCAGGATACCTGAAGGAGGGCCTCCCAGGGCAGGGTTGAGATTCTCCTCCCATGCTACATCAAGGGGCGACCAGGGGAGAGGGTCCGCCCAGGCTATTCGGAGGCAAGACCGCCCAGTCACGGGAGGAGATGGTCCACCCAGAAGATTCCAAGAAAGGGTCACTCAGGGTAGAGGAAAGAAGATCCGCCCAGACTATTCCAAGGAGGGTCGCTCAGACGATTCGAGAATGGGTCCACCCAGATTATTCCAATAAGGGTCGCTCAGGGGATGGGAAACACGGTCCACCCAGACCACACGAAGGGAAGGACATTGAAGGGAGGGACACTGAAGGGAGGGAAGAAAGATTCCGCCCAGACTATCCCAAGAGAGGGTCGCCCAAGGAGGGGAGAGAGGGTCCGCCCACACCATACCAAGGGAGGGTCGCTCAGGGGAGGGCGAGAGGGTCCACTCACCCTAATACAAGGGAGGGTCGTTCGGGGGAGGGGCGATAGGGTCAACTCATCCTAATATGAGGGAGGGTCGCCCAGGGGAGGGGAGAGAGGGTCCATCCACCCTAATAGAAGGGAGGGTCGCCCAGTGGTGGGGTGGGGTGGGGTGGGGTGGGGTGGGGTGGGGTGGGGTGGGGTGGGGTGGGGTGGGGTGGGGTGGGGTGGGGTGGGGTGGGGTGGGGTGGGGTGGGGTGGGGTGGGGTGGGGTGGGGTGGGGTGGGGTGGGTGGGTGGGGTGGGGTGGGGTGGGGTGGGGTGGGGTGGGGTGGGGTGGGCCTAGACCTTGACTAGCATGGCCATAACAAGGAAACAAGTAGATATGCATCATATTTCAGTTAAAAATTAGCGACTCGTCTTGGAGATCAACGAACGTCATCATCTGTCAACTGAAGAAACTGACCTTTTTCTATATTATAGATTCTTTCAAACCTCTCAGATGACGGCGAAGAGGTAGAGAACTAGAGAAGAGCTAAAATGAGAGGAATTGTCTGCATAGATGCTAAAGTCGAGGTCAAGTAGCCAAATTTTACGTGCGTTAACGTGCGTTTACCTTCGGCTAAATTTTTACATTTGCTTGGACGAGAAAAAAAAAAAAAAAAAATAAACGCCATA